>OZ012741.1:234094807-235409182 GCA_963859935.3 Lathyrus sativus
TGAAGCCATGGAAATGCAGAGCTTCAAGCTCCATCTTCCCCAAACTCGAACCTCATCATTTCTCCATGAAAAACCAAAATTCCAAACCCTAATCTGTCCAGAATTTCATGCTGAATCTAACCATGGTCTCAAAATCAATTGAAACATCCTAAATCTTCAAACCCGATCCAAGATCAAAAATAGGTTCAGACATCAACTCTCACAATTCTTGAAATTAATTACCTCAATATGATCACTACTTCACACTGATTAATTCTTGATGTCTAACTCATGCTATACCTCAATATATCCCATGTTCTTGGTCCAAACAAAAATGGTGACACCAACTGAAACCTCACCAATTGCTCTCAAACTGCTCAGAATCCATCTCCTATTGGTCTCTAACATTTCTAACCTAACCATTCTTGCTAATCATGCCTAAATCATGGTGTAGAAGAAAAGTTACTAACCTGTTGAATCTTGATTAACAGATGGTGAAAACCTTCACTGCAAGCCTTCAAATTCTTCAGAATCACTCCCTGAATGATGATCTTGCTACTGTTTGCAAAAGATTTGATGGAGAATGCTTGAATCTCAAAATTCGATGGTGACTTGCAACATTGGAAATCCAAATGCCAACTCTCCAATTCTCCAAGAACTTGCCCTCAAATTGGTCTGCACAGCTTCAATATGATCAGAGGAATGTGTTTAGATTGAAAGAATGGATGCAATTGAATCAGAATGTGGATTTTGCTTTCAACTTGCAATGGAAGCAAGTGAAATGGCCAACTCTCTCTTCTCTCAAATCTTACACCAACCTTGCATCTGAGCAAGTTCTACACATTATATAGAGTGGTTTAGAATCATCTAGAACCATCTGGAACCATCCCATGAGAAATTGGGATTCTCATGTCATGAGTTTATGAATTCATTCATATCATGTATCATCTCATGCCATAGTCCTTGCAGCCCTTGTAACTGACTTGAAATTCTCCCTAAATGAGATACATGGTGTGTTGAAACCCTTTACAAGCTTGTACAATGAGTTTCCTTGAGTTTTGCATTTGTGCCTTAAGATGCAAGCAAGAAATTTCCAAAGCAGCCCCATGATCTAGGCCTCAATTCAAAAAAGTGGCTGAACCATTGTTTTTAGAATGTCTTTTAGAGTGAAAATGACCTATTATATGACATGGTTTGGATGTGTAACTTGGGATTTCCAATTTCCAATTTGAACTTATTTAACTTATGCCTCCATTTTAGGTCATTTTTATCACTTTTTGCTACAAGCCTTTTCAACATCTCATGATCTCCCTACTAGCCTTAAAACATCATTCTAAGAAAGTTTTATGTTGAAGATTTTTCCATTTGAAGCTTGGAAATAGGAGATATGGCCTTATGCTTGAAATGACCTATAACATCCAAATGACCAAAATGCCCTTGACTTGTCAAAGTCATAACTTGAGGTCTACAAATCCTATCCAAGACTTCTAGTACTCTATAGAAAGCTAAGAAGATGAGGAACAACATTCATGTTGACCAAGAGTCCATAGGAATCATCTTTCTTGGGAAAAAGTTGGATGCAAGTTGGGTGACTTTCAAGGACCCAGATTCACATACCTCAGATGACCTGTAACTTGTCAAAGTCATAACTTGAGCTCTACATATCCTATCAAGGACTTCTAGTACTCAAATTAAAGCTAAGAACAAGCTCTACAACATTCAAGTTGGCGGCAAGATGAGATGACAATCAAATCTTGAGCTAAACTGCCTTGAAGATAGGGATCAAACTAGGGGATTTTACACTTTCAAGCTCCTCAATCATGATGAGTTGATCTAGGAATCATCCTTATAGCATCTCAATGCATCACTTCATGATCACATGGCTCTTGGATTAGGTCTCAACCCTCTCCAAATCATCAGTTGACTTAGGGTTGACCCAGTCAAACCCTAATTATACCACTCATGGCTGAGTCTTCTTATTCTTGTACAATGACCTCTCTAGGCCTCATGATGGCTTTCAAGACATCTCATAAGCTCTCTTAAAGCTTCAAGTCCATCCTCATAGTCTCAGAATCATCTGAGGAGCTCCCACAACTCTCAAGTTATGAGGAATACACCCTTGGTTCCTACCAATCTTTCTGAGGATCTCTTGAGTTCTCTAACAAAGGTATCAACTTTTGAACACTTGAACAACCTTCTTGGCTAGCTTCCAAGTCTTGTATAACTCTTGCTGGGTAATCATACCTCTTGATCTACTTCACACATATCAATGAAATGCAGATGATAATGCTAGGGAACACAAGCTAGGTAAATAAATGTTGGTCAAATTTTGGGGTGCAACAGCTGCCCCTATTCAAACGGCTTGAACCTGACTGGGTGAGGAGCGAACGGCTCTCAGCCAATCAAGGTGCGAGACGGTTGAATACCGATAAACCCGGAAATTTTCCAACTGCACAAGTACACGGTACTCTGGCGGGAACAAATCTTCGGAAATTGGAATAATAGTTGCACGGCAACTAGCTGGAGAATTGGTCACATGGTAACCGGTAGTACATGGTCGATCATGCCATCAGGCATCACGATTCCTCGGGACTCATCAGGTCAACCATCAGGTTGATCATGCCATCAGGCGTTCAAAGAAAACTGTCGGGCATCAGCCGGACTTCATCAGGTAAACAATCATGTTGATCATGCCATCAGGCATTCAAAGAAAACTTTCGGGCATCAGCCGGAGTTCATCAGGTCAACAATCATGTTGATCATGCCATCATGCATTTAAAGAAAACTGTCGGGCATCAGCCGGACTTCATCATCAAGTCGGGAATAGAATTCTTGGTCAATCATGAGCCAATTGGGAATATCTAAACCTCTGCCATCAGGCACTCCGCATCAGCTGAGAGAACTGCTTCATTAACACGGTCAGACTTCAATCTTGAAGTCTTCAAGGGAAGTTTCAACTTCGCTGTTCAGAAACCTGCTGGGGATGTCGCATCTCCGCTGGGGAATTTTGGAGAACTATCAAGTAACTCCGCTTCGGGGATCCAAAAATCATTCTGGATGAATCAACTCTGCTGAGGACTTCAAGAATCATCTTGGACAAATGACTCCGTCGGGGACTTCAAGAATCATCTTGAACTGATAACCATGCTGGAGCTTTCGGGAATCATCCTGAGAAAACACTCTGCCGGGGACTCTAAGTATCAACTTGAGCAATCACTCTGGAGACTGCACTGGAGATCTTAAGAATCATCTTAAGCAAATGACCCTGCTGGGGAATTCAAGAATCATCTTGAACCGAAGACTTCGCTGGGGATTTCAAGAATCATCTTGAGCAAGCGACTTCGTTGGGGAGATTTCGGGAACCATCCTGAGCAATCAATTCTGCGGCGGAACACCTGCAAAACAAGAATGGTAACAACCTATATCATGTTTATTATGCGTATGCTTCGGCAATGGCGCAATGCTCCACACGGTGGAAATGCTATGCGTTTATGATAAATGCTATGCAGTCATGCAAAATGATGCGATCCTGTCAGCAAAATAAATGCTGAAGGGAGAATCCTCTTGTCAAGGAGAAAGAACTACTCAGATAGAGGAATCATCCTGATGAGGAGCACAAGGTCACGCCAATCTCAATTGGACTCTGCAGGGGACTCAACTTCAGTCGATTGCTGCGGGGGAAACAACTTCAGTTGCCTGCTGCAGGGGAACGAAGCTCTACGAGAACCTGGACCTGCTGAGGGAAAGAGATGTCAATCGCGGGACTAAACTACACGGCCTTCGTGGCTACTTCTCTGGAGATAACGACTCCGGTGGGGAAACACAGCATCAGCTATTCCAACACGCTACTGGGGAAAACCAATCATGGCTTGGGCAGCTTCCAAGGATTCGACATTCTTGGGTATCTGCAAACTCGGCTGAGGAAGGGGAAATCATTCTGCTTGCTGGGGAGAGTACGACTCTGCGGGGGATCTCAATTCCGCTGGAGAAGAAGGGATCATCCGACTTCAGGGGAGAGTACGACTCTGGTGGGGAATTTCAATTCCGCTGGAGACTTCAGTCTGGCACCATCAGTTGCTGCACATTTCGACGAATGACTCAGCTGAGGAGGTGGCGTTCCTTCAGGACGCACTTGATTGGGGGAGAGAATCTTCTCTGCCTAGGGAGACATATCAATGCTCATTATCTCGTGTTCAGACTCTGCGAGGAGAGGCTACTGAACTTGCTGGAGAAGGAGGAATCATCCTGCTTGGGGATGCGCACAACGCATCATCTGGAATATGCTACACTTGTAACAACACAAACAAACAGGCAAGATATGAAGGAAAATTGCGATCTAAACGCAGCGGAAAACAAAAATTTTCCTTTAGTGATCCTCACGAATGAGCATGGTCAGTGATAGAATCGTTACCTCTTTGTGGCGATTCAGATCTTTGATGCAGCGATCACAAGCGTTGATGAAGTGCAACGCCTCTACTCAGTCCACACGAACAGCTTCCGGTCACAGTGCTAGCTGCTTACGAACGGAATTATTTGAGTGAGAAAAGAGAATCAAAAACGAAATTGCATCAAGTGAAAGCTTCATCACAAGGGTTCCTTTTATAGACTCTCTTGTGGGCTGCGGGCTAAAACCCAATTCACATGATCCATAATAATATTATATATTATTATAATAACTATTATTATAATAAATATATTTATTTTATTATTATTTTATAACCATTATAAAATAACAATAATTATTATTATATTATCCGAATTTCTACTTTTCACTTAAGTGCACCGTACCTTACGGTGTTCCTTTGATTTCTCTATCTCTCATCAAACTGTCCTTATGTGTGTGACCCTGTAGGATTTCGTAACGTTGGTAATTATATTAAATTATATATTTAACATAATAAACAGTAAGCGGTATCTAGCAACACATCACTGCTACCCAAGTCACGAAAATGTCATGTGATCTGACAAAACCTTTTTCGTGATAATATATGTTTGTACAATTACCCTTTTGCCCCTATGTCTATATTGAACACAAGGCATACACTGTGTCATCCTTGTCCAGTTCAATATTGGGCCCTTAGACATTTCTCATGTTATGCAGGATTGGCAAATTCCATCTAGGACACTCATGTCCCTCAGCATGCTTCGTGGAGTGCCCATCAACTGTCTTTATGATCATCCAGTTACGGATAATGTTTGATCAGCAATAAAGCACCCGACTCTACATCTAGGGTCCATAGTGGTTTCAGGTCGAAGGGTGGTAATACACCATTATCACCATGAGAATAACTTATGACACTTTGCATAACATATTATGTAGTATTCTCATAGCGGGTCAATCCGGTATAAATATTACTCCTAATATTTATACCTATGTCAAGACTTGATAACTCTTTATCCATGATCCATGAGATGTGATTATCAGTCTATCTTCATAATAGTCTCAATGCTTTTAATGTTATCCCACTTTGCAATAAAGCTTGACTACGGATATTTTAAGAATAATGTCTTTATGTTTAATGGGATCTCATGATTAAGTCACACTTAACATTTCATTAAACAAACTAACTATTCTAGGGACTTTATTATTCTGAAAGACAAACATAATAAAGAAATGCCTTTTATTATTAAACGAATAATCCGATACAAGTACCAAAAAGTATTGGCCTCTAGGGCTTACACCAACAAGATACCCTTCTCAAAGGGACCTATCAAGGTTATCATCTTGTGATAATATTTAAGTAATTCATTGTTTCAACAATCAGTGGCCTAGGCCAGTAAGTTTATGTATGCGCATTTTATCAAAAACATCGGCGTTCTTTTGCAAACAAAACAGATAAATGCTAAACAGGCAAACAGAATTGCTGAATAGTATGCATTTTATTGATAACGAACCCCTGAATGGGTAAAAATGTTTTACAACAGATGCAAGCTCCTGGAATGAGGAAGCCGCGCAAAAATAAAACATAAATATACATTAGTATATACAAATGTCGGCAACGAGGCGTAGGCGAACACCATGAGTTGATCCCTCTACGACCCACTCGACTTCGATACTTCTCCGACGCTTCAGCTTCAGAAGAGATTGATTCAGATAAACGGCCCTCAGGTCTTCCAAACCACTAAACAAAGAAAGTCCATACGCGGAACGCAGTCATTTGCTTTTCAAATCCCTAACTTTTGCGTGAACCGCCCTTTGCGGGTTTTCAGATCACCGGGATACCCTTTTTTTGCCAAAGTCGCCTCTCCGGGTTTTCGACCTTGCGGGTGTACATTTTTTCAATTTATATCCCTAATTTTTGCCCGAACCTTTTCCTTTTTTATGGTTCGCCGGGATGCCCCATTTTTGCCTGGACTCTCTTTTTACTGTCAAGCGGGTCGCTTTCAAGCAAAGTATTTTTTAACTGCGTCCGCGTTCACCGGGGATGCAAAATCTTCACCATCCATCGTGGATAACAACAAAGCTCCTCCCGAGAAAACCTTGCTGACGACATACGGACCTTCGTAATTGGGAGTCCACTTGCCCCGGTGATCGGAGTGTGGAGGAAGAATCTTCTTCAGGACGAGATCACCCGTCTGAAAGCTTCTAGGACACACCTTCTTATCATAAGCTTTCTTCATTCGGCTCTGGTACAGACGACCAAACGCGATCGATGCTAATATCTTCTCGTCCATCAGGCTGAGTTGGTTCAGTCGGTTCGTAATCCATTCTGCCTCGTCGAGTTTCGCATCTACCAAAACTCGCAAAGAAGGGATCTCCACTTCTAACGGTAGGACTGCTTCCATACCGTACACCAAGGAGAAAGGAGTTGCCCCGGTTGACGTACGTACCGTCGTGCGATAACCGTGCAGTGCAAATGGCAGCATCTCGTGCCAATCTTTGTAGGTCACAACTATCTTCTGAACAATCTTCTTTATGTTCTTGTTGGCCGCTTCAACGGCGCCATTCATCTTCGGTCGATAAGGAGATGAGTTGTGGTGTTCAATCTTGAAACTCTGGCACAACTCCTTCATCATCTTGTTATTCAAATTTGAACCATTATCAGTAATGATCCGCTCGGGAATTCCGTAACGACAGATGATGTCCCTCTTTATGAATTTAGCCACCACCTGCTTGGTCACATTAGCATATGAGGCTGCCTCCACCCACTTGGTGAAGTAGTCGATAGCTACTAGAATGAAGCGATGACCGTTAGATGCAGTGGGCTCGATCTTGCCTATCATGTCGATGCCCCACATGGAGAACGACCATGGGGAGGACATGACATTCAACGGGCACGGCGGCACATGAACTTTATCAGCATAAATCTGGCATTTATGACATCTTTTCGTGAATTTAAAGCAGTCTGATTCCATCGTCAGCCAGTAGTATCCTGCTCTCAGGATCTTTCTCGTCATGGCATGCCCGCCAGCGTGCGTACCAAATGTGCCTTCATGGACCTCTTCCATGAGCATACTCGCCTCTTTCTCATCTACACATCTGAGTAGCACGAGATCGTGGTTTCTTTTATACAACACTCCATCAGGATTGAGATAAAAATTTCCAGACAGCCTCCTCAGAGTCTTCTTATCCTGGGTTGACGCACCCGCAGGATATTCCTTAGTCATAAGGAAAGTCTGGATGTCATGGAACCATGGATTGCCGTCAGCGGCTTCCTCGATTGCAAAGACGGATGTAGGTCTATCAAGACGAGAAAGGACAATTCTTGGAGCCTCATTCCAAAAATTGACTTTATACATTGAAGCCAACGTGGCTAAGGCATCAGCCATCTGATTTTCGGCTCTGGGCACATGATGGAGTTCCACTCGATCAAAGAACGGAAGCAGCCTTCTGGCATAATTCATGTGCGGCACCAAATTTGATTGACGAGTCTCCCACCGCCCTTTAATATGGTTGATCACAAGCGCCGAGTCACCATATACGTCTAGATTCTTGATTCTCAAATCAATAGCCTCTTCTAGACCCATAATTCATGCTTCGTACTCCGCCTCGTTGTTGGTGACTGGAAACGTCAGTCTCGCAGTGAATGGGATGTGGGATCCGTGGGGAGTCGTGATGACCACCCCTATGCCACTTCCGTAGGAATTAACCGCCCCGTCAAATATCAATTTCCACTGGGACTTCCTATCTGGCCCCTCGTCGGGCAACGGTTCATCGCAATCCTTCGCTTTAAGAAACATAATATCCTCATATGGGAATTCAAATTTCATCGGCTGGTAATCCTCGATCGGCTGTTCGGCAAGGTAATCAGACAATACGCTTCCCTGATGGCCTTCTGGGACACGTACTGAATATCGTATTCCGTTAACACCATTTGCCATCTGGCAATCCTGCCCGAAAGAGCCTGCTTCTCGAAGACGTACTTGATCGGATCCATCTTCGAAATTAGCATAGTGGTGTGATTGAGCATGTACTGTCGTAGACGTTTGGCAGCCCAGGCTAGTGCACAACACGTCTTCTCCAGCATCGAGTAGTGAGATTCACAGTCAGTGAACTTTTTACTCAAGTAGTAAATGGCATGCTCCTTTCTGCCCGTCTCGTCGTGCTGACCGAGAACACACCCCATACTATTCTCAAGAACTGTCAAGTACATGATTAATGGTCGTCCAGCCACTGGGGGTATCAAGATTGGAGGTTCCTGAAGATACTGCTTTATCTTGTCAAATGCCTTCTGGAAATCCTCATTCCAAGTAATCGCCTAATCTTTCTTTAAAAGCTTGAACATCGGTTCACACGTGGTCGTGAGCTGAGAGATAAACCTTGCAATGTAGTTTATTCGGCCCAAGAAACCACGAACTTCTTTTTCTGTTTTTGGCACTGGCATTTCTTGAATGGCTTTTATTTTCGCAGGATCAACCTCGATGCCTCGTTCGCTCACGATAAATCCCAGTAACTTTCCGGACCGTACTCCGAAAGTACATTTGTTAGGATTCAGCCTCAACCTGAACTTCCTAAGCCTCTCCAAAAGCTTCAGCAAATTGACCAGATGTCCCTCCTCCGTTTGGGACTTCGCGATCATATCATCAACATAGACTTCAATCTCATGATGAATCATGTCATGAAACAAAGTTACCATTGCTCGTTGGTAAGTGGCCCCTGCGTTCTTCAGACCGAAAGGCATTACCTTATAGCAAAATGTTCCCCAGGGAGTGATGAATGTCGTTTTCTCCATGTCCTCCGGCGCCATCTTGATCTGGTTGTAACCGGAGAAGCCATCCATGAACGAAAACACGGAGAACTGGGTTGTGTTGTCGACCAACACATCGATATGAGGCAACGGGAAACCGTCTTTAGGGCTCGCCCTATTCAAATCCCGATAATCGACGCACATGCGTACCTTACCGTCCTTCTTCGGTACAGGCACTATGTTGGCGACCCACGGAGGGTAAGTGGTGACCGCTAAGAAGCCAGCATCAAGCTGCTTTTGCACTTCTTCCTTGATCTTAACGACCATATCTGGTCTCGTCCTCCTAAGCTTCTGCTTAACAGGAGGGCAATCTTCTCGCAGCGGCAAGTGGTGGACCACGATGTCCGTGTCAAGTCCGGGCATATCTTCGTATGACCAAGCAAAGACGTCACTATACTCTCTTAGCATCTAGACTAATCTCTGCTTGACATTACTCTGCAATGCAGCCCCTATCCTGACGTTTCTGACGAGCTCTTCAGAACCCAGATTCACGATCTCAATCTCCTCTTCATGAGGCAGAATAACTTTCTCCTCTTGTTTCAACAAGCGGGCCAACTCTTCAGGAAGGTCTTCGTCTTCATCAATCTCTTCTTCGACTTGATAGATCGGGCAATCAAAGTCGAAGTGAGTCGTAGAAGGTTCAGAGTCGATGTCATCTGTTATGTGGATCCTGCAATAACAAGGGTTAAGTTTAAAACAAGGATGTGCAGGTTAGCACAAACCCCATTGCCATTTTACTGTTTTTCAAAACAAATATAAGACAGGAATAACAGAGATCGCAATATTTGAATACGAAGAAAACGCCTTTGATTTATTAACAAAATGCATGTACATAATCCAACAAGGCCCTGACAATAAAACCACTATGCCCCGGGTAAGACATAGGGTTGTACAATGATTGAAAAAAGTAAATCATTACTCTTCACTTGTCATCTGGATGATATCCTTGATGGACCAATTGGTAAGGCCCTCGCCTGGCTCGCTTGGCTGGATCCAAGAGTCGAGGTCACAGTCACTATCTCCGCTGTCTTCAGACACTGCGTTGATGCTTTCGAAAATCACTCCGCCGCTGGTAAACTGGATCGGCCCTTTACCTCGAGACGCACTGCTAGACGAAGAAGAAGAAGCTTCAGCTTCAGGAGAATATCCCAACCCAAACTTGTCTTGCTTGTTGGGTATCTCCAAAATTCGCCCCCAGCTTGGGGTAGATCCGGCTTGGACAACGGCTCGAGCTTCCTTGAACGAGGAGAGATTCATCTCTGGCTTTTCTGTGACTACAGGAGCTACTTCTTTTACCTTGACAGCTCCGAACGCTTGGCAAAGAGTCTCATGGATTTCGCCATCCATTTCCACATACTTGAAGGACGACAAATGGCTCACCATTATGTCTTCCTCCCCGCACACGGTTACGATGCTTCCCCCGACAGCATATTTGAGCTTTTAGTGCAACGTGGAGGTCACGGCACCAGCAGCATGGATCCACGGCCGACCCAAAAGACAACTGTAGGCAGGCTTGATGTCCATAATATAAAAGACCGCGTCGAATGTTTCCGGCCCGACTTGGATCGGCAGGGTCACCTCCCCGAAAACGTGTCTTTTAGTTCCGTTGAACGCCTACATAACCAGATCACTGGGTGTGCAAATCAATTCACGAGTGTCCAACTTCATCAATGCCTTCTTCAGAAGGACATTAAGCGACGAACCCGTGTCCACCAGGACGTGCGACATGATCGTGCCCCTACACTCTATCGAGATGTGCAGGGTGCTGTTGTGGTTCCTCCCCTTCGGCGTCAGCTCCAAGTCCGTGAAACCTAGCCCATTTCCAGCGTTTACGTGGACTACGACTTCTTCTAGCTGATTTACCGATATTTCTTGCGGTACATAGGCGGCGTTCAACACCTTCAGCAGCGCGTTGCGGTGTGCTTCAGAACACAGCAATAAGTTCAGAATGGAAATCTTCGAGGGCGTCTGATGGAGATGATCTACAATCTTGTAGTCACTCTTTTTAATCAACCGCATAAACTCCTCAGCATCTTTGACAAGCAAGTCTTTTTCTGCCCCACACGGGACCTCTTCAACGACTTTGCTTTTACCCTTATCGGCCGCATCAGCTCTGACCGCTTTATCCGCCATGACCTCTGGCGGTGCAAACACTCTTCCGCTGCGAGTAACACCACTGATTCCCGCAAGGTTCTCCACAGTCGACCCATACGGTTCTAGATCCAACCTCTGTCCATTGCAGTAGACTTCAGCCCCATAATGCCACAGAACAGTGTTAGTGCTCTCGAAGGGTATCGGTCCAGCTCTGATAATAGTGATTGTGGGCGGTCTGGGCGCAGAAATGGTTATCGGCCGGCGAGGGATGGTGATGGTGGCGACTTCATCGGCCCGCTTCAGCACTACCTCTCCTGATCCACCTTCAGCCCTCCGGCTAAACTGCAGAATCCCCTCAGTCATCAGACTTTGAATTCCTTCTACCAACTGCTCACATCCATCAGAATGTGTGGCACAGTCCATACATAGCTCTCCGCAACCTGGGAAGAACCCTCTTTTCAGCAACTTAGCTTTAACGAAGCTAAGCGGTGTCTTCAGATCCCTGACGTCAGTCAATAAATCTGCACTCTCTTCTTCGATAATGGCGTTCACTTCGCCTCCCCTATGATTTGGCATAGGATTCTTCATGACATTGGGCACATTATCGGAGAAGTTGATGATCTTGGCATCCACCATGTCCTGCACCTTGTGCTTGAAGGCTTTGCAGTTCTCGATTGTGTGGCCTGGTGCCCCTGAATGAAAATCACAAGTGGCATTCGCGTCGTACCCTGCCGGAGGTGCCCCTGTCAAGGGAGCCATTGTTCTCTTCTGGACCAATTGTAGCTGAAGCAAAGTCTGCAAGAGTTGCGCGTACGACATGGGCGGTGCCTCGAAGTGACGGTTTGCCAAAGATGCCCGATTCTGATACTTTCTATATCCTTGTTGATTCGGTTGCTGCTGCTGCTGTTGTGGAGCTGCCGGGATATTTATACTGGCTACCTGCTGGTGAGGGCCTTTACCCTTCCTTCGAGCGTTGGTCACAGCGCTCGCTTCTCCTTCTCGTCTTTTGCCCGCATAAGGTTTCTTTCCACCTCCTCCAGCTGAGGATGACTCACCTTGAATTTTCCCGATCTTGATCCCATTCTCGCCGTGCTCACCCATGATAATGAGATCTGAGAACTTCCCAGACATACCGCTGACTAACTTTTCATAGTAAACCCCTGGGAGGGTAGCTACAAACATCTACACGAGCTCACGTTCAACCATCGGCGGCTGAACCCGGGCTGCCAACTCACGCCACCGTTGGGCGTACTCTTTAAATCCTTCATTATTCCTCTGCGACAGGTTCTGCAGCTGAACTCGGTTCGGGGCCAAGTCGCTATTGTACTGGTAGTGGTGCACAAACGCTTCAGCAAGATCCTTCCATGTGCGCACACTAGTGGGCTCCAGACCCATGTACCACTCAAGGGATGGCCCGGAAAGACTGTCTTGGAAGAAGTGCATCAGCAACTTCTCGTCTTCGAAATAGGCAGACATCTTCCTGTAATACGATCTCAGGTGGACACGAGGGCAAGTGGTTCCCTTATATTTCTCAAAGTCAGGTACCCTGAACTTAGGAGGCACCTTAAAATCAGCAATTAATCCCAGCTTGGACATATCAACGCCCAAAGTATTCTGATTCTCGATATCTCTCATCTTGTCTTCAAGTGCCTTGAATCTAAGCCGTGCTTCAACATTCAGCTCCCCTTCAGCACCTTTCTGAGAGAACACATCATCCTGACGATCCTCTAGCCATGGCTGAGGCACAAACAGATTCCCGACGCCTGCATTACCGTTGCCCGACCCAATTTGACATTAGCTCCCAAACTTCCATTACCGACGCCCGTCGTATTGAGTCCAATGTTGGCCATCACATTGCCATTAGCATTGCCGTTGCCCCTGGTCACGGGAACACCATTCTGCGGAGTTTCAACTGGTGGAGGAGTAGGCACAGTCCCCCCATGGAGCACGCCGTTGCTATCAACCCTGGAAATCAAAGGTTGAACCAAAGTTCTGAGCTGATCCTGGCCGTTGGCGACCACTTGCATGAGCTCCATGAAGCGATCCATCCTTTCGCGGAGTTCCTGAACATCGGCTTGCACTTGCTCCATGATCCTGGTCTGATTAGCTCTAGTTGGATAGCGGTGAATCCGTCTCTGATCAATCCTGGAACTACTTGAAACAACCTGAAACAACCTGCGACCACCTGAAATAACCTGGGAAACACAAAAGGGTTAGGAAAAACAAAATGCTCGTCATGCAAATGCTTCATGCAAATGCATGCGTGTGTCTGTGTGTTAGGGAGATTCCCCCCGATCCTAGTGCCTGAGTTCCAATGCTGATAATAATAAGAAGAAGTCCAAGTCCAATCATGGAGATAACAATCTCATATACACAGAAAGCCTATCAAGGCAGTACATAGCATCAGCGAGTACAAGATGAACTACCAGCGTGACCTCAACCAACAAGCCTGGTGATGGTCAGCATACAACAATGATCAAAACAAAAGGAATACAAATAGTCAAGTACGGCCACGGGCGCGATACTCTTCCAACAACTCCTTCGTTTATGGATGATCAGGCAAAGGGAGCAACCCTTCGACGAGTAATTCCCTCTGCACATTGGTATACTGAAGTCCTTCGACCGAACCTTCCCATGCTTCTTCGCCGAAGCAATCTTCTAACTTCCGCTTCTTGGACTCAAAACGCCGAAGGTTTATGAACCAAACTGAGCAACCTGCCGTAAGACTTTCTGAACTCATCCCTCACAGAATCATCTGCTAAAGCTATCAAACCAGTCAACTTAACCACATCAGGGGCAGGGAACTTGTAAGCCATAGTCTTCCTCAGAGGGCCCATAACAATACAATAGGAGGCAAGAAATCCTGGATCGGGGAAAACGGTACCTGTAACACAGAAACACGTTAATGAAATGCAAATGAGTATGCAAACTAATGCAAAATGCAATCATGCAATAGAAGACCAAGGCAATTGCTGTGAAGATTCTGTATCAACAAAACCATAATGTTGCTCTATCAAGAACAACCACTGCATCTGATAAGAAGAAAAATCTGGTATCGGACCACGAATCTGCTCTGTCAAGAACAAATGTCTGATAATAAGGACCTCTGATGTAGGACCAAGAAATCTGCTCTGTCAAGAACAAACATACATCTGCTGATGAGATCTTCAGACCCCAATCAAAAATCTGCTCTATCAAGAACAAACATACATCTGCTGATGAGATCTTCAGACCCCAACCAAAAATCTGCTCTATCAAGAACAAACATACATCTACTGATGAGATCTTCAGACCCCAATCAAAAAATCTGCTCTATCAAGAACAAACACACATCTGCTGATGAGATCTTCGGACCCTGATCAAAAATCTGCTCTATCAAGAACAAACATACATCTGCTGATGAGATCTTCAGACCCCAATCAAAAAATCTGCTCTATCAAGAACAAACACACATCTGCTGATGAGATCTTCAGACCCCGATCAAAAATCTGCTCTATCAAGAACAAACAACTGATGACGAAAACTCTGCTCTATCAAGAACAAATACATATCTGATGATAAGATCCTCTGATCAAAACCTGCTCTATCAAGAATAAATACACATCTGATGATAAGATCCTCTGATCCCACAAAACTGATTCGCTATCAAGAAAACCAGGTAGTCTGAAGGTCAGAGTTTCCTGCAGTGAACCCAACCCTGCTCACAGGTATGGACCTAAACTGACTCAAGTTCGGCATCCTATGCGGTATCAGCGTCACAGACTTTCAAAGGTGACGATACGATACCCAGAAGGTGTGGCATCATCATCCCTCGAAGAGGTCTCACTTAGCTGAATCCCAATTGATAGGTTCCGAGAGTCGACAATCCTCAGGTCAGACAACTTGTCGAGTCCTAAGGGCCAGGCAAGAAGCATCAAAGAGAATCTCGTCCGAGTGAGATTTCGCAGCTAGCTGGTGTGAGCTAAGCAAGCAGGCTAACCACTACTCTCTCTCTAAATCTATGTGTAACCTCAAGCCCAGGTCCGGCTTATCTCTCAACAGATTACCCCCTTCCCATGACAACAATAACAATATAAAGCTGATAATAAAATGCGAAAAGTAAAGATAGAACAGCAAATCTATACAACACCCATGACGGGAAAACAAGCGCTAGGATTGACTCGCCTAGGGAACCGTTGGAGTCCCCAGCAGAGTCGCCAGCTGTCGCTTTCGCAAATATAAGGTGTCGGCACAACAGAAGAGTCGCCACCTTTTGTTATTTATCCCTCAGAGCGGGAAAGAAAACAATCGGAAAAACCTAACGAAAAAGGGTAAGACAAGGTCGTCGCAACCATTATCTAGGTTCGGGAGTCGGTTACGCAAGGGGAAAGTATTAGCACCCCTTACGTCCCTCGTACTTGACGGGATCCACGCTTGTTGTGCTTACTTGGACGGGTTGTTTGTATCTATCTACCTATCAAGGCTGGCTTAAAAAGAAAAGAAAGATGACTCGGCAAAGCGTCGCACTTGATGCCTACGTATTCTCATCAGAGAACGAGAAATCAGAGTCTACGTAGTTCGACCTACGACAGGTTATGGGGGAAGGTAGCTCGCCAATACATCAGTATTGTGCCTACGTACTCTCAAGAGGTATGAGAGATAAGAGCTTACATAGTTCGGGAAACTACGCATTATTTCCTGTCTTTTACGAAAGAAGTGTTTTTTTATTGTGTGTGCAATTTCAATCGCACTAGAGACTATGACCTGAGAGTGAATGCGTTGCATGTCACCCAAAGGGTACCATACTAAACATCTAGACTATGGAAAAGAAACTCTCCCACAATCCTTTCTAAGATAGCTTAAGGCTCGTAACGTACGAAAGAAATCATTCATGATTGCTGTATCTTAAACTGTTTTGAGATGAGAAGAGAACAGGCCCAACTAGGAGGGAGACTATCAAGTCCTACTGTTGTCATGCCAAGGATTCATCCTATGGTTGAGGTTTGAACAGGGAACTCCTAGAAGTTGTCATGCATAGGTTTCAACCTAACATTCTATCATCAATTCCTTATCAAAGGAAATGAGAGTCCTAAGGGATCATGTCAATGATACACCGAAACAGATAAAGCATCAGCTCAAACTGTAAAATGCATGCAATGCAAGTGAGGGAGGAAATGTGTGTGGGGCTTCAGCCTCCACAAGCTCATCTCAACCTCAAGCCAGAATGAATAACAGTAATCATACTGAGGAAAATAAAACATGCTATCAAGCAAAACAGTAAACTGTAATCATACAGAAGAAATAACATCATGCTATCAAGCAAGAACAGTAAACTGCAATCATACAGAAGACATAAAGATCATGCTATCAAGCAAAACAAACCACATGGGCAAGGGAGCAGGGCTCTACCGAATACCCGCAAGCAAAGCCACACAGTAACAATACAAGCAGAGGGGGCAACTCAACCTCTAGTGCAATCATGCTCCTAGATTCTACTTAGTCTAGATATGAACTTATTCTAATGCATCAAGCAAGTCAAACAAAACACATCAATACAAATAAGAAAGCAGATCAACTCCTCTCTCAACTCCAAGCTTCAGCTCTTCCAACAGCAACTCAGTCTTCAGACTTCCATCACTCTTGACAAATATCAATTTGCTTTTCCAGGTTTCAACCCTTCAACATAAGTTTCAACTTATCTTCTTCAAGCTTCATCTCCTTAATTAGTTCCACCTTCAGGCTTCACTATCAACCACAAGTATCAACTTGGTTTCCTTCAGGATCTCCAAGCTCCAAAGTAAGTATCAACTTCCTTTGTTCTTCAAGCTTCAGCTCTTCAGAATCAATCTCAATTGAATCCTCTTCCTAAGTATCAACTTAGTCTTCTCTCCTTACAAGCTTCAGCTTCTCAGAGTAGTCTTCAATCATCTGGAAATGTCAACTTTATCCTTCAGCCTTTAAGCTTCAGCTCTTTACTGGATCTTCATTGGGTCTTCAAGTATCAACTTGCTCTTGTTGCTCTTCAAGCTTCAGTTGGAATGGAAATGCTCAAGGAATCATCCTCTCTTCAACACTCTTCAATGAGGTCTTCATCTTCACACTCAAGCTCAACATCTCTCAAGATACTCAAACCAGAAGAAATCACTTAACTGGATAAGCTAGGGTGTTAAACTGCTTATTGACCACCAAAGGTGACCTATAAGGGTTCAACACCAAAGGAAGGGTTCCCTCAAAAGTTCTACTTCCTAGGTACCATCACTTATCCCTCCTAAGGAGAGAGGTGACTAACATGGAAGGACTTTGAATCATAGGGAGGAATGGAGGTGAAAGATACCATCCATGTTTAAGGAAGAAGTTAACTAGGTCTAAACTCTTCCTAATTCCTAACCCTAAAACAACAACAAAACAAATAAGATTCTCAAGCTCTCAAGTTCCTTCTTCAATCTCCAAGTCTTCTACTATGCTCCACAATGCTCCTCAAAGCAAGACCAAGCTCTCCAAGCCCACAAAGCAAAGTAAACAAAAATACAAGCCCACAGGGGCAACACAAATAATCATCAACTACAAAAATCACTTAAAAATAGTATACTACTATATTAAAACCTAATATAATTTCTAGGGGATACTATATACCTACCCTTAATACCCTATATGTCCCAATGTTTAACTTGACCTAGAAACCCAAAATTCTAAGGTTATTGTGGACCTATGTTAAGGATTAACCTAATTCTACACAACCTAAAGTCATCTAATCAAAACTATCCTAAAAGTCATCACAAAATTATAGAATAAATCCAGGGGGGAGCTAAATTCCTAATCTAGCTATTCTAAAAAGAATGGCCTAAGAATATGAAGGGAACTAGCTAAACAAAATTCTACAAATTCATGCATCAACATAAAAGAATTACAAGGCTATTAAAAGAGAAAATACACAAAAAATATTAAAAATGCATGAAATGCAAATATTATTGCTTTACAATTTTCTAGACATTATCATGAAATGGGAGAAAAAATCCCCATGCAAAAATCATTAATTTCCTATTTATTATGATTTTTCAAAGATTAAAATAAAATGGAGAAAAAGAAATTAAAATGAGAAAACCTAGGTGCAGATAGCAATGCCAGATAGTTCATTTCATGAATGGGCTCAAAGTGGGGGTGCAATTAGTGAGGCGCGCTAGGCCCAGTCATTTAATCAAAAATTAAATCAAAAACATAAAGAAAATGAAAAAGCAACGGTGTGAAAATTAATGAAAATCAGTACAAAATAAACATGGGCCATGATCTGGGGTGTGATTAGCAATCCAGCCCAAATCCCTTTTAATGAAACGATGCGTTTCAATATCTTCAGATTCCCTCTCCAAATGAAATTAAATCTCAGCCGTGAGATCTTGGTCTTAGTCAAGGGGTTCAACATGATCCAATGGCTATGTCTTCGTCTTCTTCCTCCAGCTAGGGTTCCAAGGATGAAGCCATGGAAATGCAAAGCTTCAAGCTCCATCTTCCCCAAACTCGAACCTCATCATTTCTCCATGAAAAACCAAAATTCCAAACCCTAATCTGTCCAGAATTTCATGCTGAATCTAACCATGGTCTCAAAATCAATTGAAACATCCTAAATCTTCAAACCCGATCCAAGATCAAAAATAGGTTCAGACATCAACTCTCACAATTCTTGAAATTAATTACCTCAATATGATCACTACTTCACACTGATTAATTCTTGATGTCTAACTCATGCTATACCTCAATATATCCCATGTTCTTGGTCCAAATAAAAATGGTGACACCAACTGAAACCTCACCAATTGCTCTCAAACTGCTCAGAATCCATCTCCTATTGGTCTCTAACAGTTCTAACCTAACCATTCTTGCTAATCATGCCTAAATAATGGTGTAGAAGAAAAGTTACTAACCTATTGAATATTTATTAACAGATGGTGAAAACCTTCACTGCAAGCCTTCAAATTCTTCAGAATCACTCCCTGAATGATGATCTTGCTACTGTTTGCAAAAGATTTGATGGAGAATGCTTGAATCTCAGAATTCGATGGTGACTTGCAATCTTGGAAATCCAAATGCCAACTCTCCAATTCTCCAAGAACTTGCCCTCAAATTGGTCTGCACAACTTCAATATGATCAGAGGAATGTGTTTAGATTGAAAGAATGAATGGAATTGAATCAGAATGTGGATTTTGCTTTCAACTTGCAATGGAAGCAAGTGAAATGGACAACTCTCTCTTCTCTCAAATCTTACACCAACCTTGCGTCTGAGCAAGTTCTACACATTATATAGAGTGGTTTAGAATCATCTAGAACCATCTGGAACCATCCCATGAGAAATTGGGATTCTCATGTCATGAGTTTATGAATTCATTCATATCATGTATCATCTCATGCCATAGTCCTTGCAGCCCTTGTAAATGACTTGAAATTCTCCCTAAATGAGATATATGGTGTGTTGAAACCCTTTACAAGCTTGTAGAATGAGTTTCCTTGAGTTTTGCATTTGTGCCTTAAGATGCAAGCAAGCAATTTCCAAAGCAGCCCGATCTAGGCCTCAATTCAAACAACTGGCTGAACCATTGTTTTTAGAATGTCTTTTAGAGTCAAAATGACCTATTATATGACATGGTTTGGATGTGTAACTTGGGATTTCCAATTTCCAATTTGAACTTATTTAACTTATGCCTCCATTTTAGGTCATATTTATCACTTTTTGCTACAAGCCTTTTCAACATCTCATGACCTCCCTGAAAGCCTTAAAACATCATTCTAAGCAAGTTTTATGTTGAAGATTTTTCCATTTGAAGCTTGGAAATAGGAGATATGGCCTTATGCTTGAAATGACCTATAACATCAAAATGACCAAAATGCCCTTGACTTGTCAAAGTCATAACTTGAGTTCTACAAATCCTATCAAGGACTTCTAGTACTCTCTAGAAATCTAAGAAGATGAGGAACAACATTCATGTTGACAAAGAGTCCATAGGAATCATACTTCTTGGGAAAACGTTGGATGCAAGTTGGGTGACTTTCAAGGACCCAGATTCACATACCTCAGATGACCTGTAACTTGTCAAAGTCATAACTTGAGCTCTACAAATCCTATCAAGGACTTCTAGTACTAAAATTAAATCTAAGAACAAGGTCTACAACATTCATGTTGGGGGAAAGATGAGATGACAATCAAATCTTGAGCTAAACTGCCTTGAAGATAGGGATCAAACTAGGGGATTTTACACTGTCAAGCCTCAGAAACCCTAGCTTGAAACTTCTCAAACTCCTCAATCATGACGAGTTGATCTAAGAATCATCCTTATAGCATCTCAATGCATCAATTCATGATCACATGGCTCTTGGATTAGGTCTCAACCCTCTCCAAATCCTTAGTTGACCTAGGGTTGACCCAGTCAATCCCTAATTATACCACTCATGGTTGAGTCTTCTTATTCTTGTACAATGACCTCTCTAGGCCTCATGATGGCTTTCAAGACATCTCATAAGCTCTCTCAAAGCTTCAAGTCTATCCTCATAGTCTCAGAATCATCTGAGGAGCTCCCACAACTGTCAAGTTATGAGGCATACACCCTTGGTTTCAACCAATCTTTCTGAGGATCTCTTGAGTTCTCTGACAAAGGTATCAACTTTTGAACACTTGAACAACCTTCTTGGCTAGCTTCCAAGTCTTGTATAACTCTTGCTGGGTAATCATACCTCTTGATCTACTGCACACATATCAATGAAATGCAGATGATAATGCTAGTGAACACAAGCTAGGTAAATAAATGTTGGTCAAATTTTGGGGTGCAACACCCTCTTACATGCACCTTGCCAAATTCTTTAGATTTCCTATCAGCACATTCCTCTGAGAGATTAGCTATGAATTCTTTGACAAGTAACTCATAGCATGAAGAGAATTCACTAACTGTTTTCATTAATCCTGCATCATTAATGAGTTTCATGATTTCTTTACTCTAAAGAGCATTCTGTCTCAGCTCCCTTTCCACATCCAACCTTTTCTAAACAACATACTTCCACTTATTAACACACGAAGGGTAATGAAATAAAATGTTGTCAATTGGAACTCCAAGGACTTTGTCAGCCAATTTGCTCTTGGAGGGTTTCTTCTTGTTTTGGATGTCAGTAACATCTTCAGCAACATCAGACTCAGTCTCTGATTTAGTACCAGATTCAACCTTTCTCTTCTTGATGACTACTTTGCTCCAGGCTTTGGGAGGTCCAACTGGTCTTCTTTTAGTTCTAGCCTTCCTTGAGGGAGTGTCATGATCATCTGTCTTCTTCTTTGTGAGGTTTTCTTGCTCAACAACCTGTTCAACTACCTTCTTCTTAGGGGAACCTTGTTTAGCCACATGTTTACCTTTCCTTGTCATGAGTCTTTTGGCCTTGCCAGGATTGATGTTTTCTATTAAATCATTATCAGAATAATCATCAAGATCCACCAACTCCGCATTCTTGGTGCCTTGCACATCATCAACTCCACCATCAGAGACTACTCCCTTGTTCTTCTCTTTTGATGTACGATCCTTCAAGGTTCCAGCATTGGGTGCAACATCACTTTGATCATGCACAGTTGGGCCAGACCTCTCATTGTTGGGTGTAATGGGGATGTTCAGAGCCCTAGCCACCATGCCAGCAATGATATTGTGCATTTTCTTGGCTCCATCATCATTAACATCAGAAGTTGCAGGAGTAGGATTTTTACCTGAGACAATGTCTTTGGACCTTCTTGCATGTTGGCTCCTTGGATTTTTTACCAGAACCCCTTCTAGGGTCATCATGCGCAGAGGTGCTATTTCAAGCACTGAGTTAGGGTTGCTTGACTCAGTTCCTATCTCAGATTCGTTGATGGGTATGTTCTTGGAGGGAGAGGATTTTGGTGAATGTTGAGACATTGTACAGGACATTGATCGTGTGAACAGGGGTTTTCGTTTGTTAGAGGCTGTAGGGAAGATGAACAGTTTGATAGTGAACCAAGTGGTGTGAGAGTTTGATATGGAGAGGCTCACTAGGTGATATGGAAAATGAGGAGGGAACTTAATGTTTTGACCAATCAGTAAATGATTGAATTTTAAATTATAATTCCCTATTCTCATTAATTGCTATAACTCACCATTACTTAAAGGCCTCAATTTTTGTAAATCACTTTTATGGACCTTAACATTCCATGCACCAATTTCAGTCCATTTACACGAGTGACCCCTGAGCATGCCTCCTTTGAACTTACCAGGACTTTTTTGATAGTGCGCTAGATGTCACAGAACAAGGTCATGACATCAATTGTGACATTGCTTCTTTTATGTAGGGTAGCCTCCATGGACTCCATCAGGTTCCAATGTAGCCTATCTAGCTTTACCTGATGACCAATCTTTGGGTATCCCTTCTTGTCTAGCCTTCCCACCTAACTTTTCTTACAACCCGTCCTTCTTTCTGAAGCATTCTTTGAGGATCCTTTTGCTGATGATTTGGACCTGGTTCTTTTCTCTAGCCCTAGGTAGTACTTCTTTTCCTCATTACCTAATCTATTTATGTTACTGCTGGGCTCCAATAGGTAACAGTTATTCTTGGATCTACTTCTCCTTATTTCTTCCTTACCCTCTTCATTGATCACCACACACTTATCCTTTGAAAACTGGACTTTTAAGCCTTGATCACATAGTTGACTTATGCTTAATAGGTTAACTGTCAGTCCTTTAACCAGCAAGACATCCTTCAATTTTGGGGCTTTAAGACTGTCAAGTTGTCCAACACCTGTGATTTTTCCTCTAGCTCCATCACCAAAGGTTACATGACTGGATGTATGAGGGTTGAGCTTTGTTAAGAGATCCTCAATTCCAGTCATATGTTTGGAACAACCACTGTCAAAGTACCAGTCCTCTTGGGTTGACATCCTTAGATCAGTGTGAGCTGCTAAGGCCATATTCTTGGTAACCCAGTGTCTTTGCCTGTTAGGAGCACTCTTCTTTGCTCTTTCTTGATGAGCTCTCTATTTTTGATGAGGATGACTAGGAAATCCATGCAGCCAGAAACACACAGATTTGATATGACTAAGTTTTCCACAGTGGTAACACTTGTACCCTTGGAATTTACTCTTGACTAGATTCCAGTTTCTGTTGGTTGGATGTTGTGACATTGGTCGTGACATCCTCTTTGGCTTCTGGACCTTAGGTTGTAATCTCTTGAGATTTAGCACAGGATTTTGTTTATCAGCATATCCTAGTCCATATCTATCTCCTGAGATTTGTCCACTCTGGAGAATTTCCTCTAGAGTGTCAGTCCCAGAATTTAGCATCCTTATAGATTTTGTCATTTGATCCTTCTTACTTTTCAACTCCTGTACTTCACTTCTGAGTGTGTCAATTTTGGCTAGATGCTCTCTCTTTTCAGCTTCTAACTCCTTGATGATTTTCTTCTGTTGCTCCCCTTGCTGAACCAGTTATATGCTTTTGATGTGAAGCTTTTGTATGAGGCTGCAAGCTCCTCAAAAGACAACTCTTCATCACTTGAATCATCATCAGTGATACACACACTGTTGAGAGCAGTGACATGTTTAACTGATTCCTCTTTTGATCCACTGTCCGAATCTTCATCAGACCAGGTGACTGTCGAGCCCTTTCCTTTCTTTTTGAGTTATGTGGGACATTCCCTCCTAACATGTCCATATCCCTCACATTCATGACATTGGACTCCTCTGTCTTGGGCTGGCTTTCTCTTCAGATTTCTCTTTATCAGAAGGCATGCTTTTGGTATAAGGTTTAGACCTAGCATCTATCTTTTTGACCAGTTTGTTGAACTGTCTTCCAAGCAAGGCAATTGCTTCAGACAGACTCTCCTCCTTATCACCATCTGAATTAGTTGTGTTTGAGACAAGAGCTATGCTTTTATTCTTTTTCTCCACAGCCTGATCACCTATTCCCATTTCAAAGGTTTGAAGAGAACCGATGAGTTCATCCCCTTTCATGTGGCATATGTCTTGGGCTTCTTCAATGGATGTAACTTTCATATCAAACCTTTTAGGTAGTGACCTTAGAATCTTCCTTACAAGTTTCGCTTCAATCATCTTTTCTCCAAGAGCTCCTGATATGTTTGCAAGTTCTAGAACATTCATGTAAAACTCATGAATGGTCTCATCTTCCTTCATTCTTAGACCTTCAAATTTGGTGGTCAGCATTTGAACTCTTGACATTTTGACCTTGGAGGTTCCTTCATGAGTAGTTATGAGAATGTCCCAAACATCCTTTGCTAGTTCACAGTGGTGCACCAGTTTAAAGATGTTTTTGTCTATACCATTGAAGAGAGCATTCAATGCTTTAGAGTTCCCAAGAGCTAAGGCCTCTTGCTCTTTGTTCAATTCCTCTTAAGGAATCAACACATCTAGTCCATCTTTGTCAGTCTTCACAGGATGTTTCCAGTCTGAATTCACAGCTCTCCAAGCCTTGTTGTCTATAGATTGCAAGAATGCAATCATCCTTGGTTTCCAATAATCATAATTAGATCCATCCAGAATTGGAGGTCTATTAGTGAAGCCTATATCTTTATCCATTGTACCAGAATTTGTTTTCCCTAGATCTCACCCAGATTTAAACAGGCAGGGTGCCTACTCTAATGCCAATTGAAAATTCTGGCAAGCACACGACGGATGTTATTCCCAAGGTTATAACATTCACTATGACATCTATTATTTAACAGCTAATACTAAGCAATAATAAAAGCAGTAAATAACACATCAATTGTTTACCCAGTTCAGTGTCAACAACACTTACATCTGGGGGCTACCAAGTCAGGGAGGAAATTCACTATTAGTAGAATTAATTCAGAGTTAAACCTCCAGTTTACACTCCTCACTTAATCTCTACCCAATGAAACTTCAACCTAGAGACACTCTAGACCTGAGTATACCCACTTACTCCCCCTCAATCACAAAATAGTGATATCAAACAATTACATAAAACAATATGAAGAGACACTTCATACACACCTTGGTCTTTCTTCTCAGCTTTGATCAAGGAACTCACACACTCTTGCTTCAAAGCTTCGAGTGAGACACAACCTAAAATCTACCTATCCAATACAAGTGATCCACTAGACAATTGCTTGGATTACAAGTATTCCTAGACAAAATTCACATGTGAAGACTAGCCTTCTTCACTTATAAGGACTCTGCAATCTGCACACTATATTCTTCTTTTGTCAAGTGCTGCTGTTCAGGATTGCATCTTCTGATCTTTATAGCAGTTGTCAGTCCTTTTGGGCCTTGGTGCATTAATCAGGTTTTATCCATAACAAAACCTATTCTCAAAGATTTTCACACTTGCCACTGAATTCAGGGATCTTCTAGTTCGCCTAGGGCTTCTAGAAATTCTCCTGATATCCATCTTGAGCATATATTTTGTTTCCTGGTTTATAGATACCGGAAAAACAACCTTGCCCACTAGATGTCATACGTTCAATGTTATGACATTTTGTATGACATTCAGCTTAACCAAGTTAACTTATAGTTAACTTACCCTGCACACACATTATTAAGTATGTCCTAACAATCAGTATGACATACATGCACACTCTAAAGTTTTGCCATAAAATGTAGCCAATCAAGAGCACCTACAATTAGAAGTGATCATGGAGGTGAGCTCGAAAATTATCTTTTTGAGGAATATTGCAGTAGACACGAAATTGATCATAACTTCTCCGCTCCGTGTACCCCTCAATAAAACGGGTTTGTGGAACGTAAAAATTGAATTTTGGAAGAGTTAGGAAGAACTATGATAAACTATAGTGGGCTTCCTAAATATTTTTTAGCTGACGCCATTAGTACAGCTTGTTATGTTTTAAATAGGGTGTTCATCCGCCCTATTCTCAACAACACTCCGTATGAACTTTTAAAGGGGTGGAAGCCAAATGTGTCTCACCTTCATGTCTTTGGTTGTTAGTTTTTTATGTTAAACAATGGAAAAGAGAGTCTAGGAAAATTTGACTCCAAGGCAGATGAAGGTATCTTTCTCGGATACTCTCAGTCAAGTAAAGTCTATAGAATATACAATAAGAGATTACTTACAGTTGAAGAGTTTGTTCATGTCACGTTTGATGAGTCTTATCTGAAAAGTGTCGGAAAAGGTAGTTCATTTCATGGTGCAGGTGTATCTTCTGAAGACATACTCAAGGGTGTTGAGACTGGAATTGATCAACCTGACCCAATCAAAGTTGAGGAGGAAAAAGATCACCACCATGAGGGGATTGAGGATGTTCATCCATCCAACACCGATGATATCCTTCTACCACGGAAGTCTTCTAAAGACCATCCCATCGACAATATTCTCGGTGATATCTCAAATGCAGTGACAACTCGATCAAAGCTAAGTAATTTCTGTTATCACTTCGCTTTCGTTTCTCAAGTAGAACCTAAAAACCCAAAAGAGGCATTACTCGATGAACACTGGTTCTTATCAATGCAAGAGGAACTCAATCAATTTAAAAGAAATGAGGTTTGGGACCTTATCCCTCCTCCACGAGACCAACGTGTAATTGGAACCCGATGGGTGTTTAGGAATAAACTAGACGAGAACGGAGTAATAACTCGAAATAAGGCATGTTTGGTCATGCAGAGGTATAACCAAGAGGAAGGAATCGACTATGAGGAAACTTATGTGCCGGTTGCCCGACTCGAGGCTATACGCCTTCTACTTGCCTTCGCTTGTAAGGAATATTTTAAACTATTTCAAATGGATGTAAAAAGTGTGTTCCTTAATGGTTATATAAATGAAGAGGTTTATGTTGCCCAACCTCCAGGGTTTGAATCCTATGACTATCCTGATCATGTGTACAAATTAAAGCATGCTTTGTATGGACTCAAGCAAGCCCCTAAGGCTTGGCATGACCGTCTAAGCAAGTTTTTTCTTAGTCAAGGGTACTTAAGAGGAAAGGTTGACACAACCCTTTCATTAAACTTCAAGGAAAACACTTGATTTTGGTACATTAATGCAGGGAGAACTCGAGATGAGCATGATGGGGGAGCACAACTATTTCCTCGGGTTGCAAATTAAACAGCTGCAGGAAGGTACTTTTGTGTGTCAGACAAAATACTACCTTGAGCTTCATAAGCATTTTGACATGGCAAACTCCAAGGCTATCGACACTCCAATGCCTACGTGTGTGAATCTTAGCCGAGACGAAAATGTTAAGGATGTAGAGGTGAAAAAGTATCAACATATGATTGGATCTCTCCTCTATCTCACTGCTTCTAGACCCGACATTATGTTTAGTGTCTGTATGTGTGTGAGGTATCAATCATCTCCTAAAGAATCTCACTTAAAAGTAGTAAAGCGCATACTTAGATACCTCTCTAGTACTCCAAAGTATGGGCTTTGGAATTCTAAGGGAAATGATTGCTCCTTGGTTGGCTTTTCTAATTCTGATTTTGTTGGTTGCAAATCAGATAGGAAAAGCACGAGCGACACGTGTCATATGTTTTCAAATTCTTTGGTGAGTTGGCATAGCAAAAAGCAGGTTTTCATTGCTTTGTCAACAGCCGAAGAGGAATACGTTGTGGCTGGTAGTTGTTGCGCTCAAGTCTTATGGCTTAAGCAACAATTTCTTGAATTTAACCTAAAACTTGATCGTGTTCTGATTTTTTGTGATAACACTAGTGTTATTAACCTAACCAAGAATCCCGTGCTACATTCACGCACCAAGCATATCGAAATACGCCACCACTTCCTTAGGGATCATGTGGAGAAGGGCGACGTGTTGTTTGAGCGTGTTGATACTAAAAATCAACTTGCGGATATCTTTACAAAACCACTCGCTACATAGTCTTTTTTTCACATCGGTAGGGAACTCGGTGTTCTCGACATCTCGGATCGTGTTTAGGAAATAACTTTCGCATGCTTTATATCTATCTCTCTATGTACTTTGTTCATATTTTATCTAACAAATGAAGAAGTTTAGAGCCATATGTGAGGGCATTAGCTAACAATTGGAGTTGAGGCACTATCTTTCCTTATTTAGAAACTCTTGCACTTCCCTCGTTCATATAAAGTAATGTATCAAATTGTGTGTTATTGTTGTCGTTTATTCCATGATTACGTTTATTTCATCCCCTTGTATGTTTGAAATATGGATAGGCTATTTATTTATGTCTCTTTGAATTCTTGTTGAACAAAAAATGATGATTTTTACTATTTTTGCCTGTATGAGTCGACCTACATAGTGTTTCGGTCGACTCACAAAACTAAACTTTTTCATGTCTGTAAAGCGAGTATGCTCAGGTCGACCCTATGGTCGATGCATACCCTAAAATTTTTTTTAAGTATATGTTTTAACATAGTGTGCGTCAATGCATGACCTCTTTCGGACGATGCATCACACGAGAATTCTGATAAATTGTTGATGAACTATTCATATTCTGTCATCTTTAATGCATTTAAAGTCATGTTTTCTATTCTAACTCACCATCATTAGCTTTTGCATTGAGCATTACACCTATTCAAGGCTATCTCTCTTCCTCTCCTCTTCCCAAAGCTCTATTCAAAACCTAGTTTCTCCATAAAAAGGGTAAAGTTATTTTCTTCTCTCCATCTCCAAGAGCGAAATTCTGCATTCTACAAATTATTCATCTCCACACAAGAAATAAAAATGTCTACAAGAAGAACCACTAGAATGAGAACCACTAGAGCACCATCTACTCAAGTCGGTCCATCAAGAGGAATTTTACTGGTAACTGCTATCTCTCTGATACCTCCTGAATTTTTTGAAATTTATGAGAAGAACTTTAGCAAACAATCTATAGTTAAGCAACATGATTACTATAGAATGTTTGATGAGCGAATGCATATTCCAGAGGTAATTGATCTTTTGGATGCTCAAGATTTCAACAGTTTCTTGGAGTGTCACATCAAATACAACGAAGAACTAGTGAGGGGCTTTTACACATGTATTCAGGGTAAATTTCAAGGGTTTGAGTTTACTACAAAGCTGGGAAATACCAAGGTTTGTGTAAATGACTTGGTATGGAAAAACTTGTTTGACATGTCACCTATATCCGCTGAGCCAATTATTAAAGCCACAGATGCTCGTACTGTGGTAGGCTGCGATTTAAAAGAAGCCTTAAACTCCATGCTAAAGAAACTATATGGTGACGACATTGTAGCAAGCGACCTCTTTCTAAAAAAGGTCACAACGGGCAAACTGAAACCGGTTGATGGAATACTGCAATGGATTATGTCATACATTCCGCGTCCAAAGAAAGGCGACTACTCACAAGTGGATCAAGCCAAGGTACACTTGGTTTACATACTTAAGAAAAAGATCAATATCAGTTGGCCTCATTGTTGCAGTGAAAATTGGATATCAAGCTATTATATCAACTTGAATCTAAATTCTTTTACAACCGAACTTTAATTTATCCAAAGGAAAGGTCTAAAGAAAGAAAAACCCTTTTCGCGATGTAAAAACAACGCTAAGAGATTCGGGGATCGGGGGTTGGTTATACCTAGGGAAGGTGTTAGCAACCTAAGCATCTGTAGTACTCTACAGGTACCTTTTGTTTGTTTGTGTGCTAGGTTTGTGAATGTTTGCTTTGGTCTTGGAAAAAGGTATGAGTTGAAACCTAAAGTTATATACACTAAGTTTTCTCGCAAAGACGTCGCATCTTCTGCCTACGTATCCTAACTAGGATAGAATCAGAGCAATCGTAGTTCACCTCACCAGGGATGAAGAACACTTGATTATGATCAAGGTTCAAAGGGGGAACAAACATAATTATGTTTGTATGGAGTTTGACAAAACTCCCTAATCTAAATTGTAACACTCAAAAGGGGAAGTAAGAAATCATGACGATGATTCTTACATAAAGTTGAAAAACTCTAACCTAGATTTCTAGTTGAAGAACACTCCTAGTACAGGTGGGTCTTTTAGACTTAAAGCAAAGTCTAATGGCTTCTAAACTAAGGTTAAAGTAACTTAACAAAGTCAAGGGGTGGTGAATGAGCTATTCATGACACAGGGGTCAATGGAAAGACCTTTCCTTTGGAAGGAGAAAGGGGAGGCAACTTGGATGAGAGCTAACAAGCTTCATCACTTGGGGAAAGAAAGCAACAACATGATAAAGATAAAGAGCATGGTGACAACCAATGAACGAACATGTTAAAGATAAATACAAGATATGCATTGATGACAATCAAAGAAGATGATCAAGCAGGAAATGTGACGACAGATCGAGCTTAAGTACATTGCTCAGAGGGGACAAAATAAACATGGTAACAACCAAAAAGAAAATCCTAGCATGTTGACTAACATTAAGGAAAAGAGGGCAATAAAATATCATGACATTCACAAGTATACCAAGAGAGAAATTCATCTGCACACGCGAAAACGATTACAAAATGAACTTAACTTGCAAGTGGTTAAAAGGGATGAAACATTTGGCAAACATGGAATTTTAAAATATTACATAAAAATAGACACCAAAACAAACACAATGCAAAAAGAATGGATTAAAAATGATTAAAAATGAGGGAGATATGATTTTTTGAAGTTTGGTAAAATAATGGTGAAAAATAATAAAAGGGTTGCCCTCCTCAGGGGTCGAACCCAGGTTCAGCTAGTACAAGGCGCTTAGGTGACAAGTTGGTTACCACTGGGATGGTTGTACATCCAAGTACAAATGCCACCCCATAAACATATAGGGCGTGTATTCAAGGCAGGCTGGGCAAAAAGAACAACCAAGAGATGAATTGCATTTTGATATGTAACTTCCTCAATTCTCAATGGTTTTACACAAAATTTTAGTCTAAATCGTGTATTTTTTCATGAGGAACATGATGGCAATTTTAGTTATTTTTGAAATTCCTTCCCCATTTCAAAACCCGATAGCAATTGCATTTTTGAAGTTTGGAATGCATTTTGAAATGTAACTCATACTCCAGCCAATTTTAAACCAATACAAACATACACACATGTTACAAACATGTTGTTGAGTGATTTTAAACACCTAGATTGAGTTCACAGTAAACTGTAATGAAAATGGTCTGTCATGTTGCAACTTGGTGTTTGAGATGCATGATGATATGAAGTTCTGGTTCTAGGCACATACAAGTCAAATAAATTATGTGTACATATCAAAAATATGTTGATGACTGCATTTACACAGAAAAACTGATCATGATATGACTATGGTGAAAAATGGTATACAAGTTGCAATTTGTCATGAATGGAATGCAAGTTGATGTCCAGTTTTAGTTCCAAACATTTTCAGGTCAATTGAAACATACACACACCTCATAAAAATGCTAATGAGTGATTTCCAACATAAATTCAGGTTAAAAACAAACAGTTGTGGAAAATGTGTTCAAGTTGCAAATTGTTGTGAATATGAGGCATGATGATGTCCAATTCAAGTTCTAGGCATATTTTGATCAAGGTAGGCATACATACACATCACATACATACTATTAAATGAACTCAAACACAAAGAAGGGCTAGAACCAGACTGTCATGAGAAATGATATTCAAATTGCAAAAATAGCAAGTTTTGATGCATGAAGGATGCTCAGTTCAGTTCTATGCATACTCAAATCCAATAAGCCACATACACACATTGGAAACATGATGATGGATGATTTTGAACACAAAGATTGAGCCTAAACAGACTGTGATGAAGAATGAGTTTTAAGTTGCAAATTAATGTTTTGATGAAATACAAGATGGTGTCCAGTTTCAATTCCAAGCTTTTTTAGGTCAAACAAGTCACATACACACACTATATACATGTCATGTGTCGTACCTCGAAAAATACGATCCTCGCGATGGACGCGAAAAATACTGTTCGAAACAGAATCGCCACCGAACTTTATTTCTTCCAAGGCAGGAATAGGAAAATATTGATAAAACCTTTAAGGAGATAAGAACATGGTCATCGCAACCAATATTCTAGGTTCGGAAGTCGGTTACGCAGAGGGAAGGTATTAGCACCCTCCACGTCCGTTGTACTCAACGGGAACCTCTTGATTCGATTCGAGAGTAAAGTTAGTTACGCTTGTTAGTATTCTTCTAAGGTTTCTCCTATAGGGGAAATTGATGGTTTAGAGATAGGGTGCTCGCCAAGGATTGGGGCCCTTGTGCCTACGTATCTTCACTTGTAGGAAGTGGAAAATCAGAGCATTCGTAGTTCGTGGGACTACGGGAAAAAGATGGGATTGTGCTTGCCAAGATCATCACAATCTTGTGCCTACGTATTCTCATTGATAAATGAGAAATCAGAGCAGCCGTAGTTCGGCTAACTATGGTAAAAGGTTTGGTATGTGAACGAGTGCTTAGGTCGCATTCTAACTGCTAAACATTGGCTTGTCTGCTCGCTAGGGGAGGCTGAAGCACAAGTTTGTTATGCGCGGAAGAAGGGACTAAACAATGTTCTTTGGTAAAAGGTATGGGAACCTAAAGGTGGGAAATAAAGAAAAGTGGAAAAGTGCTCGCTAGGATCATCGCAATCCTATGCCTACGTATTCTCATTGATAAATGAGAAATCAGAGCAGCCGTAGTTCGGATAACTACGGTAAAAAGTTGGTAAACGAACGAGTGTTTAGGTCGCATTCTAACTTCTAAACATTGGCTTGTCTGCTCACTAGGGGAGGATGAAACACTAGTTTGTTATGCGCAGAAGAAAGGACTAAACAATGTTCTTTGGGAAAGTATTTAGGTTGGAGATCGCACGAGGGCGAGGAATTAAGTTTATCGTATTGGATGTTTTGGTTTGGGAAAGAGAATGGATTTGAATAAGTTTAAGGTTTTGATTGCACGGGGGCAAGAAAGAGGAGTTTAGATAGGTAATTTGATAGAGAATGACGACTATTCGATAAACAAGACGTCGGTCTCGCAATCAATTAATCGGGATATCATTGGAATGCTAGATCCCAACGATACCTTTTTCATTCGACTAACTTCGAAATATGTTTAAGAAAGTTTCAATCGCACGAGGGCGAGAGAAAAGAGTTGGGTTGAATATTTTAAGGGAGAATGAGGACTACTCGATAAACGAGACGTCGGCCTCGCAATCAATTAATCGGGATATTATTAGAATGCTAGATCCCAATGATACCTTTTTCATTCAATTAATTATGAAAGTGTATTTGAATGGACAATGGTGGTATTTGTCAAAGTATTTAGGGAATGTATTTTATAGACGAAAGGTCGAGTAATCCACAACCTAAAGCGTACGCCCCAAGAGTGTTTACTAAAGAATTCAAGGAGTGCGAGACTCCAAGAACTCAATTCTTTCGTAATTTAATCAAGAAAATAGTTTAGATTTGACGTATGGTTTAGAAACATACTAGAGTTTAGACTCGACCGTATGAAGGTGAGGAACGAGGTTAGATGGATTGAAAATTTAGGAGGAATGACGACTACTCGATAAACGAGACGTCGGCCTCGTAACCAATTAGTCGGGATATCGTTGGAATGCTAGATCCCAACGACATCTTTTTCATTCCATTAATTATGAAATATGTTTGTTGGACCGCAAATACTTGTCCAAATAATTAAAGGAGGTATTTTAGAAACGAAAATTCGAACGACACACCATTCAAGGCGTACGCCTCAATAGTAGTCACTCTCGAATTCGAGAAATGCGCGACTCCAAGAACTCGATTATTTTGTGATTTAATTATGAAAACAATTTGAAAATATTAGCGTACTCGGACTAGGCGCGCTAGGTATTCTAGAAGATAAGATCGGAAGGATCACAACTCAAGGTGTGCACCTCGAGAGCGCTTAAAAATTCAAGGAAGGTGAGATCCAAGAATTTAATTATTTTGAAATTTGATTTAAGAAAATAGTTTAATTTAATCAAGAAAATAGTTTTAATTTTCATATGGAATAAATTAATCAATTGCTTATAAAAAAGATTTTGAAAAAAAAAATTATAATCAATTGTTTTGAAAAAAGTTTAATATCTTGAAAAAAAATAAGTTTTAAATGAAGTGTAATTTTCGAAAAGTTTAATATTAAAAATATTAATTTGGTAATAATTTTGAAATGTATTGTATTTTAAAAGAATGAATATTTGAAATTTATTATAAAATATCTAATTAATAAAAATTGTTTAAAAATATCTTTTTTTAAAAATTTCAATTAAATTGAATAAGATCGGAAGGATCACAACTCAAGGTGTGCACCTCGAGAGCGCTTAAAAATTCAAGGAAGGCGAGATCCAAGAATTTAATTGTTTTGAAATTTGATTTAAGAAAATAGTTTAATTTAATCAAGAAAATAGTTTTAATTTTCATATGGAATAAATTAATCAATTGCTTATAAAAAAGATTTTGAAAAAAAATAATTATAATCAATTGTTTTGAAAAAGTTTAATATCTTGAAAAAAAATAAGTTTTAAATGAAGTGTAATTTTCGAAAAGTTTAATATTTAAAATATTAATTTGGTAATAATTTTGAAATGTATTGTATTTTAAAAGAATGAATATTTGGAATTTATTATAAAATATCTAATTAATAAAAATTGTTTAAAAATATCTTTTTTTAAAAATTTCAATTAAATTGAATAAGATCGGAAGGATCACAACTCAAGGTGTGCACCTCGAGAGCGCTTAAAAATTCAAGGAAGGCGAGATCCAAGAATTTAATTGTTTTGAAATTTGATTTAAGAAAATAGTTTAATTTAATCAAGAAAATAGTTTTAATTTTCATATAGAATAAATTAATCAATTATGAAAAGGTTTTATGAAGAAAATAATTTAGGATTGTCTTAAAACAAACTATCTATTAAATCGGATATAACGTGATTTTGATTTGAAAAAAATAATTATTGATATTTAGAAATGCTTAATGAAATATACTAACAATAAAATAAATTATAAACTGATTATATTGAATACTATACGTGTGGTCATAAAATCGATGCAAGCTACAGAAGCAATGCAAGCTGTCCAAAAAATTAAACATATGAATTTAGAGAAACCAACCTCAATGCTCAAATGAAAAGCAGCTCCTCATAACTAAATAAGATGAACATAACAGAGGATCTGGAATAACAGCATAACTTTTGGCTAGAATGTCGGATTCATGGGCACAAGCCACCGTCATTATGACGTGTAATATTGAAAGAAAAAAAAACACCTGATATCCATCATGTTTGAACAAAGCGCCATAGTAAAACTCAATTAAGACCAATAAAACCAACACGAGCAATAGATCAAACACCAGCCACAACATATCTAGCGGTGACGTAAATAATAGAAAGCGGAAGCAATATTCATATATTAGTATGGCTGCCTGTACTTTTTTAAGCTGAATTCAAAATCTCAGGTCATATATAGCAAACACAAACACAGTGGCTTTCCAAATTCCCACTGTCTTATATCAGTATGACATCTTTGCAAATAAAATCTACCGATTCAAAATCTTTAACAGCTGTGATATATCAAAAAAGAAACGGGCAACAATGACATAAAAATTGTATCAGATCTGCAGATTTAGATCGAATTACGCACGAAATCAAACAAAATAAAACAATAGCAATATCATCCCAATATCTACACAATTTACAAACCTATTTATAATAACTGAACTAATAGTAAAAATGCAGTAAGAATGACATCAAGAATCATAATAATTTCTAAATGTTCTATAAAATGAGAAGAACAGTTTCGACCAACCAACATGTCAAAAGTTTGTCACTGCTGCGAAATCTAGTAGATGAACTTTAGAGTTGTTATCCTGATGTCGTTTGATGTTGCTAACTAAAGTCCCGTGAGAGTTGTGTTACTGCAAACTGAAACAGATTTAAAACTTAAACGTAGTTGATTCCCATCTCGCATCCGATTCGAACCTGCACATGAAATTAACAACAGATAGCCACACAATCTTCATGAAAACGGGACTGAGAGCAAGCTCTGTTGTTGGTATTAAGATGAGCCTAGTATCACCGCTGCTGCGGAGTCAAAGTACTTTTTAGTTCTGAACATGTTACAAATCATGAATTTAATGCAGTAATCACAGGCTTATATAATTCCTGCTGAATCGATAATTCACAATGTTGTGAAACCGAAATTGAACCTCAAATTATTAGAGCTATGCATAACAACAACATAAATCCGTAAATTGTTACGATGTTTACCAATCCAACCTTGAACCCAGTCTGAATTCTAACGTCAACGAAGGAAGAAAAAGAAAGAAAAAAAAAGATACTGATTTTGACAGAAAAAATCAACAGACAACAATGGCCTGTCTCAGTATAAAAGAATTAACAATCATAATTGAAACATCAAAATATCCACTAGCACAATCGATAATGCTTGGAAGTTACCGTTACGCGGTGGTTTGTCGTCGTTGATTCGAACCACAACTGTTGTAGTTCGTAGTCTCGTTGTGGTTGTGATTTATCGGCAATTGAGAGTGAAACAGTGACGGAAGAAATGGATGAGATACAAAGCAGGTTCCGACAACAAGATCTTCATCTCAAACAGTGTAGAACAACGATGTCGAGATTGCTCCATGAATTGTCGATGCTGTCGCCGAAAACGATTATTGAACTCTGAGTTGTTCGGTCGTCTTGCATCGCGTCTTTGGAACATTGTGAGTGGTTTTTTTTCCAATTTCCAGATGACCGAAGTTGTTGCGGCAAGGATGAAGGGTGAATCCGCTGGTGAGATTGTGGTTGCGGTTTTCTGTTGAAAAAAGAAAGGTGATGGTTTTGTGGTTATGTGGTGAAAGGAGGAGAGTACGCCGACATGGGGTTGTTTGAAGGTGATTTTTGAGGTTGTGGATTGTTATTTTTAGAGAGGAAAGCAGAGATGAGGGAGGTGGCAGTGGAGATGGAAGCTGAAGGGCATGGGAAGGCTGGCGGCGGTTTGATTTGCGTCGTTTTGAGTAGAAGGAGGGAGGATTTCGTTTAGGAAGGAAGAAAAGAATAGGGTTTTCTTAGAGGAGTTGCGGCGCCGTTTTGGTTTTAAAAGGGGTGGTGAGTATCTCCCTTAGGTTTTCATTCAATCAATTCTCTCTTTTTAAACCGTGAAAATCTCTCCAATGGACCTTCCTGATGGGCCTTTCTTCACTCCTATTCCATTTTTCTCTTAGTTATATTTTTTTAACTAATTAACTCTATTAATGACTAATTGATATTAACACATATAATAACTATAAAACAAAGTATTAACAAATACTAATTAAATAAATATTAAAAAAAAGTATATAAAAATAAACTTCAAATTTATAAAAAACAAAAAAAATAATTATATAAAAAAAATGTTATTAGTAACCTTTAAAAAATGTTTAAGAAAAATAATATTCACAAAATAACCTTAGGCCACGTGTCACCTCTTTATTGGGCGAAAAAAGAAAAAGATATTGAAAAATCCCCCGATGGCAAGCGGACACGTGTCTAAATAACCAGAAATTAAACAAATGATGCAAAAAATGAAATAAGAGCAAAAAATGCAAAAAATACTCTAAAATGGGTAGGACAAATTTAGGGTATGACAGATGCCCCTATCTAATTGCCTTGAACCTGAGAGAATGAACAGCTGCATGGCGTTCATTTTCAAGGTGGAAGTCAATTAGATACAAGAAGACCCCGAAATTTGTCCGATAAGGGAAAAAAGGGCAAATGAAAAAAGAAATATAAATAACAGCAAGGAAAAAGATCACAAATATACTCTGCTTGGGGAGAGATCAGAGTAACAACCTGTTGGGAACCATCATCATCAACTGTATGGTTGAAGAATGACTTGTTGGGGATAGAATTCTTTGAACACGTGCGGAGTATCGACTCTGTTCAGAGAAATACTGCTGACTTCGAAAGAGGACCGTCCAAGATGCTTGCAAACTGATCTTGGATCCTGCTATGCCATGTCGTTGGGGACATAAATGTTATGCTTTGTATGATGTGCAAATATGCAAATGATGTAACTGTTAGGGAAATAAGATGCATATGTAAATGATATGCAATGCGCATGAAAAATGCAACCGGATAACGGGATTTGGTAAGGCTTTATTTCTTGTTTCCCACAAGGGATTACTGGGATCAAGTGCAGCAGGGTGAAAATATTTACGGGGTATATCGGTATGTCAACTCGGGGGTCGAGAGAAAAAGATAACAAAGATATCGACTCGGGGGTCGAGAAAAATAAAGACATATCAACTCGGGGTTGAAGAAGAATAGCAAATATCGACTCGGGGGGTCGAGAAAAGATAAAGGCAATATCGACTCGGGGGGTCGAGGAAAATAAAGGTAAATATCGACTCGGGGGTCGCGACAAAAAGATAACAAAGATATCGACTCGGGGGTCGATAAAATAAAGACATATCAACTCGGAGGTTGAAGAACGATAAATATCAATGCGGGGGTCGAGAAAAAGGAAAACATCGACTCGGGGGTCGAGAAAACAAAAATATCGACTCGGGGGTCGAGGAAAGGTAAATATCGACTCGGGGGTCGAGAAAAACAAAATATCAACGTAGGGGTTGAGAACATAAAGAACAACATCGACTCGAGGGTCGGAAAAAACAAAATATCAACGCGGGGGTTGAAGGAGGAAAAGGAAAATATCGACTCGGGGGTCGAAAGAGGAAATGATTGTGCTATGTATACGTATGATATATGTCAATTGTATGATGCATATGTGAATGCAAGTAGGAGATTGGTTTTATTAAGGTGCCAACAAGGGTGGACTTTGGTAGTTGCCAAATAAGGATTGGACTTTAAGAGATGCCAAGCGGGGTTGGACTTTTAATGGTTGCCAATACAAATTGGACTTTAGGAGATGTGCCAAGCAAGGTTGGACTTTTAATGGTTGCCAATACAAATTGGACTTTAGGAGATGCCAAACGGGGTTGGACTTTTAATGGTTATGATGCCAGCCAGGTGGACTTTTATGTAGTTGCCAATAAAAGATTGGACTTTTGGGTTTTATGGGATGCCAACAGAAGTGGATTTTATTTGGTGAAAGTATTTGACTTCCCGACACACGGTATTTGATAATGATATGCTCAGAAGACAGATGTGGATGTTCTCGGTGCCCCAAGTTAGATCCTTGCAGAAGTTGTGCACTCGTTTTTGTAAGAACCTAGCTTCTAGCTGATATGCCTTGATGGCTTGCAAATGTTGAGCGTAGCGACATATCCAAAGCATGTTGACTGCGCGAGCGTAGCGACTTAACCAGTGTGTGTTTATCGTGTGAGCGTAGCGATTTAACCAATGCATATGGATTGCAAGAGCGTAGCGATTTAACCAATGCGTTTGGATTGCGCGAGCGTAGCGACTTAACCAATGCGTATTAGTCGTGCTTTTGCTCTACCCCAAGGCCTTTGACGCTTATTGACCTCAACCATCAGCTAGTTTGCCCCAAGTTCAACCAGTTTTCCCCAGTCTGTCGGGTGTTTGAAGGACTTTCTTCTGGGATGAGAACTTTGGCGATGATTATACCAGGATATGGCTTGAACCCATTTGCCCCAGTGTCTGGGCCTTGCAGTGGTCTGCCCTGGTTTAAACCTCAGAAGGACTTGCCCCAGATTCGTAAGGTTAGGAGAAAGTCTTAATTCAGGTCAACACCAATGAGTGATCAAGTTCCTCTTTGATTGCACTTTGTTGGAATTTCCATTATGCCAATTACTAATTTGCAATTTAAAATTGTTCATTCAAAAATGGTAATTTCAATGCGACATTCATGCAAGTTATGAAAATATCATTTATTGGGAATGATGTGAAAACGTGTGACGAGTGGACTGTTAATCCAAACGCAATGCTGATTTAATTGGTGTGAAAGATATAGCAAGAATATGACACCAATACATAAGATTAGCAAATATGTAGGAGTCAGTTTACGTAACCTTGCTGTAGTTATGCTTTCAGAATAAAACTCCGCCTCAATTAGGTCTTTTGAGGGTTGTATCGTGGTCTGGTTCACGGTTATAAAAACAAAGGATATTAGGCTCAAAGTATTATTTGTACCCACCCCTTCTTCGTAATGATCTCCATACCTACGTTCAGTTAATTCTGCACATGTTTTACCTTGACGGTGTAAAACTTGATGATTCAAGGTTTGCTCAAAACGGCAGCCACTTTATTTGGATGGATGTCAGTAACCCCTTGATTTGGGTGGCCACTGAATCTTAATTTATTTTTGTCGAGGGTTTGAGGACCTCTTTTTGGTTTTGTTTTTGATCCCTAACTTTTGCATGGACTGACTTTGCTTGTCAGATCCATCGGGATTGCCTTGATTTTTGCCTAAGTCTCCTTTTGAGGTGTTCGACTTAGCAGGCTTTTGAATTTTTTTTTGAAGGATTATGACTGCCAAGTCATTGGTCATTGATGAACCGTCATGACTTTTGGATTTTTCCTCGTGATTCGAGTGCGTAATCAGGTTAACTGAACACTACCCATGCCCCAGGTTAAGCGTAAGGGTTTAGCAATCCGAAGGAAACTCCTACTTCTAGGCTCGAAGTGGTTGACTAGGGACTAACTCCTTATCTCTCCGGTGTTTGGGGATTTGAAACAATGCCTGTACATCATTAACGAGATTTTATCCAAAAGCATACTATCAGCAATTATGAGTATTTCGTTTTCGTCATCCTCCCTCAAATCTTTGCTAAACAGCAGTGCGATGAAAGAAGTGGAGTAAATTTTTTTTGTGATTTTGGCAATAAGTGAGAAAATATGAGTGGATACGTATGGATTTGATCAAAAGCATGCATAATCATCACATTAACAATACCATTAATAAGAAACAATGTCTAAAAGCAAGTAGTACTTAACATAAAGGAAACTACAAATGCACAAAAATGATAAGGAAACTGCCAGTATTGAGGAACTGAGCTCTTCTCTCTTGCATCACAGTTGAGCTACCCCTCTTGCTCATCGAGACCAGTATGGTAACCTTCTTCATATCTACTCTCTGCAGCTTCTTCCATGTCATGGACTGATGAACTTACTTGACCAGATGAAGGTTTGATGTTGATATGAAGTCCTTGAGGTGTGAACGAGATTAGCTTGGACTCAATCAGATCTTGAACCTTATTCTTGAACTGTTTGCAATCTTCGGTCGAATGCCCCATGGCATCAGCATGGTAGCCACATCGTGCATTGGTGTCAAAGCCCGGTGGGTATGGTGGGATCACAGGATCCAAGCCCTTTGGCACTATCAGTCCACTACTAATCAAACGTGGTAGCACGTGATTGTATGGTATTGGTAATGGATCAAAGTGTCTCTTTGGTATTTGATTATATTAACATCGTCGTTGCAGAGCATGTTGATGCGCAACCTGCTGTTGATAATGGGGACCTCTGATCAAGAGTTCTTTCAAAAGACTCTTACTATGATGGGCTATATATGGGATCCAAGAGAAAGTCGTTATCGATTCATTGTTAAGGCTATTATCTCTCGATTGGAAGTATCGGATGAAAGTGATGAACAAATAGAGGAAGCAGAAGCAGAAGAAGAAGAAGAAGAAGTATGTGCCTCCATCTCCTCCGTATCCCCAATAAAATACCGATGAACTCCTCTGCCATACCCAAAATTTTACCCTTAGATCATTAGGTTCATTTTGCATTTCATTCATTCCGTATTTCGTTTTAAGCGCTAACCGGTTTGCTCAGTCTGTTTGTTTTTGCAGGAAAATAACACCATATGCGCTTTAGGAAGTGCAGAAGGGTCGTTAATTTGCAGAAGAGTCAAACAATTAGGGTTTCTATCTCTGAATCAGGTGGTTTTTATTCGAGAATGGGTTGAATTTCATGACAATATTGACGTCAGATTCCTCTCGACACAGTACATCTTTATTCGAGAACCGGGATTTAGTCGTCAGTTGGATTTCGGAAATGTTGTGTGGAGCTGAGGGCATTGAAACATATTTCGTTTGAATCAGTGCAAGAATCTGTTTCAAGGAATATATTCTAGCAAGCGCACATTTTCCTGTTGGCTACTGGTTACAAGTTAATTTTCAAAGGAGCAGTGGAATTTCGGTTTGCATTAAATTCCTAAGAAATATCCATTGGTTTGATCATGAGTACCAGTCGAATCGATTCAGGTTACAATGTCAGGTTACTCAAGATACAATTTGGATTTAAATGCGGAGGAAAGTTTGTTTTTGCCGTTAAAATGGACCAGGTTCACTGATTTTTTTTATTACCGAGTACAGGTTAGTTCTTTCAAGGCTCGGTGGAGTTTGTAATTTGCATCAGACGTCAGTTTAATTCGAGGTTTGTGCAAGCCATTAGTCGTTGACTTTGGGTATTGAAATGACAAGTTTATTCAGAAGGGAATACATATTTGAATTAAGTAAAAAATCAAGGTTTTATTAAAAGACTGAAGTTATACAATTTCTGTACAACTTTTATTGCAACATTATTCGGAATATTTACATTTGTTGAAAGTTACAAATTAAAGCCTAAAATCCTAAATTTGTCCTAAAAGTTCTAACTCCTATGAGTTCTTCATATCCGATCTTCAATCTTCGAATCTCCGAACCTGCGGAAAATCCAACTATTAGACTATGGCACGGATCTAGAAGGGGGGTTGAATAGATCCCAATTAAAATTTGAGTCGGCGCTACCAATTAAAAATTGGTTTTGAAAATTTGTTTTAAGTGCGGAAGCAGCCGAGGAAAATATAGTCTAAAACAAACGGTTATTAGAAAACCGGATATGCGCAAGCCTTTGGATTAATGACAATATGGAATCACTTTCCTGTTCAGAACTGTCATCAGAACTATCATGAGTCACCCGATGAATGTTTGCTCGACGGACAAACTTGTATGTTTGTCGTTCATCACACCAAAAATATCCCATCATGGCAAAGGTTTTGGTGCTAAATTCTTTGTAAGAGGATACTGAAACACAAGGAAATGTTGGGTATACAACATTTGCTGCGGCAAGAACCTCCGAAATAAACGACCCATCGGCTAGAGCAGTGCCTCTACCTAAGTCTCTCAGAGCAAAAATCCTGCTTGCAATATAGTATGGCCAATTTATTTTGATCTTATGTTTCAAGATAAAGATGAGATGTACCTCAGCTTGTTCGACTCAGGACAGGCCACCTTTTTTTCGGTCGCAGGATGCGAGCGACAATCCACTGAAGGATGCGCTCCCTTGTTTGGAGTTTGCCTGCCGTAACCGTTCTAGGAAAGGCATCACTATTGACAATAGCATCTGAATAGGGCCTTTTGAGCATGTCATTCAGAGCACTCTTAAACTCGTATCCCGGTACCGCACGAGTGTCCGTTACCTCACGAAGAGGTGGTGCATCAGCAGCTACAGTCAAATAAAAATACTTATTCAAGACTTCAGAATTTATGTTTACCAGTTTATTGCTGACGGATGTGTGGAAATATTGACTTTGAAAATTGTCACGCAGACTCGTGTAAAACACCCGAACTAAATCCTCACTGTATTTTGTGTTGCACTCCAGAAAGTTAAAAAACCTTGAAACTCCAGCAGAGACAGAATTTGGGTGAGGTGCATGCGCTCCACCGTTGCCTTGTAGAATGCATGCTGCGGAACGATTGCTCTTTTGTTGAGATTTTTGTTGAAGTTTTCAACCGCAGGTGGAGGAACTAGTGAGACAGCGGTAACGGGTACTGAAGCAGATGATGATGAGGCCCTTGATCTCTTTCCGATATTTTTGCGAAACCGAAAAGCCATTGATGATGATTTTTGTAGATTTTGCAGAGATTAACTGTAATGCCTTTGGAGAGAGAAAAGTGGGAGATGATTTTGGAGAAGATGAGAACTATCCCTTTTTATAGAGGAAGTTTTAGGGTTTTGGTAAGAGGGAGGAGACAAGGGGATACAGTAGATGTCTAGATGCAACTTACAAGAAAATGCACTATCAAATCATAGTTGCTTTTGACTGCACATTTAATGAAGAAATTAAGAGATGGAACGATTTTCAAAAGAAAAAAATTATGGGTTTTTGCGCGAGCCGTCGACCATAACCCCTGCATGCGTCGACGCATACTATGTGATTTTTGATAACTTTGAAAGTCTACAGCATGCGTCGACCGTTGCCATGTTTTGGTCGACTCATTGTGATCAAAAACTCAGTTTTTCAGTTTTATGTCATGTAGAATGCCATACTTGATGCCTATTTACACTTACACAATAAAATTTGCATCCAAACCACATAGAATTTGCAGCAAATGTCATATATATAAATACTATGATAGTCAAACGATATACTTAGTTTAAGTCATGAATGTTTAGAGAGAGAGAAAGAGAAACGGAGCAATATCACCTATATACCGACAACAATTGATAACACCATACTTGTGCTTGCAACAAAACTCAACTTGTTAGAAGTACAAGAGTGTAGTCGTAAACAGATTAATTTGAAACTAGCAATCATTAAACTCGATCAGAAATGTCGAGAATGCCAAGTTCTCGACGGATATGAAGGAAAGGCTCACTGGCTAGCGACTTTGTGAAAATGTCCGCTAGTTGATTTTTGGTGTCAACGTGTTCAAAGACAACGTCACCCTTCTCTACATGATCCCTCAGAAAATGGTGTCGAATTTCTATATGTTTGGTACGCGAATGTAACACCGGATTTTTGGTAAGGTTTATAGCACTAGTATTATAACAATATATTGGAACACGTTCTAGTTTTAAATTGAAGTCCAATAGTTGTTGCTTAAGCCATAGGACTTGCGCACAACAACTATCGGCGGCTACGTATTCCGCTTCAGTGGTTGACAGAGCAACATACACTTGTTTCTTGTTGTGTTAACTGACCAAGGAATTTGAAAATAAGTGACATGTACCGCTGGTGCTTTTCCTATCCAATTTGCAACCGGAAAAATCGGAATCGGAGAAACCTACCAATGAACAATCATAACCTTTGGAATACCACAGTCCATACTTCGGAGTACCAGATAGGTAGCGAAGTATGCGTTTGACAGATTTTAGGTGGGATTCCTTAGGACATGATTGGTATCTCGCGCACATAGACACGCTAAACATAATGTCGGGACAAGAAACAGTAAGATAGAGAAGAGAGCCAATCATACCTCTATACCTTTTTACCTCAACGTCCTTACCACTTTCATCTTTACTCATATTTACACATGTTGGCCTAGGAGTGTCTATGGCTTTTGAATTTGCCATGTCAAATCTCTTGAGAAGCTCCAAACAGTATTTTGTTTGGCTCACGAATGTTCCTTCTTTCAGTTGCTTGATTTGTAAACCGAGAAAGTATGTGAGTTCACCCATCATACTCATCTCGAATTCACCCTGTATAAGCTCAGAAAACTCTCTTACGAGACTCATGTTAGTGGATCCAAATATGATATCGTCAACATAAATTTGTACAAGAATTAATTGTTTTCCTTGACGTTTAATGAAGAGAGTAGTGTCAACCTTTCCTCTTGAGTAGCGTTGATCAAGTAAAAATTTACTTAGTCTCTCATACCAAGCTCTAGGAGCTTGTTTGAGACCGTATAAAGCTCTTTTCAGTTTGTAGACATGATCAGGATACTCATGAGACTCAAAACCAGGAGGTTGAGCAACATAGACTTCTTCATTTATGAACCCGTTAAGGAACGCACTCTTAACGTCCATTTGAAATAACTTAAAATCCTTCGCACAAGCGAAAGCAAGCAAAAGGCGTATAGCCTCGAGTCGGGCAACCGGCGCATAAGTTTCCTCATAGTCGATGCCTTCCTCTTGGTTATACCCTTGCGCGACTAACCGCGCCTTGTTGCAAGTTATTACTCCGTTTTCGTCCAATTTATTTCTAAACACCCATCGGGTGCCGATTACTCGATGACCTCGCGGAGGAGGGACAAGGTCCCAAACCTCATTTCTAGTGAACTGATTCAATTCCTCCTGCATTGACAAAAACCAGTGTTCATCGAGTAGGGCTTCCTTAGGGTTTTTAGGTTCCATTTGTGAAACGAACGCGAAGTGATAACAGAAATTACTTAGCTTCGATCGAGTTGTTACACCCTTTGTGATGTCTCCGAGAATGTTTTCAATTGGTTGGTCTTTGGAAGACTTCCAAGCTTGAGGGAGATCATCGTTTGAAGGCGGATGAACTTCCTCGGTTACATCATGGTGTACATCCTTATCCTCCTCAACTTTGGCTTTGTCAGGTTGATCAATCCCCGTCTCGCCACCTTTGAGTATGTCTTCTGTAGATGTACCTGCACCATGAACAACTCTATCCTTTTCGACATTTCTCGGATAGGACTCATCAAAGTAACATGCACAGACTCTTCTACAGCAAGAAATCGTTTATTATATATTTTATATGCTTTACTCGATTGAGAGTATCCGAGGAAGATACCTTCATCGGCCTTGGAATCGAATTTGCCCAAGTTTTCCTTTCCATTGTTTAATACAAAACATTTGCAGCTAAACACATGCAAGTGAGAAACATTTGGCTTTCTCCCTTTTAAAAGCTCATACGGAGTTTTATTTAGAATGGGGCGAATAAGCACCCTATTCAAAACATAACATGCCATACTAATGGCGTCGGCCCAGAAATATTTTGGTAAACCACATTCGTTAATCATTGTTCTTCCCAATTCTTCCAAAATTCGGTTTTTACGCTCCACAACCCCATTTTGTTGAGGGGTGCGTGGAGAGGAGAAGTTATGATCTATACCATGGTTACCGCAATATTCTTCAAATAAGTGATTTTCAAACTCACCTCCATGGTCGCTTCTAATTGACACTATGTTTGTATTTAACTTATTTTGGGAAAGCTTAGCAAACCTTTCAAAAGCGGCAAATGTATCACTCTTACTTACTAAAAAGATGGTCCAACAAAACCTAGAAAAGTCGTCCACTATTACGAACCCGTAATAGTTTCCTCCTAGACTTATAATCCTAGACGGCCCAAACAAGTCCATATGAAGAAGTTCGAGAGGTCTCGTTGTTGAAACGATCTTTTTTTATTTAAATGAGATCCTCGTTTGCTTCCCTTTTTTACATGCATCACAAAGGTGATCCTTGGTAAACTTTATTTTGGGAAGTCCTAAGACTAAGTCTTTTGAGACTACCTTATTTATTAAGTCAAAGTTAACATGCGCTAAACGCCTATGCCATAGCCATGAGTCTCCACTCATAGTTATGAGGCATTTGTCGCTTGTTAACGATACTTCATTTAGGTCAAGCATATATACGTTGTTTACTCTAAAACCATTAAACATATTCTTCTTATCATTATCATGAACAATTTTGCAACAATCTTTTGAGAAAGATACATTGTATCCTTTGTCGCATAATTGGCTAATGCTAAGCAGATTATGTTTAAGGCCCTCGACAAGCAACACGTTGAAAATTATAGTAGAGGAGGGATTACCTACACTACCTTTACCCAGTATTGCTCCGCAGTTGTTATCACCATAAGTTACATACCCTTTCTTCTTAGCCACAACGTCTATGAATAAGGATATGTCTCCAGACATGTGTCTTGAGCATCCACTGTCGAGAACCCATCTTCTCTCGGTGGTCTCGACACACTTTACCTATCAAAACATAATTAGCAAAAGGAGGTACCTAATGGCATATTGAGTCCTAATATGTTAGCGACAAGATGGTTGCGTTTGGGCAACCACTGATAGATGCCTTTAGGAACTAGAAATCTCCTGAATCGGAATTTACCAATGGAGTGGCCTTTCCTGCAACAATATAAGCACGCAAAATCGACTTTAGAACCACTTCTACTTGCTTGATCCCTAATTACATATGCATATTTTTGATATGGATTTATCATACTTTTTCTAAAATCCTTTTTATCAATCGCAAATATAATTTTAGGCTCAAGTGCCTTGTTTAATTTGGCCTTAAGGTTTCTAACTTCACCTTGCCAAATATGACAAGTATCACATCCAAAGTCGAAAGGATTTCTATCGTCCTTACAATCCGATTTATTACCTTCCACAATGGAAGCCTTAAGGTCCTCTAGTTTCTTTTCGGACTCTTTAACTTTGTACTCTAAGTACGTAAAAATTCTTTTATTAGAGGCATGTTTCTTAAAGGCTTTAGTTGCTTCATTGTGTAAAGCATTAAATGCGGTTTGTAATTCTGAATGCGACATATTTGAGGACTTATCGTATTTAGAGTGACGTACCTGCTTTTTCTTATTTTTCTGATGAGCGGAAAGGCATAGATTCACGGACTCTTCTTCATCACTAGAGCTTTCATCAGAGGAGGAAGAGTCGCTATCGCTTTCCCAAGCTATGTGCGCTCTCCTAGGCTTTGATGATTTCTTGTATGACTTTGATGATTCCTTTTCCTTTGCCTTTTTGTTCATCGGACAGTCTGGTTTGTAGTGATCGGGCTTTCCACACTTATAGCGCGTCCCTATAGTCTTTTTACCTTTTGAGTCATCATCTTTGGAGTACCTCGATTGTTTCCGGAAGTTTACCAAGTTCTTCTCGGAATGTTGGATGTCGTTCTTTCTCACATAACGGTTGTACCATTTAACGAACAGCCCCATATCTTCGCTCTTGTCCTCTTCTTCTTCGTCGCTTAAGGAATAATCACTTTGCTCTTTTGCTTGATACTTCGAGGAGGAAGTCTTGAGAGCTATCAAATTCTTTTCACTCACCTTCATTTTGTGTTTCTTTTCCATCTTTTTGCGTTGGTCTAGGCTCAATAGTGCCTGTTCATGCTCTTGTAGTTTGCCAAACAATGTTGTCAAGTCTAATAAGGTAAGATCATGTGCTTCTTTGATGGCGGTCACTTTTGGCTGCCACTCCCCGTTAAGACATCTTAAGATCTTATTAGTAGCAACATCATTGGAAACAGGTTTACCTAATGAATGTAAACGATTGATGAGATGAGTAAATCTCTTTTGCATGTCAGCAATGGTTTCCCCTTGCTCCATGAAAAAGAGATCAAACTCTTGTGTTAATGTGTTGATTCGAGCCAACTTAACATCGTTCGTCCCCTCATGGGCGATTTGTAGTGAATCCCACATGGCCTTAGCAGTGGGGCAATGGGATACACGATAGTATTCATCTACACCTAATGAGGAGATTAAGATATTTTTGGCTTTCCAATCATAATTGTATTTTTTCTCATCGTCATCGGTCCATTGTGCTTCGGGCTTTGGCACAACAACATTATCCGTATTGGTCATAGTAATTTCTATTGGACCATTGAGGATAACGTTCCATATTTTTCTGTCTATGGAGTTTATGTGCACCCGCATATAGTCTTTCCAATAACTATAGTTTTCACCTTTAAAAACGGGAGCTCTATTGTACGCCCCTTTTGGTTCGTTAGCCATTTTCTATCAACGTTGTATTTGAAGCACCGAGTAACCGGAGCTCTAGATACCAGTTGTTAGACTATGGCACGGATCTAGAAGGGGGGTTGAATAGATCCCAATTAAAATTTGAGTCGGGGCTACCAATTAAAAATTGGTTTTGAAAATTGGTTTTAAGTGCGGAAGCGGCCGAGGAAAATATAGTCTAAAACGAACGGTTATTGGAAAATCGGATATGCGTAAGCCTTTGGATTAATGAAAATATGGAAAATAGAATCACAACACTATTCACACTTATCAATGATCTAATTCACTTGTTAGGATTCCTAGTTCCAATGATTTAAAGAGCAAACCAAAACTAGATACACAAGTAAGATAATTTTTGTTTAGGAAATTTGTCAAACACTTGGTGTGCAAAACACTCCAAGTGATATTTATGTTGAGTAAGTGATTCCAACTAGCCTAGTACAATGTCTTATTGTACTTTGGATTCAAAAACAGAGTTTTAACCTCTTACTCAATTGATATCACAGTTTGACAATAGTGCTTATACAAAAATCACTTATTTTTAAGCTAAAACGTAAATGCTGAAAAATAGAGAAGACAAGTATTTGGTGAGGCAGTTCCCCCGTCGTCCTCGCTTCGGGGTACGTCTGCCCTCAATTCTAAAACTAGAATTGAGATAGATTTAATAGATATCACCTGTTAAATGTAATAGTTTATATAAGGATTGAACATCAAATATACAACAGAAATCTCAAGATGTTGAATGTTGCTTTCACTCCTTTCCCCTTCATTCAAGATGAATCAAGTCCTCCGATAGTTGTTGATAGACCTCTGATTCCAGCCACCTTATTGAATAACCCGTTGTTGTTCAAACCTTCGGCTCCGGCTGATCTCAACTGCAACGAATCGAACCTGAGATCTTCCCTTCAATATCACTGAATCCGTTACTATAATGTTGAAGAACACCTCTTCACAATCACCTTCGCTCAGTTGACCCTTGATGAAGAATCTCGTCCAAAAACCCCCAAAATTCAAACCAATCTTGGAGGATAAAACCCTAACGGTTTTATTCAAGAAAGAACCTGTCACAAGCTTCAACCCGAACTAGATTACCCAATCTAAGCTTCGAACCTTATCACCTTTATTCATTCACAATGCACTTCAAAAATGGTTGTGTGTAATTGATGTGTTGTGAGATGTTTGAAGATGAAGATGAAGAATCATGGACACCTATTTCACTCTTTCTTATTCTTGAACATATGAATAAATTTTTATCAAATGTTCAAATGACATAAGTGGTTGAACTTGTATATATAGTACCAGACCAACCAAAGACATAACAACTTTTCAAATAGTAGAGGGAATCACTTAAAAACTGGATTTCCGTGCGAACGGTCGACCACAGCAGGTCTGTGCGTCGACGCATAGCCTGCGGTTTTTGGAAATCTGCAAAATGTATCAGTACGCGTCGACCATACAGTCGGCGTGCGCTGACCCATTGACAAATATTTCCTTCATGCGCCGACCCTATGGTCGACTCATCCCTTCATGCGCTGACTAGTGGAAAATGCTCTGATGCATGCGCCGACCCTATGGTCGACTCATGCCCTGCAAACCTGCAAAAATTGATCTTTTTGTGGTTTTTCATGCCTCTTGTCACGACTACATTTTATCTATACATAGTATATTTATTATAACAGTTTTTAGACAAATATAAAAGGATATGGTAGGTGATACGTTGCATTTGTTTAGTAGATTTGGAGTTTATAATTGCCAATTCATCCAAGGTTGTAATTTGTCATCATCGAAACCTATATCGAGTGATGTCTTGCGGACTCGTGTGATGTGTGGCGATTTGCCTCCACATTCTCCCCCTTTTTGATGATGACAACCTGTATACAACCAAAACAACCAAAAACACAACAATGTGCAACAATATGCAATGTATACCCAAGCTCCCCCTTTCTTTTGTAATATGAGGCTGCAGAACAACCAACCATCAACTGTTGTGAACATCCTGGCTTGGCTTTGGTGCTTGCTACATGTTCTTCTCCCCCTTTGACAACATCAAAAAGAGAAGGAGAACGCGTAAATTAACATAAAAACATACAATAGGTGATAGCTAGTCAATTACCAAACTTCACACATAAGAGTGATAATGAACAAAAAAAAACTGGAATTAATAGATAGTGAAAAGAATACATGTAAATAGGTGAATATTCAGACAATCATAAAACAGAATAACGGAAAGTACACAGAAAAAAAATATGCAACTATGTAACTAATATCCCCAACCCCGACCTCGGCCCCTCCCCCGGTATGCAATATCTGGATTGCGGTGAGGATCCGAGAAGTCCACAAATGCTTCCACGGACATGTTGAGGTGATGGAGATAGTCGGTGATTTCCATGTCTTGCCTTTCATGTGATGCAACAAGAGCTTCAAAGAGGGCGTCCATCCGAGTTGAAAATGAATTTAACCTTTCATTTTGAGTACGAAGCTCAGCTCTGATCTGTTCCATTTGCGTATCTTGACTCCTCATGAAGGTCTGTTGATCTAACTGCATGGACTGCAGCATATTAAGTACTTCAGAGTTGTCCGATGGTGGAGGAGGTAATGAGTGCTGAGAAGGTTGATGATCTTGAGGGTAGCCGTGATATGGATTGTAGAATCTACCCAGGGTTGTCCAGCCTGTTTATTGCCATTCACCCTATCCCTGATTTGTGTAACCTTCTTCCTGTTCTTCAGATGGAGTTGAATGCTAGAGCCAATCAGTATTTGGAATCTCATGTTGAACCGGCGATTGATAATAGCCTTGCGTCTCGCAGACGAGTTCTTGTACCTCTTCCGCTGCATTTTCTTCATCATCTTCCTGTTCACCTTGTTCTTCAGTTTCCTGTCTAGAACTGTCATCAAAACTGTCATGAGCCACCTGAGGAATGTTTGCTCGACGGACAAACTTGTATGTTTGTCGTTCATCACACCAAAAATATCCCATCATGGCAAACGTTTTGGTGCTAAATTCTTTGTCAGAGGATACTGAAACACAAGGAAATGTTGGGTATACAACATTTGCTGCGGCAAGAACCTCCGAAATAAATGACCCACAGGCTAGAGTTGTGCCTCTACCTGAGCCTCTCAGAGCAAAAATCCTACTTGCAATATAGTATGGCCAGTTTATTTTGATCTTATGTTTCAAGATATAGATGAGATGTACCTCAGCTTGTTCGACTCGGAACAGGCCACCTTTTTTTCGGTCGCAGGATGCGAGCGACAATCCACTGAAGAATGTGCTCCCCTGTTTGGAGTTTGCCTGCCGTAACCGTTCTAGGAAAGGCATCACTATTGACAATAGCATCTGAATAGGGCCTTTTGAGCATGTCATTCAGAGCACTCTTAAACTCATATCCCGGTACCGTGCGAGTGTCTGTTACCTCATGAAGAGGTGGTGCATCAGCAGCTAAAGTCAAATCAAAATACTTATCCCAAACTTCAGAAGTTATGTTTACCAGTTTATTGTCGACAGAGGTGTGGAAATATTGACTTTGAAAATTGTCACGCAGACTCGTGTAGAACACCCGGAATAAATCCTCACTGTATTTTGTGTTGCACTCCAGAAAGTTAAAAAACCTTGAAACTCCAGCAGAGATAAAATTTGGGTGAGGTGCATGCCATCCGTCGTTGCCTTGTAGAATGCATGCTGCGGAACGATTGCTCTTTTGCTGAGATTTATGTTGAAGTTTTCAACCGCAGGTGGAGGAACTAGTGAGACAGCGGTAACGGGTACTGAAGTGGATGATGATGAGGCCCTTGATCTCTTTCCGGTATTTTTGTGAAATAGAGAAGCCATTGATGATGATTTTTGGAGATTTTGCAGAGATTAACTGTAATGCCTTTGGAGAGAGAGAAGTGGGAGATGATTTTGGAGAAGATGAGAATTATCCCTTTTTATAGAGGAAGTTTTAGGGTTTTGGTAAGAGGGAGGAGACAAGGGGACACAGTAGATGTCTAGATGCAACATACAAGAAAATGCACTATCAAATCATAGTTGCTTTTAACTGCACATTTAATGAAGAAATGAAGAGATGGAACGGTTTTCAAAATAAAAAAAATTCTGGGTTTTTGCGCGAGCCGTCGACCATAACCCCTGCATGCGTCGACGCATACTGTGTGATTTTTGATAATTTTGAAAGTCTACAGCATGCGTCGACCGCTGCCCTGTTTTGGTCGACTCATAGTGATCAAAAACTCAGTTTTTCAGTTTTATGTCATGTAGAATGCCATACTTGATGCCTATTTACACTTACACAATAAAATTTGCATCCAAACCACATAGAATTAGCAGCAAATGTCATATATATATATATATATATATACTATGATAGTCAAACGATATACTTAGTTTAAGTCATGAATGTTTAGAGAGAGAGAAAGAGAAAAGGAGCAATATCACCTCTATACCGACAACAATTGATAACACCATACTTGTGCTTGCAACAAAACTCAACTTGTTAGAAGTACAAGAGTGTAGTCGTAAACAGATTAATTCGAAACTAACAATCATTAAACCCGATCAAAAATGTCGAGAATGCCAAGTTCTCGACGGATATGAAGGAAAGGCTCAGTGGCTAGCGGCTTTGTGAAAATCTCTGCTAGTTGATTTTTGGTGTCAACGTGTTCAAAGACAACGTCACCCTTCTCTACATAATCCCTCAGAAAATGGTGATGAATTTCTATATGTTTGGTACGCGAATGTAACACCTGATTTTTGGTAAGGTTTATAGCACTAGTATTGTCACAAAATATTGGAACACGTTCTAGTTTTAAATTGAAGTCCAATAGTTGTTGCTTAAGCCATAGGACTTGCGCACAACAACTACCGGCAGCTACGTATTCCGCTTCGGCGGTTGACAGAGCAACAGACACTTGTTTCTTGCTGTGCCAACTGACCAAGGAATTTGAAAATAAGTGACACGTACCGCTGGTGCTTTTCCAATCCGATTTGCAACCGGCAAAATCGGAATCGGAGAAACCTACCAATGAACAATCATTACCTTTGGAATACCACAGTCCATACTTTGGAGTACCAGATATGTATCGATGTATGCGTTTGACAGATTTTAGGTGGGATTCCTTAGGACATGATTGGTATCTCCAGCACATACACACGCTAAACATAATGTCGGGACGAGAAGCAGTAAGATAGAGAAGAGAGCCAATCATACCTCTATACCTTTTTACCTCAACGTCCTTAGCACTTTCATCTTTACTCATATTTACACATGTTGGCATAGGAGTGTCTATGGCTTTTGAATTTGCCATGTTAAATCTCTTGAGAAGCTCTAAACAGTATTTTTTTTGGCTCACAAATGTTCCTTCTTTCAGTTGCTTGATTTGCAAACCGAGAAAGTATGTGAGTTCACCCATCATACTCATCTCGAATTCACCCTACATAAGCTCAGAAAACTCTCTTACGAGACTCATGTTAGTGGATCCAAATATGATATCGTCAACATAAATTTGTACAAGAATTAAGTGCTTTCCTTGATGTTTAATGAAGAGAGTAGTGTCAACCTTTCCTCTTGAGTAGCCTTGATCAAGTAAAAATTTACTTAGTCTCTCATACCAAGCTCTAAGAGCTTGTTTGAGACCGTATAAAGCTCTTTTCAGTTTGTAGACATGATCAGGATACTCATGAGACTCAAAACCAGGAGGTTGAGCAACATAGACTTCTTCATTTATGAACTCGTTAAGGAACGCACTCTTAACGTCCATTTGAAATAACTTAAAATCCTTCGCACAAGCGAAAGCAAGCAAAAGGCGTATAGCCTCGAGTCGGGCAACCGACGCATAAGTTTCCTCATAGTCGATGCCTTCCTCTTGGTTATACCCTTGCGCGACTAACCGCGCCTTGTTGCGAGTTATTACTCTATTTTCGTCCAATTTATTTCTAAACACCCATCGGGTGCCGATTACTCGATGACCTCGCGGAGGAGGGACAAGGTCCCAAACCTCATTTCTAGTGAACTGATTCAGTTCCTCCTGCATTGACAAAAACCAGTGTTCATCGAGTAGGGCTTCCTTAGGGTTTTTAGGTTCCATTTGTGAAACGAACGCGAAGTGATAACAAAAATTACTTAGCTTCGATCGAGTTGTTACACCCTTTGTGATGTCTCCGAGAATGTTTTCAATTGGATGGTCTTTGGAAGACTTCCAAGCTTGAGAGAGATCATCGTTTGAAGGCGAATGAACTTCCTCGGTTACATCATGGTGTACATCCTTATCCTCCTCAACTTTGGCTTTGTCAGGTTGATCAATCCCCGTGTCGCCACCTTTGAGTATGTCTTCTATAGATGTACCTGCACCATGAACAACACTATCCTTTCCGACATTTCTCGGATAGGACTCATCAAAAGTAACATGCACAGACTCTTCTACAGCAAGCAATCGTTTATTATATATTCTATATGCTTTACTCGATTGAGAGTATCCGAGGAAGATACCTTCATCGGCCTTGGAATCGAATTTGCCCAAGTTTTCCTTTCCATTGTTTAATACAAAACATTTGCAGCCAAACACATGCAAGTGAGAAACATTTGGCTTTCGCCCTTTTAAAAGCTCATACGGAGTTTTATTTAGAATGGGGCGAATAAGCACCCTATTCAAAACATAACACGCCGTACTAATGGCGTCGGCCTAGAAATATTTTGGTAAACCACTTTTGTAAATCATTGTTCTTCCCAATTCTTCCAAAATTCGGTTTTTACGCTCCACAACCCCATTTTGTTGAGGGGTGCATGGAGCGGAGAAGTTATGATCTATACCATGGTTACCGCAATATTCTTCAAATAAGTGATTTTCAAACTCACCTCCATGGTCGCTTCTAATTAACACTATGTTTGTATTTAACTTATTTTGGGAAAGCTTAGCAAACCTTTCAAAAGCGGCAAATGTACCACTCTTACTTACTAAAAAGATGGTCCAACAAAACCTAGAAACGTCATCCACTATTACGAACCCGTAATAGTTTCCTCCTAGGCTTTTTATCCTAGACGGCCCAAACAAGTCCATATGAAGAAGTTCGAGAGGTCTCGTAGTTGAAACGATCTTTTTGGATTTAAATGAGATCCTCGTTTGCTTCCCTTTTTGACAAGCATCACAAAGGTGATCCTTGGTGAACTTTATTTTAGGAAGTCCTAAGACTAAGTCTTTTGAGACTACCTTATTTAGTAAGTCAAAGTTAACATGCGCTAAACGCTTATGCCATAGCCATGAGTCTTCACTCATAGTTATGAGGCATTTGTCGCTTGTTAACGATACTTCATTTAGGTCAAGAATATATACGTTGTTTACTCCAGAACCATTAAACATATTCTTCTTATCATTATCATGCACAATTTTGCAACAATCTTTTGAGAAAGATACATTGTATCCTTTGTCGCATAATTGGATAATGCTAAGCAGATTATGTTTAAGGCCCTCGACAAGCAACACGTCGGAAATTGTAGTAGAGGAGGGATTACCTACACTACCTTTACCCAGTATTGCTTCGCGGTTGTTATCACCATAAGTTACATACCCTTTCTTCCTAGCCACGAAGTCTATGAATAAGGATATGTCTCCAGACATGTGTCTTGAGCATCCACTGTCGAGAACCCATCTTCTCTCGGTGGTCTCGACACACTTTACCTATCAAAACATAATTAGCAAAAGGAGGTACCCAATGGCATATTGGGTCCTAATATGTTAGCGACAAGATTGTTGCGTTTGGGCAACCATTGATAGATGCCTTTAGGAACTAGAAATCTCCTAAATCGGCATTTACCAATGGAGTGGCCTTTCCTGCAACAATATAAGCATGCAAAATCGACTTTAGAATCACTTCTACTTGCTTGATCCCTAATTACATATGCATATTTTTGATATGGATTTATCATACCTTTTCTAAAATCCTTTTTATCAATCGCAAATGTAATTTTAGGCTCAAGTGCCTTGTTTAATTTGGCCTTAAGGTTTCTAACTTCACCTTGCCAAATATGACAAGTATCACATCCAAAGTCGAAAGGATTTCTATTGTCCTTACAATCCGATTTATTACCTTCCACAATGGAACCCTTAAGGTCCTCTAGTTTCTTTTCGGACTCTTTAACTTTGTGCTCTAAGTACGTAAAAATTCTTTTATTAGAGGCAAGTTTCTTAAAGGCTTTAGTTGCTTCATTGTGTAAAGCATTAAATGTGGTTTGTAATTCTGAATGCGACATATTTGAGGACTTATCATATTTAGAGTGACGTACCTGCTTTTTCTTATTTTTCTGATGAGCGGAGATGCATAGATTCACGAACTCTTCTTCATCACTAGAGCTTTCATCAGAGGAGGAAGAGTCGCTAACGCTTTCCCAAGCTATGTACGCTCTCCTAGGCTTTGATGATTTCTTGTATGACTTTGATGATTCCTTTTCCTTTGCATTTTTGTTCATTGGACAGTCCGGTTTGTAGTGATCGGGTTTTCCACACTTGTAGCACGTCCCTCTAGTCTTTTTACCTTTTGAGTCATCATCTTTGGAGTACCTCAATTGTTTTTGGAAGTTTACCAAGTTCTTCTCGGAATGTTGGATGCCGTTCTTTCTCACGTAACGGTTGTACCATTTAACGAACATCCCTATATCTTCGCTCTTGTCCTCTTCTTCTTCGTCGCTTGAGGAATAATCACTTTGTTCTTTTTCTTGAGACTTCGAGGAGGAAGTCTTGAGAGCTATCGATTTCTTTTCACTCACCTTTGTTTTGTCTTTCTTTTCCATATTTTCGCGTTGGTCTAGGCTCAAGAGTACCTGTTCATGCTCTTGTAGTTTGCCAAACAATGTTGTCAAGTCTAATAAGGTAAGATCATGTGCTTCATTGATGGCGGTCACTATTGGTTGCCACTCCCTGTTAAGACATCTTAAGATCTTATTAGTAGCAACATCATTGGAAACAGGCTTACCTAATGAATGTAAACGATTGATGAGATGAGTAAATCTCTTTTGCATGTCAGCAATGGTTTCCCCTTGCTCCATGAAAAAGAGATCAAACTCTTGTGTTAATGTGTTGATTCGAGCCAACTTAACATCGTTCGTCCCCTCATGGGCGATTTGTAGCGAATCCCACATGGCCTTAGCAGTGGGGCAATGGGATACACGATAGTATTCATCTACACCTAATAAGGAGATTAAGATATTTTTGGCTTTCCAATCATAATTGTATTTTTCTCATCGTCATCGGTCCATTGTGCTTCGCGCTTTGGCACAATAACATTATCCGTATTGGTCATAGTAATTTCTATTGGACCATTGAGGATAACGTTCCATATTTTTCTGTCTATGGAGTTTATGTGCACCCGCATACAGTCTTTCCAATAACTATAGTTTTCACCGTTGAAAACGGGAGCTCTATTGTACGCCCCTTTTGGTTCGTTAGCCATTTTCTATCAACGTTGTATTTGAAGCACCGAGTAACCGGAGCTCTAGATACAACTTGTTAGACTATGGCACGGATCTAGAAGGGGGGGTTGAATAGATCCCAATTAAAATTTGAGTCGTCGCTACCAATTAAAAATTGGTTTTGAAAATTTGTTTTAAGTGCGGAAGCGGCCAAGGAAAATATAGTCTAAAACGAACGGTTAATGGAAAATAGAATCACAACACTAATCACACTTATCAATGATCTAATTCACTTGTTAGGATTCCTAGTTCCAATGATTTAAAGAGCAAACCAAAACTAGATACACAAGTAAGATAATTTTGGTTTAGGCAATTTGTCAAACACTTGGTGTGCAAATCACTCCAAGTGATATTTATGTTGAGTAAGTGATTCCAACTAGCCTAGTACAATGTCTTATTGTACTTTGGATTCAAAAACAGAGTTTTAACCTCTTACTCAATTGATATCACAGTTTGACAATAATGCTTATACAAAAATCACTTATTTTTAAGCTAAAACGTAAATGCTGAAAAATAGAGAAGACAAGTATTTGGTGAGGCAGTTCCCCCGTCGTCCTCGCTTCGGGGTACGTTTGCCCTCAATTCTAAAACTAGAATTGAGATAGATTTAATAGATATCACCTGTTGAATGTAATATTTTATACAAGGATTGAACAACAAATATACAACAGAAATCTCAAGACGTTGAATGTTGCTTTCACTCCTTTCCCCTTGATTCAAGATGAATCAAGTCCTCCGATCGTTGTTGATAGACCTCCGATTCCAGCCACCTTATTGAATAACCTGTTGTTTTTCAAACCTTCGGCTCCGGATGATCTCAACTGCAACGAATCGAACCTGAGATCTTCCCTTCAATATCACTGAATCCGCTACTAGATTGTTGAAGAACACCTCTTCACAATCACCTTCGCTTAGTTGACCCTTGATGAAGAATCTCGTCCAAAAACCCCCAAAATTCAAACCAATCTTGGAGGATAAAACCCTAACGGTTTTATTCAAGAAAGAACCTGTCACAAGCTTCAACCCGAACTAGATTACCCAATCTAAGCTTCGAACCTTATCACCTTTATTCATTCACAATGCACTTCAAAAATGGTTGTGTGTAATTGATGTGTTGTGAGATGTTTGAAGATGAAGATGAAAAATCTTGGACACCTATTTCACTCTTTCTTATTCTTGAACAAATGAATCAATTTTTATCAAATGTTCAAATGACATAAGTGGTTGAACTTGTATATATAGTACCAGACCAACCAAAGACATAACAACTTTTCAAATAGTATAGGGAATCACTTAAAAACTGGATTTCCGCGCGAACGGTCGACTGCAGCAGGTCTGTGCGTCGACGCATAGCCTGCGGTTTTTGGAAATCTGCAAAATGTATCAGTATGCGTCGACCATACAGTCGGCGTGCGCTGACCCGTTGAAAAATATTTCCTTCATGTGCCGACCCTATGGTCGACTCATCCCTTCATGCGCTGACCAGTGGAAAATGCTCTGATGCATGCGCCGACCCTATGGTCGACTCATGCCCTGCAAACCTGCAAAAATTGATCTTTTTGTGGTTTTTCATGCCTCTTGTCACGACTACATTTTATCTACACATAGTATATTTATTATAACAGTTTTTAGACAAATATAAAAGGATATGGTAGGTGATACGTTGCATTTGTTTAGTAGATATGGAGTTTTGTAATTGCCAATTCATCCAAGGTTGTAATTTGTCATCATCAAAACCTATATCGAGTGATGTCTTGGAGACTCGTGTGATGTGTGGCGATTTGCCTCCACGCCAACAATGTCAGAAATATATTCAATGGGATTAATTAATTTTTATCCAAAATGGTTTTTAGTTGTTGTGATACCCTCAGGAAATTATCATTATCGGGTATGTCGGGAGGGCAACGAAACATTATGTCGCCAGCTCCCGACTCCACTTTCCAACCTCGGCAAGTCCGGCAACGTCTGTTCAAGGCATCCAGAGAGAGAAAAAGAGCTTATTTTGAAAAAGTGATTTTCCAGCCAAACAAGTAATAAAAATCCAACAGAACCAAATCGTATCCAGACATACAAAAAAATCCAACGGTCCAAAACCAATCTGAATACCCATCAGGAACGAAATCCAAAGCCAGTTCATAGCAAAACAAAATGAAATCCGGAAAATCTGTGAATCCAAATCATCAGATAAAAACAAAAAATCCGCAGATCCCTCTGCTCTGAAACAGAAAATCATATTTTTCAGTAAATCAGGGTCAGCAAACCAAATCTCAGATTTTCAAGACAAAAATAACATGAAACAAATCCGTAGATTCATCTGCTTCAAAACAGAATCAAAACAAATCAAAACGTAAAAACGTGGTAACAAGATCCAAGCCCACAAATCAAGAACAATATAAGATCATCATCAGAGATCATAAAAGGGGAGGATAGATGTTGAAAACCATAGAACACCAAGAACATCTAACGGTGGCCACGAATAGTAACAACAAAGAAACCTCAGGTGCCATCATCAACCATCATCACCGTGAAAGAACCGCGAATCCACCACAAGCCTCAGACGTTGATCATCATGGGCGGCCATACCAACACACTTTTCGTTTCCAACCGCGGCCAGGACCCTAAGAATCTCAGAATTCCATCACACAAAAAAGCAACAAGGAAACCGTCACTATCAATAACACAAACTGCAAAAGAGCCAAAAACGTAAGCTAATGCATCATGTTAATCTTTGTGTTTTGTTTTCATTTCAGAACCACGGATGAAGAAGAAAGTAAAAAACGCAGCAAGCAGACCCAATAGTCTGACCCATCTCTTCTTTTTTATTTATTTTAGCTGTTTCTTTACATTTTTATTAAAAATTAACCAATTTCTTTTTTAATTCTAACTAATTAACTTTCCTTCTTAAAAAATAAATCTAACTCTTCTTTTTTATAAATTAAATTCATACTTTTTTAAAAAAATAAATAAATCTAACCTTTCTTTTTAAGTTAAAACCAAAACTTTTTTTAAGTGATTACTAACATTTTTTTGAATCAAAATTCTAACCCCTTTTTTTAAACACTCTAACTTTCTTTATTCTAAATTTTTTATAATCCAAACACCTTCTTTTTAAAATTAAAATTCAAAATACCTCTTTTTAAATTTAAAGTTCTAACTCATTTTTTTAACTTTTAATTCTAACATTTTTTATTATTAAAATGCTAATTTTTTTTATTGCTAACATCCTTTTTAATTTAATGGTAATTCAAGCCTTCTTCTCAGCAAACACCCCAAAACCATATTTCGATTAATTCTAATGTTTGTCTAATTTTCATCCTTCGTTCCTAATATCATTCCCGTTTATCCATGAACCTGTGTACTAACCTTTCTTATTTTTGTATATATTTTTATCCTCGTACATTATCTAACATTATCGTTGTTGTTCTTACCCCATCATTATCACGCATATACTATATCATTATATCTTCATGGCTTATTAACTTTTTCACTATTTATATCATTTACCGTGAATTCCCCTCCGAAGAATAGGTCTAGTCGTTTGACCGCCGCGTCAATAGTCCTTAACCCTTACGACTTTCACTTTTCAAACCTAGAAACTCTGAGTCGCCGTACTCATATTTTTAGGAGTCCCGTCGTGGACAACTTTACCCTTTACCTTAGCATTAGGATAAGGAGTCGCCGCACTCCATATTAGGTTTCCCGCCGTGGAATACCTATCTTACCCTTTTCAATTCAACTTTTTTCAACATAAAGATAGGAGTCACCGCACTCCACGTAAGTGCTTCCTATGAATGCTTATTCCCCTTGGAACCTTGACCACATTCAAGAAGTTTCTCTTCCTCCCTTTCGAGGGGAACTACGATTACTCTGATTCCATCCCCTACCTCGGATACGTAGGCACAAGATGCGAATCTTGGTGAGTAAACTTAGGACTAACCCTTAGGTCTTTCTTTTCATCTTTAACCCTTAGCATATCCCTCAAGTAGATAATTTTAGCAAAATAGCAACATTAAAACAAGAGGTTCCTGTAGAGTACTACATAAGTTTAGGATGCTAATACCTTCCCTAAGCTTAACCAACCCCTGAACCCTAGATCTTTCCCCGCATTGTGTTTACGATGCAAAATAGGTTTGTCCTTTATTTATCCTTTCCTTCGGATAAATCAAAGATCGTTTGTGAATCAAAGATTGTTATTCAAATTAACTAATAATTTGATATCCTATTCTCACTGCAACAGAAAATGGCGACTTCACTGGGGAATTTTTATTTTTTTGAGGGTTATCCCTACCTTGTTTTATGCTTGCTTTTTGCTGTATTATTTGCTTGTATATATCTGTTGTAACTTGCTTGGGATATCCTTGTTGTGAGATAAGTCCTACACCCAGACTTGAGTGCAATTATTATAGGAAGGTGATATATTCGACGAGGCTTATAGGGAGTGATTCCCGACCAAGCTGACTTGAGAATCACCACTCAGTTGAGGACCTCTTGAAAAGTAGTACTATTGAACGAGTTAATCGTGAAAACATTCACTATTTTCAATTTGAGCCTGTGATACTGGGGACCGTAGTTACCTCAACCCCACTTTGACCTTATATAGGACGTAGTGCGATGGCTATGAGGGAGTATTCCCCAAATAGTTGCTACGCGATGCTACACTCAAAAGAGGTTCTCTTGAGAATATTATTAACCCCCGAGTCATTCGGGAAATTGATAATATCCGAAAGATGGATGGATGACTTTGGGCACCTCTTTAGAACCCTTATTTTGCAGGTACAACTAACCTATAGTACGTACCTTTTTGGGATGGGTAGACCTTGACTCCACTCATATACCTCTAACCTAGGACTTTTGTTTGTTTGTGTGTGTTTGTACATTGCATCCATAAAGCACCATATCATTCCTAGTTTCAAGGAAATCAATAGTCCTTTGCAAATTCAAAAAAAAAATCTGGCATTTTAAAATCTAAACTTTTCAGCTTTCCTAGAAACATTTGCAATTGACCATCGAAATCCTTAAAACCATTGCATTGCATTGCATTTTGTTTTTGCATTTGCATTTTCCTTCCGGTTTCTCATAGCCGATTCTCTTGCCTTCCAGTTTTGTCACCCTGAGCCCTCTACATCAGTACAACACTAGAGCCCAAGCTCGAAAAAGAATGGCAGAAAAAATCAAGAGTTTGACCATATTAGCAATGAACTCGAAGATCTTTGAGGAAGTGTGGGGCAGATTATGGAGATGCTATAAGTTATGAATACAAAGATGAATACTCAGCACACTGTTTCCTCTGAGATTACCGGTAATATTGGGGATCCTCAACTAGCTGTTACTGTTGCGAATGTACCTCCTTATGGTCTTCAACTCGGCTTGGTGCCTCCTGCTACTACTTAATTAGTTCAATAAGTCAGTCCTCCAAAGTTCAAAACTCTGAGCTTCGACCATCATAAAGGAGCTACACGCCCGAGGAATCACTCGATCAGGTATCACTGTAAAATGGCTGCTCATCAACCTTGGCAACATCAGCAGAATTATGTTCAAGGTTATCCTGTTCAATATGCTCAACAACCATATGTGGTTGTTGTTACATCTACCTTCAATCAACAATTTCCTACTTATCAGACGGTGCAACTGGCTCCTGTCTATCAGCCTCCGGTATACCAAGCACCTCCTAATTATCGACGAGTGCCCAACGCTCCTGCATATCAACAGCCGCAGAATCAAGCACCTCGTCAGAATGGTCCGAATATGGGACAGTACAAGCTGTGTCCTCCGATTCCGATGACTTTTACCGAGTTGTACCCATTATTAGTGTGATAAGGTCTGATTACCACTAGAGTTGTGGGTCCACCTTCAGATCCTTTACCTTCCAATTATAATGTTGTCGCTCATTGTTTATTTCATGAGGGTGCGCCTGGCCATGATTTGGAAAACTGTTACGCTCTCAAGTCCATTGTCGGGGAATTAATGGAAAAGAAGATCCTGTCTTTTGATGATCCTCAACCAAATGTCAGGAATAACCTTCTACCAAATCATAGGGTTGTTAATGCTATTGATGATATATTTGATGCTTCTCAGATCAGGACTTCTCGCAGGGTTTTCCATTTTCCAAGATCAAGCTCTACAAAGCTTGTTCTCAACATATCTAAGCTAGTTACTCCTATAGTGAATCAGCCGAAGTCGATAATTATTTTGAAGCCTAGTCCATTTCATTGCAGTGATCCTCAAGATGATATGACCATCAATGACAAAGAATTTGGGAAGATCACCCCGAAGGAAGATTTGAAGACAGACAATGAGGATGTGACAGATATAGCTGGAGCAAGCAAGATGACTCGCAGTGATCTTACTCATACTCCTTGTTTCAATGAGGCTTCGCTAGAGGAAATCGCTACTACTGTGCCGACCTTGAATACAAGGAATTCATAAACACCTTTAGATAGACTCGTCAGACAGTTCATTTTGCTTATTTATATGTGTTGCAGTGAGAATCATATATCAAGCTATTAATTAACTTGAATCACAAAACATGAAGTTCACCACCGAGCTTTGATTTATCCAAAGGAAAGGGTAAAGATCGAAGAAAATTCTAAGTGCGCTACGTAACAACGAAGCTAGAGATCTAAGGTTCGGGGTTTGGTTATACATAGGGAAGGTGTTAGCATCCTAAGTATCTGTAGTACTCTACAGGAACCTCTTGTTAGTATTTGTGTTATGATAAAGGTTTGCTTGCTAAGGGAAAAGTGCTAAGGTAAAGACCTAAGGGTATGTACACTAAGTATGCTCGCCAAGACGTCGCATCTCGTGCCTACGTATCCTGATTAGGATGGAATTAGAGCAACCATAGTTCTCCTAACTAAGTTTTGAGGAACTCTTGATAACGATCAAGGTTCCAAAGGGGAGTAAGTATCCATAACCATGGTACTTACATGGAGTTAATGAACTCCCTAAGTCTAAGTTGAAAACTAACTAAAGATTGACTTTAACGAAAGTCAAAAGAGAAAAGTGAATAATCATAACGATGATGCTCACGTAGAGTTTACAAACTCTAAACCTAGTTCTAAATTGCAAGGTAAAATGGCTCTAACGAGGCCAAGAGGGAGATCCTAACAAGGTCAAGAAGGGACAGAAAAGCTGCTAAACTACCCTAAGGGTATGACTTACAAGTCAACAAGGAACCCTTCCTTTTGAACGTCAAGATTAAATTAGGAATTAAATAAAATTAAGATAAATAAATAAATAAATAAAATAAGTAACAATTAAAATTAATTGAAAAGAAAATTAACAAAACTCTACTTAAACTAAATAGTTAACCTAAATAACAAATTAGTTAAAACACCACTAAACTAAATAATTCTAGTTAAAAAACTAAATAATTAAGTTAGAACCTAATAATAAGAAGGGAAAACTTACTAATTAATCCTAAATAAAGATTTATTAATGAGTAAATCCTAGAAACTAAATAAACTAAGTTAATAATAGAGCTAAACAAGACTAAAATCTAAAAAACAAAGAGAGGGGGTGCAAGGATCAATTACAAACAAAGCTAAAGGAAAACAGTGGGCTTGAGGGGGGTGGAAATAGCAATAAAGCTCCAAGCCTACTGAGCAAAACGCGATGATCCATGGGGAGGGTTTACGTGAGTACCGTGAAAGCCAAACTCTAGGAAATAACAGGATAGGATAATGGGTATGATAATGAAGCATCCTAGCTACGACGATGACACGTGCACCGTCCTTCCAAACATTAAGGGAAGACGAAGCGGTGGCCGAGCTTAAATGGACGAGGAAAGATAACGTACACGAAACACTGATCAAAACTCGGTCTCCTTCTCATAAGTAACAACGAAACCCTACAACAATTGCTGGAGAAGAACATCCACGGCGGCTACTTCATCTTCTTCGGCGAGAAACCACTCTCATCGTGAAACCAACATAAACCTCTCGCCTAATCTGAAGCCTAACAGAAACCTAAATCACCCTAAACTTGAGCTAAACCCTAAATTCCTACAAAAACCAATACCACACAAATCGAAAAGGAACGAAAGCTTACTCGAGCAAAAATGAAATGAAACAACAATAAATATCTTAGAGTATTCACTTATCAACAAAAGGAAGAATGATTCAATTCTAAAGGATACCTCTTGAAGAATAGTTTCAGACAATACTTCACTGCAATTTCCAGGGAATCTTGCTTCGATTTCCTTCCTCTCCTGCCTGAATACCGTGCTGGATGTTCTTTGAAAACAATAAAAATCGATTTTATTCTTCCTCTGTTTTTGATGTTCTCTCAATTTGTTTGAATGTGGTTGTTCTTATTTTGAGATTCCTTTTGTAGTTTTTTCAATGGGGTCAAAGTGAATCAGAACTGCTCTGGTCAATCTTCTAATTGGGAACTCAAAGAATTTCTCTCCCCCTCTTATGCTCCATCCCTTCGACTTTTGTAAGCAATTTCAAAACTCTCTACTGTCAAAAAAATTACCTTCTGCTATCAGACCTGTTGAAATTTCCTTTTTGAATGTTAATGTTCTTCTGCTACATTTTGATGCCTTTTTTAATTTGCCTCCTTCATGTATACTGAAACCTAATGACCTGTTACGTTATAAGACCTCTGCTTGAATGTTTGTCTTTTTTCACAATGGTGTTAAAACTCTTTTCTGAATACCTCTTCTGTTTTAAAACTTCTTCTTTTGTAGTTGTGAAACATGTGACCTATTTCCCTGATTTTCTTTGCCTTGATTGATATTTGCTTGTGAATTTAACTGATGAATCCACTTTTAACTTCTTTCCCATTTATGACATGTTGTGTGAGGGAGAATTAATGGAGTTTTTGCTTTTCATGAAAATGGAGCTGCTTCTTACTTTCTCTGCTATGCTTCATCTGTTAACTTCCTTAATCATGATGTGCTTGCTGAGATTCCCTGATAACTTACTGCTTTAAATCTGCTGTTATGAAATTATTGACCTTTTGCAGATGATATTTGAATTTTGACCTTGTGTGACAAGAAAATAATGCACAACATATGACGAGTACATGACATGAATCTGTGGCTTTTGGTTTAAATTGTCCGATTGAATTGAAAGTTGTGAGTTAGATGTAATAAAACATATGTGACATGGCTTGAGTGAATTTGAAATTTGGTTGGAAACAGAACTGCATAAATCTTAATGTGCTGGCATGGTTCTGCTTTGGGATGATGTAGTCGTATTGTCTTGCTTGGTCCCTTGAATGAACATGTATGAAGTTGTTTTAATTTTTGTGTATATTGAAAACTGAGTTTGTGATGTAGAATTATTTGTATGACTTTTGAGAAAAGTCTTATGGAATGAATTTCACATGCTTTGTGAATTGTGGATTGAATTGGAAACTGGCTGGTAAAACTGAAAAGTTCATTTTGATTTTGGTGTAAAGTTGATATCAGGTGTGGTATGGTTTGGATTGTTTGATGAAATTGTCTTTCTTTAGGAGACTATTTTGGTATGCCTTGCTTTTCATCCAATGGCTGACACGGTTTATTTATCTTGCAATAGGTTTTATTCCATGGCAGCATGCGAAGGCTCTGGCAGCAGGCTGTATGAGCTTGAATTGACAAAGTCATGTATTGGAAGGAGCCTGGATGGTATTGTTTACATAACGCTCCACCGACAGCTTCAAATTCAAGTCCACAATAAACACCTTTGGGAATTTGCACATGTTTGAATTGATTTACTTTGTAGAATATTAATTTAGAAATATCCCCCCATACTTGATTTGTATAATGGGCGTCAAATTATAAATTAAACACCTCATGTAATACTTTCCACTCATAAGAAATGAAATGATTCTACAATAATCACAATTTTCCTTTTTTATTCTAAGCATGAATTGGATTTTCCTGTAATCCATAGCTATACTCTTTATCCATGTACCAATTTGTTAGCTCATGATTGACAGCCCAAAGAGATTCAAATAAGAAGTTCCAACTCCGACTTGAGTATGAGATTTCAGATTAGGATCCTAACATTAAAATTGGACTTGGACACTTTACACATGAAATGATCTTAAAATTGAATCAATTATCTAGCTAATAGACTTGAGCATGGCATGCTCAATCTAGAACCATAAAGGCGTTGAACTTCTGAATCAAAAATCCATGAGAAATAGCACCACTTTGTAATTCCATCTTGTCTTTAGGTGACTCTATAACTCCATTTTACCAACCAGCTTGAACCACACCAAAATTCCACAACATTGATGACTTGATATAAGGTATGCTTCCATCTCAATCCTGACTGAAAGAAACGGCCCTGATGATTATCCACCTTGAAAACAACTGCCTTCGTCATGGCCTGATAACCTCTTCCTGAATCTTGATTCGAACTTGCAAAAACCCGAGCTTTGAAAAGTCTTGTGATGAAGCCAAATTGCACCGGATTATTAAAGAAGGGTAGTCTCTTGAGTGCATTGATCTGTTAAGTATTTTGAAGCGAAGCCAAATTCCACAGGAAACGAACGCAAGGCAATGCGGACAAATTGGTTAGTTATGCAAGGAATATTTGACCTAGAATGCTTATGCAAAAGACCAAAGAATCTAAAGGTAAAAATTTGGGGTATGACAATATGTATTTCATTTCTTTGGTTATAAAAGCATAATTAGCATCTATGAACTTGGTTTATTTTGAATAATTAAAGCAACGCATATGTTTGTCTTGAATAAATCCATTCGTATTCACTCACAAATCATTTTTCATAACTTATAATGCCAATTTAACCCGATCTCTTGCTCTAATAGAGAATTGGGAGGAGGATGATAAACCAAAAACGTCAGGTCTCTTGTCGTATGCTTTTGAACAAAACCCTGCTGATGATGTAAGGCATTGTTTCAAATCCCAAACACCGGAGATACAAGGAAGATAATCCCTCTTTAACCCCTTTGATCCTTGAAGTAGGAGTTTCGTTTTCCAAATAAAAAACCCTCAACTTTAACCTAGGGCAGGGTAGTTTTTCATTTAAACTGATCAAGCGCTCAGACTCTCAAAAAGGAGGAGCGAACCTTCGAGAATCTATCCTTAACATATTAGGAAGTTAGAAGTCAATGACTATCCCTCAACTACTTAAAGAGTGGGGCAGTCATAAGCCTTCAAAAGAGTCACACGGCTTGTGCAGAAAATAATGAATGAAAAAGAGCCCGCTAAGTCAAAACCTATAAGGGAGACTTAGGAAAAACTAGGGCACCCCGCTGGACCCCGAGGTCAAATTCAAAAGACTCCGTCTAAGAAAAAGCAAAAAAACAAAGGAGTACAATAAAGAATCCCCAATAGAGAACAAAGTCGTGTGGCCAAACACCAAAAGAAAATAGGTGAGTGATTGCCGTGTCCAAAGCCTTAATGGTTCCTCGACCATATCAAATTCGATTGAGAGATGAGTGCTCATATACAGTTAGTTGAATATAGGATTAGAGAAAATCACGAAGAAGGGTGGGTACAAATAACTTTGAGCCTTTATCCTTTGTTTGTTAAACTGTGAACCAAGCCACAATACAACCTTTAAAAGACCTAATTGAAGTAGGATCTCTTTTGAAAGCATACTCGATGAGATAATGTTTCCTGACTCCTACGAGCTACGCTCAATTTAACATTGGCATCATAAATTAAATTCATATCCTAACTAGTGATTTCGGTCATAAGTTATTGCGATATCCTTTTTCAAAAAAAAAAACTTCAATACAAATATATAAGTGCATTAACAATTTCAGGATTAACATTTCATGCGTGTTGATTTTGCCTAATATCTTAGAAACTTACATATAGATGTCGTCAATGGAACTCGAAGATCCTGCTAAACAGGGGTGTTACACCCCAAAATTTGCCTAACCTTTTCTTAACTTGGTTTGTGTTTCATTTCATTTTCTTCTAGCACTTGCATTGCATAGCATTGTTCATTTAGCAGGGGATCAAGAGGTTGTGCATACCAAGAGAGAGTCACCAAGAGTGTTGAGCCTAAGAAAGGGTTTTACTCAAGCATGAGTGGTCATCAAGGTCATCAAGAGGTGGTCAAGGCTCCTTGAAAGAATTGATGGGTGTATGTGGATTAGCTCCTAACTTGGAGGCCAATTGAAGATCATCATAGGATTGTGAATTCATAATTATGGATATGGGACGTTGAGAAAGCTCATTGAAGGCCTTGAGAGCCATATTGGAGTTTATTCAAGTTGTTGTGTCATGTGTAAGAGGCCACAATCAAGAGTGGTGCATTTAGGGTTTTCATCTGGTTAACCCTCAGTCAACTGTGAAATTGAAGGAGATTAAGACTCAATTCCAAGTCTTTGTGATAATGGAATGTTGTGTTGAGATGCCTAATATATCATTTCAAGATAAAATCAAGAAGAATCGAGAGTGTGAGAAGTTGCTAAATTAGGGTTCTCAGTTTAAATCCCATGTTTAGTGTCTAACTTTAAGACCACATATCTCAAGATACAAATCTCATCTCATCTTCACCCTAACATGAAATTTGTAGAGCATGTTTCTAGATTTCTTTTGAGTACTAGAAGTCTTTCATCTAATTTCTAGAAGTCAAGTTATGATGCTGACAAGTTACAGGTCCTCAGATGAATGTGATTTTGGTCAATAAAAGTCAACCAACTTCCAAGCCACTTTTGACCTAGAAGGATGTTTCTCCTCACTTTGACCCAAACATGAAAGTTATTCCTCATGATCTTCGCTTTTCAAAGAGTACTAGAAGTCCTTCATCTGATTTGTAGAACTCAAGTTATGAGTCTTACAAGACAAGGGTATTTTGGGAAAGTAAGATTATAGGTCATTTTCATTATAGGTCCATTTCACTATCTTGCACACTTCTAATGAAATATTTCTCAACATGAAACTCGCTCCAAATGGGATCATTTGCTTAACCAAACATCAAGAAACCATTGATTTGGCATAGATGGAAGATTGGATGAAGGAATTTCCATGAAAAAGTCATTAAAAACCCAAAAATCAAATTAAATCATATTGGACAAATTTTGTGCAAGTTTGTGCATATTTTGAGTGCAAATCACATTCTAAACAAAATGGCATTTTCAGAATTGCAAGTTTAGGTTCAAAATCATGACATCCACATGTTACTTCAATCTTAAGCTACATGACCAATTTCAACCATGTGATCAAACCAAGGGCTGAATCGCATCCACATGATCAAATTAAGTTCCCAGCAATGATTTTGAATGAAAACCAAGGAATTTTGCAGCAGTTTGGCTCGTGAAAATGAAGCTTACAACATAAGGAAAATACAATTTCAATTGGACTTAAGCAAACTGTAATTGGGCCTCATTTCCTCCTATATCCATCATATATAACTTCAGGATCATGAACAAATCATCAGAACGAATTTTGGATGAAAATTAAGAGAGAAAATAGTTGGAGAAAGTGAGGGAAAAGTGAAATTCGAATTTGGAGATTCATCAAGATTCAAGTCAAATCAAACACATATAAAGCTTCAGGGAGGATTGTGGAGTGATTCTGGTTTATTTCCAGTAAGTTTCATCAAGGTTTGAAGGCTCAGTGGAAGCTCTCCACTAGGTAACTTTCAATTCAACTTTTCTTTCTATTTGTGATCCAATTGAATGCCAGTTTTGCATGATAATGACCTAGGAACTGTGTAGATTAATTCTAAATAAAATCGACTGGCATTGGTGATGATTTGTGATTTAAGCTCCAAACGGTTTATCTTCGATTTGCTCTATTCATGGACTGAAAATTAAAATGAACCTTGGATTTGAGTTGTGTGAAGCATGAGGAATCGATTGGTGTAAGAAATTTTGTGTTTCATAAGTTTTTTTTGAGTTGCCACTGTTCTTCGTGGCCGGAGAAGATGACCGGAGGGAATCCGGCCACCGTCTGGTTTTCCCTCTTATTTTCCATGTTTAAATGAAGAAGATGATACGTGGCTTGTTGGTATGCATTGGATCCGTGTTTGATTTGTTGACTGAGACCAGATCTGGTGGTCGTGATTTGTTTTCATTTTGTGTTGAGTTCTGTTGCTTGCGTGGCAGCCTAATGGCAGATTAGTAATCACAATGTGTGGCCAGGATGTGGTTGACTGAGCTTTAAGTGAAACGGTGCGTTTCACTAGCTTGTCCCTCAGCCGTTTGATTGCTTGACCTAGGCCTATTTGTGTGGCTGTGATTTATTTTGGTTTTTGTTTTATTCTGAAGTGCACGCGTGTCATGTTTTGGCCCTTTGGATTGATTGACTAGTATGTGTATCGTGTGGCTGGATCTAGTCTTCGTTGGTTGACTGAGTTTTGTGTGGACTGGGATTTTCTTTCTATTTGCACCTCCTGCGCACAAGCCCAGTCAGTTTACACATTATTGGATTGCTATTCACACCGTGGATTTATTTTATTTTATTTTATTTTTATTTTTGTTTTGTGACTGTTTTGAATTAATTCAATATAAGATATTCCTCCAATTGATAAATTCATAAAAAAAATACTTTCTGGACAATTTGAAATGTCTTTTATTTTTTAGACTTTTTATTTTATTTTTTGGATTATTTTTAATTTAAAAAAGAATTGTTAATTGGAGGTGTATCATTTGGATTAATTCTTGACATATGTTTGTTTTTGATTTGTTTCTTCCTTTTCCTTTTGATCCAATGACTGAAAATTAATCCTCATATCCATAATGAGTTGATGAATTTTTGAGGACCATTTTGCCCCTGTTGGTTTGACTTTGAGTGCATTTCATTTGACCCTCGACAATCCTCATTCACAATGGGAGACCCTTGTGAATCAATTTCTTTGGTGGTGTTGTGAGTTGATTGTGATAGTGATTTCTTGGCTTCTGTTTTCCAACATTTTTATGGACCTTGTGCATTTTATTTGGTTATTTTTGAATCATTTTCCTAATTTTGAGGTAACTTGCAAGTCAAGTTACCCCAAAGGGAGGTTCATACATACACATTGACCTAGTTTTCCTTGGATATGTCTTTGATGGATTCTTTGAGCCTTTGATTCCCTTTGATTCACGTTGCTAACAGGTTAAGGTTGCTGGTTGCTCAATTTTAGGTCATGATATTGTGTTTTGCTTGTTCAAACTTGTGTTTCGTTTTGTGCTTCCATTTAGGGTTTCTATTTGAGACATGCTTGCTTTCTCTTGTGCATAAGCTTGTTTTCTCTTATGATGTGATTGCTTTTGCTTTTGAGCTCTCTTATCTCATCTCCAATTCTGTCCCATGACCTTGGAGTATCATTTAAAGTGGCTTGGTCCCTCCTTTGGAGGTATTTGAAGCATACCTAAAATGATGAATCCATGAGGACTCCTTTGTGCTTTCTTTTGCACTTTGTTTGTGATGCTTATAGTTGAGTGCATATTATGAGTTCCTTGCTGTCCTCATATAGTCTCCCATTCTCACTTTTGTTTTGAGTTTCCTTTCCTTTCATTTGATTTCGCTTTTGGCACTTGTGGTTGATGTTATTTGACTTAGGTCATTTCATCCCATTTTTTGTGCATTTTTGTATGGTTTCTTCTTGTTGTTTGATCTTATCTTGTTCATTTATTTCTCTCTTCTTCTTTTGCATTCTCATATGCATGCTTGAGGTTGAGATAAGCTTATGGAGGCTACTATCCCACACATATTTCCTCCCTCACTTTCATCTTACTTGTGCATTCTATGTTTGCATTCTTGCATTTTTATGTTCTTCCTCCTTCTTCTTCTTTTGTCCTTCTTTCCCTTAGGATCTCTAATCTCTCTTCTTCAAGAGAGGTTATGATAGACATTAGGATCAAACCATGCATGATAACATTAGGTAGTTCCCTTTTGTATCCCAACTCTAAGTCCACTTTGCATGACAACTTTTAGGATTGAATTAGTCTCCTATTAGTGGTCATTTCTTCTCTTCTCATCTTCAATTGCTAGAACTACTTGTTAACCCTACTCGGGCCTAAAAACTTTTGAACCAACCTGTGGTCTTTTCAGCCCGAACTAAGTTTGCTCTGATCTTTCATGCCAGAAGAAAGTACGTAGGCACAAGACGCGATGTCTTGGCAAGCAACCTTCCCCCCTTTCACCCGTAGTTAGCCGAACTACGTTGACTGTGACTTTCCCATTGCACGAGGGAATACATAGGCACAGAGCGGTGATGCTCTACCGAGTCTCCTTTCTTTTTCTTTTTGTCCCTTGACCTTTAGCGTAGATAGTTTTAACACACCCTTTTGGTTGTGATGACCTTGTCTTTTCCCTTTTTCTTCAGGTTTTTCCGATCGTTTCCTTTCCCTCTCTTTGGGATAAATAATGAAAGGTGGCGACTCTTCTGTTTTCCGCTGGGTGTTTTTCACAGTTACGACAGCTGGCGACTCTGCTGGGGACATCTCTGGTTCCCTATGCGAGTCAATCCTAGCGCTTGTTTGTTTATCTTTGGGTGTTGTATATATGTGCTTTATTTATTTTCCCGCATTTATTTTTAGCATCATATATCATTATTGATGTGCTGTGGGGAGGGAATGTTCCGTAGAGAGATAAGCTAGACCCAGGCTTGAGTATAAACATAGCTTTAGTAGTGGACAGTAGTGATGGATGTGCTTGCTTTACTCGTACTAGTTCACCATGAAATTCGCTCTCGGATGAGATTATCTTTGATGATTTTCTTTCTGGCCCTTTGGGCTCGAAGGAATTTTGGATCTGAGGGTTATCGACTATGGGGACCGATCATTTATGAGTCATCTAAGTGAGGCCTCTTCAAAAGATTATGATGCTAAACCAGAAATGGTGAACGTATCATCATTTCTTGAAAGTCTGTGACACTGACAAACGCATAGGATGCCGAACCTTATCAGTGGATATGTCCATACCTGTGAGAGGGATTGGGTTGTGCAGGAAACCTTGGCTTTCAGACTACCCAGTTTGTTATAGTGTGAATATGTGTTCCTGATATCAGTGGGTCCTATTGTCGGTACTTTGTTCTTGCTAAAGCAGAGCGCTGGTTATTCTCGACCAACAGCACAACAGTCTTGATCCCCTGTTTGCATTTGCATTTTCATTTTCATCTGCATTTTATTAACATGTATTTATGTTGCAGGTGCAAATTTCCTCTTCGATTCTAGTGATCTTGTTCCCTTATTGCTGATATGGAGCCCTTGAAGAGAATAGTGGCTTACAAGCTTCCGGCTCCTGATGTTAGTTTTTTGCTGTGTTTGATTTCTATGGCTAATAGGAAGGTTATGGAAGACTTCAGACAGTCCTATGGGAGCTTATTGAGATGTGTCTACAAGCCTTCGGTGTACGAGATGGATGGTCTTTATGCTCTTCTGCAGTTCTACGATCCACATCTAAGGTGTTTTGTTTCCCCTGACTATATCCTAGTGCCTACTTTGGAGGAGTATTCTATGTTGTTAGGCTTGCTCATTCTTGATCAGATGCCATTTGTTCATACTGACGATAAGCCTGATCTGGCTAAGCTAGCTGTTGTATTACACTTGGATGCTTCAGAGCTAGAGGGGAATTTGACTAAGTGGAATGGAGTGTTTGGGTTTCCTTTGGCTTTCTTGGTTGAAAAGGCTCGACAATTCGCTAAGGATGGTTGTTGGATTGTATTTTGCGTTATTCTCGCTCTTTGTATCTATGGCACCATATTGTTTCCTAGTTTTATGGATTTAGATGCATTCCTATTCTGGCTTCAGGAAACCCAGTGCCTACTCTTCTTGGAGATGTTTATCATTCTGTTCACTACAAGAATGAGAAACAAAGGGGAAAGAATGTAGCTTGTTGTATTCCTTTGTTGTACAGATGGTTTGCTAGCCATATGCCCAAGGTAGGTCCGTTTGTTGCTACCGCTGGTACTTCAGAGTGGTCGGAGAGGTGGATGGGTCTATCTGCAGAGAACATTAATTCGTTTACCGAGATCTGCTTGGTACAGAGGTTATTTATAGTTGTAGGGGATTTCCTAACGTCCCTTTGGTCGGAAGGAAAATATGTATCAACTATAACCCGACTCTGTTGGTCAGACAGTTTGGGTACGCGCTGAGGGATCCTCCTAGAGAAGAAGAGATACAGGAATCTCTGTATCTTACCGGTTTATTGGAGGGTGAGACTTTAGTCAGACTTGAGCATGCTTGGAACAATATTCACAGGAAGGGGAAATCCTTATTAGGGAAGAGTAACAGTCGAGCATATGACCCTTACCTGACTTGGATTCATGATAGAGCTGCGAAGTTTCTGATGTCGTTTCCTTCAGTTGCACCTCTATATCCTCTCATGATTGAGGAACCCACTACAGTAGAAATTCAGAAATACAATTAGTTATCATTTGAGAAGGAAGAGTTGAAAAAAGCCAATGAGGAATTGGAGAAAGAAATCATTCAGCTTCGAAGCGAGAAGATTGAGGTTGTTCATTCTGTCAAGAAACAAACTGAGCTTGTAAATAAATTGGGTATGGATCTAACCAAGGAAACAAATTCTCAGGAGCGTCTGGGTTTGGATTTCAAGGCTGTCAATAGTGTTCTTGCTACTAAGAAGGAAGATTTGGATAGAGCTTACTTGAAGATTTCTAAGTTTGAGAACCAATGGAATGCTACGCTCACCAACAACAAAGACGCGAAGAAAAATTGAAGCTACAGATCAGCAAGTTGAAGACGCAGCTCAATGCCAAAGACGAGAAGATTGCAGCGGAGGCGTCACTCAGAAGGGATAGTGAGTATAGGTTGAATGAAGCATTTGCGAACTTGAAGGATTTCAGGGGGAGAGCTGATTCCAAGAGATGCAAGCTCGAGGCGTGTTTCGGGGAAGGACCTTGGGAAGACCATGTTGAGAGTCTACAACATACTGTCAGCCAGCAGGAGTTACTTATTCAAGGACTACTTGCCAGACCAAATCATCCTGAGACGCTGAAGTTGCTAGAGGACTTCCGATCATGTCATCCTGCTTGACTGTCTTGTTTATCTCTGTTGTAGTTTGATGCTTATTGCTTGATGTACTGACCATCACCAGGCTTATTGGTTGAGGTATTTTCCTTATTATACTCAGTTGTAGCTTGTACATTGCCTGTTGGTCTGTGATTATATACGAGGAGTTTCTGTTATATGCTTGTCCGTAGGGTTCTCCATTGTTGTGTTTCTCCCGGAAACTATAATCGAGGGGGAAATTTCCCTGTTGCATACATACATGTCTGAATTTTTGCATTTTTTGCATTGCAGGTGCATTGGAACTGTTAATCGTATTTTTCTATGGTTCACTAGTGTTTCAGGATTGCTGATCTAACGACTCACCGGTACGCAACTAGGGGGAATCAGAAGAGAGTAATGGAGCAGATGCAAGTAGAGATACAGGAAATGAGGGACCGGATGGCCCAGTTCATGGAAGTAATGCAGGGAATGGCTAATGGACAAGAGCAACTCTAGACTCTAGTGCAGCCCTTGATTGCACGTGTTGATGGCAATGATGTGTTGCATGGTGGGAACGTTGTTAACCCTCCACATGTTGAGACTCCTAGAGCTGATAACTCCATGCCCACTTTGGTTATCCCTACTACTGGAGGGAGTGGTAATGCTGCTGGTGCCGGTAATGCTGTAGGGTTCAACAACGCTGGTTTTGGTAATGGTGGTAATGGTAATGGGAACGGTTATGGTCCTGACACCACTTGTGCTATACATGGTAATATGGATCACCTCTGAAATAAAGACAGGCAAGAGGACATGTTCTCACCGAGGGTTGTGGCTGCTGAGTTACCCTCTGAAGCTGATAGGAGGATTAAGATGATTGTAAAAAAATTAAGTCCCTTGAAAGTCAAAACTATATGGGCCTTGATATGGCTAACCTGGGACTGATCCCGGATTTGAGAGTACCACCGAAGTTCAAAGTCCCAGACATTGATAAATACAAGGGTACCACCTGCCCGAGAGTTCATCTAAGATCCTACTACTGTAAGATGTCTTCCTACTCAGACGATGAGAAATTGCTCATGCATTTCTTTCAGGGCAGTCTGTTTGGTCCTTCATTGGAATGGTACATGAGTCTGAAACCCGTGAATGTTTGCAGTTAGAGGGATTTGGCCGAGGCCTTTGTGAAACATTATCAATACAACAGCGACCTTGCTCCTAACAGGGTCCAGCTTCAGAATCTTTCACAAAGGAACAATGAATGTTTCAAAGAATATGCTTAAAGATGGCGGGAGTTAGCAGCCAGGGTGTAGCCGCCTATGGTGGAGCGTGAGCTCGTTGATATGTTTGTCGCCACTTTTCCTGGCGTTTATTATGAGAAGTTTATTAGTAGTATGTCGGGTAGTTTCTCTGACTTAATCATCACCGGAGAGAGGGTGGAAAATGGTATCAAGTTAGGAAAGATAAGTGTTGGTGAAATGCCCTTAGCTGGAGGAGGTAAGAAGGTGTTCGGTAACAAGAAACGAGAAGGAGATACCAACTCAGTGTCCAGTTCTCGCGGGAGAGGTAGAGGTCAGAATCGTCAGCAGCAGCAGATTGCCAGTATTACAATTTCTGCAGTTCAGCAGCAACCACAGCAACAACAACGCCAACAACAACCATAGCAGAACCAACAAGGCTACAGAAGATATCCGGACCGGGCTCAGGCGCCAAATAGACGATTCGATACACCGCTGATGCTGTATTATCAGCTACTGTAAGCTTTGTTGCAATTACAGCTTATCCAGAAGAAGACCTTAGCTCCATTGACAGGTACGCCTCCGCCCGGGTATGATGTAAACGCTCGCTGTGAGTTTCATTCAGGTGCCCCGGGGCATAACATCGATAATTGTAAAGCCTTTAAGCATAAGGTGCAGGACATGATTGACAGTAAAGCAATTAACTTCTCCAATAATGTTCCTAACGTCGTACAAAATCCCATGCCGAATCATGGGCAAGCTGGGGTTAATGCAATTATTGAGGAGGATGTTTTGGATTGGGTAACAGATGTTAATGAGTTGAAGACACCTTTGAGCTTTGCGAAAGCTAGATTGCTGAAGGGGGGTGTTTTCCTAGGTTGTGCTGAAAATTATGCTGAGTGTCTGGTTAATCCTAAGGGATGTGGGTAATTGAGAGGATATATTCAAGATATGATGGATAGCAGAGTCTTGCAGTTTGACCGGTCTGTCGAAAGAAAGTCTGAAGAGTTGGTGGCTGAGGAAAGGGATGAGATTGCAACAATTTCCATTCCATACAAAATTGTTACCATTTATACGCCAAAACCACCAATAATAACCATAACTAAAGCAGGTCCCGTACCGTTTGAAAGCACCAAGGCTATTCCGTGGAATTACGGAGCTAAAGTGTATTGCAACAAACATAAACTAGATTTGAATGGCCCCCCTGCGGATTCAGTAGATAATCTTGTGAGAGCAGGAGGCATTACCCGTAGTGGCCGGGTCTTTTCGTCACCTGAAGTGGTTATTGATAAGGTTGACAAGGGGAAGAGACCAGTGGTAGAGGAAACTTCTCAGTCTGGGGAGAAGGAATCTTTGTTAAAGGATGCAGAAGAGTTTATGAGGCTGATACGGAAAAGTGACTATAAGATAGTCGATCATTTGCAGCAAACTCCTTCTAAGATATCAATCATGTCTTTGTTACTATGTTCTGAAGACATAGGAATGCACTGTTGAGAATACTGAATACTGCTTACGTGCCGCAAGAAATTTCAGTTAATCAACTCGAAGGGGTTGTTGCACACGTAAATGCAGGGAACGGCTTGGGGTTTATAGACCTGGATTTGACGCCAAGAGGCAGAAACCATAACTGTGCATTGCACATATCATTAGAATGCTGAGGGGCTGTTATGTCTCATGTACTCGTGGATACAGGATCATCCTTGAACGTACTTCCAAAGAAATCCCTAATGAAGTTGGATACGCAGGGATTGATTTGCACACCAAGTGATTTGGTGGTGCGCGCTTTTGATGGTACCCGAAGGTCTGTGTTCAGAGAAGTGACATTGCTCATTCAGGTGGGACCGGAAGTGTTTGATGCAGTGTTTTACATTATGGACATCCAGCCTGCCTACAGTTGTTTATTAGGCCGTCCATGGATTCATTCAGCAGGAGTTGTGACCTCCACGCCACATCAAAAGCTAAAGTATATGGTTGGCGGTAGTGTTGTTACATTATGCAGAGAACAGGATATAATGGTATCATCCTTCAAGTATGTCGAGGTGGACGGAGAGATACATGAAAACCTTTGTCAAGATTTTGAAACAGTCAAGATTAAATATAAATCTCCTGTTGTGAGCAAAGCGTCGGAAGTGGCCATGTCTTCTTTTAAAGATGCCCAAGCAGTAGTACAGACTGGGGCAGTGCAAGGTTGGGGCCATGTATTGGAGTTTCCCCACAAGCAAGACAAGTTTGGTTTAGGGTACCGCCCGTCATTTTCTTTAGCCTCGCAGAGCGCATCGCGCTATAAAGGACCTGTGTAGTTCACTAAAGGAGGAGTTATCTTCGAAAGGATCAATGATGTGTCAGACGAAGAGGGAGATAGTGATTGTGATATGGATGCTTGGATCAAGCCTTGCACTCCAGGACAGAGCCTATGCAACTAGTCTATTGAAGAACTCGTTCAAGTGACAACAAAACAATAATGCTTTGTTTTTTTCGATTATTGTACTACCCTATGTTCTACCTGAAGTATAGCGGTATTTATTTCAGAGCCTTATTTTTTATGTTTGAACATTGCTTTATCAATTAATCAAAGGGCGTTTTTCTCATTCAAATTTTGTGATCTTTGTCTTTCTTATTTTTATTTTCACAATAAAATGCCAATGTGGTTTGTACTCGTTTACATATCATTTGAAACAGGTAACCATTTTTTATTGCAGGATTCCTATTGCAGATGACACCGATTCAGAACCTCCTATGACTCGCTTCGAATTTGATCAACCGATACATCAAGCTGAAGAAGAGATTGATGAAGATGAAGACTTGCCTGAAGAGCTAGCTAGACTCTTGAAACAAAAAGAGAAGATTATTCTGCCTCATCAAGAGGAAATCGAGGTTATTAATTTGGGTTCTTAAGAAGTTGTCAGAAATGTTCGGATAGGGGATGCGCTACAGAGTGACATCAAGCAAAGACTGATCAAGATACTTTAAGAGTATAATGACATCTTTGCTTGGTCGTACGAAGATATGCCCGGGCTTGACGCTGATATAGTGGTTCATCGCTTGCCGTTGCGCGAAGAGTGTCCGCCGGTCAAGCAGAAGCTTAGAAGGACAAGACCAGATATGGTTGTAAAAATCAAAGAATAAGTCTAGAAGCAGTTGGACGCTGGATTTTTAGCCGTAACAACTTACCCTCTGTGGGTCGCCAACATCGTGCTTGTACCTAAGAAGGACGGTAAGGTACGGATGTGCGTAGATTACAGAGATTTGAATAAGGCGAACCCAAAGGATGACTTCCCGCTCCCTCACATTGACGTATTGGTTGACAATACTGCTCAATACTCCGTATTTTCCTTCATGGATGGTTTTTCCGGTTATAATTAGATAAAGATGGCACCGCAAGATATGGAGAAAACGACGTTCATTACGTCGTGGGGGACTTTATGTTACAAGGTAATGCCTTTTGGGTTGAAAAACGCAGGGGAAACTTACCAGCGGGCTATGGTCACTTTGTTTCATGATATGATTCATCATGAGATTGAGGTCTATGTTGATGACATGATTGCAAAATCACAAACGAAGGAAGAGCATTTGGTCAACCTGTTGAAGCTGTTTGAGAGGCTCAGGAAGTTCAGATTGAGGTTGAACCCAAATAAGTGAACTTTTGGAGTTCGGTCCGGAAAGTTATTGGGGTTCATTGTCAGTGAAAAAGGAATCGAGGTCGATCCTGCAAAGATAAAAGCTATACAAGATATGCCAGCGCCGAAAACAGAAAAGGAGGTTTGTGGTTTATTTGGGAGATTGAATTACATTGCCCGGTTCATATCTCATCTCAGGGTCACGTGTTAACCAATGTTTAAATTGCTAAAGAAAGATCAGGCGGTCGTCTGGAATGAAAATTGTCAAAAAGCATTTGATAAGAAAAAAGAATACTTGCAGAAGCCTCCGATATTGATACCCCCAGTAGCTGGAAGGCCTTTAATCATGTACTTAACAGTTCTTGAGAACAGTATGGGTTGTGTTCTTGGTCAACACGATGAGACTGGAAGGAAAGAGCATGCGATCTATTATCTGAGTAAAAAGTTCACAGACTGTGAGTCCCGTTACTCAATGCTCGAGAAAACGTGTTGCGCACTTGCTTGGGCTGCCAAACGTTTGAGACAATATATGCTTAATCACACAACCATGCTGATTTCAAAGATGGATCCGATCAAGTATGTCTTTGAGAAGCAAGCGCTCTCAGGTAGAATTCCCAGGTGGCAGATGGTACTGACAAAGTACGATATACAATATGTTTCCCAGAAAGCCATCAAGGGAAGTATTTTGTCAGAGTACCTTGATGAACAACCAATCGAAGACTATCAACCAATGAAGTTTGAATTTCCTGATGAAGATATCATGTTCCTCAAAGCGAAAGACTGTGAAGAGCCGTTGCCTGACGAAGGTCCAGAGAAAGGTTCTCAATGGTAGTTGATATTCGACGGTGATGTCAACTCCTATGGTAGTGGGATAGGGGCCATTATTACAACTCCTCATGGTACCCATATCCCGTTCACTGCCAGGTTGACGTTCCCTTGCACTAATAATGAAGTCGAGTACGAAGCGTGCATCATGGGTCTGGAAGAGGCTATTGATTTGAGAATCAAGAATTTGGATGTATATGGCGATTCAGCGCTGGTGGTTAATCAGATCATGCGAGAGTGGGAAATTCATCAGCCAAATATAATTCCTTACAAAGATTATGCAAGGAGATTGTTACCCTTCTTTGACAGGGTAGAGTTTCACCATGTTCCGCGAGCAGAGAATCAGATGGCAGACGATTTGGCAACGCAATCTTCGATGTATAAAGTGAAGTTTTGGAATGATGCTCCAAGAATAGTCATTTCTCGCCTCGATAGGCCCGCTTTTGTATTCGCCATTGAAGAGGCTGCTGATGGCAAGCCATGGTTTTATGATATACAGAACTTCCTCAAGAAGCAGGAGTATCTGCCAGGGACTTCGACCCAGGATAAGAAGACTCTGAGGAGGTTGTATGGTAACTTTTGTCTAAACCCAGATTGTGTGCTTTATAGAAGGAACCATGATTTGGTGTTGTTGAGATACGTGGATGAAAAGGAAGCAACGTTGCTTATGGAAGAGGTCCACAAGGGTACTTTCGGTACGCATGCCGGCGGGCATGCCATGTCTCAGAAACTGTTACGAGCAGGGTATTATTGGCTAACTATGGAGTCGGATTATTTCAAATTTGCGAAGAAATGCCATAAATGCCAAATTTATGCAAACAAGATTCATGTACCGCCGTGCCCATTGAATATTTTGGCGTCCCCGTGGCCTTTCTCCATGTGGGGCATTGACATGATTGGCAAGATTGAGCCAACCGTATCTAATGGTCATCGCTTCATCTTGATTTCCATTAATTACTTCACCAAATGGGTTGAAGCAGCCTCGTACGCCAATGTCACAAAGCAGGTCATAGCCCGGTTCATAAAGAAGGACATCATATGTAGATATGGAATACCCGAGCGAATCATTACTGACAATGGTTCGAATCTGAACAACAAGATGATGAAGGAATTGTGCCAGAATTTCAAAATCAAGCATCACAACTCATCGCCCTATCATCCAAAGATGAATGGCGCTGTTGAAGCGGCCAACAAGAATATTAAGAAGATAGTGCAAAAGATGGTTGTCACTTACAAAGATTGGCATGAGATGTTGCCCTTTGCTCTTCACGGTTATCGTACTATGGTACGCACATCAACCGGGGCAACTTCTTTCTTTCTAGTATATGGTATGGAAGTTTTCCTACCATTGGAGGTCAAGATTCCTTCTTTAAGAGTTCTGGTCGATGTAAAGCTTGATGAGGCAGAATGGATAAAGAACAGATTGAATCAGCTTAGCTTGCTGGATGAGAAGAGGCTAGCGTCTATTGCATATGGTCGGTTGTATCAGAGCCGGATGAAGAAAGCTTTCGACAAGAAGGTGCGCCCTCGAAGCTTTCAGACGGGCGATCTTGTGCTGAAAATGATTCTCCCACCACAATCAGATCACAGGGGCAAATGGACTCCCAACTACGAAGGTCCATATGTCGTTCGAAAGGTCTTCTCCGGAGGAGCCTTGTTTTTATCCACCATGGATGGTGAGGATTTTACATCCCCTGTGAATGTAGACGCAGTTAAAAAATAGTTTGCTTAAAAGAGACCCGCTGGAAAGAAAAATAATATCCAGGCAAAAATGGGCATCCCGGCGAACCAAAAAAAATGAAAAGATGTAAACCTGCAAAGTCGAAAACCTGAAAAGGCGACTTTGGCAAAAATGGGTATCCCGGTGAATCAAAAACCCGAAAGGGCGGTTCAGGAAAAAGTTAGGGATTGAAAAGCAAATGACTGCGGTCTGTGTTGGAACCTCATTGCTTAGTGGATTGGGAGGACCTGAGGGCCGTTTATCCGAATCAATCTCTTCTGAAGACGAAGCGTCAGGAAAGCATCAGGGTCAGGCAATTCATAGAGGGATCAACTCATGGTGTTTGCCTGTGCCACATTGCCGACATTTCTATACACTTTTGTATATATTTCTATGCATATATGTATTGTTTTTGCGCAGCTTCCTCTTTTCAGGGGTTGTATCTATTGTAAAACTTTGCCTATTTATAGGCCATTTATCAATAAACATATACTATTCAGTATCTCGTTTGTTTTGTTTTAACTTTTACTATTTTGTTTGTGAAAAACGCCCAACGTTTTGATAAACTTGCACATACATAAACTTGTAGGCCTTGGACAATAATTGTTAAAACTTTGAATTAATTGAACAACATCACGAATGATGACTGAGATAGTTCCGTTTGCATAGGGTATCTTGTCTGTTTGTTCAGTTTTGCAGGATCGTTACCCTTGGGGAAAAAAGGTGTGGATGAAGTTTGTCTTATCACCAGGCGGAGTCTATTTTCCCAGCAAGCGGAATTTACATTTCTATCCCCAGTGGAGTTTGTATACAGTTTGTATGCAGGTAGCGTGTGCGCTTTCCCTCGGCAGTTGGTGCACATTTAATCCCCACGAAGTGCGTGTTCGTACTCCCTAGTGAGTTATGATTGGATTTTCTTCCCACTGAATAATCTACAGCCTGGGTGGGTTCGTCCCCCAGCGGAGCAATCCCCAGCAAGTGGGAAGAGGGTGGTTTCCCTAACAGATTTGTTCTCTTTTCCCCAGCAGGATGGAGGAATGTTGTTACCCCAGAATTTTCTTTGCAGGAGGCTAGCAAGGGCCCGTTTCACGACATAAGTCCAATTGTTATTGGCATGCGTAGGTTGTTCCCCCAGCGGGATGGTTTCTGTATCTCTCGCATTTATTTTGCTGATTTAGTTCCGTTGCATCTATATGCATGCATAACATCTACCCAAACGCGTAGCATTTCCATTTCGTATGGAGCATTACGCCATTTTCAAACATATGCGTCTGAAGCATAAGCCAGGTTCGATACCTTTGGTGCCATTTTCCTTTAAGGGCTGAGGATTTTGAATTCAAGAGTTCTTTGGTGTTATTTCCCCGTCAGGCAGATCTTTGGAGTCTTCGTGTTATTGGTTTCTCCTTGGCAGAGTTGTTTGTTTAAACCTCTCTTTTCCTATCGGAGCTTTCCCCGTAAGTCGTGAGTCGGTTGATTCTGTCGCTTGCGTATGTTGGATATGTTATGTCAACTTTTGGTTGATAAATCCCAGCATAGTCTATTTCGGGTACGTTTACTCCCAACTTTGGTTGATAATCCCTGGTTTCCCGGCAAGGTTCATTCCAACTTTTGGTTGGTATTGTTGTTTTATTCCAACTTTTGGTTGGTAACCTATTGGAGTTTGGGATGATATTTCAACTTTTGGTTGGTAATCCTTGTTTTCCTCAGTAAAGTTGATTATTCCAACTTTTGGTTGGTAATCATTGTTGCAGTCAGTTCATTTTCATTCAGCGGTTCCGACAATCCTAACTTTTGGTTAGTAGCCTTTTTATTCCAACTTTTGGTTGGTAGTTCCAGACGTTATTCCAACTTTTGGTTGGTAGTCTCTCTTTGTCGACGTTATTCCAACTTTTGGTTGGTAGTCTTCCTTTGTTGATCATTACAACTTTTAGTTGGTAGTCTGCTTTTGTGGCCCTTGTTCCAACTTTTGGTTGGTAGTGTCGGATGATCATTCCAACTTTTGGTTGGTAGTCTTCTGTGATGGAGTCGGCTTTGTTCAGTGTCTCCGGCGATTCTAACTTTTGGTTAGTAGCTTGTGCTCCGACTTTTAGTCGATGTTAGTCTTCTCCTGGCAATCCTAACTTTTGGTTAGTAGCCTTGCTTCCCAACCTTTGGTTGGATTTTATCCCCTGTAGGCGTTATGCCAACTTTTGGTTGGTAGTCCCCAGCGGGGTCCGAAGCTTTGTTGGCGTTATTCCAACTTTTGGTTGGTAGTCCTTTGTTCCTGGGGTTGTTATTCCAACTTTTGGTTTGAAATCCTGTGGTGGTGGTACGTTTATCCCAACTCTTGGTTGGTAGTTCTCTTCTATTCCTGGGCGGAGTCGTTATTCCAACTTTTGGTTGGTAGTCTTTATCCTTTGCGTGTGATTCCAACTGTTGGTTGGTAACTTCGTGTAATTCCAACTTTTGGTTGGTAGGTGTGCTTAATTCCAACTTTTGGTTGGTAGCTTTGTTTATTTCCAACGTTTGGGTTGGTAAGATTTTGTGGGCGCAATCCCAACTTTTGGTTGGTAGTCTTTGGTTTCTACTATGGAGTGTTATCCCAACTTTTGGTTGGTAATTTGTGGTTAGTGCTTTCGTTACGTTCTGACTTTTGGTCAGTGTACTTCCCCAGCGGATTATTCTTGTGTTTAGTTCAATTACCTCCAGAGATTTCTGCGGTTGGAAAATTTCCGGGTTTGTTGGTATTCAACCGTCTTTTACCTCGATTGTTTGAAAGTCATTCGCTTTTCACTCAGTCAGGTCTGAGTCACTTGAATAGGGGAAGCTGTTGCACCCTAAAATTTGCCTAACCTTTTCTTAACTTTGTTTGTGTTTCATTTCATTTTCTTCTAGCACTTGCATTGCATATCATTGTTCATTTAGCAGGGGATCAAGAGGTTGTGCATAGCAAGAGAGGGTCACCAAGAGTGTTGAGCTTAAGCAAGGGGTTTACTCAAGCCTGAGTGGTCATCAAGGTCATCAAGAGGTGGTCAAGGCTCCTTGAAAGAATTGATGGGTGTATGTAGATTAGCTCCTAACTTGGAGGCCAATTGAAGATCATCAGAGGATTGTGAATTCATGATTATGGATATGGGACGTTGAGAAAGCTCATTGAAGGCCTTGAGAGCCATATTGGAGTTTATTCAAGTTGTTGTGTCATGTGTAAGAGGCCACAGTCAAGAGTGGTGCATTTAGGGTTTTCATCTGGCAACCCTCAGTCAATTGTGAAATTGAAGGAGATTATGACTCAATTCCAAGTCTTTGTGATCATGGAATATTGTGTTGAGATTCCTAATATATCATTTCAAGAAAAAATCAAGAAGAATCAAGAGTGTGAGAAGTTGCTAAATTAGGGTTCTCAGTGTAAAATCCATTATTTAGTGCCTAACTTCAAGACCACATATCTTAAGATACAAGTTTCATCTCATCTTGACCCTAACATTAAACTTGTAGAGCATGTTTCTAGATTTATTTTAAGTACTAGCAGTCTTTCATCTTATTTCTATAACTCAATTTATGATGCTGACAAGTTACAGGTCCTCAGATGAATGTGATTTTGGTCAACGAAATTCAACCAACTTCCAAGCCACTTTTGACCTAGAAGGATGTTTCTCCTCACTTTGACCCAAACATAAAAGTTATTCCTCATGATCTTAGCTTTCCAAAGAGTATTGGAAGTCCTTCATATAATTTGTAGAACTCAAGGTATGAGGCTTACAAGACAAGGGTATTTTGGGAAAGTAAGATTATAGGTCATTTTCATTATAGGTCCATTTCACTATCTTGCACACTTCAAATGAAACATTTCTAAACATGAAACTTGCTTCAAATGGGATCATTTGCTCAACCAAACATCAAAGAGCCATTGATTTGGCTTAGATGGAAGATTGGATGAAGGAATTTCCATGAAAAAGTCATTAAAAACCCAAAAATCAAATTAAATCATATTGGACCAATTTTGTGCATATTTTGAGTGCAAATCACATTCTAAACTCAATGGCATTTTAAGAATTGCAAGTTTAGGTTCAAAATCATGACATTCCACATGTTACATCAAGCTTAAGTTACATGACCAATTTCAACCATGTGATCAAACCAAGGGTTGAATCTCATCCACATGATCAAATTAAGTTCCCAACAATGATTTTGAATGAAAACCAAGGCATTTTGCAGCAGTTTGGCTTGGGAAAATGAAGCTTACAACATAAGGAAAATTGAATTTCAATTGGACTTAAGCAAACTGTAATTGGGCCTCATTTCCTCCTATATCCATCATATATAACTTCAGGATCATGAACAAATCATCAGAAAGAATTTTGGATGAAAATTGAGAGAGAAAACAGTTGGAGAAAGTGAGGGAAAAATGAAATTAGAATTTGGAGATTCATCAAGATTCAAGGCAAATCAAGCACATCTAAAGCTTCAGGAAGGATTGTGGAGTAATTCTGGTTTATTTCCAACAAGTTTCATCAAGGTTTGAAGGCTCAGTGGAAGCTCTCCACTAGGTAACCTTCAATTCAAATTTTCTTTCTGTTTGTGATCCAATTGAATGCCATTTTTGCATGATAATGACCTAGGAACTGTATAGATTAATTCTAACTAAAATTGACTGGCATTGGTGATGATTTGTAATTTGAGCTCCAAACTGTTTATCTTCGATTTACTCTATTCATGGACTGAAAATTAAAATGAACCTTGGATTTAAGTTGTGTGAAGCATGAGGAATCGATTGGTGTAAGAAATTTTGTGTTTCATGAGTTTTTTTTGAGTTGCCACTATTCATCGTGGCCGGAGAAGATGACCGAAGGGAATCCGACCACCGTCTGGTTTTCCCTCTTATTTTCCATGTTTAAATGAAGAAGATGATGTGTGGCTTGTTGGTATGCATTAGATCCGTGTTTGATTTGTTGATTGAGACCAGATCTGATGGTCGTGATTTGTTTTCATTTTGTGTTGAGTTCTGTTGCTTGCATGGCAGCCTGATGGCCTTTGGATGGTAGATTAGTAATCACAATTTGTGGCCAGGATATGGTTGACTGAGCTTTAAGTAAAACAGTGCGTTTCACTAGCTTGTCCCTCAGCCGTTTGATTGCTTGACCTAGGCCTATTTGTGTGGCTGTGATTTATTTTGGTTTTTGTTTTATTCTGAAGTGCACGCGTGTCATGTTTTGGCCCCTTGGATTGATTGACTAGTATGTGTATCGTGTGGCTGGATCTGGTCCTCGTTGGTTGACTGAGTTTTATGTGGACTGGGCTTTTCTTTCTATTTGCACCCCCTGCGCACAAGCCCAGTCAGTTTACACGTTATTAGATTGCTATTCACACCGTGGATTTATTTTCTTTTCTTTTCTTTTTATTTTTGTTTTGTGACTGTTTTGAATTAATTCAACATAAAATATTCCTCCAATTGAAAAATTCATAAAAAAATACTTTCTGATCAATTTGAAATGTCTTTTATTTTTTAGAATTTTTATTTTATTTTTTTGGATTATTTTTAATTTAAATAAAGAATTGTTATTTGGAGGTGTGTCATTTGGATTAATTCTTGACAAATGTTTGTTTTTGATTTGTTTCTTCCTTTTCCTTTGGATCCAATGACTGAAAATTAATCCTCATATCCATGATGAGTTGTTGAATTTTTTAGGACCATTTTGCCCCTGTTGGTGGACTGCTGGTTAGAGTTTGAGTGCATTTCATTTGACCCTCAACAATCCTCATTCACAATGGGACACCCTTGTGAATCAATTTCTTTGGTGGTGTTGTGAATTGATTTTGATTGTGATTTCTTGGCTTCTGTTTGCCAACATGTTTATGGAATTTGTGCATTTTATTTGGTTATTTTTGAAGCATTTTCCTAATTTTGAGGTAACTTGCAAGTCAAGTTACCCCAAAGGGAGGTCCATACATACACATTGACCTAGTTTTCCTTGGATATGACTTTGATGGATCCTTTGAGCCTTTGATTCCCTTTGATTCATGTTGCTAACATGTTAAGGTTGCTGGTTTCTCAATTTTAGGTCATGATATTGTGTTTTGCTTGTTCAAACTTGTGTTTCTTTTTGTGCATCCATTTAGGGTTTCCATTTGAAACATGCTTGCTTTCTCTTGTGCATAAGCTTGTTTTCTCTTATGATGTGATTGCTTTTACTTTTGAGCTCTCTTATCTCATCTCCCATTATGTCCCATGTCCTTGGAGTATCATTTAAAGTGGTTTGGTCCCTCCTTTTGAGGTATTTGAAGCATACCTAAAATGATGAATCCATGAGGACTCCTTTGTGCTTTCTTTTGCACTTTGTTTGTGATGCTTATGGTTGAGTGCATATTATGAGTTCCTTGCTGTCCTCATATAGTCTCTCATCCTGACTTTTGTTTTGAGCTTCTTTTCCTTTCATTTAATTTGGCTTTTGGCACTTGTGGTTGTGTTGCACCCCAAAATTTGACCAACCATTTCTCGCAATTTGGCTTATGTTTCGACTCATTTTGCATTTCGCATTTGCTTACCGCATACATTGCATTTTTTCAGTTAGATCGACTTCATCGGGATTACAACCTTCTCCTGGCGTTTCATGCATTTCATACCAATTCGAATAAGCAGGTTTGTTTTGGGATTTGTGCTCGTCCCGGTGTTTTCAGCTCTCGCTGTTATTTTTTAGGATATTTCGGTGTCCGGTTTTTACCGTTTATTTCGTTATTTTCTCGCATCTTTTTTTTAATCGATTAAAATTGCTTTATTGCATTTTCTAGATTTTTCCTTAATTTTTAGCTCTAGTAAATAGATTCTAATTGTTTTTCTATATTTTAAATAGATTTTAAATAGGTTAATAGTTTTTTTAGATTAATTTTTAGATATAATAGATTTTATTAATAAATTTTAACTATTTTTAGATTTTAATATAGATATTAACTGGTTTGTTTAGATTTTAATAGATTTAATTCATTTTCTAGATATTAATTCTTTTAGAAATTTATAGATTTAATTCTTTTCTAGATTTAATTGGTGTAAAAATTAATAGGTTTATTTCTTTTTCTAGGTATTATTGAATTATTTAGATTTAATAGATTTAGAATTAATAGAAATTAATTTGTTTTTAGATTAGTTTATTTCTTTTTTAGAATTTATTAGATTTTAAATTCTTTAGGATATTAATTAGATGTTAATTAGGATTTTAATCAGATTAATTAGTATTAATTGGTTGTGAATAGTTTTGATAATAGGGTTTAATCAATGTCATTATCATTAGCAGTCTTAGCATTTAATTAGTTTTAATATAAGTCTTAATTTTCGTTTTATTGTTAATTGATCTTTTTAATCATCATTAAGCAATTAATTGGAGTGAGTCTTTTAGTTCAGTTTTTGTTTGGTGGGCCACTTGTCCATATTTGGAGGCCAGTCCACCTTCAGCGCCACTTGTCACTATATAATGATCCCACACCTTTCTCTCTCTGGCCGCCACATCATTTCCACACGCCAAATCACACTCTGCATGTGCCACCTCACCCACACCTGTCCCCACTTCAACCCCTCTCTCTCCCATGCATGCCACGTAGCAGGGCCATGTGTCTTCCCCACACTTCACGCATGCAAATAGCCGGAAAAACACGCCGGCAAAATCAAATCTGTCCGTCCACACCGTAACTACCCGCCGGAAACGTCACCGAAAAATCCTTCAATCTGCCGGAAACTTCATCAGTTCTCCAAAAGCTCATCATGTTCATGATGATCTTCAAACTATTTCTCCGGAAATTCATATCAATCTTCACAACCTTCATCCGTTCAAGTTTTCCATAAATCCTCACCACGATCATCAACCTTCAACAACTTGTTCCAGAAGTTCTTCAAGAACCTTCTTCATCGTTCTACATACGAGTTCATCAAGCTTCGTTCGAACCTTCATCAACATCCTCCAACAATCTTCATCACGTTTCTCAGACTCTCCAGATCTTTAACAACAGAACGTCGCAACCTTCATCTTCTTCGTGAGGCTTCTCTAAATCCAAACGGTTGAACAGATCTTCAACATACAAGCCTCACAATCCGTCATATTCCTCTGCTCTCGTCATCCTCAACGATGGCGAACTTCGAACACGATTTCAATCTCCTCTATTAAGATCCATTTGAAGCCATTCATCTTTGCAAATCTCCATGGATCTTCTTCGCAAGCTTCACACGCTCAACCTCAACAATGATTGACGCAGATCTCTGGGTTTAGTGGTTTATTTGTCCAGTTTTTGTTGTTGATCTCTTTTTTGCAGTTTGGTTTCGGGAGACGTGAGGACTGGTAAGAGGTGGAGCGGAAAAAGGTTGAGACGAAGGAGGAGGACAGGCGGCGGCGATGAAGGGAAGGAGAAGATACCCTATGGTTTCTGATGGAAGTGGAAGGAGGAAGGAATGGAAAGTTCGTGGACTGGATTGAGACATTGGGCCTTGGGCCCAATTGTTTCAGTTTTGTGGACTCATACCTCTGTTTCTGCTTGTTGCACCCCCCCTGGGAGTGCCAGCTATTTCGTTTGGGCCTCACCAGCCAAAAGCCCAAATGGCTACTAATCGTGCACCCTTCATGTTCCGTGCACCCCCAGTTTCCCTTATGTTTTTTTTTGTTTTTTTTGGTTCCTTGGCTGGTTATTGTTTTGTGAGCTGGGCCCTGGTGTTTTTTGAGGCTTTACACCCTTGTTCTGGCTGATGTACCCCCTCCCCTTTATTTTAATTTTTGCTTGTATTGGATATGTGCTTGTAATAGCTTGGAGTTTTATTTTTTCTATTTTTCTCTTAGGAATTATAGTTTAGATATTATTTCTTAGCATATTTTTAATATAGATTTTATATTTTAGAATTTTTTTCTTATAGGGTTTATATAGAATTTTCAGGTTATTTTCTATTATGCAATTTACTTAGAATTTCTTTAGAGTATTTTCTATTAAGAATTTATTTTCAATTTTAGGAGTGGCATATTATTTCCATTTGTTTTTGGATTCCCCTCCTCATTTCTCTTATCTGATTTTTACTCTGATTTTATTTTTGGATGGTCGTGTGACATGATTCAATTGGAGAATGATTTTCAATATCATTTCTCTATCTTGTCTTTGACACGGATATCAATACGCTACCTCTTAGAGTTTGATTTATCGTATAAGTCAAATCATGATGGTCTAAGCGTTACATTGGTTCTGATCTGAGCGTCATCATCAAGGATCCTGAGAGGAGAAGATTGGAATGGAGCTTGCGCACATGTCGAGAGCCAACGGAGCCACTTCGTTCGATAACATCTTTCTTATTCGAGTCTTCATGCAACCGTCGAATGTTGTGAGTTGTGGCGTTAGATACGTGGGAAGTGGTGGTTGAGGGGTTTCCTCTCAATCATCTAGAGTGTCTAATATGGCACCCTTTGGGTGACATGCGACCTATTCGCTCCTACGTCTTAGGTCCTCGCATGTGTGTCCCGAGTTCCTTCCCGTTTAGGTGTGTTAGGCCTGCTTCCTCTTTGTTCTCGCCCCCGCACGATCGAAACCCCTTTTCTCTCGCATTCAGGCGATTGAGACCCCTTCTCTTGCCCCTGTGCAATCGAGACTCATTTTCCCGTCGAACTACGTTTGCTCTGATCTCTCGTACCAGACGAGAGTATGTAGGCATAGGATTGCGATGATCCTAGCGAGCTCCCTTTTTTCCTTTTTCCCCTTTTGCTGTAGTTAGCTGAACTACAACTGCTCTGATTTCTCGTACCATACGAGAATATGTAGGCATAGGATGCGATATCCTAGTGAGCACACTAACAACTAATTTCTTTGTTCTCTCGCTGCCGCGTGATCGAGACTTTCCCGCTGACGACTAATCTTTCTCTTTCTTTTGCCCTAGCGCAATTGAGACCAGACTGTAGTTCTAGTTCCCGTAGGTTCCCATACCTTTAAACCCCGACATACTACGTTCGTTCTATCGAAAACAGGTAACGCCTAAGCGAGCAGCATACACCTAACTGCTAGAATGCGCACGCTAGTATCGTCAATCCTGTCTCTCACCCCTGTGTGATCGAGACCACCCTGTCTACCCGTAGTTAGCCCGAACTACATTTGCTCTGATCTTTCACGCCGTGTGAAAGTACGTAGGCACGAGATGCGATATCTCGGCGAGCAACCTTTCCCCGTAACCCGTAGTTAGGCGAACTACGTGGACTCTGATTTCTCGTTCCAGACGGGAATACGTAGGCATAGAGCACGATGCTCTATCAAGTCAGTTCCTTCCGTTTAGATTTAGAAGCCGTAGCTAGATTGTTTTTCAACCCGTAGAAAAACCAACAAGCATGGATCCCATCGAGTACGATGGACGTGAGGGGTGCTAATACCTTCCCCTTGCGTAACCAACTCCCGAACCCAGACATGGTTACGATGACCTTGTCTTATACCCTTTCGTCAGGTTTTTTCCGATTGTTTCCTTTCCCTTTCTGCGGGATAAATAATGAAAGGTGGCGACTCTTCTATTTTGTCGGCACCTTATTTTCGCGGTAGCGACAGCTGGCGACTCTGCTGGGGACTGCGATGATTCTCTAAGCGAGTCTCGTCTTGGACTTTCTTCCTGGCTGTCTGGGTCATCCCCAGCAGCTGGCGACTCTGCCAGGGATCGCGATGGTTTCCTGGGGATCAAACGTCCCCTATGCGAGTCAATCGGGGGATCCAACGTCCCTGCAAGAGTCAATCCTAGCGCTTGTTTGTTTGTCTGTGGGTGTTTATTTTTGTGTTGTATGTTGTATACTGCTGTATTTACATTTCCCGCACTATATTATTACCTATTGCTATTATGCTGTTGTGGGAGGGGAGCTCTGATGAGTGGTAAGCCAGACCCAGGCTTGAGTGTACCTAGCATTAGTTGTGGAAAGTAGTGGGCGCGTGCATGCCTTGCATGTACTAGTGTCTCACAAAATCCACGCTCAGACGAGATTCTCCCAGTTGACTTCTTTTCCAGCCCTTTGGGCTTGAGGGGTTGTTGGTTTGGAGGGTTGTCGACTCTGGGGACTAATCATTTGTGATTCAGCTAAGTGAGGCCGCTTCAAGAGATGATGATGCCACACCTTTTTGGGTATCGTATCATCGTTTCTTAAAAGTCTGTGATGCTGATGAACGCATAGGATGCCGAACCTGTGTCAGTTTAGGTCCATACACGTGAGTGGGAGGGTTTTTGCAGGAAACTTGACTTCCAGCCTACCCAGTATTTTAGTTTTCTCTCGTCAGAGCGAACTTATTCCGTCAGCAGCACAACAGTATTCAGAGCTTTGTAGGGGGTTGTGATCCCGTGTTTGTTGCATTTTGCATTGCATTTCATGTGCATCTCATGCTTGCATATCCATCCTCAGCAAGAACGGAAAGCTTACCTGTCTTTTGTCCAACTCGCAGTTGACTTCCCGGCATTCGTATTGGAGTTGAGTTAGTTTTTGGAAGGATCATGAATTCAGCAGAGCAGAATCAGGTTGTTACCAGGGCAGAGTTTGAACTGTTGAAGAACCAGTTGAGTTAGTTCATGGAAGCCATAACAGCTATGACTAGAGGAGAGGACAATGTTCAGAGGACTCCGGTGAATAATGTTGCTCAAGCCCAGCCTGTGCAGATTCCTGTCAGAGACAAAGATGCATCTTTTCTCCATGACACAGACTATCAGTGTTTCACTTTCCCTGTGCCAGATCATCAGAGGTCTATTCTGAAGGTTAATGCTGAGAACCCGCGGACTGTTGAGTATATGAGAAGATTTCAGCTGTTGGAAGATCAGATTGCTACCCTGATGAGTAAGCATACTCTTGATCTGAATGCTGCGAGCATGTGTCTGGTGCTAGGCCTTGTGTTGCCTCCAAAGTTCAAGATGCCGAAATTTGAGAAATACAAAGGGGATAGTTGTCTGAAGCTACATTTGGTTATGTTCTGCAGAAGAATGACTTTACATGTTACCAATGACAAGCTTATGATTCACTGTTTCCAAGATAGTTTGATCGGAGCATCTTTGGACTGGTACACGCAGTTGGAGAGTGATAGCATCAAATCATGGTTGGATTTAGCCAATGCTTGCGTGAAGCAGTACGACTACAACCTGGATATGGCTCCTAGTCGCGTGCATCTGCAAGAATTATCTCATGCGGAGAATGAATCCTTTAGGGGGTATGTGCAGAGATGGAGAGAATTGGCTGCTCGTGTTCAACCACCGCTTTTGGAGAGAGAAATGGTTGACCTCTTCTTGCGTACTCTGAAGGGTCGTTATTATGACATAATGTTCAGTTGTACAAGCTTTGCAGGCTTGATAAGAACAGGAGAGCTTGTTGAGAGAGGGCTCAAGAATGGAAAGATACGATATGCTCCTTATATCCCAGTTGATAAGAATGAATCAGTTGTCAGTTCCCAGGAGGAATGGGAAGGAGGAAGTGATGTTGTCTTAGAATCTCTAGCATCTCAAATTCAGTGTTCAGACCCTTCGAGTGTTCAGAGCCAGCAACCGGTTGCGTCTGTATGTCAGATATCTGTTCCCCACCAGAGTCAACAGTCATATCATCGTCAGCTGCGTCAGCACGCCCGACGAAGACCAAGGAAGCTTGAAAGGCAATTTACTCACCTACCGGTGTCATACAGTCGTTTGTTGCCGGATTTGGTCAAAGGTGGGCTGATAGTGCCGAAAGAGACTAATCCAATGATCCCGCCTTACCCTCTAGGTTTTGATGCCAACGCCCGCTGTGAGTACCATGTTGGGGCACAGGGGCATTCAACAGATGATTGTAAGGTGCTTCGAAGCCAAATTCAAACTTTCCTAGACTCGAACAGGATCTCTATCACGCCTCAGGGTTTTGTTCAGATTAACGACCTTCCTTCATCCAGCCAAGTGGGTGTATCAGTTCAGGTCATGGGAGAGTTCACTGAGAGCAGATGTTCAGAAGAGTATCAGGATGACTTCGACGAGCAATTCTGAAGATGGCTGGCTCAGCAGCAAATCAAGTTCGAAAAGCCCAGTTCTCAGAAGCTGGCAATCTTTATTTTATCATGTCATTTCTTTGCATTTGTAGTTTCTTTTCCGTTAAAGCGCAAATTGCATTCGTAGAACTTGTATTGTTTTCAATTGATATTGATAATGAGATGAATATGCATGTTTTGATTTAATCCATTCGTGTTCACTCAATGTTTTTACAGATATCCAACGCTTTGTTAAGTGGAATCCGGGGAGGATGACGAAGTTTAAAAGACGCGCAAGCTTCCGATTGTATGCTTTTGAAAATAAAACCTGCTGATGATGTACAGGAATTGTTTCAAATCCCTAAACACCAGAGTTATAAGGAAGATAATCCCTTGTCAACCCCTTAGAGACTAGTAGTAGGAGTTTCTTTCGGAAAACGAAATACCCTCAATCTTAACCCGGGGCAGGGTAGGTGTTAGCTAATTTGACCGAGCGTCCAAATTGCTGAAAGGAGTGTCCGTTCGAGGATCAACCACAACTCTAGAGGTCGTGCCTAAAAAACCACAATGGTTAGGCGTCAGGAGTGAAACAGTCACATTATTCCCCAAAGAGTCAGACAACCAGTGTCACACGACTTGTTAAAAAAAAGGGCAAAAAGAATCAAAAGCCCGCTAAGTCAAAACTTAAAAACAAATGACTTAGGCAAAAATGAGGGCATCCCGCTGGACTTGATAATCAAAAGAAGCTCAAAAGAGTCAGTCCAGGCAAAAATTAGGGAAAGCGAAAAACTGAAAAAAAAAATGAAAAGGATTACAAAAGAAAAATCCTCAAACGAAATACAAGTCGTGTGACCCCAAGTGGCAAAGACGAAAAGTGAGTGGTTGTCACTCCAAAAAACTCATGGTTTCTTGAACTACCACTCCTATCTTTCAACCTCTGAGAAGTGAGCGCTAAGGTCGAATTAGCTAAACGTAGGATTGGAGAACATCAAGGTGAACGGGTGGGTTAAAATAAATTTTGAGCCTTTATCCTTTCCTTCAAAACCGTGAACCTGACCACGTTACAACTGGAAAAAGTCCTAATTGAAGCAGGTTTGCTTCGAAGGCATTCTTCGGTAAAAATCGCGTCGAAACTGACTCCTAAAAGGGTTCTTCTTACCATGTTGGTACTGATGTTGATATTCTGATAAATGATTTGTTCATTATATGCCATAAACTGTTTTTCCTTTTCCAGTGAACAGATTGGATGTCAAAACTGTCATATGCATTGCATTAATATATCTTTTATGCAGAACAACTTGTTACTTGCAAGTAAGCGTTTGACAGTAGGAAAGTTTCCTACAGTGGAAAGTCTGATCAGGATAGAATGCAGAACGCCCGAATACTCCGTGAAACGGGGCAAGCTATATCAAGTAATCCCTAGTGATGTCAGCCATCCGAAGTCGGTTATTCTGGAGCAGTCAGATCGAGATTTGATGAATCTCTCGAGGACAACCAGGGTATTTCCCCACAGGTTAGCCAATCAGGGGCAAAGTCGTTGCAGACAGAGACAATCTACTCTAAGAAAAGCGCAGAAGTTGTTTCTTTCCCGAGGGGCATTTGATCCGAAGTATCTCTCCGAGGTTCAGAGTGTTGGGGCAGTTCATGTCAGACCATCAGGGTATATATTTTCATATTTCCATTCGAGGAATATCCCCACAGAGATCCCACAGACTAGGGCATATCAGAAGCGAAAGAGTTGTTCCTCTCCGCGTCATCAGAGCTACTCAAGCAGGTTCATCAAATCTTCAAGTGTGAGACGAATATCGGGAAGTCGTGATATTATCCCTTGACCCTTCAACCAGAAACCGTGAATTCAGACAGGATGTTTTCAAGCGTCAATCGTACTTGACCCATCACGGATAGCCTAAAAGCCCAGTTCCTATTGGCAATCGTCAGGAAGCCCAATCCTTATTGGCGCGCCATTCCTAAAGCCCAATCCATATTGCAATCACCGTGAGGCCCGATCCGTGTTGGCGCATCAGTCTCAGAATCCGATCTTCATTAATACGCAGGAAGACTCCGTCAGTTTTCCCCAACAAAAGTCCAATTTTCATTGGCACGGGTAAGCTATCCCCAGGGAAGTCCGATCATACTTAGCACATTTGGTTACCCCCAGCGGAGTCGGTTCACCTTTCCAGCATTTATTTTGCTGGAATAATTTTGTGATACCCGGTTATTCCCGGCAGAGTTGGCTTTGTCTTCAGCATTTATTTTGCTGAAGCGGTTCTGTTATATCCAGCTTTCTCCAGTAGCCCGAGCCTGCATTTGCATCTTGCATATATCACCATATTTGCATCATATTTGCATTTCATCATCAAATGCGTAGCATTCCATCTTTTATGGAGCATTACGCCATAGAAAAATTCAAACATACGCATATGCATACGAAGCATAAGCCAGTTTTTCTATCAGCCTTCCGTGGCAACGTGAATCACTCTACAATCAGTTCATGGGCATTTATCCAGCAGCTTTGTTCAGACAGCTCTTTGGGTTATTTGATTTTCAGATCATACGACGGTTATGCTTTGTCCATCAATCATCTGATGACGACAGACTGTTCTTTCCGTCAATTCCTATTGACGACGTGTACCTCCGAGCAGGTTTTCTTCCCGTCAATTCCTATTGACGATGTGTTTCCACAGTAGATGTTTTCTCCGTCTATCTTTAGACGTTGTGAGTTTGGGTATGATATTGTCTCCGTCTATCTTTAGATGTTGTGAGTTTAGGTATTGTATTTTCTCTGTCTATCTTTAGACGTTGTGAGTTTGGGTATGGTGTTTCTCTCCGTCTATCTTTAGACGATGTGAGGTTTCCAAGCGATCTTTCAGATATGGTTTTCTTTCCGCTAGTTCTCACTGACGATGTGGTTCTTCGAACAAGTTTTTCCTATCGTCTATCATTAGACGATGCGAGATTTGAATATGATTTTCCTCTCGTCTATCATTAGACGATGCGAGATTTGGCTATGATTTTCCTCTCGTCTATCATTAGACGATGCGAGATTCAGATTGTTTTTCTTCCTGTCTATCATTAGACAATGTGAGCCGTCGGGATGGTGCCTTTCCGTCTATCATTAGACGACGTGAGTATGGATATTGTTCTCCTTCGGGATGGTGTCTTTCTGTCTATCTTTAGACGATGTGAATATTTCTCTTCCTGTCTATCATTAGACGACGTGAGAGGATCAAGTGCATGTTGATCTAACCTTCGGGTTTGTTATTTGTGGCGTCACACAGGTAACTGGTGCTAAAGTCAGTTTTCTTTGTCAGATGATTGATCAGTTTGTTGTCGTGACAACCGGATTCAGTTTTTTGGATAGTTGTTCCCCAAGCAGTTTTTGCTGTGTATTTCTGCAGGTTGGCAAATTTTAGAGTTTCTTTGGTATTCAACCGTCTTCTACCTTTGAATGTTTGAAAGTCGTTTCCTCTTCAACCCTTCAGGTCCAAGCCGTTTGAATAGGGGCAGCTGTTGCACCCCAAAATTTGACCAATCATTTCTCGCAATTTGGCTTATGTTTCGACTCATTTTGCATTTCACATTTGCATACCGCATACATTGCACTTTTTTCAGTTAGATCGACTTCATCGGGATTACAGCCTTCTCCTGACGTTTCAGGCATTTCATACCAGTTCGAATAAGCAGGTTTTGTTTTGGGATTTGTGCTCGTCCCGGTGTTTTCAGCTCTCGCTGTTATTTTTGAGGATATTTCAGTGTCCGGTTTTTACCATTTATTTCACTATTTTCTCGCATCTTTTTTTTAATCGATTTAATTGACTTTATTGCATTTTCTAGATATTTCCTTAATATTTAGCTTTAGAAAATAGATTCTAATTGTTTTTCTAGATTTTATATAGATTTTAAATAGGTTAATTGTTTTTTTAGATTAATTTTTAGATATAATAGGTTTCATTAATAAATTTTAACTCTTTTTAGATTTTAATATAGATATTAATTGGTTTGTTTAGATTTTAATAGATTTAATTCATTTTCTAGATATTAATTCTTTTAGAAATTTATAGATTTAATTCTTTTCTAGATTTAATTGGTTGTAGAAGTTAATAGGTTTATTTCTTTTTCTAGGTATTATTGAATTGTTTAGATTTAATAGATTTAGAATTAATAGAAATTAATTTCTTTTTAGGTTAGTTTATTTCTTTTTTAGAATTTATTAGATTTTAAATTCTTTAGGATATTAATTAGATGTTAATTAGGATTTTAATCAGATTAATTAATATTAATTGGCTGTGATTAGTTTTGATAATAGGGTTTAATCAATGTCATTATCATTAGCAGTCTTATCATTTAATTAGTTTTAATGTAAGTCTTAATTTTCGTTTTAGTGTTAATTGATCTTTTTAATCATCATTAAGCAATTAATTGGAGTCAGTCTTTTAGTTCAGTTTTTGTTTGGTGGGCCACTTGTTCGTATTTGGAGGCCTAGTCCACCTTCAGCGCCACTTGTCACTATATAATGATCCCACGCCTTTCTCTCTCTGGCCGCCACATCATTTCCACACGCCACATCACACTCTGCATGCGCCCCTCACCCACACCTGTCCCCACTTCAACCCCTCTCTCTCCCATGCATGCCCGTAGCAGGGCCATGTGTCTTCCCCATACTTCACGCATGTAAACAGCCGGAAAAACACGCCGGTGAAATCAAATCCGGCCGTCCACACCGTAACTACCCGCCGGAAAATCTAACCGTCACCGGAAAATCCTTCAATCTGCCGGAAATTTCATCAGTTCTCCAAAAGCTCATCATGTTCATGATGATCTTCAAACTATTTCTCCGGAAATTCATATCAATCTTCACAACCTTCATCCGTTCAAGTTTTCCATAAATCCTCACCACGATCATCAACCTTCAACAACTTGTTCCAGAAGTTCTTCAAGAACCTTCTTCATCGTTCTACATACGAGTTCATCAAGCTTCGTTCGAACCTTCATCAACATCCTCCAACAATCTTCATCACGTTTCTCAGACTCTCCAGATCTTTAACAACAGAACGTCGCAACCTTCATCTTCTTCGTGAGGCTTCTCTAAATCCAAACGGTTGAACAGATCTTCAACATACAAGCCTCACAATCCGTCATATTCCTCTGCTCTCGTCATCCTCAACGATGGCGAACTTCGAACACGATTTCAATCTCCTCTATTAAGATCCATTTGAAGCCATTCATCTTTGCAAATCTCCATGGATCTTCTCCGCAAGCTTCACATGCTCAACCTCAACAATGATTGACGCAGATCTCTGGGTTTAGTGGTTTATTTGTCCAGTTTTTGTTGTTGATCTCTTTTTTGCAGTTTGGTTTCAGGAGAAATGAGGACCGGTAAGAGGTGGAGCGGAAAAAGGTTGAGACGAAGGAGGAGGACAGGCGGCGGCGATGAAGGGAAGAAGAAGATACCCTAGGGTTTCTGATGGAAGTGGAAGGAGGAAGGAATGGAAAGTTCGTGGACTGGATTGAGACGTTGGGCCTTAGGCTCAATTGTTTCAATTTTTTGGACTCATACCTTCATTTCTGCTTGTTGCACCCCCCATGGGAGTGCCAGCTATTTCGTTTGGGCCTCACAAGCCAAAATCCCAAGTGGCTACTAACCGTGAACCCTTCATGTTCCGTGCACCCCCAGTTTCCCTTATGTTTTTTTGTTTTTTTGGTTCCTTGGCTGGTTATTGTTTTGTGGGCTGGGCCCTGGTGTTTTTTCAGGCTTTACACCCCTGTTCTGGCTGATGTACCCCCTCCCTTTTATTTTAATTTTTGCTTGTATTGGATATGTGCTTGTAATAGCTTGGAGTTTTATTTTTTCTATTTTTCTCTTAGGAATTATAGTTTAGATATTATTTCTTAGCATATTTTTAATATAGATTTTATATTTTAGAATTTTTTTTCTTATAGGATATTATAGAATATTATAGGGTTTATATAGAATTTTCAGGTTATTTTCTATTATGCAATTTACTTAGAATTTCTTTAGAGTATTTTCTATTAAGAATTTATTTTTAATTTTAGGAGTAGCATATTGTTTCCATTTGTTTTTGGATTCCCCTCCTCATTTCTCTTATCTGATTTTTACTCTGATTTTATTTTTGGCTGGTCGTGTGACATGATTCAATTGGAGAATGATTTTCAATATCATTTCTCTATCTTGCCTTTGACACGGATATCGATACGCTACCTCTTAGAGTTTGATTTATCGTATAAGTCAAATCATGATGGTCTAAGCGTTACATTGGTTCTGATCTGAGCGTCATCATCAAGGATCCAGAGAGGAGAAGATTGGAATGGAACTTGCGCACATGTCGAGAGCCAACGAAGCCGCTTCGTTCGATAACATCTTTCTTATTCGAGTTGCTAACATGTTAAAGTTGTTGGTTGCTAACATGTTAAAGTTGCTGGTTGCTCAAATTTAGGTCATGATATTGTGTTTTGCTTGTTCAAACTTGTGTTTCATTTTGTGCTTTCATTTAGGGTTTCCATTTGAGACATGCTTGCTTTCTCTTGTGCATAAGCTTGTTTTCTCTTATGATGTGATTGCTTTTGCTTTTGAGCTCTCTTATCTCATCTCCAATTTTGTCCCATGACCTTGGAGTATCATTTAAAGTGGCTTGGTCCCTCCTTTGGAGGTATTTAAAGCATACCTAAAATGATGAATCCATGAGGACTCCTTTGTACTTTCTTTTGCACTTTGTTTGTGATGCTTATGGTTGAGTGAATATTATGAGTTCCTTGCTGTCCTCATATAGTCTCCCATCCTCACTTTTGTTTTGAGCTTCCTTTCCTTTCATTTGATTTGGCTTTTGGCACTTGTGGTTGATGTTGTTTGACTTAGGTCATTTCATCCCATTTTTTGTGAATTTTTGTATGGTTTCTTCTTGTTGTTTGATCTCATTTTGTGCATTTCTTTCTCTCTTCTTCTTTTGCATTCTCATATGCATGCTTGAGGTTATGATAAGCTTATGGAGGCTACTGCCCCACACATATTTCCTCCGTCACTTTCATCTTACTTGTGCATTCTATGTTTGCATTCTTGCATTTTTATGTTCTTCCTCCTTCTTCTTCTTTTGTCCTTCTTTCCCTTAGGATCTCTAATCTCTCTTATTCAAGAGAGGTTATGATAGACATTAGGATCAAACCATGCATGATAACATTAGGTAGTTCCCTTTTGTATCCCAACTCTAAGTCCACTTTGCATGACAACGTTTAGGATTGAATTAGTCTCCTATTAGTGGTCCTTTCTTCTCTTCTCATCTTCAAACATTCATAAAACACCTAATAAAGAATGACAAGTGTTGTACGCTACGATCCTTAAGCTACTTGAGAAATGGTGACTGGGGGGCTTCCTCTCAATGACCTAGAGTGTTTAGTGTACACCCTTTGGGTGATATGCGACGCATTCGCTCTTAGGTCATAGTCTCTAGTGTGACATGAGTTACAAATCAAACTAAAAACACTTCTTCTCTAAAAAACACAAAAACACAAAAACCTTTTTCATCCTTAGGGATCTTAATCAAGGAAAATCTTTTCAGATAAAAGAGTGTTGTTAACTTTTAGTTCTACCACAAACGGTAACGCCTAAGTCTTCAATGGTCGAGCTGCATACACCAACTGCTAGAACTACTTGTTTACCCTACTCGGACCTAAAAACTTTTGAACCAACCTGTTGTCTTTTTAGCCCAAACTACGTTTGATATGATCTTTCATGCCAGATGTTGCACCCTAAAATTTGCTCAACATCTTTTACCTGGTTTATGTTTCATTGCATTATCATTTGCATAGTTCTATCATTTGCATATCATGGCATATCATTCATCCAACAGGGGATCAAGTGTGATTATTATCAAGAGAAGCCTAGCAAGAAATCTTATCCAAACTTGAGAAGTCATCCAAGTCATCAGGAGGTGGTGGGAGGTCTTGATCAACTGAGGACCATCAATGGGATGTGAAGCCTGAGGTGTGAATATGAGATGTGTATAGAGCTCATGGAGTGCCTATAGAGCCATGATGGAGCTAAATCAAGTCAGTGTGTCAAATTTAAGAGCCACAGTTGAGGTGCAAGCAATTAGGGTTTCATCTGGATCAACCCTAGGTCAATTATGCAATTGAAAAGCATTCAAGCCTACTTTGAGGTCATGGAGTTCATGGAATGATGTGATAAGACATTTGTGGTGTTATGCCAAGATCAAATCAAGAAGAATCAAGTATGTGGGAAGTTTCTAATTAGGGTTTCAGTGCAAATTACCCCGTTTAGTGCCTAACTTCAAGGCCATATAAGTCAAGATACAAGTTTCAAATGGATCTTTGGCCAACATGAAACTTGTAGAGCATCTCAATACCTTTAATTTGAGTACTAGAATTCCTCCATTGGATTTATAGAACTCAAGTTATGGCCCAGACAAGTTACAGGTCCTCAGATACTTCTAAAATTTGTCTGTGAAAATCATCTGACTTCAAGGCTATTTTTGACCTAGAAGGAGGTCTCACCTGATCTTTTGGTCAACATGAAAGTTGTTCCTCATGATATTAGATTTCTAAATTGTACTAGAAGTCCTCCATCTGATTTGTAGAACTCAAGTTATGAGGTTTACAAGTCAGGGGTATTTTGGGAAAGTGAGATTATAGGTCATTTTCAATCATAGGTCCATATCTCCAACTTGCAAGCTTCAAATGGAAATTTGTTCAACATGGAACTTGCTTAAAATGATGTTTTGAGTGCAACCAAGTGGTCATGAGAGTTTGGTTTGGCTCATATCAAAAAGTCATTTGAAATGGCTTGAAAATGAAGGAAATTCAAATGTGGAAAGGAGGGAAAAATGTGATTTTGTGCTAGATGCCTCAAACCAAGCAAATGAGTACATTTTCTGATTGGAAATCACATTCTAAGAGCTTTGGCAATACCATAATTTTGAGTGCAAGTCAGATTTTGAGAGATAGCATATGGTTACTTCACTTGTAAGTTACATATGCAAAATCATACACAAGGCAATTTAGGCCATTCTTCCATTCTAATTTCGCTCCAAATGACATGTGCAAGGTGTGAGAAACTTCTAGAACCAATGCAAAGCTTGCAATACATGACTGTCATAGTGAATTTGGATGAAAAACCAGAAAATACAAACTACTATTTTAGGCTTCAATTTAGATCCAAAAGCCCATGAAACTCTTCTATATATTGATTAGAATGAGTTCAGATCAAGGTTGAGCATTATTTCACACTAGAGCAAGCAAGAGAAAGTGAATTTTCTCAACTGCAAGTTCAAATCGGATTCTGAGTTTGGAGCCAATTCAAGCAAAATTGAAGTGTGCAATCTCTTCCTTGTGGATCATTGAAGCTATCTGGAGCATTTGGAAGCAAGCCACGAGCTCTAAGTACCTCTGTTTCAAGATCTATACCAGGTTAGTAACATTCAACTTCTAGCATGATTTAGCATGAGATGATTAGAATTGAACTTGTGGTTACGATCTAGACAAGGTATAGATCGTTTTAGGCTTGATCTGGAAGTAATTGATGATGATCGAAGATGACATGTAAGATTTGTTTGGACCTGAATCTCTTGATTCATGAGGAGTTAATGCTAGATGTTTAGATCAGGATGATGTAGGCAACATGAGGATGATTTCTATACCAATAGTTTGGATTTTAGTGATGATCAAAGTTGACATGATTTCTGAAAATGGATTCGTATTTTGAAACTTGGCACGATCTAAAGGATTTTGATTACAGATTTGGAATCTACGTTGAAAACTGAGTGGAATTGGTGTAGAGATTGTTATTTTTGGTTGCCTGAGCCTGGACCCTCACCGGAGAAGACAACCGGAGTCTTCTCCGGCCACCACCAACCACCAGCCTGAATCTCCACTCTGATGACCTGAGATTTGGAGAAGATGAGTTGTAGACCACAGGATCTTACCTTGACCATTGACTGACCTGAAGATCCAACGCTTGTGACTTAAAGTTGGTTTTTTGATTTCTGATAGCAAAACGCAACCGTTTAAATAAATGGCGTGGCATCACCAGTGCGCTTGGATGGATTGACCAGTTGACTGATCCTATGGCTCATGTTTTATTTCAGCATTTTATTTCTTTTATTCATTTTTGTTTTATTTTAATTGTTTGTTGATTCCAAAAATCATATTAATTCCAATTTTGATCCAAAAATTATTTTAAAAATATCCTCATGATCCTGATGGAGTTTGTGATTTTCTGGGATTAACAAAAGGTAATTCCATGCATTTTTCAATTTTATGTGATTTTTCACATTTTATTTTGTTCTTTATTTTTGCATATTTGACCATCTATTTTGTTGAATTTTGTTCTCCCAATTGGTGATGATTTTGGCTTTAATTTTTTAGTATGTTTTATGGTAGATATTCATGTTACCCTAGCATTTTTCTTGGATTTTTAGAACAACATTAGGTTCTGTTTTAGGTATTGAGATTAGGAGCCTCCCAAACTTGTGGATTCCCTTGACCTATCTCAATGTAGGAATTGTTTAGATAACTTAGAAGTTGATTTAGGCTTCAATATTTTTACACTAGGTTTTTCAAACATGTATGTTCCCCTAGGAATTTTATTAGAATTTTGCAACTTCATTTCCTATTTTAGTTGTATTTTGCAAGTGGCTTGTATTTGTGGATTCCTCTCTTGAGTGCTTTGGATTGTTTGGCTTGGTTGGCTGCTTTGGAGCTGGTTTAAGCTTGAGTTCTTTTTGGTGGAGCTTCTGGATTCATTGAAGATGCTTGGGATTGAGGATTGGAGCTTGGAGTTGAAGGCTTTTCCTCTTGTGGAGTTTTTTTAGGAGCTTAGGAAATTAGGGTTTTAGGAAGTGCCTTAGACCTAGTTTTTGATTATTTCTTCAAACATAGAATGCATTGTTTGCCTCTATTCCATCCAATGACATAAAGTCCTACTTGGGAAGCTCCATCTCTCCTTAGGATGGATGAGTGGTATGCCCAAGTGAGTAGAACTTTGAGGATACCTTTCATTTGCAATGTTGAGGTCTTAGTGATTTCCTTTGGTTGTCATTAAGTTCCCTAACATTATAACTTGATCTTGATGATTGATCCTCTTCTGGGAGTGTGCTTGTTGGAGCTTGGAGATTGATGAGGATTGAAGATAGAAGCTTGCTTGAAGATGAAGTCCTTGCTGTCAACTTTGCTGTCTTTTCAACTGTGTTGTTTAGAGCTTGAAGTTGCTGTCTGGAGTTTGTTGCTGCTGCTTGGGCTGCCTCCTCTATATCTTTTGTTTTTCTCTGTATTGTCTGTTTGCTTGTGTTGATTACCTCTAGGTTTGAGGTGGAGCTTGTCTCCTCTTGCCTATTGTCTTCTCCCTTTCCTCTCTTATATTGCTGCATGGCATGCATTTTACTGTTTACTGTAATTGCTTGCTGTCTTTTGTTGTTTATCCCCTATGATCTCTGATTTCCTCTGTGCAAGAGGAAATTATGACAAACATTAGGTTTTGACCCATGCATGATAACATTAGATTAGTTCCCCTTTCAACCATAGGCTTTTTAGAGCGTCTTTCTCTTCTCATCTCAAAACAATTCAAAAACACAGTAATAAGGATAACGTGTGCTGTACGCTACGAGCCTTAAGCTATTTGAGAAAAGGTTGTTGGAGGGTCACTCTTCAATAATCCGACTGCTTAGTATGGTACCCTTAGGGTGACATGCGACATAGTCACTCTCAGATCACAAGTCTTTAGTGCAGTACAAGTTGCAAACAGACTAAAAAACCGTTCTTTCGTAAAAAAAACTGAAAACAAACATTCAAACTCTGTTTTTGTCCGCTTGGACCCTTAATCAGGAAAACCCTTTTTTAGAAGGAGATAAAAACTGTCAGACAAGCTTGTGTCTTCCGTAGCCCGAACTACGTTTGCTCTGATCTTTCATGCCGTATGAAAGTACGTAGGCACGAGATGTGATATTTCAGCGAGCAACCTTCTCCTCCTTTCCCGTAGGTAGGCGAACTGCGTTGATTCTGATTTCTCGTTCCAGACGGGAATACGTAGGCATAAAGTGCGATACTTTGCCGAGTCATTTTCTTTTCTTTTTAACCCAGACCTGTAGAGTAGATAGAATAACACACCCTTAGATAGAAAACAAGCGTGGATCCCGTCGAGTACGAAGGACGTGAGGGGTGCTAATACCTTCCCCTTGCGTAACCGACTCCCGAATCCAGGATTTGGTTGCGACGACAATTCCTTTCCTTCTTTGCATTAGGTTTACTCTGAGCGTTTCCTTTCCCTCTTGTGGGATAAATAACGCACGGTGGCGACTCTTCTGTCATAACCGGCACCGATTTTCGCAGTAGCGACAGCTGGCGACTCTGCTGGGGACTCCGGTTCCCTATGCGAGTCAATCTTAGCGCTTGTTTTCCCGTCTGGGGGGTTTAGTATGTATTTACTTTTCTGCCTTTACTTTCAGTACTCTATTATTGTTGTTGTGTTGGGTAGAGGGTTAGATTGAGAGATAAACCGGACCTCGGCTTGAGTTTACACATAGACTTAGAAGTAGAGAGTAGTGGTTAGCCTGCTTGCTTAGCTCGCACCAGCTAGCCGCGAAATCTATGCTCGGACGAGATTCTCTTTGATGCTTCTTGCCTGGCCCTTAGGGCTCGACAAGTTGTCTGACCCGAGGATTGTCGACTCTGGGGACCTATCAATTGGGATTCAGCTAAGTGAGGCCGCTTCAAGGGATGATGATGCCGCACCTTCTGGGTATCTTATCATCGCTCTTGAAAGTCTGTGACGTTGAACCCGCATAGGATGTCGTACCTCGTCTGCGAGTTAAGTACATACATGTGAGGGGTAGGTAGGTCTGTTTGCAGGAAACCTTTGACCTCAGAGTACCTGGTTTATCTCTGTCGGTGAGATGTGGTTACAGGGTTCTTTTGAGTGGTTGGTTTGGTTTGAGGCGAAGATTTGATGGTTCTCAGGCTTCAGTACAAAGCAGCACAGTTCATCAGCATTGCACTTGATCTCATGTTTGCATATGCATTTGCATTTTCATGTTTGCATTTCATTAACGTGTATTTATGTTGCAGGTGTGATCATTCCCCTCTGATTCTAGTGTATCTTCTGGCCAGACATGGAGTCCATGAAGAGGACAGTTGCTTACCGGTTGCATCCGCCAGATATCAGTTCCTTGCTGGGATTAGTTGCTCTAGCAGATGAGAGAGTAAGGGCTGAGTTCAGAGTATCTTATGGGAGATTGCTTAGTTTGTTGTACAGACCTTCAGCATTTGAGACGACTGGGGTGTATACTTTGATGCAGTTTTATGAGCCTCAGCTGAGATGCTTCCTGTTCCCCGACTATATTCTGGCACCCACTTTGGAGGAGTATTCTGCTATGTTAGGAGTTCCTGTGTTAGACCAGATGCCCTTTATATATGTTGATGCTGAGTCTGAGTTGGCTACACTTGCTGAGATTGTCAGTTTAGACGCTTCTGAGTTCCCTGGAGGTTTGGTCAAGCTGAACGGAACCTATGTTTTTCACCTGTCTGTCCTGGTTGAGAAGGCTACACAGTGCGCGAAGAGTGGATTTTGGGTTGCCTTCAGTGCCATTCTAGCTGTCTGCATCTATGGGATTGTCTTGTTTCCCAATGTGCCAGATTTTGTTGACTCAGATGCCTTCTTGATTCTTGCCTCGAAGAATCCAGTTCCTACTCTCTTGGGCGATGTTTATCATTCTATTCACTATAAGAATGAGAAACGTCGTGGCAAGAATGTTTCCTACTGTCTTCCTCTTTTGTACAGGTGGTTCCAGGGACTTCTTCCGAAGATAGGGCCTTTTGTTGATGCTGTTGATACTTTGGATTGGTCTTCCCGGTTGATGGGGCTGTCTGCTGAGAACATCATTTGGTTTGATTGGAGCATGCTTAGCACTAATGTTATATATAGTTGCAGTGGCTTTCCGAACGTCCCTTTGATTGGACGGAAAGGCTATATCAACTATAACCCTTCTCTGCTGGTGAGACAGTTTGGTTATGCCTTGAGAGGTGCTCCTATTGAGGTTGAGATACAGGAATCTCTGTATCTCACGGGCTTATTAGACGAGTCTGTTTTGACCAGGTTGAGACAGCATGGGCTAACATCCATAGGAGAGGGAAAGCTTTGCTAGGTAAGAGCAACAACAAAGCTTACGATCCTTATTTGGCTTGGATCCACGAGAGAGCTAGTATTTCCTTGATGCCATATCCTGTTGTGGAACCTTTGTATCTTCCATTGATTGAGGTACCTACTTCGGTAGAGATTGAGAAGTATAACAAATTGTTGGCTGAAAACAAAGAATTGAAGAAAGCCAATGACGAGTTAGAGAAAGAGATCTTCCAGTTGCGTCATGAGAAGAATGAAGCTACCTTCACTGTGAAGGAACAGACTTAGTTGATTAATAGGTTGGGTTCATATTTGACTGAAGATACCAACAAAAGGGAAAAAGTGGGAGTAGCCTTGAACGGTGTTAGCAAGGTGCTTGCTTCCAAGAAGGAACTCTTAAACAAAGCTTATTCCCGACTCGGCAAGTGGGAAACATTGTGGAGTACCATGCTTACCAAGCGGAAGGAGCGTGAAGATGAGCTGAAGCTGCAGATTGCCACGCTAGAGGCGCAGATTAGAGCCCAGGATGCAAGGATTGCTAAAGACACATCACTTAGGAGCGCTGTTGAGCTTAGAGTAAGTGACCTTGGCAAGGAGCTGAGAGGTTGTGAATTGAAGGCCGGCTTCAAGAGATGCAGACTCGACGAGTGTTTTGGCGAAGGAACCTGCAAGAACGACGCAAAAAAGCTGAGATCCACTGTTGAGCGGCATGCATTACTGATACAGGAGCTAATATCCAAATTAGGTCATTCGGAGACGTTGAGGATATTGGAAGATGTCAGAACGTGCCATTTGGCCTGATTTATCTTTGCTTTGCTTTTGTTATCTGTACTTGTATTTTGACCATCGCCAGTCTTGTTGGCCGAGGTCGTTTCAGTCGTATTCAGTTGTATCTTTGTACTCTGCCTCTTGGCATTTGTTTATGTATAAGGTTTTTCTGATTCCTCGCTTGCTTGATTGGGACTCCATTGTCGTGATGGCCTTCTCTCTAAAACTAGAATCGGGGGGGGAATATAACCTGTAGCATACTTATACATTTGCATCTGCATACTCATATTGCATGACCATTTTTTTTTAATCTGTATCTTATTTCCTGCGTCTCACAGGTTTCAGGATTGACAACCCGAGAATGCATCGTTATTCTACCAGGAACAACTGCAAGAGAATCATGGATCAAGTTCAAGTCGAGATGTAGGAAATTCGTGAGAAGTTGGCACTTTTCATGCAAGCAATGGAAACTGTGGTCAAAGGCCAGGAGAATCTCCAGACTCTGGTGCAACTGCTGCTGGTGAGGGCGAATGGAAATACTGATTATCACTCTGTTGGAACTCCTCGCAGGGAGGATGGGATACCTACAGTGGTCATTCCCACAAGTGGTGGAGTTGGTGTCGGTGATGGCAATGGCAATGGAAATACTGGCGCTGGTGCTGGTAATGGTAACACTAGTATTGGTAACACTGGTATTGGTAACACTAGTACTGGAAACGCTGGAAATGGTGATGGCAATGTTGTTAACGATACTGGCAATGCTGGAGATGCTAATCAAGGGATCGGTGACAACACTGGTTTTGGAAACAATAACCAAGGGTTTGGCATTGGTAATTATGGTTTTGGCTACGATGGCTATGGTAACAACAATCAAGGGTATGGATACGGTGATGTTGGCTTTGGTAACATGAACAACAACGATGCTGGGATGGTGCCTTTCAACACCGGTTATAGACTAGGTGGGGTCAATCAAGGATTCGGTAACAGAGGACGGGATCCTATTTTCAATCAACAGGGATATGGCCGTAACGCTGGTTACGAGGGATATGGCAATGAGAATCTGAACTGGGGCGAGGATCGCCAGGAAGATGCCTTCTCCGGACAAGGCGTGAGATTTGAAAGGCCTAATGATAACGATAGAAGGTTCAAAATGCTGGAAGAGCAGATCAAAGGGATAGCCAATCAGAACTTTGCTGGGTTAGATATGACTACCATGGGACTAGTGCCTGGGCTGAGGGTGCCTTTGAAATTCAAAGCTCCAACATTTGACAAGTATAAGGGGGATACATGCCCTAGAGTTCATGTACGTTCTTATTACAGAAGAATGTCTGCATACTCTAACGACGAGAAGATGCTTATGCATTTCTTTCAAGACAGTTTATCGGGACCATCGCTGGAATGGTACATGGGACTGGAGCCCACCCAAATTAGAAGCTGGAAAGAATTGGCTGATGCTTTTGTTAAACATTACCAATATAATAGTGACTTGGCGCCAAACAGGGTTCAGCTGCAGAGTTTGTCTCAGAAGAATGGTGAGAGCTTCAAGGAGTACACGCAGCATTGGCGTGATATTGCGGCTAGGGTTCATCCCCCTTTGGTTGAAAGAGAATTAATTGATATGTTTATTGGAACATTCTCTGGAATGTATTACGACAAATTGCTCAATGTCTCGATGGGTAGTTTCTCCGACATGATTCTCATGGGAGAACGGATTGAAAACGGAATTAAGATTGGGAAGATTTAGGCAGGTGAATCCACCTCAGCTGGAGGTGCAAGGAAAGCCTTTGGTGGAAAGAGACAAGGTGACGCCAGTGCGGTATATGGTGGTCGAGGTCGTGGAAGAGGTAGGAATCAGTATCAGCCACAACAAGTTGCTAGTGTTACTATCCCGATACCTCAGCAAAAACAACAACAACAACAACAACAACAACAACGACAACAATAGCCGCAGCAACAGAGAATGCACCCTGCTCAGCGTAGAATTCAAGAGGGTAGGCCAGAGAGAGTATTTGAAGCACCACCTTCAACTTATGCTGAACTGCTTCAAACGCTGTTGGGTTTGAATTTGGTTGAAAAGAGAACGATGGCCCCGTTGACGGGCACTCCTCCATTTGGTTTTGACGCTGGTAAACATTGTGATTTTCATTCCGGGGCGCTCGGACATGATATTCAAGGTTGCCATGCTTTCAAACATAAGGTTCAAGATTTGCTTGATAGTAAGGCCATTAACTTTGGTCAGGATGGTCCCAATATTGTACAACAACCCATGCCGAATCATGGAGTGAATGCTATCCTAAAGGAATAGAATTTGAACTTGGTTATGGATGTGAATGAAGTGAAGACACTGTTGAGTTGTGTTAAAAGCAGATTGTTGAAAGGGGGTGTATTCCCTGGATGTGACGAATATTGTCTGGATTGCTGGACCTAACCAGAGGGTTGCGTTGATTTGAAAAGAGGTATCCAAGCCATGATAGATGAGGGGATTTTGCAATTTGATCGGACTGCTGTTGAGAAGCCTGTTGAGGCATTGTTTAAAAAGCAGGATGAGATTGCAATTGTTATGATCCCAAGGAAGACTATTACAATATCAACGCCCGACAAGCGGCCGACTATCACATTAACAAAAGCAGGACCCGTTCCTTTTGAGAGTACAAAAGTTTTTCCATGGACATATGGGTTAGAAGCGTACTGTAACGGAGAAAAGATTGAGGTGAATAGCCGGCCGGCAGGGGCAGTTGACAATGTTGTTGGAACGGGAGGCATGACCCGTAGTGGAAGAATCTTCACCGCACCTGAATTTGAAGCAGAGAGGATTGCTAAAGGCAAGGCCAAGGTGAATGAAAGTGGACCATCCCAGTTGAAAGAGAAAGACACGTCGCTCAAGGACGTAGAAGAGTTCATGAGGCTAATTCGCAAGAGCGATTATAAGATTGTTGAGCACTTACAACAGACACCCTCAAAAATTTCAATACTGTCTTTGTTGCTTTGTTCTGAGGCTCGTCGAAATGCTTTGTTGAAGATATTGGACACGTCATTTGTGCCTCAGGAGGTTTCTGTCAACCAGCTAGAGGGGGTACTGGCACATGTCAATGCTGGACATAGTTTGGGTTTCACTAATTTTGATCTAACACCGAGAGGACGAAAGCATAATATGGCTTTGCACATATCGGTGGAATGTCGGGGCACCGTAATGTCGCATGTTCTTGTGGATACCGGATCATCTCTGAATGTATTGCCTAAGAAGGCTATGATGAAGTTAGATATCCGGGGAATTATTTGCACGCCAAGTGACTTGGTTGTGAGGGCGTTTGATGGAACGAGAAGGTCGTTGTTTGGATCGATAACGTTGCCGTTGCAGGTCGGGCCAGAAATATTTGACACTGAATTTTATATCATGGATATTCATCCAGCTTATAGCTGTTTACTTGGGCGTCCATGGATACACTCTGCAGGGGATGTGACGTCCACGCTACATTAGAAGCTTAAGTTTGAAGCCGGTGATGGCATCGTTACTATTTGTGGGGAAGAGGACATCTTGGTCAGTCATCTCTCATCATTCAAGTACGTTGAAGTGGATGGAGAAATCCATGAAACGCCCTACCAAGCCTTCGAAGGGTTGCAAATCAAAGACAAGTCCAGTGTTCCCAGCAAAGGGCCAGAGGTTGTTGTGGCTTCGTACAAAGACGCTCAGGCATTGGTTCAGACTGGTGAGACCAAGGGTTGGGGTCAAGTGCTGGAACTTCCTGTCAAGATGGACAAGTTTAGACTAGGGTATCGCCCAACATCAGCATCTTCTTCACATAAAGCACCCAAGTTCAAAGGACCGGTGGTGATTACTCCAAAGGGAGTCTGCTTTGAGACGATTAATGCTGTTTTCGATTCTGAAGATGGAGATAGTGATTGTGATATGGACGCGTAGATCAAGCCTAGCGTGCCAGGGCAAAGTCTCTGCAACTGGTCCATCCGGGAAATTGTCCCAGTGACTACAAAACAGTAATGATTTGTTTTCTTGATTATTGTATAATCTTGTGTCCTACCCGGGGCATAGTGATTTTGTTTTAGGGCCACCTGCTTATGTGTATGCATTGTTTAATCATTGAATAAAGGCGTTTTTCTCATACAAATTTTGTGTTCCCTGTTGTTCCTGTTTTTATTTTAACAATAAATGGCAACGTGGTTATGAGCTTTATTTGCACTCATTTGAAGCATTTAACCATTTCCTTTGCAGGGTTCATATTTCAGATGACACCGATCATGAACTTCCTATGACTCGCTTCGACTTCGAGCACCCGGTATTTCAAGCTGAGGAAGAGATTGTTGAGGATAGCGACTTGCCAGAGGAGTTGACTCTACTGTTGAAACAGGAAGAAAGAATCATTTTGCCTCATCAGGAAGAAATTGAGATTATGAATGTGGGGTCCGAGGGAGTTGTCAGGAACATCCGGATAGGGGTTGCGCTGCAAAGCGACATCAAGCAAGGTCTGATTGAGATGTTGCAAGAGTACAGTGATATCTTTGCTTGGTCGTACGAGGATATGCCAGGACTGGATACTGACATGGTTTTTCATCGTCTGCCATTGCGACAAGAATGTCCGCCTGTTAAGCAGAAACTCAGAAGAACCAGACCAGATATGTCTGTGAAGATTAAGGAGGAAGTTCAGAAACAGTGGGATGCTAGTTTCCTTGCTGTTACAACTTATCCCTCATGGGTCGCCAATATAGTGCCGGTACCAAAGAAAGACGGTAAGGTACGGATGTGCGTAGATTATTGTGATTTGAATAGGGCGAGCCCAAAGGACGACTTTCCGCTTCCTCATATTGATGTGCTGGTCGATAACACTGCTCAATTCTCCGTGTTCTCCTTCATGGATGGCTTCTCGGGTTACAATCAGATAAAAATGGCGCCAGAAGACATGGAGAAAACAACCTTCATTACCCCATGGGGAACATTTTGCTACAAAGTGATGCCCTTTGGTTTGAAGAACGTTGGGGCAACATATCAACGTGCTATGACGATGCTCTTTCATGAAATGATGCATAAAGAGATCGAGGTTTATGTTGATGATATGATTGCCAAATCCCAGACGGAGGAAGAGCATTTGGTTAATCTGCTGAAATTGTTCAAGAGGCTTAGGAAATTCAGGCTAAGGTTGAATCCTAACAAGTGCACCTTCGGGGTGAGATCCGATAAACTATTGGGGTTTATTGTGAGCGAAAAAGGAATTGAGGTTGATCCTGCTAAGATAAAAGCAATACAAGAAATGCCAACGCCTAAAACATGAAAAAGAAGTGTGTGGGTTTTTAGGGAGGTCGAACTACATTGCTCGGTTCATATCTCACCTAACCGCTACATGCGAGCCATTATTCAAATTGTTGAAAAAGAATCAGGCTGTGACCTGGAATGAAGATTGTCAAAGGGCGTTTGAAAAAATAAAAGAATATTTGCAGGAACCTCCAATATTGATACCCCCAGTAGCCGGGAGACCATTGATTATGTATTTGACGGTTCTTGAGGAAAGTATGGGTTGTGTTCTCGGTCAACATGACGAGACTGGACGTAAAGAGCATGCGATTTACTACTTGAGTAAAAAGTTCACAGATTGTGAATCGCGTTACTCAATGCTCGAAAAGACGTGTTGTGCGCTAGCCTGGGCTGCCAAACGTTTGAGACAGTACTTGCTAAACCATACAACCATGCTAATTTCAAAGATGGATCCAATCAAATACGTGTTTGAAAAGCAAGCACTCTCCGGGAGGATTGCTCGATGGCTGATGGTGCTGACAGAATATGATATTCAATATGTTTCTCAAAAGGCTATCAAAGGTAGTGTTCTGTCAGAATACCTCGCGGAGCAGCCAATTGAAGATTACCAACCAATGAGTTTTGATTTTCCTGACGAGGATATCATGTACTTGAAAATGAAAGATTGTGATGAGCCGTTGTCGGATGAAGGTCTAGAGTTGGGTTCCAAATGGCAGTTGATATTTGATGGCGCTGTTAACTCCTACGATAGTGGAATAGGGGCAATTATCACTACTCCTCAAGGGACGCACATTCCCTTTACTGCCAGATTGACCTTTCCAGTTACCAATAATGAGACTGAATATGAGGCGTGCATCATGGGTCTTGAGGAGGCTATTGATTTGAGAATCAAATATCTGGATGTATACGGGGACTCTGCTCTAGTTGTCAACCAGATTAAAGGAGAATGGGAGACGCGGCAGCCCAATCTGATACCCTATATGAATTATGCAAGGAGATTGTTGCCTTTCTTTGACAAAGTAGAATTGCATCACGTGCCACGAGCAGAAAATCAGATGGCCGACGCTCTTACGACGTTGTCTTCAATGTATAATGTTAACTTCTTGAATGAGGCTCCCAGGATTGTTATCTCTCGCCTTGATAGGCCCGCCTTCATATTCGCCATTGAGGAAACATCCGATGGCAAACCGTGGTATTTTGATATCCAGCATTTCCTGAAGACCAAAGAGTATCCGGCTGGGGCATCCAGTCGAGATCAGAAGACTCTTAGGAGATTGACTGGCAATTTTTATTTGAATCCAGATGGCGTCCTGTACAAGAGAAATCACGACTTGGTGTTATTGCGATGTGTGGACGAGAAAGAGGCTAAGTTGCTCATGGAAGAGATCCATGAAGGTACATTTGGTACGCATGCTGGTGGACATGCAATGACGAGAAAACTGCTGCGGGCAGGTTACTATTGGCTAACGATGGAAACAGATTGCTTCAAGTTTGCGAAGCGGTGTCATAAATGTCAAATTTATGCGGACAAAATTCATGTGCCTCCGAGCCCTCTGAATGTTATGTCATCACCATGGCCGTTCTCGATGTGGGGAATTGATATGATTGGCAAGATTGAGCCCACGACATCAAACGGACACCGGTTCATTTTGGTAGCTATTGATTACTTCACCAAATGGGTGGAAGCAGCGTCATATGCTAATGTTACCAAACAAGTGGTAGCCAGATTTATCAAGAGAGATATTATCTGCAGATATGGAATCCCAGAGCAGATTATCACCGACAACGGTTCAAACTTGAATAACAAGATGATGAAAGAGCTGTGTCAGAATTTCAAGATCGAGCATCACAACTCTTTTCCTTATCGACCCAAGATGAATGGCGCTGTCGAAGTGGCCAATAAGAACATAAAGAAGATTGTTCAGAAGATGGTTGTGACTTACAAGGACTGGCATGAGATGTTGCCTTTCGCTTTGCACGGTTATCGTACGACGGTACGCACGTCAACCGGGGCAACCCCTTTCTCATTGGTGTATGGCATGGAGGCAGTGTTACCATTGGATGTTGAGATTCCTTCTTTGAGGGTTTTACGCGATGTCCAACTTGATGAGGCAGAATGGGTGAAAGATAGACTGAATCAGCTCAGTTTAATGGATGAGAAGAGACTGGCTTCTCTAGCATATGGTCGATTGTATCAGAGCCGGATGAAGAAAGCTTACGATAAGAAGGTATGTCCTTGAAGCTTTCAGACGGGAGATCTTGTGTTGAAAAAGATTCTCCCACAACAATCGGATCACAGGGGCAAATGGACTCCCAACTACGAGGGTCCATATGTCGTCAGAAAGGTTTTCTCTGGAGGAGCCTTGTTGTTATCCACCATGGATGGTGAGGACTTTACGTCTCCTGTGAATTCGGACGCAGTTAAAAAATACTTTGCTTAAAGAGACCCGCTGGACAGAAAAAGAGAGTCCAGGCAAAAACGGGGCATCCCGGCAAACCATAAAAAAGGACTAAAAGGTTCGGGCAAAAGTTAGGGATAAAATTGAAAAAATGTACACCCGCGAAGTTGAAAACCTGAAAAGGGCAACTTCGGCAAAAAGGGTATCCCGGTGAATTAAAAACCCGCAAAGGGCGATTTATGCAAAAGTTAGGGATTGAAAAAGCAAATGACTGCGGTCCGAGTTTGATACTGCATTGCTTGTTGGTTTGGGAATACCTGAGGGTCGTATATCCAACACAATCTCTTCCGAAGGTCGAGTACCGGGAAAGCGCAAGAATCGGGCGAGTCATAGGAGAATCAGCTCATGGTGTTTGTCTGTACCATGTTGCCGACATGTATATCAAATTTGTTTTGTATCTTTCTTTGTGTTTCTTGTGCATATATTGTATTTTGCTTGTGCGTAACTTCCTCTTTTCAGGAGTTACATCCAGTGTACAAAGCTTTGCCTATTTACAGGCCCATATCAATAAAGCATGTTTTTCAATACTTGATGCTTGTTCTTTACTGTTTTGTTTGTGAAAAACGCCGATGTTTTTGATGAACTTGCACTTGCATAAACTTGCTGGCCCTTGCCAATAATTGCTAAAACTTCGAATTGACTGAATGAACGTCACGGATATTAGCTCTGATAGATTTTGTTGTGTAGATTTGTTTTGTCTCGTTTGTGTTTTGTAGGGTCCTTACCTTTGAAGCAAATGGTCAGGAATTGTATTCCCCAGCCAAAGTCTCTTGCGTAGGGCCTGACTTCAGTTGATGTCGTTCCTTAGCAAGTCGTATCTTATCCCCAGAGAGTGGAGACGACGCTTATTCCTACCAGATGTGGAATTGTCCTCCCCGAGAGAGTGTCACCAGGAATGTCGCCTGAAGAGTATCCTCATGGAAGTTGTCCATAAGGTGTCCCCAGCAGGTCAAAATCAATATCCCTGGCAGAGGACGCCTCCCCAGAGGATGGTTATTCCCTTTCCCCGCAGGTCGTCATTCTTTCGTCAGGATGATTATCCTCAGCAGAGTTTGTAGCTCTGAGTTTGTAGACTGTGTCCCGACAGTGTAGTTCTTCCCCCAGAAGGGTCGCATCTTTCCCCAGCAGGGCTTGTGTTTTCTTCCCAAATGTCTGATCTCTCCCCAGCAGAGTTGGTTGTTGTTTCCGGCATTTATTTTGCCGAAATACTTTGTGATACCCGTTCATCCCCAGCGGAGTTGGTTTTGTTCTCAGCCATCTCACACCAGAGTGTTTCTCAGCAGTTTGAACCTGCATTAGCATTTGCATATATCATCATATTTGCATCTACCCAAATGCGTAGCATTTCCATGTCGAATGGAGCATTACGCAATTGTCAAACATACGCATTTTGAAATATAAGCCAGGTTGGTTAACCTTCTGTTTTCAAGTGTTGTTTTCCCTGCAGGTGGAGGGAGCTCTTGCTCAGATTAATTACCAGATAAGCAAGGTCTCGGCGTGAGACGTGTAATGATAATGTTCGTTTTGTCATTATTCCCCACAGAGTTGCTTGGTTAAGTTTCTCTTACCCCTCTGTCTATCTTTAGACGATGTGAGTATTTCTCTTCCTGTCTATCATTAGACGACGTGAGAGGATCAAGTGCATGTTAATCCAACCTTTGGGTTTGTTATCTATGGCGTCACACAGGTAACTAGTGCTAAAGTCAGTTTTCTTTGTCAGATGATTGATCAGTTTGTTGCCGTGACAACCGGATTCAGTTTTCTGGATATTTGTTCCCCAAGCAGTTTTTGCAGTTTATTTCTGCAGGTTGGCAAATTTTCGAGTTTCTTTGGTATTCAACCGTCTTCTACCTTTGAATGTTTGAAAGTCGTTCCCTCTTCAACCCTTCAGGTCCAAGCCGTTTGAATAGAGGCAGCTGTTTCACCCCAAAATTTGACCAACCATTTCTCGCAATTTGGCTTATGTTTCGACTCATTTTGCATTTCGCATTTGCATACCGCATACATTGCACTTTTTTCAGTTAGATCGACTTCATCGGGATTACAGCCTTCTCCTGGCGTTTCAGGCATTTCATACCAGTTCGAATAAGTAGGTTTTGTTTTGGGATTTGTGCTCGTCCCGGTGTTTTCAGCTCTCGCTGTTATTTTTGAGGATATTTCAGTGTCCGGTTTTTACCGTTTATTTCGCTATTTTCTCGCATCTTTTTTTTAATCGATTTAATTGGCTTTATTGCATTTTCTAGATATTTCCTTAATTTTTAGCTTTAGAAAATAGATTCTAATTGTTTTTCTAGATTTTAAATAGATTTTAAATAGGTTAATTGTTTTTTTAGATTAATTTTTAGATATAATAGGTTTTATTAATAAATTTTAACTCTTTTTAGATTTTCATATAGATATTAATTGGTTTGTTTAGATTTTAATAGATTTAATTCATTTTCTAGATATTAATTCTTTTAAAAATTTATAGATTTAATTCTTTTCTAGATTTAATTGGTTGTAGAAATTAATAGGTTTATTTCTTTTTCTAGGTATTATTGAATTGTTTAGATTTAATAGATTTAGAATTAATAGAAATTAATTTCTTTTTAGATTAGTTTATTTCTTTTTTAGAATTTATTAGATTTTAAATTCTTTAGGATATTAATTAGATGTTAATTAGGATTTTAATCAGATTAATTAATATTAATTGGCTGTGATTAGTTTTGATAATAGGGTTTAATCAATGTCATTATCATTAGCAGTCTTAGCATTTAATTAGTTTTAATGTAAGTCTTAATTTTCATTTTAATGTTAATTGATCTTTTTAATCATCATTAAGCAATTAAATGGAGTCAGTCTTTTAGTTCAGTTTTTGTTTGGTGGGCCACTTGTTCATATTTGGAGGCCCAGTCCACCTTCAGCGCCACTTGTCACTGTATAATGATCCCACGCCTTTCTCTCTCTGGCCGCCACATCATTTCCACACGCCACATCACACTCTGCATGCGCCACCTCACCCACACTTGTCCCCACTTCAACCCCTCTCTCTCCCATGCACGCCCGTAGCAGGGCCATGTGTCTTCCCCACACTTCACGCATGTAAACAGCCGGAAAAACATGCCGGCGAAATCAAATCCGGTCGTCCACACCGTAACTACCCGCCAGAAAATCTAACCGTCACCAGAAAATCCTTCAATCTGCCGGAAACTTCATCAGTTCTCCAAAAGCTCATCATGTTCATGATGATCTTCAAACTATTTCTCCGGAAATTCATATCAATATTCGCAACCTTCATCCGTTCAAGTTTTCCAGAAATCCTCACCACGATCTTCAACCTTCAACAACTTGTTCCAGAAGTTCTTCAAGAACCTTCTTCATCATTCTGCATACGAGTTCATCAAGCTTCATTCGAACCTTCATCAACATCCTCCAACAATCTTCATCACGTTTCTCAGACTCTCCAGATCTTCAACAACAGAACGTCGCAGCCTTCATCTTCTTCGTGAGGCTTCTCTAAATCCAAACGGTTGTAATAGCTTGGAGTTTTATTTTTTCTATTTTTCTCTTAGGAATTATAGTTTAGATATTATTTTTTAGCATATTTTTAATGTAGATTTTATATTTTAGAATTTTTTTTCTTATAGGATATTATAGAATATTATAGGGTTTATATAGAATTTTCAGGCTATTTTCTATTATGCAATTTACTTAGAATTTCTTTAGAGTATTTTCTATTAAGAATTTATTTTCAATTTTAGAAGTAGCATATTATTTCCATTTGTTTTTGGATTCCCCTCCTCGTTTCTCTTATCTGATTTTTACTCTGATTTTATTTTTGGCTGGCCGTGTGACATGATTCAATTGGAGAATGATTTTCAATATCATTTCTCTATCTTGTCTTTGACACGGATATCAATACGCTACCTCTTAGAGTTTGATTTATCATATAAGTCAAATCATGATGGTCTAAGCGTTACATTGGTTTTGATCCGAGCGTCATCATCAAGGATCTAGAGAGGAGAAGATTGGAATGGAGCTTGCGCACGTGTCGAGAGCCAACGGAGCCGCTTCGTTCGATAACATCTTTCTTATTCGAGTCTTCGTGCAACCGTTGAGTGTTGTGAGTTGTGGCGTTAGATACGTGGGAAGTGGTGGTTGAGGGGTTTCCTCTCAATCGTTTAGAGTGTCTAATGTGGCACCCTTTGGGTGACATGCGACGCATTCGCTCCTACGTCTTAGGTCCTCGCATGTGTGTCCCGAGTTCCTTCCCGTTTAGGCGTGTTAGGCCTGCTTCCTCTTTGTTCTCGCCCCCGCATGATCGAAACCCCTTTTCTCTCGCATTCAGGCGATTGAGACCCCTTCTCTTGCCCCTGTGCAATCGAGACTCGTTTTCCCGTCGAACTACGTTTGCTCTGATCTCTCGTACCAGACGAGAGTATGTAGGCATAGGATTGCGATGATCCTAGTGAGCTCCCTTTTTTCCTTTTTCCCCTTTTGCTGTAGTTAGCTGAACTACAGCTTCTCTAATTTCTCGTACCAGACGAGAATATGTAGGCATATGATGCGATATCCTAACGAGCACACTAATAATTAATTTCTTTGTTCTCCCGCTGCCGCGCGATCGAGACTTTCCCGCTGACGACTAATCTTTCCCTTTCTCTTGCCCTAGCGCAATTGAGACCAGACCGTAGTTCTAGTTCCCGTAGGTTCCCATACCTTTAAACCCCAACATACTACATTCGTTCTACCGCAAACAGGTAACGCCTAAGTCTCCGACGAGCGAGCAGCATACACCTAACTGCTAGAATGCGCACGCTAGTATCGTCAATCCTGTCTCTCACCCCTGTGTGATCGAGAACACCCTGTCTACCCATAGTTAGCCCGAACTACGTTTGCTCTGATCTTTCACGCTGTTTGATGGATCCTTTGAGCCTTTGATTCCCTTTGATTCATGTTGCTAACATGTTAAAGTTGCTGGTTACTCAATTTTAGGTCATGATATTGTGTTTTGCTTGTTCAAACTTGTGTTTCGTTTTGTGCTTCCATTTAGGGTTTCCATTTGAGACATGCTTGCTTTCTCTTGTGCATAAGCTTGTTTTCTCTTATGATGTGATTGCTTTTGCTTTTGAGCTCTCTTATCTCATCTCCAATTCTGTCCCATGATCTTGGAGTATCTTTTAAAGTGGCTTGGTCCCTCCTTTGGAGGTATTTAAAGCATACCAAAAATGATGAATCCATGAGGACTCCTTTGTACTTTCTTTTGCACTTTGTTTGTGATGCTTATGGTTGAGTGAATATTATGAGTTTCTTGCTGTCCTCATATAGTCTCCCATCCTCACTTTTGTGTTGAGCTTCCTTTCCTTTCATTTGATTTGGCTTTTGGCACTTATGGTTGATGTTGTTTGACTTAGGTCATTTCATCCCATTTTTTGTGCATTTTTGTATGGTTTCTTCATTTTGCTTTATCTCATTTTATGCATTTCTTTCTCTCTTCTTCTTTTGCATTCTCATATGCATGCTTGCGGTTAAGATAAGCTTATGGAGGCTACTGCCCCACACATATTTCCTCCCTCACTTTCATCTTACTTGTGCATTCAATGTTTGCGTTCTTGCATTTTTATGTTCTTCCTCCTTCTTCTTCTTTTGTCCTTCTTTCCCTTAGGATCTTTAATCTCTCTTCTTCAAGAGAGGTTATGATAGACATTAGGATCAAACCATGCATGATAACATTAGGTAGTTCCCTTTTGTATCCCAACTCTAAGTCCACTTTGCATGACAACTTTTAGGATTGAATTAGTCTCCTATTAGTGGTCCTTTCTTCTCTTCTCATCTTCAAACATTCATAAAACACCTAATAAAGAATGACAAGTGTTGTACGCTACGATCCTTAAGCTACTTGAGAAATGGTGACTGGGGGGCTTCCTCTCAATGACCTAGAGTGTTTAGTGTACACCCTTTGGGTGATATGCGACACATTCGCTCTTAGGTCATAGTCTCTAGTGCGACATGAGTTACAAATCAAACTCAAAACACTTCTTCTCTAAAAAACACAAAAACACTTCAAACCTTTTTCATCCTTAGGGATCTTAATCAAGGAAAATCTTTTCAGATAAAAGAGTGTTGTTAACTTTTAGTTCTACCGCAAACGGTAACGCCTAAGTCTTCAATGGTCGAGCTGCATACACCAACTGCTAGAACTACTTGTTTACCCTACTCGGACCTAAAAACATTTAAACCAACCTGTGGTCTTTTTAGCCCAAACTACGTTTGATATGATCTTTCATGCCAGATGTTGCACCCCAAAATTTGCTCAACATCTTTTACCTGGTTTATGTTTCATTGCATTATCATTTTCATAGTTCTATCATTTGCATATCATGGCCTATCATTCATCCAACAGGGGATCAACTGTGAGTATTATCAAGAGAAGCCTAGCAAGAAATCTTATCCAAACTTGAGAAGTCATCCAAGTCATCAGGAGGTGGTGGGAGGTCTTGATCAGCTGAGGACCATCAAAGGGATGTGAAGCCTGAGGTGTGAATATGAGATGTGTATAGAGCTCATGGAGTGCCTAGAGAGCCATGTTGGAGCTAAATCAAGTCAGTGTGTCAAATGCAAGAGCCACAGTTGAGGTGCAAGCAATTAGGGTTTCATCTGGATCAACCCTAGGTCAATTATGCAATTGAAAAGCATTCAAGCCTACTTTTAGGTCATGGAGTTCATGTAATGATGTGATAAGACATTTGTGGTGTTGTTCCAAGATCAAATCAAGAAGAATCAAGAATGTGGGAAGTTGCTAAATTAGGGTTTCAGTGCAAATTACCCTGTTTAGTGCCTAACTTCAAGGCCACATAAGTCAAGATACAAGTTTCAAATGGATCTTTGGCCAACATGAAACTTGTAGAGAATCTAAATGCCTTTAATTTGAGTACTATAAGTCCTCCATTATATTTATAGAACTCAAGTTATGGCCCAGACAAGTTACAGGTCCTCAGATGCTTCTGAAATTTGTCTATGAAAATCATCTGACTTCAAGGCTATTTTTGACCTAGAAGGAGGTTTCACCTGAACTTTTGGTCAACATGAAAGTTGTTCCTCGTGATCTTAGCATTCTCAATTGTACTAGAAGTCCTCCATATGATTTGTAGAACTCAAGTTCTGAGGTTTACAAGTCAGGGGTATTTTGGGAAAGTGAGATTATAGGTCATTTTCAATCATAGGTCCATATCTCCAACTTGCAAGCTTCAAATGGAAATTTGTTCAACATGGAACTTGCTTAAAATGATGTTTTGAGTGCAACCAAGTGGTCATGAGAGTTTGGTTTGGCTCATATCAAAAAGTCATTTGAAATGGCTTGAAAATGAAGGAAATTCAAATGTGGAAAGGAGGGAAAAATGTGATTTTGTGCTAGATGCCTCAAACCAAGCAAATGAGTACATTTTATGATCGGAAATCACATTCTAAGAGCTTTGGCAATACCATAATTTTGAGTGCAAGTCAGATTTTGAGAGATAGCATATGGTTACTTCACTTGTAAGTTACATATGCAAAATCATACACAAGGCAATTCAGGCCATTCTTCCATTCCAATTTCGCTCCAAATGACATGTGCAAGGTGTGAGAAACTTCTAGAACCAATGCAAAGCTTGCAATGCACGACTGTCATAGTGAGTTTGGATGAAAAACCAGAAAATGCAAACTACTGTTTTGGGCTTTAATTTGGATCCAAAAGCCCATGAAACTCTTCTATATATTGATTAGAATGAGTTCAGATCAAGGTTGAGCATTATTTCGCACCAGAGCAAGTGAATTTTATCAACTGCAAGTTCAAATCGAATTCTGAGTTTGGAGCCAATTCAAGCAAAATTGAAGTGTGCAATCTCTTCCTTGTGGATCATTGAAGCTATCTGGAGCATTTGGAAGCAAGCCACGAGCTCTAAGTACCTCTGTTTCAAGATCTATACCAGGTTAGTAACATTCAACTTCTAGCATGATTTAGCATGAGATGATTAGAATTGAACTTGTGGTTACGATCTAGACAAGGTATATATCGTTTTAGGCTTGATCTGGAAGTAATTGATGATGATCGAAGATGACATGTAAGATCTGTTTGGACCTGAATCTCTTGATTCATGAGGAGTTAATGCTAGATGTTTAGATCAGGATGATGTAGGCAACATGAGGATGATTTCTATACCAATAGTTTGGATTTTAGTGATGATCAAAGTTGACATGATTTCTGAAAATGGATTCGTATTTTGAAACCTGGCACGATCTAGAGGATTTTGATTAAAGATTTGGAATCTACGTTGAAAACTTAGTGGAATTGGTGTAGAGATTGTTATTTTTAGTTGCCTGAGCCTGAACCCTCGCCGGAGAAGACGACCGGAGTCTTCTCCGGCCCCCACCAACCACCAGCCTGAATCTCCACTCTGATGACCTGAGATTTGGAGAAGATGAGTTGTAGACCACAAGATCTTGCCTTGACCATTGACTGACCTGAAGATCCAACGCTTGTGACTTAAAGTTGGTTTTTTGAATTTCTGATAGCAAAACACAGCCGTTTAAATAAATGGTGTGGCATCACCAACGCGCTTGGATGGATTGACCAGTTGACTGATCCTATGGCTCATGTTTTATTTCAGCATTTTATTTCTTTTATTCATTTTTGTTTTATTTTAATTATTTGTTGATTCCAAAAATCATATTAATTCCAATTTTGATCCAAAAATTATTTTAAAAATATCCTCATGATCCTAATGGAATTTGTGATTTACTGGGATTAACAAAAGGTAATTCCATGCATTTTTCAATTTTATGTAATTTTTCACATTTTATTTTGTTCTTTATTTTTGCATATTTGACCATCTATTTTGTTGAATTTTTTTCCTCCAATTGGTGATGAGTTTGGCTTTGAGTTTTTAGTATGTTTTAGGGTAGATATTCACGTTCCCCTAGAATTTTTCTTGGATTTTTAGAACAACATTAGGTTCTCTTTTAGGTATTGAGATTAGGACCCTCCCAAACTTGTGGATTCCCTTGACCTATCTCAATGTAGGAATTGTTTAGATAACTTAGAAGTTGATTTAGGCTTCAATCTTTTTACACTAGGTTGTTCAAACATGTATGTTCCCCTAGGAATTTTATTAGAATTTTGCAACTTCATTTCCTATTTTAGTTGTATTTTGCAAGTGGCTTGTATTTGTGGATTCCTCTCTTGAGTGCTTTGGATTGTTTGGCTTGGTTGGCTGCTTTGGAGCTGGTTTAAGCGTGAGTTCTTTTTGGTGGAGCTTCTGGATTCATTGAAGATTCTTGGGATTGAGGATTGGAGCTTGGAGTTGAAGGCGTTTCCTCTTGTGGAGTTTTTTTTAGGAGATTAGGAAATTAGGGTTTTAGGAAGTGCCTTAGACCTAGTTTTTGATTATTTCTTCAAACATAGAGTGCATTGTTTGCCTCTATTCTATCCAATGACATAAAGTACTCCTTGGGAAGCTCCATCTCTCCTTAGGAGGGATGAGTGGTATGCCCAAGTTGTAACACCAATTTTAATTATTTAGTCATTTTATTATTATTTTAAATATTATATGTTGATGTGCCCTTTGGTAGTATTTGATGATGTTTGGTGGGTGTCCCTGAGATGGGAGGATCAGTGGTGGTAATTTGGTGAGTTTATAATAATATAAGAAATAATAGTAATATTGGTGGTGGTATTATTACTATTATTATTATTATTATTATTATTATTATTATTATTATTATTATTATTATTATTACTATTATTATTATTATATTTATGATTATTATTAATATTTGTAGTAATATTATTAATATGGAGAATATAATATTATTATTAATATAGTTATTATATTATTATGATTTTTGGTGTGAATATGATAATATAATGAATAATAGTAATATTGGTGGGGGTATTATTATTATTATTATATAGTATTATATTTATTAGTATTATTAATATTATTATTATTTTTGTGAGATAATAATATTATTACTATTATTATTATTATTATTATTATTTTGGTGAGATAATAATAATAATAATAGTATTATTATTATTATTATTATTAATAGTATTATTATGATTAGTATTATTAATATTAGTAATATTATATTAGTATTATTAATATTAAGATTATTATTATTAATATTATTTTATTATTAGTATTAATATAATTGTTATTATTATCATTAGTATTATTATTATTATTATAATTATAATTATTGTTGGGTGTATTACTTTTATTATTATTATGTTGAATATTACTATAATATTACAATAGTATTATATTATTATTATTATTATTATTATTATTATTATTATAATTATTATTATTAGAATTATTATTGGGAATATTAGTGGTTGGAATAAGTAAAATAAGAAGTGGAAGGGTTATGGGGAAGTTAGAATGGAAATATGAAAAGGCGATAGAAACCGTGAGAAGGGAAATTGGGAGAATAGAGAAGAGCGAAGAACAAAGAGAAAGGGAAAAGGCTAGGGATGAAGAATCTTGGAGGAATTTATCACCGATCAGAATAATTATCCAGGTAAGGGGGGAGAAACTTGATTGGGATGGTATATATACATGTATAGGGTAGAGGGAATTCCTTAACCCCGTAGGAAAATGTCGATCTATGAAGTTTTATATTGGCATGCTTGTTATTGTTGTTGCTAATGATAAATTGATGCTTGAGATTGATGGATTGTTGATTGGTATTGGTGAATTTGGTATATATATATTATGGTGATATTAGTGAGATTATATGTTGTTACTGCAGTGTTGATAGTAACTATGAATAGAGTTTTGGTGAGATTTTGTGTTGTTATTGTAGCGTTGGTAATGACCATGATTATAAATTTGGGAAAATTATATGTTGTTCCTTGTGATGTTGTTAGTGACTCTGGTTAGGACCTTGGTGAGATTCAGAGTAACTCTGAAGTGTAGGTAATGTACCGTAATGTTGGTTCTAGAGTAGGAAGTATATGATAATTGGTAAGTATAATGGTGTGTTTGTGTTTGATGATAACTAGTAATTGATAGCGATGGAGTATAGGTCAATGTTGATGAATTGTTGTTTTTGGTTAATTTGGTGTATAGGTTGGGTTTAAGGTTTTTAGGGAGATTCTGTGTGACCTTTTAAGGCATCGGTAGAATGTTTAAGCGATGACTTTGGGAATAAGATTTAGGAACCGATTTAGTTACGGTAATGTACAAGGTTGGTACTAGAGTAGGATGAGAATTTGAGTTGAGATGATAAGTTTGATTTGGCCTAGAATAGTACTGTAGAACTGTGGGGAAGTTGGTGAATCGCAGCATTTGCTGGGCTTCGCCTGGCGAGTGTTGGCGAAGCTTCGCCTAGCGAATGCCAGCGAGCGTAGCAGAACCAGAATGTGACTTTGGTGATGTTTGGCCTTGAGCATTGGTCTAGGGTGATCTTTCTGGCTTTGATGCATTGTAAGGATGATGAGTGTGGGATCTAACCTGTGTACTGGGTGATAGTACTCATTTCCCTTAATATTGTTGGTGGACAATTAGTTAACGTATATGTATGTAGTGATCAGTAGGATCGTGTGTTCCCGGGTGTTGGGATGTGATTATATATGGTGTTATAGTATGAATTTGTTTACTATCTGATTGATTTATATGGTGTTGGTGTAATATATCTACACATATATGCATTGATGTATGATGATATGATCAGGAGGATCGTGTGCACTTAGTGTGCCTAATTATGATAGTTATGCATTGGTGTGTGCATATCATGGTGTTTTGGTGGGATGAATCATGTCTCAGAAGGAGCGTAAGTGATTCATCCGTACTCCTTTATGGAGAATGGTGGGGGATAGATCATATCTCAGGAGGAGCGTAAGTGATATATCCAGGTTCGATTGAATGAACCAATGAGTCGGTACCGCATGCATGGTGTTGAGTTGCATATTTGCATTATAATATGTTATATTGTAATTTGAACAGTAGGTTCGTTATATGGAGTTGTTGGGGTGAATATTGGTGTGTTGGTGTGTTTTACTACCATGTTTACATGTATTACATTACCAATATATTTTTGATCATGTTTTCTCACCCCTTGGTTGTTGTTGTGTCTGTGCTTCTCCGGAAGTACAGATAATCCAGGTACTTAGATAGCTTGGATGGTGGTGTGCCAGTCGAGTCTAGGATGCTCTGATACGTAACACGGGATATGGGTGTTTTAATTGTTTTATGTCAAACTTGTTGTAATCCTGTGACGTATCACTTTTTTTGTGAATTATAATAATAAAGATTTTATGAAATTTGGCGGATGGCCGAGAATGTTGGAATAATGTTTTCCGCTGTATTATTTTTGAGAATAATTAATAAAGTATTTTTATAAAAATTTGGTGATGTGATATCCCACCATTTTGGTGAAAACTCTGATGTTTATTTTTAATGTTTATATTTTATTTAATTTGGGAAGTGGGGTGTTACACTAAACACTCTAGATAAGCGAGAGGAGACGCATCACTCATCATTCCCCATGTGGCTTAAGGATCGTAGCACACAATGTTTATCACCTTTATTAAATGAGTTAGCATGGTTTTGAGATGAGAAGAAGAGAGACACACGGAAGGTCTAAGGGAAACTCGGCCCTAACGTTGTCATGCAAAGTGATCCTAAGGTTCTGATAAAAAGGGGAAACATCTACCCTAATGTTAGCATACTTGGATTGAGCACCTAATGTCTCTCCTACTCCCATCCTAAACGGAGGGACTAGGAATCCTATGGGGATCATGGCAAGAAAGCACAAGAAGAACAAAGGAAGGATCAATCACAAGTAGAAAAAACGCAAACATGAAAATGCACATCTAGAATGGTGGGAGGGAGGAAAAAATGTGTGGGGCCGCAGTCGCCACAAGCGCGTCTCGACCTCAACAGCGATGCAAGAATGATGCAAACATGTGAGGAAAACAAGAGATGAAAGCAAATGAACATGCAAATGAAAACTCAATTCGAACCACATACTCAAACATGCAAACAATTGAAAAATGATCATACATGTCAACAACATCATGATTAATCAACCACAAACAGTGACAAATATTCAAAACAATTCAATCCTAATGCATCACACTGATCCATGATGATTCGAATCAAACCGGTATGTGAACAAGCAAGAAAAACAACAAATATGACATTCTGGCACAGTGTTAATCGGTTATACATACTGTTAATCGATTAACCTGTGTAAAACAAGTGAAAATCTGGAAATTCATAGGTGTTAATCGATTAACACCAGGCATTAACCGGTTAACACCCTGAAAAATTTGAAAAAGGTGAATATTTGAATTAGTTAATCGGTTAACCATATAGGTTAACTGATTAACACTGTACCAGAAGCCAAAAACAGCAGCAGGAAATCACTTCTAGCACAAAAAAGCTTATCCAAGGTTCGAACAGATCAACTTATCAATTAAGCACGAAATTAACAATAGAAAACAGATATCCAACAACATGGAAACAGATTATCACAGTCGATTCATAGATCACATGGATTAAATCAACACAAATTCAATTGAAAATGAATATCCACATGATTAAAGCAAATAAGCCAAAAACAGATTCAGATCCAACCTTCAGAGCGGAGATTTGCTCCGGTTAATGTTGATTTGCTTTGAATTGAATAAATACAACACTAGAAATCCGGAAAACTTCAAGATCCAAGCCAATTGTTGTTGTATGAATGAAGATCAAACACTTTTAAGCCAAATTACTCCAAATAAGCACTTCAAGGTCAAGCTCCAAAATCAGATCTCAATTTGCACAAAAATGGATTATGAAAATTGATCCAATGATGATGGTAAATGGAGGATTATGCTCAAGAATTCACTGATTCCAAAGAAGAATCAAGAATTCCAATGAAAAAGAGCTTTTTGTGAAGGTTTTGGTTATGGAGGGAATTTTGAGAATTGAGAGAATTGAGAGAATTTGAGATCAAATCTGAAGTGAGAGTGAAAAATGAAGGTTAGATGGTGTTGGTTTGGAGTGCATCACTTAAATATGACTTAGGTTTGGGATCCAAAGCAAGGATTTGAATTTGGATTGGAAATCAAGGCTTGGAATGTGGAATGGGATTTTGGAGGGAAATCTGAAATTTAAAGATGTTTTAGATCCTTCCCAAGTGAAAATTTGAATTCCAAGGTGATCAAAATTGGACCCCAAGTGTAATTGGCTTGCAAAATCACGTACAAGGCAAAATGTGTTATGGCTAACTGGTTAACCATATACGTTAATCGGTTAACGCCTCTGAAACTTTGAATCTGGGCAAATTTCCCTTTAGTTAATCGACTAACCATATAGGTTAACCGATTAACACCTTCAAATTTTGAATTCTAGCGCCTTTTGGAGGGAAACCTGCATGTTTGCCCTGTTTCAACAGTTTTGCTCTATTTAGCTGTTGAACCTCATTTTTGAACACTATCACTGTGGAAATGCTTGTTATGAGCCTGGGTGCTGATCCTGACCTTAAATTAACCTGCAAAATAAAATCGGTCGCTCGACCGCTGGGCAAAATAAATGCCGGAGATACTCACTGCTTGTTGTTCGTTGTTCAGTCTTTTACTCTGAAATGAGCTTGATCCACAAGAATAACTTGATCCCCTTCCTTGAGAGCAAATGTTATGCAATGCAGAAATGCAAAAATGCAAAGAAACAAAAGCCAGTAACAAGAAAATCGGTTGGGAAAATTTTGGGGTGCAACAGCTGCCCCTGTTCAAACGGCTTGGACCTGACTGGGTGAGAAGCGAACGACTTTCGAACAGTCAAGGTAAAAGACGGTTGAATACCAAAGAAACCCAGAAATTTGCCAATTGTAGGAAATAAACTGCAAAACTGATTAGGGAAACGTCTCCGAAAACTGAATACAGACAGTTGCAACAGCATCAAGCTGATTGATCATCTGGTAAAGAATACCTGACTAAAGGTAGCCAGAAAAAAAGTCATACTCACATCGTCCAAGGATAGACGGAAAGACACCCAATAATCACCTCGTCTAAGGATAGACGGAAAGACACCATAACCGCACTTCAAAACCATTTATCGAATTGCAGAATTCTTTCGTCCATAAGAATTGATGGAAAGAAAATATCTTCAAATGGCCACATCGTCAATAGGAATCGATAGAAAGAAAACCATCTTCAAAGAGCCATGTCATCAATAGGAATTTCCAACAAGGAAAACCAAACATTCTTCAAAGAGCCATAGCATCAATAGGAATTGACAACACGAAAACCCTCTTAAAACGTCATCTCCTCCAATAAACGGAAAGAAAACCATGTCTGAACCTCGCATCGTCTAAGGATAGAAGGAGAGAAAACCATATCCAAACTCACATCGTCTAAGGATAGACGGAGAGAAAACCATATCTGAAACTCACGTCGTCTAAGGATAGACGGAGAGAAAACCATATCCAAATATCACATCGTCTAAGGATAGACGGTAATAAAACCAATACTCACATCGTCTAAGGATAGACGGAAAGACACCCAATACTCACATCGTCTAAGGATAGACAAAAAAACACATATCCAAAAGACCGCCTTGAAATCTCGCATCGTCTAAGGATAGACGAAGAGAAACAATATCCAACGTTCACATTGTCCAAAGATAGACAGAAAGAAATCCAATACTCACATCGTCTAAGGATAGACGGAAAGACACCAATACTCACATTGTCTAATGATAGACGGAAAGACACCCATCATACTGTCGCACCTCGAAAAATTCATTTCGAACATACGACCCTCGCGCGAAAGGAGCGGAAAATGCGGTTCGACAGAGTCGCCACCGAACTTTATTTTTCCCGAATAAAGGAGAGGGGAAAATATCGAGAAAACCTCAAAAACGCGGAAGGAACAGGGCCGTCGCAACCATATTCCTGGGTTCGGGAGTCGGTTACGCGAGGGGAAGGTATTAGCACCCCTCACGTCCGTCGTACTCGACGGGAACCTCTTAATTCGAGTTAATGGGTGTTAGATAAACTTAATTCTTCTCTTCTCGCTACTAAATGCTAAAGGATACAATAAAGGGATAAAAACACTAGGGGAAAGAGGATGGTTAGAAGATAGGGTGCTCGCCAAGGATTGGGGCCCTTGTGCCTACGTATGCTCATTCAGACGAGAATGAGAAATCAGAGCGTCGTAGTTCGACTACGGGAAAGGATGGGGGAAAATGGAAGACGGAGGGGATTGTGCTCGCCAAGATCATCGCAATCTTGTGCCTACGTATCTTACATTCAAGAGTGAATGAAGAATCAGAGCGTCCGTAATTCGTGGTAACGACCACGAAAGAAACGAGTTTGAATTGGTTGAAAGTGGGCACAGATGACGACTACTTGAAGTTTAAGAAAGACTTCTCGGACCCAAGTAATCGGGAGAGTGAACCAAAAACTTGGAACACTCTCTTTTTCATCTTGAAGATAAGGTTGTACGAAAGGGTGAAGTTGAATTAATGACGATTACTTGAAGCTTAAGAAAGACTTCTCGGACCCCAAGTAATCGGGAGAACGAACCAAAGACTTGGAACACTCTCTTTTTCATCACAAAAGAGGTTGTAATTGAATGGTGTTTAGATAAGTGGTGGGAAACGGATGACAATTACTCGAAGCTTAAGAAAGACTTCTTAGACCCCAAGTAATCGGGAGAACGAACCAAAGACTTGGAACACTCTTTTTCATCGAAAAGAAAGTTGTTTGAGTTAGAAATAGTTGAAAGATCTCGAGTTGTTAATGTTATTTAGGGGCGTCAATTGTTCACACCCGAATAAGACAACTCGCATGTAAACAACTGAAAGCAAGATCAAAGACTTGAACCTGCTCTTTACACCTTGAAAAGAATTAAATAGTTGTCAATTGATTGATGTTTTGTTTCGAAAATCCGCTTGACGTTGGATCAAGGGTTTGACTCGTTATCGCGTGCAAAGCGTGTTGAAAATGAAATTTTTTGAAAAAGAGACCGACTTGACTTACGCATCAAGGGTCGAGTTGTAATAGGTTGATGGAGAATGCGTATGAGCACTCGACTTACGGGTTGTTTGAAAGTGGCTCGATGATGAATCGAGAATCAGTTTGAAAATAGTTTGAATCCGCTCTAGTCCCTATGGGTGCTCCTAGGAGATAAACTAATAATCAAAGAAATACGAAACATACATCAGAATGGGAGAGGGATACATGTAAGTTACATGGGATTGCACGAAATAAAGGGGTCTCATTGTAAGGTAGCCCAAGAGAAAGCCGTGTGTGTGCATTTGTGTCCTAAACTACGCCTTGAGAAAAGTCGGGCACGACTCAAAGTTAGGATACCTGCAAATGACCAAAGATCCAACAGTCCACCAAATCGTCTTTTAGCGGTTTCGATATTTTATTAGGTACTTTCGAATATGGGTGAATAAATACGAATAAATATGATATGATAATAATAATATGAATAAATAATATGACAATAATATAAATAATACGTTAAGATAAATGTAGCAATAATATGAATAATAATATAACAATATAATATCCACAATAATATTTGACGGAAATTTAAGTTAGTGGTCAATGAAATAAAATCGAAAGAAAAAAGGGTGGTCTCAGATCCTTTGTTTCACGCCACTAACGTGACGGTTAAACGCCGGAAATCTCGTCATCGACCCGAAAAGTGAAATAGAATCGAAAAGACTAACCAAAATGCAACAAAAGAGATTTTAGAAAATGTTAAAAAAAATGACAAAATAGTTTAGTTGAGTTTCTATTAGAACTAAAAAACAAATTAATTAGGAAAACTTAATGCTAAAAAACGTTAGAAAGGAGCTAAAGTGGGAGGATATCCATCGAACGGAGGAAGGGTGCAAATAACATGGAATCATTATGGGCTACTAAGCTCATTCATCCCCTCCAAAAAACTGTAAAAAAAAAAACGAATGGGCCTCCAACCCAGCACACATCGAGACTCTTGAAAAGAGGAATAACAAAATGGGGTTGGACCCACAACACCCATCGGTTTCTTGCAAACCAAATCCCATTCTCTTAAAATAAAGAAAATAAAAAACAAAAAAAAAAACAAACACTTATATCTTCTGAACAAAAGCAACGAAAAAACAGGGCAAATAAATCAGAATGAGAAGAACAAAGGACGCCCATCAATGACGCTCGATTCAACCTTCTAATAGCTTTCGATTTCCATTCACTCCGTCTCGACCAGGTTTGATTTCAAGTCCTCTCCCTCAATTTCTTTCGTATACCTTTCCCTTCTACTAACTTTCTGTTTGAAATTTAAACCGGGTCTAGGTTTGAATTATGAACAGTTTGGAGGTTTGAGGTTGTGGATTGCGATGAAAATGAAGTTTCTGGGTCGTTTTTGATTTCAGAGATGAGTGGTTAAAGGTTCTGAAGGTTTGTTTTTGTGTTGCTGTTGAAAGGAGGAAGTGAGATTGAGGGAGAGAGAAGAGGTTCGGGGTTGCTGTTGTTGTTGTCGAAGAAGACTGGAGATTTATAGAGTTGATTGAAGGTGAGAAAGCTTGGTTTGTAGATTCGGTGGGCTTAAAGATTTATTGAAGAAGGTTAATGTTATTCTGAGAAATGGGTTTCTAAGAATAAGAAGTTTGTAGCCGAAAGTTCTGGGTTGTCCATTTGTTTATGTCGTGAGGAGATAAAGTGGGTCCACGGCTTGGAGTTTGTTATGAAGATTAGAGTCGAAGGATTTTCGGAACGGCATTAGGGTTTCGGTTCAACGCAGGGTTTCGAATGGTTAGGGGTTGGAAATTTCGCGAGGTTGATTTTCGCGGCTCTGGGGTTTCGGATGGGCTGATAGAAATGGTAGTGGTCGGGAATGAAGACGGTGAGAAGAGAAAGTTTCATATGGATTTTGTGAGGATTTGGAAGGATCCGTTTTGGAGCTATCGTAAAAGAAGTTCGATCTGGGAACAGGTTATGTGTTCTTGGTAGTTTAATGGTGATTGAGGGTTTTTGTGAGATGGAGTTCTGATGAAGAAAGGAAAGTTGAGGGTTGTTGATGGAATAGTGGAAAGTTGAAGGTGAGTATCGAATGGTTGAAATGATATGGTGAGGATTTGGTTTGTCTTTTGAAGTTTTTAGTATGAGGTTTTGAAGATTGTTGGGGGAGAAGGAAAACTGAGCTGAAGGTTGAAGAAAGATTATGGAGTTTTTCTGTTGTTCTTCTGGTGTGATTTTCCTTTGACAGGTTTTTTAGTGAAAACAACCCCCCCTAATCTCATCCAGTCTAGTAGGTTTTTATGGTGTAGCTATCCTCTTTACATTTTTTTCTCTCTGCCCCCCTTTAATGCGTGGTTGGTTCTATTGTTTTTGCAGTGGTACAAGTTGTAGCAGGGATCTGTTGGGCAAATTGGAGGTAATGGCAGGTTATTGTCTGGTGTGTGCAGTAGGTGTGAGCAGGTACGGTTCAAATTTGTTACAGCAATTTGGAGTTTTTTTGTGAGTAAGGTTGCAACCTACTCTGTTATGCGATTTCATACAAACTTTTGGTGGGGTCGTGTAATGCCATGGTTCAAGTTTGGATAGGATGTGCAAGGAGATGCTGAGAATGGGTTGTATGATTGATACATGTGGGGGTTCCTGTGTACTATCACCACAGCTTTTCAGAGGGTGGGACCTGGTTAATGTTGCTGCATTTTTTCCTCTTTTGCAGGTCCTTTGTCTGCTAGCCAAAGGCTTGGCTGTAAATGAAAAAATGCTTTGGGTTAAGTTTTAAAGAGAAGGTTTTATCCCCACTTTTGTGTTGTATTCTCAGCTTATATGGTTGTGGCGTCTGCGAGCTTTGTACGAGTGCAGGTACCAACAGATTTTGTCGTATTGCAAGCAAGGAAATTGGTTTTTTTTTGTGAGTCTTTTCTGCAGGTTATGTAGCTTCTAGCAGGTACCGTTTTTTTCAAGAGGCAAAAGGTGGAATAGGAAATTCGCAGCGCGTGGGAGCTGTTGCCATGGAAACTTCATACTTTGATTTTTTCCTTTTTTTATATAAAAACAGACACTGGGCTGTGTGGGCCATGAAGTTCATCTCATTTATGGGACTTTGTTGATTGTCTTGCTATTTATTTGATATTGGTTTCATGTGTAATCTTCAAGATTTTGATATTGGGCTTTGACTTATGATGTTCTTTTCGTTCCTTTTATAAATCTCTATATAAGGCCATTAATCATAATAATGAATAAACCATCATGTTAATTCTACCTTCTCTATGATTTGAAAATAGTACATAGAACCACACGTCTAAATTATACCAACCCATAATCTCCAAATTGAAAACCATCTTATACACTCCTTTAAACACCTTGATTTTCCAAAGAAATATTGACTTATATTTGTGAATAGTAATCTTGCAAACATTTGGTTCTAGATATTTAAGAAAGCAATGTGACTTCTAAATCAAAAATGGGAATTTTTGAGCACCATATCACTTTGAACATCAGATCATGATCCATTACTTCGCCGCCCTTTGAATATGTTTGCACTTCTCATGAGAGTTTGAATAATTGAATTGAGATTTTGCTTTTTTTTTTCATTGGAACATAGATTGAAACTCTAAAGTACTTCCTCAAAATACCTTAATCTCTCCTTCAAACACTTTAGACGCATTGCTTGAAAACCAATTAGTCTCGTGGCTTAAAATAAACACTCAATCATGGCCATCTTGATCAAGAATGAGCTAAAGCACGAAACACTCGAAATTGATATAGCTTGACTCACATACATATGTCTTGAATAAGCGTAAACCCTAATTCATAGCTCAAGACTGCACCGCTTGAATGGATCATACCCGGACCTTGATCTTAGAACCAAACTTTGCATAGCCGAGATTAGGTCAAAACCACCGAATAATACTCATCACTTGTCTGGATCACTTTACACAACCTTGAGCCACAAGCAGAGGCGACATATATTTTTTGATGTTAAGCAAGCGGGTAAATATACAGATGAAAATTGCACAAAGGTAGGACAAATTTGGGGTATGACAGATGCCCCTATCTAAATGGCTTAAACCGAGTAAGATGAACTGCTATAACGTTCTTTCTTTCGAGGTAGAAGACAATTAGATATAAAGAAGACCCTGAATTTGTCCGAAAAGAAAAGGAAATCTTGGGAATTGAAAATGATGGATGAGGTACCTCTGAGTAGACTGTAAATAACTAGCGAAAGGTTCACATCATCAAAAGGATGATGGGGACAAAACTCACACCGGCCACTACCACCCAAAAGGATGATTAGGACAATTACACACTCTGACACCAATCCAGATGACAGAACCCCCCCCCCCCACCAAAATGATGACAGAGCGAAACACAAACCAACTATCTCACAATCTATCATTAATGACTATGATAGACCCCACACCAAAAGGATGACGGAGCGACACATGCCGAACAATATCGCACAATCTATCATTAATGACCATGATAGAGCCCCACCAAAAGGATGACGGAGCGAAACACAAATAAACTATTGCACAATCTATCATTAATGTCCATGATAGAACCCCACCAAAAGGATGACGGAGCGAAACACAAATAAACTATCGCACAATCTATCATTAATGACCATGATAGACCCCCCACCAAAAGGATGACGGAGCGAAACTCACACCAAACAATATCGCACAATCTATCATTAATGACCATGATAGACCCCCCACCAAAAGGATGACGGAGCGAAACACAAACACATCGCACAATCTATCATTAATGACCATGATAGACCCCTCACCAAAAGGATGACGGAGCAAAACACAAACACATCGCACAATCTATCATTAATGACCATGATAGACCCCCCCACCAAAAGGATGACGGAGCGAAACTCACACCAAACAATATCGTACAATCCATCATTAATGACCATGATAGACCCCTCACAAAAAGGATGACGGAGCGAGACAAACACACATCGCACAATTTGACATCGACGAAATGCCAGACCCACCACCAAAAGGATGATGAAGCGAAACACAAACAAAATATCGCACAATCTGACATCGACGAAATGCCAGACCCACCACCAAAAGTATGATGGAGAGAAACACAAACAAAATACATCGCACAATCTATCATTAATGACCATGATAGACCCCTCACCAAAAGGACGATGGAGCGAGACAAACACACATCGCACAATCTGACATCGACGAAATGCCAGACCCACCACCAAAAGGATGATGGAGCGAAACACAAACAAAATATCGCACAATGTGACATTGACGAAATGCCAGACCTACCACCAAAAGGATGATGGAGCGAAACATAAACAAAATACATCGCACAATATATCATTAATGACCATGATAGACCCCTCACCAAAAGGATGACGGAGCGAGACAAACACACATCGCACAATCGGACATCGTCGAAATGCCAGACCCACCACCAAAAGGATGATGGAGCGAAACACAAACAAAATATCGCACAATCTGACATTGACGAAATGCCAGACCCACCACCAAAAGGATGATGGAGCGAAACACAAACAAAATACATCGCACAATCTATCATTAATGACCATGATAGACCCCTCACCAAAAGGATGACGGAGCGAGACAAACACACATCGCACAATCTGACATCGACGAAATGCCAGACCCACCACCAAAAGGATGATGGAGCGAAACACAAACAAAATATCGCACAATCTGACATCGACGAAACGCCAGACCCACCACCAAAAGGATGACGGAGCGAAAAACACACCAGTCACTACCACCAAAAGGATGATAGGACAAACACAATCGCACAATCTGACATCGACGAAACGCCAGACCCACCACCAAAAGGATGACGGAGTGAAACACACACCAGTCACTACCACCAAAAGGATGATAGGACAAACACTATCGCACAATCTGACATCGACGAAATGCCAGACCCACCACCAAAAGGATGACGGAGCGAAACACACACCAGTCACTACCACCAAAAGGATGATAGGACAAACACAATCGCACAATCTGACATCGACGAAACGCCAGACCCACCACCAAAAGGATGACGGCGCGAAACACACACCAGTCACTACCACCAAAAGGATGATAGGACAAACACTATCGCGCAATCTGGCATCGACGAAATGTCAGAACCACCACCAAAAGGATGACGGAGCGAAACACACACCAGTCACTACCACCAAGAGGATGATAGGACAAACACAATCGCACAATCTGACATCGACGAAATGCCAAACCCACCACCAAAAGGATGGTAGAGCAAAACACAACACACAGGTCGCTATCACCAAAAGGATGATAGGACAACACAGATTTGAAGTTTACCAACACCAAAAGGATGCAGGCTAGGTTGAACCGACGAAGTTCGGCTTTCACCAAAAGGATGATAGTAAGGAAATTGACAACGGTCACGCTTGCTGGGTACAACTCAATGGGGGACCCCCCAAGAGGAAGATTGAATTGAAATGAGTCAACGGGGTACGCCCACCGTCTTTGTTTGGAGATCATAGTTTTACTGAAATGATTTCATGGTTACGCCCATGAATTTTGAAGAGGATGCCCCTGACTGGGCTGAGTTTGTCTTGAAATGTCTTTTTTTGGTCAATAAAAGGTTGAACAACCTCGTGAGGAACGCTCACGGTTCTGCTGAAGATGCCCCTGCTCGGGCTGGCCCTTGCATTAAACTTCTTGGATTTGCCCAACAAAAGGTTGAACAACTTCGTGGAGAACGCCCACGGTCTTGAATGGTATGTCCCTGGCTGGGATGTATATTAACTTGAAGATCTGATCAACCACGAGGTTGAAATACGTCACGGGAAATACCCATGGTCTTGAAAAGAATGCCCCTGGCTAGGCTGAATCTTGCTTTGAACAACTTCGAATTTTGATGGGAGAAACCCGCAATTGGAGAAGATTGCCCCTGACTGGGCTGATGATTACTTTGAAGCTCCTGATATTCGTGGGAGAAATCCACGACCCTTGTGGAAGATGCCCCTGACCGGGCCGGTGATGGTATTGGAAATCTTCAAGATTGATCCTGGACCTTGACTTGCATATATGAATGTTGGATGATAAATGATATTCCATACGAGTGGAAGTGCAAATGCAAATGCCGACGCACGGAGATGCAAGAGCTGGGGAAGTATAGTATGATTGGAGTATGCATATGATGCAGGATATTTATGAGGTCGAATGCGATGCGTATGATGCATATGATTGCAGACAGGTAATTGGAAATGCTGGGAGACGCCAGCGTGGTGGACTCTGGAAGTTGCCAATGCAGATTGGACTTCGGGTGGTGGGAGGGATTGACTTCCTCGACACGTAGCTTGTTGAAGATGCCATGATTGAAGCAGACGAAGATACTCTATATGCCCCAAGTCTGGGTATTTGGTAGTTTGTTGTGAATTTCCTTCAGAAAAGGTTGCAACTCTGCTTGATGGTCAGGACGACCTGGTCTTGCCCCAGTCTGAACATGGTAATGGTCTGCCCCAGCTTAACCAGTTCTGGCATATGGAAGTTGAACTCGGATGACTTCCCCCTGCTCGAGCTGTTGAGTGATTTGCCCCAGCCTGTGGGTTCTGAGGTAGTCTTGCTTCGTGTCAGCCACTGAAAGTCAAGTTCCTCCTTAATTGCCCCTTGCTGAAATATCTTTGGATACCTAGCACTGTTTTGCAGTTAAAATTGTACATTCATAAATGGTAATATTAATGCAAAGTTCGATGCAAGTTTGAAAAAGTATCGTTTATTTGAAAGTGTTGTGGTAGTGAGACGAATTATCTCAAACGTTGTGTTGATTTTGATTGGTGTGAAAGATATATTAAGAGAAATGACACCAATGCTGATGATTAGAAATCATGTGAGGAGTCAGGTTACGCAACCTTGCGATAATATGCTTTCAGAATAAACCACATCTCAATTAGGTCTTTCGAGGGTTGTAACGTGGTCTTGTTCACGGTTATGAAACAAAGGATGCTAGGCTCAAAGTATAATTTGTACCCACCCCTTCTTCTTAATGATCTCCAGTCATACGCTCAGTTAATTCTACACTTGTCTGGACGGTGTAAGCTTGAAGGTTCAAGGTTTGCTCGACGTGGCAGTCACCTTATTTTGATGGATGTCAGTTCCCCTTTGATCTGGGTGGCCATTGAATCTTTTTTTGTTTTTTGTTGAGGGTTTCGGGGTCCTCTTTTGCTTTTGTTTTTGATCCCTAACTTTTGCATGGATTGACTTTGCTTGTCAGATCCATCGGGATTGCCTTGATTTTGCCTAAGTCCCCTCTAAGGTGTCTGACTTAGCAGGCTTTTGATGTTTTTTTGGATTTTGTTGGAAGGTTGTGACTGCCATGCCGTGGGTCTTCGATGAACAACCGTCTTCTGGATTTTGCTTGTTGATTCGAGTGTGGGATTGGATTAACTGAACGCTACCCTGCCCCAGGTTGAGTGTAAAAGGTTTGAATGTCCGTAGGAAACTTCTACTTCTAGGCTCGAAGTGGTTTACTAGGGATTAACTCCTTATATCTCCAGTGTTTAGGGGAATTGAAACAATGCCTGTACATCATTAACGAGATTCGGTCTGAAAGCATACAGTTTGCAATTATGGGTACCTTGTTTTCATCATCCTCCCTCAAATCAAGCTAAACAACAGTGAATAGAGTGGAGTGAATAAATGTGTCGGTGATAAGTGAAAATGAGTGAATACGACATAACTAATTCAAAACATGCATAAACAATACATTAATGAAAACCAAATACGAATGGCAATTGTTCAAAGCATACAATACTTAAACAAACAAAGACGAAACATAAGAAATGCGAAATATGAAATGGCAGCATGACGGCCTTCTTCGGGGAATGAACTTGACTGGAATCGATCTGATGTTGGCACTAGTTGACTGGTGGCATCAGATTGTTGATGATATTTGGAGACTTCCCATTGAAGTTGATAGCATCCCTATCGATCATGTCTTGAATTATGTGCTTGAAAGCCCTGCAGTCCTCAATGGTGTGACCTGGAGCGCCCTTATGAAACTCACAATGAGCATTTGCATCGTAATCGGCAGGAATGATAGTTGGAGGAGCCAAATCTCTCGGAACAATAGCTTTCTTCTCCATCAACTGAGCAAAGATTTTGGCATATGACATTGGTAGACGATCAAAGACTCTATTTGGTCTCCATGATCTCTGCGGACGCTGTGGGCGAGCACCTTGTCGTTGCTGAGTAGCTTGCATCTGCTGTTGCTGAGGAGGATACTGATATCCTTACTGGTTATAGGCTTGTTGCTGAGGAGCCTGTTGCCGTGGCATCTGAGCTTGCGCTGCTTGAATAGCTGGCTGATAAGGCATTGGAGCATATTACGCAGCAGCAACATATGGATACTGATAGTAGGGAACTTGATAAGGCATAGGAGCATGAGCTTGTTGAGAAGCTTGCCCTTTCTGCAAAAAGATGGCATTTGTCTCGCCCTCTTTCTTCTTGTATCCGTTAAAAGGCCTCTTGGCATTAGCCTGGCTGTTAGAACCTCCTGGGATCTTCCCACTCTTCAGCCCTTCTTCAATTCTCTCACCAACAATCACCAAGTCAGAAAATCCAGCGGAGACACTACCGATCAGCTTTTCGTAGTACTGGCCTTGCAAGGTACCCATGAAGATGTCGATCAGTTCACGGTTAACCAGAGGTGGATGCACCCTTGCGGCTAGCTCTCTCCATCGTTGTGCGTACTCCTTGAAGGATTCGTTGTCCTTCTGAGTCATACTCTGAAGCTGAGTACGATTCGGAGCAAGATCTGTGTTATACTTATACTGCTTGACAAATGCATCGACTAGCTCGGCCCAAGTGCGCACACTGCTACGTTCCAGTTGCATGTACCATTCGAGTGATGCCCCAGACAAACTGCCTTGGAAGCAATGGATCATGAGCTTTTCATCTCTGGCATAGGCAGCCATCTTGCAACAGTACATCTTCAAATGAATATTCGGGCAACTGAGACCTTTGTACTTCGAAAATTCAGGCGCTTTGAACTTGGGAGGAATGACAACATCAGGTACCAAGCACAATTCCAAAGCACTGAAAGAATTTGAGTTATGCCCCTCCATGGCTCGGAGTTTCTCGGCTAGATCTCGGCACATCTTCATGGCTTCTGAATCCTGAGCGGCAACAGGACTGGAAATGGGAATAGCAGCATGATAGTTCTGAACGTCGTCATACTGATCCATCAGAGTATCTTCGATATGAGGAACTGGGATTTGCACAGCAGTAGGCTGGGCCTGCGGGATAGCTCTAATGGTAACTCCGGTCGCTGGGATTGGCTGAGAAGCGTTCCCTTCGGCTGCGTTATTGAAGTTCAACGGCATCCCATGAGGATTTGGAATTGGAACCAAAGGGATGGCAGTAGACCCTTGTCCTTGACCATTGTTGTTGACAATAGCAGCGGCTTTACGTTGTTCTTCCTCTCTTCTGGCCGTGAGGATGGCTTCGAGGATCTGGTCAATCTTTCCTTTCATAGAATCCAACTCTTCCCTGAAGGTAGCTTGCTCCTATTGAATCTGCTCCGTCATTCGTCTTGTATTGGCTCTAGTTGCGTACTGGTGTCAAGGACTCAACTTGATTTACTGGATATGAAGGAGAGAGAAACATGAGAAACTGTTGAAGGAAGGAGAATGCAAGATGCACAACAAATGAGATGCAATGCAAATGATATGCAATGCAAGATGCAAGATCCAGGATCACAGGATCACAAATTCACACAATTCTGAGATTCAGCCGGGCGAACGGTTCAAGGATCACAGTCACTGCTCAAAGAAACCCCCACAGGTAGGATTCTAAAACGGGTAGGTGCCTAGAGTCATGGACATCTTTCAAAGATATTACTGCCATGACAAAGCCTCATCACGACGGTAATATCCTTAAAAATAATCTCCTCTAGGTGAGGTTCTCGTATCTTCCACGCGAGAAAGACTTCTCGAAGGCATCAACTACACAACCATCGACACACGGATTCTAGAAAAGGTTCTCAGAGTCATAGATCGAGGTTGAAAATATTACTGTAAGAAAGTAATACGTTCAAGGGATCTCGTCTGATTGGGGCGTTCATATTAATTCACAAAGAATTAACACTACCAACCACCATGGATAAAACGGTTTATGGTCATTGGGATCAACGATTCAAACTCGAAAACACTATTGTCATGGCGAAGACTCACCACAACAACAACATCTCCAAGGAATCTACTCCAAGCGGGGTTTTCGCTTCAACTCAACGTGAAAGACTCCACGCAAGTCTCCACTACACAACCACCATCCTAATCCTAGGGTTATACTCGGACTCGGGTGTAGAGCCATCTCACAAAATAACCATAAGCAAAACAACCCCACAATGCCATAAGCACAAGTAACCAAGATAAGGATACAAATAAATAAGCGAGAAGAAAATAAAAACAAAAAGCTAACAACTCAAACTAAGATAGGCTCGACTCTCTCTTGCATGGAGCAATGGTCCCCAGCAGAGTCGCCACCTGTCGCACCTCGAAAAATTCATTTCGAACATACGACCCTCGCGCGAAAGGCGCGGAAAATGCGGTTCGACAGAGTCGCCACCGAACTTTATTTTTCCCGAATGAAGGAGAGAGGAAAATATCGAGAAAACCTCAAAAACACGGAAGGAACAGGGCCTTCGCAACCATATTCCTGGGTTCGGGAGTCGGTTAGGCGAGGGGAAGGTATTAGCACCCCTTACGTCCGTCGTACTCGACGGGAACCTCTTAATTCGAGTTAATGGGTGTTAGCTAAACTTAATTCTTCTCTTCTCTCTACTAAATGCTAAAGGATACAATAAAGGGATAAAAACACTAGGGGAAAGTGGATGGTTAGAAGATAGGGTGCTCGCCAAGGATTGGGGCCCTTGTGCCTACGTATGCTCATTCGGACGAGAATGAGAAATCAGAGCGTCGTAGTTCGACTACGGGAAAGGATTGGGGAAAATGGAAGATGGAGGGGATTGTGATCGCCAAGATCATCGCAATCTTGTGCCTACGTATCTTACATTCAAGAGTGAATGAAGAATCAGAGCGTCCGTAGTTCGTGGTAACGACCACGAAAGAAACGAGTTTGAATTGGTTGAAAGTGGGCACAGATGACGACTAATTGAAGATTAAGAAAGACTTCTCGGACCCAAGTAATCGACAGAGTGAACCAAAGACTTGGAACACTCTCTTTTTCATCTTGAAGATAAGGTTGTACGAAAGGGTGAAGTTGAATTAATGACGATTACTTGAAGCTTAAGAAAGACTTCTCGGACCCCAAGTAACCGGGAGAGCGAACCAAAGACTTGGAACACTCTCTTTTTCATCGCAAAAGAGGTTGTAATTGAATGGTGTTTAGATAAGTGGTGGGAAATGGATGAAAATTACTCGAAGCTTAAGAAAGACTTCTTAGACCCCAAGTAATCGGGAGAACGAACCAAAGACTTGGAACACTCTTTTTCATCGAAAAGAAAGTTGTTTGAGTTGGAAATAGTTGAACGATGTCGAGTTGTTAATGTTATTTAGGGGCGTCAATTGTTCACACCCGAATAAGACAACTCGCATGTAAACAACTGAAAGCAAGATCAAAGACTTGAACCTGCTCTTTACACCTTGAAAAGAATTAAATAGTTGTCAATTGATTGATGTTTTGTTTCGAAAATCCGCTTGACGTTGGATCAAGGGTTTGACTCGTTATCGCGTGCAAAGCGTGTTGAAACTGAAATTGTTTGAAAAAGAGACCGACTTGACTTACGCATCAAGGGTTGAGTTGTAATAGGTTGATGGAGAATGTGTATGAGCACTCGACTTACGGGTTGTTTGAAAGTGGCTCGATGATGAATCGAGAATCAGTTTGAAAATAGTTTGAATCCGCTCTAGTCCCTATGGGTGCTCCTAGGAGATAAACTAATAATCAAAGAAATACAAAACATACATCAGAATGGGAGAGGGATACATGTAAGTTACATGGGATTGCACGAAATAAAGGGGTCTCATTGTAAGGTAGCCCAAGAGAAAGTCGTGTGTGTGCATTTGTGTCCTAAACTACGCCTTGAGAAAAGTCGGGCACGACTCAAAGTTAGGATACCTGCAAATGACCAAAGATCCAACAGTCCACCAAATCGCCTTTTAGCGGTTTCGATATTTTATTAGGTACTTTCGAATATGGGTGAATAAATACGAATAAATATGATATGATAATAATAATATGAATAAATAATATGATAATAATATAAATAATACGTTAAGATAAATGTAGCAATAATATGAATAATAATATAACAATATAATATCCACAATAATATTTGACGGAAATTTAAGTTAGTGGTCAATGAAATAAAATCGAAAGAAAAAAGGGTGGTCTCAGATCCTTTATTTCACGCCACTAACGTGACGGTTAAACGCCGGAAATCTCGTCATCGACCCGAAAAGTGAAATAGAATCGAAAAGACTAACCAAAATGCAACAAAAGAGATTTTAGAAAATGTTAAAAAAAATGACAAAATAGTTTAGTTGAGTTTCTATTAGAACTAAAAAACAAATTAATTAGGAAAACTTAATGCTAAAAAACGTTAGAAAGGAGCTAAAGTGGGAGGACATCCATCGAACGGAGGAAGGGTGCAAATAACATGGAATCATTATGGGCTACTAAGCCCATTCATCCCCTCCAAAAAACTGTAAAAAAACAAACGAATGGGCCTCCAGCCCAGCACACATCGAGACTCTTGAAAAGAGGAATAACAAAATGGGGTTGGACCCACAACACCCATCGGTTTCTTGCAAACCAAATCCCATTCTCTTAAAATAAAGAAAATTAAAAAAAAAACACTTATATCTTCTGAACAAAAGCAACGAAAAAACAGGGCAAATAAATCAGAATGAGAAGAACAAAGGACGCCCATCAATGACGCTCGATTCAACCTTCTAATAGCTTTCGATTTCCATTCACTCCGTCTCGACCAGGTTTGATTTCAAGTCCTCTCCCTCAATTTGTTTCGTATACCTTTCCCTTCTACTAACTTTCTGTTTGAAATTTAAACCGGGTCTAGGTTTGATTTATGAACAGTTTGGAGGTTTGAGGTTGTGGATTGCGATGAAAATGAAGTTTCTGGGTCGGTTTTGATTTCAGAGATGAGTGGTTAAAGGTTCTGAAGGTTTGTTTTTGTGTTCCAGTTGAAAGGAGGAAGTGAGATTGAGAGAGAGAGAAGAGGTTCGGGGTTGTTGTTGTTGCTGTCGAAGAAGACTGGAGATTTATAGAGTTGATTGAAGGTGAGAAAGCTTGGTTTGTAGATTCGGTGGGTTTAAAGATTTGTTGAAGAAGGTTAATGTTGTTCTGAGAAATGGGTTTCTAAGAATAAGAAGTTTGTAGCAGAAAGTTCTGGGTTGTCCATTTGTTTATGTCGTGAGGAGATAAAGTGGGTCCACGACTTGGAGTTTGTTATGAAGATTAAAGTCGAAGGATTTTCGGAACGACATTAGGGTGTCGGTTCAACGCAGGGTTTCGAATGGTTAGGGGTTGGAAATTTCGCGAGGTTGATTTTCGTGGCTCTGGGGTTTCGGATGGGCTGATAGAAATGGTAGTGGTCGGGAATGAAGACCGTGAGAAGAGAAAGTTTCAGATGGATTTTGTGAGGATTTGGAAGGATCCGTTTTGGAGCTATCGTAAAAGAAGTTCGATCTGGGAACAGGTTATGTGTTCTTGGTAGTTTAATGGTGATTGAGGGTTTTTGTGAGATGGAGTCCTGATGAAGAAGGGAAAGTTGAGGGTTGTTGATGGAATAGTGGAGAGTTGAAGGTGAGTATCGAATGGTTGAAATGATATGGTGAGGATTTGGTTTGTGTTTTGAAGTTTTTAGTATGAGGTTTTGAAGATTGTTGGGGGAGAAGCAAAACTGAGCTGAAGGTTGAAGAAAGATTATGGAGTTTTTCTGTTGTTCTTCTGGTGTGATTTTCCTTTGACAGGTTTTTTAGTGAAAACAACCCCCCCTAATCGCATCCAGTCTAGTAGGTTTTTATGGTGTAGCTATCCTCTTTACCTTTTTTCTCTCTGCCCCCCTTTAATGTGTGGTTGGTTCTATTGTTTTTGCAGTGGTACAAGTTGTAGCAGGGATCTGTTGGGCAAATTGGAGGTAATGGCAGGTTATTGTCTGGTGTGTGCAGCAGGTATGAGCAGGTACGGTTCAAATTTGTTACAGCAATTTGGAGTTTTTTTGTGAGTAAGGTTGCAACCTACTCTGTTATGCGATTTCATATAAACTTTTGGTGGGGTCGTGTAATGCCATGGTTCAAGTTTGGATAGGATGTGCAAGGAGATGCTGAGAATGGGTTGTATGATTGATACATGTTGGGGTTCCTGTGTACTATCACCACAGCTTTTCAGAGGGTGGGACCTGGTTAATGTTGCTGCGTTTTTTCCTCTTTTGCAGGTCCTTTGTCTGCTAGCCAAAGGCTTGGCTGTAAATGAAAAAATGCTTTGGGTTAAGTTTTAAAGAGAAGGTTTTATCCCCACTTTTGTGTTGTATTCTCAGCTTATATGGTTGTGGCGTCTGCGAGCTTTGTACGAGTGCAGGTACCAACAGATTTTGTCGTATTGCAAGCAAGGAAATTGGTTTTTTTTTGTGAGTCTTTTCTGCAGGTTATGTAGCTTCTAGCAGGTACCGTTTTTTTCAAGAGGCAAAAGGTGGAATAGGAAATTCGCAGCGCGTGGGAGCTGTTGCCATGGAAACTTCATACTTTGATTTTTTTCCTTTTTTTATATAAAAACAGACACTGGGCCGTGTGGGCCATGAAGTTCATCTCATTTATGGGACTTTGTTGATTGTCTTGCTATTTATTTGATATTGGTTTCATGTGTAATCTTCAAGATTTTGATATTGGGCTTTGACTTATGATGTTCTTTTCCTTCCTTTTATAAATCTCTATATAAGGCCATTAATCATAATAATGAATAAACCATCATGCCAATTCTACCTTCTCTATGATTTGAAAATAGTACATAGAACCACACGTCTAAATTATACCAACCCATAATCTCCAAATTGAAAACCATCTTATACACTCCTTTAAACACCTTGATTTTTCAAAGAAATATTGACTTATATTTGTGAGTAGTAATCTTGCAAACATTTGGTTCTAGATATTTAAGAAAGCAATGTGACTTCTAAATCAAAAATGGAAATTTTTTAGCACCATATCACTTTGAACATCGGATCATGATCCATTACTTTGCCGCCCTTTGAATATGTTTGCACTTCTCATGAGAGTTTGAATAATTGAATTGAGATTTTGCTTTTTCTTGTCATTGGAACATAGATTGAAACTCTAAAGTACTTCCTCAAAATACCTTAATCTCTCCTCCAAACACTTTAGACGCATTGCTTGAAAACCAATTAGTCTCGTGGCTTAAAATAAACACTCAATCATGGCCATCTTGATCAAGAATGAGCTAAAGCACGAAACACTCGAAATTGATATAGCTTGACTCACATACATATGTCTTGAATAAGCGTAAACCCTAATTCATAGCTCAAGACTGCACCGCTTGAATGGATCATACCCGGACCTTGATCTTAGAACCAAACTTTGCATAGTCGAGATTAGGTCAAAACCACCGAATAATACTCATCACTTGTCTGGGTCACTTTACACAACCTTGAGCCACAAGCAGAGGCGACATATATTTTTTAATGTTAAGAAAGCGGGTAAATATACAGATGAAAATTGCACAAAGGTAGGACAAATTTGGGGTATGACACATACTCACATTTTCTAAAAGTAGACGGAAAGACAACAATACTCACATCGTCTAGGGATAGACTGAAAGAAACCAATACTCACATCGTCTAAGGATAGACAGAAAGACACCAAAACTCACATCGTCTAAGGATAGACGATAAGAAAACCTGTTGGGGAACACGTCGTCAATAGGAATTGATGGAAAGAAAATCTACTTGGAGACACATCGTCAATAGGAATTGACGGAAAGAAAATCTGCTTGGAGACACATCGTCAATAAGAATTGACGGAAAGAAAATATGTTGGGATGTCATCATCAGAGGACTGATGGACAAAGTAGCTCTGCTTGAGGAATGCCATTATCGAAGCATAACCGACGTATGATCTGAAACCCGAGTAAAGCGACAAGCTGTCTGAATAAAGTCGTTGGAGAAATGCCCCTATACTGGTTGAAGAGCGATTCAAGTTGCCAAAGAAAGCTGACAGAAACTGGCTTATGCTTCGTATGCATATGTGTATGTTTGAATTTTTCTATGGCGTTATGCTCCATACGAAATGGAAATGCTACGCGTTTGAGGATGAAATGCAAAGATGATGCAAATATGATAACTATATGCAACAATGCCGATGCAGGCCCAGGCCGCCGGGAAAAGCTGGATACAACAGAACGGCTCCAGCAAAATAAATGATGAAGACGAAGCTAACTCCGCTGGGGATAGCCGGATATGCCAAATATGATTGGACTCTACCAGGGATAGCTTACACGCGCCAATGATGATTGGACTCTTGCTGGGGAAAACAGACGAAGTCTTCCTGCATACCAAAGGAAATTGGATTTGCAAAGGATCAGGTACGACTGATGCTGGAAAAAAAATCCTGTCTTAACTTTAAGGTTTTTGGTTGAAGGGTCAAGGGATAGTAACATGACTTCCCGAAGTTCGTCTTGAACTTTCCAGTTGATAACTCTTGAATAGCCCTGATGATATGGAGAGGAACAATTCCTACGCTCCCAATCTGCCCCAGCCTGTGGGATCTCTGTGGGGATGTTCCTCAAAAGGAAATATGAAATCTCATAACTCCGATGGTTTGATATGAACTACCTCAGCATCTTGAACCTCAGAGAGGTGCTTCATATTAATTGCCCCATGGACAAGAAATGACTACTGCGCTCCTAGGGTGACCTGCCTCAGCCTGCAATGACTTTGCCCCTGATTGGCGACTTCACTGGGGATGATACCTATGGCTGCGAGATATCCACAGATCTCAACCTGATTTCCCCTATTAACTGTCTTTTGGCTGGCTGGCTCCCATGCTGTAATCATTTGACATATTGCCCTGGTTCGACGGAGTATTCAAGCAATCTGCATTCTATCCTAATTCAAGTCCAATGCGAATGTCGGGAAATCAACTAATGAAGCAGACAAAAGACGGGTGAGCTCCCTGTTCCGGATGAGGATGGACATGCAAAAATGAAATGCACATGTAATGCAATGCAAAATGCAGAATGCTAATGCAACAGACATGGGATCAAAGTATCCAATGCTCAAAATCGCTGCGGTGCCGTTGACTGAATTCAACAATAGCTCCGCTCTGATCAAAATCCTGAGATAACACACTGGACGAAACATTCAGGATCAACAGTCCACACTAACAAGAAAAAACAGGGTTGGTTGTGTAACACCCATTTTAATTATTTAGTCTTTTGGTGTTATTTTATTTTGGTGTGTCCTTTGTGTGGGGGGGTGTCTGAGAGTGTTGCTGGGTGTCCTTAATTTATAGGAATTGTTTAATAAAATATAGAGTTTAATAATAATATAATATAATTAATAATGATGAAAATCTAATAATTAGTATTATTATTATTATTATAATAAAATGAAAGAAGGATTAAAAAGGGGTATTAGAGTTTGGGAGAAAGGAGAGATCCGAACACGATAAGTCAGTTTTATAGAGAAGAGCAAAGGGGAAGAACAAGGAGGAAGAGAAGAAGGCTAGGTCTAACAATTCTTCTGAGTTCTTCGTCAATCGGAGCATTAATAGAGGTAAGGGGGAGAAACTGATTGGGATTGGTAATTGCATGAATTGGGCAGTTGGGGATTCCTTAACCCCGTAAGGATTTTGATGAACATGTTTGTTATGTTGATATGTCTTTGATTGTTGTTGATTATGATGAAATTGGTGTGCATGTTGATGTGTTTATGATTGTTGTTGCCGTTGATGAATGGGTACACGTACTGTGTGATTTGGTGAGGTTCCGAGTAACTTCTGTAGTTCTGATGATGGACATAGGTGTGGATTCTGGAGAAAAATTGGTAGAATAATAACTAGAGTAGTGTGTACTGGTTGTAATGGTGATAGGATGGGAGATGGAAGTAGAGTGATAGGCTTGGAATGAGCAAGAGGACATTGTTGGACAGCGAGGGTTTAGAGAGATCGCGGACGCTCGCTAGCATCTTCACTAGGCGTGCTGGTCGTGAGCATTCGCCAGGGACTCGCTAGGCGAGTGAGGTAGCGAACACTTCCAGTAGCTACTGTTTTCCTTCGCTAGGGAGTTCGCTAGGCGAACAGCTAGCGAGCGTTCGCTAGGGCTTCGCTAAGCGAATGAGCCAGCGAGCATGACAGCAAATTGTGGTTTTGTACGGTGAGAGTGGTTCTGTTGTCTTGTAGTATCCCTTGAGTTGTGACCAACATAGATATGGTGATTAGTGGTGAAGAGTGTATACTTGACATTAAAAGGTGAAATTATGTAGTGAGTGAAGTGAGTTGAAATAAGTAGATTGTGGTGTGAGATATGTATGGGGTATGGTGATGGGATCTGGGGGATCATGTGACTTTAATTAAAATAATGAATTGATGAACAATATGTATGTATGATGTATGGTGATGTGATCAGGAGATCATCTGCACTTTGTGTGCTTGAGTTCATTTATTGTGCATTTGGTGTTATGTATATCATGGTGTTTGGTGGGACGAATCATTGCTCAAGAGGAGTGTATGTGATTCATCCGTACTCCATTACGGAGAATGGTGGGGACAGATCATGGCCAAGGACAGGTGTATATGATCTATCTGGGGTTCGATTGAATGAACCAATGAGTCGGTACCGCATGCATGATGTTGAGTTGCCTAATTGCATTATGGTGTGTTGTGTTGGTGTTGGACAGTAGGTCGTGTTTGATGAATGTTGGGTGATGAATTATATGATTACTACCTTTATTTCATGTACTGTATTACCGATAATTTTGATCATATTTTCTCACCCCTTTGTTGTTGTTGTGGTCTGTGCTTCTTCGGAAGTACAGATAATCCAGGTACTTAGCTAGCTTGGATAGAGGTGTGCGAGTCAAGTCTTAGGATGCTCTGATACGTAGCACGAGACTTGGGCGTTTTCTTTTGATTTAGTTGAACTTATTTTACTTTCCTGTGACGTATCATGTGTTGGTGCATTTTATTAATGAATATTTTCATGTATTGGCGGATGGCCGAGAATGACGAACTAATGGATATTTTCCGCTGCTTTGTTTTTGAAAACCTTCTAATGAAGAGTATGTTAAATTATTTGGATATGATATCCCACTTTTGAAGGGAGATTCTGATGTTTAATTGAATTAATCGCATATTATTTTAATTCGGAAAGTGGGGTGTTACAATTGGCATCAGAGCAGGTCGGTCCATCCGGCCAGTGTAGTTGTTGAGTCTGTCCTTAGAATAGAGATTGTGTATCTTTTAACCTGGTGTTGTTATTGTTGAGCAGTATGGCAGGAAGGAATGATGCTGCTTTGGCTGCTGCAATGCAAGCGATGGCGAGGTGGTTGCTAATCAGAACCAAGTTGCGGGTGCGCAATTTGGGGATTTGGCACAATTTTGGGGTAGCAAGCTGCCGACGTTTGAAGGAAGAGTTTTGGATCCTGAAGCTGCGCAGACGTGGCTGAAGGCGATTGAGAAAATTTTCCGGACAATGGGTTGTAGTGATGAGCAAAAGGTGAGATTTGGTACTCATATGCTGGAAGGTGAAGCTGAGGATTGGTGGGACAACAGTCGCCAGAGGTGGGTGATTGCAGGAACTGTGATCACTTGGAACGTAGTTCGAAAGGGTTTTCTGGAGAAGTACTTTCCGGAGGACATACGAAGTGCTAAGGAGATAGAGTTCCTAGAGCTGAAGCACGGTAATCTGACCGTAGCAGAGTATGCTGCGAAATTTGAAGCGTTGGTGCAGTATTGTCCTCATTACAATATTGAAGATGCGATGACCTCTAAGTGTTTGAAATTTGAGAATGGGCTGCATCCGGAAGTTAAGTTGGGGATTGCTTGTCAGAAGATCCAGAATTATCCTGAGCTGGTAAGCAGAAGCAAGATCTATGATAATGATAATCGGGCCAGGATTGCACATTATAAGGCGGTGAATGACCGTAAAGGTAAGCAGAGATTTGGTGGTATTTCTTACAGTGTTCCTGCTGATAAGGGAAAGCATAAGGCTTCTTCTGATAAGAAGTCTAGAGAAGGGAAAACATCTGCTGATTTGAAATGTTTCCGGTGCGATGGCGCGGGTCATTGTGCTAATAAGTGTCCTAATGAGGTGAAGAAGTGCTTCAGGTGTGGTAAGCCAGGCCATGTAATAGCTGATTGCAGAGCCACTATGTCTACCTATTATAACTGTGGTGAGAAAGGTCATATCAGTACGCACTGCGAGAAGCCGAAGAAGTCTCAGGCGTCTCAGGCCAGTGGTAAAGTGTTTGCTGTAGTGGGAACTCAAGCTACCAGTGAGGAGCATTCTATCAAAGGTACTTGTTTCATCAATAATATTCCTTTGACTGCTATTGTTGATACGGGTGCAACCCACTCGTTCATTTCTATTGATTGTGTAAAGAGGTTAGCATTGGTGTCGTCTGCTCTTGATCGACAGATGACCATTGAGACTTCCTCTATTGGTTCAGTGACTACTTCTTTAGTGTGCTTGAAGTGTCCACTAACTATTTTCGGTAGAGACTTTGGGGTAGATTTGATTTGTCTGCCACTTGGTAATTTGGATGTTATTCTAGGTCTGAACTGGTTGGAGTTCAATCGAGTCTACATCGATTGTTTTCGGAAGGTGTTGTTGTTTCTTACTCCAGAAGAGGAAACATTGGCGAATTCCTTGTCTAATAAGGAATTGAGGACCCTGTTGGAGGACGGAGCTAAGATGTTTGCTTTATTTGCGTCATTGTCGGTTGACAGCAAGACATCAGTGAAAGAGTTGGCGGTGGTGAATGAATTTCCTGAAGTATTTCTTGATGACATTACGGAATTACCTCTGATGAGAGAAGTTGAATTTAGCATTGATCTTGTTCCTGGTACATGACCTATATCTATGGCGCCGTACAGGATGTCGGCAGTGGAATTGGCTGAATTGAAATCTCAGATTGGAGAATTGTTGGATAGAAAGTTTATCAGACCGAGTGTGTCGCTGTGGGGAGCTCCAATGCTGTTGGTAAAGAAGAAGGATGGCAGTATGCGTCTGTGTATCGATTACCGTTAGTTGAATAAAGTGACCATTAAGAATAAATATCGTCTTCCAAGGATTGACGATTTGATGAATCAGTTGGTGGAAGCTAGAGTGTTCAGTAAAATTGACTTGAGGTCGGGTTACCATCAGATTAGAGTGAAAGAAGGTGATATTCAGAAGACGACATTTAGAACTCGATATGGACATTACGAATATGTTGTGATGCCTTTTGGAGTGTCTAATGCACCGGGATTGTTTATGGAGTATCTGAACCGAATTTTCCATTCTTATTTGGATCATTTCATTGTTGTGTTTATTGACGACATACTGATTTATTCTAAGTCTGAGGAAGAGCATGCAGGACATTTGAGAATTGCTTTGCAGGTGTTGAAAGATAATAAGTTGTTTGCTAAGCTATCAAAGTGTGAGTTCTGGTTGAAGATAGTGAGTTTCTTGGGGCATGTAATATCCGGTGATGGTATATCGGTGGACCCATCGAAAGTGAGTGCAGTGTTGCAGTGGGAACCACCGAAGACAATGACAGAAATTAGAAGCTTTTTGGGTTTGGCAGGATACTACCGAAGGTTTATTGAAGGGTTTTCTAATTTGGCGTTGCCATTGACTCAGTTGACGAGAAAGAATCAAGTTTTTGTGTGGGACGATGCTTGTGAAGAAAGCTTTGAGGAACTGAAAAAGAAATTAACTACGGCACCAGTGTTAGTGTTGCCAACTCCGAGTGAACCTTTTGTGGTGTACTGTGATGCGTCTAAGATGGGATTAGGCGGAGTTCCTATGCAAGACGGTAAGGTGGTAGCGTATGCTTCGCAACAACTGAGGGTGCATGAAAGGAATTACCCTACTCATGACCTTGAGTTGGCTGCGGTAGTTTTCGTGTTGAAGATCTGGAGGCACTATTTGCATGGTTCGAGGTTTGAGGTATTTAGTGACCATAAGAGCCTAAAATATCTGTTCGATCAGAAAGAGCTAAATATGAGACAGAGAAGATGTTTGGAATTCTTGAAAGATTATGATTTCAACTTGAGTTATCATCCAAGAAAGGTGAATGTAGTAGCAGATGCCTTGAGCAGGAAAGCAATTCATATGTCGGCTTTAATGGTGAAAGAGATGGAACTAATTGAGCAGTTCAGAGATCTGAGCATGGTTTGTGAGACTACGGCTGATGGTGTGATGTTGGGCAAGTTGAAGGTGAATAATGATTTCTTGGATTTGATTAAGGAAAGCCAAAAGCTAGATGTGAAGTTAGTAGATTTGATGCCTGGAGTAGAGAGCGACCCCAGTAGTGATTTTAAGTTGGATAGTGTCGGTGTGTTGAGATTCAGAGGCAGGATTTGTGTGTCGGATAATGACGAACTGAAGAAGTCAATTCTGAGCGAAGGACATAATAGTAGTCTGAGTATCCATCCAGGAGCTACGAAGATGTACCATGATTTAAGGAAGTTATTTTGGTGGTCCGATATGAAAAGAGATATAGCTCAATTTGTTTATGCCTGTTTGACATGTCAGAAATCGAAGGTAGAGCTTTAGAGACCTTCTGGATTTATGCAACCGTTGGAAGTTTCGGTTTGGAAATGGGATTGTATCACCATGGATTTTGTGACGGGTGTGCTGAATACGGCGAGAGGATTTGATGCTATTTGGGTAATTGTGGATCGACTTACGAAGTTTGCATATTTTATGCCGATTAATATCAGCTTTTTGTTGGTGAAGCTTGCAGAGATTTATATTCGGGTGATTGTGAAGCTACATGGTGTTCCGTCAAGTATCGTGTCGGATAGAGATCCGAGGTTTACTTCAGAATTTTGGAGGAGTTTACAGGAAGCTTTGGGTACTAAGTTGAAGCTGAGTTCATCTTACCATCCTCAAACTGATGGTCAGTCAGAGAGGACTATTCAGTCGCTAGAAGATTTGCTGAGAGCTTGTGTGTTGTAAAAGGGTGGTGCGTGGGATACTCATTTACCATTGATAGAGTTCACGTACATCAGCGGTTACCATTCTAGCATCGGAATGGCACCGTTTGAGGCTTTAGACAGTAGGAGGTGCAGAACTCCTCTGTGTTGGTATGAAACAGGTGAGAATGTGGTATTGGGACCGGAAATTGTGCAACAGACTACTGAGACCATTAAGATGATTCGTGAGAAAATGAAAGCGTCTCAGAGTAGGCAGAAAAGTTATCATGATAACCGAAGGAAAGAACTGGAATTCAGTGAAGGTGATCATGTGTTTCTAAGAGTTAACCCAGTGACTGGTGTGGGTCGTGCGTTGAAATCCAAGAAGCTGGATCCTATGTTTATTGGACCGTATCAGATTTTGCAGAGAATTGGTGGTGTAGCTTATAGAGTGGCGTTACCGCTTGAGATTTCGAATCTACATGACGTGTTTCATGTGTCACAACTCTGAAAGTATGTCTCAGACCCATCTCATGTGATTCCGAGAGACGAAGTTCAAATCTAGGAGAATCTTACTGTTGAGACGATGCTGTTGAGGATCGAAGATCGTAAAATGAAACAACTCCGAGGAAAGGAGATATCTTTGGTGAAAGTGGTTTGGGGAGGTGCTGCAGGAGGCAGTGTGACCTGGGAATTGGAAAGCAGGATGCGGGAAGCATATCCGGAATTGTTTCCATCAGGTAATTTTCGAAGACGAAAATAATTAAAGTGGGGGAGAGTTGTAACACCCATTTTAATTATTTAGTCTTTTAGTGTTATTTTATTTTGGTGTGTCCTTTGTGTGGGGGTGTGTCTGAGAGCGTTGTTGGGTGTCCTTAATTTATAGGAATTATTTAATAAAATATAGAGTTTAATAATAATATAATATAATTAATAATGATGATAATCTAATAATTATTATTATTATTATTATTATTATTATTATTATTATTATTATTATTATTATTATTATTATTATTATTATTATTATTATTATTATTATTATTATTATTATTATTATTATTGGAATAAAATGAAAGAAGGATTAAAAAGGGGTATTAGAGGAGTTTGGGAGAAAGGAGAGATCAAAACACGATAAGTCAGTTTTAGAGAGAAGAGCAAAGGGGAAGAACAAAGAGGGGGAGAAAAAGGCTAGGTCTAACAATTCTTCTGAGTTCTTCGTCAATCGGAGCATTAATCGAGGTAAGGGGGGAGAAACTGCTTGGGATTGGTAATTGCATGAATTGGGTAGTTGGGGATTCCTTAACCCCATAGGGATTTTGATGAACATGTTTGTCATGTTGATATGTCTTTAATTGTTGTTGATTATGATGAAATTGGTGTGCATGTTGATGTGTTTATGATTGTTGTTGTCGTTGATGAATGGGTACACGTACTGTGTGATTTGGTGAGGTTATGAGTAACTTATGTAGTTCTGATGATGAACATAGGTGTGGATTCTGAAGATAAATTGGTAGAATAATAACTAGAGTAGTGTGTACTAGTTGTAGTGGTGATAGGATGGGAGATGGAAGTAGAGTGATATGCTTGGAATTGAGCAAGAGGACATTGTTGGACAGTGAGGGTTTTGCTAGGCGAGTGAGGTAGCAAACACTTCTAGTAGCTACTGTTTTCCTTCGCTAGGCGAGCAGCTAGCGAGCGTTGCTAGGGCTTCGCTAAGCGAATGAGCCAGTGAGCATGACAGCAAATTATGGTTTTGTACGGTGAGAGTGGTTATGTTGTCTTGTAGTATCCCTTGAGTTGTGACCAACATAGATATGGTGATTAGTGGTGAAGAGTGTATACTTGACATTAAAAGGTGAAATTATGTAGTGAGTGAAGTGAGTTGAAATAAGTAGATTGTGGTGTGAGATATGTATGGGGTATGGTGATGGGATCAGGGGGATCGTGTGACTTTAATTAAAATAATGAATTAATGAACAATATGTATGTATGATGTATGGTGATGTGATTAGGTGATCGTGTGAACTTTGGGTGCTTGAGTTCATTTATTGTGCATTTGGTGTTATGCATATCATGGTGTTTGGTGGGACGAATCATTGCTCAAGAGGAGTGTATGTGATTCATCCATACTCCATTGCGGAGAATGGTGGGGGCAGATCATGGCCAAGGACGGGTGTATGTGATCTATCTGGGGTTCGATTGAATGAACCAATGAGTCGGTACCGCATGCATGGTGTTGAATTGCATAATTGCATTATGGTGTGTTGTGTTGGTGTTGGACAGTAGGTCGTGTTTGATCAATGTTGGGTGATGAATTATATGATTACTACCTTTATTTCATGTACTGTATTACCGATAATTTTGATCATGTTTTCTCACCCCTTTGTTGTGGTTGTGGTCTGTGCTTCTTCGGAAGTATAGATAATCCAGGTACTTGGCTAACTTGGATAGAGGTGTGCGAGTCGAGTCTTAAGATGCTCTGATACGTAGCACGGGACTTGGGTGTTTTCTTTTGATTTAGTTGAACTCGTTTTACTTTCCTGTGACATATCATGTGTTGGTGCATTTTATTAATGAATATTTTCATGTATTGGTGGACGGTCGAGAATGATGAACTAATGGATATTTTTCGCTACTTTGTTTTTGAAAACCTTCTAATGAAGAGTATGTTGAATTATTTGGATGTGATATCCCACTTTTGAAGGGAGACTCTGATGTTTAATTGAATTAATCACATATTATTTTAATTCGGGAAAGTGGGGTGTTACAGGTTGAAGGCTAGGTTTCCTGCAAAACCCATCCCTTCTCACATGTGGGTTCTAGTCTTGAAAGGTATGACATCCTATGCGGGTGGTCAGCGTCATAGAATTTCGAGAAACGATGATACGTTCACCATTTCTGGTTTGGCATCATAGTCTAACGAAGAGGTCTCACATAGCTAACTTCCCAAATGAACGGTCTCCAGAGTCGACAGTCGCTCTGAGTCAATATTCCCTCAACTACACCAGACACGCAGGATAGAATATTTCCAAAGAAAAACCTCGTCTGAATGTGAATTTCACGCGAGCTATTGCGCAGCCAAACGCCACACAAGCTCCCGCTAATCTCCACTCTAATCCTTGTGTATACTCAAGCCCAGGTTCGGCTTATCTATCAATAGAACAACCCAACCCACAACACATCAGCAACAAGAATGCAAAATGCAATAATATACAACAGATAATGTACATAAAGCAAAAAAATGTACAAAAATAAACACCCAAAGACACAACAGACAAGCGCTAGGAGTGACTCGCATAAGGAACCATCGTGATTCCCCAGCAGAGTCGCCAGTTGTCGCAACTGCGAAAAACACCCGACAGAAAACAGAACAGTCGCCACCTTTTGTTATTTATTCCACAGAGAGGGAAAGGAAACGATCGGAAAAACCTGACGAAAAGGGAAAGACAAGGTCATCGCAACCAAGTCTGGATTCGGGAGTCGGTTACACAAGGGGAAGGTATTAGCACCCCTCACGTCCGTCGTACTCGACAGGATTCATGCTTGTTGTCTATCTAAGGGTGTGTTTAAACTATCTATGCTACAGGCTTGTGGGACAAAAAGAAAAGAAAAGAGAGACTCGGTAGAGAATCGCCGCTCTGTGCCTATGTATTCCCTCGTGCAATGGGAAAGTCAGAGTCAATGTAGTTCGGCTAACTACGGGAGAGAAGGGGGGAAGGTTGCTCGCCAAGACATCGCGTCTTGTGCCTACGTACTTTCATCTGGTATGAAAGATCAGAGAAAACGTAGTTCGGGCGTACATGAAACCACAGGTTGATTAATTGTTTCAACCGAGTAGGATTAAACCTTCGTTCCAACAGTTAGGGACAAAGCCTATTTGCGGTAGAACCGAAGCTTAACAACACTCTTTTCTGAAAAAAGGTTTTCGATTAATCCCGAAGGAAAAAGGTTTGAAATTTGTTTTTTGTGTTTTTTAGTAAAGTGAATTGATTCGGTTTATGATTCACGTTGCACTAAAGACTATGGCATGGAGGCGAATGCGTCATATATCGCCCCCAAATGGGACGTACACTAAACACTCTAGATAAGCGAGAGGAGACCCCTCACTCATCATTCCCCACGTGGCTTAAGGCTCATAGCGCGCAATGTTTATCGCCTTTATTAAATGAGTTAGCATGGTTTTGAGATGAGAAGAAGAGAGACGCAGAGAAGGTCTAAGGGAAACTCGGTCCTAACGTTGTCATGCAAAGTGATCCTAAGGTTCGGATAAAAAGGGGAAACATCTACCCTAATGTTAGCATACTTGGATTGAGCACCTAATGTCTCTCCTACTCCCATCCTAAATGGAGAGACTAGGAATCCTATGGGGATCATGGCAAGAAAGCACAAGAAGAACAAAGGAAGGATCAATCACAAGTAGAAAAAATGCAAACATGAAAATGCACATCTAGAATGGTGGGAGGGAGGAAAAAATGTGTGGGGCAGCAGTCGCCACAAGCGCGTCTCGACCTCAACAGTGATGCAAGAATGATGCAAACATGTGAGGAAAACAAGAGATGAAAGAAAATGAACATGCAAACGAAAACTCAATTCGAACCACATACTCAAACATGCAAACAATTGAAAAATGATCATACATGTCAACATAATCATGATTAATCAACCACAAATAGTGACAAATATTCAAAACAATTCAATCCTAATGCATCACACTGATCCATCATAATTTGATTCAAATCGAACCGGTATGCAAACAAGCAAGCAAAACAGCAAGTATGGCATTCTGACACAGTGTTAATCGATTAACACATATTGTTAATCAGTTAACCTGTGTAAAACAAGTGAAAATCTAGAAATTCATAGGTGTTAATCGGTTAACACCGGGCGTTAACCGGTTAACACCCTAAAAACTTTGAAAAACGTGAATATTTGAATTGGTTAATCGGTTAACCATATAGGTTAACCGATTAACACTGTACCAGAAGCCAAAAACAGCAGCAGAAAATCACTTGTAGCACGAAACAGCTTATCCAAGGTTTCAACAGATCAACTTATCAATTAAGCACGAAATTAACAATAGAAAACAGATATCCAACAACATGGAAACAGATTATCACAGTCAATTCATAGATCACATGGATTAAATCAACACAAATTCAATTGAAAATGAATATCCACATGATTAAAGCAAATAAGCCAAAAACAGATTCGGATCCAACCTTCGGAGCGGAGATTTGCTCCGGTTAGCGTTGATTTGCTTTGAATTGAATAGATACAATACTAGAAATCCGGAAAACTTCAAGATCCAAGCCAATAGTTGTTGTATGAATGAAGATCAAACACTTTTAAGCCAAATTACTCCAAATAAGCACTTCTAGATCAAGCTCCAAAATCAGATCTCAAGAATTCATTGATTCCAATGAAGAATCAAGAATTCTAATGAAAAAGAGCTTTTTCTGAAGGTTTTGGTTATGGAGGGAAGTTTGAGAATTGAGAGAATTTGAGATCAAATCTGAAGTGAGAGTGAAAAATGAAGTTTAGATGGTGTTGGTTTGGAGTGCATCACTTAAATATGACTTAGGTTTAGGATCCAAAGCAAGGATTGGAATTTGGATTGGAAATTAAGGCTTGGAATGTGGAATGGGATTTTGGAGGGAAATCTGAAATTTAAAGATGTTCTAGATCATTCCCAAGTGAAAATTTGAATTCCAAGGTGATCATAATTGGACCCCAAGTGCAATTGGCTTGCAAAATCACGTACAGGGTAAAATCTGCTATGGTTAACCGGTTAACCATATACGTTAATCGGTTAACGCCTCTGAAACTTTGAATTTTGGGCAAATTTCCCTTTGCTTAATCAATTAACCATATAGGTTAATCGATTAACACCTTCAAATTTAAATTACTTTTGGAGGGAAACCTGCCTGTTTGCCCTATTTCAACTGTTTTGCTCTGTTTAGCTGTTGAACCTCATTTTTGAACATTATCACTGTGGATATGCTTGTTATGAGCCTGGGTGCTGATCCTGATCTGAAATTAACCTGCAAAATAAAATTGGTCGCTCGACCGCTGGGCAAAATAAATGCCGGAGATACTCGCTGGTTGATGTTCGTTGTTCAGTCTTTTACTCCGAAATGAGCTTGAGCCACATGAATAACTTGATCCCCTGCCTCGAGAGCAAATACTATGCAATATAGAAATGCAAAAATGCAAAGAAACAAAAGCCAGTAACAAGAAAACCTGTTGGGCAAATTTTGGGGTGCAACACATCTTCACCTTCAGCTACACACCTGCTATACACACCAGCACGTCTAGCCATATACCAAAGTGTATACAGTATACTCTTCTCCCCCTTTTTAGCCATAGTTTTTAGAATAGAGACCAGAAGATAACATAGAACAAAAAGTTAGAAACAAGTAAGTTAAGGGCATAGAGACCCCACAAATATTACAACCCATAGGCACATGAAGTGCAACAAAAATAGTCTATTCTGCCAAGGCAGACAACACAAATAACAAAAAAAACAACCCAACAACAAAGCAAAAAGCTTAGTCTTCATCTTCAGATGCAAAACTAGAGCCAACATCTTCAACATCAGTTGGGACATCTTCATTACCATCCTTAGACTCCTTCCCAGACCCATCTTCACTAGCATCATCAATGTTGGCAGCATCATCTTCAAGGAATTGAATTAATGATTTCAACTTGATCTTCCTTGTTGTAGCTGTATTAATTGTTTCCCTTAATTCCCTACAAGTTTCTTTAAGCTCAACAATTATCCTTGCCTTTGAAGCAATGGCCCTTTCAGCAGATCTCAAAACAATGTTTGGAACATATCTTCCAGCAAAAAGTTTGTAGTGCATGGACAATACAGATTCCCTTTTTCTAGCAACATCATTAGAATTTAGGATCCCAGGGTGTTGATTCAAAATAATTTCATAGATGAGAGAAAGGAAGGCAATAGGTAGCTTGATGGCACTTGAAGTAGAATGCTTAACAATTTGATCAAAAATGTATAATCCAAAATCAAAATTAACCTTGGTACCTACAACATAAATGAACCTGCCTAGCCAAACAACAATGGTGGAGGTGTGGTTGGTGGGAACCCAGTTTGCAGCCCCAATCCTATAAAGGATGGCATATTTCACACTGAGTTGTCCAACAGATAACTTACCTTTTGAAGACCATGCTTTCACTTGATTTGTAGTGATGACCTTGCACACTTGGTTGTCTAAAGAAGTCATTTCTTCTTCACCATCATTTGATCGTCCTAGAAATCTGTTGATTATAGCTGAAGAAAACTTCACACACTTTCCTCTAACAAAGACCTTCATATATTCTTTGTTATTCTTATCAGTAATGGAATCAAAAATGTTCATGATGAATTCTTTCACTAGCCCTTCATAACACTTGGAGAAGCTGGTGACAGTTTTGAGCAATCCAACCTCATTGATTAGGTCCATCACTTCCTTGATTACTAGAGCATCTTTTCCCAGCTCCCTTTCCAGAGAAATCCTCCTTTGATACACATATCTCCACTTGGTCACATTGCTAATGGAGTGAAAAGAGATATTGTCCAGAGGAGCAGCAGGCACTGGTCTAGGAGTTTTCTTGGCAGTGGATTTCTTCACACGGGCCATGTCAGGAACATCCTTTACAACATCTTCATCAGAGTCAGTGTTCTCAACAATTACCTTTCTCTTCTTGGAGGCAAGAGAGACCTTTCTCCATGCCTTGGGGGTCCAACAGGAGTCCTCTTATTTTGGCTTTTGGAAGGGGATTCCTCAAGCACAGCTTTTCCTTTCCTAGTCACTAGTATCTTGGCAATACCTGGGGTAGCATTTTTGATGAGCTCATCATCTGATGGCACATCTTCAACATCTATAATATTGTCAGCAGCATCATTCATATCATCATTTCGACCAGTATCTTTAGCTTCATCATCATCTAGGCATGCATCATTACCCTTGTCATGCACCATAGAACTGGCAAGTTTTTCCAAGTTCTCAGTGTTAGGGTTGTCAACTGTAGAGGGAATTTCATCATTTTTTCTGGGTTCTCATCAGAACTGGGGGATGGATCAACACGAGATAGTGGGGTGGAAATACCATGCACATTATGATCTCCATAGAGAATCTTGGTGACAAGTTCCCTAATGGATCTGTCCACATAGGCAGAGCCTTCCTTATTCTTCATTTTAGCAATGTTGTTAGTAGAGGAATCAGAAGCTTTACCTTTGGAGGGTTGTTGAGACTCGTTTGCATGTGAAGGTGTGGTCTTGGAAGCTTCATTTGTCTGACCAGGAACCATGGAAATAGGGGTCACGTCAAGAACATCTTCGAAGGAGATGTTCATGGGTTGAGCATCAGAGTAGGAAGTCTTTAATGGGGGCAGCATCACGTTTGAGAGACATTTTGGTATTCCTGAGAAATAAATTTTGAGGAGAATGATGGTAGGTTGCAGAATTGAGAATGCGCAGAGAGCGGGTGGTAGTATGAGAAGTGGTGGAGGTGTGGGAGTTGAAAGGGCGGTTGGAGGGAAAAATTTGAGTGGGATTGCTTGTTTGAGTAGGCAAAGGCGTGTTATGTAATAAAGAGGGATGTTGGAACATCTCTATTTTAAGTAAGAAACATATTTTAAAAGCAGAAATCCCTCTTAGCAGTAATTGCTATAAATCCTCATAAGTACAGATCCCCAATTTTCTTTTCAGGGTCTCAAACTGAATAGCATTCAAAGCTTTGGTGAAACTATTCATCAGTTGATTTTTTATAGTGACATGCTCAACAAGCTTCCTAATAAAATGATGCCTTGTATTAATATATTTAGTTCTGCTATGTTGAATAGGAATCTTGGGACTATTCATAGTACTCAGATTACCACAGTATAATGTCATGACATCTTTTGTGACATTATACTCTGTGTGTATCTGCTTCATCCAAACAAGTTGAGAGTATCTACTCCTATCAGCTATGTATTCTGCTTCTATAGTAGACAGGGGTGCACAAGTTTTTTTCTTGCTAAACCACAAGATGAGATTATTTCTCAAAAGGATGCTTCCCCCAGAAGTGTTCTTCCAGTCATCAACACTTTCAGCCCAATCACAGTATCCAAACATCATCCACCCAGACTCATGATTATATGGCCTCCTATACTTGTCTTATTGCTATACTTCAAAGTTTTCTTGAATTTTCCCACCTCTTCTTGCATGGCATTTATAACAGCATACTTATTTCCAGCAAAGCTTTCCACCTGCATAGGTCTCATTGAGTCTTTGTGAAGAAGTTCCAGCACTTTAAGAGAAGTGAGATGTTGGAACTTCTGATGTGACATCCTTGTTTGTTTTCTATTTGGCATTCACCATAGATTTTTCTTTCTTCAATTTTTCATTGAGGAATACATCTGTCAGCTTCCACAGATATGATCTTCTTCATTCCTCTTAGATGCACATGCCTAAGATTTTGGTGCCATAGTCTTATTTCATCCTTCTTGGCAAGAGTGCACTTAGAGTCCTGAGAGGTCCATAAATAACAATTGTCCTTGGATCTGATTCCCTTCACGATCAGCTCTCCCTTTTCATTAGTAACCAAGCACTCAAGTTTAGTGAAGTTGACACTTAGACCTTGATCACATAGTTGACTGATGCTAATTAGATTGACAATTAATCCTTTGACTAACAGCACATTGTCAAGATCTAGTGTTCCTGAACAGTTTAGTTTTCCAATCCTCTTGATTTCCCCTTTTTCCCCATCTCCAAAGGTCACATAGCTGGTTGAGTGAGGTTTGATGCCCACTAACAGATTTCTGATCCCTGTCATGTGTCTTGAGCATCCATTGTCAAAGTACCAATCTTCCTTAGTAGAAACGTTTAGGGACATATGGGCTATGAGGCAAGTAGTAGTTTTAGGTACCCATTATTTTGTAACAGGAGTCTTGGAAACCCATTGCTTCTTGGAATGGCGAGTGTTGTGGTTAGGTCTTGTCTGAGGAGTAGAGTTTGGATATCCATGCAATTTGAAGCAAAATTACTTTATGTGACCAAAGCGACCACAGTAATGACATCTCCAGCTTTGGAATTTTCTTGGTTGGCTGGTTTGCTTTCTGTCGTGATGTTGAGACATCTGTTGGAACATCATCGGCCTTGATCTAGAGGATTTGTGGTGATAGGCAGAGTTATTGTCTTCATGGAATCCTAACCCTGTCTTGTCTCCAGATCTTTTTCTAGATTGAAGAATCTCTTTCAAGGTTTTGGTACCACTATTCATCATCCTAACAGACTTTCCCATTTGGTTATGTTGGAAAGTCAATTGAGCAACTTCATCTGTTAATTTAGTAATAGTTTCAACCTGTTTGGTAACCTCATCATTCAAACCATTGATAATTGTCAGATGTTCCTATTTTTCAGTTTTTACCTTGATGATGTGTTTCTTCTGTTTTTCACCTTGCTGGCAAACGTCTTCACTTCTGAGGCATAGTTCCTTGTAGGAAGCTGCTAGTTCTTCAAAGGTCAATTCATCTTCACTGGAGTCTTCATCAGAATAGTATCTTCCAGTCAAGGCAGTTACATGTTTGGCATATTCTTCTTCAATCTCACTGTCAGAGTCTTTATCAGTCCATGAAACAACTAGACCTTTCTTTTGCTTCTTAAGATAGGTAGGGCATTTAGATCTGATGTGCTAAAACCTTCACACTCATAACACTGTATCCCTTTGTTGTTTGAGTATTTTTCTTCAGTCCTAGTTCTCCTTCCCGCATCAGTTGATTACTGATGTCAAATGAGATGTTCTTGACATTTGGTCTTGTCTTTATATCCATTCTTTTTATTACCTTGTTGAATTATCTTCCCAGCAGAACCATGGCCTTTAATAAACTTTCATTTTTATCCTCATTAGATTCATCATCTCTTCTTTCAATATTTGACAAAAAGGCTATGCTCTTTTTCTTGCCAGCTTTGTCACATATTCCTACTTTAAAGGTTAGTAGAGAGCCAATGAGTTCATCAACTCTCATCTTACAGATGTCTTGAGCTTCCTCTATGGCATTTACTTTCATGTCAAATCTCTTGGGGAGAGATCTGAGAATTTTTCTTACCAGCTTTTCTTCAGACATCTTTTCACCAAGAGCACTTGAAGTATTGGCAATCTCAAGAATATTCATATGAAAGTCATGTATGCTTTCATCATCTTTCATTCTCAGGCTTTCAAACTTAGTTGTAAGGAGTTGAAGTCTAGAAATTTTTACCTTGGATGTGCCTTCATGAGTAGTCTTTAGAATCTCCCATGCATCCTTAGCAATTTCATAGTTGTTCACCAACCTGAATATGTTCTTGTCAATTCCATTGAACAAGGAATTCAAGGCCTTGGAGTTTCCCAGAGCTAGATCATCTCCTTCCTTTGTCCATTATTCCTCAGGTTTTAATTTAGTTGTAGCCTTTCCATCTTTATCAAGAATCATAGGATGTTCCCATCCCTTGATGACAACTTTCCATGCCTTACTGACCAGAGATTTTAAGAAGGCAACCATTCTAGGTTTCCAGCAGTCATAATTGTTTTCGTTCAGAATAGGTGGTCTGTTCACAAATCCTCCTTCTTTGTCCATGGTACCAGAAAGTATCGTCCCAAGATCTCACCCAGAACCAGAGCAGGATGCCTGCTATGATACCAATTGAAATTCTGGTATCAAATATTAGATTTTAAAGGAGATGTTCACGACACAAATATCTGTATAAAAAGAACAAAGATAAACAAAACTAATTGTAAAGAGACACAACAATTGTTAACCTAGTTTGGTGAAATTGCACCTACGTCTAGGGGATACCAAGCCAGGGACGAAATTCACTAATAGTAGAATTAATTCAGAGCTAAACTCTCAGTTTATAACTCCTCACTTAATCTCTACCTATGCAACTTCTGCCTAGAACACACCTAGACAAGAGACACCTTTCACTCCCCCTCAATCACAATAGTGATAACAATCAATAAAATAAGAAGACATTAGAAGACACTCTTCAAAGTCACAACTTGATCTTGCTTAAAAGCTTTAATCAAGTACAATACACTCTTGCTTACAAGCTTTGAGTGAACAATTTACAATTAACAACTTAGTCTAATTCACACATTAAACAATGAGTGAGTGGCTCACAAAACTAACACACACGAAGGCTTAAGATGCACACACTTTTAATCCTTTCTACTGTCATCTTCAAGCTAGGGTTTACGCCTCTTTAAATAGCAATGCATAATGGGCATGGGCTGTGGAAAAAGTAACAACAGGTTTTGAGAAGATTCTAATATTCATCAATAGCAATAGATTTGATTTGATCAATCAGATTGTACTCAACGGGTTCCATGCTTGTTGTCTATCTATGAGTGTTAATCTATCAAAAGGTTGGCTCACAGGGAAGAAGGAAAAGAAAAGAGACTCGATAGAGCATCGCCGCTCTATGCCTACATATTCCCTCGTGCAATGGGAAAGTCAGAGTCAACGTAGTTCGGAAAACTACGGGTGAAAGAGGGGAAGGTTGCTCGCCAACACATTGACGTCTTGTACCCACATATCCTCATCTGGTATGAGAAATTAGAGCAAACGTAGTTCGGGCTGACACGACCACAAATTGGTTCAAGTGTTTTAACTGAGTAGGGTTACACATTCGTTCTAGCAGTTAGGTGTATTGCTGCTCGACCATTGGAGACTTAGGCGTTACCTGTTTACGGTAGAACCAAGACTTAAAACACTCTTTCTGAAAATGATTTTCAAACAATCCCGAGGGATAAAAAGGTTTGATGTTTTGTTTTGTGTTTTTTATGAAGAAGTGAATTAAGTTAAATTTGTAACTCATGTTGCACTAAAGACTATGACTTGAGAGCGAATGTGTCACATATCTCCCAAAGGGCATACGCTAAACACTCTAGACAGATTGAGAGGAGGCCCCCCAACTGTCATTCCTCAAGTACTTAAGGCTCGTAGCGTACAACATTTATCATCCTTTATTAAGTGTCTTAAGGTGTTTAGGAGATGAGAAGAGAAGACATACACTCTAAGGGGAAACTAATCAACCCTAATGTTATCATGCACAATGCTCCTAAAGTTGGGATTAAGAGGGGAAGAATCTATCCTAATGTTATCATGCAAAGGATTGAACACATAATGTCTCTTCTACTCCCATCTTAAATAGAGGAACTAGGAATCCTAAGGGATCATGGCAAAAACCAAGTAAACAACAGATAATTCAATCACATATGAAATGAGAAATGAGAAGAAGTTGACTTAAACAAGTAAAGACAATGCAAACATGGTAAGAAAAGATGCAAAGATAAGATATGAGAATCAAATTATGCAAAAAAGATAAATGATCAAAACAAGTTGACTTAAACAAGTCAAAAAGAGTGAGATGAAATGGGAGAAGTAACAACTCCTACAACCATTCAAACATCAATTACTTAAACAAAGTTAAACAAAAAGCAAAACCAAAAGGCGATGATCAAAGAGAAGATGGGAGAAAGAAGATTGGAAAGCAAGCACATATAAATTATCTCAACCAAACAATTCAAATTGATCATGTAAAAGAAGGGAGCAAACAAGTGCTAAAAGAGACGCATCATTCAAGGCAAGCTCAAAGCATACACATGAACACCAAATAAACCTTGAATGATGATCAAAGAAAGTGGGGAAGAAGTGAAACCATAAGAAGAAAGCTCAAGCCAAGATAGGAAGCAAATCACAAATAAGAACCAAGTCAAGGCAAATGGAAGAACTAAAGTTCTATCACCAATTCAACACTTGAAAACAAGTGGAAAATCCTAACTTCTAAGTAACTTGCAAAACAAGTTACACAAGTGTATGACCTAAAAATAAAGAACCAGCACCTTAATCGTGTTATAAACAATCATCAAGACTCATAGGGTGAATATGGGATCCATAGAAGTCATTTCCCAAAGGAACTAGGTCAAACTAGTTTGTATGAACATCTTTTGAGATGACGTGACTTGCAAGCTTCATCAAAAATAGGAAGATTGTTCAATAAATTCCAAATAAAAATCACAAAGGTAGATAGGTCAAATGGCAAACAGAAGCCAAAGTTTCATGGTCAATTCATCTCAAGTCATCACCAAATAAATCAATTATCAAGGGTGCTCCACTTATCAAGGGTTTATCAAGGGACATTAAAAGTCAACTCAAAGTCAAATGAAACATGATCAATGGCCATTAAAAATCATCCTCAAAGATGCCTCAATCCCTCACCTAAGTGAGGGAGAAGCCATGATCATAGGGGATAAGGATTTGAAGTCCAAACAATCATGATCATACAAAGTAAACACCATAAAACCCTTTTAATTGCAAATTTTAAATAAAATAGAAAAATAAAATAAAAACTGAAATAAATATTATGGAAAATTAAATAACATCTTGAAATACTAGGAAAATATTTTTTCTGAATTTTTGTGAAATCAGAAGTATTTTTAAATAATTAAAATGAAAATAAGAAATAAAATGAGATAAAATAAATGAAATAACCAAAGGGGTGCACTCAGCAAAAGGGTTTGAACTGAAACTCTTTGTATCTCGCATGGGCCCCTAGAAGGTGGGGTGTGAATATGAATCTACTAAGGCCCAAACCACACAAAGCCAGGTTTTAAGTGAAACTCAACATTTCACTAAATGATGTGGAGTCAAACCAACACGCAAGCATGGTCAGTCCAATAAACGTGCAACACATCACCAGTCAATAATTCAAACCCAGGCTACATCAGCTTCTACCATTAACTGAACCAGATGCCAGAGCTAGGGCTCTGATCGTCTTCTTCGACAAGGGGTCGCCGGATCTAGAGATCAAAATGCGATAAAAACACCAAAACTCTACATCATTTCACAGGGTTTTTCACGAGGAATCCAAAAACGGTGTTTATTTTATAAAAAGGTGCTTCTAACCCTATGAAATCATGACATGAATTTTGAGCACACTCACTGAAATTTCAATAAACGGCCACGAAAGCACAACAAACATTGCCTATGATACATAGGGCTTCATATGCAGTCTAATATAATCCTAAAACATGTCTAGAATGGGAGAACAAAAGTGAAGAATATTACCAAACAGAGCTGCTCCATTGGCTCTTGAAATCTCAGCTGAGCTTCAACCTTACACTTCCGATCTTCTCTTTGAAGTTCGCTGATGATGATTGACCCTAAAGCTTATGGAAATCTCCTCAAGCAGTCAGATTCGAAGAAAGGAATTTTCTGAAATTTTGAGAGCTTTTCTCCTCTTTCACGTAGAAAATGACCTCCCTGATGGTTTAGGGCAAATATTGAGCTTAAATATCATGGGTTTATGGCAACCACGCAGGCCCATAATAGTTGTATGAGTTGATTCCAAAAAATGAACAAAAAACTTCCTTTTACAAGCACACACGGGTTAGCAACTTTCCACTCCTTATTGGGTCAACATTTAGTCATGTGTGGTGTGTAGTAATGAATGGGATTGATTTAAATCATGTATGAAGCCTTTACACCAAATTTGAATTCACTACTTTCTTAAGTGCATTTGTGAAAAAGTGGCACATGGTGACTTCCCATGTTGTTCCAAATGTAGTAAACCTCTTTTGTGTCATGTAATGGTGTACAAAAGTTCAAATATGAAGCAAAACATGACTTGTAATGGAAGAAACACTTACCATGTTTGAAAATCAATTTTCACTTCAAAAATGGCTCAAAGGATCACACAATCCATCAAACATCGTGTATTTTGAGTTCTTTGTGATGTTAAGGCCATTGGACACAATTTTCGTGTTGGACAAAATTGGATTTGAGGCCTTAAAATTCATGAAAATGACCATTGAAAAGAATGACCCAAAATGAAGTTTCCAAAAATAACCTTGCCTTATGAGGTCCATAACATGAGATGTACACATGCTAAAAAGGACTTCTAGGACTTTTTGGAAACCTAAGATCATGAGGAACAACTCTCATGTTCACTTAAAGTTGAGGAGAAACTTGATTCTAGGTCAAAAAGGCCTTAGAAGTGGGTTGACTTTAAGTTGACCAAAATTATCTTCATCTGAGGACCTTAACTTGTTAGTATCATAATTTGATATGTACAAACTCAATGGATGAGTTCTTGTACTCAAAAGAAAGCTAAGAACATACCATACAAGTCTCATATTTTCATGAAAAAGAGATTGAGCTTGCATCATGTCGCATCGCTGCGAAGAGGGGCCAACAAGCACAGAAGAGTCGCCACCGTTCATTATTTATCCCAAAGGAGGGAAAGGAAACAATCAGAGAAAACCTACAAAAAAGGGAGAAGACAGGTCATCGAAACCAAATCTCGGGTTCGGGAGTCGGTTACACAAGGGGAAGGTATGAGCACCCCTCACGCCTGTTGTACTCAATAGGATCCATGCTTGTTGTCTATCTAAAAGGGTGTTAATCTATAAGGTTGGCCACAAGGGCAAAAGAAAAGAAAAGAGACTTGATAGAGCATCGCCACTCTATGCCTACATACTCCCTTGTGTAATGGGAAAGTCAGAGTCAACGTAGTTTGGAAAACTACGGATGAAGGTGGGGGAAGGTTGCTCGCCAAGACATCTTCGTCTTGTGCCTACGTATCCTCATCTAGTACGAGAAATCAGAGCAAACATAGTTCGGGCTGACACGACCACAGATTGGTTCAAGTGTTTTAACTGAGTAGGGTTAAACCTTCGTTCTAGCAGTTAGGTGTATTGCTGCTCGACCATTGGAGACTTAGGCGTTACTTGTTTGCGGTAGAACCAATAGTTAACACACTCTTTCTGAAAATGATTTTCAATTAATCCCGAAGGATTAAAAGGTTTGATGTTTTTTTTTTGTGTTTTTTAAGAAGAAGTGAAATGAGATAAGATTTGTAACTCATGTTACACTAGAGACTATGACTTGAGAGCGAATGCGTTGCATATCACCCAAAGGGTATACGCTAAACTCTCTAGACAGTTGAGAGGAAGCCCCTCAAATATCATTTTCCAAATACTTAAGGCTCGTAGCGTACAACACTTGTTATCCTTTATTAGGTGTCTTGAAGAAGTTTTGAGATGAGAAGAGAAGACACAAACTCTAAGGGGAAATTAATCAACCCTAATGTTATCATGCAATGTGCTCCTACGATTGAGGTTAAGAGGGGAAAAAACTATCCTAATGTTATCATGCTTGGATTGAACACTTAATGTCTCTCCTACTCCCACCTTAAACAAATTGGACTAGGAATCCTAAAGGATCATGACAAAGAATCCAAGTAAACACAAGGTAAATCAATCACAAATGAGCTGAAAGGAAGAAATGAAGTTGACTTAAACAAGTCAAGAAGAAATGCAAATATGATATGCAAGATGCAAAAGATGCAAAGACAACAAAATATGAATAAAAATGACTTAAACAAGTCAAAGCAAAAGTGAGATGAAACGGGAGAAGTTACAACTCCTACAACCATTCAAACATCAATCACTACACCAAAAACTAAACAAAGATGCAAACGAAGAAGCAATAATCAAAATGGAGATGGTAGAATAGACTTAGGAAGCAAGCAACATAAGAAATATCTCAACCAAATACAACACATTGATCATGCAAGAAGAAAGAACAAACAAGTTCTCAAAATGGTTCCTCATTCAAGGTAAGCTCAACGTATGAATAGACAAACCAAATCACCTTGATTGATAACCAAAGTCCAAAGGAAAGAACTGAGAACACAAGAGGAAAGCTCACAAATAAGAATGGAAAACAAACACAAGCAAGTTACAAGTTAAGGCAAGAGAAGGAAACAAAGTTCCATTCATATTCAACACCTAAACACAAGTGGAATGCCTTAATCCAAAGTGACTTGCAACACAAACTACACAAGTGTATAACCTTTAAATTCAAAACTAGCACCCTAATCATGTTATGAATAAGTATCAAAGCTCATAAGGTGCTCATGGGATCCATCAAAGTCATTTCCCAATGAAACTAGGTCAACTAGTTTGTATGAACTTCATCTAGGGTGACTTAACTTGCAAGCCTCACCAAAAATAGAAGAATAGTTCAATAAATTCCAAATAAAATGAACAAATCAACTATGCAAGTTGGTAAACAAAGGCTAAAGCATCCAAACCAAATTCAATTCAAGGCATCACCAAAAGATTTGATCAACTAGGGTGTTCCACCTTATTGAATTATTATCGAGGGTCAAACAAAACCAAGGCAAAGTCAAATAAAAATTGATCAAACATTAACCAAAATCAGCCTCAAAGGTACCTCAATCCATCCTCTAAATGGAAAGGAAACCTTACTCATTGGTAATCTCAAATGCTAGCTCAAGAGTGGATGATCAAATAAGAACAACATTAAAAACCACTCCAATTACAAAATAAAATAAAATTGAAATTAAAAATTATAGAAAATTAATTAAGACTTTGAAATGTTTGAAAATAATTTTTGTGGAATTTTTAGCTAATTGGCGTTATTTCTAATAATTGTAAAAAAAAACAGAAAATAAAATAAAATAAAATAAAAAGGAATTGCAAGGAGGTGCAAAAGTAAAAAAACAAGAACAAAGGAAATCAGGAAAATGCGTTTTGGGCTCTAAAACCTGGGGGCGTGAAAAGCAACTTCAACCCAATCCATCAGACTCAGTTCATTCTCCAAAACACACCGTTTCATTAAACGGACATGGAGTCAAATGCCAAATGGATCTGCTCAAGCCAATGAGAAATAAACACACACGCAGGTCAAAAAGTCAAATGGATCCACATCAGCTTTGATCTGAATTTGAACCAGACGCCGGAGCTAGGGCCCTGGTCATCTTCTCCAACCAGCTCGCTGGAGCTGGTTCTAAAATTCTCCGTAAAAATAGCCAAATCTCATACCGATGGAAAACTGAGCTTGCAAGGATCATGAGTCCACCCTTAGATTTCAAAAAAGGCTCATGAAATGAGAGAATCGAAAGCTTAAATAAAGAGATGCACATCTGAAAACTCAACCAAATATGAACAACAACTATGCAAACATGACCTACTCAATGTAGGGCTTCAGATGCAGCCAGTATGAACCTAAATCATGGCCTAAAATGAGAGAATCAGAGAGTGGAAGCTTACTGAACGAAGTAGCTCCGCTGGCTCTTCAAATGCGTGCAACCTTGCTTCTCTTGCTTCAGTTCCACTCCAATTATTCCCAGGAAGAAGAATTGAGCTTCAATTTCACATGATTTGCAGAGAATAATGGAATACGATTTTGAACTTTTCTCGAGAAATTTCAATCTGATTCTACTCACTCTAGCTCCAAATGTGCATTCTGAGCTTCTAGGGTAAGCTCAGAGTTTATATATGATGGATTTGAAATGGTTTTGCAGGCCCATGAAGCCTCAATTTGGAGAATTTAAAATTTTCCCCAAAAAAGCAACTTACTCATGCACACGTGATTTTGCTTCATTCATGCCTTCTGAGTGCACTAATCTGCAGCTTTTGAGGTGTACTTGGCAATGGAATTGGATTGGGCCCTTAATTTGATCCACATTGTGAGATTTGAATGGAAACGTTTTGGTGAAGAAACTTGAAATGTGCCATTTCACGCCTTTGTGCCAACTCAAATGTGCAATCTTTCTCATGATCTTGCCTTGGTACAAATTGAATCAAAATGAATGAAAATTAAGACCTATAACAAGCCAAATTCAAACAATGCCTACAAGTTCAAAATTCACATGGAAATCCTTCCTCATGGCCATGCAAATCAACAATTCACATGATTCTTGAGCTCTAGGATATAAATGAGGTATTTATGAACAACTTTCATGTTGGTTGGACGTTCATTTGAGGTATACAAGTTCATGTAAATGACCTATAAAACAAATGACCTATAATGAAATCTTCCCAAAATACCCTTGCCTTGCCAAGACAATAAATTGAGTTCTACAAATTATATCAAGGACTTCTAGGACTTTTTGGAAAGATAAGACAATGAGGTACAACTTTCATGTTCACTTTACGTTTAGGGGAAACATGCTTCTAGGTCAAAAGTGCCTTGGAAGTGAGTTGACTTTCAGTTGACCAAAAATAAGTTCATCTGAGACCTCTAACTTGTTGGTATCATAACTTGAGCTCCACAAACTCAATGAATGAGTTATAGTACTCAAAAGAAAGCTAAGAACATGCCTTATAATTTTCAGTTTTTCATAAAAATGAGATTGAACTTGTATCATCTGGTAAATTCTCCTTGAAGTCAGGCACTAAAGAAGGGGATTTTACACTGAGATCCTCTGAAACCCTAATTTAGTTACTCCTTGAACTCTTGATTCTTCTTGATTTGAGCTTGACATGACATCTTAAATGCCTCAAGGTAACTTCCCATGGCCTCAATGACTTAGATCCAAGTCTTGGACTCACAAGTTCACAGTTGACCTTGAATTGACCAGATGATGCCCTAGATTCAAATCCCTTGATTGTGACCTCTTGCAGATGAAATGAAAGCCTAGACAAACTCCACAATGGCTTCCAAAGCACTCCATGAGCTTCTCAAACACACCTTATCAATAACAATGATCTTATGAACCCCTGATGATCCTTTGTTGACCCCCAAGATAGGTGACAACCCACACACATAAATTCTCTCTTTCAAGGAGCTTTGACAACTTCATAATGATTGTAAACACTCTTGCTTGAATTTGAGATCAAATGAGACTCTCCTCTTGAATGGCACACCTCTCTTGATCCCCTGTAAAGGACAATGCTATGCAAATGCAAATGCTAAAATGAAATGAAACATAAGCCAAGTACAAGAAAAGGGTTGGTCAAATTTTGGGGTACAACAGCTGCCCCTATTCAAACGACTTGGACCTGAATGGGTGAAAAGCGAACGACTTTCAAACAATCAAGGTAAAAGACGGTTGATACCAAAGAACCCGGAAATTTGACAACCATAAAAATAGAACTGCAAACTTGTTATTGGGACAAAATCTCAGGAAATAACTGTATCTGATAGTTGCAACGACAATAAGCTAACTAATTACCGAATAGAAAATCTTGACACGCAGTCGGAAGAAACATCTACTATCACGCAGGCAATGATACTAAGTCAGAAATATCATCTGATTCCACCATCAGGCATTCTCTAAACAAAAGCGAGCATCGAACCCGAAGGTCGGCTCAACACAAAGTTAAGAGCATCTGCTAACCAGCAGGCATTCACTAAACAAAAGAGAGCATTGAACCCGAAGGCCGAATCAACACGAAGTTGAGAGCATCTGCTAACCAGCAGGCATTCGCTAAATAAAAGCGAGCATCGAACCCGAAGGCCGGCTCAACACGAATTTGAGAACATCTGCTAACCAGCAGGCATTTGCTAAATAAAAGCGAGCATCGAACCCGAAGGCCGGCTCAACACGAAGTTAAGAACATCTGCTAACCAACAGGCATTCGCTAAATAAAAGCGAGCATCGAACCCGAAGGCCGACTCAACACGAAGTTGAGAGCATCTGCCGATTCATAATTCGAAAGAGAATTCCGCTGGGGGAAGAGAAACTTAAACAAGTAAACTCTGTTGTGGAACAAATGATAGGATGAACACATCCGTCCAAAGATCTGATGGGGGTCTGGATACCACACAGGCTCAAGAAAAACAATACTCGTCGGGGTCTGAATACCATGTTGGCTCGAGAAAAACACCGTTGCCTGCCGTAGACACACCTGAAAATAAGAGGTAACAACCTGGATTATGTTTCAAATGCATATGTTTGAATATGGCGTAATGCTCCATACGAAATGGAAATGCTACGCGTTTGAGGATGCTATGCACAATGCAAATGCAAAGGAACCACCTCAGCAAAATAAATGCTGAAGAGACGAACGCAACCCTGTCGGGGAAATATAATATATGCCAATTACGATTGGACTTATGCTGGGAACAACAAGCCCTGGATGGCCTCCAAGAAAAGAACTCTCCTGGGTACTACTGCTCTGGCGAGAACAAAAATCCATTCCTCTAGGTATCAACGCAAACTCTGCTGAGGAAAGCACCCTCAATGGCCTACTAAAATACAACTCTTCTGGGATTCTCCCGACTCGGCTGGGGAGAACGAATCCACTCTACTGGGGAAGTCATCCTTGGATGGCCTCCTAGAACACGACTCTACCGGGGAGTAAACTAAACTGCTGAGGAACGCTTCCACCTTGTCGTAGCTTTCAACCTGTTGGAGATTAAATCCAAACCACTAGGGGTAAACTAATAAGATTTATTGGGAACTCGTCTCAAACTCTCTCTGTTGAGGATGAGAAATAACACACTCCAGCGACTCCGTTGGGAATTACTCAATGAGGGAATCCACATCAACCTCTGCTTGGGGAATGAGTCAACGACCTAGACTTTGAGGGAAAAGGAGTCAAAGACTTGAACTTTGTGGGTAAACGGAACTCTGAATCCGCTTCACTGTTGGAGATAATCCCAAATTTGTCGGGTGAAGAAAACTTCAATCTCACCCAGCCGGGGAATAAGCACATATATTTGATCTGCTAAGGATACGTATACACGCTTAACCTGCAAATGAGGAAACAAACAAGATATCATGTACAACAGAAACTATCTTGGTCATCATCTGTGCCGTTGTTCAAGCAAATCAAAGTTTTAATGATTATCAGTAAAGCCCACAAGTTTATGTATACAACGTTTTTTCAAAAACATCAGGCATTTTTCGCAAACAAAACAGTAAAGGCTAAAACCAAAGCAACAATTTACTGAATAGTATATACTTCATTGATAAGTGGTCTGTAAATAGGCAGATTTTACAACAGATTCAACTCGTGAAAAGAGAAAGCTGCACAAAAATTTACAAAAATGCACAAAGATATACAAAATGTCGGCAATATGGTACAGGCAACCACCATTTGTCGATTTATCTATGACTCGCATGACTTTGATGCTTTTCCAATGCTTCGTCCTCTGAAGAGACTGATTTGAACGGATGGCCCTCGGGTCCTCTCGTAATCCACTATGCTTTGAAGATCAACATGCATACCGCAGTCATTTGCTTTTCCAATCCCTAACTTTTGCCTGAATCGCCCTCGCGGGTTTTCCATTCACCGGGATACCCATTTTTGCTAAAGTTTCCTTTTCAGGGTTTCAACTTTGCGGGTTTACAACTTTTTCCTTTTTATCCCAAATTTTTTCCTGAACCCATTCTTTTTATGGTTCGTCGGGATGCCCCATTTTTTCCTTGATATTCTTTTTCTTTCCAGCGGGTCTCTTTAAGCAAAGTATTTTTTAACTGGGTCTGCATTCACAAGGGATGTGAAATCTTCACCATCCATGGTTGACAGTAGTAAGACTCTTCCGGAGAAGACTTTCCTTACGACATATGGACCTTCGTAATTGGGAGTCCATTTACCCCTGTTATTTGTCCGTGGAGGGAGAATCTTCTTCAACACTAACTCGCCTGCCTGAAAGCTCCGAGGAAGCACCTTCTTATCAAAAGCTTTCTTCATTCAACTCGGATAAAATCGACCGTATGCAATGGATGTCATCCTCTTCTTGTCCATCAGGCTGAGCTGATTCAATCTGTTCCTCACCCATTCCGCCTCATCAAGCTTGACGCCGACCAGAATTCTCAAAGAAGGAATCTCGACTTCCAAAGGTAGGACCGCTTCCATCTTGTTGCACCCTAAAATTTGCTCAACTTGTTTCACCTGATTTTATGTCTCATAGCTTTAGCATTTGCATATTAGGTCATGTACATAATTAATTCATCTGCATAGCATAGCATGGGCAAGCCATCCAACAAGGGACCAAGTGCTATTCTTATCTCTATGGGCATATCAAGAGGTTCTTATTCAAATTCAAGCCTATCCAAGTCATCAGAAAGAAATTGAAGCTTGAGAAGTTAGTGGACCAAGCAGTGGGTTTCTCTCCTATCTTGAGGATATGTGAGGATCATCAGAGAAGTTGTGAGCTATGAATTGACATCATGGAAGACCTAGAGGGTCATTTTGAAAGTGAGACAAGTCATTGATGTGATTACAAGAGCTGCAGTTGAAGACAGTCAACTAGGGTTTCATCTGGGTCAACCCTAGGTCAAGTGCTTGGTTGAAGGGCATCAAGGCCTGTTTGAAATATGTGGGATGCCTCATTTGACATGTGGATATGGATGTGGTGTTGTGCCAAGGAGAAATCAAAAGAAATCAAGAAGAAGAGAAGTTTCTGAATTAGGGTTTATGTGTAAAATCCCCTAATTTAGGTCAAATTTCCAAGCAAAATAATTCAAAATGCAAGTCTCAAATGGATCCTTGGCAAACATGAAACTTGTAGAGTATCTCAAGACCTTTAATTTGAGTGGTGGAAGGCATCAAGGAGATTTATAGAACTCAAGTTATGGTTCTTGCAAGTTACAGGTCATCTGAGGACACTGAAATTTGTCTGTGAAAGTTACTTGACTTCCAAGCAACCTTTACCCCTCAAGGAGTTTTTAAATGGATTTCTGGCTAACATGAAAGTTGTTCCTCATGATCTTAGCTTTCTAGAAAGGTATAGTATGCCTTCATCTGATTTGTAGAACTCCACTTATGATCTTGGCAAGCCAGGGGTATTTTGGGAAAGTGGAATTACAGGTCATTTAAAGCATATGCCCAAAACTCCTATTTCCAAATTTCAAATGAAGAAATGTTCAACATCAAACTTGCTCCAAATGACATTTTGAGTCTAGGAATGTGGTTGTGGCAAGTTGTAAATGCTCATAGCTTAGAATTGCAAAATTGACCAATTATAAAGGGAAAAGTACCTTTTTAAATGGCCAAAATTGTGATTTTTTGATACAAAAGCAAAACCAAGCATATGACCAACCAATTTGAAGGTAAATTTCATTTTAAGATCATTGGCAATATTAGTTTTTTGGTTTGAGGTCAAGAAACTAGATTTATCATAAGTTGCTTGCCAAATCAAGCTAGGATCAATGCACAAGGCAAGTAAGCATCCACACACTCTCTAATTGTCATGAAAAGAGAAATTCAAGAGATTTTGAGGGGCTGTAACAAGGCAATGCAGAACTGGTTTTGCAACTTGGCCAATTTCATTTTCTCATGCAATTATATAAACAATTTCTCATGGGATCAATCTAGCAAGTTCTAGAACTTTCCATCATTATCTATATATTCATTCCCACTGATCCAAAGCAAGGTTGAACTTCATTTTGATCAAAAACTCATAGTTTCACTTCATCTTGCTTTTTTGCAAATTGCTTCAAATCTTCTCAATTCTTCATCATTTCTTCAAGATTTTGTTCCTATTATATTCAATAATCATCAGTGATCACATTGCAACCAAGATCTGAGTGGATTGGGGCCTGAATCGTGTTATACAAGTTTCTCTTCTCCAAGTGCAATTGAAATTGGTTACAAGGATCCAGGTGGTTTGAGCTCGAATTATTGCAAACAGAAGCAAGAATATAGTCCATTGATGGATCTTGGAGCATTGTAGGCTTTGAAGTGAAGAGAATCACCATCTGTTTTCAACTTCTTACCAGGTTAGTGTTTCTCACAATTTGGCTTGAATTAGGTAGCATGAGGTAGATTTGTTAAGTTAAACATGGTTTAGGTGGTTAGATGATTGATTTTGGAGACTTTAGCAAGATTTGGTGAAGGTTGACATGTGAGCATGAAATCTGTTTTGACATAGAACATGATGGTTAAGTTGTTAGAATCTTAGATAATTGGCTAGTCTTAATCAGTATAGCATGAGGATTATTGTTGTGCAAAGATTGGTGAGTTTGGTGATGGTTGAAAACTGAAGAAAGTTTGAGTTCATGGAAGTACACCGTTCGGTTTGCGTGATTTATGATGTTTCAATACAATCCATTGCCACAGTTGTGTTCCACGTTAAAAATGGGCCAACTTTGGTTTTTGTATCGTGCGATTTGGTGGAGTAATGAAGTCACACGAGTGGTGGAAAGTTTCATGCATGAAGCTTGTGTTTTAATGGCTTTTCTGAAACCCTAATGACCAAGGTTGAAGATGATGGCAATGCCGTTGGATCGTACGTGGAATATTTGACCAATGAGCCATCTAACGGCTGGTGTTCAAAGACGAAATGGAGGGAAATCTGCCACCAAGTGAAACGCGGCGTTTCACTTAGTGTACCATGTTGGGCTTTGCGTGTATCTGCTAACCACACCCCCCTAAGCGAGGCCCAATTGAAAATGAACTATAATTACATGCTATTTGCACCGCTGATGATTTCTTTTTCTTTTGATTTTAATTTGTTTTTTCTGATTTGCACTGGGCCCAAGCGCTACGCTATGCGCACCCCCATATGTTGGGCCCAAATCATAACAACTGGATTTTATCTCTATCTACACCCCCCATGATAATTCTCATATTAAATTCACTCCAAATTTTATTTCACTTTAAAAATTCATAATAAAATGAAAAATGAATGTTTTTTAATGAGACTTTTTTTTCCACTTTCCATTTTTTGTCAAGAAAAATATAAAATCATAAAAGTGTCATTTTACTTCATGTTTATATTTTTTTGCATATTTTTACATTTAATTGTTTTTTTAATTCCTTTAGTTGATGCTACCATTTGTTGAATTTAGTTTAGGAGCTTCCTTTAGGATTTTCACCCCATTCTTTTTAGTACAACTAGATATGGATATTAGGTGCCCCTGGTTTTTATATCACAATTTCTAGGACTTCATTTTAGGTAGTTTAGTTAGAAACTATTAGGCTAGTTAATTAGGGTTTTGAACATAACATAGGTGTATTGAAACAATTTTCTTTCGGGTTTTTAGATTGAATTAGGACCTGGGACTATAGGGGTATTAAGGGTAAGCATAATAGATCCCTTAGAATAAATATTAGAATTTTCCCCATTGTATTAATATTTTTAGTATATTTTTGTATTTGATTGATTGTATGGTGTGCCCTTTCTAGGGTTATTGTTTGATTGTGTGGGTTATTGGGTTTGTTTGGGGATTGGGTTTGAGTTGAAGATTGTGCTGATGAAGCCCATTGAAGACAAAAGGAGTGAAGATCAATTTCAAGAGTTGATGAAGATTGCAGCCTGCTTGTAGCTGTTGAAGGTTATAGGAACTAGGAGCTAGGTAGATCTCTAGAATAGAAACTTGATTCACAAACATGGAAGGTCTTGTTTGCCTCCATTCTTTCTCTATGATTCAAAGTCTCTTTTAAATACTCACCTCCTTCCTTTGGAAGGATTAGTGAATATATTTAAAAGATAGAACTTTTGAGAGAAAACTGTCTATATCATGTTAACAGTCAGTAGGCCACCCTTGGTAGGCAACTGACTGCTTAACATCCAATTCATCTTGTTAACTGCTACTCATCTTGGAGAGTGGGACTTGAAGAAAAGCCCTGAAAGATTGAAGATAGAGACCTTGCTTGAAGGCTGTGAAGATGAAGATTGATGCTTGCTTGAAGCTTGTAGATGTTTTGAAGATGACTTGAAGATAGAAGATGATGGAGCTTGCTGTGCAGGTTTGCTGCTTGCTGTTTATTTTTGCTGTTTATAAGTCTTTGATGTATTGTTTGAGTTTCCCTGACTGTATTTCTTGCCAATTAACCTGTTAGGTTGAAGTGAGGTTACTTCACTTTGCCTGTTGTTTTCTAGGTTCGAGGTTGAGTGGGGCTCCCTTGCCTCGCTTGTATTGTTGCATCCATGCATGTTTTACTGTTTTATTGTATCTGTTGTTTCCGTTTCCGTTTATCCCCTTAGGATCTCTGTTTCTCTCTGCGCAAGAGAGGGACATGATAGACATTAGGTCTTAACCCATGCATGATAACATTAGTTTAGTTTGATTCCCTTTTCAACCATAGGTTAGAGTTCTGCCTCTTCTTTCTCAAAACAAACAGAAAAAAACACAATAAACATTTCAAATCCAATAAAAGACACTTCTTCCGTAAAAGAATGTGAACTCATCAAAACGTAATTTTTGTCCGCTTGGACCGGTAATCAGAAAAACCCTTTTTCAGAAGGAGATAAAAACAACCAAGACAGACTTGTGTCGTACGTTGCCTGAACTATGTTTGCTCTGATCTTTCATGCTATACGAAAGTACGTAGGCATAGGATGCGATATCCTAGCGAGCAACCTTCCCCTCCTTTCCAGTAGGTAGACGAACTACATTGACTCTGATTTCTCGTTCCAGACGGGAATAAGTAGGCATAAAGTGCGATACTTTGCCGAGTCATTTTCTTTTCTTTTAACCCCAGACCTGTAGAGTAGATAGAATAACAATCCGTACCAGAAAACAAGCGTGGATCCCGTCGAGTACGACGGACGTGAGGGGTGTTAATACCTTCCCCTTGCGTAACCGACTCCCGAATCTAGGATTTGGTTGCGATGACCATTCCTTTCCCGTCTTTGCGGTAGGTTTACTTCGAGCGTTTCCTTTCCCTCCTTTGGGATAAATAACGCACGGTGGCGACTCTTCTGTTCAGCCGGCGCCGATTTTCGCAGTAGCGACAGCTGGCGACTCTGCTGGGGATCCAACGTCCTCTGGCTACTAAGGACTGCGATAGTTCCTTATGCATTTGGGATCCAACGTCCCTTAAGCGAGTCAATCCTAACGTTTGTTTTCCCGTCGAGGATTTTGTATGGATTTACTTTTCTGTATTTTACTTTCAGCATTATATTATTGTTATTATTGCTGTATTGGGGTGTGACAGGTGTTCTATGATTGAGAGATAAGCCGGACCTGGGCTTGAGTGCACTTAGAATTAGAGTGGAAAGTAGTGGGCGTGTGTCGGCTTTGCTTGCATTAGTGTCCCGCAAAATCCACACTCGGACGAGGTTCTTCTGGTTGACTTCTTTTTCTACCCTTTGGGTCGAAGGGGTTGTTGGTTAGTTGAATTGTCGACTCCGGGGACCGATCATTTGGAAGTTGGCTAAGTGAGGCCTCTTCAGGATTTGATGATGCCACTCCTTCTGGGAATCGTATCATCAACCCTGAAAGTCTGTGACACCGACGACCGCATAGGATGCCATACCATTGTCAGTTACTAGGACACCTACCTGTGAGAGGGTTTGGGGCTATGCAGGTAACTAGACCTTCAGATACCGGTTTGTTTCTTGATTTGAGATTCAGGGTATTTATGAACAGTTGAGAGGTCTATCAGAGACCAGGTGGAGTTATGTTATGGGGTCTATCAGAGACCAGAGTTGAAGTTTTGTATTGGGTCTGTCTAAGACCAGGGTTTGAGGAATTCTGGATGGTCTATCTGACACTTATGATGTGGTTCAGGCTTCTCAGCCATGGCATTTGGTCCCTGTTGCATCTATTTGCATTGCATTGTTCGCATAACCATTATCATGTGCATTTCATTAACGTGTGTCTGTGCTGCAGGTGCATTTGCATATTCCCTGATTCTAGTGTCCGGACTTCTGATTATTGGTCATGGCTGGTTTGAGAAAGACAGTTGCATACAAGTTACCTACACCTGACGTTACTCCCCTACTTGGTCTGATATCCCTTGCTGATGAGGAGGTCAGGAGAAGTTTCAGGATGAGTTACGGAAGATTGTTGAGACTGGTCTGCAAGCCAACTGCTGTTGAGATGAATGGGCTGTATAGATTGATGCAATTCTATGACCCTGCCTTGAGATGTTTCACATTTGCCGACTTTATTTTAGGGCCTACCATGGAATAGTACGCAGAGTTTATCGAGCTGCCGGTGCAAAATAAGGTTCCTTTCGTCCATTGTGACACTAAGCCCCAGCTGGAGGATTTAGCTAAGGCCTTACACATGAACGCTTTTGAACTATTAGTGACTTCTTGGCTCGGGGTTCCAGGCTTCTCCCTCGGTTTTCTGGTTGGCAAAGCCCAAGAATATGCCAAGAACGAATGCTGGATAGTCTTTAATGCTATTTTGGCTCTGTGCATCTACGGAATAGTGTTGTTTCCCAATTTACCCGATTTTGTGGACTTAGACGCCTGTCATCTGTTTGTTGCTGGCAACCCTGTACCCATTTTGATTGGAGATCTCTATCATTAATTGCACTACAAAAATGAAAATAGGAGAGGAAAGACTGTTTACTGTTGTGCGCCGCTGTTGAACATGTGGTTTAAGAGCCACCTCCCCCTAAAGGGACCTTTTGTAGATGGTGCCACTACAGCTGACTGGCTAGAGCGCCTGATGAGACTATCTTCTGAAGAAATTGAGTGGTTTGACCGAGACTTGCTGGGGTCTGAGCTTATTTTCAGCTGCGCCAGATATCCTAATGTTCCTTTGATAGGAAGAAAAGGGTGCATCAATTATAATCCATCATTGTTTGTTCGCCAATTTGGATACGCATTGAAGAACCCACCTAGGGAGGAAGAAGTACATGAATCTCTGTACTTCACCGGTGACTTGAATGGAGAGTTATTAGCCAAGCTTCAGCACGCTTGGATGCGTATCAACAGAAGAGGGAAACCACTATTGGGGAAGAATGATTGTCAGGCTTATGTACCATACAAAGCTTGGATACAAGAGAGAGCAAAACAGTTGCTAATGCCGTTTCCAGCTACACCAGTCCATGTTCATGTTCCAGTAGAGGAACCAACCACCGTTACTATGGAGGTCTACGAGCGAGTTGTAAAAGAGAATGAGGCCTTGATGAAGATCAATAAAGAGTTAGAAAAGGAACTGGCTCAGATGCGTAGTGAGAAAAACAAGGTTGTGCATTCTTTCCAACAGTAAACTAAGTTAGTAAACAGGCTAGGTGCTGAACTGACCAAAGAGAAAAAGAAGCGTGAACGCCTGGGGAAAGAATTCAGAAGCTCCCATGATATGTTGGAGTCCAAGAAGAAAGCACTCGATGCCGCCCACCGAGAAATCTCTTCTTGCAACAAAACGTGGAATGCTACGCTAACCAACAACAAAAAGAGGGAAGACAAATTGAAGCAGCAAATTTCTGAACTCGAAGAACAGTTGAAGGCTAGCAATAAAAAGTATGAAGAGGAGGTGATGGCAAGATATAGTCTTCAGAACGCATTGAACAAGGCCATCGAAGGCAAGAAAGAGGCTGTGGCTCAGAAACGGAAGCTAGAGGATCGCTTCGGAGAAGGGGCATGGGAGGAATCCTCTGGTGATTTACGATGTGTTCTCAAGCGAAGACATCTACTTGTTGAAGGTCTGCTTACCCGACCAAGTCATCCAGAGACTAAGAGGTTATTAGAAGAGTACCAGGCATATGGGAGCACTTGACGTTTCATGTATTAATGTGTATGCTTTATTTGCATTGTGCTGACCATCACCAGGATTGTTGGTTGAGGTCATGCCTTCGTATTGTACACTCATTGATATTGTATTCCTGACTTGATGGATTTCTCTGCAATATATGAGGTGTTTTCTATGACTCGGCTCCGAACTTCGTCTTGCTGTCACTGTCACCATACTGACACATTCGCACTAGAATCGGGGAGTGATATTCCCTAATGCACAGACACGTATTGCATTGCATTCACATTCATATTGCATTACAGGTGATTATTAAATTGTATCTCATTTCCTGCACCGTCCAGGTCTTTTCAGGATTGAAAGCCAACGCCCGCACCGATACTTTACTCGTACCAACTGCAGAAGAGTTATGGATCAGATGCAGAATGAAATGCAGGACATGCGTGAGAAGCTGGCGCTATTCATGCAGACAATGGAGACCATTGTGAAAGGCCATGAGAACTTGCAAGCTTTGGTGCAACCTTTGCTGATGAGGAATGTTGGGCACGGAAACGAAGACCATAATTCTGTGCGAGTTGACACTATTCACGGGGATGGTACTCCTACACCGGTAGCTCCACCTGTGGTGAACATACCTGCTGTCAATGTGAACAATGGCGCTATCGCCGGGAACGGTAACGCCGAAATCGGTAACGAGACTGTCGTCAACAACGTTGGGTTCGGAGATGTCAATCTTGGTGGTGATAATATGGGAGGTAATGGCTTCGGTAACAATGGATTTGGCTTTAATGACCAGGGGTTTGATCATGCTGGGAAGTACGACTTTAACGCTCAGGGCTTCGGACAAGACGGATTTGGTAATACCAATCAGGGTTATGGTGGATTCGGTAATGGGAATGGTGCTGGGATAATGTCTTTTGGACCTGCCGGAGTCGCTCCGGGGTATGGTAACAAGGGGCGGGGCCCTATAATGAATCATACTAGATTTGGCCGTAATAATGGGTACGATGGATACGGAAATGGGAACGGTATTTGGCTAGAAGATCAGCAAGAAGACGCTTTCTCGGGTGGAGGTTTTGAAGGTCCTATGGATGATTCTCAGAGAATCAAGATGCTCGAGGAGCAGATGAAAGGGGTCGTGAATCAAAGTGCTGTGGGTTTAGATATGACCACAATGGGTCTGGTGCCTGGCCTGAGGGTACCGCTAAAATTCAAAGCTCCCACATTCGACAAATATAAGGGGGATACCTGTCCAAAGGTGCATGTGCGGTCATACTACAGAAGGATGTCGGCGTATTCAAACGATGAGAGGATGCTGATGCATTTCTTTCAAGACAGCTTGTCTGGTCCTTCCATTGAATGGTACATGGGGTTGGAGCCAACTCAGATAAAGACTTGGAAGCAGCTGGCCGAAGCGTTTGTGGCTCATTATAAGTACAATAGTGACTTGGCACCCAACCGGGTCCAATTGCAGGGGTTGTCCCAGAAGAAAGACGAGAGCTTCAAAGAGTATGCGCAAAGGTGGCGCGACATGGCTGCACGAGTTCATCCCCCTTTAGATGACAAAGAAATGAATGATATGTTTATAGGAACATTTACTGGTATGTTTTACGACAAGCTGTTTCATACTTCCTTGGGCAGTTTCTCAGACTTAATCTTGATGGGTGAGAAAATTGAAAGCATTATTAAACTGGGAAGATTCCAAGCAGAGGAATCTACTTCAGCTGGCAGTAACAGAAGGGCTTTCGGTGGGCGCCGTCAAGGTGATGCAAGTGCAGTATTCGGGGGCCGAGGCCGAGGCCGGGGCAGAGGTCGGAATCAGTACAATCATCCGCAGCAAGTGGCAAATGTCACAATTCCATTTCAGCAACAACCAATACAACAACAGCAACAGCAGCCACAACAAGGGGCACATCCTGCCTAGCGCAGAATTCAGGGGGGCAAACCAAAGAGGGTGTTTGAAACGCCTCCTTCAACGTATGGAGAATTGCTACAGACGTTACTGGGTTTGAACTTGGTGGAAAAGAGGACTATGGCGCCAGTAACAGGCACTCCTCCGTACGGCTTTGACGCGAACAAGCACTATGAGTTCCACTCCGGGGCTCCTGGCGACGACATAGAGAGTTGCCACGCGTTCAAGCATGTGGTACAGGATCTGTTGGATAGCAAGGCCATCAATTTTGGACAAGCGGGTCCGAACATAGTACAAAAGCCCATGCCCAACCATGGGGCAAATGCTATTGTAACTGAGGAGGGTTTGAACTTGATCATGAATGTTGATGACCTAAAGACACCGTTGTGTGAGATAAAGAGCAGATTATTGAAAGGAGGTGTGTATCCGGGCTGCGATGAGTTTTGTTTAGAGTGTTGGACCCAAGATGGGGGTTGTGCTGAATTGAAGAAGGGTATTCAGACCTTGATAGATGGAGGCACATTACAATTCGACAGAACGGCAGTTGAGGAACCGGCAGAGGTATTAGCGGACGAGCAAAGTGATGTAGCTACCGTGACAATTCCCTGAAAAACGATAACTATAACAGCGCCAGCCAGGCGACCGCCGATCACTATCACCAAGGCAGGACCAATCCCTTATGAGAGCACTAAGGCCGTACCCTGGACCTATGGGTTGGAAGCATACTGTGATGGGGTGAAAATTGATATTAGTAAACAGCCAGTTGAGGTTGTAGACAACGCCGTCGGGACCGGAGGGATGACGAGAAGTGGGAGAATTTTTATATCGCCTGAGGTAGAGGCTGAACGACTGGAGAAAGGAAAAGGAAAGATGAATGAGGATGTCCCTGTGCAGAGGAATGAAAAAGAAACGTCGTTGAAGGATGTAGAAGAGTTTATGCGTCTTATTCGTAAGAGTGATAATAAGATTGTTGATCACCTTCAACAGACGCCATCGAAAATATCCATACTGTCGTTGCTATTATGTTTCGAAGCTCATAGGAATGCATTGTTGAAAGTTCTGGGTACGTCATTCGTACCCCAAGATGTTTCTGTGAACCAGTTGGTGGGGGTGTTGGGGCATGTGAACGCAGGCCATAGCTTGGGATTTACAGACTTTGATTTGACCCCGAAGGGGAGAGAGCATAACATGGCGTTGCACGTCTCAGTTGAGTGTAGGGGCTCAGTCATGTCCCGTGTACTGGTAGATACCAGATCTTCCTTGAACGTGTTGCCAAAGAAAGCTATGATGAAATTGGACATCAGGGGAATCATTTGTACGCCTAGTGACTTGGTGGTCAGGGCATTTGATGGTACACGAAGAACAGTCTTTGGATCCATAACGTTACCTCTACAGGTAGGGCCGGAGGTTTTCGAAACTGAATTTTACATTATGGACATCCAGCCAGCATACAGCTGCCTTCTCGGACGACCATGGATCCATGGTGCTGGGGCAGTCACATCTACCTTGCACCAAAAGCTGAAATACATGGTAGGGGACAGTGTGGTCACGGTCTGTGGAGAAGAAGATATATTGGTTAGCCATCTATCATCATTCAAGTACGTAGAAGTCGACGGCGAGATTCACGAAACGCCCTGTCAAGCCTTTGAAGGTTTGTGCATCAAAGACAAAGCTCCAGGGCCGAGTAAAGCGTCAGAGGTGGCCGTCTCGTCTTACAAGGAGGCTCAGGCTCTAGTAAAGACTGGTGAGGCAAAAGGCTGGGGCAAGGTTCTGGATATTCCCGTGAAGATGGACAGATTTGGGCTGGGATATCAACCGTCGTCATCAACACCTGTTGCTGGGGCACCCCGTTTCAAAGGACCAATAACAATCACAGCTAGTGGAGTGTATCATGAGGCCATCAATGCTGTTTCAGATTCCGAAGAAGGAGACAGTGACTGCGACATGGACGCCTGGATTCAGCCGAGCGTGCCAGGACAAGGATTATGCAATTGGTCTATTCAGGAGATTGTCCCTGTGACTACCAAACAGTAATACTTTGTTTTCTTAATTGTTGAACAATCCGGTGTCTTACCCGGGGCATCGTGATTTTGCTTAGGGCCGTGCTGTTATGTACATTGTGTTGTTTAATCATTAAATAAAAGGCGTTTTTTCATGTACAAATATTGCGATCTCTGTTTTTCCTGTTTTTGTGTTTTACAATAAAATGGCAACGTGGTTATTCGCTTTATACATATTTTGAAGCATTTAACCATTCCTTTTGCAGGATAATATTTTCAGATGACATCATTGAACCGCCTATGACTCATTTCGACTTTGAGCACCCGGTATTTCAGGCCGAAGAAGAGATTGTTGAAGATGGCGACGTTCCCGAAGAGTTGTCTTGGTTGGTAAAGCAAGAAGAACGAATCATTCTGCCTCATGAGGAGGTCATTGAAATTATTAACCTGGGGTCGGAAGGGGTTGAAAGGAACATCCGTATAGGAGCCGCGCTGCAGAGCGACGTCAAGCGAAGACTGGTTGAAATGCTCAGAGAGTACAGTGATGTGTTCGCTTGGTCGTATGAAGACATGCCTGGGCTGGATACGGATTTGGTTGTGCACCGTCTGCCGTTAAAAGAAGAATTCCCGCCGGTTAAGCAGAAGCTTCGCAGAACTAGACCTGATATGGCAGTGAAAATTAAGGAGGAGGTTCAAAAGCAGTGGGATGCTGGTTTCCTAGCTGTTACAACTTATCCCTCATGGGTCGCTAATATAGTACCTATACCAAAGAAAGATGGTAAAGTGAGAATGTGCGTAGATTACCGTGATTTGAACAAAGCGAGCCCGAAAGATGATTTTACGCTTCCTCACATCGATGTGCTGGTTGACAACACTGCTCAATTCTCTGTATTCTCCTTCATGGATGGCTTCTCGGGCTATAATCAGATTAAGATGGCGCCAGAAGACATGGAGAAGACTACCTTCATCACGCCTTGGGGAACATTTTGTTACAAAGTGATGCCCTTTGGATTAAAGAATGCTGGGGCAACGTATCAGCGTGCAATGACGACTCTTTTTCATGACATGATGCATAAGGAGATCGAGGTTTATGTCGATGATATGATTGCCAAATCCCAGACGGAGGAAGGACATTTGGTGAATCTGCTGAAGCTATTCAAAAGGCTTAGGAAGTTCAGGCTGAGACTGAACCCTAACAAGTGCACCTTCGGGGTGAGGTCAGGTAAGCTGCTGGGGTTTATCGTGAGCGAAAAAGGAATAGAGGTTGATCCTGCAAAAATAAAAGCCATACAAGAGATGCCGACGCCTAAAACAGAAAAAGAAGTACGTGGGTTTTTAGGGAGGTTGAACTACATCGCTCGGTTCATATCTCACCTAACGGCCACATGTGAGCCATTATTCAAGCTGTTGAAAAAAGACCAGGCTGTAGCATGGAATGAAAATTGTCAAAAGGCGTTCGATAAAATAAAACAGTATTTGCAGGAGCCTCCTATTTTGATACCTCCAGTGGCAAGGAGACCCTTGATTATGTATTTGACAGTTCCTGAGGGAAGTATGGGTTGTGTTCTCGGTCAACACGACGAGACAGGAAGAAAAGAGCATGCAATATACTACTTGAGTAAGAAGTTTACCGAATGTGAATCTCGATACTCAATGCTCGAAAAAACTTGTTGCGCGCTAGCCTGGGCCGCCAAGCGTTTGAGGCAATACATGCTGAACCATACAACCATGCTCATCTCGAAGATGGATCCTATCAAATACGTAATCGAAAAGCAGGCATTATCGGGGAGAATTGCCCGTTGGCAGATGGTTTTAACCGAATACGACATCCAGTATGTCTCGCAGAAGGCTATAAAGGGGAGTGTATTATCTGAGTATTTGGCAGAGCAGCCTATTGAGGACTACCAATCGATGAGGTTTGATTTTCCTGACGAGGATATCATGTACCTAAAGATGAAGGATTGTGAAGAACCGTTGTTGGACGAAGGACCAGAGTTGGGTTCAAAATGGCAGTTGATCTTTGACGGAGCTGTAAACTCCTACGGTAGCGGAATAGGGGCAATCATCACTACTCCACACGGGTCGCACATCCCATTTACTGCTCGATTGACCTTTCCGGTTACCAATAATGAAGCCGAATACGAAGCTTGCATCATGGGGCTTGAAGAAGCCATTGATTTACGAATCAAAAATCTGGATGTATACGGAGACTCAGCTCTGGTGGTGAATCAAATAAAAGGAGAATGGGAGACACGTCAGCCTAATTTGATACCATACATGAATTACGCGAGGAGATTGTTGCCTTTATTTAAAAAGGTTGAATTGCATCATGTACCGCGAGCAGAGAATCAGATGGTTGACGCCCTGGCCACATTGTCTTCCATGTATAAAGTCAACTTCTGGAATGAGACTCCCAGAATTGTTATCTCTCGGCTTGACAGACCCGCCTTCGTATTTGCCATTGACGAAGCATCTGATGATAAACCCTGGTATTTTGATATCCTTAATTTCCTGAAAAGCAAAAAGTATCCGGCTGGGGCATCCAGTCATAATCAGAAGACTCTCAGAAGATTGGCGGGAAATTTCTATCTGAATCCGGACGGTGTCCTGTACAAGAGAAATCACGACTTGGTGCTACTACGTTGTATAGATGAGAAAGAGGCAAAGCTGCTCATGGAGGAAATACATGAGGGTACGTTTGGTACGCATGCTGGTGGGCATGCTATGACGAGGAAGCTGCTGCGGGCAGGTTATTATTGGCTAACTATGGAAACCGATTGTTTCAAGTTTGCGAAGAGGTGTCATAAGTGCCAGATTTATGCAGATAAGATCCATGTGCCTCCGAGTCCTCTGAACGTGATGTCGTCACCATGGCCATTCTCAATGTGGGGAATCGATATGATTGGAAAGATCGAGCCGACGGCATCTAACGGACACCGGTTCATTCTGGTAGCAATCGATTATTTTACCAAATGGGTGGAAGCGACATCCTATGCGAATGTGACCAAGCAGGTGGTAGCCAGGTTCATCAAGAGAGATATCATTTGCAGATATGGAATCCCCGAGCGGATAATTACCGACAACGGTTCAAACCTGAATAACAAAATGATGAAGGAGTTGCGTCAGAATTTTAAGATCGAGCATCACAACTCTTCCCCTTATCGACCCAAGATGAATGGCGCTGTTGAAGCGGCCAATAAGAATATAAAGAAGATTGTTCAGAAGGTGGTGGTGACCTATAAGGATTGGCATGAGATGCTACCTTTTGCTTTGCACGGTTATCGTACGACGGTACGCACATCAACCGGGGCAACCCCGTTCTCGTTGGTATATGGAATGGAGGCAGTGTTACCACTGGAAGTTGAGATTCCTTCCCTGAGAGTATTACGAGATGTCCAACTAGACGAGGCAGAATGGGTGAAAGACAGGTTGAACCAGGTGAGTTTAATGGATGAGAAGAGGCTAGCTTCTCTAGCGTATGGTCGGTTGTACCAGAGCCGAATGAAGAAAGCATATGATAAAAAGATACACCCTCGGAGCTTTCAGACGGGCGACCTTGTGCTAAAGAGGATTCTCCCGCCACAGGCAGATCACAGGGGCAAGTGGACCCCCAACTACGAAGGGCCATACGTTGTCAGAAAAGTCTTTTCAGGAGGAGCTTTGTTGTTGTCCACCATGGACGGTGAAGACTTTACGTCGCCTGTGAATTCGGACGCAGTTAAAAAATACTTTGCTTGAAATTGACCCGCTGGACAGAAAAAAGAGAGTCCAGGCAAAAATGGGGCATCCTGGCGAACCAAAAAACAGAATGAAAGGTTCGGGCAAAAATTAGGGATAAAATTGAAAAAATGTATACCCGCGAAGTTGAAAACCTACACTGGGCGGCTTCGGCAAAAAAGGGTATCCCGGTGAACTGAAAACCCGTAAAGGGCGGTTCACGCAAAAGTTAGGGATTTGAAAAGCAAACGACTGCGGTCCGAATTTGATGCTGCGGTGCGCATTTGGTGCGGGAGGATATACCTGAGGGGTCGATTATCAGATACAATCTCTTCGGAAGTGTGAATACTGGGAAAGCACTAGAGTCAGGCGAGTCATAGGAGGATCAGCTCATGATGTTCGTCCGCATCACGTTTCCGACATGTGTACAAATTTGATTTGTCATTGTATTTATGAGTCTTGTGCATACTTGTATATTTGTTGTGTGTAGCTTCCTCTTTTCAAGAGTTACATCCCGTGTACAAAACTCTGCCCATTTAGGGGCCCAATCAATAAAACATGTTATTCAGTATTTGATGCTGGTTCTTTACTGTTTTGTACATGACAAATGCCAAGGTTTAATAAAACTAGCAAGTGTATAACATCGTTGGCCCTTGCCAATAATTGCTAAAACTTTGAATTAACTGAAAATGATGTCACTAACGCTAACCTGAATAGATTTGGTTGCATAGACTTGTCTTGTCTCGTTTGTGGTGTTGCAGGGTTCTTGACCATACGAAGTGGACGATCAAAAGATTGCAGTACTGACCAGAGGCTCGTAACGGAAAGACTCGATCCCCACGCAGGTCGCGCTTCTGAGATGACAATGTTCCTTACCAAAGAAGGATCAAATTCCCCAGCTAGTCGCAGCTTACTCGAGGGACATTCTCCAGCAAGGTCGTTTACCCTCAGCAGAATTGACGATTCCAAGATCGAAGGCTGTATTCAGACAGTGTGGTGTCCCCCAAAAGGATTCCCCATCCCGAACAGAGTGGTTTAGCCTCAGAGAATTAGTATTTCCAACTTGTAAGCTGTACCCACAATCTACTCTTCCCAGTAGAGATTCCCTTCCCAGTAGGGTCATTTACTCTCCCCCAGCGGAGTCAATTGATTTTCCCCAAGAGAATCGCTTCGTCCCCCGCGGAGTTCTCTTTTCAGCATGTGTTTTCTTTCCTCCCAGTGGAACTCAAAGGTTAAAACTCTTCCCGGCAGAGTTGGTAGTATGTCCTGGAATTTATTTTGTCGGAATACCGTGTGATACCCGTTCACTCCCCAGCAGAAGTCCAACCATGATTGGCGCATTCAGTTATTCCTCAGCGAAGCGGGCTTCACTCTTCCAGCATTTATTTTGCTGGAATAATTCTGTGACACCTGGTTATACCCAGCGGAGTTGGCGTTGTCTTCAGCATTTATTTTGCTGAAGCGGTTTTCTGTATCCCAGCAGTTCGAGTCTGCATTTGCATCGGCATATAGTGTCACATTTGCATCCACCAAATAAAATAAACGCGTAGCATTTCCATGTCGAATGGAGCATTACACCATTGTCAAACACATGCATTTTGAAACATGAGCCAGGTTGGTTAACCGTTTGTTTTCAAGTGTTGTTTCCCTTACAGGTGGAGAGAGCTCTTGCTCAAATTAAGTACCAAACATTCAAGATCTCGGCGTGAGACATGTAATGATAATGTCAATTGTGGCGTTATTCCCCACAGATTTGCTTGTTTAAGGTTCTCTTACCCCTCCAGCGGAGTGTTTCTTCAAGGCCGCTGTTATAACAATATCAAAAGATTTCGTGAATCGATTTTTGGAAGTTTGTCTGGCAGTGTGGATTCAGAAAATCCCCAGTAGAGTCCTTCTCAGATTTGCTGCTATGCCAGCACTAAAAATTGGAAGACTAGACTCATATTGTGTCGCCCATATGATGGATAGAGCCAGCTGCTGCAAAGATAGGCAGAAAACCTGTATTTGACAGAGTGTCGTCCCGTAGCAAAGGCGGAGTTATTTTCCTGTATTTGACAGGGTGTACCCGTAGCAGAGGCGGAGTTATTTTCCTGTATTTGGCAGAGTGTACCCGTAATATAGGCGGAGTTATTTTCCTGTATTTGACAGAGTATTTCCCGTAGCAGAGGCGGAGTTATTTTCCTGTATTTGACATAGTATTTCCCGTAGCAGAGGCGGAGTTATTTTCCTGTATTTGACAGAGTATCTACCCGTAGCAGAGGCGGAGTTATTTTCCTGTATTTGACAGAGTATTTCCCGTAGCAGAGGCGGAGTTATTTTCCTGTATTTGACAGGGTGTACCCGTAGCAGAGACGGAGTTATTTTCCTATGTTTGGCAGAGTATGTACCCGCAGTGGTGGCGGAGTCATTTTCCCGTAATAATGACAAAATTTTCCCGCAGTGGTGGCTGAGTGATTTCTCGTAGTGATGGCAGAGTGATTTTCCTGAATCGTTGGCAGGGTCATGTTTTGTTGACAGAATTACTTCTCCTAGTGAAGTCAATAAGTTTGTTCCAGTATTGACAAGATAATGCTGAAATCATATTTGTAGATAGTGTTCCCTCAAACAGTTGTGCAGTTTATTTCTGCGGTTGGCAAATTTCCGGGTCCTTAGTATTCAACCGTCTCGTACCTTGAATGTCTGAAGGCTCCGGGCGTTTCACCCAGTCGGGTCCAAGTCGCTTGAATAGGGGCAGCTGTTGCACCCTAAAATTTGCTCAACTTGTTTCACCTGATTTTATGTCTCATAGCTTTAGCATTTGCATATTAGGTCATGTACATAATTAATTCATCTGCATAACATAGCATGGGCAAGCCATCCAACAAGGGACCAAGTGCTATTCTTATCTCTATGGGCATATCAAGAGGTTCTTATTCAAATTCAAGCCTATCCAAGTCATCAGAAAGAAATTGAAGCTTGAGAAGTTAGTGGACCAAGCAGTGGGTTTCTCTCCTATCTTGAGGATATGTGAGGATCATCAGAGAAGTTGTGAGCCATGAATTGACATCATGGAAGACCTAGAGGGTCATTTTGAAAGTGAGACAAGTAATTGATGTGATTACAAGAGCTGCAGTTGAAGACAATCAACTAGGGTTTCATCTAGGTCAACCCTAGGTCAACCCTAGGTCAAGTGCTTGGTTGAAGGGCATTAAGGCCTGTTTGAAAGATGTGGGATGCCTCATTTGACATGTGGATATGGATGTGGTGTTGTGCCAAGGAGAAATCAAAAGAAATCAAGAAGAAGAGAAGTTTCTGAATTAGGGTTTTTGTGTAAAATCCCCTGATTTAGGTCAAATTTCCAAGAAACATAATTCAAAAATGCAAGTCTCAAATGGATCCTTGGCCAACATGAAACTTGTAGAGTATCTCAAGACCTTTAATTTGAGTGGTGGAAGGCATCAAGGAGATTTATAGAACTCAAGTTATGGTTCTTGCAAGTTACAGGTCATCTGAGGACACTGAAATTTGTCTGTGAAAGTTACTTGACTTCCAAGCAACCTTTACCCCTCAAGGAGTTTTTAAATGGATTTCTGGCTAACATGAAAGTTGTTCCTCATGATCTTAGCTTTCTAGAAAGGTATAGTATGCCTTCATCTGATTTGTAGAACTCCACTTATGATCTTGGCAAGCCAGGGGTATTTTGGGAAAGTGGAATTACAGGTCATTTCAAGCATATGCCCAAAACTCCTATTTCCAAATTTCAAATGAAGAAATGTTCAACATCAAACTTGCTCCAAATGACATTTTGAGTCTAGGAAAGTGGTTGTGGCAAGTTGTAAATGCTCATAGCTTAGAATTGCAAAATTGACCAATTATAAAGGGAAAAGTACCTTTTTAAATGGCCAAAATTGTGATTTTTTGATACAAAAGCAAAACCAAGCATATGACCAACCAATTTGAAGGTAAATTTCATTTTAAGATCATTGGCAATATTAGTTTTTTGGTTTGAGGTCAAGAAACTAGATTTATCATAAGTTGCTTGCCAAATCAAGCTAGGATCAATGCACAAGGCAAGTAAGCATCCACACACTCTCTAATTGTCATGAAAAGAGAAATTCAAGAGATTTTGAGGGGCTGTAACAAGGCAATGCAGAACTAGTTTTGCAACTTAGCCAATTTCATTTTCTCATGCAATGATATAAACAATTTCTCATGGGATCAATCTAGCAAGTTCTAGAACTTTCCATCATCATCTATATATTCATTCCCACTGATCCAAAGCAAGGTTGAACTTCATTTTGATCAAAAACTCATAGTTTCACTTCATCTTGCTTTTTTGCAAATTGCTTCAAATCTTCTCAATTCTTCATCATTTCTTCAAGATTTTGTTCCTATTATATTCAATAATCATCAGTGATCACATTGTAACCAAGATCTGAGTGGATTGGTGCCTGAATCGTGCTATACAAGTTTCTCTTCTCCAAGTGCAATTGAAATCGGTTACAAGGATCCAGGTGGTTTGAGCTCGAATTATTGCAAACAGAAGCAAGAATATAGTCCATTGATGGATCTTGGAGCATTGTAGGCTTTGAAGTGAAGAGAATCACCATCTGTTTTCAACTTCTTACCAGGTTAGTGTTTCTCACAATTTGGCTTGAATTAGGTAGCATGAGGTAGATTTGTTAGGTTAAACATGGTTTAGGTGGTTAGATGATTGATTTTGGAGAGTTTAGCAAGATTTGGTGAAGGTTGACATGTGAGCATGAAATTTGTTTTGACATAGAACATGATGGTTAAGTTGTTAGAATCTTAGATAATTGGCTAGTCTTAATCAGTATAGCATGAGGATTATTGTTGTGCAAAGATTGGTGAGTTTGGTGATGGTTGAAAACTAAAGAAAGTTTGAGTTCATGGAAGTACACCGTTCGGTTTGCGTGATTTATGATGTTTCAATACAATCCATTGCCACAGTTGTGTTCTACGTGAAAAATGGGCCAACTTTGGTTTTTGTATCGTGCGATTTGGTGGAGTAAAGAAGTCACACGAGTGGTGGAAAGTTTCATGCATGAAGCTTGTGTTTTAATGGCTTTTCTGAAACCCTAATGACCAAGGTTGAAGATGATGGCAATGCCGTTGGATGGTACGTGGAATATTTGACCAAGGAGCCATCTAACGGCTGGTGTTCAAAGAAGAAATGGAGGGAAATCTGCCACCAAGTGAAACGCGGCGTTTCACTTAGTGTACCATGCTGGGCTTTGCGTGTATCTGCTAACCACACCCCCCTAAGCGAGGCCTAATTGAAAATGAACTATAATTACATGCTATTTGCACCGCTGATGGTTTCTTTTTCTTTTGATTTTAATTTGTTTTTTCTGATTTGCACTGGGCCCAAGCGCTACGCTATGCGCACCCCCATATGTTGGGCCCAAATCATAACAACTGGATTTTATCTCTATCTGCACCCCCCATGATAATTCTCATATTAAATTCACTCCAAATTTTATTTCACTTTAAAAATTCATAATAAAATGAAAAATGAATATTTTTTAATGAGACTTTTTTTTCCACTTTCCATTTTTTTTCAAGAAAAATATAAAATCATAAAAGTGTCATTTTACTTCATGTTTATATTTTTTGCATATTTTTACATTTAATTGTTTTTTTAATTCCTTTAGTTGATGCTACCATTTGTTGAATTTAGTTTAGGAGCTTCCTTTAGGATTTTCACCCCATTCTTTTTAGTACAACTAGATATGGATATTAGGTGCCCCTGGTTTTTATATCACAATTTCTAGGACTTCATTTTAGGTAGTTTAGTTATAAACTATTAGGCTAGTTAATTAGGGTTTTGAACATAACATAGGTGTATTGAAACAATTTTCTTTCGGGTTTTTAGATTGAATTAGGACCTGGGACTATAGGGGTATTAATCCCTTAGAATAAATAGTAGAATTTTGCCCATTGTATTAATATTTTTAGTATATTTTTGTATTTGATTGATTGTATGGTGTGCCCTTTCTAGGGTTATTGTTTGATTGTGTGGGTTATTGGGTTTGTTTGGGGATTGGGTTTGAGTTGAAGATTGTGCTGATGAAGCCCATTGAAGACAAAAGGAGTGAAGATCAATTTCAAGAGTTGATGAAGATTGCAGCCTGCTTGTAGCTGTTGAAGGTTATAGGAACTAGGAGCTAGGTAGAGCTCTAGAATAGAAACTTGATTCACAAACATGGAAGGTCTTGTTTGCCTCCATTCTTTCTCTATGATTCAAAGTCTCTTTTAAATACTCACCTCCTTCCTTTGGAAGGATTAGTGAATGTATTTAAAAGATAGAACTTTTGAGAGAAAACTGTCTATATCATGTTAACAGTCAGTAGGCCACCCTTGGTAGGCAACTGACTGCTTAACATCCAATTCATCTTGTTAACTGCTACTCATCTTGGAGAGTGGGACTTGAAGAAAAGCCCTGAAAGATTGAAGATAGAGACCTTTCTTGAAGGCTGTGAAGATGAAGATTGATGCTTGCTTGAAGCTTGTAGATGTTTTAAAGATGACTTGAAGATAGAAGATGATGGAGCTTGCTGTGCAGGGTTGCTGCTTGCTGTTTATTTTTGCTGTTTATAAGTCTTTGATGTATTGTTTGAGTTTCCCTGACTGTATTGCTTGCCAATTAACCTGTTAGGTTGAAGTGAAGTTACTTCACTTTGCCTGTTGTTTTCTAGGTTCGAGGTTGAGTGGGACTCCCTTGCCTCGCTTGTATTGTTGCATTCATGCATGTTTTACTGTTTTATTGTATCTGTTGTTTCCGTTTCCGTTTATCCCCTTAGGATCTCTGTTTCTCTCTGCGCAAGAGAGGGACATGATAGACATTAGGTCTTAACCCATGCATGATAACATTAGTTTAGTTTGATTCTCTTTTCAACCATAGGTTAGAGTTCTGCCTCTTCTTTCTCAAAACAAACAGAAAAAAACACAATAAACATTTCAAATCCAATAAAAGACATTTCTTCCGTAAAAGAATATGAACTCATCAAAACGTCATTTTTGTCCGCTTGGACCGGTAATCAGAAAAACCCTTTTTCAGAAGGAGATAAAAACAACCAAGACAGACTTGTGTCGTACGTTGCCCGAACTACGTTTGCTCTGATCTTTCATGCTGTATGAAAGTACGTAGGCATAGGATGCGATATCCTAGCGAGCAACCTTCCCCTCCTTTCCAGTAGGTAGGCGAACTATGTTGACTCTGATTTCTCGTTCCAGACGGGAATACGTAGGCATAAAGTGCGATACTTTGCCGAGTCATTTTCTTTTCTTTTAACCCCAGACCTGTAGAGTAGATAGAATAACAATCCGTACCAGAAAACAAGCGTGGATCCCGCCGAGTACGACGGACGTGAGGGGTGCTAATACCTTCCCCTTGCGTAACCGACTCCCGAATCCAGGATTTGGTTGCGATGACCATTCCTTTCGCGTCTTTGCGGTAGGTTTACTTCGAGCGTTTCCTTTCCCTCCTTTGGGATAAATAACGCACAGTGGCGACTCTTCTGTTCAGCCGGCGCCGATTTTCGCAGTAGCGACACATACCATACACTAGCGATAAAGGAGTTGCCCCAGTTGAAGTACGTATCGAAGTACAATACCCGTTCAAAGCAAAGGGCAACATCTCGTGCCAATCTTTATAGGTCACAACCATCTTTTGTACAATCTTCTTTATATTCTTGTTGGCCGTCTCGACAGTGCCATTCATCTCCGGATGATAGGGAGAAGAGTTGTGATGCTTAATCTTGAAACTCTGGCACAGTTCCTTCATCATCTTGTTATTCAAATTTGAACCATTATTAGTAATGATTCTCTCGGGCATTCCGTAACGACAAATGATGTCCTTCTTGATAAACCGGGCTACCACTTGTTTGGTAACATTAGCATAGGAAGCTGCTTCAACCCACTTAGTGAAATAATCAATTGCCACTAAGATGAAGCGATATCCATTAGATGCGGTTGGCTCGATCTTGCCAATCATATCAATGCCCCACGTGGAAAATGGCCAAGGATACGCCATGACATTCAAAGGACTTGGCGGCACATGAATCTTATCGGCATAAATCTGGCATTTCTTAGCATACTTGAAGCAATCAGACTCCATAGTCAACCAATAATAACCTACCGTCAACCGTTTTTTAGACATGGCATGCCCGCCTGCATGTGTACCAAAGGCCCCTTCGTGGACCTCTTCCATAAGCAAACTTGCTTCTTTTTTGTCCATGCATCTTAGTAACACTAAGTCAAAATTCCTCCGATAGAGTACACCATCTTGGTTCAGATAGAAATTTCCAGACAACCTCCTCAAGGTTTTCTTATCTCGGACCGAAGCCCCAGGCGGATACTCTTGATTCTTAAGAAAATTCTGGATATCATAATACCATGGTTGCCATCTGAAGCTTCTTCTATCGCAAACACAAACACCGGCCTATCAAGGCGCGAGATGACGATTCTCAGAGCGTCATTCCAATAGTTCACCTTATACATCAAGGACAAGGTAGCCAAGGCATCTGCCATCTAATTCTTCGCTCTTGGCACATGATGAAACTCTACCCTATCAAAGAAGGGCAACAACCTCCTGATATAGTTCATATTGGGAATCAGGTTAGACTGACGAGTCTCCCACTCTCCTTTGATCTGATTGTCCACCAAAGCTGAATCACCATAGATATCAAGGATTTTGATTCCCAAATCAATCGCTTCTTCAATACCCATGATACATGCTTCATATTCAGCTTCGTTATTGGTGCAGGGAAATGTTAACTTAGCAATAAATGGTATGTGTGAACCATGGGGAGTGGTAATGATTGCCCCAATCTCGCTGCCATAGGAGTTAACAGCACCATCAAAGATCATTTGCCACTGGGAGCTTTTCTCATAACCTTCATCAGGTAGCGGCTCATCGCAGTCCTTCATCTTCAAAAACATGATATCCTCATCAGGAAATTCAAACTTCACCGGTTGATAGTCGTCGATTGGTTGCACTGCGAGATATTCAGACATAACACTCCCCTTGATAGCCTTTTGGGAGACGTATTGAATGTCGTATTCTGTCAAAACCATCTGCCATCTGGCAATCCTTCCTGAAAGTGCTTGCTTTTCAAACATGTACTTAATTGTATCCATCTTCAAAATTAGCATGATTGTATGGTTTAACATGTATTGCCTTAGGCGTTTGGCAGCCCAGGCAAGTGCATAACAAGTCTTCTCTAACATTGAGTACCTGGACTCACAATCTGTGAAATTTTTACTTAAGTAGTAGATGGCATGCTCCTTTCTTCCAGTCTCGTCATGTTGACCGAGAACACAACCCATGGAATTCTCAAGAACCATTAAATACATTATTAATGGTCTTCCAGCCACTGGAGGCATCAGTATCAGAGACTCCTGCAAATACTCTTTTATTCTTTCAAATGCCCTTTGGCAATTTTCATTCCAGACCACCGCTTGATCTTTCTTTAGCAATTTGAACATTGGTTCACACGTGGCTGTGACATGAGATATGAGCCTTGCAATGTAGTTCAGTCTACCCAAGAAACCACGAACATCTTTCTCAGTCTTCGGTGCTAGCATTTCCTGTATAGCTTTTATTTTAGCAGAATCGACCTCGATTCCTTTTTCACTAGCTATAAACCCTAGTAACTTTCCTGACCGTACACCAAAAGTGCACTTGTTCGGATTCAACCTTAGTTTGAACTTCCTTAGCCTCTCAAACAACTTCAGAAGATTGACCATATGTTCTTCCTTCATTTGCGACTTTGCGATCATGTCATCAACATAGACCTCAATCTCATGATGAATAATATCATGAAACAAAGTCACCATTGCCCGCTGATAGGTTACCCCTGCATTCTTCAATCCAAAGGGCATTACCTTGTAGCAAAAAGTCCCCCACGGCGTTATAAAAGTTGTTTTCTCCATGTCCTCCGGAGCCATCTTGATCGGGTTATATCCGGAGAAACCGCCCATGAAGGAAAACACTGAATACTGAGCAGTATTATCAACAAGTACATCAATGTGGGGGAGCGGGGAATCATCTTTAGAGCTCGCTCGATTGAGATCACGGTAATCTACACACATTCGTACCTTACCATCCTTCTTAGGTACATATACGATGTTAGCGACCCACGGAGGATAATTCGTTACGACAAGAAATCCGGCGTCCAATTGCTTTTGGACCTCTTCTTTGATCTTAACCGCCATGTCTGGTCTGGTTCTTCTTAGCTTCTATTTGACAGGTGGACACTCTTCTTGAAGAGGTAAGTGATGAACCACAATATCTGTATCAAGATCTGGCATATCTTCATATGACCAAGCAAAGACATCTTTATAATCTCGGAGCATTTCAACCAGTCTTTGTTTGACATCTCTCTGCAATGCAGCCCCTATCCTGACTTCCTTCATGGCTTCCTCGGTGCCCAAGTTGATGACCTCAATTTCCTCTTGATGAGGCAGAATAACTTTCTCTTCTTATTTCAGTAGCCTGGGGAGCTCTTCAGGCAGGTCTTTGTCTTCTTCAATCTTTTCTTCAGCTTGAAAGATTGGATTATCAAAGTCATACCGAGTCATAGACGAGTCTGAGTCGGTGGCATCTGCAATGTGAAACCTGCAATTATGATGATTTAATGCTTAAAATGATATGCAAATAAGCACAAACCACATTGCCATTTTATTGTTAAAATAGAACAAGAAAAATAGAGATCACAATATTTGAATGCAAGAAAAACGCCCTTTGATTAATGTCAAAACAATTGTTCAAACATAAAAGATAAGGCCCTTCAGACAAAGACCACTATGCTCTTAGTAGAACATAAGGCTGCACATAATCATGAAAACAAATCATTACTCTTTGTTAGTCACTTGGATAACTTCCTTGATGGTCCAGTTGTTCAAGCTCTGACCAGGAATACATGGTCGGATCCATGCATCCATGTCGCAGTCACTATCCCCTTCTTCGTCGAACACGGCGTTGATCTGATCAAAAATCATTCCACCGCTAGTGAATTGAACTGGTCCCCTGTAGTGCGGAGCGCTCTATGAAGAAGAAGAAGATGGGTTATACCCCAGTCCAAACTTGTCCTGTTTATTAGGGATGCTCAGAACTTGCCCCCAGCCCTGAGATGCTCCAGACTTCACCACTTCCTGTGCTTCCTTAAAAGATGGCATAGCAACCTCAGACATTCTGCTCACATCTGGCGCTTTCTCTTTAATCTGCACAATTTCAAAAGCTTGACACAGTGTTTCGTGAATCTCACCGTCAACCTCTACATACTTGAATGAAGATAAATGGCTTATCATAATATCCTCTTCACCACAAACAGTAACAATATTACCGCCCACCATATATTTCAGCTTTTGGTGTAGAGTTGACGTCACAGCTCTATCCGAATGGATCCAAGGTCATCCCAACAAGAAGCTATACGCTGGCTGAATATCCATAATGTAAAACACAACATCAAAAACTTCTGGTCCCACCTGGATTGGAAGAGTCACTTCTCCAAAAACGGACCTTCCTGTCCCATCAAATGCCCGCACAACCAAATCACTTGGGGTGCACATTATTCCTCGGGTGTCCAGCTTCACCAAAACTTTCTTGGGTAGCACATTAAGTGATGACCCAGTGTCCACCAGCACATGTGATAGTACAACCCCTCTACATTCAATGGAGATATGCAGCACGTGATTATGGTCTCTTCCTTTGGGCGTCAAACAAGATCTGTAAATCCTATCCCATTCCCACTGTTGACGTGTGCCACCACTCCTTCTAGTTGATTCACATAAATTTCCTATGGCGTGTACGCCGTATTCAGAATCCTTAACAAGGCATTCCGATGTGCCTTAGAGCACAAAAGTAGAGATAAAATTGAAATATTCGACGGAGTTTGTTGCAAGTGGTCTACAATCTTATAATCACTTTTCCTGATCAAGCGTATAAACTCTTCCACATCCTTCAACAAAGCTTCTTTCTCCCCGCTCTAAGAACTCTCTTCAACCACAGCTTTTCCTTTTCCCTTATCGGCCCTTTTAGCATTTGTTTCCGGAGATGAAAATACTCTTCTGCTTCTGGTTATTCCCCTAGTTCCTACCAAATTATCAACAGAATCGAATGATGAACTCTTCAGTTCCTGCTTTTGACCATTGCAATATACCTCAGCCCTATAATTCCATGGGATCGCCTTCGTGCTCTCGTAGGGTACTGGCCCTGATTTAGTGATTGTGATGGTGGGTGGCCTTGGCGGCGCAGAAATAGTGATTGTTTTGTAAGAAATGGAAATCGTAGCCACTTCATCCTTCTCTTAAACAATTACTTTCTCTCTTTTCTCTTCTGAAACTCTATCAAACTGCAGAATGCCGTCATCCATCAACCTTTGAACATGACTCTTCAATTTCTCGCATCCCTCAGGATGGGTTAAACAACTTGTGCAGTCTCTGTCATAACCAGGAAATACTCCTCCGCTCAACAAGTTATCCTTCACAAAACTCAACGGAGTTTTCAGTTCTTCAACATCGGTCACCAGATTCAAACCTTCCTCCTCAACAATGGCATTTACCCCAGCCGCTCCATGATTTGGCATGGGATTTTGCACAACGTTAGGCGTGTCATGTGAAAAATTGATAGCTTTACTGTCGATAAGGTCTTGCACCTTATGCTTGAAGGCTTTACAATTATCAATGTTGTGCCTGGGAGCACCGGAATGAAAGTTGCACCTGGCATTAGCATCATACCCTAGGGGTGGTGCGCCAGTTAAAGGAGCCAAGGTCCTCTTCTGGATCAATTGTAATTGTATCAGATGTTGTAGTAACTGTGAGTAAGGCATCAGCAGTGCATCAAATTGTCTGTTCACTGCTCTTCCCCAATCTTGGAATCACCGCCGAGCATAATTTTGTTGTTGTGGACGTTGCTGTTGTTGTGGTGGTGCAGCTAGACTTGTAATGCTTGCGACCTGAGGTTGCTGTTGACGATATTGCTGATTTCTATTCTTATTTCTGCTTCAGAAACCTGATACTTAATTTTTTTTCCCCTCTCTCTTCTTATTGCCAAAACTTTTCCTACCTCCTCCAGGTGAGGATCCTTCTTTGGCCCGTATCTTCCCCAGTTTGATTATGTTTTCAAGCTGCTCAGCTGTAATGATCAAGTATGAAAAACTGCCCAACATATTGCCTATCAGCTTCTCATAATACACTCTGGGCAGTGTAGCAACAAACATGTCAATCAACTCTCTCTCCACCATAGGAGGTTGAACTCTCGTTGCCAGCTCACGCCATCTCTGGTCGTATTCCTTAAAACCTTCATTACTCCTCTGTGACAAGTTCTGCAACTGCACCCTGTTTGGTGTCAGATCACTGTTATACTGATAATGCATGACAAAAGCTTCAACATAATCTCTCCAACTCCTAATGTTGACTGGCTCTAGACCCATATACCATTTCAGGGATGGACCATAAAGACTATCTTGGAAGAAATGCATGAGCATCTTCTCATCGTCGGAGTATGCAGACATCTTTTGGTAATAAGAATGGAGATGCACCCTAGGACAAGTTGCCCCCTTATACTTATTGAAGTCCAAAACCTTAAACTTCGAAGAAATCTTCAGGTCTAAGATCAGCCCCAGATTTGACATATCCAAACCCAGCGAATTTTGATTTTCAAGATTCTTTATCTTTTCCTCTATTAGCTTAAACCTTCTATATGCGTCAGACTGCAGACCAACATCAAGCTCTCTCATAGAGAAAACATCATCTTGATCATCCTCATCCCAATGAGGGCCAACGTTTCCATGCACAACACATGTTGGTGTAGTTATAAGGACTCTAGTCTGATTACCTCCGCCTAGAGGAATAACAGTTGTTGGGATGGCAGTGTTAGCATGAGGGGTGACATTGTCAGCAGTAGGAGGTATAACAGCAGTTACTCCATATAGAACCCCACTCCCATCAACCCTTGCAATCAGTGGTTACACCAGTGTTCTCAGTTGTTCTTGGCCATTGGCGACCCCTTGCATCATATCCATAAACTGGGCCATACGGTCACGGAACTCCTGCAACTCGAGCTGAATCTGGTCCATAGCTTTGTGCTGATTTCCCCTGGTAGAGTAGCGATGAATCTCTTGGTTTTCAATCCTGAAACAAGCTGAACAAACCATTTAAAGGACAAGGTTAACGGAACCTGGAACACCTGCGATGTAGAATGAGAAATGATGCAGTATGCAGACATGCAAATATGCTTTAGGGAAAATTTCCCCTTGATTCTAGTTTCACGGGAACAACAGGACAATGGAGAACCAACAGATAAGGTCGTACAATCTTCTCATAAATAAAATGAGAACCAGAGCCAATTCACAGCATACCACCAAGGAAATACAATGGAATCAAACACGACCCCAACCAACAATCCTGGTGATGGTCGAGATACAACATAACAACAAATACTAAAGGAGAAAATACATCAAGTATGACAGTGAGTCCAGAAAGCCTCCAATAACTCCTTCATATCCGGATGATCTGGCCTAGCAATCAACCCCTGAATGAGTAACTCTCTCCTGCTAATAGTATCCTGCAAGCCCTGAGCGTAATCTTCCCATGCGCCTTCCCCAAATGCTTCTTCCAGCTTAGGCCTCTTCAGATCTGCTCTTGACTTGTACTCTTCCAATGTTGCAAGAGCTTCATTCAGCTTTAGGTCACTCTCACGTCGGCGTGAGGATTCAACTATATCTTTCTCATCTCTCACCCGGAGTTGAGCCTTTAACCTGACAAGTTATTGCCACAGTCCATCTTCTCGTTCTTTGTTGTTAGTCAGAATAGCGTTCCATTGCGCATTGAACTTGGATATCTCTAGCTGTGCTCTTTCTAGCTCTTTCTTCTTATCTTTGAGGATGTCATTAGCACTCTTCAAGTATAGGCCCACTCGCTCCCGGGTGTGAATCTCTTCTGTTAGCTCTCTACCCAGCTTGTTCACCAGCTCTGTTCGCTTCTTGGATGAATAAGTAGCTTGATTCTTTTCACTTCTGAGTTGCATAATTTCCTTTTCCAACTCCTCGTTTGCCTTACATAGTTCCTCCTTCTCGAACCACAGTTGATTGTATCTCTGAATATCAATTGTTGTTGGCTCCTCAATCATCAAAGGATACAAAGGTTCTCAGGCTAGAAATGGAAACAACAATCTCCCAACTCTTTCCTGAATCCAAACCACATAAGACTCATATGCTCTGCTATTGCTCTTTCCCAAAGAAGGCTTCCCCTTTTGGTGAACTTTACTCCAGGATTTCTCCAATCTGATCAGGGTCTCACTGTCAATCAAGCTGGTGAAATACAGAGATTCCTGTATTTCCTCTTCCTTCGGAGGTTCTCTTAGAGCATAACCAAATTGCCTCACTACAAGAGCTAGATTATAGTTAATACCACTCTTTCTTACAATCAAAGGGACATTAGGAAAACCACCACAACTAAAGATCATCTCAGTACCCAAATGACCTCTGTCAAACCATACAATGTCTTCAGAAGATATCCTGGAGTAAAGTTCTAGACCAATCAGTAGTGTCAGAGATGTCAACAAAAGGTCTAGACTTAGGAAGATGACTCGTGAACCATCTATACATGAGAGGTACATAGCAGCAGACATTCTTTCCCCTCCCATTCTCATTCTTGTAATGCACAGAGTGATACAGATCTCCCAAGAGCGTAGGCACAAGATTCTTTGAGACAAAGATTTCGAAAGCATCCAAGTCCATAAAATCTGGAATGTTTGGGAATAGAATTATGCCATATATGCACAGAGCCAAGATAGCACTGAAGACAACCCAACAACCTTCCTTTGCAAAATATTGAGCTCTACAACCTTCCTTTGCTTTTCGTCTACCATTAGACAAGGTAATATTCTGGATGATTTTCTTTATGTTAATCCCCATTGACGATATGATCTCCGGATGGTATTTCATTTGCATCTCATTATTGTGTATCCGTCCTCATCCAGAACAAGGAGTTTACCTGTCTTTTGTCCAACCCGCTTTGTAGTTAATTTCCCAACACTCGTATTGGACTTGAATTAGCCTTTGGAAGGATCATGAACTCAGGAAAGCAGAATTTGATTGTTACAAGGGCAGAGTTTGAATTGATGAAGAATCAGCTAGATCAGCTCATGAAAGCCATGACAGCTATGACTAGAGGAGAGGTTAATATTCAGAGGACTCTAGTGAATAATGTTGCTCAAGCTCAACCCGTGCAGATCCCTGTTGAAGAGCATACCGTTGTCCGAGATAGGCGTTCATCTTCTCTTCATGACTCAGACTATCATATTTTCACTTTCCCTGTGCCGGATTCTCAAAGGCCTATTCCGAAAATTAATGCTGAGGACCCACAGACCGTTGAGTTTATGAGAAGATATCGTCTGTTGGAGGAAAAGCTTGATACCCTGATCAATCTGGATACTCTTAATCTGAATGCTTCGAGCATGTGTTTGCTGCCAGGCCTTGTGATGCCTCCAAAGTTCAAGACGCCAAATTTTGAGAAGTACAAAGGGGATAGTTGTCCGAAGCAGCATTTGGTGATATTTTGTAGAAGAATGACTTCACATGTCCTTAATGACAAGCTTATGATTCGCTGTTTTCAGGACAGTCTAAGTGGGGCATCATTGAGTTGGTATATGCAGTTGGAAAGTGGTTGCATCCGATCATGGTCAGATTTAGCCAATGCCTTTGTGAAGCAGTACAACTACAATCTCGACATGGCTTTTAGTCGCATACAGTTGCAAGAATTATCTCGGGCGGACAATGAATCCTTTAGAGGATATGTGCAGAGATGGAGAGAATTCGCAGCTTGCGTTCAAGCACCACTTCTGGGCAGAGAATTGGTTGGTATGTTCATGGATACTTTGCAAGGGCACTACTTTGATAAGTGGTTGGTAGTGGGTCATCAAACTTTTATGACTTGATGATAATGGGAGAACGTATCGAGAGTGGAATCAAGAGTGGAAAGATTCAAGAAATCTCAGATACCTCAGTTTAGGAAAGTGAATCAGTTGTCAGTTCTCAAGAAGAATGGGAGAAAGAAAGTGATGTTATCCCAGAATCTCCCGTACCTCAGATTCAGTTTTCAGACACTTCGAGTGTTCAGAGTCAGCAACCTGTTAGGGCTATATATCAGATATCTATTCCCCGCCAGAGTCAACAGCCATACCGTCATCAGCCGCGTCAGCATGCCCGACAAAGACCAAGGAAGCCAGCGAGGCATTTCACTCAGTTGCTGATGTCATACAGTCAGTTGTTGCCGAACTTGATAAGAGGTGGATTGATAGTGCCAAAGAAGATTAATCCAGAGATTCCTCCGTATCCGCCAGGTATTGATGTCAACGACCACTGTGAGTACCATGCTGGGGCATAGAGGCATTCAACCGAAGACTGCAAGGTGCTTAGGATCAAGATTCAGACTCTGCTTGACTCCAACATGTTCTCAATCACGCCTCAGGGTATTTAGATCAATTATCCTCCATAATCCAGCCATGTGGGCGTATCAGTTTATGGTATGGAGGAGTTCACCGAGAGTAGATGTTCAGAAGAGTATCAGACTAAATTCGACGAGCAATTCTGAAGATGGCTGATTCAGTAGCAAATCAAGATCTGAAAGCCCGGTTCCTAGAAGCTGGCAATCTTTTTATCATGTCATTTCTTTGCATTTATAGTTTCTTTTCTATTTAAGTGCAAATTTCATTTGTAAAACTTGTTGTTTTCAATTGATAATGATAATGAAATGAATATGCAGGTTTTTGATTAAATCCATTTGTGTTCACTCAATGGTTTTATTGATGTCAAACGCTGGTTTAAGCGGAATTCGGGGAGGATGACGAAATTGAAAGACGCGCAAGCTTCCGATTGTATGCTTTTAAATAAAACTTGCTGATGATGTACAGGAATTGTTTCAAATTCCTAAACACCGGAGATATAAGGATGATAATCCCTTGTCAACCCCTTTGAGCCTAGTAGTAGGAGTTTCTTTCTGAAAAATGAAAAAACCCTCAATCTTAACCTGGGGCAGGGTAGGTGTCAGTTAATTTGACCAAGCGTCCAAATTGAAAAAGGAGTGTTCCCGTTTGAGGATCAATCACACCTCTAGAGGTCGTGCCTAAAAAATTACAGTGGTTATCCATTATCAACTAAGAAGTGAAACAGTCGCGATCCCTTCAATAATTCAGACAAGCCGGTGTCACCTGATTTGTTCTAAAAAAGAAAGGAAGAAAGAAAAAGAAAAAATAAGAAGCCCACTAAGTCGATAACTTGAAAACAAGTGGCTTAGGCCAAAATTGGTGCATCCTGCTAGACTTCAAAATCAAAGGATATACTCATAAGAGTCAGTCCAGAAAAAATTAGGGAAAGAACGAAAAGCAGAAAAGCGAAAAGGATTACAAAAATAAAAATCCTCGAAAGAACAAGTCGTGTGATTCCAGGAACCAAAGACGAAAAGCGAGTGACTGTCACTCCAAAAATCTTATGGTTTCTTGAACCATCACTCTTTTCATTCTAACCTTTGAAAGGTGAGCGCTTGTGTCACATTAGCTGAATATAGGATTGGAGAACATCAAGGAGAATGGGTGGGTTAAAATAAACTTTGAGCCTTATATCCTTTCTTTGAAACCGTGAACCTGGCCAAGTTACAACCTTCAAAAGTCCTAATTGAAGCAAAGTTGTTTCGAAAGCATACTTCGGTAAAGATCGCGTCGAAACTGACTCCTAAAAGGATTCCTCTTACCATGTTGGTTTTAATGTTGACATTCTGATAAGTGATTCATTCACTATATGTCGCAACTTTTTTCCAGTGAACAGACTCGGATTTCAAAGCTATCATATGCATTGCATTAATATATCTTTGGTGTAGAACAATTTGTTTTACTTGCGTCTAAGCACTTGACATCAAGAGAGTTTCCACAGTGGAAAGTTTGATCGAGATAAGATGTAGAGCATCTGAATACTCCATTGATCTGGGGCGGTTATGTAAAGAAGTTCCCCCAAAGTTCCGTTGATCTGGGGTAGCTATGTCAGGGAGTTCCCCAAAATTTTGGTTAGTATGGGGCAATCAAGTCGAGAGTCAGCAAATCTTTTCGAAGAACAATCAGACAGGGGAAAAGTTACTTCGAAGGCTCATTTTGAAACAGATCATTTCAAGAACACGAAGTCCCCCAACAAGCTGGCATATGTGGTCATTTCCCCAACAGAGAAGGGAGGCTGGCATTATCCCCTAATGGAGTGGGTGTTATCTTGTTTTATTACTTCTCTCTCCCCACTGAAGTCGCCAGAAATAGTTGGTTTCCCCGGCAAGTCACAACCTAATCGTCCTTGGTGTTTCCTCAGCAAAGGTAATTCCTCATGGAGAGGCAGAAGATCGAATCTCAGTGATCTTCCCCAGAAGGCGTCTGTTGTTCCTTCTGTCTCGCAAAATGGAAGTTTGGTTGGGACATTGAGCAGGGTTGTGATCCCAGAGACATTTCAGTTTTTCATCCCCAACGGAGTTGGTTTCGTCTCTTTAGCATTTATTTTGCTGGAGTGGTTCTTTTGTGTCCATCTTTCCCTGGCAGCCCGAGCCTGCATCTGCATTTTTGCATATAGCATCATATTTTCATTGCATCCTCAAATGCGTAGCATTTCCATTTCATATGGAGCATTACGCCCTTGAAACAAAATTCAAACATATGCATGCGAAGCATAAGCCAGTTTTGTTAGCCTTCCGTTGCAACCTGAATCATCTCTTCAATCAAGATAGTGATATATCAACAACCTGGTTCAGTCAACTCATCTGCTTGCTTACTCTTGGGTTCTAGATCATACGTCGGTCGTACTATGTCCCTCAGCCCTCTGATGATGAAATCCCCTAGCAGATCTTCCTTATGTCAATTCCTATTGACAAAGTGATATTTTGGATACGAATATGATTTACCTTAGGTAGATTCCTATTGACGAAGGAGTTCTGAGATTTGCCGAGGTATTCTGGATGATTTTCCTTCTATCGATTCCTATTGACGAAGGAGGTCGGAGGTTCACCGAGGTATTATGGATATTATTTTCCTTCTATCAATTCCTATTGACGAAGTGACATTTTGGATCTGGATATGATCTTCCTTTTGTCAATTCCTATTGACGAAGTGATATTTTGGATGCAGATATGATTTTCCTTCTATCGGTTCCTATTGACTAAGGAGTTCTGAGATTCGCCGAGGTATTCTGGATGATTTTCCTTCTGTCGATTCCTATTGATGAAGGAGGTATGTGGTTCGCCGAGGTATAAAGGATATGATTTTCCCTCTGTCAATTCCTATTGACGAAGTGACATTTTGGATCTGGATATGATCTTCCTTCTATCAATTCCTATTGACGAAGTGATATTTTGGATGCGGATATGATTTTCCTTCTGTCGATTCCTATGGACGAAGGAGTTCTGAGATTCGCCGAGGTATTCTGGATGATTTTCCTTCTGTCGATTCCTATTGACGAAGGAGGTCTGAGGTTCCCTGAGGTATTGTGGATATAATTTTCCCTCTGTCAATTCCTATTGACGCAGTGATATTTTGGGCATGATTTTTTATGTCAATTCCTATTGACGATGTGATTATTCTATGTGGTTTTCTCTCCGTCTATCCTTAGATGATATAGGATTTGGATTTGGTTTTCTCTCCGTCTACGCTTAGACGATGTGGTTCTTTGAAGATGGTTTTCTTTCCGTCGATTCCTATTGGTGAAAAGATTCTGAAGTTCTTTGACGTGATCTGTGGGTTTGGCATTTCTTTCTGTCGATTCCTATTGACGAAAGAGTTCTAAACTTCGCTGATGTGATTGTTTCGGATATGATGTTTGCTTTCCGTCTACCATTAAACGAGGTAATATTCTAGATGATTTTCTTTCTGTTAATCCCCATTGACGATATGATCTTGGGATGGTATTTCTCTCCGTCTATCCTTAGACGATGTGAGTTGTGGATATGGTTTTCCGTCAGTCAATTCCTATTGATGATGTGGTTTGTTGGATATGGATATTTCTCTCCGTCTATCCTTAAACGATGTGAGTTTTGGATATTTCTTCCTGTCTACCATTAGATGATGTGAACGATGGATATTTCTCTCGTCTACCCTTAGATAATGTGAGTTTTGGATATTTCTTCCTGTCTACCATTAGACGATGTGAACGTTGGATATATTTCTTTCTGTCTACCATTAGACGATGTGAACTTTGGTTTTCTTCCTGTCTACCATTAGACGGTGTGAACTTGAGATATTTCTTCCTGTCTACCATTAGACGATGTGATTGTTCTGGATACGATGTTTCTTCCTGTCTACCATTAGACGATGTGAGCGTCAGGTATCATTCTTTTTGTCGATTCCTATTGGCGAAAGGATTCTGAAATTTGATGATATATTTACTTTGGGTATGTTTTCGTTCCGACAACGTGTGACCGGGCTCCAATTGCATCCCAATCAGACTGCAAATTTCTGGGTTCTTTTTATATTCAATCACCTTCTACCTTGAATGTTTGAAAGCCGTTCGCTTTTCAACCTTTCAGGTCCAAGTCGATTGAATAGGGGCAGCTGTTGCACCCCAAAATTTGCCCTTCCGTTTTTAACCTTAACTGGATTTTGTTCCTCTGCATTTTCGCATTTCTGCATAGCATAGCATTTTCTTTTGTGGCATGGGATCAAGGTTTTTTTGTGGCTTAGGGCTCTTTTAGAGCAAGAGACTAAACAACAAGCATCAAGGGCTCCAGTATTTATTTTGCCTGACGATCGAGCGGTCGATTTTATTTTATTTTGTAGGGTATTTTTAGCTAAGGAAGCAGCACTCAGGCTATATCAAGCATTCTCACAGCGGCAATATTCAAAGGCAAGATTCAGAAGCTTAACGGAGCTCAAAACGATTGAAAACAGGCCAATGTGCAGATTTCCCTCCAAAAGGCGCCAAATTCAAATTTTTGAAGGTGTTAATCGATTAACCAAGTCAAAAACAGTTCAAATTGGAATTTTTGACAGTGTTAATCGATTAACCCAAATTGTTAATCAACTAACCAGTGCACATTTTGCCTATACACGTGAATTTTCAAAAGGGGTCACTTTGGGGTCCAATTTTGATCACTTGGAAGTTCAATTTTACACCTTGGGAAAGATCTAGAACCATCTTGAATTTTGGTTAATTTCATTTTCCCTCCAAATTCCCATTCTTCATTCCAAACCATATTTCAGAAACCACATTCCAAACCACTCATTTGGATCCAAACCTAAGGGGTATTTAATTGATTTACTCTAAACCTCACACATCTAATCTTCATAATTTCATTCTCATTTTCAGAATTCATTTCAATTCTCTCAAGTTTCTCTCAACTTTTCCATTTTATAAAAAACCCTCACCAGAGCTCTTCATCCATTGAATTCTTTGATTCTCCATTGGAATCAATGAATTCTTGAGCTAAAACCTTCATCCATCATCCTCATTGAATCGATTTCTTCATTTAATTTTCGTGCAAACTTGGATCTAAATTTTGAAGTGGTGTTGGAATAGCTTATTTTGATAATTCTTGATTGATTTTGGTGGATCATCACTTCTACTACAAGGATTAGCTTGGATCTTGAAGGAATTCTGGATTTCTTGCTTAGATCTACACGTTCGAAGTGAATCAACATTAACCGAAGCAATTCTCCGCTTCGAAGGTTGGAATTCTGGATCCATTGCATTTTTGAGCTTATTTTGCATAGTCATGTTGATCTTCATTTTTGATTGATTTGGTTGATTCTTGATCTATATGAATTGTGATGGTGTTGTTTAGATGTGTTTACATCTTGATTAGATCACTTTTTCTGGTTTAATTTCGTGTACAAGTGTTTATGAAATCATGTGGATGTTTTGCTTAAGTGATAAGTTGCTGAAAAGTGCTTTTCTGTTGTTGTTTTCTGCTGTTGGAGCAGTGTTATTCGATTAACCTTTGGTATTAATCGATGAACCAGATCAAACATTCAATTTTCAAGCATTTTCAGTGGTTAATTGATTAACACTGTTCCAGCAGGCCTGTTTTTGCTGTTGTTCATGCTTGTTTCGGTACCATTTCACTTCGATTCATGATGAATCAATAGGATGCATTAGGAGTGAAATGTTTTGGATATATGTCGCTTTTCGTGATTGTTCAATCGTGATTTCGTCGATACGCGTGCTTGCTTTCCACTTGGATGCATACTCTCGTATATGTTGTTAGAAGTGATGTGCGTTGTCTTTTGTTTTGCTTGAGTGTGAGAATCGAGTGGTCGAGATATGCTTGTGGCGGGTGCTGCCCCGCACTTCTTTTCCTCCCACTTTTCTCCGATGATTGATGGTCAATGGTCGTAGGAGTTTTCTTCTCCCATTTCATCTCATCCTTTCTCTTTTGTGCTTGCATGTTTATGTTTGCTTGCCTTCTTGCATTTCTTTGCTTTGTGTACATTCTTTTTGCAACTTCTTTCTTGCATTAATAAAGCTCGAGATGTGCTTGTGGAGGTGTTTACCCCACACTTTTACTCCCTTTGCTTGTGTGTTACATTGCCTATGCATCCTTGCATCTTTCATATTATTTTATGCTTCCTTCTTCTTCTTTCTTCTTTGCCATGTTCCCTTTGGATCTCTAATCTCTTGAGATTATGATAGACCTTAGGACTTAAACCATGCATGATAACATTAGGTAGCATTCCCTTTTACCTCAACTATAGGTACACTTTGCATGACAACTATTAGGTTCGAGGTAGCCTCCCTTTAGTGTTTCCTTTCTCTTCTCATCTTCAAATTCTCTCAAAACATTTAATAAAGGTTAATGAATGTTGCACGCTACGAGCCTTAAGCTACTTGGGAAATGGTGATTGAGGGGCTTCCTCTCAATGGCCTAGAGTGTTTAGTGTACACCCTTTGGGTGATATGCGACGCATTCGCTCCTAGGTCATAGTCTTTAGTGCAACATGAATTACAAACAATAATCAATGCACTTCTTCTCTAAAAAACACCAAAACAAACTTCAAATCTTTTATCCTTCGGGATCTTAATTTGGCAAACCTTTTTCATAAGGAGAGTTTCGTTAACTCTTGGTTCTACCGCAAACAGGTAACGCCTAAGTCTCCATTGGTCGAGCTGCATATACCTAACAGCTAGAACTAAGTTTTATCCTTACTCGGGTCTAAAAAACAGTTGAACCAGCCGGTGTTCTTGTTAGCCCGAACTACGTTTTCTCTGATTTCTCATACCAGATGAGAATACGTAGGCACAAGACGCAACGTCTAGGCGAGCAACCTTCCCCCACTTTCACTCGTAGTTAGCTGAACTACGTTGACTCTGACTTTCCTATTGCACGAGGGAATACGTAGGCACAGAGCGGCGATGCTCTGCCGAGTCTCTTTTCTTTTCCTTTGTCCCTGAGACCTTTAGCATAGATAGTAAACACCCATAAACTAGACAACAAGCGTGGATCCCATCGAGTACGACGAATGTGAGGGGTGCTAATACCTTCCCCTTGCGTAACCGACTCTTGAACCCGAGATATGGTTGCGATGACTTGTCTTCTCCCGTTTTCGTCAAGTTTTCTCTGATTGTTTTCTTTTCCTCTTTTAGGATAAATAACGAACGGTGGCGACTCTTCTGTCTTTGCCGACACCTTTTTTCTCAGTAGCAACAATATGCACCTGAAACATAAATACACGTCAATGTTAAAATGCAAATGCAACAGGGGATCAAGATTGTTGTGCTGTTGACTGAGATGAACCAGCGTTTCACTCTAGCGAGAAAATACCGAAATACCCAAGTATCAGAGATCAATGGTTCGCACTGATATGAAATTCGGGTAGGTTGAAGGTTAAGGTTTCCTGCATAACCCTCCCCACTCACAGGTATGAACCTGTCTCTGACAAGGTCTGGCATCCTATGCGGTCATCAGCGTCACATACTTTTGTGAAACAATGATACATTCACCATTTCTGGTTTGGCATCATGGTCTAACGAAGCGGCCTCACTTAGCTGACTTCCAAATGATCGGTCCCCAGAGTCGACAATCCTCAGATCAAACATCCTTTCAACTGTCCGAAACAGAATGGAAAGGTAGTCATCAAAGAGAATCTCATCTGAGCGTGAATTTTGTGAGAACTAGTGCATGCCAAACATACAGATTCATCACTACTTTCCACTTCTAATTCTAGGGTTATACTCAAGCCTGGGTTTGGCTTATCACATAGTGGAACATTCCCCCCCAACAGCACAACAATAATGATATATAACAATGCTGAAAATAAAATGCAAATGCAGTAAAGTACAAATGCAACACATATACACATATGTGTACACCCAAAGACAAAACAAACAAGCGTTGGGACTGACTCGCATAGGGGATGGAAAGGATCCTCAACAGAGTCGCCAGTAGTCGCATTGTTGTGAAGAGGGGTCGGCAAGGACAGAAGAGTCACCACCGTTCGTTATTTATCCCAAAGGAGGGAAAGGAAACGATCAAAGAAAACCTACAAAAAAGGGAGAAGACAGGTCATCGCAACCAAATCTCGGGTTCGGGAGTCTGTTACGCAAGAGGAAGGTATGAGCACCCCTCACGTCCGTTGTACTCAATGGGATCCACGCTTGTTGTCTATCTAAAAGGGTGTTAATCTATAAGGCTGGCCACATGGACAAAAGAAAAGAAAAGAGACTCGATAGAGCATCGCAACTCTATGCCTACGTGCTCCCTCGTGCAACGGGAAAGTCAGAGTCAACGTAGTTCGGAAAACTACGGGTGACGGTGGGGGAAGGTTGCTCGCCAAGACATCTTCGTCTTGTGCCTACGTATCCTCGTATGGTACGAGAAATTAGAGCAAACGTAGTTTGGGCTAACACGACCACAGATTGGTTCAAGCGTTTTAACTGAGTAGGGTTAAACCTTCGTTCTAGTAGTTAGGTGTATTGCTGCTCGACCATTGGAGACTTAGGCGTTACCTGTTTGTGGTAGAACCAAGAGTTAACACACTCTTTCTGAAAATGATTTTCAATTAATCCCGAAGGATAAAAAGGTTTGATGTTTTGTTTTGTGTTTTTTAAGAAGAAGTGAATTGAGTTAAGATTTGTAACTCATGTTGCACTATAGACTATGACTTGAGGGCGAACGCGTTGCATATCGCCCAAAGAGCATACGCTAAACACTCTAGACAGTTGAGAGGAAGCCCCTCAACTATCATTTCTCAAATACTTAAGGCTCGTAGCGTACAACACTTGTTATCCTTTATTAGGTGTCTTGAGGATGTTTTGAGATGAGAAGAGAAGACACAGACTCTAAGGGGAAACTAATCAACCCTAATGTTATCATGCAATGTGCTCCTATGATTGAGGTTAAGAGGGGAAAAGACTATCCTAATGTTATCTTGCTTGTATTGAACACTTAATGTCCCTCCTACTCTCACCTTAAACAAATGGGACTAGGAATCCTAAGGGATCATGGCAAAAAAACCAAGTAAACACAAGGTAAATCAATCACAAATGAGATGAAAGGAAGAGATGAAGTTGACTTAAACAAGTCTAGAAGAAATGAGAATATGATATGCAAGATACAAAAGATGCAAAGCCAACAAAAGATGAAACAAAATGACTTAAACAAGTCAAAACAAAAGTGAGATGAAATGGGAGAAGTTACAACTCCTACAACCATTCAAACATCAATCACTACACCAAAAACTAAACAAAGATGCAAAAGGAGAAGCCATGATCAAAATGGAGATGGAAGAATAGGCTTGGGCAGCAAGCAACATAAGAAAAATCTCAACCAAATACAACACATTGATCATGCAAGAAGAAAGAGCAAACAAGTTCTCAAAATGGTTCCTCATTCAAGGCAAGCTCAAAGTATGAATAGACAAACCAAATCACCTTGAATGATAGCCAAAGTCAAAAGGACAGAAGTGAGAACACAAGAGGAAAGCTCACAAACAAGAATGGAAAACAAACACAAGCAAGTTACAAGTTAAGGCAAGAGAAGGAACCAAAGTTCCATTCATATTCAACACCTAAACACAAGTGGAATGCCTTAATCCAAAGTGACTTGCAACACAAACTACACAAGTGTATAACCTATAGATGCAAAACCATCCCCTTAATCATGTTATGAATGAGTATCAAATCTCATAAGGTGCTCATGGGATCCATCAAAGTCATTTCCCAATGAAACTAAGTCAACTAGTTTGTATGAACTTCATCTAGGGTGACTTAACTTGCAAGCCTCACCAAAAATAGAAGAATAGTTCAATAAATGCCAAATAAAATGCACAAAGCAACTAAACAAGTTGGAAAACAGAGGCTAAAGCATCCAAACCAAATTCAATTCAAGGCATCACCAAATGATTTGATCAACTAGGGTGCTCCACCTTATTGAATTATTATCGAGGGTCAAACAAAACCAAGGCAAAGTCAAACAAAAATTGATCAAACATTGACCAAAGTCAGCCTCAAAGGTACCCCAACCCATCCTCTATGGATAGGAAACCTTACTCATTGGTGATCTCAAATGGTAGCTCAAGAGTGGATGATCAAATAAGAACAACATTAAAAACCTCTCCAATTGCAAAATTCATATTAAATTGCAAAATAAAATAAAATTGAAATTAAAAATTATAGAAACTTAATTAAGACTTTGAAATGTTTGAAAATAATTTTTGTGGAATTTTTAGCTAATTGGAGCTATTTTTTATAATTGTAAATCAAAACAGAAAATAAAATAAAATGAAATAAAAAGGAATTGCAAGGAGGTGCAAAAGTAAAAAAACAAGAACAAAGGAAATCAGGAAAATGCGCTTTGGGCTCCAAAACCATGGGGCATGAAAAGAAACTTCAGCCCAATCCATCAGACGCAATTCATTCTCCAAAACACACCGTTTCATTAAACGGACGTGGAGACAAATGCCAAATGGATCTCGTCAAGCCAATGAGAAATAAACACACATGCAGGTCAAAAAGTCAAATGGATCTACATCAGCTTTGATCTGAATTTGAACCAGACGCCGGAGCTAGGGCCCTGGTCGTCTTCTCCGACCAGCTCACTGTTGCACCCTAAAATTTGCTCAACCTATTCTACCTAGTTTATGTTTCAATTGCATTGTCATTTGCATAATAAGTCATGTACATAGTCTAATCATTTGCATAGCATAGCATACCAAGTCATACAACAAGGGATCAAGTTTCATTCTTCTCTAAAGAAGCACATCAAGGGGTTTTTTATTCAAGCTCAAGCCTATCCAAGTCATCAAGAAAGGTTTGAGGCTTTGAGAAGTTCGAGGGTCAACCAGTGGATTTCTCTCCTAATCTTGGGGGGTTGAAGATAATCAATGAGTGTGTGAGCCATGACTGAGGGTATGGAAAAGATCATGGAAGACCTAGAGGGTCATTTTGAATATAAGACAAGTCATTGATACAAGTACAAGAGCCACAGTTGAAGTGCAGTCAACTAGGGTTTCACCTGGGTCAACCCTAGGTCAACTGAGTGATTGAAGAGCATCAAGGCTTAGTTGAAGGATGTGGGATTCATGAATTGATATTTGGATATGTGTGTGGTGGTGTGCCAAGGAGAAATCAAAGAGAATCAAGAGCAGGAGGAGTTACTAAATTAGGGTTTCAGTGTAAAATCCCCTAATTTAGGTCTAACTTCCAAGCCAGATAAGTCAAAATGCAAGTTTCAAATGGATTCTTGGTCAACATTAAACTTTTATAGATTCTCAATAGATTTAATTTGAGTACTAGAAGTCTTCAAGAAGATTTGTAGAACTCAAGTTATGATTCTTGCAAGTTATGGGTCCCCAAAGGACACTGAAATTTATCTATGAAAGTCACTTGACTTCCAAGCAACTTTTGCCCATCAAGGAGTTTACCAATGGATTCTTGGCCAACATAAGAGTTGTAGATCTTGGTCTTAGATTTAATTTGAGTACTAGAAGTCCTCAATAGTATTTGTGGAACTCAAGTTATGGTCTTGGCAACCCAAGGGTATTTTGGGAAAGTTGAATTACAAGTCATTTTTCAACATAGGTCAAAATCTCCATCTTCCACTCTTCAAATGGAAAAATGTTCAACATGAGATGTGTTCAAAATGATGTTTTTAGGATATATAAGAGGTCATGAGAGCTTGGAATGGCTTGCTTCACAAAGTCACCAAAATGGCCTAAAATAAGGGTAAATTTTAAATAAACCAAAGTTGAAAATTGGGGTTTTTGATCTACAAATCCAAACCAAGTCATATGACATACCAATTTGATTGTAAAATTCATTTTGAGAACATTGACATTGCCACATTTTTGAATTGAGGGTTATTTTTATGACTTGCTTTGTAAATTGGTTACTTGCATCATAAGGCACAATTGCAAAACCACACTTCAAGGCAAATGCAAGGCTCCATTCCATCCTAACACATCCAATATCTCATTAGAAGACAATTTGGATCATAATTGAGTGCAAATACAAGCTAAAACATGAGCTGATATGAACCTAGCATGAGATGAGATTTCCATGACATGAGAAGTTGATTTTCTCATAGGATCAATCCAGAACTTTCTAGAGCCTTCATCCATATTCTATATATACCTATGAAGTGATTCAGAGCTAGATTTGGAGAGAATTGAGAGAGATTTGTGAGATTGCATTTTCAATCTTCCATTTGCAAAACAGAATTCAGTTACAAGTTTCAACCACTTCCAATCGATTCTTTTGATCTCAGAAGCTTGCTCAAGCATATGTGAGTGATTCCATATAGATTATTGGGCAAGAGCATTAAAGAACTGTGAGATTGCACTTGGAATTCTCAACCTGCAACTCAGAATCGGATTCCAATATTCAAGCCATTTCAATTCATCTCTTTGCATACAGAAGCTTGGTTATGTGTTAGTGAAGGAGTCTGGAGCTTGCTGAAGGCTGATTTGGAGGTTTGGTCACTCTGTTCACACGAATTTTCCAGGTATGTAAATTGCAATCCATGCTTGGTATGTGCATGATCCTTAGGTTTTGAATAGCTAGATTCAATGTAGATGATGGTTAGGAGCTTTCTGGTAGCCTTAGAGTTGATTTAGAGACCATTGATGGATTGATGCAATTTTTGTTCATGCGATTATCTAGGTGTTCTTGGTGTTAGAACTTTAGTTTGATAGGTAGAATTGATCAGGGTGAAGTGGTGAAGAGTTTAGGCCATTCAATTTTAGGTTTGGTGAGTTTCCATTCTTGAGTGATTTCTGAGATTCCCATCGTGTTTGGAGAAGGAGAGTGCTTCAGTGATTGTGAATGCCATGGTTGAATTCCTTGTGGAATTTCAAGTGAGTTAGGATTTTTCTTTTTGATTTTTGATGCAGAATCAGAGGAATGCGATTTGGAGAAGATGAAGTTCATAGCTCTGAGTTTCCATGGCTTCATTTCCCTCAAAGGTTCAAATGAGGAAGACAATGGGAGAGCTGTTAGATCTGATGAAGACTTTGACTGGAAATAGGATCCAAGGGCCATGATTTGCTCTCAAGTTGGGAAGAGTTTTTGAAGACATCCAAACGCACCGTTTCATTAAGTTGCCAGCTTGGGCTTAAGTGAGAACTTGATAACCACACCCCACTTCCAAAGCCCAATAGGAAATACATTGCATTGGCTTGCTTTTCACACCGCGAATTTGTCCATTTTCTTGAGCATTTTCACTTAATTTCTGATGGTATCTTGGGATTAAGCGCGCTTGGCTATTTACACCCCACTCTGGGCCCAGTTGGCTTTTTACACTGCATAACATTTCTATTCAACACACATGTTTTGCATTTTCTCACATTTTCTTTTATTTCCTTCATATTTTTAGGTTCTTTAAAAAATCACAATAAATTGAAAACATAATATTTTTAGATGGGAGTTTTTTCCCCATTTTCATCAAGACATCAAGAAAATTATAAAAGAATAAAAATGTCATTTCATTCATTTTTTATTTTTTTGGTTTATTTTTACTTTTAATTGTTTTTATTGCATTTTCATTTGATATACTAACTTTCTGAATTTTGTATGATCATTTCCTTTGATATTTTGATGCCATTCTTTTTCTATAGTTAGATTATAGTATTAGGTTCCCCCTGGAATTTTATCACATTTTTGTGATTTAATTTTAGTTAGTTTTGAACATCAAACTTTAGTGTGCTAGAATTAGGGTTTCAACTTGATATAGGTGCATTTCAACACATAGTTTTTGGGTTTTTAGTTTGATCTAGGCCTTGGGGTTTATGTGGGGTATAGGGTCCATAGTTAGGATACCTTAGAAATTAATCTAGGGTTTTATGATGAGTATTTCCATTTTATTTTATTTTTGCAAGTTGGTTGATGTGGGTTGTTTCCCTCTTGGGATGTTGTTTTGTTTGTTGGGTTTTGGGCTTTTCCCTTGGGTGATTGGGCTTGGATTTGGCTTGTTGGAGCTCATGAAGACTTTGAGAAGATTGAAGACAAATAATGATGCTTGGAGCTTGAAGTTGCTTTTGCTTGAAGATTGCTTGTTGAAGACTTAGGAGATAGGAGATTTAGGGAGAGCTCTAGAGTAGACTGATTTCTTCTGTCAAATATAGAGAGATTTTTGGTGCCTCTATTCCATCCTATGACATAAGGTCCCCCAAAGAAGTTCCATCTCTCCTTAGGAGGGATGTAGAGCATGCTTTGATTGGGTAGAACCTTGAGGATACCTCTCACTTGCTATGATAAGATCTTAGTGATTTCCCTGGGTTATCATTAAGCCTCTTAACATTCCAACTTCCTCTGTTAAGTTGATTCTCTCCTGTGAGTGTTTGTATTGAAGATGGAAGCCTATTGAAAATGAAGTTCATTGATGACTAGAGAAGATTAAAGCCTGTACCTGTCAAAGTTGGATATCTGTTGGAATTAGGGTTTTGATGCTGACTGAAGCTGGCTACTTACTAGGATTCAGTGCTTGCCAAAGCTGGAGATTATTGGAGATAAGAGCTTATCTGAAGCTTGAATATCATTGGAAAGTGAAGAGAGGATCTTGCTTGAAGTTGTTACTGTCAACCTTTTGCTGTTAATCAACTGTAGCTGCCAGAGCTGGTGCTGTTTGAACTGCTTGCTGTAAGAGCTGTTGATGCTGTCTGAGCTGGTGTTGGGTTTTTCTTTTGCTGTATTGATTGTTGTTTGTCCAGTTTTCCCTTAGGTTTGAAGTGAAGCTGTTTCACTTTGCCTATTGTTTTCTCGGGTTCGAGGTTGAGTGGGATTCCCTTGCCTCATTTGTTTTGCTGCATCTCATGCATACTTACTGTTTACTGTATATCTGCTGTTTCTTTTCCGTTTATCCCCTAGGATCTCTGATTTCCTCTGTGCAGGAGGGAATTATGACAGACATTAGGTTGTAATCTATGCATGACAACATTAGGGTAGTTTTGATTCCCCTTTCAAACCCTAGGTTTTTAGAACTTCTTTCACTTCTATCTCAGAACAATTCAAAACACAGTAATAAGGATAATCGATGTCGTATGCTACGAGCCTTAAGCTATTTGAGAGAGGATGGCTGGAGGGTCACTCTTCAGTAATCTGATTGCTTAGTGTGTTACCCTTAGGGTGACATACGACGTAGTCACTCTCAAATCATAGTCTCTAGTGCGTCAGAGATTGCAAACATCATAAAAGACAGTTCTTGCGTAAAAGACTGAAAACAAACATCAAAATGTCATTTTTGTCCGCTTGGACTCTTAATCAGAAAAAACCCTTTCATAAGGAGATAAAAAAACATTCAAACAAGCTTGTGTCTTCCGTGGCCCGAACTACGTTTGCTCTGATCTTTCATGCTGTATGAAAGTACGTAGGCATAGGATGTCATATCCTAGCGAGCAACCTTCCCCCCTTAACCCGTAGTTAGGCGAACTACGTTGACTCTGATTTCTCGTTCCAGACGGGAATACGTAGGCATAAAGTGCGATACTTTGCTGAGTCATTTTCTTTTCTTTTTAACCCTTGACCCTTTAGAGTAGATAGAATAACAATCTGTACTAGAAAACAAGCGTGGATCCCATCGAGTACGACGGACGTGAGGGGTGCTAATACCTTCCCCTTGCGTAACCGACTCCCGAATCCAGGAATTTGGTTGTCATGACCATTCCTTTCCCGTATTTGCGGTAGGTTTACTTCGAGCATTTCCTTTCCCTCCTTTGGGATAAATAACGCATGGTGGCGACTCTTCTGTCATAGCCGGCGCCGATTTTCGCAGTAGCGACACTCACCAGAGTTGGTTCTAAAATTCTCCGTAAAAATAGCTAAATCTCATACCAATGGAAAACTGAGCTTGCAAGGATCATGAATCCACCCTTAGATTTCAAAAAAGGCTCATGAAATGAGAGAATCGAAAGCTTAAAAAAAGATATGCACATCTAAAAACTCAACCAAACATGAACAACAGCTATGCAAACATGGCCTAATCAAATCAACGTAGGGCTTCAGATGCAGCCAGTATGAACTTAATCATGGCCTAAAATGAGAGAATTAGAGAGTGGTAGCTTACTGGATGGAGTAGCTCCGTTGGCTCTTCAGATGCGTACAAACTTGCTTCTCTTGCTTCAGTTCCCCTCCAAATGTTCCCAAGAAGAAGAATTGAGCTTCAATTTTACTTGATTTGCAGAGAATAATGGAATACGATTTTGAAATTTTCTCGAGAAATTTCAATCTGATTCTGCTCACTCTAGCTCCAAATGTCCATTCTGAGCTTCTAGGGCAAGCTCAGAGTTTATATATGATGGATTTAAAATGGTTTTGCGGGCCCTTGAAGCCTCAATTTGGAGAATTTGAAAATTTCCCCAAAAAACTAACTTACTCATGCACACGTGATTTCGCTTCATTCATGCCTTCTGAGTGCACTAATCTGCAGCTTGTGAAGTGTACATGGCAATGGAATTGGATTGGGCCCTTAATTTGATCCACATTGTGAGATTTGAAAGCTACGATCATGAGGAACAAATTTCATGTTCACTTGAAGTTGAGGGGAAACATGCTTCTAGGTCAAAAGTGCCTTGGAAGTGAGTTGACTTTCAGTTGACCAAAAATAAGTTCATCTGAGACCTCTAACTTGTTGGTATTATAACTTGAGCTCCACAAACTCAATGGTTGAGTTCTAGTACTCAAACTAAAGCTAAGAACATGCCTTATAAGTTTCATGTTTTCATAAAAATGAGATTGAACTTGTATCATATGGTAAATTGTCCTTGAAGTTAGGCACCAAAGAAGGGGATTTTACACTAAGATCCTCTGAAACCCTAATTTTATAACTCCTTGAACTCTTGATTCTTATTGATTTGAGCTTGACATGACATCCTAAATGTCTCAAGATAACTTCCCATGGCCTCAATGACTTAGATCCAAGTCTTGGACTCTCACAAGTTCACAGTTGACCTTGAATTGACCAGATGAAGCCCTAGATTCACATCCCTTGACTATGACCTCTTGCAGATGAAATGAAAGCCTAGACAAGCTCCACAATGGCTTCCAAAGCACTCCATGAGCTTCTCAAACACACCTTATCCATAACAATGATCTTATGAACCTTTGATGATCCTCTGTTGACCCCCAAGATAGGAGACAATCCACACACATCAATTCTCTCTTTCAAGGAGCTTTGACAACTTCATCATGATGGTAAACACTCTTGCTTGAGCTTGAGATCAATTGAGACTCTCCTCTTGAATGGCTCACCTCTCTTGATCCCCTGTAAAGGACAATGCTATGCAAATGCAAATGCTAAAATGAAATGAAACATAAGCCAAGTACAAGAAAAGGGTTGGTCAAATTGTGGGGTACAACACATCATAGGGTAAATTGTCCTTGAAGTTTGGCACTAAAGAAGGGGATTTTACATTGAAATCATCTGAAACCCTAATTTAGTAACTTCTTGCACTCTTGACTCTTCTTGACTTGATCTTAACATGACATCCTAAGTGTTTTGAGATAACTTCCCATGGCCTCAATGACTTAGATCCAAGTCTTTAACCTTCTCAAGTCCACAGTTGACCTTGGGTTGACCAGATGGAACCCTAATTCTTTGTCCTTTGACTGTATCCTTTTGCAGATGAATTGAATGGCTAGACAAGCTCCACGATAACCCTTAGGGTGCTCCATGAGCTTCTAAACCATGTTTCAACCAAAACAAGACCTCATGAACCCTTGATGACCCTTCAGTGAGCCTCGGGATAGGAGGCAAAAACCACACACCAAATTCTCCTCTCAAGGAGTTCTAATAACTTCATGGTGATGATGAACACCTGGTAGCTTGCATAAATGCCTTTTGCTTGAGCTTGAAACCAAGAAGACTCTCCTCTTGAATGGCACAACAATTCTTGATCCCCTGATTAGAACCAATGCTATGCAAATGCAAATTCTAAATGAAATGAAACATAAGCCAAGTTAGTAAGAAAAGGTTGGTCAAATTTTTGGGTACAACACAAGGCTTAACCCTCTTAGGGGATGGGAAAGTCCCAAGTGAAGTCGCCATTTTTATGTAGCATCGTTTTTTTTTTTTACACAACCACTACCGCTTTTGGTGCTAATTTTTGATTTATATATTTATCCTATGAAGCTTAAAAAGAAGGGGAAGATATCTTAAACTAACCCTGCATGCAAGTATTTTCCCTACAAATGTAAAGAGATCTAGAATTGGGGGTTGGTTATACAAAGGAAAGCTATTAACATCCAGAGTATATGTAGTAATCTATAGGAACCTTTAATTGCATTTGTTTTTATTGTTCAAATTGCTTTCTTGAGTATATTTGTTGTTAGATGTGGAAAGTTTCTCCTTTGGGAAGGTTGAGGAAATGTTTTTGTTGTTTTAGGGTTTTCTATTGTTTTTGGAAAGGTATATGAACCTAAGATTTTTTTACTAGTGTGCTCGCTAAGATTTCGCAATCTTATGTCTATGTATTCCTGTAAAGAGATTTGGGGAAATTAAAGCGTTCATAGTTCCTCCTATTCTATGGGAGGGAAAAATGATTGGTGTCTTGTTCAAAGCCCAAGAATGAAGTTGAAAGAGTATTTGTGTATTGTTCAAAGCCCAAGATTGAAGCTAAAAGAATATTTGTGTCTTGTTCAAAGCCCAAGATTGAAGCTAAAAGAGTTCGTGTCTTGTTCAAAGCCTAAGGTTGAAGCTAAAAGAGTTTTTGAGAGAGAAATTATTATCTTTAAAAGGGAGATATCTCACCTATTCATCACAATCATTGAGGTATTGATTATAAGGGAAGTTTATTTAACTAGGATGTGTGGAATCCAGCAATGCCACATCTTCCTTTATAGGAAAGTTGAAATGTCATGAAGAAAGAAGCTTTAACTCAGTGTAGATCAATTCCATTTTTTCCTTTATGAATCTTTACATGCTAAGAGAGGGACATTAGCTTGGATGTGTAGAATCCAGAGGCTTGCCACTTACATCACCTAGATGAAATAGAATTTTGGTCATAATAAAGGAGGGACTCCAGCTTAGATTTTGAATCAACAAGTGTGCCACTTACATCAATTATCTAGAAAACGGTTTAATTGTTTGTTTTAAAATGTGATGTATAGAGGAAATATCCTCCTAAAGAGAGGACTCAGAGTCTCATCTGTGGGGATGTTGAATTTTGTACCTAGATCAAAGCCCAAGGTTGAAGCTAAAAAAAGTTGGAGACTGACTCTACTGAGGGAGTATTATATATGTCTTGTATAAGGCCCAAGATTGAGGATGACTGGGGAAAATCCTTATATGAAGCCTAAGAGGAGGCTGAGGGAACTTAAGTGGAGACTGGCTTTTGGTGAGGAAAATTAAATCCAAGAGCAGGTTATAATTTCTCTGAGGTATCATAAGAGAAACTGACTCTTGTTGGGGATTTTAAGGTGGAAGTCAAGCCTTGTTGAGGATCAGAGAAGACTCAAAGGATGAGTTTGAATATCTTAGAGGTTTTGACTTTCCTGGGAATTGGTGTATGGATAAAGATGACTAGGGTCTATCTTGTGCTTTTAGGAAGCCTGAGGGTCCTTGCATGAAGCCCAATAGGAAGATAGGGATGCTTCTAGGAAGCCTGTGGGTCCTTGTATGAAGCCCAAGGGGAGGCTAGGGAATTTAGACTGTCCAAGTCTTAAAAAGAGTTCAAGAAAGGTTTCATCGGGAAATAATCCTTTCTTTGTTGAAATGTTCCAAGATTAAAGGGGTTAAAGAAGAGGTTTCACCGGGAAATAATCCTCTCTTTATTGAAGTTTTTCAAGTTTGAATCAATTGAACATAGCCGAAGAGGAAGCTGACTGTATTGGGAATAAGAAATCCTTTGTAAGAAGGGAACTAGTTGTTTGAACTAAGTTATACTGATTGACAAGGATCATATGGTTTGAACTAGTCTAAACTAAATATGAATTTAATGCTAAGAGAAACTTAATAAGATGTGTACAAGCATATAATCAGAGATATGAGAAAGTTTACAAACTAGTATTAATTGAATTGAAAAGGGTGGTGGGTCTTATTCTCTGCATAGAGGTCCAAGTGTACTGTGATTGATTAGATGTTTTCTTCAAGACTGAGTTAGGGTTTTGAGAAATTGAAGAAATTTTTGACTTTTAAGATGACTATATCTTTAAGTAAACAAAGGTGTTGGATCTTACACTCTAGATTGAGGCCTGTGAGGGTTATTTATATCTTGTACAAAGCCCAAGATGAATGAGGCTAAAAGGTTTTCTATTTACAAAAGGTATTGGGTCTTACACTCTATTAGAGGCCCAAAGTTATTGAAAACAAAGTTTATGTACAGAGAGATGAGACTTACACTCCTAGCAGAGGCCCATAGTTATTGAAAACAAAGTTTATGTACAAAGAGATGGGACTTACACTCCTAACAGAGGCCCAGAGATTATTGTGAAAAGTGATCGCACCGTGAATTTCAAAAGTGTAATGGAACTTATACTATAGCAAAGGTCCAATGAGGTGGTTTATTTACAAAGAGGGTTGGGTCTTAGACTCTAATAGAGGCCCAATGAGGTTTGAAATGAAGTTTAAAAGATTTAATCAAAGGGAAAACCCTAATTTCATTTTTCAAAGGTATTTTTTAAAGAAATTCAATAAAAAATGATAAAATATTAAATGAAAACTTTAAAACATGTTATAAATAATGATTAAGGTTTATAAAATGATGTCTTATTCACATGAATATTTAAAATCATTTTGGTTTAAGAAAAATCAAGAAAATAAATCATTTAAAAACATTTAAAACAATTTAAAATAAGTTTTTTTAAATATATTAAAAATATATCAAATAAAAATATTTTTGTGATTTTTTGGGTAAATAAAATATTTAATTATGTGTGTGATATTTGTGGAAAAAAATCATTTCAAAATAAATTAAATTGATTTAGAAAATAATTATTTGAAATAATTAAGAAAACAAATATGAAAATATATAAAAATATGAAAAATGGGAGAAGGATAAAAAAAAATGGCATGGGTGGGTGTTAAACCCACGATCTAGCACATACAAACACACACAACGCGCAAGCACAAACCACTAGGGTGGTGATACATCCGTGTATCAAACCATCCCCATAAATTAATAACGGTGAAAATGACCTAGGCCTGGCCAGACAAGGCGTCATGACCTGGTTCTTACATAAGGGAGGCCAGATTTTTTTTCAATTGTAAGAACGCCATAACTCCTTCATTTCTCCATTAAAATGGATGAAATAAAGCTGGATCCTACCTAGAATTTTATGAGGAATCCAATGGTGGTCTTAGATTTTTCTAAAGATGTCTGCATTTTAACACCCGATAGTGGTTTCAAAATAGGCCATGTTTTACAAGTTCTATGCTACAACTCTATATAATCAATAATAGCACGACAAAATAGTTCAAACACAACAAATATGATATGCATGACATGTTCATGATCAATGTACAATAAAGCAATACATATTTTATAAAGTTCAAGTTCTTATGCACTTACCTCTCAAAGTTCCACTTGCTAACCTTCAAGATACATATGATAGAATCAAAGCAATGCCTTGGACACTTCTAGTAGATCCCTTAGAGGCTTTTAGGATGATCAAAATCCAAAGAAAACCTCTAGAACAGAGTCTAGCTTTTTCTTGCAAAATTGGCCAAAGTGACCAAAATGGAAACTTCACCAAATGATGTTACAGTTGAGAAACTATGCTTGGAACATCTTAAGGATATATATTAGAGTGTGATTGAGGTGTTGTTTGGTTTTGAAAGGGACTGAATCAAGACATGGTTTGAAAAATGCAGAAAAGTCAAAATATGAGGTTTTGATGGTTAACTTTCTGAGTTTGGTGATTTGAGATGAAGATGAGGGTTTGGACACCTCCAAGGGATTAATTGTGATGTTTTTAGGCCACTGGTTTGAGCCAAAAAGCTCTGGTTTAGAGAACATTCTACTCACTTTTGAAAAACTTAGAAACTTGGAGCAAAAGCAAGAAAGAAGGGAACACAAGTATTGTGTTATTTTGGTGTGTCTTGAAACATCATAAGTGAGCTCTATGAGAAGATTGTTTACTATTTTCAATCATTATGTGATTTCAAGTGGCGATCTCACTATGAGAAGCTTGTATGTCCCAGCAGGGTGAATGTCACCTAGTAACAAGTGGTAATCTCTTTGGGAAGCTTGTTCATTATTTCAACCTTTGCAATAATAAGTGGAAATCTCTTTTGAGAAGATTATCCGTTCCCGTTGGTTCTTCAATCTTTTGCAATTACAAGTGGCAATCTCTTCGAGAATCTTGTTTGTTGTATTCAACGTTTGTGTGACTTCAAGTGGAAATCTCTTCGAGAAGCTTGTTTGTTGTATTCAACATTTTTGTGACTTGAAGTGGCAATCTCTTTAAGGAGCTTGTTTACTATTTGCAATTCTTGTGTGACTTCAAGTGGAAGTCTCTTTATTTGAGAAGCTTGTACGTCCCAAAATATCAATTTGTATCCTCATAGTACATAACATCTCTCTAGTTTATCCTCAACAAAGAAGTTTATTGTGAAATCATTGATCCTCATCCAATCAAGTGAAGCTTTAAACTCGTTATTTGAATAGGTGGCATCTATTTATTTGAGAAGCCTATTACAAATCCATCGACTTTTCCATCAAATGGAATCTCTCTAGTATTCTCGTCAGAGAAGTTTGTTGTGAAACCCTTATTATCACCAACAGATTGTCGTCTCTTTATTTGAGAAGTCTGCTGTGCAACCTAACCTGCCCTTATCTCATTTGGAGATCCATTATAGAGTTATTGATTCATAATCCCTTTAGCGGAGATAACTTGTAGTTGGTACTTTTTCAAGTTTAAGACATGATTAAAGAAGAAGCTGAGCTCTATCCTTATAATGGAAGCTTATTATTATTTAACTTGGTTCGTTATTTCAATAGATATTTATGAGAATCATGTTGAGATCCGGTGAATATTTCATCCCCAACATATGACAGTCTCTTTATTTGAGATGTTTGTTGTGTGATTTGACCTGCTCACATCTCTTTTGAGTACCCCCGGCAGAGTTTTTGTTTATCTTCAGTTGTCTATTACCGGCAAGTGGTTATTCTTTGTGAAGCTTGTCTGTTATCCTGTTAATCTTTGTCTACCAAAGATTCCTTCCCCAATAGAGCACTGACTTTGAGAATCCCTAGTGGAGTTTAAACCCTCTTTCCTCTTTATCTCCAGCATTTTTAAGTTATAGTTTCATTTACACACTTTTTCCATCACTTTTTTCTCTGCTAACTTTCTCCATCATTTTGTCGGTCTCCCGTGGCATCTTTTTCCCACAGAGTTTTGTGTTTTCATTCATATCATATCATGTCATTATCATTTTTACGGTATATCAGGGCCAAAAATTGGGTCTTATGTATTTAAGTCTCTTCTATCTCATTGAGACAAAGATGTTAATCGTCATATCCCTAGATAGAAGAAACTTAAATAGAGGCATCTGTCATACCCTAATTTTTACCCCTAATATCCCACCTCATTTGCATCTTAACAATGCATCAAGATCACAAACTTGGTTTTCTCCTTACCCTCTCATCCTTGTGTTCGTTTTTGTAGAGATCACCAAGCACCTTTCTTTGTATCTTTTCATTTGTGTTTATATGCTTTATGTTTCACTAATCAATAATCAAAATATCAAAAAATATGTTTTTCCCCTTTTGTTTCTTTGCAAGGTAGGGTTTTATATCAAAAGCATCAAGCATGGTTCCTGTCATACCCTAATTTTTGACCCTAAGATTCTGTTTTGCATCATCTGCATAGCATAACATGCACTTCATCTTGCATAGTATCTGAAATGTCAATCAGAATAAATTTGTTGGATTTACAAATAGTCCGATCTAAATTTATTTCAAAATTTGACCAAACGTTCTATTTTTCCAATATGTTTATTTCGCGCTGAATATTTTGGTGTGTTCATTTTATTTTTTCGAGCACTTTTCTGCCCGACTTTTTATTTTGTTTTTAATCATTTAATTTATTTAGATTTAATTTGATATTTAATGTAAATTTTTATTTTTTTTAATTTGTTTATTAATATTTTCTTTTTTAAAAACATAAAAACATAATTTTTAATTCTTTTTATTCTTGTCTTATCATAAAAAAAACACAAAAAACATGATTTTTAATTCTTTTTATTCTTGTCTTATTATGAAAAACACAAAAAAAAAACATAATTTTTAATTCTTTTTATTCTTGTCTTATCATAAAAAAATACAAAAACATGACTTTTAATTCCTTTTATTCTTGTTTTGTCATAAAAATACAAAAACATGATTTTTAATTCTTTTTATTCTTGTCTTATTATAAAAAATAAAAAACAAAAAAAATGTGTTAATTGTTATTATCATTCTTGTCTATTTTCTAGTCCTATATATATGCATTAGGAAAAAAAAATAAGCAATCACACAAAAAAAGAAAAAAAAATACTCATAGTTCATCTTCATCACACCCAAACTGCAAAGTTTTTTATAAACCACGACGTGAAATCGAGAAAAAGAGACACAGAGGGCAGCGACGCGAGGGAAATTGCCATTTGAGGGAGGTAAAATTGAAAACTCACCCTTCATTTTGAAAAGCTAATGTTGTCTTGTATTTATGTTAATTTTATATTTGTCTTTGTAGTATTGTTTATAATGTCAAGTTGTAGTATTTTGCGTATATTTGCTGACGTTGTTTTATTTAGTTTGTAATGTAAGTATGTGTCATGTCACGTTGTAGTGTTTTGTGTATATTTGTTAAAGTTTTGCGTATATTTTGTTTTTTTTTTGTTCTATGTGCATTTATGTGCTAATTATTTTAATTGTACCAATGTGAAAAATTCATTTAATTTTTTAGACTTCATTAGTTTATCTTTTAAAATAAATAGTGTTAAGTTGTTGTCCTTTGGACTCGCATGTTTCCTTTCATTTGTAGCAAGTGTGTGGATGGTTAAAGTGCATGTGTATATGAGTTAACAACATGTCAAGTGATAATAAGGAAAGTATTTGTACAAAATTTTGAATGTATTTATATTGTATTACATGGTGTGGTTGCTCAAACATTGATTTTTTAATTATTTTATTTTCCTTCTTTTCTTTTTTAATTGATTTTTCATAATCTGTAAAATTAAAAATATTTTTCTTGACCATTTGTTAATTGTTACATTTTAAAATTATTTTCTCTAATTAGTTTCTCTTTAATTTATAGTATTTCAAAAGTGCCAAAAATATTTTAATTATTTATTTTTCGTTTTTTTAGTTATTTATTGAATATTAAAAAAATATATAAAAATATGTTGTAATTATTAGTTAATATAAATATTAATATTTAAATTAATTAATAATTTCTTGTTACACGTCCAAAGGAAGGATCTTGTTCTTGACTTCATAGTCATGAACATCTTATTCATTTGCATCTTTTCCCTCTGCTTGATCCCTGATTCCTTTAAGGTTGATCAGTTTAAGAAACGCCATCATATCCTCAGGTTAAATTCCCTTAGATTTTCAACTTAGACAACTTATATATTGAATCGCCTATTCTCACAATAAAATTAGACATGATTCATCTATGTAGTCGAGATATAATTCTCCTACCCCATAACATAGTCTAGAAAGACGTAGAATCTTTTTCACTTGAGAGAGGTATGTGGCTTACTCGTCGATTATAGATCCGAGTTAGATCCCTTCTATCAATGTGAAGCAAATACCACCTTCCTTATGTTTGTGGTGGTTTAAGTCGAGTATTCTGCATAAGATGACGACTTGTCTATTCTCCTATAATCAATCAACAAACCTTCTCCCCCTGGAACATTGACTACAGTCAAGAGTTCATCACTCTTATTAAGGGGAACTACGAATGCTCTAATTCCACTCCCGTCAGGATACGTAGGCACAAGATGCAACTTCTTGGCGAGCATACTTAGGAATAACACCTTAGGTCTCATTTTTCCTTTTCACCCTTAGCAGATAAAATAATAAATAACATAATAAAACAAGAGGTTCCTGTAGAATACTACAGATACTTAGGATGCTAGCACCTTCCCTAGGTATAACCAACCCCTGAACCTTAGATTCTCCTTTGCTTTGTTTTTGCATTTCATGTTTATGAGTTATTCGTTCTTTCCCCTCCCTCAGATAAATTAAAGATCAGTGGTGAAAAATAATTTGTGATTCAAGTTAATCAATGCATTTGTTATCCAATTCTCACCGCGACAAAAATGGTGACTTCACTGGGGACTTGCTTTGGAGGGTTTCCCCTAACTTGCTTATTTGTGTTTTTGTTGTATATCTTATATATTTGTTTATTTGTATATATATATATATATATGTTTCCTCTTTGGGTTGTAACTTTCATGCGATGAGGTAAGTGTTACACCCGGACTTGAGTACACTTATGATAGGAATGTGATATATTTGAGAAGACTTATAGGGAGTTGATTCCTGACCAAGCTGACTTGAGAGATCACCGCTCAATTGAGGCCCTCTTGAGAATAGTATTATTGAACGAGTATTCGTGAAAGCACTTACTATTTTTGACCTAGGAGCTTGTGATACTTGGAACCTTTAGTTACCCTTAACTCAACTTGGCCCTTCTTAAGACGTAGTGCAATGACTATGAGGGGGTAGTCCCAAAATAGTTGACATACGATACTACACTCGAAAGAGGTTCTCTTGAGAATATTATTAACTATCGAGTATTTGGGAAATTGATAATATCCGAAAGACAAATTGATGACTTTGGGAAATTTTTTAGAACCTTTGTTCTGCAGGTATAATAAACCCTTAGTCCATACCATTTGGGATGGATAGACCATTACTCCAGGCTCGTTGATTTTCAAACCTATGTCTTTGTCTGTTTGAATGTATATGTGTATATGTGGATATGTGTATACCTGTGTTTGAGCATACATCATGTTCATAAAAGTTTCATGGAATTCAAAGCTTTTGTTTACAATCATTATAGGTTTTACCATTGGATTATGAGATTATACCCTATTTTCAATAAAATTAGATTTTCAGTTATCAAAAGTATTGCCCATTTTGCGGTGTTTGGAAACATAACCTTTGAGTTTCTTGAAACCCATCTGCATTGGCGCATAAGCATTATTCATTAGCATTGCATTCTTTGCATCTCAGGTCCTCACTCTTGCTTTTTCCCTAAAAAAGGAGGCAAGCTAATTCATCAGTATGACACTCGAGCCAGTCAAAGAAAGAAAATGAAGAAAATTGATCAAGAAAACCATAAACTTCATAAGGAGGTGACTACTTTGAGGGCTGATGTGGAAACTCTGATTGCTACTCAAAATCAACCATCTCCTCATATTTCTCAGACTCCGCTTCAAAGGACCGTTATTTCTGAAATCATGTCAATGCCCATTCCTGTGACTCCCATTAGCGCTTATAAAAACTATAAGAAGCTTATGGAAGGTTTACCCAAGGAGAAGGAACAGGCTACTAATGCTATTTTGCGAGAGAAACATGGAGGATCTCGTAACAAAAGTAAACAACACGTGGATCAGTTTGACCCGATCCCAATGGCTTATTCTAAATTATATCCTGCTTTAGTAAAAAAGAATTTGGTGCAAATAAAGAGTCTATCGACCATCCCAAAGAATCTACCATGGTGGTTTAAGTATGATCGTTTTTGTCAATTTCATTAAGGGGAGCTCGGTCATGATATTGAACACTGTTTTGCTTCGAAAGCCGAAATACAAAAGTTAGTGCAAAGAGGTATTTTGTCTTTTGAAGATTCTAGACCCAATGTCTCAACAAGTTTTTACCTTAGTATGGAAACATTGAGGAAGGATATCTTGGAGAATATTGCACCTCTGACATGAATTCAATGAAAGGATCTTTAGTAGATATGCACGTCAATTTATATAGGCTTACTCATTATGAGCATAATCATGCTTCTTGAAAAATTTGTTCAAAGAATCCTCATGGATGTTCTATGGTGAAGAGGGATCTCCAAGATATGTTGGATCAAAAACTGCTTCATATTGCTAGAGAAAGGGTGAATGTCATAATTCCGCATTTTAATATGCCAGAGCCAGTGGTGATTACTTGCAACAGTAAAAAGTCTTCTCATGTGCCTTGTGGATACGATGCTACCATGCTGGAAGGTGGTAAGAAAGTTACCGTTGATGTTGCTTCTTCTGCTCAGATCATTCTGAATTGTCAATCACAGTTTCGTTAGAGAACACGTCAGAGTCATGATTAAAATAATTTTGACCCAATCCTAATGACTTACAGTCAATTGTGGTACTATTTCATCCGAGACTCGGTAATGGCACCCAGAAAGACCAGGGACATGAAATCTCACCCTTTTTGGTTCAATCCATATACTAGTTGTGCATTTCGTGATGAAGTAGCGGGGCATCCTTTTGAAGAGTGCAAGGTTTTCCAAAAAAGGGTTCAAGAGATGATCGATGATGAGGTGCTGACCTTCAAGGGAGGAAGCTGAGTTTTGAATTGAACACCTTTATGCTAATGGATATGTAGACTCAAGAGAGTCCTTTCAAGTCGGTGAAATCTGGAGGAGAACTCATTTCCAAGATCATCAGGCTGTTTGTTTGCTTGCTTGCTATAATACCCCAAATTTTGCCCCGAGATTATTAGGTTCATTTCGCACGTCGTCTCATTCGCATTGCGTTTTAACTAACCGCTAACAGGTTTGTGTAGTTGGTTGATTTTGCAGGAAAATATTAGGTGGTGCGCTCTATAGTGCATGAAGGGTAAAACGATCATTTGTTTGCATCCGGCTGTCAATTACAAACTTTGAGCTGTAGTCAGGAGGTTTCGGCCGTTTGATCTGGTTGATGTGAGTTATGGCCGTTTGATCTGGTTGATGAGAATTGATCGAAAGTGGTGGCAAAAACGGGATTAGTCTGATAAATTGGAAGCATTAGGAATTAATAGAAAAGGGGTTGTCCTTTCAATTTTCATTTTTTCTTTTTTAGTTAATTCCATTACATTTTTTATTAACCATATTTCATATTTTTAGCATTACATTTTTTATCATATTTCACATTTTCAATTAGTTTCATTTCATTTTTCATCTTTTAAGTTAATTTCATTCCATTTTAAATAAGTTCATTTCATTCTATTTTCAATTTTTTTTCATTAAGTCCACTTTTCAATTTTTATTTTCATGATACACTTTCTTTTTGCTAAATTTATTATTAGTTGCATATCATAAATTAATAAAAATGTAAGGAAAAATAATAAGGAGTTTTATTAGAATTTATTCTTTACAACAAAAAGAAAATAATATTAAAAAATATATAAAATTACAAAAAAAATATTATTTTACATAAAGAAAATAATAAAAATAATTCCTAGGCTTCCGATGTTTCCTACTCTTTCCGACTTTTCTTCCCGACTTTTCCGATTAATGCTCGAACCTGCAAATTAGAAATGAACACAATTTAATTTGTTAGAGTTTGTTTTCCGATGCCCTCAGACTAGTATCATCATCGGGTGCGTCGGAAGGGTAATGGATCGCTCCAAAACCGGCTCTTGATTCGATTTCCGACCAATGGCCATGTCCGGCAGCTTTTGTTCTTATCCAAGGCATCCATTAGAGCGAGAGCGAGATAAAAAGAAGTTTTTCCGAAAAAAGTGCTTTTGAAAAGCTGGTTTGCCAAAAAGTGCTTATTAGAAAAGCACTTATTGAAAAAGTGTTTTTCTGGAAAAGTGTTTTTCCAAACATAACCTTAACAGTTTTCCTAGAAAATTTCCATGGCCCACAGATCAAATTAAACACAACAGCAAAATCCAACAAAGCCAGCAAGTTCCAAGTTCCGTCGAAAACGCCAAATCCCACAAAATGTCAGCCGCATAAGTCGCATCCAGAAAGCATAACAAGCTCAAAACTTCAGCAACAATTATCGCATAAAAATATGGAGAAAGCAACCACTAAATCCAAAATCACAACCAACGAGTGAATCAAGCATAATATCAGCAACAACGTTTCCAAGTTACCAGGAGGTTTCAGCCACTTTCTCGCAACCAAGACTAGCGAGAACGTCAACAACCATAGCACAAAATCCGGCAAAGAGTTTGGAAAGGAAAAAACCACAACAATAAATCAAGCATATAAATAGCATCATTAAAGGAGTTCGAGGGAGAACATCAAAACCCTAGATTCATCCTCAACAATAAATAAACGGCGCAACAGAACAAAGGGTTCAGAGGACTTAAATCCTGCATCATCACCCTCGAGGAGGAAGAGAGATAAAAAGCGGATTGGAAAACCTTAAAGAAACCGGCGATGGTGGCTCGTAATATCCGAGGACGGATCGTCAGCCTCAACGAAGAGAGAGGTATCACGAGCGTCAAAAATCAAGAACTTGCGGCGGGCGTGGACCCTTGCAGCGTCAAACTACCACCGACGGACAACGGTTGAAGATTCGAACCATTTTCGTTCATCATCAAGAATACGCGGCGGCCGTGGACTCTCCGGGAGTCTCACTACCATCGGCGGTCGAGTCAACAAGCTACGACCTCCATTGTCAGCAATCACCGACCATCCTCTCTGTGTAAGAAAAATTTCTTTTTTTTTTTTACTAATTTTTGTCAGTGTTCAGGAATTAGAAGAAGAGGTACACATGCAAGCCAAAAAACGAAGAAGAAATAAGCATTAAACGTGTGGCCATGGCGCCGCCGGTGGGTTACGAAGAAGAAGATTAAAAACCACGGAACAACCAAATGACACGCCAACAGATTTTGCCCTTTATTTCCCTTCTCACGTTTCTTGTTTCCTATGTTTTTTATTTATTTTATTATTTTATGGTCCGACAATTTAATAATAATAAAAATCAACTTAACATTTTAATCTTAATTAGTTATTTCGTGGCTTTGTTCCTTTTAATATATCTAAGAAAAACATTTTTTAGCATGTAGCATTTAAAACATGTTTTTGCATTTAATATTTAAAACATTTTAGCTTTTAACATTTGGAACGTTTTTAGCATTTTACTAATTTAAAAATCATTTTTTAGTATTTAATTATTGCATTGATTAAGATTAAAAAAAACATAATATAGCAGTTTTTTATATTCAAATCAAAAACATTTTCCTTAAACAACATGAAAGTTAAAGTTTTTGTCAAAAGTAAACTTTTGAGGTTTTTTAATTAAAATAAAACATTTTGTTTAAAAATTAAAACATTCTTTTTTTTTAATAAAAATTAAAAATTAAAACATTTTTAAAATTAAAAATTAAGACTTTCCTTTTTTAAAAATTAGAGCATTCTTTTTTAAATTAAAACATTTTTTATTATTAAAAATTAAAACGCTTTTGTAAATATAAAAGAAAAATATTAACTTTAAAATAATCTTCCCTTTCTAACAAAAATTCAAAAAGTAGAACTATTGATGTAACCATTTCAAGTTCCGCCTAACTCCGCTTGCCTGTTCATCTCCGCGTGTTAATATGGTCGTTATCTGTGCTGTTTGTTTTGGTTGTAATTATGCGAGGGCGGTTGTCGCATTTCTTTATTTTTAGCCCTTTGGGGTTTGTAATTTACGCGAGTGGTCGCGATGCTTTCATTTACTGCTTTCTTTATTTTCATATTTTTTTATGCCTGCCATGTAATATTTTCATTTGCATGCATGTTTTATCGTTAACCTTCCGAAGGAATTAGGTTTAACAGTTGACCTCCGAGTCAATGGCCTTACCTTTGACCATTTCAATCCTAATAGTCTAGGTGTCCCGCCGTGGACAAAAATACCCTTTACCCTAGCTTTAGGTTAAGGAGTCGTCGTACTCTATTTTAGAGTTTCCCGCCGCGGAATCCCTAATTTACCCTTTCATGTCATTTTTGAACATTCCAACATAGAAACAGAAGTTTCTAAACTCCACGTAAGTGTGTCCTTAAGATACGTTTATTCCCCATTGAAACCTTGACCACAGTCAAGACGTTTCTAACCTCCCTTTTGAAGGGAACTACAGTTACTCTGATTCCATTCCCGTCAGGATATATAGGCACAAGATGCGACGTCTTGCCGAATAAACTTAGGACTAACCCTTAGGTCTCTTTGTCACTCTTAACCCTTAGCTCAGTATATACCTGTTGCACCCCAAAATTTGCCTAACCTTTTCTCACTTGGTTTATGTTTCATTGCATTAGCATTACATTGTTCTAGCATTTGCATAGCATAGCATTACTCATTTAGTAGGGGATCAAGTGTGGTATATATCAAGAGGAGCCTATCTAGAGGTTTTATTCAAGCTTTAGAAGTCACCAAGGTCATCAGGAGGTGGTTTATGCTCTTGAAAAGTTCAGATGTTTGTATAGGGTTCATCTCCTAACCTGAAGACCATCATTGGGTTGTGGAGCCTTGATCATGGACAGAGTTCATGGAGTGCCTTGAGGGTCTTGAGAGAGCTCAGTTAAGTCATTATGCCAAGTGTGAAGAGCCACAGTTGAGGGTATTGCAATTAGGGTTTTTGTCTGATCAACCCTAAGTCAACTGTACAATTGAAGAGGATCAAGATTCAATTCTAAGTCTTTGTGATCATGGAAAGTTGTGTTGAGATACATGAGGTGATATTCCAAGATCAATCCAAGAAGAATCCCAAGTGTGAAGAGTTGTTAAACTAGGGTTCTCAGGGTAAAATCCCCTATTTAGTGCCCAACTTCAATACCACTTATCTCAAGATGCAAGTTTCATCTCAACTTTTGGCCAACATTAAAGTTGTAGGTCTTGATCTTAGCTTTCCAAATTGTACTAGAAGTCTTCCATATGATTTGTAGAACTCAAGTTATGAGGCTTACAAGTTAGGGGTATTTTGGGAAAGTAGGATTATAGGTCATTTGGCCTTATAGGTCATTTTCACTATCTTGCAAGCTTCAAATGAAGTTTTGTCCAACACAAAACTTGCTCAAAATGATGTTTTTAGGTCAACCATGTATTGATGATGTATTAATTTGGCTTAGGATGAGACTTGGTTTGAAAGAAATTGACAAAAAGGGAATTAAAAGGCATTTGTGTGAAAAAAAACTCAAATTAATTCACGTGTGTTCGAATAAGACCAAATGAGTGCTCATTTTAATCAGAAAAATCATTTTGAACATGATGGCAATATTAGAAATTTCATTTTAGGCCTAATTCATGGCATTTCAACTTGTTACTTCTTAAATAAGTAACACATCAAAGGTTGGCCTCATGATGGAATTAAGGACTCAAATTGATCCATACTCTCTCCATAGCCCATAAGCAAGGGAATTGAAGCTCCTTGGAGAAGTTTGGAGCTCAGATTCGTGTTTTTCATTGTTGAGTTTTTGAAGAAAAGTGAAAACTTGGATTTCTGAGTTTGGGCCTCCATTGGGCCTCCCAATCACCCAAACTCATTCTATATAAGTTCAGAAAGTGGTTTTGATCAAGTTTGGTGATTGATTCGTGCCAGAGCCAGAGATTGCAGAGTGAATTTCAAGCTTCAAGTGTGAAATTGTGTTTTCAATTCTAGAGGAATTCAAGGCAAATTGAGGATCCAATCATCTTCAGCATCCATCATAGAGTGTATCTGCACAGTTTGAAGCTAAGGATCGTGCCCTAACTGCTCCAATTTGAAGCTGCAACTCAGGTATGCAACTTTCAAAATTGCTATAGATTCATGATGATCTAGCATGTTTTAGCATGAGGTTAAGGTTTAGGAAGATGATTAGATAGATTTTAGATCAAAAATTGGAGGTTTAGAGACTAATTAAGATGCAACATGATTTCTGTTTGGATGCAAATTGGCCTGTTCTAGAGGTTTTAGCATGATCTAGATAGCTTATGATGATCTATGAAGTGTGAGGAATAGATCTATGGCTTTAGATTGAGGTTTGGTGACACTTGAGAACTTGATGCATTTTCTGTTTGCGTTCGTGTTTAAGAATCTAGAAGGAATTAGGAGAAATGGATGTGATATTTGAGATTTACGTGAAAATTGGAGTGGAATGATGTAGATTTTGTTAAGGTTCCTTGATCTGTAACTGATGGCTCGCCGGAGAAGACGGTGGCTCAGCCACCGGAGCCACCGTCTGGTTCACCTGAGTTTCTCCCTCCACCTGAGAATTCAAATGAAGAAGATGAAAGAGATTCGTTGGATTGGATTGAGAAGGAGACTTTGTATTCAGATCGTACGCTCACGTTTTAATCCCAGAATTGAACTTTGACTTCCCAAACGCTGCGTTTCATTTATTAGGTGGCAGCACCAGATCCCTTGGATTGGCATACTAGGTCTCCTGATCCAACGCGCCTGATGTTTCCCTGGCTTTTATTGTTTTTTAATTCCTTTTTCTTTTATTTTAATTACTTGTTTCATTTTTAATTCATAGTAATTTCAATTTTGATCAGAAAAATAAAATAAAAATATGTGGATAATCTAGATTTAATTTCTGATTTTCTGATGCTTTTACATTTCATTTTCATGCAATTTTCAATTTAATGTGATATTTTGCATTTTCATTAATTCCTTAACTTTGCTTATTTCTTCATGTTTTTGCTGAATTTTGATTGGCTGTTTGGTATAGAATTTAGGGCTGAACTTTGGCTTGCTGGTAGACTAGAGATGCATGATCCCTTAGGATTTAATTCAGATTTTTTAGATAACCTTAGGTTCTGTTTAGGACTAGTTCCCTTGACCTCCCATTTGTAGGGTTTCTTTTGACCTCTTTGGGTTTTAGGATTTCTTTAGGTGCCTTCCCTTTAGATTAAGGCTCTGATCCTTTGCCCACAGATCAATAACATGCTTAGGATCCCTTAGAAAATTTGGTAGAATTTTAGAAGGTGTTTTAGGATTTTAAGTAGATTTAACATTTAAGGTGTTGATTAGGGTGCTTCTAGTGTAGCTTTTCCCTTAGTTGAATCTCAAAGGTGTATTTTAGTGCAAATAAGCTTCTAAATCTATTGTGGTGGTTCATTAGACATGTTGAGGTTTCTTTAGATTGAATACATAGGCTTGAATTGCTGTTTTTCTTCCTTTTAGTAGCTTTCTTGTAGCTTAATCAATTAGGGTTTAGGAAGAGCTTAGTTTGGTTTCTCTTTCTTCAAATAAACATGGATTGCTTTGATTGCCTTCCATCCTCATCCAATGATTCAAGGTCCCTATGTGGAAGCCTCATCTTTCCTTTGGAAGGATGTGTGGCATTTCACAAGAGGTAGAACTTTTGAGGATGCCTATCTCTGATGTATGGAGTGCGATGATGGATTCCCTTGGTTTCCATCATGCTTCCCATCATCATACAATCATCTTAATTTTAACTCTCTTCTCTCTTTTTGGAGCTTGAAGTTGGAGCTTTTATTTCCTTCTCTAGAAGATGGCTTAGACTTGAAGTTGTCTGCAGACTGTGGATTTGTTTTGCTGTTTATCTGCTTTGCTGTTGAGCTGCGTGTCTGCTATTTTTGTCTGCTGTTTTTTCTGATTGCTTGACTGTTGCTGGTGTGACTTCTTGGTGTGTTGCATTAGACTAGGCTTCATGTAGATGTTTCTAGGCCTAAGAGCATCTTAAAGGGTGAGCTTTCCTCCCCTTGCTTGTCTGCATTTAGAGGTTAAGTCTGGCTCCCTCTGCTTGGCTGTTATTTTCTGGCTTTGCTTGTTGGCTTAAGGTTGAGCCTGTCTCCCTTGAATGTGTTGTGTGTTGCCTATGGCTTGCTTGCTCTAGAAGTTGAGTTTATCTCCTTTTGCTTGTTTGTTGCATTGCATGCATTTTACCTACAGTTATTTATTTACAGTTTATTTCTTTTGTTGTTGCTTTCTTTTGCCATGTTCCCCTAGGAACTCTGACTTCTCTTGATTAAGTGAAGTTATGACAGGAATTAGGGTTCTAACCATGCATGATAACATTATGTAGTTCCCTCTTAACTTCAACCATAGGATCAATTTGGCATGACAACTTTTGGATTGGATCAGTTCTCCTTTAGTGCGTCCTTTCTCTTTTCATCTTCAAACAAATCAAAATACAACAATAAAGGTTATTTGATGTCGTACGCTACGAGCCTTAAGCTACTTGAGAAAGGGTTGTTAGGGAGTTTCTTTCCAACAGTCTGGATGTTTAGTATGGCACCCTTTGGGTGACATGCGACACATTCACTCTCAGGTCATAGTATCTAATGCGATATCAGTTGCAAACATCCATAAAAGATACTTCTTCTAAAAAACAGAAAACAAAGATCAAACATCTTTTTGTCCTCTTGGACCTTTAATCCCTGGAAACCCTTTTTAGAAGGAGAGTTCTATTAAATCTCGGTTCTACCACAAACGGTAAACCCCTAAGTCTCCGTCGAGCGAGCTGCATACACCAACTGCTAGAACCATCCGTTAACCCTACTCAGATAAAAAAGACAAACCTGTGTCTTTCGTGTCTCGAACTACGTTTGCTTTGATCTTTCACGCTGTATGAAAGTACGTAGGCACGAGATGTGATATCTCGGCGAGCAACCTTCCCCCGTAACCCGTAGTTAGGCGAACTACGTTGACTCTGATTTCTCGTTCCATACGGGAATACGTAGGCATAGGAATGCTGTGTTCTGCCGAGTCATTTTCTTATCTTTTAAGACCAGACCATTAGCGTAGATAGATGTAATCAACCCGTCAGATAAACACAATAAGCATGGATCCCATCGAGTACGATGGACGTGAGGGGTGCTAATACCTTCCCCTTGCGTAACCGACTCCCAAATCCAGACAATGGTTGCGATGACCTTGTCTTATACCTTTTCGTCAGGTTTTTCCGATCGTTTCCTTTCCCTTTCTGCGGGATAAATAACGAAAGGTGCCGACTCTTCTATTTTGCCAGCACCTTATTTTCGCGGTAGCGACAGCTGGCGACTCTGCTGGGGATATATAGCTGCTGGGGACTTTTCCCATCCCCTAGATTAGGACCTCTTCCCATCCCCTATGCGAGTCAATCCTAGCGCTTGTGTGTTTACCTGCTGGGGACTTTTCCGCATTTTATTTTCAGTATGATATCATTATTGTGCTGTTGGGGGAAGGGGCTCTGATGAGTGATAAGCCAGACCCAGGCTTGAGTGAATACCTAGCATTAGTTGTGGAAAGTAGTGGGCGCGTGCTTGCTTTGCAGGTACTAGTGTCTCACAAAATCCACGCTCAGACGAGATTCTCCCGATTGACTTCTTTTCCAGCCCTTTGGGCTTGAGGGGTTGTTGGTTTGGAGGATTGTCGACTCTGGGGACCAATCATTTGTGACTCAGCTGAATGAGGCCACTTCAAGAGATGATGTTGCCACACCTTCTGGGTATCATATCATCGTTTCTTGAAAGTCTGTGACGCTGGGAAACACATAGGATACCATACCTTGTCTGTGACTAGGTCTATACCTGTGAGCGGTGTCGGGGTTATTGCAGAGGGTTCTTATCATCAGAGATCTGGTTGTTCTTGACAGTGCATAATTATTGGTCCTCTTCAGGGTTATGCTATCAGAGAAGTGTTGTGATTGTGTTGGAACAGATCCTCGTTCTCCTCAATAGCACAATCTTGATCCCCTGTTGCATGATTGCAGTTTGCATTTTGCATACTCATTTGCATATGCTTTGAGAAGTTCACCAAAAGATGAAGAGGTGCAGGAATCTCTGTACCTCACAGGTCTTCTAGAGGGGGATGTGTTAGCTAAGCTTCAGCATGCCTGGAATGATATCAGTAGACGAGGAAAATCTTTGTTGGGTAAGAGTAATAGCCAAGCTTATGCTCCGTATGTGACCTGGATCAAGACCAGAGCAGAGACAATAGGGATGCCTTTCCCACCTGCTAAGCAAGAGTGCTCTCCAGTGGTTGAAGAGCCTACTACCATGTCTATTCAGCAGTATAATCAGGTGGTAGCTGAGAAGGAAGAACTGAAAAAGGCCAAAGAAGAGTTGGAGAAAGAGCTGGCACAGATTAGAAGCGAGAGAAACGAAGTCGTCCACTCCTTCAAGAAACAGACAGAGCTGGTAAACCGGTTAGGCATGGACTTGACCAAACAGATAGCTGATCGTGAGCGTTTGGGTTTGGACTTCAAATCTGTCAATGATGTGCTTGCCACCAAGAAGCAGAACCTGGATGAGGCATACCGGAGAATCTCCAAATTCAATCAGCAGTGGAATGCCACTATAGCCAGCAATAAAGAGAGGGAGGACAAACTGAAACAACAGATCTCCAAATTGAAGACTCAGGTGAAGGCCAGTGAGAAGAGGTTTGATGAGGAAACTGCTCGCAGATATGCCACTGAAGACCTGTTAAACAAAGCTATCGCTAATTTGAAAGATCGCAAGCAGATGTTCGAGTCTAAGAAGCGAAGGTTAGAAGATTGTTTTGGCCAGGGAGCGTGGGAAGATTCGGTTGAAGGTCTCCAGTACACTATTATGCAGAGAGAGTTGCTTGTTGAAGGGTTACTCACTCGGCTTGATCACCCCAAGACAAAAGAGTTGCTAGGAGAGTTTCGTGCCCGTTGTCGCACTTGATTATCTTTGTAACCCTTTGTATTTCCCGATCTTTATTGTAGGCTGACCATCACAAGGCTTGTTGGTCGAGGTCATGCTATTGATTCTCCATGTATTCGTTGACATTGTATTGCTTCCTTGTTGGCCCCTTATATATATATGATATGTTATTTCAATAACTGGATCCAGACTTCTTGTTATCAGCACTAACACTCTGGCACTAGAATCGGGGGAGAAATCTCCCTAACACACAGACACACGTTTGCATCTGCATAAATCATTTGCATAGCAGGTACATTGAACTGTTCTCCTAACCCTTTGTTGATGCAGGTTTCAGGATTGCCGACTAGCGAATTCATCACTACTCTACTAGAGGTAATTGCAAGAGAGTTGTGGATCAAGCGTAAGTTGAGATGCAGGAGATGCGTGATAGGATGGCGCAGTTCATGCAGGTTGTAGAAACTGTGGCCAAGGGCCAGGAGCAGCTTCAGACTCTCGTGCAGCCTCTGATTGCACGAGTCGATGGTAACGGTGTGCTACATGGTGGGGTTACTATTGATCCTCCTCATGGCGAGACTCCCCGAGCGGGTGATGCTGTACCGGTGGTCGCCCTCAATACTACTGAGAACGGTAATGGGGCTGGAAATGGGAACGTGACTGGTAGTGGTAACGGACATGTGGAAACCAACGAAAATATTGGTGTTGGAAATGCTGGTTTCAACGTTGGAACTGAGAATGCGGGTTTTGGTGCTGGGAACACTGGGGTAGGTGTTGGTGTTGGCAATGCTGGGTTTGGTGGTGCCAATCAGGGTTATGTCCATCAGGGTCATGGCAATCAGGGCTTTGGCAATAAAGGTTTTGGCAATGCAAGCAACAACGGTGTTGGGGTGGGCGCCTACAACGCTGGTTTTGGTCCGGGTGCTGGCAATCAGGGTTTTGGTAATGTGGGGTATGGTCCCAGGTTCAATCAGAATGGCTTCGGTCCTAATGCTGCTTACGGTGGGTATGATAACGGGGATTCTCACTGGGGCGAGGATCGTCAAGAAGATGCTTTCCCTCTGCCCGGCAGGTGTCGCTACTCGAAAAAATGCGTCGCGCAACGACAGGGAGGCGAAGAAGAAGGACAGAAGAGTCGCCACCGAACTTTATTTATCCCATGAGGGGAAAGGAAAATATTGAGAAAACCTTAAGAAAGAAATGGATAAGATGGTCTCGCGACCAAGAACGGGTTCGGAAGCCGGTTATGCGAGGGGAAGGTATTAGCACCCCTCGCATCCATCGTACTCGATGGGAACCTTTTGTTTGTCGATGTGTAATTATATCTGCTTAACTATTATGCTATAAAAGAGTGTTCCAAAGGATAAAGAAAAGGGTATTAGAGACGGGGAAAGAGAGATAACAGAGGGGAGTGGAGAAAGAACGGACTCGGTAGGACTTCGCGGTCCTAGGCCTACGTATTCTCAACAAGTATGAGAAAGTCAGAGTCGACGTAGTTCGGGAAACTACGGGTAGGGGGGATTGTGCTCGGCAAGACATCGACGTCTTGTGCCTACGTATTCTCATCTGGTATGAGAAATCAGAGTCGCCGTAGTTCGGCTAACTACGGGTGAAAGGTGAAAAAGGGAGCTCGCCAAGACATCGCCGTCTTGTGCCTACGTATTCTCATCTGGCATGAGAAATCAGAGCAGCCGTAGTTCGGCCTACGGTGTGTTGATGTTTTTTTTATGGATGATGCTATCGTGCGCATTCTAGCAGTTAGGTGTTTCGCTGCTCGCTCGTTGGAGACTTAGGCGTTACCTGTTTGCGGTAGAACGAACGTAACATATCCTTTTTGAAAGATTGATTAGTTTTCGCCACACGAGGCAAGAAGTCACGTTTGATTGATTGGATTGTTTTTGGGGCGAGATAGGTCCTCGGATAGTAACCCCTACGGGTAGTACCCAATTCATTGTCTCAAAGTTTTCGTTATAAAAAGGTGTGGCGAACGAGGCGTCTTCGTATTGAAAGACGAGCATCGAAACCACCCTCACTACAGTGGGCATACCTACGCTCGAAGAAGAAGAGGTCTACACCCAATCCTCTCTCTTTAATTCAATGCGAAGAGAACTTCGTTCTCTTATTAAAGATGTTTTTGGTTTTGAATGCTAAGTGTTTTGTGACAGAGAACCCTACGGTAAACGTCAGCACTCAGGATAGGAGAAGGCCTATGCCTAACCACTCCACGACCATTCAAGTTTTTGTTGTGAAAATAAATTGAAATGCACTCGGTACAGGACCGAGGTTTTTAGGTGACAAGGGTTGCGGGATAAAGTTGTGAAAGTGAGAGGTGGTGAACAAAGTCGCATCTTCGTATTGAAAGACGAGTATCGAGACCACCCTCACTACAGTGGGCATCCCAACACTCGAAGAAGAAGAGGTCTACACCCAATCCTCTCTTTTTAGTTCAATACAAAGAGAAATTTATTTTAAAGATGGTTTGAAAATGGACTAGGTACGAGACCGAGGTTTTTTTGAAAATGCACTCGGTGCGGAGCCGAGGTTTTAGGAGGAAAAGGGGTGGAAGCGTCTTCGTATTGAAAGACGAGTGTCGAAACTACCCTCACTACAGTGGGCATCCCAACACTCGGAGAGGAAGAAAGTCTACACTTAATCCCCTCGTTTAGTTCAATACAAAGATGATTTGATTTTGAAGATTGTTTGACAATGTTTTTGAATCGAGTCGGGACAAGTGACGAAGAGAGAAAAGAGGTGGTCTTAGATCCAACATTACTTATCAATAATTTGACTGGTAATGAATTACGGAGGTCTCGTCATCGACCGAAAAGGCGAAAAATGCCCAATAACAAAATGCGAAATAAAATCTACCTCTAAAAATAAAATAGTATTAAGAATCTAAATAAAAATTATTAAGGAATTCAAACAAAACTCTAAATAAATTAATATAAAGTATAGAATATATAATATACATATTAACTAATAATAATTAATAGTAATATACAAAAAAAATTAACAATAACTAATATTAAAATTATATGTAAAAACTTAGTAAATAAATTTAAAAAAAACTAGTAAACTTATTAACAAAATATGAAACCAAGAAAAGAAAAGAAAAAGGTAAAAGGAAAGAGGAGGTCCGAAAACTGGGGCGGACATTCCAAACATCAGACCCGTTCATGAAACCACCAGGACGTCCACGTTAGTCGTTCCTCGGCGGAGGCGCCCAACGCATTCCGGAGTTATCGTTACCAGATGAAGCATCAAAATTTCCAGACGAAGCTGAAGTAGGTACGGCGACGGTGCTGTAGCTCCACGATTTCTTAAATGAGGTGAAATTTCATGAAGACCAATCCTCTCGACTCAACCAAATTCACAGATTCGTCTTTCTCGCTCAGTTTTGACTCCCTCTTCTTATCTCCAATTTCTGGTTTCGATTTGGATTAAGGGTGATGATTTGGGGATGAATTTCGGTTTGGTTTGATTTTCTTCTATTTTTGCTTCATCTCCTGCTAGGTTTTTGGTGTTTGATTGATATGGTTTGAGGAAATCACCAGAAGAGTTTGAAATGGTGATGGAGGGTTGTTCAATGGTTGAAAGCTTTTCTGAAGTGGTTTGAGTTGGTAAAGTCCCTGTTCTTTCTCCTTTTCTATTTTCGCTGATTTGTGGTTCTGATTGGAATCAATTGGGGATTTGCAGGTGTTATTTTTCTAAGGGGTATTCACGTGAGGTTTTTTTGGATGGTATTTGAAGAAGTTGTGGAAAGGTTTTCTGGTTTTGTTATTGTCTCCATTGAAGGAGAAGGCTTTAAGGTTTATATTAACTCAAAATTAATGGAAGAATGGTTTACTCTATGTGCTCAATGAATCCTATTGAAAATGAATCCTATTGAAAATGAAGCTGTGGTTGCAGAGGTTTTTGAGGAGATGTGGTGAGTCTGTCAAACTTCTTGATGTGCCTAGTGAGCTTCCACAACTAATTCATCTGCCAGGCCTCAAGAGTTGGAAGGTATATGACAAGAGCAGTTGGTTGAGTGGTGATTTACGGAGGTGAATGATGAAGGAGGCTAAGAAGGATGATGATGAAGCAGAAAGTGTTGATGGAAAGGGATTCGGAAGTTTCGCGAGGTGATGCGGCGGATGTTAACGGTTGTGGTGTTCACTGTTTTGGAGGTAGGACTATATGGTGTTATGGTTTTTCTGTTTCGGTTCGTTCATTTCTCAATCCGTTTCTCTTCTTCTTTCTCGCCTCAAATGCATCTCTGATTTGGTTTATTGATTTCTGAGATTCGGTTTGAGAAAACGGTTTTCATTGTTGTAGGTTCACATGGGTTTGAAAGGAGAGGAAATAGGGGACTCCGTTTGGTTTGGGAGGAAATTTTTGGGCTGTTGTTTTTTCTGTTGGAGGCGGTTTCGAAAACAGAGGTTGGAAGAGTGATTTGTGTGGCTGAAGAAGAAGGAGGTTCGAAGTTTGCTGGGTGTCAAAAGATGAAGAACACGGTTGGTTGGGTTGAAGGTGAGTGAGGATTTTCTGGTTCTTTGATGTTGGTTTGATGAAGAAGATTGTTGAAGGTTGGAAGGTTTGAAAGAGGATTTGGAGTGGTTAGTTAATGGTGGAGTTGTCTTGGTTTATGGTGAATGGAATTTTGTTGGAGGTTTTAAGGAGTGTTGAAGGAGAGAGGATTTGTGATGAGGATTCCAAAATGAAGAATAGAATCTTGGTTTTGATGCTTCAGGTCCGAGGAAAACGGTGGAGGAGTCAGTCTTGAAAGAAGGATTTTTGTTGTGAGAAAAGCCCTCCTTCTTGCTCATTCTGTGATGTCCTTTTTTGTACAGGTTATGCAGGCTGTAGGTGTGTTTGTTGGTCTGGCATGGCTTGATATTTTTGTCTTGTTGTAGATGTGGTGCAGTTTATGCAGGCTGGTTGTGCAGAGCTGCCTGTACTACCTTCTCATTTATGTGTTTCTTTTGTTGCATTGCAGGTTGTCTGTCTGGTGTGGGAGGAGTAGTAGCAGTGCTGCTGTTGTGCAAAGGCTGAAGCAGTAATAGCAGGTATTTGTACAACTTGTGCAGAACTTGTCTATTCCATTTTGGTGTAAGGTTGGGGCAAGTTGCTTTGTTGATTTTGTGTGTGGGAATTTGTCTGGTGTTGGTTGTGTGCAGGTGTTGTCTGGTTTGCTGGTTTGGTGTGTTTAGTGTAGCAAGGACGGTACGGTGATTTGCAGCTGGAAGTTTTAGTGAACCTGTCGCTGCAGAACGGTGGGTAGTATATATCATTTGTGGCACGCTGTGGCCTTTAAAGTTTGCTGTTGGATTTAACCGAAGAGAGTCTACGAAAGAAAATTTAAATGGTTCTAACAGTTTGCTGGATCGCAATAAATGCTTCGAAATAGTGGCTACCGCTGTCAATCATGTTGTGAAAAATTCAGTAGTGGATCTCAGGTCTCCAGAGCTATCTGTTCTTGTTGAGGTTCTACCCCTCTCTGGAGTACCTAATGGGTCCCTAGTGGCTGCCGTTTCTGTTCTTCCTAGCAACCTTGTTAGTACTAAGCCTAAACTCTGTGTCAAGGCCCTTAATTCTAATACTAAGGAAGGGTTTGTGGCTCAATGAGAATGACTGATTCTATAAGTAGGGGGCACGGTTGTATTATCAATGTCAGGTTGTTATCCTGGAAATATCTGGTGGGTTTCTTATGAACCTGTAAATGGAAATTGAAAGAACCAACAGTGTAATGAAATCCCTCCTAATGTACTATTTTTCTCACACTTGCTAACAAGTTAAAGCTGTGGTACTTTTGCTTTACTCAACCTATTTATGATGTGGCTAACTTGTTATTAATTGTGATTTGTGAACTCAAGCAGAATATCGCTTTGTTCAAAGCTGAAGCTGTTTGTTACTAGCTTTCTTTCCTTTGTTTATTTAGTGGTTAAAGTCCTAATTAAATAAAACCTATACTAAACTAAATAAAATATTAATCTGATAACAAATAAAAACTATATAATTCTAAAAAAAACTATTAAATAAAGGAAAATAAATCTAAAAATATAAAAAAACATAAAATAATATCTATTTAAATTTAAAACTTGTAAAACCTATATTAATAAAAACCTAAACAATTAAACTAATTCTATTTAAAATCTACATAATTAAACAATAGCCATAAAAATGTCATGAAAAAAAAGGGAGAGCACCGGAATGTCGCTGAAAATACCAGCACGGATTGGACTCACAGAGTGAGCAAACTCCGCTTGATCTTGAAATAAATCTCGTTTCCTTGAACCAGTTTTAATCACCTGTAACGCGAGAAAAAGGGGCTGTGATCCCGATAATTTGTCCTGACTGACGAAATGCACCGTATACGAGAGATGATATGCAAAATGCAAATGAAATGAGACATAAGCCCAAATTGCAAGAAACGGTTGGTCAAATTTCGGGGTGCAACAACAGGGATCTTGAAATGCCCAATGACAATGACCGAAGGTTCAAGATGTTGGAGGAACAAATAAAAAATCTTGCTAATCAGAATTTTACGGGGTTGGACGTGGCTAATATGGGGCTGGTTCCTGGCTTGAGGGTGCCACTCAAGTTCAAAGCGCCCACTTTCGACAAGTATAAGGGGGATACTTGCCCAAGAGTTCATGTACGGTCCTATTATCGGAGAATGTCTGCCTATTCTGATGACGAAAAGATGCTGATGCATTTTTTCCAAGATAGCTTATATGGGCCGTCATTAGAGTGGTATATGGGGTTAGAGCCCACTCAGATTGGTAGCTGGAAAGAGTTGGCGGAAGCCTTTGTAAAGCACTACCAATATAACAGCGACCTTGCGCCGAACAGGGTCCAACCCCAAAATCATTCTCAGAAGAATGGCGAGAGTTTTAAAAAGTACACCCAAAGTGTCGCTAATGCGAAAATCGGCGCCGGCTATGACAGAAGAGTCGCCACCGTGCGTTATTTATCCTAACGGAGGGAAAGGAAACGCTCAGAGTAAACCTAACGCAAAACGGGAAAGGAATGGTCATCGCAACCAAATCCTGGATTCGGGAGTCGATTACGCAAGGGGAAGGTATTAGCACCCCTCACGTCCGCCGTACTCGACGGGATCCACGCTTGTTTTCTAGTACGGGTTGTTATTCTATCTACTCTAAAGGTCCGGTCTAAAAAGAAAAGAAAATGACTCGGAAAAGTATCGCACTTTATGCCTACGTATCCCCGTCAGGAACGAGAAATCAGAGTCAACGTAGTTCGCCTACCTACGGGAAAGGAGGGGAAGGTTGCTCGCTAGGATAGGACATCCTATGCCTACCTACTTTCATACAACATGAAAGATCAGAGCAAACGTAGTTCAGGCTACGGAAGACACAAGCTTGTCTGACTGTTTTTTACCTTCAAAAAGGGTTTTTCTTGATTAAGAGTCCAAGCGGACAAAAATGACACTTTGATGTTTGTTTTGAATCTTTTACGAAAGAAATGTTTTTTAGTTTGTTTGCAATCTCTGACGCACTAGAGACAATGATTTGAGAGTGACTACATCGCGTGTCACCCAAAGGGTGCCACACTAAGCAGCCAGATTACTGGAAAGAAGCTCTCCAGCAACCCTTTCTCAAATAGCTTAAGGCTCATAACGTACGACATCGATTAACCTTATTACTGTACTTTTGAGTTGTTCTGAGATAAGAAGATAAAGAAGCTCTAAAAAGCCTAGGGTTGAAAAGGGAATAAAACTAACCTAATGTTGTCATGCGTGGATAAGAATCCTAATGTATGTCATAATTCCCTCCTGCACAGAGGAAATCAGAGATCCTAGGGGATAAACAGAAAAGAAAACAAGCAAAATATAGTAAAATGCATGCAATGCAGCAATACAAGCGAGACAAGGGAGTCCCACTCAACCTCGAACCTGGGAAAACAACAGGCCAAGTGAATCAACAGTCACCTCAAACCTAGGGGGAAAGCTACACAAGCCAACAAACAATACAGAGAAACAAAAACCACAGCAGAGGAGGCAGCCCAAGCAGCAGCACCAAACTCCTACAGCAAATAACACATGTAGCAGCTCTGACAGCAACAGTTGGTTAAACAGCAGAACGTTGACAGCAACAACCTTCACCTTCATGAATAACTCCCATCTTCAAGCTTCAATGAACTTCAATCTCCAATAGACACCATGCTTCAACAAGCTCTCAGCTTAAGCAAGCTCAAACCCCAACCAGTAAAAAAGTTCAACCAAGCAGACAACCTCAACAAGCAGACAACTTCAACAAGCCCAAACTTCATCTTCAACAAGCTTCAACAAGCAATCTCCAAAGGGGAATCCATTAACAAGATCAAGTTGGGATGTTAAGAAGCTCAATGACAACCAAGGGAAGCCACTAAGGCCTTAACATGATAGTTGGAGGATATCCTCAAGGTTCTACTCAACCAAAGCATGCTCTACATCCCTCCTAAGGAGAGATGGAACTGCTTTGGGAGGACCTTGTGTCATAGGATTGAATAGAGGCACAAGAAGCTCTCTATGTTTGAAAGAAAGAAGCAAAACTACTCTGAGGCTCTTCCTAAAACCCTAGTTTCCCTAAGCTCCTGACAAGCACTCCAACAGATGAGAAATCTTCAACTCCAAGCTCCTTCATGTTCTCCAAAGCACCTACAATGCTTCCAACAGTTCCACCAAGAAGAAACCAAGCCAAAAACCAAAGCAAAATGGCTAACCAAATTGAACAAGCCAAACACTCAAGGGAGAAATCCCCAAACAACACACAAGTTGTAAAATCCAAATAAAATGATAAATTGAATCATAAAATTCTGATTAAATTTCTAAGGGAACCTAAACCTATACCCATTATCCCATATAAATCCGAGGACCTAAATCAATCACTAAGCCCTCAAACTATGCTCTAAACTAAAGATAGTTGTATTAAACCCTAATTCTAAACCACCTAATGTTCAATGCTCAAACTAGCCTAAAGTTATCTCACAAAAATATGAGAAAATTACTAGAGGTACATGCATATCTAAGCTATCTAACCCAAAAGGAATCAACTCAAAATTCATCACCAATTATTCACAATAAAATCATCAAAATGGCATACCAAACAAATTAAAAATAAAACCAATAAAAATGCAAAAAATGCAAATAAAATATAAAATGCATGAATTAACTATTTTTCAATCCTATTAAATTCTACATTTTTTAAGGAGTTAGGGGGAAAAAATCTAGCTTAAAACTGATTATTTTCCTATTTATTATGAATTTTAGAAACAAAATGGATTAAAAATAAAAGAAAATCAAATAAAAGAAATTAAAATGCTGAATTAAATGAGGGCCATTAGATCCATTGACTGGTAAGCGAATCTAAGGCTTCAGAACGTGTCCACGCGTGCATCCCAGTCACACGCTAACTGGGATTAGTGAAACGGTGCGTTTTGCTCAAAGGGAGGCAAAGCTGAATTCAAATCACAGCCATACGATCTGTGTACTAAGTCCAATCTGGAGAATGATCCAACGCCTCAGCCTTCATCTTCCCCAATAGCTTAGGTGACCTGAGACATTTCCAGGCGGTGGTCCTTCTCCGGCAAGCCAACTTCAAAACCTCACCAATCTGTGCAACCAAAAACCCTATTCCACCCAGTTTTTCACCCTAATCACGAATATCAACTCCATTTCCATTGATTCTCACTACAACTTCAAACCTGATGGTAATTGCAGAAAAAACACAAATCTTGAATCACCTCAAATTCTAAAATTAAAGATCCCATTGTGTACTACACTTCTCCCTGATCAATTCTCAACCTTCAAACACCATTAAAGCTTTAAGAACAAGGAGATTCGAGCTCCAACAGAAAATGGCAACACCCTAATTTTGTCTCTAAACCTCTATTTTTCCTACCAGAATCCACCTAGGCACGATCTACAACCTATCTACACCTCCAATTGTGATCAATTTCATCTAGCCTAAGCCATAGAGTGAAAGTTGCATACCTGGTAAAAGTGGATGAACAGAGTGAGAAATCCTTCAATTCAGCCTCCAATTCTTTCCAGAGTCACTCAATAACACTTCCTCAAGCTTCTGAAACAGATGATTTGCCTTGAATCCTCACCAATTTCCAAACCCAATTTCTGTTGCAGATGAAGAAATTCCAATGGCTCCTTCTCGTTTCTGGCTCAACCCTTCCCAAAAAACCAACTGAATCAGTTATACATCTTATATAGAGTGTGTTAGATCAATCTAGAAAGTTCTGGATTGGCTCAAATGAGATTTTGAAAATCTCTTGCACCATGAGAAATTTGAATATGACAGTCAGGTTCTGGCCAGTTCAATAGCTTGCTTTCACTTGAATTTCTCCTCAGATGATAATTAGAATTGATTGGAAATGGTATTTGCCTTGTAGCTGATCTTATGAGGTGTTTTGCATATGTTGCTTACACATGAAGTTACCAAATGCAACCATGTGAAAATGACCTCAATTGCCAAAAGTGACAATGCCATCATCTTTAAAATGTTGATTCTGATCGAAATGATATGCCACATGCCTTGTTTTGACCATAAATCATGAAATTCCATTTTTGACTTTTAAATGACTTTAAACTCTTCATTTTAAGACCATTTCAAACTAACTTCTCATATGATCCAATTCAAACCCTCCTTGATGCATGGTCAAGGTTAAAACCCTATTTGAGCAACTTTCTAGTTGAACAATTTTCCATTTGACGACTGGAAGATGGAGATTTTGGCACATGCTTGAAAATGACCTATAATCACAAATGCCCAAAATACCCCTGGATTGCCAAGATCATAACTTGAGTTCCACAAATCCCCTTGAGGACTTCTAGTACTCAAATTAAAGCTAAGATCAATACCTACAACTCTTATGTTGGCCAAGAATCCATTTGAAAACTCCTTGAGGGACAAACGTTTCTTGGAAGTCAAGTGACTTTCATAGATAAATTTCAGTGTCCTCTGGTGATCTGTAATTTGCAAAGACCATAACTTGAGTTCTACAAATCTTCTTGAAGACTTCTAGTACTCAAATTAAAGGTATTGATAAGCTCTATCAGTTTCATGTTGGCCAAAGATCCATTTGAAACTTGTATTTTGACTTATGTGGCTTTGAAAGTTAGTCACTAAACAGGGGATTTTACACTGCAACCCTAATTTAGCAACTTCCCACATTCTTGATCTTTCTTTGCTTAACTTGGGCACAACACCACACATGTGTCAACATACCAACTCATGAATCCCATGACCTCAAGATAGGCTTTGATGCTCTCCAATTACTCAATTGAATTAGGGTTGACCCAGATGAAACCCTAGTTGACTGCACCTCAATTGTGGCTCTCATACTTAAATCAATAACTCGCCTCAGCGTCAATAAGTCCCTCTAGATATCCCATGAGATCTATACACACCACACATCCACTGATGATTCTCAATACCCCTCAAGATAGGAGCACAATCCACATGTAGGCACTCAAACTTCTCAAAACTTCAACTCTCTTCTTGATGGCTTGGATGACTCTCATACTTGGATGAGATAGGCTCTTCTCTTGATAGACACCCTGATCCCTAGTTGGATGCATGCTATGCTATGATATGTAAATGATTAAGCTATGTACATGATGTGACTATGCAAATGAAACGCAATGAAACACAAATCAGGCAAGAAAAGGTTGAGCAAATTTTGGGGTGCAACAGCTGCCCCTATTCAAACGGCTTCGAACAATCGGGGTACGAGACGGTTGAATACCAAGAACCCGGAAATTTTCCAACCATAGAAATAAACCGCACACTGCTTGGGAACGACATCCACCAACTGAATCTGGTTGTTACGGCAACAACTGATCCAACGTCTGATAATAATTCTGATTTCAACTTCAACTACCTATGTAACACCCCAGGTACTGAACAATTTTCGCAAAACATCTCTGTCCACAACTGGACTGACCTTATCAACATAAGAAGAGAGCCAAATTCGTCAACACGAATAGAGATTCTGTTGTCACAGGAGTAACCCTATCCACATCTGGACCCAAATTTCGTTGAATCACGAATAAACATAAATATGTCCACGTCAGGACTCACATTACGGAAAAATCCCAGCGCTTTCGCTGTGGAAACATTTCTTCCTAATCATAGGAAACTCCATCCGCCTATCCATACGGGAAAATCATCTGCCTACACACAGGAAACTTCATCCGCCTATCCATACGGGAAAATCATCTGCCTACACACAGGAAACTTCATCCGCCTATCCATACGGGAAAATCATCTTCCTAGACACAGGAAACTTCATCCGCCTATCCATACGGGAAAATCATCTGCCTACACACAGGAAACTTCATCCGCCTACCCATACGGGAAAATCATCTGCCTACACACAAGAAACTTCATCCGCCTATCCATACGGGAAAATCATCTGTCTACACACAAGAAACTTCATCCGTCTATTCATACGGGAAAATCATCTGCCCACACACAGGAAACTTCATCCGCCTATCCATACGGGAAAATCATCTGCCTACACACATGAAACTTCATCCGCCTATCCATACGGGAAAATCGTCTCCATTGGTCCCAACCCACAAAACCTTTTAGCGCTGACGTGACAACAACTTTGAGGAGGACTCTACTGGGGATAATATTTCGTCAACACGAAGAAATCATGGCGGTTTCACTGGTGATAGAACTCTTCCACCCAATAGGAATTCAATTCTGTCAATCATACTGGACAATAACTCTGTCTTATCTTTCCTGTAGCCAAACCCACTGGGGATGCTCTGAAATTAATTGCCAGGCACCTATTTCGACAACAGGCGACAACTCCTGACATTTTGATTATGAAACCCTGTGACACTGACGGAACAACAAACTTGAAGAAAATACTCCGACGGCTGGATAAGAGAAACTTCAACAAGCAACTCTGTGGGGAAAAATCTGGCACCAAAATCCAAAATCTACTTATGAAGCTATGCCATGCGGACAAAACCTTCGGACAACAACTCCAAAGTCTAATCATGAAGATGCGGTAATGCTGAAGAACTCCAAAGTCTAATTACGAAGTCGTTTGATGTAGACGACAACTCCAAGGTCTAATTATGAAGCAGCGTGATGCTGACGTAACAGTTGCTAGAGAAAACTCTGTTGGGGAATTGCTAATGACGACCCCAAAGTCTAATTCTGAAACCGTGTAATGCTGACATAACAGCCACTCGAAGGAAACTACGCCGACCTCCAAAGTCAAGTCATGAAGTCCGCAATGCTGACATAACAGCTACGCGAGGAAAACCCGCTAGGGAACTCCTAACAACAACTCCAAAGTCTAGTTATGAGGCTGTTTAACACTGACGAACTCTAAGGTCGAATTATGAAGTCGTATAAACTAATAATAACTCCAAGGTCTAATTATGAAGCCGGAGAATGCTGACATAACAAAGTCTAATTATGAAGCCATAACAACAAACTGGGGAGAACTCTGCCGGGGAAATTCTGGCGTCAACTGCCAGACATTCAACTTGATGACGAGTAATGACTTCAGATGTCTAATCCCTGAAGTCTTTTCTTAAAATGCTGACGTGACAGCAACCCGAGGGAACACTCCGCCGGGGGATTTTTGACAATAACTCCAAAGTCCAATTATGAAGCCGTGTAACGAACACTCTGCTGAGGAAGAAGAGAAGTTAATCAAGCACCTCTGATAAGGGAACATATGGCGAGACGAACATTATCATCACATATCTTATGCCACAAATCTGAATATCAGAAAACGATCCTGAACAAGAAATCCAATTACCTGTAGGGAAGAACACCTGAAAACAAAGAGGTAACCAACCTGACTTATGTTTCAGTATGCACATGTTTGAAGATGGCGTAATGCTCCGTACGGCACAGAAATGCTACGCGTTTGAGTAGATGCAAATATGACGATATATGCAAATGCAAATGCAGGATTAAGCCACTGGGGAACTCTGGTAGTGTTGTCTCAACAACATGAATGTTGAGGATAAAGCCAACTCCGCTGGGGAGAGATTAAACACCAATTTCCACTGGGAGGAAAGAACAAGCCACCCTACGGGTGAACAAACTTAGTTGTGGAAGAAGCTACACTTCTAGGAAAAGCACACTGTCTGGGCACAGTTTACAAACTCGGAGCCTCAGACTCTGTTGAGGATCAACATCCTGTCAATGGCATGACGACCTGTAGGGAGAAGGGAAACCGTCCTCCGGGTATAATCCTTCTGAACCAACAACTTGGTTAAACTCTGCGGGAATCTCCCATGCTGGGGATTGATCCTGCACATATCCGACTCACTGGGGAGCGCAACCTCTGCAGGGGATACTGATTTCGACTCGCTGGGGATATCCTATGGAAAACTTTCTTGAGGACACTCTTCTGGGGAGAATAATCCCTCATTCGGTAAGGGATAATGTCATTCCAACTTTCTGGGGATAATATGCGACTAGCCGAGGAATGACATCAACTGAAATCAGGCTCTTACGTTAAGAGATTTTGGCTGGGGAATACAATCCCTGACTGTTTGCTCCAAAGGTAAGAACCCTACAAAACACAAACGAGACAAAACAGGCCTATACAACGAAATCTATCCGGGTTAGCACCTGTGACATTACTTCAGTAAATTTGAAGTTTTATCAATTATTGGCAAGGGCCAGCAAGATTATGTAAGTGCAAGTTTATCAAAAACATCGGCGTCTTTCACAAACAAAACAGTAAAGAACAAGCATCAAGTACTGAATAACATGTTTTATTGATAATGGGCCTCTGAATAGGCAAAGTTTTGTACACTGGATGCAACTCCTGAAAAGAGGAAGTTACGCACAAACACACATACATATATACACAAAAAGCATAAATACAAAACAACATTTGTATACATGTCGGCGACGTGGTACAGACAAACACCATGAGCTGATCCTCCTATGACTCGCCTGACTCTGCGCTTTCCCGGTACTCGCTCTTCAGAAAAGATTGTCTTTGGATAGACGGCCCCAGGTACTCCCAGACCACTAAGCAATGCTGTATCAAATCCGGACCGCAGTCATTTGCTTTTTCAATCCCTAACTTTTGCGTGAACCGCCCTTTGCGGGTTTTCAATTCACCGGGATACCCTTTTTCGCTGAGGTCGCCCTTTTCAGGTTTTCGACTTCGCGGGTGTACATTTTTTCAATTTTATCCCTAACTTTTGCCCGAACCTTTTATTCATTTTTTATGGTTCGCCGGGATGCCCCATTTTTTCCTGGACTCTCTTTTTACTGTCCAGCGAGTCACTTTCAAGCAAAGTATTTTTTAACTGCGTCCGAATTCACAGGAGACGTAAAGTCTTCACCATCCATGGTGGATAGTAACAAGGCTCCTCCAGAGAAGACTTTTCTGACAATGTAGGGACCTTCGTAATTGGGAGTCCACTTGCCCCTGTTATCTGATTGTGGTGGGAGAATCTTTTTCAAAACAAGATCGCCCGTCTGAAAGCTGCAAGGGTGCACCTTCTTGTCGTAAGCTTTCTTCATCCGGCTCTGATATAACCGACCGTATGCTAAAGAAACCAGTCTCTTCTCATCCATTAAACTGAGTTGATTCAGTCTATCTTTAACCCATTCTGCCTCGTCAAGTTGGACATCACGTAAAACCCTCAGGGAAGGAATCTCGACCTCCAACGGTAACACCGCCTCCATCCCGTATACCAATGAAAAAGGGGTTGCCCCGGTTGATGTGCGTACCGTCGTACGATAACCGTGCAAAGCGAAAGGTAGCATCTCGTGCCAGTTCTTATACGTCACAACCATCTTCTGAACAATATTCTTTATGTTCTTATTGGCCGCTTCGGCAGCGCCATTCATCTTGGGCTGGTAAGGAGAAGAGTTGTGATGTTCAATCTTAAAATTCTGGCACAACTCTTTCATCATCTTGTTATTCAAATTCGAACCGTTGTCAGTGATAATCCGCTCAGGGATTCCATATCTATAGATAATATCTCGTTTGATAAATCTGGCGACCACTTGTTTGGTGACATTAGCATATAATGCTGCTTCCACCCATTTGGTGAAGTAATCGATTACCACCAAAATGAACCGGTGTCCGTTGGATGTCGTAGGCTCAATCTTGCCAATCATATCAATTCCCCACATCGAGAAAGGCCACGGTGATGACATCACATTCAGAGGACTTGGAGGCACATGGATTTTGTCCACATAAATCTGGCATTTATGACACCTCTTTGCAAACTTGAAACAGTCTGTTTCCATAGTTAGCCAATAATAACCCGCCCGCAGCAGTTTTCTCGTCATAGCATGCCCACCAGCATGTGCACCAAATGTACCCTCATGTATCTCTTCCATGAGCAACTTCGCCTCTTTCTCATCTACACAATGTAGCAACACCAAGTCGTGGTTTATTTTGTATAGGACACAGTCCGGGTTCAAATAGAAATTGCCAGCCAATCTCCTGAGAGTCTTCTGATCTCGACTGGATGCCCTAGCCGGATACTCCTTGTTCTTCAGGAAATTCTGGATGTCAAAGTACCAGGGTTTACCATCGGGAGCCTCATCAATGGCAAATATGAATGCAGACCTATCGAGCCGAGAGATAACAATCCGGGGAGCCTCATTCCAGAAGTTAACTTTATACATTGAAGACAATGTCGCCAGGGCGTCAGCCATTTGATTTTCTGCTCGTGGCACGTGATGCAATTCCACCTTGTCAAAGAAAGGCAACAATCTCCTTGCATAATTCATATACGGTATCAAATTGGGATGACGTGTCTCCCATTCTCCTTTAATCTGATTCACCACTAAAGCTGAGTCTCCGTATACATCCAGGTTCTTGATTCGCAAATCAATAGCTTCTTCCAGACCCATGATGCAAGCCTCATATTCATCCTCATTATTGGTAATGGGAAAAGTCAATCAGGCAGTAAAGGGGATGAGCGACCCCCGAGGAGTGGTGATAATTGCCCCTATTCCGCTACCATAGGAATTTACAGCTCCATCAAATATCAACTGCCATTTGGAACCCAACTCTGGTCCTTCGTCCGGCAACGGTTCTTCACAATCTTTCATTTTCAGGTACATGATATCATCTTCAGGAAAATAAAACCTCATCGATTGGTAGTCCTCAACAGGCTGCTCCGCAAGGTACTCTGACAGAACGCTACCTTTAATAGCCTTTTGTGAGACATATTGGATATCATATTCGGTTAACACCATCTTCCATCGGGCAATTCTTCCGGAGAGTGCTTGCTTCTCGAACACGTATTTGATTGGATCCATCTTTGAAATTAGCATGGTTGTATGATTCAGCATGTATTGCCTCAAACGTTTGGCGGCCCAGGCTAGCGCGCAACACGTCTTTTCGAGCATTAAGTATCTGGACTCACAGTCGGTAAACTTCTTACTCAAATAGTAAATTGCATGCTCTTTACGTCCGGTCTCATCGTGTTGACCGAGAACACAACCCATACTTTCCTCAAGAACCGTCAAATACATAATCAAAGGTCTCCCGGCCACTGGGGGTATCAAAACAGGAGGTTCCTGTAAGTATTCTTTTATCTTGTCGAACGCCTTTTGACAATTTTCATTCCAGGTCAACACCTGATCCTTTTTCAACAACTTGAATAACGGCTCGCATGTCGCAGTTAGGTGAGATATGAACCGGGCGATATAGTTCAACCTCCCTAAAAACCCATGCACTTCTTTTTCTGTTTTAGGCGTCGACATTTCTTGTATAGCTTTTATCTTTGCAGGATCAACCTCTATTCCCTTTTCACTCACAATAAACCCCAGCAGTTTACCCGATCTCACCCCGAAGGTGCACTTGTTAGGGTTTAGTCTCAACCTGAACTTCCTAAGCCTTTTGAACAATTTCAGCAGATTAACCAAATGCTCCTCCTCCGTCTGGGATTTGGCAATCATATCATCAACATAAACCTCGATCTCTTTGTGCATCATGTCATGAAAGAGGGTCGTCATAGCACGTTGATATGTTGCCCCAGCGTTCTTCAGTCCGAAGGGCATCACTTTGTAGCAAAATGTTCCCCAGGGAGTAATGAAGGTAGTCTTCTCCATGTCTTCTGGCGCCATTTTGATCTGATTATAGCTTGAGAAGCCGTCCATGAAGGAGAATACGGAGAACTGAGCAGTGTTATCAACCAGCACATCAATGTGAGGAAGTGGAAAGTCGTCTTTCGGGCTCGCCCTATTCAAATTGCGGTAGTCTACACACATTCGCACTTTACCGTCTTTCTTCGGCACTGGTACTATATTAGCGACCCATGACGGATAAGTTGTAACAGCTAGGAAACCAACATCCCACTGTTTTTGCACCTCTTCCTTGATTTTCACAGCCATGTCTGGCCTAGTTCTTCTGAGTTTCTGCTTAACAGGTGGACATTCCTCTCGCAACGGCAGACGGTGCACAACCATGTCCGTATCTAACCCCGGCATATCCTCATACGACCAAGCAAATATATCACCATACTCTCGCAGTATCTCAATCAGCCTTTGCTTGACGTCGCTCTGCAGCGCAGCCCCTATACGGATATTTCTCATAACTTCTTCCGACCCCAAGTTGATAATCTCAATTTCCTCCTGGTGAGGCAGAATGATTCTCTCTTCCTGTTTCAACAAACGAGTCAGCTCCTCTGGCAGGTCACTATCCTCAACAATCTCTTCCTCTGCTTGGAATACCGGGTGCTCGAAGTCGAAACGAGTCATAGGCGGTTCGTATGAGATGTCATCTGAAATATTAGTCTGCAAAGGAAATGGTAAAAGGCTTCAACACGCAAACAAAGCAAATAACCACGTTGCCATTTATTGTTAAAGTAAAAAACAAGAAAAACAAGGATCACAACATTTGAATATGAAAAACGCCTTTATTTCAGGATTAAACAGTGCAATACACATAATCAAGTAGCCCTAATGTAATATCACTATGCCCCGGGTAGGACATAGGATTATTCAACAATTGAGAAAACAAATCATTACTATTTAAAAGTCACTGGGACAGTTTCCCGGATGGACCAGTTGCAGAGACTTTGTCCTGGCACGCTTGGCTTGATCCACGCGTCCATATCGCAGTCGCTATCCCCGTCCTCAGCATCGGGAATAGCGTCGATACTCTCAAAGCACACCCCGCTTGGCGTAATCGTGACCGGTCCCTTGAACCTGGACGCTCCTGAAGATGACGCTGACGATGTCGGTCGATACCCTAGCCCAAACTTGTCATTCTTCACGGGAGATCTCCAGAACCTGCCCCCAGCCTCTAGTCTCACCAGTCTGCACTAAAGCCTGAGCCTCTTTGTAGGATGACACTGCCACCTCTGATACTTTGCTAGAGCCCTGAGCTTTTTCTTTAATCCGCAACCCCTCGAAGGCTTGGCAAGGTGTCTCGTGTATTTCTCCGTCGACCTCCACATATCTGAATGATGACAGGTGACTGACCAAAATATCCTCCTCTCCGCAAACGGTAACAACGCTATCACCCACCATATACTTTAACTTCTGATGCAATGTGGACGTTACGGCCCCTGCAGCATGGATCCATGGGCGCCCAAGAAGGCAGCTATAAGCTGGATGGATATCCATGATGTAGAACTCGGTATCGAAAATTTCCGGCCCCACCTGAAGCGGTAATGTTATTGACCCGAACACTGATCTTTTCGTCCCGTCAAATGCCCTCACAACCAGATCGCTGGGCGTGCAAATGATTCCCCGTATGTCCAATTTCATCATGGCTTTCTTTGGCAATACGTTCAATGACGACCCAGTATCCATCAATACTCGCGACATTACGGTGCCTCGGCATTCCACTGATATATGCAAAGCCATGTTGTGCTCTCGACCCTTAGGTGTTAGGTCAAAATCTGTGAAACCCAGGCTATGTCCAGCATTGACATGTGCCATTACCCCTCTAACTGATTTACAGAAACTTCTTGGGGCACGAATGACCTATCCAGTATTTTTAGCAAGGCGTTCAGGTGGGCCTCGGAGCATAACAACAACGACAAGATAGAAATCTTCGACGGCGTCTGCTGTAGGTGTTCAACAATTTTGTAGTCGCTTTTACGAATCAGTCTCATGAACTCCTCTACGTCCTTGAGCGACGTATCCTTTTCTTTCGACTGAGAAGGCCCGCTTTCACTTACTTTGGCTTTACCTTTGGCCAACCTCTCTGCTTCTATTTCAGGTGAGGTAAAGATCCTTCCGCTACGGGTCATGCCCCCCGTACCAACAACATTATCAACAGTTCCAGCTGGCTGGCTATTCACCACAATCTTTTCACCGTTGCAATACGCTTCTAAACCGTATGTCCACGGGACAACTTTCATACTTTCAAAGGGAACATGCCCTGCTTTGGTGATTGTAATAGTTGGCCGCTTGGCGGGCTCCGTTATTGTTATAGTCTTTCTCGGGATCGTTACTGTTGCAATATCATTTTGCTTATCACATAATGCCTCCACAGGCTTCTCAACCGTAGTTCGATCAAATTGCAAGGTCCCTTCGTCGATCATGGCCTGAATGCCCCGCTTCAAATCAGTATAAGCCTCGGGATGGGTCCAAAACTCTAAACAATATTCATCACAGCCAGGGAATACTCCCCCTCTGAGCAACCTGCTTTTCACCTCACTCAATGGTGTCTTCAATTCATTAACATCCATCACCAAGTTCAAATTTTGTTCTGTCAAGATAGTGTTGGCCCCATGATTAGGCATAGGCTGTTGTACAATATTGCGCCCCACCTGGCCAAAGTTGATGGCTTTACTGTCCAACAAGTCTTGAACTTTATGCTTGAAAGCATGACAAGATTCTACATCATGCCCGGGCGCCCCGGAATGGAATTCGCACTGCTTATTAGCATCATACCCCCTAGGAAGTACCGGTCCAGTAGGCGGTTCCATTGTTCTTTTCTCGACCAAATTCAACCCCAGCAGTGTCTGAAGAAGCTCTGCATATGTCGACGGAGGCTTATCAAATACCCTCTTCGGCCTTACATTCTGAAACCTTCCCTGACCCTGATTCTGCCTTTGCTGCTGCTGTGGTTGTTGCTGTTGTTGTTGAGGAATTGGAATAGTAACACTGGCTATTTGTTGAGGTTGAATGTACTGATTTCTGCCTCTGCCCCGGCCTCTGCCACCAAATACAGTGCTTGTATCACCCTGTCGTCTTCCACCGAACGCTTTTCTCGCACCCCCAGCTGGAGTAGATTCGCCTGCCTGAATCTTTCCAATTTTAATTCCATTTTCGATCCTTTCTCCCATAAGGATCATATCAGAGAAGCTACCCATCGAAACATTGAGTAACTTGTCATAGTACATTCCTGTAAACGTCCCCACAAACATGTCATTCATCTCCCTTTCAACCAAAGGAGGGTGCACCCGAGCTGCCATATCGCGCCACCGCTGCGCGTACTCTTTGAAACTTTCACCATTTTTCTGCGACAGACTCTACAACTGAACCCTGTTTGGTGCCAAATCACTGTTGTATCTATAATGCATAACGAAAGCATCAGCCAACTGCTTCCAGCTCCTAATCTGGGTGGGCTCCAGTCCCATGTACTATTCCAATGATGGTCCCGATAAGCTGTCTTGAAAGAAATGCATGAGCATCCTTTCATCATTGGAATATGCAGACATCCTCCTATAATAAGAACGTACATGGACCTTTGGGCAGGTATCTCCTTTGTATTTGTCGAATGTTGGAGCCTTGAATTTCAATGGCACCCTCAGCCCCAATACCAACCCCATAGTAGTCATATCTAACCCAGTGGAGTTCTAATCAACCACACCTTTCATCCGCTCTTCTAGCATCCGGATCCTCTGAACAGGGTCAATAGGGCCTTCAGGTCCCATGCCTCTTCCTGAAAAAGCGTCTTCCTGTTGATCCACATTCCAGTCATTTCCATACCCGTCGTAACCCATATTACGGCCAAATCCTTGTTGATTGAACACAGGACCCTGTCCTCGGTTACCGACCCCTAGATTGACCCCGGCAGGTCCAATACCATTGTTGAAAGGAAATGCTCCAGCACCGTTGTTAATCGCATTACCGAACCCACCATTACCATAGTTGTACCCCTGAGTGTTGTCGTAACCGTCATTACCGAAGCCTTGATTGTTGAACCCAAAGTTCCCATCCTGATTGACATTCCATACCCGTTGTTTCCGAGGCCAACATTGTCAATGAATCCTTGATCAGCATCCACAGTGTTGCCTTTGTTATTAACAACATGCCCATCACCACCATTCCCGGTATTGCCATTACCAGCGCCAGCACCTGCACCAGTACCAGTGTTTCCGTTGACAGTCACAACAGATGGAGTAACAACTGCTGGTATCTCATCCTCCTGGTGAGGAGTTTCAACCGAAATGTGGTCAGTGTTACCATTTCCGTTTGCCCGCGCCAGCAGCGGCTGCACCAAGGTCTGAAGATTCTCCTGACCCTTGGCCATGCTCTCCATAGCTTGCATGAACAGAGTCAACTTCTCGCGGATTTCCTGCATCTCGACCTGGACTTGATCCATTATCTTCTTGCATTTGTTTCGGGTTGAGTAGCGGTGGACTCTCTGGTCGTCAATCCTGAAAAACCTGTGAGATGCAGGAAATAAGATACAGATTCAACAAGTAACTGGTAATGCAAAATGAATATGCAGATTCAATATGTGTCTGTACGTTAGGGAAATCAACTCCTAATTCTAGTGCCAAAGTGCCAGTGTAGTGACAGTGATAGTGATAAGAAGCTTGGATTCGTGTACGGAGAAAAACATCTCATATATTGCTGAAAAGCCCGACAAGGCAGAAATACAATATCACTGAATGTACAATAACAAGAAGGCATGACCTCAACCAACAATCCTGGTGATGGCCAGCACAATGCAAATAAAGCATATACATCAGTGCATAAGGTAATCAAGAGCGACCATAGGCCCGATACTCTTCTAGAAATCTCTTAGTCTTGGGGTGATCCGGCTGGGAAAGCAACCCTTCAACGAGTGAGTCTCTTTGCCTGATAACACGCTAGAGATCCCCAATGGATTCCTCCCAAACACCTTCTCCAAAGCACTCCTCTAGCTTCCGCTTCTGGGATGCAGACTCTTTCTTGCGCTTGATAACTTTGTTCAACGAATTCTGAACGACGTATCTCCGCATAACCTCTTCTTCAAACTTTTTCTGGCTAGCCTTCAACTGATCTTCCAGTTCAGAGATCTGCAGCTTCAGTTTGTCTTCTCTTTCTTTATTGCCGGTCAGCGTGGCATTCTAGGTTTTGTTGAATGCGAAGATCTCCCGGTAGGCTACATCGAGTGCTTTCTTCTTAGACTCCAGCATGTCGTGAGAGCTCTTGAAATCTATCCCTAAACGTTCACGCTTCTTTCGTTGTCCAGTCAGTTCTGCACCTAACTGGTTCACCAGCTTTGTTTGTTGCTTGAAGGAATATACAGCCTCATTCCTTTCGCTTCTGAGCTGAACTAGCTCTTCTTCCAACTTCTCGTTGACTTTCATCAAAGCTTCCTTCTCCTTCACAACCTGTTCGTATCTCTCAATAGACACAGTAGTTGGCTCCTCAACCACGAGGGGAGCAGGAGGTGATACTGCAGGAAACGGCATCAGCGCCTGCTTTGCCCTATCTTGGATCCAAACCTTGTACGAAGCATAGGCTTGACAATCATTCTTACCCAACAGTGGCTTACCCTTCTTGTATATGTTATTCCAAGCATGCTGAAGCTTGGATAACAAATCTCCCCTCAAATCACCTGTGAAGTATAGAGATTCCTGTACTTCTTCTTCCTTTGGCGGGCTTCTCAAAGCATAACTGAATTGCCTGATCAACAATGACGGATTGTAGTTGATGCAACCCTTCCTCCCAATCAGAGGAATGTTAGGATACCCTGTGCAACTGTAGATAATCTCAGATCCTAGTAAATCCCTATCAAACCAGACAACATCTTCTGAAGAAAGCCCCATCAGACGCTCAGACCATTCCACCATAGCTGCAGACTCAGCAAAGATACCCTTCTTGGGCAGGTGACTATCAAACCACATATACAACAAAGGCACACAACAAGAGACGTTCTTGCCCCTCCTATTCTCGTTCTTATAATGCAGAGAATGATAGAAGTCTCCAATCAGTGTAGACACAGGATTGCCTGAGGCAAATATATAGAATGCATCCAAATCAACGAAGTCAGGCATATTAGGGAACAGTACAATGCCATAGATACACAAAGCAAGGATAGTATTAAACACAACCCAACAACCACTCTTGGCATACTCTTGTGCTTTCCCAACCAAGAACTTGAGAGAAAAACCAGAAACTCCATTCCACGAGGTTAACAGCAACTCTGAGGAATCTAAGTGCAAAGCAACAGCCAAATCTTCCAACTTGGGCTCAGCACCCAAATGAATGAAGGGTACCCTGTTCTGAATGGTTAACTCCAAGATCTCAGCATATTCCTCCATGGTCGGAGCCAGAATGAAGTCAGGGAAAGTAAAACACCTCAGCGGGGGATCATAGAACTGCATAAGCGCGTACAATCCGCTCAGCTCATACATGGATGGTCTGCAAACCAACCTAAGCAATTTCCCATAACTCTTTCTGAAGCTTCTCTTCACATCATCATCAGCTAAAGACATCAAACCAAGCAAAGAAGAAACATCTGGAGTAGGCAACTTGTATGCCACAGTCTTCTTCAAAGTATCCATAACAACAGCAAGCAGAAATCCGGGCAACTAGAATCAGAGGTATGAAAATGCACCTGCAGCATAGACACACGTTAATGATATGCAAAATGAGTATGCAACAATGCAATATGCAAACATGCAACAGGGATCAAGTGATATATTGCTGAAGAGATCCACCCACAATATCTGTCTCAACAGACCCACAATACTGCTCAACCCTGGTCTCAACAGACCCATAACAATGCTCCACTTTGATCTCAACAGACCTATAACAAAGCTCTAACCTGGTCTCGACAGACCTAACACTGTCCTGATGAAGAACCCCAAGTAACCATACATAATGATCCAATATTAAGAAAACTGGGTAGTCTGGAGGTCAAGTTTCCTACATGTCCCAATCCCTCTCACAGGTAGGTGTCCTATCAACTGACACAAGGTACGACATCCTATGCGTTCGTTGGCGTCACAAACTTTCAAGACTGATGATACGATACCCAGAAGGTGTGGCATCATCATGTCCTGAAGAGGCCTCACTTAGCCAACTTCCAATTGATCGGTCCCTAGAGTCGACAATCCAACAAACCAACAACCCCCTCAACCCAAAGGGTTGAAAAAGAAGTCAACCAGAAGAACCTCATCCGAGTGTGGATTTTGCGGGACACTAGTACATGCAAAACATGCACGCGCCCACTACTTTCCACAACTAATTCTAGGTGCACTCAAGCTCAGGTCCGGCTTATCTCTCAATCTGACCCCCTACCCAGCATAACTACAATAATATAATGCTGAAAGTAAGTAAAGAAAGGTAAATCCATACAAAACCCACGACGGGAAAACAAACGCTAGGATTGACTCGCGTAGGGAACCGTTGGAGTCCCCAGCAGAGTCGCCAGCTGTCGCTACTGCGAAAATCGGCGCCGGCTATGACAGAAGAGTCGCCACCATACGTTATTTATCCCAACGGAGGGAAAGGAAACGCTCAGAGTAAACCTAACACAAACGGGAAAGGAATGGTCATCGCAACCATATCCTGGATTCGGGAGTCGATTACGCAAAGGGAAGGTATTAGCACCCCTCACGTCCGTCGTACTCGACGGGATCCACGCTTGTTTTCTAGTACGGATTGTTATTCTATCTACTCTAAAGGTCCGGTCTAAAACGAAAAGAAAATGACTCGGCAAAGTATCACACTTTATGCCTACGTATCCCCGTCTGGAACGAGAAATCAGAGTCAACGTAGTTCGCCTACCTACGGGAAAGGATGGGAAGGTTGCTCGCTAGGATACGACATCCTATGCCTACGTACTTTCATACAGCATGAAAGATCGGAGCAAACGTAGTTCAGGCTACGGAAGACACAAGCTTGTCTGACTGTTTTTTACCTTCAAAAAGGGTTTTTCTTGATTAAGAGTCCAAGCGGACAAAAATGACACTTTGATGTTTGTTTTGAATCTTTTACGAAAGAAATGTTTTTTAGTTTGTTTGCAATCTCTGACGCACTAGAGACTATGATTTGAGAGTGACTACGTCGCGTGTCACCCAAAGGGTGCCACACTAAGCAGCCAGATTACTGGAAAGAAGCTCTCCAGCAACCCTTTCTCAAATAGCTTAAGGCTCGTAACGTACGACATCGATCAACCTTATTACTGTACTTTTGAGTTGTTCTGAGATAAGAAGAGAAAGAAGCTCTAAAAAGCCTAGGGTTGAAAAGGGAATAAAACTAACCTAATGTTGTCATGCATGGATAAGAATCCTAATGTCTATCATAATTCCCTCCTGCACAGAGGAAATCAGAGATCCTAGGGGATAAACAGAAAAGAAAACAAGCAAAATATAGTAAAATGCATGTAATGCAGCAATACAAGCGAGGCAAGGGAGTCCCACTCAACCTCGAACCTGGGAAAACAACAAGCCAAGTGAATCAACATTCACTTTAAATCTAGGGGGAAAGCTACACAAGCCAACAAATAATACAGAGAAACAAAAACCACAACAGAGGAGGCAGCCCAAGCAGCAGCACCAAACTCCTACAGCAAACAGCACATGTAGCAGCTCTGACAGCAACAGTTGGTTAAATAGCAGAACATTGACAACAACAACCTTCATCTTCATGAATAACTCCCATATTCAAGCTTCAATGAACTTCAATCTCCAATAGACACCATGCTTCAACAAGCTCTCAGCTTAAGCAAGCTCAAACCCCAACCAGTAAACAACTTCAACCAAGCAGACAACCTCAACAAGCATACAGCTTCAACAAGCCCAAACTTCATCTTCAACAAGCTTCAACAAGCAATCTCCAAAGGGGAATCCATTAACAAGATCAAGTTGGGATGTTAAGAAGCTCAATGACAACCAAGGGAAGCCACTAAGGCCTTAACATGATAGTTGGAGGATATCCTCAAGGTTCTACTCAACCAAAGCATGCTCTACATCCCTCGTAAGGAGAGATGGAACTGCTTTGGGAGGACCTTGTGTCATAGGATTGAATAGAGGCACAAGAAGCTCTCTATGTTTGAAAGAAAGAAGCAAAACTACTCTAAGGCTCTTCCTAAAACCCTAGTTTCCCTAAGCTCCTGACAAGCACTCCAACAGATGAGAAATCTTCAACTCCAAGCTCCTTCAAGTTCTCCAAAGCACCTTCAATGCTTCCAACAGCTCCACCAAGAAGAAACCAAGCCAAAAACCAAAGCAAAATGGCTAACCAAATTGAACAAGCCAAATACTCAAGGGAGAAATCCCCAAACAACACACAAGTTGTAAAATCCAAATAAAATGCTAAATTGAATCATAAAATCCTGATTAAATTTCTAACGTAACCTAAACCTATACCCATTATCCCATATAAATCCCAGGAACTAAATCAATCACTAAGCCCTCAAACTATGCTCTAAACTAAAGATAGTTGTATTAAACCCTAATTCTAAACCACCTAATGTCCAATGCTCAAACTAGCCTAAAATTATCTCACAAAAATATGAGAAAATTACTAGAGGTACATTCATATCTAAGCTATCTAACCCAAAAGGAATCAACTCAAAATTCATCACCAATTATTCACAATAAAATCATCAAAATGGCATACCAAACAAATTAAAAATAAAACCAATAAAAATGCAAAAAATGCAAATAAAATATAAAATGCATGAATTAACTATTTTTCAATCCTATTAAATTCTACATTTTTTAAGGAGTTAGGGGAAAAAAATCTAGCTTAAAAATGATTATTTTCCTATTTATTATGAATTTTAGAAACAAAATGGATTAAAAATAAAAGAAAATCAAATAAAAGAAATTAAAATGCTGAATTAAATGAGGGCCATTAGATCCATTGACTGGTAAGCGAATCTAAGGCTTCATAACGTGTCCACGCGTGCATCCCAGTCACACGCTGACTGGGATTAGTGAAACGGTGCGTTTTGCTCAAAGGGAGGCAAAGCTGAATTCAAATCACAGCCATACGATCTGTGTACTAATGATCCAACGCCTCAGCCTTCATCTTCCCCAATAGCTCAGGTGACCTGAGACATTTCCAGGCGGTGGTCCACGGTGGAAACCACCGTCTTCTCCGGCGAGGCAACTTCAAAACCTCACCAATCTGTGCAACCAAAAACCCTATTCCACCCAGTTTTTCACCCTGATCACGAATATCACCTCCATTTCCATTGATTCTCACTACAACTTCAAACCCGATGGTAATTGCAAAAAAAAGACAAATCTTGAATCACCTCAAATTCTAAAATTAAAGATCCCATTGTGTATTACACTTCTCCCTGATCAATTCTCAACCTTCAAACACCATTAAAGCTTCAAGAACAAGGAGATTCGAGCTCCAACAGAAAATGGCAACACCCTAATTTTGTCTCTAAACCTCCATTTTTCCTACCAGAATCCACCTAGGCATGATCTACAACCTATCTACACCTCCAATTGTGATCAATTTCATCTAGCCTAAGCCATAGAGTGAAAGTTGCATACCTGGTAAAAGTGGATGAACAGAGTGAGAAATCCTTCAATTCAGCCTCCAATTCTTTTCAGAGTCACTCAATAACACTTCTCAAGCTTCTGAAACAGATGATTTTCCTTGAATCCTCACCAATTTACAAACCCGATTTCTGTTGCAGATGAAGAAATTCCAATGGCTCCTTCTCGTTTTTGGCTCAACCCTTCCCAAAAAACCAACTGAATCAGTTATACATCTTATATAGAGTGTGTTAGATCAATCTAGAAAGTTCTGGAATGGCTCAAATGAGATTTTGAAAATCTCTTGCACCATGAGAAATTTGAATATGACAGTCAGGTTTTGGCCAGTTCAATAGCTTTCTTTCACTTGAATTTCTCCTCAGATGATAATTAGAATTGATTGGAAATGGTATTTGCCTTGTAGCTGATCTTATGAGGTGTTTTGCATATGTTGCTTACAAATGAAGTTACCAAAGGCAACCATGTGAAAATGACCTCAATTGCCAAAAGTGACAATGCCATCATCTTTAAAATGTTGATTGTGATCAAAATGATATGCCACATGCCTTGTTTTGACCATAAATCATGAAATCCCATTTTTTACTTTTAAATGACTTTAAATTCTTCATTTAAAGACCATTTCAAACTAACTTCTCATATGATCCAATTCAAACCCTCCTTGATGCATGTTAAATGTTAAAACCCTATTTTGAGCAACTTTCTAGTTGAACAACTTTCCATTTGAGGAGTGGAAGATGGAGATTTTGGCACATGCTTGAAAATGACCTATAATCACAAATGCCCAAAATACCCCTGGATTGCCAAGTTCATAACTTGAGTTCCACAAATCCCCTTGAGGACTTCTAGTACTCAAATTAAAGCTAAGATCAAGACCTACAACTCTTATGTTGGCCAAGAATCCATTTGAAAAATCCTTGAGGGGAAAAAGTTGCTTGGAAGTCAAGTGACTTTCACAGATAAATTTTAGTGTCCTCTGGTGACCTGTAATTTGCAAAGACCATAACTTGAGTTCTACAAATCTTCTTGAAGACTTCTAGTACTCAAATTAAAGTTATTGAGAAGCTCTATAAGTTTCAGGTTGGCCAAAGATCCATTTGAAACTTGTATTTTTACTTATGTGGCTTTGAAAGTTAGGCACTAAATAGGGGATTTTACACTACAACCCTAATTTAGGAACTTCCCACATTCTTTATCTTTCTTTGCTTAACTTGGACACAACACCACACATGTATCAACATACCAAATCATGAATCCCATGACCTCAAGGTAGGCTTTGATTCTCTCCAATTATTCAATTGAATTAGGGTTGACCCAGATGAAACCCTAGTTGACTGCACCTCAACTGTGGCTCTCATACTTGAATCAATGACTTGCCTCAGCTTCAATAAGTCCCTCTAGATATCCCATGAGATCTATACACACCTCACATCCACTGATGATTCTCAATACCCCTCAAGATAGGAGCACAATCCACATGTAGGCACTCAAACTTCTCAAAACTTCAAATCTCTTCTTGATGGCTTGGATGACTCTCATACTTGGATGAGATCTCTTGCTAGGCTCTTCTCTTGATAGACACCCTGATCCCTTTTTGGATGCATGTTATGCTATGATATGTAAATGATTAATCTATGTACATGATGTGACTATGCAAATGAAATGCAATGAAACACAAATCAGGCAAGAAAAGGTTGAGCAAATTTTGGGGTGCAACACAAAGGTGGTGTGAGCTTGCAGCCAGGGTGCACCCACCTATGGTAGAGCGTGAGTTGCTGGATATGTTTGTGGGCACTTTCTATGGGTTGTATTATGACAGGCTTATCAATTGTACGATGGCTAATTTTTCTGAGTTGATACTCTTGGGGGAACATATAGAGAACGGCGTTAAGATCGGTAAGATTCAAGCAGGAGAATCTACCTCAGCTGGAGGTGGTAAAAAGGTTTTTGGGAACAAGAGACAGGGGGATACTAATTCAGTATACAACTCCCGAGGAAGAGGTAGAGGTCGAAACCAATACCGTCAGCAACAGATTGCTAGTGTGACAATTCCCGTACCTCAACAGCAACCACAACAGCACCAAAGCCAACTGCATCCTGCTCAACGAAGAATTCAGGACAGAGAAAGGGTCGTGAAAAGAGTATTTGATGTACCTCCACTACCGTATGCTCAGCTTCTTCCAACCTTGTTACAATGGCAGCTTGTCTAGAAAAGAACGTTAGCTCCGCCGAAGGGCACGCCTCCTTTTGGTTATGATGCCAATGCACATTGTGAATTCCACTCCGGGGCACCCAGTCACAGCATAGAGAACTGGCATGCATTTAAGCACAAGGTGTAGGATTTGATAGATAGAAAGGCTATAAACTTTGGTAATGAGGCACCCAATATTAAGAAAAATCTGATGCCGTCTCACGGATCTGCACATGTGGGTGCAATCTTAGAAGATACCAGCCTGAAGCTGGTCATGAATGTGGATGAATTGAAGACGCCTTTGGGTTATGTCAAGAACATATTGCTGAAAGGGGGAGTGTTCCTTGGTTGTGATACAGTTTGTGTTGACTATTTAGCCTGACCTGAGGGTTGTGATAGTTTAAGAAGGGGTATTCAAGGGCTGATTGATGAAGGTACGCTGCAATTCGACCGTACCGCTGAAGAGAAGCCTGTTGAGGCAATGGCTGAAGAGCAGGGCGAAGTTGCAATGATTATGATCCCGTTTAAGACTGTCACGATATCGGCACCTCCTAAGAGGCCGACCATTACAATAACAAAAGCTGGACCCATTCCGTATGAAAGCACTAAAGCCATCCCTTGGAATTATGGGGCAGAAATTTACTGCAATGGAGAAAAGATTAACCTGGCAAGCCCGCCAGTAGGGTCAGTTGATAACCTCGTGGGGGCAGGGGGCATAACCCGCAGCGGTAGAATTTTCACGTCACCAGAAGTAGAAGCTGAGAGAATGGTCAAAGGGAAAGGCAAAGTCAATGAAGAAGGACCTTCCCAAGAGAAGGAAAAATAGGCTTTGACTAAAGGTGTGGAAAAATTCATGAGATTAACTCGGAAGAGTGATTATAAAATTGTCGATCATCTGTAGCAGACGCCTTCCAAAATCTCGATTTTGTCATTGTTGCTTTGTTCCGAGGCCCATCGGAATGCTTTAATGAAAGCCCTTGATGCTGCCTATGTACCCCAAGAGATATCCGTTAATCAGTTCGAAGGAGTGATTGCGCACGTGAATGCGGGGCATGGCCTTAGCTTTACAGATTTTGATCTAACCCCCAGGGGACGCAACCACAACAGTGTGTTGCATATTTCGGTTGAGTGTAGGGGCACTGTTATGTCTCATGTCCTCGTTGACACTGGTTCGTCCCTGAACGTTTTGCCCAAGAAGGCGCTGTTGAAGCTAGATACCCGAGGTATAATATGCACGCCAAGTGACTTGGTGGTGAGAGCTTTTGACGGGACTAGAAGGTCCGTGTTTGGAGAATTGACTTTGCCAATCCAGGTCGGTCCAGAGGTGTTTGACACTGTGTTTTATATTATGGATATACAGCCAGCTTATAGCTGTTTGCTTGGACGACCATGGATTCACTCTGCCGGGCTGTAACGTCTACGTTGCACCAAAAGCTTAAGTATATGGTCAAAGGTAGCATTGTCACCGTATGTGGGGAGGAAGACATCCTGGTAAGTAACCTGTCATCATTCAAATATGTCAAAGTGGATGGGGAGATCCATGAGACATTGTGCTAAGCCTTTGAAGGGGTGCAGATCAGAGACAAATCTCCTGTCCTAAGCAGTGGACCAGAGGTGGCGATGTCATCGTACAGAGAAGCCCAAGCGGTGGTTCAGGCCGGGGAGACTAAAGGTTGGGGTCAAGTTCTGGAGATTCCTGTTAAGCAGGACAAATTTGGTTTAGGGTATCGCCCGTCATCGTCATCTTCATCACAGAGCGCGCCAAAGTTCAAAGGGCCGATTGTGTTTACTCCAGGAGGGGTCAGTTTTGAAACGATTAATGCTGTGTCTGACAGTGAAGATGGAGACAGCGACTATGACATGGATTCATGGATCAAGCACATCAAGCCAGGACAATGCCTATGCAACTGGTTTATTCAGGACTTTATTCAAGTGACAACGAAATAGTAATGCCTTGTTTTTTCGATTATTGTACAATCCTATGTGCTACCCGGGGCATAGTGATTTTATTTCAGGGCTTGCTTGTTTATGTGTATGCTTTGCTTTAATCATCAAATAAAGGCGTTTTTCTCATGCAAATTTTGTGATCCTTATTCTTCTGCTTTTTATTTTTATCAATAAAATGGCAATGTGGTTGCGTGCTTCGTTTGCATATCATTTGAAGCATTTAACCCTTTCTCTTGCAGGATCCATATTTCAGATGACACCGATCAAGAACTCCCTATGACTCGCTTCGACTTTGAGCACCCGATATTCCAAGCCGCATAAGAGATTGTTGAGGACGACGACTTACCAGAAGAGCTGACTCGACTGTTGAAACAAGAAGAGAAAATCATTCTGCCTCATCAGGAGGATATCGAGGTCGTTAATTTGGGTTCGGAAGAGGTTATCAGGAATGTCCGGATAGGGGATGTGCTTCAGAGCGATATCAAGCAGAGACTTGTGGAGATCCTGCGAGAGTATAGTGACATATTTGCTTGGTCTTATGATGATATGCCGGGGTTAGACACTGATATTGTGGTCCACCGCTTGCCATTGCGTGAAGAATGTCCGCCGGTCAAGCAAAAGCTCCGAAGAACGAAACCAGATATGGTCGTAAAGATTAAAGAGGAAGTACAGAAATAGTGGGACGCTTGTTTTCTAGCTGTTACAACTTACCCTCCTTGGGTCGCTAATATAGTACCTGTGCCAAAGAAAGACGGTAAGGTGCGGATGTGCGTTGACTATCGAGATCTGAACAGAGCGAGCCCTAAGGATGACTTCCCGCTTCCTCATATTGACGTGTTGGTCGACAATACTGCTCAATTCTCCGTGTTTTCCTTCATGGACGGCTTTTCGGGCTATAATCAGATTAAGATGGTGTCGCTACCGCGAAAATAAGGTGCCGACAAAATAGAAGAGTCACCACCTTTCGTTATTTATCCCTCAGAACGATAATGGAAACGATCGGAAAAACTTGACGAAAAAGGTATAAGACAAGGTCGTCACAACCATTGTCTGGGTTCAGGAGTCGGTTATGCAAGGGGAAGGTATTAGCACCCCTCACGTCCATCGTACTCGATGGGATCCATGCTTGTTGTGTTTATCTGACGGGTTGGTTTTACTATCTACCTATCAAGGCCGATCTGAAATGAAAAGAAAATGACTCGGCAAAGCGTCACACTTTATGCCTACGTATTCTCATTAGAGAATGAGAAATCAGAGTCTACGTAGTTCGGCTAACTACAGGTGATGGGTAAGGTGGCTTGCCAATACGTCAGTATTGTGCCTACGTACTCTCAACAGGCTTGAGAGATTAGAGCTTACGTAGTTCGGGATAATACGGATTACGGGAATTCAAATTCATCTGTTTTTTCGAGTAGGGTTAACAAACAGTTCCAGCAGTTTGGTGTACGCAACTCAACCCTTGGAGACTTAGGCGTTACCGTTTGCGGTAGAACTGGGAGTTAACGACACTCTTTTCTTCAGAAAAGCTTCCTTTGACTTATGGTCCCACGGGGCAAAAGGTTTGAAGACTGTTTTCTGTCTTTTACGGAAGAATTGTTTTTTATGTTTGTCTGTATTTTGCACAGCACTAGAGACTATGACCTGGGAACGAATGCATCGCATATCATCCAAAGGACGTATACTAAACAATCTAGACGATTGAGAGGAGGCCGCTCAATTATCATTACCCAAGTAGCTTAAGGCTCGTAACGCGCTTATACTAACTTGCCTTTATTACGTTTTTTACAATTTTTTGAGATGAGAAGAGAGAGGGACAACTAAGGGGAGACTATCAAGTCCTACTGTTGTCATGCCAAGGATTCATCCTATGGTTGAGGTTTGAAACAGGGAACTCCTAGAAGTTATCATGCATAGGTTTCAACCTAAAGTTCTAATCATCACTTCCTTATCAAAGGAAGTGAGATTCCTAGGGGATCATGTCAATGATAAACAGCAACAGATAAAGCATCAGCTTAAACAGTAAACAGTAAACGACTGTAAAATGCATGCAATGCAAGTGAGGGAGGAAATGTGTGTGGGGCATCAGCCTCCACAAGCTCGTCTCGACCTCAAGCCAGATATGAATAACTGCAATCATAAATGAAAATAAAATGCCATCAAGCAAATCATAAACCACACAGGCAAGGGAGCAGAGCTCTACCGAATACCAACAAGCAAAGCCATACAGTAAAAATACAAGCAGAGGGAGAAACTCAACCTCTAATGCAATCATGCTCCTAGCTTAAAATAATCTAAACATGAAGTTATTCTAATGCATCAAGCAAATCAAACAAGTCACATCAATACAGTTGCACAGAAAGAAAATAGACAGTCAAGAAAGCAAATCAACAGCTTCCACAGCTTCACAACAAAGCAGTCTTCTGACAGCAGTTCAGTCCATAGTCTGTAACTGTTCTTCAAGTCTTTCATCTTCAGGGAATGAAAGGTACTCCATCTTCAAGCTTCAATCTTCAATAGGCTCCACCAAGAATTAAGAGAATCAATAAGATGATTGTTTGATAATGGGAAGCAGACAGTAAACCAAAGGAATCCTGTTTGACACTCAACCAGTCATCAGAGAAAGGCATCCTCAAAAGTTCTACTCATTGTAAATGTCACACATCCCTCCAAAGGAGAGATGAGACTTTAACATGAGGACTTTGAATCATAGGATGAGAATGGAATGGGAACAAAACCAACCATTATTTGAAGAAATATCTATTTCTAAAGCTCTCTCCAAAAGTCCTAACTTCCTAAGCTATTCAAAGCTAACAAAAAAAAGAGGGAAAACTTCAATCCAAGCTCCACTAGCCACTTCACACAAGCTCCATCAAGTCCATGATGTCCTCCAATGATATCCAAAAGCCCACTATGCAAGGAAGTCCAATTTTGAGTCCATTTCACATCAATCATCAACATTGAAGCACCAAATGAACACACAAGTAGAATATTCTATCAAAAATACCAAAACACATTCTAAAAATCTGATTATTTTTCTATGGAAACATGCATTCACTAATAACCTATGGTTAAAAAATCAAGACCATAAATAATTCTCTAAGTCCTCCAATCAAATTCTAAACCTCAAGGTATCACAACTAAACCCTAAAAGGGAACTCCTAAAGTTCTAGTCCTAAAACAGCACCTAACTTCATCACAAAAATGTGAAATAAATCTGAGGGGAGCATACATATCTAACCTAATCACAAGCCAAAAATCAGGCAAAAACTCAATACCAAATGCTCAAACAAAATTCACCAAACAGAAGAGGCAAACAATACAATTTTATTATCAAATAAAATGGGAAAAAATCAAATAAAATGAAAATAAATGCTAATCCTAATGTTTTTGTTTCTAAAATTTCTAAATTCATTCATGAATCAGGGGAAAAAATCTCAAGATTTATTGATTAATTTTCCTATTTTTAATGGATTAAAATCAAACAAACCAAAAAATAGAGAAAATAAGAAAAAGAATGGAAATTAATAAGGGGCGCGTGGTGAATAGCAATTAAATCCAGTTCAGATCTTGGGTTGGGCCCAGAGGGGGGTGTGAGTATTAATCTCAGTACTACGTCCAGACAATTCACTTAATCAAACGTTGCATTTGGAATTGGGGTTACGGGGCACAACTTTGCTCCCACGATGCAATTACCAGTCAACTGATCCAAGGTCTTCACATGGCGCCAGCACATTAATGAAAACGGTGCGTTTTGCTTCAGTCAAAGTCAGCAACTAAAATTCAATTGTGGCCGTTGATGATGGTTACTAGGTCAAGTCTTCAGCAAGATCCAATGGCTCAGGTGTTTCTTCCTCATTTGAACTTCAGTTTGGGCGGAAAACACAGACGGTGGCCCAGACGGTGGCGCCACCGTCTTCTTCGGCGAAGCCATTTACACAGGTCATCAAAACTTAACAAACCATACATCATTCTCTCTAGAATTCAATGCTGATCACGAATATCACCTTAGAATCATCTAACTCCCTCTGGATTCTCAAACCCGATAGCACTTTCAAAATGTGCATCAATCTTGAATCTCATCAGAACTTCAATTAAATGAACATATGTAATCCTCATCTTATGGTGATCATTCTACACTATCCAATCTTGATTAACAGTCTAAGAATTGCTTGATTCGAGCCTCAACAGAAATTGATCATCAACTTATTTTGTCTCTAATTTACCAATTTTTGATCCTAAATCCAACTACATATCACGAGGATCCTAACAACCTATAGAATGCTAACTATTTCTACCTAAATCAAGCAAAAAATGAAATGTACCAACCCGTGTTCAAGCTTGTAACAGAGGTAGTTCTTGCGCTCTTCAGCCTTCAAGAAAGTGCAGATACACTCCAAATCACTTGATGAACACAATGAAACCTTCAATTGATCTTGATTGGGCCTTGAACTCAGAATTCGACTCTCACTTGCACCTCTGAAATTCCCACTTCACTCTCTGGAAATCTCTCTCATGGAAGTCACTATATCTCATCTATTTCTCCTTCAGGAAGCTCTCATTGCACTCCTTGTGAACCACTGATCTTGAATGGTGGGGATTCATCCCTTGTTTTCATCCCATGGCTTGGATTTGAGATGTAACTTCTTCATGAAGTATCAAAGCAAAAGGCCATGAAAATGAACTCAAACCTAATTTCTAATAATTTCATTGTTTCCAAAATGTATTTTCCATTAAAAAAATGCTATTATTTTGCCTTTTTTGCTCACATAACATTTGTTTTGAATTTTTGGTCTTTAATTATCTTTAATTCTTCTTTTTTCACAATTTCTTGAATCAAGTCTCTCCTTGAGCCATTTCAATGCCTACTTGATACATGGTCAAGGTTAAAACCCCATTTTGAGCAACTTTCAAGTTGCATAAAATTTCATTTGAGATGTCTAAGTTGGTGAAAATGACCCATAACCAAAAATGACCCATAATCACAACTTCCCAAAATACCCTTGACTTGTCAAAGCCATAACTTGAGTTATATACATCCAATCATGGACTTCTAGCACTCTATGGAAATCTAAGAGGATAAGGAACAACATTCATGTTGACCAAAAGTTCATAGGAATCATCCTTCTAGGTCAAAACTGTCATGCAAGTTGGGTAACTTTCAAGCTCCAAATTCACATGCCTCAGATGACTTGTAACTTGTCTGGCTCATAACTTGATTTCTATAAACCCTATGAAGGACTTATAGTACTCAAATTAAAGCTAAGATCATGCCCTACAATAATCATGTTGGGGTCAAGATGATATGACAATCATATCTTGAGTTAAATAGTCTTGAAGTCAGGGGTCAAACTAGGGGATTTTACACTGTCAAGTCTTAGAAACCCTAGCCTAAAACTTCTCAAACTCTTCAATCATGATGAGTTAACCTTGGAATCATCCTTATAACATCTCAATGTATCAATCCATGATCACATGGCTCTTGAATTAAGTCTCAACCTTCTTCAAATCATTAGTTGACTTAGGGTTGACCCAGTCAAACCCTAATTGCACCACTCATGGCTGAGTCTTCTTAATCTTACACAATGACCTGTCTAGGCCTCAAAGTGATCTTCAACACTTCTCATGAGCTCTCTCAAGACCTCAAGTTCAACTTCATGGATTCAGAATCATCTGATGGCTTTCCACAACTTTCAAGTTAAGAGACACACATACTTGGTTTCAATCACTCTCTCTGAGGATCTTTTAACTTCTCTGACAAGGATATCAACCCTTGAGCACTTGAATAACCTTCTTAACTAGCTTCAGAGTCTTGTATAGCTCTTAATTAGTAATCATACCTCTTGATCTCCTGCATACATGTCAATGAGATGCAAATGATAATGCTAATGTGAATGAAATGAAACATAAGCTAGGTGAAGAAGTGTTGGGCAAATTTTGGGGTGCAACAGCTGCCCCTATTCAAACGGCTTGGACTTGACTGGGTGAGAAGCGAACGGTTCTCAAACAATCAAGGTACGAGACGGTTGAATACCAACAAACCCGGAAATTTGCCAACTCCACAAGTACACGGTACTCTGATGGGGACAAATCTTTAGAAACTGAAATAATAGCTGCACGACAACTAGATGGAGAAATACTGATCTGAGCCTCCGTCAGGATAATTCTCTGATTTATCTGATATCATTGCATCCTCAAATCATCAAGGGATCACCGGTTACACGGTAACTGGTGATTTTCCAACCGCACAGGTAAACAATACTTGGATTGGTAGGAACATCTTCAAAACTGAGCATGTCAATTGCACGACAACTCTGTTGGGAAATGGGTCACACGGTAACCGGTGAAGGGTCTAATCTCAAATCTCCGTCGGGATGATTATCTGATTTCGCTCCAACTTCTTCCTCAAGTCATCAATGGATCAATGGTCACTCGGTAATCAATGATATATAGCTGATATTGCCGTCAGGCATTCTACGACACTGTGGCAGAAGGATTCCTCGGGACTCATCAGGTCATTAGGAACTTTTTTAACAATCAAGTTAATCATGCCATCGGGCATTCAAAGAAATTTTCGGGCGTCAGCCAGACTTCGTCGGTAAGTCGGGAATAGAATTCTCGGTCAATCGTGAGCCAAATAGGGATATCCAAACTTCTGCCATCAGGCACTCCGCATCAGCTGAGAGAACTGCTTCGGCATTGCAGTTGGACTTCCTCAGTAAGTCAGGGAATTTGGCACTACTGCGAGACTTCAATCATCAAGTCTTCAAGGGAAATTTCAACTTCTCCGTTCAAACCTGTTGGGGATGACACATCTCCGTTGGGGATTTTGGATAACTATCAAGTAACTCTATTTCGGGTGATTCAGAAATCATTCTGGACAAATAAACTCTGCTGAGGGAATCAAGAATCATCTTGAACAATCAACTCCGCTGGGGACTTTGGATAACTATCAAGTAACTCTGCTTCGGGGATCCAGAAATCATTCTGGGTGAATCATCTCTGCTGAGGACTTCAAGAATCATCTTGGACAAATAACTCTGTCGGGGACTTCAAGAATCATCCTGAACCAATAACTCTGTTGGAGATTTTAGGAATCATCCTGAGCAAATACTCTGCCGGGGACCCCTAGCATCAACTTGAGCAACCAACTCTGGCGACTTCACTGGGGATTTTAAGAATCATCTTAAGCAATCAACTTCGCTGGGGAATTCAAGAATCATCTTGAGCAAACCATTCTGTGGAGGAACACCTGCAAAACAAGAACGGTAACGACCTAGCTCATGTTTCATATGCATATGTTTGACCATGGCGTAATGCTCCACACGGTGGAAATGCTACATGTTTAGGGTAAATGTTATGCAATCATGCAAAATGCTATGACCCCATCAGCAAAATAAATGCTGAAGGGAAAAGCCTCCTGTCAAGGAGAAAGAAGCACTCTGGTGGAGGAAGGACTCATCCTGCCGAGGAGAAGAAGTCACACCAATCTCAATTGGATTCCGCCTGGGGAACGAACTTCAGCTGACTACTGCAGGGGAACAAAGTTCTAGAAGAACCTGAACCCACTTCAACCAGGTATTCAAACCACAAACTGTTGAGGAAACGATATCAATCGCAGAAATAAACTGCACGACATTCGCAGCAAAACTTTCCTGGAGATAACGACTCCGGTGGGGAAATACAGCATCCGCTGTTCAACACTTTACTGGGGTAAACCAATCATGGCCTGAACGGCTTCCAAGGACTGGGTTCTCTTGGGGATTTGCCAACTCAGCTGGGGAGGAAGGAATCATCATGCTTGCCGGGGAGAATACAACTCTGTGGGGAATTTCAATTCCGCTGGAGACTTCAGTCTTGACCTATCAAAAACCGCATACTTGCGAATAGTCTTCTACGAGAATCTTCATATTGACTCGGTGCTGGGGGAACGAACATACACTTCAACACATGGCTCAGCTGGGGAGATGACGATCCTTCCTCAGGATGCATCAGGTTGGGGAGAATCTTCTCTGCTTGGGGAGACATATCAATGTTCACGGTCCCACGTTCTGACTCCGTGGGGAGACACCACTGAACTCGCTGGGGAAGAAGGAATCATCCTGCTTGGGGACGCATACGGCGTACTGCCTGGAATATGCCATACCTGCAACAACACAAACAAACAGACAAGATACCCTTCTCAAAGGGACTTATCAAGGTTATCATTCTGTGACAATGTTCAAGTAATTCATTGTTTGAACAATCAGCGGCCTAGGCCAGTAAGTTTATGTATGCGCATTTTATCAAAAACATCGGGTTTCATCCTTCGCAAACAAAACAGATAAATGCTAAACAAACAAACAGAATTGCTGAATAGTATATATTTTATTGATAACGAACCCCTGAATGGGCAAAAATGTTTTACAACGGATGCAAGCTCCTGGAATGAGGAAGCTGCGCAAGCATAAAAACATAAATATACATCAGTATATACACAAATGTCGGCAATGCGGCATAGACGAACACCATGAGTTGATCTCTCTATGACCCACTCGACTCCGATACTTCTCCGACGCTTCAGCTTCAAAAGAGATTGATTGAGATAAACGGCCCTCAGGTCTTCCAAACCACTAAACAATGAAAGTCCATACGCGGAACACAGTCATTTGCTTTTTCAAATCCCTAACTTTTGCCTGAATCGCCCTTTCGGGTTTTCGATTCACCGGGATACCCTTTTTTGCCAAAGTCGCCCTTCTAGGTTTTCGACTTTGCGGGTGTACATTCTTTTCATTTATATCCCTAATTTTTTTCCCGAACCTTTTTCCTTTTTTGTGGTTCGCCAGGATGCCCCATTTTTTCCTGGATATTCTTTTTCTTTCCAGTGGGTCATTTTTTAAACAAAGTATTTTTTAACTGCGTCCACGTTCACCGGGGATGCAAAATCTTCGCCATCCATTGTGGATAACAACAAGGCTCCTCCCGAGAAGACCTTGCTGACGATGTACGAACCTTCGTAATTGGGAGTCCACTTGCCCTGGTGATCGGAGTGTGGAGGAATAATCTTCTTCAGGACGAGATCACTCGTCTGAAAGCTTCTAGGACGTACCTTCTTATCATAAGCTTTCTTCATTCGGATTTGGTACAGACGACCATATGCAATCGATGCTAACCTCTTCTCGTCCATCAGGCTGAGTTGGTTTAGTCGGTTCTTAATCCATTCTGCCTCATCGAGTTTTACGTCAACCAAAACTCGTAAAGAAGGAATCTCAACTTCTAACGGTAGGACAGCTTCCATACCGTACACCAGTGAGAAAGGAGTTGCCCCGGTTGATGTACGCACCGTCGTACGATAACCGTGCAATGCAAATGGCAGCATCTCGAGCCAATCTTTATAGGTCACAACCATCTTCTGTACAATCTTCTTAATGTTTTTATTGGCCGCTTCAACGGCGCCATTCATCTTCGGTCGGTAAGGAGATGAGTTGTGGTGTTCAATCTTGAAACTTTGGCATAACTCCTTCATCATCGTGTTATTCAGATTCGAACCATTATAAGTAATGATCCGCTCAGGAATTCCGCATCGACAGATGATGTCCCTCTTTATGAATTTAGCCACCACCTGCGTGGTCACGTTAGCATACGAGGCTGCCTCCACCCACTTGGTGAAGTAGTCGATGGCTACTAAAATGAAGCGATGACCGTTAGATGCAGTGGGCTCGATCTTGCCTATCATGTCGATGCCCCACATGGAGAACGGCCACGGGAAGGACATGACATTCAACGGGCACGGCGGTACATGAACTTTATCAGCATAAATCTGGCATTTATGACATCTCTTCGCGAATTTAAAGCAATCTGATTCCATCGTCAGCCAGTAATATCCTGCTCTCAGGATCTTTCTTGTCATAGCATGCCCGCCGGCGTGCGCACCAAATGTGCCTTCATGGACTTCTTCCATGAGCATACTCTCTTCTTTCTCATCTACACATCTGAGTAGCACGAGATCATGGTTTCTTTTATAGAGAACTCCATCAGGATTGAGATAAAAGTTTCCAGACAGCCTCCTCAGAGTCTTCTTATCCTGGATTGACGCTCCCGCAGGATACTCCTTAGTCATAAGGAAGGTCTGAATATCATGTAACCATGGCTTGCCATCGGAGGCTTCCTCGATCGCAAAGACGAATGCAGGTCTATCAAGACGAGAAAGGACAATTCTTGGAGCTTCATTCCAAAAATTGACTTTATACATCGAAGCCAACGTGGCTAAGGCATCAGCCATCTGATTTTCAGCTCTGGGCACATGATGGAGTTCCACTCGATCAAAGAACGGAAGCAGCCTTCTGGCATAATTCATGTACGACACCAAATTCGATTGAAGAGTCTCCCACTCCCCTTTAATCTGGTTGATCACAAGTGTCGAGTCACCATACACATCTAGGTTCTTGATTCTCAAATCAATCGCTTCTTCCAGACCCATGATGCATGCTTCGTATTCTGCTTCGTTATTGGTGACCGGAAATGTCAGTCTAGCAGTGAATGGGATGTGGGATCCATGAGGAGTCGTGATGATCACCCCAATGCCACTTCCGTAAGAATTAACAGCCCCGTCAAATATCAACTTCCATTGGGATTTCTTGTTTGGACCCTCATCGGGCAACGGTTCATCACAATCTTTCACCTTGAGAAACATGATATCCTCATCAGGGAATTCAAGTTTCATCGGCTGATAATCCTCGATCGGCTATTCGGCAAGGTATTCAGATGATACGCTTCCCTTGATGGCCTTCTGGGAAACATACTGAATGTCATATTCCGTCAACACCATTTGCCATCTGGCAATCCTGCCCGAAAGCGCTTGTTTCTCGAAGACGTATTTGATCGGATCCATCTTCGAAATTAGCATGGTGGTGTGATTGAGCATGTACTGTCGCAAACGTTTGGCAGCCCAGGTGAGTGCACAACACGTTTTCCCCAGCATTGAGTAACGGGATTCACAATCTGTGAACTTTTTACTCAAATAATAAATGGCATGCTTCTTTCTGCCCGTCTCGTCGTGCTGACTGAGAACACACCCCATACTATTCTCAAGAACTGTCAAGTACATGATTAAGGGTCTTCCGGCCACTGGGGGTATCAAGATTGGAGGTTCCTGTAGATACTGTTTTATCTTATCAAATGCCTTCTGGCAATCCTCGTTCCAGATAATCGCCTGATCTTTCTTTAGCAGTTTGAACATCGGTTCGCACGTGGCCGTGAGCTGAGAGATAAACCTTGCAATGTAGTTTATTCTGCCCAGGAAACCGCGAACTTCTTTTTCTGTTTTTGGCGCTGGCATTTCTTGTATTGCTTTTATCTTCGCAGGATCAACCTCGATGCCTCTTTCACTCACGATAAACCCCAATAGTTTTCCAGACCGTACTCCGAAAGTACACTTATTAGGATTCAGCCTCAACCTGAACTTCCTAAGCCTCTCAAAAAGCTTCAACAAATTAACCAGATGTCCCTCCTCCGTTTGGGACTTCGCAATCATGTCATCAATATAGACTTCGATCTCATGGTGAATCATATCATGAAATAAAGTAACCATTGCTCATTGGTAAGTGGCCCCTGCGTTCTTCAGACCGAAAGGCATTACCTTGTAGCAAAATGTTACCCAAGGCGTAATAAACGTAGTTTTCTTCATGTCCTCCGGTGCCATCTTGATCTGGTTGTAGCCGGAGAAGCCATCCATGAACGAAAATATGGAGAACTGAGCTGTATTGTCGACCAACACATCAATATGAGGGAGCGGAAAATCATCTTTAGGGATCTCCTTATTCAAATCCCGATAATCGACGCACATTCGCACCTTACCATCTTTCTTCGGTACAGGGACTATGTTGGAGATCCACAGAGGGTAAGTGGTGACCGCTAAGAAGCCAGCATCAAGCTGCTTTTGCACTTCTTCTTTGATTTTAAAGGCCATATCCGGTCGTGTCCTCCTAAGCTTCTGCTTAACGGGAGGACAATATTCTCGCAGCGGCAAGTGATGGACCACGATGTCAGTATCAAGTCCGGGCATATCTTCGTATGACCAAGCAAAGATGTCACTATACTCTCTCAGCATCTCGACCAATCTTTGCTTGACATCACTCTGCAATGCAGCCCCTATCCTGACGTTCCTGACCAGCTCTTCAGAACCCAGATTCACAATCTCAATCTCTTCCTCATGAGGCAGAATAACTTTCTCTTCTTGTTTCAACAAGCGGGTTAACTCTTCGGGAAGGTCTTCGTCTTCATCAATCTCTTCTTCGGCTTGATAGATCGGGCAATCGAAGTCGAAGTGAGTCGTAGAAGGTCTAGAGTCGATGTCATCTGCTATGTGGATCCTGCAATAACAAGGGTTAAGCTTAAAACAAGGATATGCAGGTTAGCACAAACCCTATTGCCATTTTATTGTTTTTCAAAACAAATATAAAACATGAATAACAGAGATCACAACATTTGAATGCGAAGAAAAACGCCTTTTGATTTATTGGTAAAATGCATGTACATAACCAAACAAGGCCCTGACAATAGAACCACTACGCCCCGGGTAGGACATAGGGTTGTACAATAATTGGAGAAAGTAAATCATTACTCTTGGCCTGTCACTTGGGTGGTATCCCTGATGGACCAGTTGTTGAGGCTCTGGCCTGGTTTGCTTGGTTAGATCCAGGAATCCAGGTTGCAATCGTTGTCTTCGCCGTCTTCAGACACTGCGTTGACACTTTCAAATATCACCCTGCCACGGGTAAACTGGATCAGACCTTTACCTCGCGACGCACCGTGAGAAGAGGAGGCTTTAGCCGTAGGAGAGTATCCTAACCCAAACTTGTCCTGTTTGTTAGGTATTTCTAGAACTTGCCCCCAGCCTGGGGTAGATCCGGCTTGAACAATGGCCCAAGCTTCCTTGAAGGAAGAGAGAGTCATATCTGGTTTCTCAATCATTATTGGAGTCACGTCTTTGACCTTAGCTTCGAATGCCTAACATAGGGTTTCGTGGATTTCCCCATCCATCTCAACATATTTGAAGGATGACAAATGGCTCACCATTATGTCTTCCTCGCCACATACAGTTACAATGCTGCCTCCGACAGCATACTTGAGCTTCTGGTGCAACGTGGAGGTCACGGCACCAGCAGAATGGATCCATGGCCGGCCTAAGAGACAGCTGTAGGCTGGCATGATGTCCATGATGTAGAAGACTGCGTCGAAAGTTTCCGGCCCAACTTGGATTGGCAGGGTTACCTCTCCAAAGACATGGCGCTTAGTTCCATCGAAAGCCTTCACAACCAGATCACTGGGTGTGCAAATCAATCCTCGAGTATCTAACTTCATCAATGCCTTCTTCGGGAGAACATTGAGCAATGACCCAGTGTCCACCAACACATGAGCCATAACTGTTCCCCTACACTCTATCGAGACGTGCAGGGCCCTGTTGTGGTTTCTTCCCTTCGGCGTCAGCTCCAGGTCAGTGAACCCTAACCCGTTTCCAACATTCACGTGGGCTACTACCCCTTCTAACTGATTGACCGAGATCTCCTGCGGTACATACGTGGCATTCAAAACCTCTAGCAGCGCGTTGCGATGTGCCTCAGAACACAACAACAAATTCAGGATGGAGATTTTCGAAGGTGTTTGATGGAGGTGATCCACGATCTTGTAATCACTCCTCTTGATCAACCTCATTAACTCTTCAGCGTCCTTTATAAGTAACTCCTTCTCTACCCCACGAGGGGTCTCCTCAACGAATTTACTCTTTCCCTTATCAGTTTCCTCAGCTTTTTCTACTTTGTCCACCACAATCTCAGGTGGAGCAAATACTCTTCCGCTGCGTGTGATTCCGCCAATTCCCACTAGGTTATCCACAGACTGCCCAGATGGTTCCAATTCCAACTTCTGTCCGTTACAGTAGACATCTTCCCCATAGTGCCACGGGACAACGTTAGTGCTTTCAAAAGGTATTGGCCCAGCCTTTGTGATGGTAATTATGGGCGGCCTGGGCGCAGAAATGGTTATTGTCTGGCGGGGGATGGTGATGGTGGCAACCTTATCATCCTGTTTCAGCATTACCTCTCCAGATCCACATGGCCCTTCGGCTAAACTGCAAGATTCCTTCGGTCATCAGACTCTGAATCCCCACTATCAACTATTCACAGCCATCAGGTCGAGTTGCACAGCCCATACACAATTCTCCACAGCCCGGAAAGAAGCCTCTCTTCATCAGCTTGGCTTTAACGAAGCTAAGAGGTGTCTTCAGATCCTTGACATCAGTCAACAAATCTAAGTTCTCTTCTTCAATAATGACATTCACACCACCTCCCCTATGGTTCGACATAGGATTCTTTGTGACATTCGGCACATTATCTGAGAAATTGATGATCTTAGCATCCACCATATCTTGCACCTTGTGCTTGAAGGCTTTGCAGATTTCTATCGTGTGGCCGGGTGCCCCTGAGTGAAAATCACATGTTGCATTCGCATCATAACCCTGCGGAGGTGCCCCTGTCAAGGGAGCCAGGGTTCTTTTCTGGACTAGCTGTAACTGATGCAAAGTTTGTAATAGCTGAGCATAAGACATGGGCGATGTCTCAAGGTGACGACTTGACAGAGGTGCCCTGTTTTGATACCTTCTGTATCCTTGCTGATTTGGCTGCTGCTGCGGCTGGGGTTGTTGGACAGCAGGGATGGTTATGCTAGCCACTTGCTGGCGCTGGCCCTTACCTTTCCTCCAAGCGTTGGACACGACGCTTGTCTCTCCTTCACGCCTTTTGTTACTATATGGTTTCTTTCATCATCCAGCTGAGGATAGATCAACACCCTGAATTTTCCCCAATTTGATCCCATTTTCAACGTGCTCGCGAGTAATGATCAGATCGGAGAAACTCCCTGACATACCACTGACCAGTTTCTTGTAATAGACCCCCGGGAGAGTGGCTACAAACATCTCAACAAGCTCTTGTTCAACCATCGGCGGATGAACTCTGGCTGCTAATTCACGCCATCACTGGGTGTATTCTTTGAACCCCTCGTTGTTCCTCTGTGACAAGTTCTGCAGTTGAACCCGGTTCGGAGCCAAGTCACTGTTATACTGATAATGGTGTACAAAGGCCTCATCCAGTTCTTTCCATGTGCGCACACTGGTGGGTTCCAAACCCATGTACCATTCCAAGGATGGCCCGGACAAGCTATCCTAAAACAAGTGCATCAGCAGCTTCTCGTCTTCAGAGTGAGCGGACATATTTCGGTAGTATGACCTTAAGTGGACACGAGGGCAGGTGGTACCCTTGTATTTCTCAAAGTTGGGTACCTTGAAATTAGGAGGCACCTTGAAATCAGAAATCAACCCCAGTTTAGTCATGTCGACACCCATAGTGTTTTGGTTCTCGAAATTCTTCATTTTGTCCTCGAGTGCCTTAAACCTCAGACGTGCTTCAGCAGTCAGCTCTCCTTCAGCACTCCTCTGTGAGAACAAATCTTCTTGACGATCTTCTAGCCATGGCTGAGGCCCATACAGATTTCCACCACTTGTGTTGCCATTGCCTAGTCCAGTGTTGCCATTAGCTTCAAAGTTTCCATTACTAACGCCAGTCGTATTACCATTGAGCCGATGTTAGTGATCATATTGTCGTTACCACTTCCATTACCCCCGGTCACGGGGATGCCACCCTGAGGAGTTTCAACAGGAGGAGGGACTGGAACGCTCCCTCCATGTAGCACACTGTTGTTGTCAACCTTTGAGATCAGAGGCTGGACCCGTGTTCTGAGCTGGTCTTGGTCGTTGGCAACCACTTGCATGAGCTCCATGAAGCGGTCCATCCTCTCTTGGAGTTCCTGGACGTCAGTTTGCACCTGTTCCATTGCTCTAGCTTGATTCTCTCTGGTCAGATAGCGGTGGATCGGTCTTCGGTCAATCCTGGAACAACCTGCATACGCAAAGGGTTAGCAAAAACGACAAGGTGCTCATCATGCAAATGCAAACATGTGTCTGTGCCTTCGGGAGATCCCCCCCCCCCCCCCCGATCCTAGTTTCCGAGACAAATAAAGTCTATCATCCAATCATGGAAAAGAAATCCTCATATATTCATCTGAAAAGCCCGCTCGGGTAGCGTACAACTGTAATCACATACAACTGAAGCAATAAGGCGTGACCCCAACCAACAGACCTGGCGGTGATCAGCATATCAATGCATAAAGTGTACAAAGCGAATACAAAAAGATCAGGTGCGGCCGCGGGCACGAAAATCTTCTACCAACGTCTTTGTAGCGGGATGACCTGGCTGAGTAAGCAAACCCTGGGCCAGCAGGTCCCTCTTCCTGATGGACTCTGGGAGGTTCTCGACAACGCTCCTAGAAACACCTTCTTCAGAATGGTTCTCGAATCTACTCCTCTTAGCATCAGCCCGAAGTTGAAAATCTTGTAAATTTGCCTCGGCCTCAACCAGTTTATACTGGACGTCTCGTTGCAGTGAGGCTTCAGCCTCTATCTTCTCGTCTTTCACCATAATCTGAGCTTCTAGCTTGGCTACTTGCTGCTTCATCTTTTCTTCCCACTCTTTGTATTTGGCTAGGGTGCTGCTCCAGACTCTCTCGTATTGGGTTAACTTCCGGTACACTCTGTCCAGATCCTGTTTCTTGGTTGTCAACACGCCATGAACTGACTTCAGGTCCAACCCCAGACGTTCCCTAGCATCAGTTTCTTTGGTCAGGTTGGCGCCTAGATGGTTGATCATCTCAGTCTGCTTCTTGCAGGTATAAATGGCTTCACTTTTCTCTTTCCGAAGTTGAGCGATCTCTTTCTCCAACTATTCGTTGGCTTTTTGCAGCTCTTCCTTCTCTTGGAATACCTGGTTGAATCTCTGAATATCAACGGTGGTAGGCTCTTTGTACACAGGAGGATACAGCGGTTCCACAGTAGGAAACGAAATTAGAAACTTAGCGGCTCTTTCTCGAACCCAAGTCACATACGGATCGAAGGCCTTGTTGTTGCTTTTTCCTAGCAAGACTTTCCCTTTTCGGTGGATTTTGCTCCAAGCATTTTGTACCTTGACCAAAGCGTCGCCTTCAAGCAACCCTGTGAGATACACAAATTCCCGTATCTCTTCCTCTTCAGGAGGACCTCGTAGTGCATACCCAAATTGTCGTACCAGCAGAGATGGATTGTAGTTGATACATCCATTCCTTCCGACCAAGGGGACGTTAGGAAAGCCACAACAGCTATGCACAATATCTTTGCCCAACAGATCTCTATCAAACCAGATAATATTGTCAGCGGTCAAACCCATCAAACATGTAGACCGAGGTGAAGACTCAGCAGAATCAATGAACGACCCTGACTTAGGAAGATGGCTAGCAAACCACTTATACAGTAAAGGAGCACAACATGCCACGTTCTTCCCCTTTCTGTTTTCATTCTTGCTGTGAACCGAATGGTAGACGTCTCCGAGGAGAGTGGGCACTGGATTCCCGGAGGCAAATATGTGGCAAGCATCCATGCTTATGAAGTCTGGATGACTTGGGAATAGCACGATCCCATAAATGCAAAGGGCTAAGAAGGCATTGAATACATCCCAGCGACCCTTCTTGGCAAACTTTCGAGCTTTTTCCATCAGGAAAGGCAGAAGGAAACCATGAATTACAATCTTTCGGGATACCATCCCTTCCAACTCAGACTCATCTACATGAAGAGCGTCAGTCAACTTAATCAATTTGGGTTCACCCTCAACACGGTATTAAGGCATTTGATTCAACAAAGGCACCCCCAATAGGTCAGAGTACTCCTCCAAGGTCGGGGCTAGGACATAGTCTGGAAAAACAAAGCATCTGAGCTGTGGGTCGTAAAACTGCAGCAAGGTGTAGAGGCCATTCAACTCGTACGTAGGAAGCTTATACACAATACCCAGAAGTCTCCCATAACTCTTTCTGAAACTCTCCATCACTATCTTATCAGCCAGAGAAATCAAAGCTCACAATTCTCGGATGTCAGGTGTTGGTAGCTTGTAAGCCACAGTCTTCTTCAGAGATGCCATATCTGCCATGAGGATCAAGATCACTAGAACCAGGGGAGAAATATGCACCTGCAACACAGACACACGTTAATGACATGCAAATGAGGATGCAGACAATGCAAAATGCAATCATGCAGCAGGAGATCAAGATGACTGTGCTGTTGAGGAGATGAAGGCTCTGTATCAACAAAACCACAATACTGCTCTATCAAGGACAACCATATCTCTGATGAGAAGAACCCCTTATACCAGACCATAAATCTGCTCTGTCAAGAACAAACACATATTTGATGATGAGAACCTCTTATACCAGACCATAAATCTGCTCTGTCAAGAACAAACACATATCTGATGATGAGAACCTCTGATACCAACAAAACTGATTCACTGTCAAGAAAACCAGGTAGTCTGAAGGTTAAGGTTTCCTGCGATAAACCCGACCCTGCTCACATGTATGGACCTAATCACGAAAAAGGTTCGACATCCTATGCGGTCATCAGCGTCACAGACTTTCAAAAAACGATGATACGATACCCAGGAGGTGTGGCATCACCATCTCTTGAAGCGGCCTCACTTAGCTGAATTCCAAATGATCGGTTCCCAGAGTCGACAATCCTCAGATCCGACAACCCCTCGAGTCCAAAGGACCGATAGGAAGCCATCAAAGAGAACCTCGTCTGAGTGTGGATTACATGGGAACTGATGCAAGCAAAGCAAGCACGTCCTCCACTAACCCACTCTAATACTATGTAGCTCTCAAGCCTGGGTCTGACTTCTCACTCATGAGAATGCCCCTCCCACAACAGTACAGATAATCATATCATACTGAAAATAAAGTGCGGGAAATAAGATGCGATAAATAAAAATAACCCAACAAGTAAACATACAAGCGCTAGGATTGACTCTCACAAGGGACGTTGGATCCCCAGATTGACTCGCATAAGGGATGTTGGATCCCAGGAAACTATCAAGTCCCCAGCAGAGTCGCCAGCTGTCGCTACCGCGAAAATAAGGTGCCGGCAAAATAGAACAGTCGCCACCTTTCTTTATTTATCCCTCAGAACGGGAAAGGAAACGATCGGAAAAACCTGATGAAAAAGGTATAAGACAAGGTCGTCGCAACCATTGTCTGGGTTCAGGAGTCGGTTATGCAAGGGGAAGGTATTAGCACCCCTCACGTCCATCGTACTCGATGGGATCCATGCTTGTTGTGTTTATCTGACGGGTTGGTTTTACTATCTACCTATCAAGGCCGGTCTGAAATGAAAAGAAAATGGCTCGGCAAAGCGTCGCACTTTATGCCTACGTATTCTCATTAGAGAATGAGAAATCAGAGTCTACGTAGTTCGGCTAACTATGGGTGATGGGGAAGGTGGCTCGCCAATACGTCAGTATTGGGCCTACGTACTCTCAACAGGCTTGAGAGATCAGAGCTTACGTAGTTCGGGATAATACGGATTACGGGAATTCAGATTCATCTGTTTTTTCGAGTAGGGTTAACAAACAGTTCCGGCAGTTTGGTGTACGCAGCTCGACCCTTAGAGACTTAGGCGTTACCGTTTGCGGTAGAACTGGGAGTTAACGAAACTCTTTTCTTCAGAAAATCTTCCTTTGACTTATGGGCCCACGGGGCAAAAGGTTTGAAGTTTGTTTTCTGTCTTTTATGGAAGAATTGTTTTTTATGTTTGTCTGTAGTTTGCACAACACTAGAGACTATGACCTGGGAACGAATTCGTCGCATATCGTCCAAAGGACGTATACTAAACAATCTAGACGATTGAGAGGAGGCCGCTCAATTATCATTACCCAAGTAGCTTAAGGCTCGTAACGCGCTTATACTAACTTGCCTTTATTACGTTTTTTACTGTTGTTTGAGATGAGAAGAGAGAGGGACAACTAAGGGTAGACTATCAAGTCCTACTGTTGTCATGCCAAGGATTCATCCTATGGTTGAGGTTTGAAACAGGGAACACCTAGAAGTTATCATGCATAGGTTTCGACCTAAAGTTCTAATCATCACTTGCTTATCAAAGGAAGTGAGATTCCTAGGGGATCATGTCAATGATAAACAGCAACAAATAAAGCATCAGCTTAAACAGTAAAGAGTAAACGACTGTAAAATGCATGCAATTCAAGTGAGGGAGGAAATGTGTGTGGGGCATCAGCCTCCACAAGCTCGTCTCGACCTCAAGCCAGATATGAATAACTGCAATCATAAATGAAAATAAAATGCCATCAAGCAAATCACAAACCACACAGGCAAGGGAGCAGAGCTATGCCGAATACCAGCTGTCGCTTGCGCGAAAATAAGGTGTCGGCATGACAGAAGAGTCGCCACCTTTCGTTATTTATCCCTCAGAGCGGGAAAGGAAATGATCGGAAAAACCTGACGAGAAAGGGTAAGACAAGGTCATCGCAACCATTGTCTGGGTTCGGGAGTCGGTTACGCAAGGGGAAGGTATTAACACCCTTCACGTCCGTCGTACTCGACGGGATCCTCGCTCGTTTGTTTACTTGGACGGGTTGGTTATAATCTATCTACCTATCAAGGCTGGATGAAAAAGAAAAGAAAAATGACTCGGCAAAGCGTCGCACTTTATGCCTACGTATTCTCATCAGAGAATGAGAAATCAGAGTCAACGTAGTTCGGCCTACGAAGGGTTATGGGGGAAGGTAGCTCGCCAAGACTTCGCCATCTTGTGCCTACGTACTCTCAACAGGCATGAGAGATCAGAGCTCACATAGTTCGGGAAACTACGGTTTATTTCCTGAAAGAAGTGTTTTTTATTGTGTTTGCAATTTCAACCGCACTAGAGACTATGACCTGAGAGTGAATGCGTCACATGTCACCCAAAGGGTACCATACTAAACATTCAGACTGTGGAAAAGAAACTCTCCCACAATCCTTTCTCAGATAGCTTAAGGCTCGTAACGTACAAAAGAAATCATTCATGATTACTGTATCTTAAACTGTTTTGAGATGAGAAGAGAACAGGCCCAACTAGGAGGGAGACTATCAAGTCCTACTGTTATCATGCCATGGATTCATCCTATGGTTGAGGTTTGAACAGGGAACTCCTAGAAGTTGTCATGCATAGGTTTCAACCTAAAAGTCTATCATCAAATCCTTATCAAAGGAAATGAGAGTCCTAAGGGATCATGTCAATGATACACCAAAACAGACAAAGCATCAGCTTAACAGTAAAATGCATGCAATGCAAGTGAGGGAGGAAATGTGTGTGGGGCTTCATCCTCCACAAGCCCATCTCAACCTCAAGCCAGTCATGAAATAACAGTAATCATACTGAAAAATAAACAACATGCTATCAAGCAATAAACAGTAAACTGTAATCATACAGATAAAATGAAAACATGCTATCAAGCAAAATAAACACATGGGCAAGGGAGTTGGGCTCTATCGAATACCCGCAAGCAAAGCCACGCAATAACAATACAAGCAGAGGGAGCAACTCAACCTCTAATGCAATCATGCTCCTAGACTGAACTTATTCTAGATGGACTTAATCTAATGCAACAGACAATTCAAGCAAAACACACAATACAGAAAAGAAAACAGAAGAAAGCTTCAGCTCCTCCAGCAGCTACTCAGTCTTCAGACTTCAATCATCAACTGCTTTCCAGGTATCAACCCTACAATATGAGTATCAACTCATCTTCTCCTATAAGCTTCAGCTTCTTTGATCAGCTCCACCTTCAGGCTTCACTATCTTCAGGGATATTCAAGTATCAACTTGATCTTCATGCTCTTCAAGCTTCAGCTGGAATGACAGTCTTCAAGGATTCATCCTCTTCAACAATCTTCAATAAAGTCTTCGTCTTCATGCTCAGGCTCTGACAGCTCTCAAGAATAAATCAAACAGAGAAAAATTACTACTGGATAAGCTGGGGGATATTGAACTGCTTATTTGATCACCAAAGGTGACCTATAAGGGTTTAATATCAAATGAAAGGTTCCCTCAAAAGTTCTACCTCCTGGGTATAACACTAATCCCTCCAAAGGAGAGAGGTGTATACCCTGGAAGGACTTTGAATCACAGGGAGGAATGGATGTGAAGAATACTATCCATGTTTGAGAAAGAAGTTTATCTAACTAAGCTCTATCCTGATCCTATCCCTAAAACAAAAGCAAAACCTAAGACTAAAGCTTCCAAGCTCAACTTCAATCTTCAAATGCTTCTCAATGCTCCTTAATGCTCCATCAAGCTCCACAAGGCCAACCAAGCACAAAAGAAAGCAAAACAAGCAAGAACCCAAAATACAATGCCCACAAGGCAACACACATACTAACCATACATTCAAAAATCAATTAAAAATACTAAAATACTATATAATATTCTAGTAAAATTCTAGGGGATTCTATACATACCTACCCTTAACCCATATATTCCCCATACTCTAATCTTGACCTAAAAACCCAAAACAAAATTGTTAAGTCTACTTATGTTGAATAAAACCCTAATTTTGTTATGCTAATGCTAGCCTAAACAAACAAATCAAATTTTAACCTAAAAATCATGAATTAAATCCTATGGGAAACTATGATTCAATATCTAACTATGCCAAAAAGAATGGCTCAAAAAGCCTAAGGGAAGGTCCTAAAAGAAATTCTACAAAATTGAGTATCAAACTAAACTTCTAAAAAAACTATTTACATGGAAAATATACTAAAAATATTAAAAGGAAATAAAATGCCAATTTTATTTATTGATATTTTTCTAGACAAAATTATGAACATATAGAAAAAACAAGCATTAAAAAACAATGATTTTTCATTTTTATATGATTTTTATAAAATGCTGAAAATATAAAGGAAATTAAAATAAAAGAATAAAAGAAAATGGGGAGGGGGGGTGCTAATAGAAGAAGCGCCCAGTTGCTTTCTATGATGGACCCAGGAAGGGGGGTGCGCCTAGCATGGCGCGCCTGGGCCCAATTGCTATCAGAAAATAAAAAGAAAATTAAAAGAAAAAACAATAAAGCTGCGGTGCAAATAGCGTAACATTTCAGTTCATTTTTGGATTTGGGCCGCTGGTGGGGTGTCAAAAGAAAGGTTTTCTGAGGCCCATGGATTCTCACTAAATTAAACGCAGCGTTTAGCTCTTCAAAATTCCCTCCGCTTGCAAATTCAAATCGTGGTCGTTGGATGGAATTACAAAGTCAAAAAACCAGGATGATCCAACGGTGAACAATTCGTCTTCTCCAAGTGACAATTAGGGTTTTCAGGTTCGTTTTCCATGCATGAGATTTCTCTCCCATCGTTATCCCTGGTTCCTTGATGAAATTCAAAAGTTCCAAAAGCAAAGATAATCCATTTCTCTCCAAGAACACGATGGTGTCTATAGTTTTCATTAAAACCTCGCATATCTCTCTAACAGAATGCACGAAAACTAGGGTTTCACCATTTTCCTCTGAGATCAACCTTGCTAGAGCTTCAATCCAATGATGTAAACTTGTTCTACATGTTATCCTAACCAATATATGCTATACCATATCAATTAAAATCCACTACACAGCTTGCTCTTAATCTTGCAAGAAATGGCACCCTGCCACGGAACTTCATAGAATCTCCTCTAAGTTTCAGAAAAGGATCAACTAACCTAGTATGCTACTTCTACACCTAGAAATCTAACAGTATGCACATAAATAAGGATCTATGGTGAAAGTTACCAACCTGTCAAATGGTGATGTTAGAGGTGTGAACAGATGGCTTCAAGTCTTGCTATCTCTTCCAGATGCTCCTCCAATGGAGTATAGCTTTCTGTTTGCAAGAATTCTGATGGAAGAGACTTGTAGAGATCAAATCGTGTATGGCTTGTTCTTGAAGGAAACCTTGAATATCTCTTTCTCCTCTCACTCTTCACCAATGAATTCACCAACCTTTTCTTCATTATGATCAAACCAATATATAGAAACCAATGGAAGAGTCTAGATTCATCTAGAAACTTTGGGAATCATCTAGAAAGTAATGGAACTTCTCTTGTAATGACATATTGTATATCCCTTCATCTCATGCATTAAGCTTTAATTGTGTCAAAATCTCCCCTTGTGAGATATTGAGAAGGAGTGTGTGAAAAAACAAGCATTGCCTTGCCTTATGCCAAGTTTTCCAAAGTTCCTTAATATGCAAGAAACAAAATTACAAAGCAACCTCCATTTTAAGACCTCAAATCAAAAATCTATTTGAACCATTGTTTTTAAAATGATGTTTGGATTCAAAATGACATATTGGATGACCTATTTTGGATTTGTACATCTCCCAAACCAATTTCCAACTTGGATTCATTTAACTTATAAGTCATTTTTAGGTCATTTTCAACCATTCTTGTAAATCCTTGCTACAAGCTTTTTCAACAACTCATGACCACTTTTCTAGGCTTAAAATCCCATTTTGAACAACTTTGATGTTTTGAGTTTTTCCATTTGAGGCTTGGAAATAGGAGATATGGCCTTTGCTTAAAATGACCTATAACTTCCAAATGACCAAAATACCCCTGTCTTGTTCAAACAATAAGTTGAGTTCTACAAATCCTATCAAGGACTTATAGTACTCTCTATAAATCTAAGAAGATGCTCTTCAACATTCATGTTGACCAAGAAATCATAGGAATCATCCTACTAGGGCAAAAGTTGTCTGCAAGTTGGGTGACTTTCAAGGACCCAGATTCACACACCTCAGCTGACCTGTAATTTGTCAAAACCATAACTTGAGCTATGCACATCCTATCAAGGACTTCTACCACTCAAATTAAAGCTAAGAACAAACTCTACAACATTCATGTTGTGGGGAAGATGAGATATCAATCACATCTTGAGCTAAGACTGCCTGGAAGATAGGGGTCAAACTAGGGTTTTTTCACTGACAATCCTTAGAAACCCTAACTCAAAACTTCACAAACTCCTCAATCATGATGATTTGGTCTAGTAATCATCTTTATAACATCTCCATACATCATTCCATGATCTCATGGCTCTTGGATTGGGTCTCAACCTTCTCCAAATCTTCAGTTGACCTAGGGTTGACCCAGTCAAACCCTAATTCTACCATTCATGATTGAATCTTCTGAATTCTTGCACAATGACTTCTCTGGGCTTCATGATGGCTTTCAAGACATCTCATAGGCTTACCCAAAGCATCAAGTTCATTCTCAAAGTCTCAGAATCATCTGAGGAGCTCCCACAACTCTCAAGCTAGGAGACACACAACTCTGGTTTCAACCAATTCCTCTGAGGATCTCTTGACCTTTCTGATGAAGGCATCAACTTTCAAACACTTGATGGATAAATAATTGTTGGTCAAATTTTGGGGTGCAACACAAGGGAGCAGAGCTATGCCGAATACCAGCAAGCAAAGCCATACAGTAAAAATACAAGCAGAGGGAGCAACCTAACCTCTAATGCAATCATGCTCCTAGCTTAAAACAATCTAAACATGAACTTATTATAATGCATCAAGCAAATCAAACAAGTCACATTAATACAGTTGCACAGAAAGAAAACAGACAGTCAAGAAAGCAAATCAACAGCTTCCACAGCTTCACAGCAATGCAGTCTTCTGACAGCAGTTCAGTCCACAGTCTGTAACTGTTCTTCAAGTCTTTCATCTTCAGGGAATGAAAGGTACTCCATCTTCAATCTTCAATCTTCAATAGGCTCCACCAAGAATGAAGAGAATCAATAAGATGATTGTTTGATAATGGGAAGCAGACAGTAAACCAAAGGAATCCTATCTGACACTCAACCAGTCATCCGAGAAAGGCATCCTCAAAAGTTCTACTCATTGTAAATGTCACACATCCCTCCAAAGGAGAGATGAGACTTTAACATGAGGACTTTGAATCATAGTATGAGAATGGAATGGGAACAAAACCAATCATTATTTGAAGAAATATCTATTTCTAAAGCTCTCTCCAAAAGTCCTAATTTCCTAAGCTATTCAAAGCTAACAAAAAGAAAGGGAAAACTTCAATCCAAGCTCCACTAGCCACTTCACACAAGCTCCATCAATTCCATGATGTCCTCCAATGAGATCCAGAAGCCCACTATGCAAGGAAGTCCAATTTTGAGTCCATCCCACATCAATCATCAACATTGAAGCACCAAATGAACACATAAGTAGAATATTCTATCAAAAATACCAAAACACATTCTAAAAATCTGATTATTTTTCTATGGGAACATGAATTCACTAATAACCTATGGTTAAAAAATCAGGACCTAAATCATTCTCTAAGTCCTCCAATCAAATTCTAAACCTCAAGGAATCAAAACTAAACCCTAAAAGGGAACTCCTAAAGTTCTAGTCCTAAAACAGCACCTAACTTCATCACAAAAATGTGAGAAAAATCTGAGGGGAGCATACATATCTAACCTAATCACAAGCCAAAAATCAGGCAAAAACTCAATACCAAATGCTCAAACAATATTCACCAAACAGAAGAGGCAAACAATACAATTTTATTATCAAATAAAATGGGAAAAAATCAAATAAAATGAAAATAAATGCTAATCCTAATCTTTTTGTTCCTAAATTTCTAAATTCATTCATGAATCAGGGGAAAAAATCTCATGATTTATTGATTAATTTTCCTATTTTTAATGGATTAAAATCAAACAAACAAAAAAATAGAGAAAATAAGAAAAAGAATGGAAATTAATAAGGGGCGCGTGGTGAATAGCAATTAAATCCAGTTCAGATCTTGGGTTGGGCCCAGAGGAGGTGTGAGTATCAATCTCAGTACTAAGCCCAGACAATTCACTTAATCAAATGTTGCGTTTGGAGTTGGGCTTACGTGGCACAACTTTGCTCCCACGATGCAATTACCAGACAACTGATCCAAGGTCTTCACATGGCGCCAGCACATTAATGAAAACGGTGTGTTTTGCTTCAGTCAAAGTCAGCAACTAAAATTCAATCGTGGCCGTGGATGATGGTTACTAGGTCAAGTCTTCAGCAAGATCCAATGGCTCAGGTGTTTCTTCCTCATTTGAACTTCAGTTTGGGGGGAAAACACAGACGGTGGCGCCACCGTCTTCTTCGGCGAAGCCATTAAACAGGTCATCAAAACTTAACAAACCATACATCATTCTCTCTAGAATTCAATGCTAATCATGAATATCACCTTAGAATCATCTAACTCCCTCTGGATTCTCAAACCCGATAGCACTTTCAAAATGTGCATCAATCTTGAATCTCATCAGAACTTCAATTAAATGCATAGATGTAATCCTCATCTTATGGTGATCATTCTACACTATCCAATCTTGATTAACAGTCCAAGAATTTCTTGATTCGAGCCTCAACAGAAATTGATCATCAACTTATTTTGTCTCTAATTCACCAATTTTTGATCCTAAATCCAACTACATATCACCAGGATCCTAACCACCTATAAAATGCTAACTATTTCTACCTAAATCAAGCACAAAAATGAAATGTACCAACCTGTGTTCAAGCTTGTAACAGAGGTAGTTCTTGCACTCTTCAGCCTTCAAGAAAGTGCAGATACACTCCAAATCACTTGATGAACACAATGAAACCTTCAATTGATCTTGATTTGGCCTTGAACTCAGAATTCGACTCTCACTTGCACCTCTGAAATTCCCACTTCACTCTCTGCTTCAGGCTTCAAACTTCACCAAAAAATGAACTGAATGCACTCATAGGCTTATATAGGATGTGACTGAATGATCTAGATCCTTCTCAAAGGTTCAGAATGAGAATTTCAATTTTCAATTTCTCTTCAAAATCTCTCTCATGGTAGTCACGATATCTCATCTATTTCTCCTTCAGGAATCTCTCATTGCACTCCTTGTGAACCACTGATCTTGAATGGTGGGGATTCATCCCTTGTTTTCATCCTATGGCTTGGATTTGAGATGTAACTTCTTCATGAAGTATCAAAGCAAAAGTCCATGAAAATGAACTCAAACCTAATTTCTAATAATGTCATTGTTTCCAAAATGTATTTTCCATTCAAAAAATGCTATTATTTTGCCTTATTTGCTCACATAACATTTGTTTTGAACTTTTGGTCTTTAATTCTCTTTAATTCTTCTTTTTTCACAATTTCTTGAATCAAGTCTCTCCTTGAGCCATTTCAATGCCTACTTGATACATGGTCAAGGTTAAAAACGCATTTTGAGCAACTTTCAAGTTGCACAAAATTTCATTTCAGATGTCTAAGTTGGTGAAAATGACCCATAACCAAAAATGACCCATAATCACAACTTCCCAAAATACCCTTGAGTTGTCAAAGCCATAACTTGAGTTCTATACATCCAATCATGTACTTCTAGCACTCTATGGAAAGCTAAGAGGATAAGGAACAACATTCATGTTAACCAAAAGTTCATAGGAATCATCCTTCTAGGTCAAAAGTGTCATGCAATTTGGGTAACTTTCAAGCTCCAAATTCACATGCCTCAGATGACTTGTAACTTGTCTGGCTCATAAATTGAGTTATATAAACCCTATCAAGGACTTCTAGTACTCAAATTAAAGCTAAGATCATGCCCTACAACAATCATGTTAGGGTCAAGATGAGATGACAATCATATCTTGAGTTAAATAGTCTTGAAGTCAGGGGTCAAACTAGGGGATTTTACATTGTCAAGTCTTAGAAACCCTAGCCTGAAACTTCTCAAACTCTTCAATCATGATGAGTTAACCTTGGAATAATCCTTATAACATCTCAATGTATCAATCCATGATCACATGGCTTTTGAATTAAGTCTCAACCTTCTTCAAATCATCAGTTGACTTAGGGTTGACCCAGTCAAACCCTAATTGCACCACTCATGGCTGAGTCTTCTTAATCTTACACAATGACCTGTCTAGGCCTCAAAGTGATCTTCAATACTTCTCATGAGCTATCTCAAGACCTCAAGTCCAACTTCATGGATTCAGAATCATCTGATGGCTTTTGACAACTTTCAAGTTAGGAGACACACATACTTGGTTTCAATCACTCTCTATGAGGATCTTTTTACTTCTCTGACAAGGATATCAACCCTTGAGCACTTGAATAACCTTCTTAACTAGCTTCAAAGTCTTGTATAGCTCTTAATTGGTAATCATACCTCTTGATCTCCTGCATACATGTCAATGAAATGCAAATGATAATGCTAATGTGAATGAAATGAAACATAAGCTAGGTGAAGAAGTGTTGGGAAAATTTTAGGGTGCAACAGATGGCGCCGAAGGATATGGAGAAAACAACTTTTATTACCCCGTGGGGAATGTTCTGCTACAAAGTGATGCCATTTGGTTTGAAGAACGCTTGGGCAACATATCAACGTTCTATGACGACACTCTTTCATGACATGATGCATAAAAAGATCGAGGTCTATGTTGACGATATGGTTGCCAAATCCCAGACGGAGGAAGAGCATCTGGTGAATCTTCTGAAATTATTTGAGAGGCTTAGGAAATTCAGGCTGAGGCTGAATCCTAATAAGTGCACCTTCGGGGTGAGATCTGGAAAGCTACTGGGATTCATTGTTAGTGAAAAAGGAATAGAGGTTGATCCTGCAAAAATAAAAGCGATACAAGAAATGCCAGCGCCAAAAATAGAGAAAGAGGTTCGTGACTTTTTGGGGAGGTTGAACTACATTGCCCGGTTCATATCTCACCTCACAACCACGTGCGAGCCAATGTTTAAATTGTTGAAAAAAGATCAGGCGATTGTCTGGAGCGAAGATTGTCAAAAGGCGTTTGAAATAATAAAAGAATACTTGCAGGAACCTCCGGCATTGATACCCCTAGTAGCTGGGAGACCACTAATCATGTACTTGGCGGTTCTTGAGAACAGTATGGGTTGTGTTCTCGGTCAACACGACGAGACTGGACGAAAAGAGCATGCGATCTATTACTTGAGTAAAAAGTTCACAGATTGTGAAACCCGTTACTCAATGCTCGAAAAGACGTGTTGTGCACTTGCTTGGGCTGCCAAACGTCTAAGACAATACATGCTAAATTATACAACCATGCTGATATCGAAGATGGATCCGATCAAATACGTCTTTGAAAAGCAGACACTTTCAGGAAGGATTACCCGATGGCAGATGGTACTGACAGAGTACGATATACAGTATGTTTCGCAGAAGGCTATGAAAGGTAGCGTGCTGTCAGAGTACCTTGTCGGACTGCCAATCGATGATTACCAGCCAATGAAGTTTGATTTTCTTGACGAGGATATCATGTACTTAAAGATGAAAGACTACGAGGAGCCGTTGCATGGTGAAGGTCCTGAACGGGGTTCCCAATGGCAATTGATTTTTGACGGGGCTGTTAATTCATATGGAAGTGGAATTGGGGCAATCATCACGACTCCCCATGGGACGCACATCCCGTTCACTGCCAAATTGACATTTCCAGTTACCAATAACGAGGCTGAATATGAGGCGTGCATCATGGGTCTCCAGGAGGCTATTGATTTGAGGATTAAAAATCTTGATGTATATGGAGACTCCGCGCTAGTCGTGAACCAGATCAAGGGAGAATGGGAGACTCGTCAGCCTAATCTGATACCATACATGAATTATGCGAGAAGGTTGTTGCCCTTCTTTGACAGGGTAGAGTTTCACCACGTGCCACGGGCAGAAAATCAGATGGCTGACGCTCTTGTGACATTGTCTTTGATGTACAAAGTTAACTTCTGGAATGAGGCTCCCAGAATAGTTATCTCTTGCCTTGATAGGCCCGCTTTCATATTCGCCATTGAGGAAGCTTCCGATGGCAAGCCGTGGTATTTTGATATCCAGAATTTCCTAAAGAACCAAGAGTATCTGACTAGGGCATCCAGCCGCGATATGAAGACTCTTAGGAGATTGGCTGGCAACTTCTACTTGAATCCAGATGGTGTTCTGTACAGGAGAAACCATGATTTGGTGCTATTGCGATGTGTGGATGAGAAAGAGGCTAATCTGCTTATGGAGGAGGTCCACGAAGGAACGTTTGGCACGCACGCCGGTGGACATGATATGTCTCAAAAGTTATTGCGAGCAAGGTATTATTGGCTGACGATGGAAAGAGATTGCTTCAGGTTTGCGAAGAAATGCCATAAATGCCAGATTTATGCAGACAAGATTCAGGTGTCGCCAAGCCCTTTGAATGTTATGGCGTCCCCGGGGCCTTTCTCCATGTGGGGCATTGATATGATTGGCAAAATTTAGCCCACCGCATCCAATGGACACCGGTTCATCTTGGTAGCAATCAATTACTTCACCAAATGGGTCGAAGCAGCATGTTATGCTAATGTTACCAAGCAAGTAGTAGCCCGGTTTATCAAAAAGGACATCATCTGTCGTTATGGAATTCCCGAAAGAATCATTACTGACAATGGTTCGAACATGAATAACAAGATGATGAAGGAATTGTGCCCGAATTTCAAGATTGGGCATCACAATTCATCTCCCTATCGGCCCAAGATGAATGGCACTGTCGAAGCGGCCAATAAGAACATCAAGAAGATAGTTCAGAAGATGGTTGTGACATACAAAGACTGGCACGAGATGTTGCCCTTCGCTTTGCACGGTTATCATACGACAATACACACATCAACCGGGGCAACACCTTTCTCTTTGGTGTATGGTATGGAGGTTGTCCTACCATTGGAAGTTGAGATTCCTTCTTTGAGGGTTTTTCTTGATGTCCAACTTGATGAGGCAGAGTGGATAAATAATAGACTGAATCAGCTCAGTTTGATGGATGAAAAGAGACTTACATCTATCGCATATGGTCGGTTATACCAGAGTCGGATGAAGAAAGCTTTCAACAAGAAAGTGCACCCTCGAAGCTTTCAGACGGGCGATCTTGTGCTGAAGAAGATTCTCCCACCACAATCAGATCACAGGGGCAAATGGACTCCCAACTATGAAGGTCCATATATCGTTCGAAAGGTCTTCTCTAGAGGAGCCTTACTGTTGTCCACCATGGATGGCGAAGATTTTACATCCCATGTGAACTCGGACGCAGTTAAAAAATGCTTTGCTTAAATGGACCCGCTGGACAGAAAAAAGAGAGTCCAGGAAAAAATGGGGCATCCCGGCGAACCAAAAATAGAAAAGAAAAGGTTCGGGAAAAATTAGGGATAAAAATTGAAAAGATGTACACCCGCGAAGTCAAAAACCTGAAAAGGCGACTTCGGCAAAAAAGGATATCCCGATGAATTGAAAACCCGCAAAGGGCGATTCAGGCAAAAGTTAGGTTTTGAAAAAGCAAATGACTGCAGTCCGAGTTTGATATTGCATTGCTTAGTGGTTTGGGAGTACCTGAGGGTCGATTATCCAAGTCAATCTCTTCCGAGGACAGAGTATCGGGAAGGCGTCGGAGTCAGGCGAGTCATAGGAGGATCAGCTTATGGTGTTTGTCTGTACCACGTTGCCGACATGTATACAAATTTCTTTGTACCTCTGTACATATTTGTATTTATTTTTGTAGCTTCCTCTTTCCAGAAGTTTCATCCACTGTAAAAACTTTGCCTATTTACAGGCCCGTTATCAATAAACGCATACTATTCAGTACTTGATGTTTGTTTCTTGTTTTAACTTTTACTATTTTGTTTGTGGAAAACACCGATGTTTTTGATAAACTTGCACGTGCATAAACTTGTAGGCCTCGGCCAATAATTGTTAAAACTTTGAATTAACTGAACAATTGTCACGGATACTGACCTGGATATTTCCTTTTGTATAGGATATCTTGTTGTTGCCCATATTTCACAGGGTCGTTACCTTCACAGCAAACAGCCAAGGGGTCGTGTTTCCCCCAGCCAGAGTCCCTTAACGTAGGAGCAGGCTCTAGGTGATCTTATCCCTCCCCAGCAGATGGAAGTCACATGTTTATCCCTAGAAGAGTTGGATGCGAGCTAGCAAGCGGTCAGGCAGTAATGTCCATCCCCAGCGGTGATCAGGTATACGTTTAATCCCCAGTGCAGTCCTCACAGGGTACAACCAGGTTGTCAATGGTTTGAAAAGTTCATCCCCACGCAGGATTGTTTTTTCTATTCTCCAGCAGGTTGTCTTTCCTCCAATAGGTTGATCATCCTCTGCAGAGTTCGTAACTCTGGGTTTGTTAAGATATCCCCAGCAGGATTGTCTCTTCCCCCCAGCGGAAGTTTGGTTTCGTTCCTCCAGCATTTATTTTGCGGAACGCCCTCTTTGCATTTGCATCGTGCATAGCATCTAACCCCAAACGCGTAGCATTTCCATTCTGTATGGAGCATTACGCCATTTTCAAACATATGCATCTTGAAACATAAGCCAGGTTGGTTACCTCCTTGTTTTCAGGTGTTATTCCCTGCAGGTGATTTGAATTCTTGTTCAGGATGGTTTTCGGATATGCAAATTCTTGGCATGAGATATGTGATGATAATGTTCGTCCTATCACGTGTTCCCTCATTAGAGTTGCTTGGTTAAGTTTCTCTTCTTCCCCAGCGGAGTTTTCCTCAGGTTGCTGTTACGTCAGCATTAAAAGACTTCACAATTAGACCGTTGGAGTTGTTACCCGTGTTGACGGAGAGTTTACCCGTGTTGACAGAGAGTTTACCCGTGTTGACGGAGATGTTACCTGTGTTGTCGGAGTTGTTACCCGTGTTGACGGAGCCCTTACCCGTGTTGACGGAGGTTATTACCCGCGTTCACGGAGTTGTTACCCGTGTTGATGGAGTTATTACCCAAGTTCGCGCTTTACGTAGTGCAAATACCGGTAGTGTCAGAAATGTTCCCCACAGAGTTGTTCGTTCAAGTCTTCGGATGCCAGGTTCGCGCTTTTATTTAGTGCTTCACCCGTTTCTGCGGAAATGGAAGGTCAAGGATGGTACATTGATCATTCGCGCTTTACGTAGTGCTTGCCCATCCTTCGGAGATAGAAAGTCAACGATGATATTCTGATATGGTCCTATGACGTAGTGCCCTCTTATTGTGGCGTATATTTGAAGATTGTTTATTCATATTCAATGCCTGCAACGTCACGCAGCTAGTTGGTGTTGAAACCAGGTTCTGTATCGGATGATTGATCAGTTGTTGCCGTGACAGCCGGTTTCAATTTTCTGGATTTTGTTCCCCAAGCAGTTTGTGTAGTTTATTTCTCCGGTTGGCAAAATTTCGTGTTCTTTGGTATTCAACTGTCTTTTACCTTGATTGGCTGAAGGTCGTTCGCTTTTCATCCAGTCAGGTTCAAGCCGCTTGAATAGGGGCAGTTGTTGCACCCCAAAATTTGCCTAACCTTTTCTCACTTGGTTTATGTTTCATTGCATTAGCATTACATTGTTCTAGCATTTGCATAGCATAGCATTACTCATTTAGCAGGGGATCAAGTGTGGTATATATCAAGAGGAGCCTATCTAGAGGTTTTATTCAAGCTTGAGAAGTCACCAAGGTCATCAAGAGGTGGTTTATGCTCTTGAGAAGTTCAGATGCTTGTATAGGGTTCATCTCCTAACCTGAGGACCAATTGAATACCATCATTGGGTTGTAGAGCCTTGATCATGTACAGAGCTCATGGAGTGCCTTGAGGGTCATGAGAGAGCTCAGTTAAGTCATTATGCCAAGTGTGAAGAGCCACAGTTGAGGGTGTTGCAATTAGGGTTTTTGTCAGATCAACCCTAAGTCAACTGTGCAATTGAAGAGGATCAAGATTCAATTCTAAGTCTTTGTGATCATGGAAAGTTGTGTTGAGATACATGAGGTGATATTCCAAGATCAGTCCAAGAAGAATCCCAAGTGTGAAGAGTTGCTAAACTAGGGTTCTCAGGGTAAAATCCCCTATTTAGTGCCCAACTTCAAGACCACTTATATCAAGATGCAAGTTTCATCTCAACCTTTGGCCAACATGAAAGTTGTAGGTCTTGACCTTAGCTTTCCAAATTGTACTAGAAGTCTTCCATCTGATTTGTAGAACTCAAGTTATGAGGCTTACAAGTTAGGGGTATTTTGGGAAAGTAGGATTATAGGTCATTTGGCATTATAGGTCATTTTCACTATCTTGCAAGCTTCAAATGAAGTTTTGTCCAACACAAAAATTGCTCAAAATGATGTTTTTAGGTCAACCATGTATTCATGATGTATTGATTTGGCTTAGGATGAGACTTGGTTTGAAAGAAATTGACAAAAGGGGAATTAAAAGGCATTTGTGTGAAAAAAACTCAAATTAATTCATGTGTGTTCAAATAAGACCAAATGAGTGCTCATTTTAATCAGAAAAATCATTTTGAACATGATGGCAATATTAGAAATTTCATTTGAGGCCTAATTCATGGCATTTCAACTTGTTACTTCTTAAAAAAGTAACACATCAAAGGTTGGCCTCATGATGGAATTAAGGACTCAAATCGATCCATACTCTCTCCATAGCCCATAAGCAAGGGAATTGAAGCTTCTTGGAGAACTTTGGAGCTCAGATTCATGTTTTCCATTGTTGAGTTTTTGAAGAAAACTGAAAACTTGGATTTCTGATTTTGGGCCTCCATTGGGCCTCCCAATCACCCAAACTCATTCTATATAAGTTCAAAAAGTGGTTTTGATCAAGTTTGGTGATTGATTTGTGCCAGAGCCAGAGATTTAGAGTGAATTTCAAGCTTCAAGTGTGAAATCCTGTTTTCAATTCTAGAGGAATTCAAGGCAAATTGAGGATCCAATCATCTTCAGCATCCATCATAGAGTGTATCTGCACAGTTTGAAGCTAAGGATTGTGCCCTAACTGCTCCAATTTGAAGCTGCAACTCAGGTAAGCAACTTTCAAAATTGCTATAGATTCATGACGATCTAGCATGTTTTAGCATGAGGTTAAGGTTTAGGAAGATGATTAGATGGATTTTAGATCAAAATTTGGAGGTTTAGAGACAAATTAAGATGCAACATGATTTCTGTTTGGATGCGAATTGGCCTGTTCTGGAGGTTTTAGCATGATCTAGATAGCTTATGATGATCTATGAAGTGTGAGGAATAGATCTATGGCTTTGGATTGAGGTTTGGTGACACTTGAGAACTTGATGCATTTTCTGTTTGCGTTCGTGTTTAAGAATCTAGAAGGAATTAGGAGAAATGGATGTGATATTTGAGATCTACATGAAAATTGGAGTGGAATGATGTAGATTTTGTTAAGGTTCATTGATCTGTAACTGATGGCTCGCCGGAGAAGACGGTGGCTCAGCCACCGGAGCCACCGTCTGGTTCACCTGAGTTTCTCCCTCCACCTGAGAATTCAAATGAAGAAGATGAAGGAGATTCGTTGGATTGGATTGAGAAGGAGACTTTGTATTCAGATCGTACGCTCACGTTTTAACCTCAGAATTGAACTTTGACTTCCCAAACGCTGCGTTTCATTTATTAGTTGGCAGCACCAGATCCCTTGGATTGGCATACTATGTCTCCTGATCCAACGCGCCTGATGTTTCCCTGGCTTTTATTGTTTTTTAATTCCTTTTTCTTTTATTTTAATTACTTGTTTTATTTTTAATTCATAGTAATTTCAATTTTGATCAGAAAAATAAAATAAAAATATGTGGAAAATCTAGATTTAATTTCTGATTTTCTGATGCTTTTACATTTCATTTTCATGGAATTTTCAATTTAATGTGATTTTTTTCATTTTCATTAATTCCTTAATTTGGCTTATTTCTTCATGTTTTTGCTGAATTTTGATTGGTTGTTTGGTATAAAATTTAGGGCTGAATTTTGGCTTGCTGGTAGATTAGAGATGCTTGATCCCTTAGGATTTAATTCAGATTTTTTAGATAACCTTAGGTTTTGTTTAGGACTAGTTCCCTTGACCTCTCATTTGTAGGGTTTCTTTTGACCTCTTTGGGTTTTAGGATTTCTTTAGGTGCCTTTCCTTTAGATTAATGCTCTGATCCTTTGCCCGCAGATCAATAACATGCTTAGGATCCCTTAGAAAATTTGGTAGAATTTTAGAAGGTGTTTTAGGATTTTAAGTAGATTTAACATTTAAGGTGTTGATTAGGGTGCTTCTAGTGTAGCTTTTCCCTTAGTTGAATATCAAAGGTGGATTTTAGTGCAAATAAGCTTCTAAATCTATTGTGGTGGTTCATTAGACATCTTGAGGTTTCTTTAGCTTGAATACATAGGCTTGAATTGTTGTTTTTCTTCCTTTTAGTAGCTTTCTTGTAGCTTAATCAATTAGGGTTTAGGAAGAACTTAGTTTGGTTTCTCTTTCTTCAAATAAACATGGATTGCTTTGATTTCCTTCCATCCTCATCCAATGATTCAAGGTCCCTATATGGAAGCCTCATCTTTCCTTTGGAAGGATGTGTGGCATTTCACAAGAGGTAGAACCTTTAAGGATGCCTATCTCTGATGTATGGTTGAGTGCTATGATGGATTCCCTTGGTTTCCATCATGCTTCCCATCATCATACAATCATCTTGATGTTAACTCTCTTCTCTCTTGTTGGAGCTTTTATTTCCTTCTCTTGAAGATGGCTTGGACTTGAAGTTGTCTGCAGCCTGTGGATTTGTTTTGTTGTTTATCTGCTTTGTTGTTGAGCTGCCTGTCTGCTGTTTTTGTCTGCTGTTTTTTTCTGATTGCTTGACTGTTGCTGGTGTGATTGCTTGGTGTGTTGCATTAGACTAGGCTTCATGTAGATGTTTCTAGGCCTAAGAGCATCCTAAAGGGTGAGCTTTCCTCCCCTTGCTTGTCTGCATTTAGAGGTTGAGTCTGGCTCCCTCTGCTTGGCTATTACTTTCTGGCTTTGCTTATTTGTTTAAGGTTGAGTCTGTCTCCCTTGCCTGTGTTGTGTGTTGCCTTTGGCTTGCTTACTCTAGAAGTTGAGTTTAGCTCCTTTTTCTTGTTTGTTGCATTGCATGAATTTTACCTACAGTTATTTCTTTACAGTTTATTTCTTTTGATGTTGCTTTCTTTTGCCATGTTCCCTTAGGAACTCTGACTTCTCTTGATTAAGAGAAGTTATGACAAACATTAGGGTTCTAACCATTCATGATAACATTAGGTAGTTCCCTCTTAACTTCAACCATAGGATCAATTTGGCATGACAACTTTAGGATTGGATCAGTTCCCCTTTAGTGCGTCCTTTCTCTTCTCATCTTCAAACAAATCAAAATACAGTAATAAAGGTTAATTGATGTCGTACGCTATGAGCCTTAAGCTACTTGAGAAAGGGTTGTTGGAGAGTTTCTTTCCAACAGTCTGGATGTTTAGTATGGCACCCTTTGGGTGACATGTGACGCATTCACTCTCAGGTCATAGTCTCTAGTGCAATATCAGTTGCAAACATCCATAAAAGATACTTCTTCTAAAAAACAGAAAACAAAGATCAAACATCTTTTTGTCCTCTTGGACCTTTAATCCCTGGAAACCCTTTTCAGAAGGAGAGTTCTATTAACTCTCGGTTCTACCGCAAACGGTAAACGCCTAAGTCTCCATCGAGCGAGCTGCATACACCAACTGCTGGAACCGTCTGTTAACCCTACTCAGATAAAAAAGACAAACCTGTGTCTTTCGTGTCCCGAATTACGTTTTCTCTGATCTTTCGTGCTGTGTGAAAGTACGTAGGCACGAGATGCGATATCTCGGCGAGAAACCTTCCCCCGTAACCCGTAGTTAGGCGAACTACGTTGACTCTAATTTCTCGTTCCAAACGGGAATACGTAGGCATAAAACTGCTGTGTTCTGCCGAGTCATTTTCTTTTCTTTTCAGACCAGACCTTTAGCGTAGATAGATGTAATCAACCCGTCAGATAAACACAACAAGCGTGGATCCCATCGAGTACGATGGACGTGAGGGGTGCTAATACCTTCCCCTTGCGTAACCGACTCCCGAATCCAGACAATGGTTGCGATGACCTTGTCTTATACCTTTTAGTCAGGTTTTTTCCGATCATTTCCTTTCCCTTTTTGTGGGATAAATAACGAAAGATGGCGACTCTTCTGTTTTTCTGGCACCTTATTTTCGCGGTAGCAACAATACCCTAATCAAATAATAAAGCAAAGTAGCAAAGATGAACAAAAGGTTCCTGTAGAGTACTACAGAAGTTTAGGGTGCTAGTACCTTCCCTAAGCTTAACCAACCCCTTACTTAGGTCTCTCCCCGCATTGTGTTTACGATGCAAAAATAGGTTTTCTCTCTTTTGACATTTTCCTTCGGATAAATCAAAGAGCGGTTGTGAATCAAGAATTGTGATTCAAACTAATTAATAGTTGATATCCTATTTCCACCGTAACACTTGCATTTGTTATTATTTCTTTGATTATAAAAGCATGATTTGCATGTAAGAACTTGTTTGTTTTGAATGATTAATTCAGTAAATATGTCTGTCTTGAAGAAGTCCATTTGTATTCACTCATAAAATGATTTTTCATGTTTTATAATGCCAACTTTACTCAATATCTTCCTTTGATAGAGAATTGGGAGGAGGATGATGAAATAAAAAATGCAAGATCTCTGGTTGTATGCTTTTGAATAAAACCTATCTGATGATGTAAGGTATTGTTTCAAATCCTCAAACATTGGAGATATAAGGGAGATAGACCCTTGTTAACCTCTTTGAGCCTTGAAATGGGAGTTTTCTTTTCGTTACATACAAAAAACCATCAATTTTTACATAGGGCAGGCTAGTTTTTAGTTAAACTGATCGAGTGTCCAGACTCTCAAAAAGAAGGAGTGAACATTCGAGAATCCATTTTATCTATTCCTCACATATGAGGAGGCTGGAAGTCAAAAAACCACAACGATTATCCCTCGACTATCTAAAGTGTGAGGCAGTCACAATTCTTTCAAAAAGATCAAAATAACTTAGAGTCACACGACTTATTCATAAATAAAAAAATGAAAAAAGAAAAAGCCCGCTAAGTCAAAACCTATGAAGGAGACTTAGGCAAAATTGAGGCATCCCGCTGGACTTCAAAGTCAAATCTAAAGACTTTGTCTAGGAAAAAGTTAGGGAATAAAAACAAAATAATAATAAAAGGAAACACGAAAAGCAAAAACAAAGGATCACCAAGAAAAATCCTCAATAAATAACAAAGTCGTGTGATCAAACACCAAAAGAAAAAAGGTGAGTGACTGACATGTCCAAAGCCTCAGTGGTTTCTCAACCATATTAAAACTCTTCTTGAAAGATGAGTGCTCTTGTCAGGTTAACTGAAGGTAGGATTGGAGAACATCACGAAGAATGGGTGGGCACAAATAAATTTTGAGCCTTATATCCTTTGTTTCTTAAGCCGTGAACCAAGCCACGATACAACCCTAAAAAGACCTAATTGAAGCAGGGTTTATTTTGAAAGTGTACTCGACGAGATAATGTTTCTTGACTCCTATTAGCTAAGCTAAAAAGTTGTGTTCCTATCCTAACTAGTGATTCGGTCACATGTTTTTGTGATATCTTTTCAATAAATAAATAAAAAACTTCAAGACAAGCATGTGTGTTGCATTAACAGTTTCAAAATTAACATTTTTTTACTCCCTAACATTGCTTGACATCATAAAGGCTTGCATACAAACAACAATGATGAGCTTAACATTTTGAGACTTGAAACTCTGATAAAAAAAGGGGCGAAACATTCCAAGAATGATCATATGCAAGGGCATGTTGCCTGAAGACTCTACTGACCAGGGGCAAGTTTGTTTCCCAGTTGTTGCTTTTACAGACTAACCATCCCTAAGGGGGCAAGTTTGAAGTTTCAGCTATACAAAATGCAGTCAATCTGGGGCAGTTACGTCAAGATTCGACAAATCTCTCTAAGAGTTGGAAGATATTGGAACATCTTGGATTCCAAGTATTCTGTAAAATCCTCTTGGAATGACTTTCTTCTCATAAACTATGTGATCTTGGGGCATTTGAGAATTGAAGATTATTTTATCCATTCATAACAAATGTGGTTCGAAATGGTGACCACCATACAGTTTATCAATGCATAGCTACTTTTTTCTCGTAACATTCTTCACCCATACCCCAAAGAGCTCCTGTCTCAAGTAGTGTGAAAATTACACATTAAGTCTCTACCACAGATAGTCATGACAACTCCCCAGTGATTCTCCACTTCAAGTAGTTATGGCATGCCTGGTGCAAGATTTCTCCTATTGGTAACCTAAGCATCTGCCTGTGAATTACCTTGGCTTCAACCTTCCCAGTGAAGCGAATATTATTTCACTCCTCAACAGATTTCTTACAACTTCAATCTTCCCCGGAAAAGTGGATGTTTATTTCATCCCTATAGGGTCTCAACTATGATATTTGCAGCTACGACATTGATCTGAGTTCCCCTAATGAAGTGGATATTTATTTTATCCCCTGTGAGGCCTCAACTCTGGCATCTTCGATAATGACTTATTCTCAGTCTACTTTAGTTCATAGTGGATATTTATTTTCTCTCCTAAAAAGTTTGTTCGATCATGAGTTTGATCCATTCCTAGTGAATCTTTCTCATCCCAACAGAGCAGCGAGATTCATCTTGACAATCCCTTAAGTGAAGTCATGATATAATATCCCAAAATGGAGTTCTCTCTTTTCCCAAGAGAAGTTTGAAGCCTTGAAGCAAGACTGTAATTCCACGTGTGGCTTTCCATTCACCTTAGTGATGCTTTTATCTTGTGAAAATTGAATGAGTATTCGTGTCGAGATGTTTATTTCATCTCCAATTTACTTCTCTTTGTTTGTTTTGTCAGCATAAGCATAACATGAAATACATTCATTCATATAGATACATGGAATATGTACATTTTGCATTTTTGTGATGTTTGTTTGTTTTTTCACTTTGGTCGCATTTATCCCCAAGTGAATGGGTTTGTCTTCTCCCTCTAAGTAGAGTCGTTAGCCCTAAGCAGAAAGAGCACATCCTTTCTAATTCCTAAATGAGTTCGATTCTCATGGAATATGGTTGCCTTAGTTTTCTTTTCCATTTTTGGATAAAGATAAACCCCAGTTGAGTTCATTCCTCAATGGGTAGAGTCTTTCTTGATCGTTTCTCTTCAGTTATTTCCTAAATTGAACTCTGGTCCTTGACAATCACAATTTTGAGTCCCTCTAGGCTTTTGAACCTGGATTGAACGTGCATTTATTTTTCAATTTTTCCCCCTGAGAAGAATCTATTTGAGGATCAGCATTGAAGATAAAATATTTCCTCAGCGGCAGTGTTACAATATTTTCTCAGCAATTTATACCCAGACAACAAGTGGCAGCATTTTATTTGAGCAACTTGTTTCATTTTCAGGTTTTCTATTTGGATGACAAATGGAAGTCTCCTCAAGATATTTTGTCTATCCCCATCAAATGGCATATCTCTGGAAATCCATCATAGAATTTTGGTGAAGACTTTACAAGTGTTTCTCTTTATTTTAGAATTCCTAATACAAGGACTTTATTTGCTTCAATGCAACTTCAAACTACAACAATGATGCTCCTTAGTGATGTTTTCCCCAGCGAGTCGACTATTCAATTCACTTCCATCAAATGACATCTCTCTGAGAAGTTTGATGAAGATTCAGATGATCTTTCTCTTTAATTGAGAAGACATATTTTAAAAATCAACCGACTTGCATCTCTTTTAGATCCCCGATGATGTTTTCTAATCTCCAGTAAACTATGGATCCCCGTTGAAGTCATAAATCTCCAGTAAAATTCCAATCCCCTGTGAAGATATTCTCCTATAAGTATTCACCTTTCCAGGAAGAAACTGAGACTCGTTTGTGGCTTATGACCCGAGACGAGGGGAGGTTTATTTTACCCTTTTCAGGTGGAATACTTGATTAAAGAAGAAACTGAGACTCGTTCAGGGCATACAACCTTGAAGCGAAAGGAGGTTTATTTTACCTTTTTTGAAGAAGAAACTGAGACCCGTTCATGGCATACAACCTTGAAGCGAGGGGAGATTTATTTTATCCTTTTCAAAGAAGAAACTAATACCCCTTCATGGCATACAACCTTGAAGCGAGGGGAGGTTTATTTTACCCTTTTCAAAGAAGAAACTGAGACTCGTTCATGGAATACAACCTTGAAGCGAGGGGATGTTTATTTTATCCTTTTCAAAGAAGAAACTGAGACCAACTCACGGCATACAACCTTGAGGTGTGGGGAGGTTTATTTTGACCATTTTCAAGTAAAAGAAAAAACCGAGACCCCTTGTTAGTATACAACCTTGAGACAAGGGGAGGTTTAATTTACCTTTTTCAAGTGGAATACTTGATCAAATAAGGAACTGGGACCCATCCTTGGCATATAACCTTGAGACGAGGGGTGGTTTATTTTACCCATTTCAAGTGAAATATTTGATTAAAGAAGAAACTAAGACCAGTCTGTGGCTTATGACCCAAGACGATGGGAGGTGTATTTACCTTTCTAAATGAGTCATTTAGTTAAAGAAGAAATTGAATCATGTTTTGATCATGGAAGCTTATTTTGGTTATTATCTTTGCTTAGGCTATCATATGTTTGATAGTAGGTAATATACCATACCTTTTGGACAAATACCATTGCTTAGGCTACCGTGTTTAGTAGTAGGTGATCTCTCCTTTCTAGTCTATTACTTTTGCCCAAGTTATCATCTACTTGATAGTAGGTAATATACATCCTTTCATTTCAACTGGATACCTTTGCTTAGGCTACCATCTGTTGGTAGTAGGTTATCCTTCCTTTCAAGTTTCTTACATGTTGTTTAGGCTACCATATTCTAGGTAGTAGGCAATACACACCTTTGTTCTATTGGGAGATTCCCTGTGTTTAAGCCACCTTGTGATTTTCAGTTGGTAGTCTTTTCCCCAGTGGAGTTGATTCTCATCCCTAGTCGAGCTGGACCTTCCCCGTGGAGTCTTGCTAAGTTGTTTCTCGTTGGCCTTCCTTTCTTTAACTATGTTTCAGTATATTCTGTATACAGTTATCCCCTGTGACGTCATTCCTCACAAGATTTCTGTCTTGCATATCATATCATATCATAAGCATTTTGTGAAGTCTTAGGGCAAAAAATTGTGCATGTTGTATTTAAGTCTCTCCTATCACGTCGAGACAAAGATTTCAATCTTCGTATCTCTGGATAGAAGAAACTTAAATAGGGGCATCTATCACACCCTAACTTTTGACCCTAAGATTCTGTTTTGCATCATCTGCATAGCATCACATGCAGTTCATCTTGCATAGTGTCTGAAATGTTAGTCAGAATAAATTTGTGGACTTACAAACAAACCGGTCTAAATTTATTTCAAAATCTGACCAAACGTTGTATTTTTCCAATGTGTTTATTTTGCGCTGATTATTTTGGTGTGTTCATTTTATTTTTTCGAGCACTTTTCTGCCCGACTTTTTATTTCATTTTTAATCAAGTTGATTTAAATAATCATTTAATTTCTTTAGATTTAATTAGATTTTTTTTTAATTAAATTTATTTATTTTTAATTTATTTATTAATATTTTCTTTTTAAAAAACATAAAAACATAATTTTTAATTCTTTTTATTCTTGTCTTATCAGAAAAAAAAAACACAAAAACATGATTTTTAATTCTTTTTATTCTTGTCTTATTATGAAAAAAAACATAACTTTTAATTCTTTTTATTCTTGTCTTATCATAAAAAACACAAAAATATGATTTTTGATTCCTTTTATTCTTGTTTTGTCATAAAAAACACAAAAATATGATTTTAAACTCCTTTTATTCTTGTTTTATTATAAAAAACAAAAAAAAACATTGTTTTCTAGTACTATATATACGCATTAGAAAAAACAAGCAATCACACAAAAAAAGAAAAAAAAACACTAATACCTCATCTTCCTCACACCCAAACGACAAAGTTTTTCATAAACCACGTTGTGGCATCGAGAGAAAGAGATAGAGAGGGCAGCGACACGAGGGAAAAGGCCATTTGAGGGAGGTAAAATTGAAAACTCACCCTTTATTTTGAAAAGCCGATGTTGTGTTGTATTTATTTTAATTTTATATTTGTCTTCGTAGTATTGTTTATAATGTCATGATGTAGTCTTTTGCGTATATTTGTTGATGTTGTTTTATTAAGTTTGTAATTTAAGTATGCGTCATGTCATTTAGCTAGTCTATGTTTGTTCATACATTAAGCTATAATATTTTGTGTTAAATTTATAATTGCTTATGTGTTACTAATGTGTGTTATTTGAATTTATGATTTGTGTATTGCTATGCAAATTTTGTATTTGTTATTTGGACATTATATATTTGTTTCCTGTGCGTAAATCTATTTGTATTTGCAGTTTTTTTTTTGTTGTATGTGCATTTACGTGCTAATTATTTTAATTGTACGAATGTGAATAATTCATTTAATTTTTTAGACTTTATTAGTTTATCTTTTAAAATAAATAGTGCTAAGTTGTTGTCCTTTAGACTCTCGTGTTTCCTTTCATTTGTAGCAAGTGTGTGGATGGTTAAAGTGCATGTGTATATGAGTTAACAGCATGTTAAGTGATAATAAGGAAAGTATTTGTACAAATATTTTGAATGTATTTATCTTGTATTACATGGTGTGGTTGCTCACACATTGGATCTTTTTTTTAATAATATTTTATTTTTCTTCTTTTATTTTTTAATTGATTTTTCATAATCTATAAAATAAAAACATTTTTCTTAACTATTTGTTAATTGTTACATTTTGAAATTATTTTCTCTAATTAGTTTCTCTTTAATTTAATTCATATAATATTTCAAAAGTATCAAAAATATTTTAATTATTTATTTTTGTTTTTTAGTTTTTAAGTTATTTGTTGAATATTAAAAAAAATGTTGTAATTATTAGTTAATATAAATATTTATATTTAAATTAATTAATAATTTCTTGTTACACGTCCAAAGGAAGGATCTTGTTCTTGACTTCATAGTCACGAACATCTTCACTATGCCAAAAAAGACCTTTGGTAGCGCTTTTTTTGGCCTTTAGCAGTGCTTAAAAGCGCTGCCTAAGGTGGCGCTGCTAAAGGTAAAGGTAACGCTTTTTTAAGTAAAAAGCGCTGCTATAGACCCACTTTTAGCAGCGCTTTTCTAGAAAAGCGCTCTCTTTTCCTCCATCTTTAGCAGCGCTTTTGAAAAGCGCTGCCTAAAGTGTATTTGCCGAATACTTTTTAGCAGCGCTTTTCCAAAAAGCGCTCTCTATTCCCCCCCTTTAGCAGCACTTTTTAAAAGCGCTGCCTAAAGTGTATTTGCTGAATACTTTTTAGCAGCGCTTTTGCAAAAAAGCACTCTCTATTCCCCCCCCCCCCCATTAGTAGTGCTTTACAAAAGAGTTGCCTAAAGTGTATTTACTAAATACCTTTAGCAACGCTTTTCTTAATAAAGACGCTGTTAGGGCAAAACCTCATATACAGAGATGCTCGTTTTGATGATTTCAAAACGTAGCTCCATAGAAGAATATATGTCGGACGTTATCACCATGATTGCATTTGCATATCTTGCTTCTCATGATTCGTTGCTCGCATAAAAATATCTCGGTTGTTGCATATAAATTGTCGAAATGTGTGTCATATGAGTTAGACTTCATTGGTGTCGTGTACTATATCATAGATGTCATGAAAAAGAGTCAAGAGTATGAAAATAGGCATCTTTAGCAATTCCAGGTCTTTGAGTCGACCAAAGTTCTGTTTCGGTCGACTCACACGGTGAGTCATTTTTAAGTGTTTGCTTCAGGTGCGCTCGCGTCGACCTACTAGTCGACTCATACTATGATCATTTCAATTTGTCTAAAAACGCATGCTATGCGTCAACGCATACCTTGTTCCGGTAGACGCATGGTTATGGGATTTGCCCAAGTTTTCAACCGGGTTAGCTTAGGTTGACCCTGTTTTTTGGAGAGGTCGACCGTTCGCTGTTTTATGGCATTTTTCTATTATGTCAACTGTTTTTGTGAAGTGGTTTGAGTTGTTATAACAGTTATGTTTGGTATATAAGTTTATATGCTTGTTTCACTTCACAACATTGAGAAAAACAAGAAAAGTAAAATAGGCGTCGATTTGGTTCTCATCATCTTCATTCTCTTCATAAGCATACCACAACAATCACACATAATAATCTTTGTTGTGCATTGTGCATTGTTAGAGGTGATAACATTCGAAGCCGAAGATTTGTTAATTCGGTTCGGGTTGAGGAATGGATAGGTTTTTCTTGAATAAAACCTCTAGGGTTTTATCCTCCAAGATTTTCTGAATTTGGAGGGTTTTGCACGATTCATCTCAACACATATTCAGTCGAGTGAAGGTAATCGAGGAGCGGAGGGTTCCGTGGATTTAGTAACGGTATACGGAGGATTGTGAAGGAGAGTTTCAGGTTTGACATGCGGCTGATTGATATCAGCCGGGACATATTTTGAAGACGGAAGGTTGTTCAAAGATAGTGCCGTAATCAGAGGTTTATTCACAACTTTCAAAGTACTTGATTCGACTCGAATCAAGGGGGAAGAGGAGATAATATCTACAACAACAAGAGTGTTCATTTGTTTGATTTCTATTTACTTCTTTTATAAACTTTCAACAACAGGTTATATCTATATATTAACAGGTTTCAATTCTACTATTAGAATTGAAGGCAGACGTACCCCGAGCGAAGACGACGGGGGAACTGCCACAACAATTCGTTGTGTCTTTTGCCTTACGTTTTATATTACTTAATATTTGTGGTTTTAGTGCAAACAATGATATCAATCTAGGTCTGGTTTGAGTAGTGCTAAACTAATTTTGAATCTAGTACAATCATTGATTGTACAAGGAAACTTGAGCTACTCACTCAAAGCAGAACTCACTTGTAGTGCTTTGCATGCCAAGTGTTTGATAAATTTTCTGAACCAGACTCCTTGTGTGTTGTCCTTTCATTGCATTAATATTTTTAAGGCATTGGAACTAGTCATACCATATAGTGAACTGAATTAAATTGATAGTTTGATTAGCATAGTAATTCTCATATTTCGTTATCGAATTCCATAAGGCTTAAATGCATATCCGGTTTTCTAGTAACCGTTCATTTTAGACGGTATAAATTCCTCGGCCGCTTCTGCAAATTAAACAATTTTTAAAAACTAATTTTATTGGTAGCGCCGACTCTTTTAAGCAAGGGATCTATTCAACCCCCCTTCTAGATTTGCGCCATCATCTAAGAAGCGGTATCATGAGCACGGGTTCACTCTGTGCTTCAAGTATAACTTAGTAGAAAATGGATAACGAACCTAAAGGGCCTTATAATAGAGCACCTGTTTTTAATGGAGAAAATATAGTTATTAGAAAGACTGTATGCATGTGCATATAAATTCCATTGATAGGAAGGTGTGGAATGTTATTCTAAACGGTCAAATTGAAATAACTATGATCGATGAGAATAACATGATTGTGCCTAAGCCTGAAGCACAATGGAATGAGGATGACGAGAAGAAATATAATTACGATTGGAAAGCCAAAAATATTCTGATCTCCTCTTTAGGAGTTGACGAATATTATAGGGTTTCCCATTGTTTAATGGCAAAAGCTATGTGGGACTCATTTCAAGTTGCCCATGAGGGAACCAATGATGTTAAGCTAGAGAGAATCAATAGATTAACGCAAGAGTTTGACCTCTTTCACCTGGAGCAAGGGGAAACCATTGCAGACATGCAAAAGAGATTCACTCATCTCATCAATAGACTATACTCACTAGGTAGGCCAGTTGCGAATGATGTTGCTACTAACAAAATTTTGAGATGTCTTAACAGGGAATGGCAACCAAAGGTAAGCGCCATTAAAGAAGCTAACGATCTCATGATTTTGGATCTCGCAACATTATTTGGAAAGCTACAAGAGCACAAACAAGTTCTTTTAAGTCTAGAGCAATATGAAAAGAAAGAGAAAACGAAAAATATTGAAAAGAAGTCTATCGCTCTCAAGACTTCTTGCTCAAAGCCTCAAACAAAAGAGCATAGTGATTACACCACGAGTGACGATGAAGATGATGACAAGAGTGAGGATATGGGGCTATTTGTAAAGTGATACAATCACTATGTCAAAAAGAACGGTATCCAACATTTTGAGAAAAATCTTGTCAACTTTCGGAAACAATCAAGATACTCCAGAAATGACGACAATAAAGGAAACAAAAAAAAGGGTTGTGTTATAATGGCGGAAAGACTGGACACTACAAACCGGATTGTCCCTTGAAGAAAAAGGATAAAGAGAAGGAAAAAAGTAGGTCACATAAGAAGCATCCTAAGCCAAGGAGAGCGTCTATCGCTTGGGAAAGCAATAGCGAATCATCCGAGGATGACAACTCTAGTGACGATGACGAACCCGTCAATTTTTGTCTTTCCGCCCATCAAAAGAACAAAAAGATAAAGGTAAGACATGCGAAGTATGAAAATTCCTTTAAATTGTCTCATTTTGAATTGCAAACTGCTTTTAATACTTTACATTGTGAAGCAAAAGAAGCCTTTAAAAGGCTTGCCTCAAGTAACCAAATCTTTGCTCACCTAGAGCAAAAGATTCGTGATTCCAAAAAGAAACTAGAGGCATTAAAAGCTTCCATAGTGGAAAGTACAAAAGTAGATTATGAGGAAATAAGAAAGAGAGTTGTTAAATTTGGGTGTGATACTTGTTATATTTGGCAAAATGAAGTTATAAATCTAAATGCCAAAGTTAACAAGGCTCTAGAGCCCAAAATTACTTTTTCCATTGATAAAGCTCATTTTAGAAAGAGTATGGTTAATCCATATAAAAAATACACATATGTTGTAAAAGATCATGATAGCAAAAGTGATTCAAAAACTAACTTTTCTTGTTTGTATTGTTGCAAGAAAGGTCACACCATTGCTAAATGTCACTTTAGGAGATTTTTGGTTCCTAAAGAGGTTTATCAATGGTTGCCTAAATTCGACCATGTTTTCACTCACAACCTAGGACCCAATAAACAGTTGGGCACCTATTCTTGCTAATTGTGTTCATAGGTACAACGTCTTGAGACTACCGAGAGAAGATGGGCTCTCGATAGTGGCTGCTCAAGACATATGACAGAAGACATATCTCTCTTCATTGACTTTGTGGCAAAGAAGAAGGGATTTCTAACCTATGGAGACAACAACCGAGGTGCAATATTTGGAAAAGGTAGTGTAGGTAATCCCTCTTTCACTACTATCTCCGATGTGTTGCTTGTTGAAGGCCTTAAACATAATCTCATTAGTATTAGCCAATTATGTGATAAAGGATACAAAGTAGCGTTTTCAAAAGATTGCTGCATAATTGAGCATAATGATAAAATGAAGGATGTGTTTAATGGTCTAAGAGTAAACAATGTCTATATTCTGGATTTGAATGAAGTATCATTGACTAGCAATAAATGTCTTATAAAAATGAGTGAGGACTCATGGTTATGGCATAGACGTTTAGCGCATGTCAATTTTGACTTGCTAAACAAGATAGTTCAAAAGATCTAGTCATAGGCCTGCCCAAAATCAAGTTCGCTAAGGATCACTTATGTGATGCTTGCCAAATGGGAAAGCAAACAAGGATCTCTTTTAAATCTAAAAATACCGTTTCAACTAGGAGACCTCTTGAGCTGCTCCATATAGATCTATTTGGGCCATCTAGAATTAAATGTCTAGGTGGTAACTATTATGGTTTTGTAATAGTCGATGACTTTTCTAGATTTTGTTGGACTATCTTCTTGGCTAGCAAGAGTGATACATCCGCAGCCTTTGAAAAATTTGCTAATCTTTCTCAAAATAAGTTAAACACAAACATCATATCAATTAGAAGTGATCATGTGTTGTAACTACGAAAAGGGCCAACGAAAACAAACAGATGAGTCGCCACCGAACGTTATTTATCCCAAAGAGAGGGAAAAGAAACGATCGAAGAAAACCTAAAAGAACGGGAAAGACAAGGTCATCGCAACCAAATCTTGGGTTCGGGAGTCGGTTACGCAAGGGGAAGGTATGAGCACCACTCATGTCTGTTGTACTCAACGGGATCCACGCTTGTTGTCTAATTTATGGGTGTAAGTTATCTAAAAGCTACAGCTGAACAGGGAAAAAAAATAAAAGAAGAGATTTGATAGGACATCGCTTCCATATGCCTACGTATTCCCTCGTGCAATGGGAAAGTCAAAGTCAACGTAGTTTGGGAAATTACGGGTGATGGGGGGAAGGTTCCTCGCCAAGACATTTCCGTCTTATGCCTACGTATCCTCATTTGGTATAAGAAATTAGAGCAAACGTAGTTCGAGTAACTAGATCACTGGTTGGTTAAATATTTTTTATTAGCAACGTTAAATCTCCATTCCAGAAGTTAGGGAAGATGCCTGTTTGCGGTAGAACAGAAAAGTAACTTACTCTTTTCTGAAAGTGAGGTTTGACACAATCCCGAAGGATAAAAAGATTTGAATTTTGTTAATGAAGTGGATTGAGTTAGTTGGAGACTTACGTCGTACTAAAGACTATGACGCAGGGGCGAATGCGTCGGATATCGCCCAAAGGGCATATGCTAAACACTCTAGACAGGCGAGGAAAATCCCCGCACTCATCATTCCCCATGTACTTAAGGCTCATAGCACATGATGCTTGTCATTCTTTATTAAGTGCCTTGAAGAAATTTGAGGTGAGAAGAGAGAAACGCACACAAACACCTAGGGGAAATTGAACCCTAATTGTTATCATACAATGTTGCCCTAAAGTCAGGATTAGGAAGGAAACTAACCTAATATTGTCATGCTTAGATTGAAAGCCAAATGTCTCTCCTACCTCAGACTTAATCAGAAATTAAGTCGAGCTAGGAATCCTAAGGGATCATGCGAATACAGGAGGTAAACAACAAGTAAACACGAAGCGACGCAATCACAGACAACTTCAAGTTGAACTCAAGAAATATGTACAAGTGTCAAAAAAATATTCATAAATGCGCTCGATGATTGATTGAAATTAAAAGGTTAAAAAGTCTAAATTAAATTCTAAAGGAAACTAAAACCTAATTCTAATTCTAAAATTATTAAATTCTAAAACTATCACTAATCTAGTTAAAAAAGGTTAAACAACTAATCTAATTAAAAAAACTAAATTATTAACTAAATAAATTCCAAATACTAAATATTCTAATTAAAAACTAAATTATTAAGAAAATTCTAAAAGTACTGAATAAATTACTAATCTAATTAACTAGAACCTAAGCTAATTATCTAAATAAAAAAATCTAAATAAATAAAAAACTGATTAAAAATATTTAATTAATACTAATTAAGACTAAACTAAATTAACTTTCTCTCTTCCCCACGATTCTCTCTTCCCCAGGTTTTTCTTTCCTCTTCCCAAAACCTTATTCCTCTCCTATATTCTTCTCCTTCTGAACCATTTCTCTCAAACGACTCTCTCCTCTCAAACGACTCTCTTTTACCATTTTTCAGAGCATCCGCTAAAATAAAATAATTAAATAAATACTTAGCGAAAGAGAAAGCAATAATAAACAACAAAAGTCTTACTAGAATGATAAGTGGCTGATGATTTCGCATATGGTGCAAGCTCAATCTTAGTTTCATTAAAACGTGAGACTCGTAGGGAATCCTTCAAGATTTCTTTTGAGTATAAGAATTCATTCAATGAGTTTTTACATCTCAAGTTATGATGCCAACAAGTTAGGGTCCTCAGATGAATAGAATTTTGGTCAACTAAAAGTCAACCCACTCCTAAGGAATTTTCGACCTAGAAGAAAGTTTCTCCTCAACTTCAAGTGAACATGAAAGTTGTTCCTTATGATCTTAGATTTCCAAAAAGTCCTAGAAGTCCTCTTTATCATTTGTACATCTCAAGTTATGGACCTCACAAGGCAATGGCATTTTTAGAAAGTTCATTCTAGGTCATTTGTTTCAATGGACTTTTTCATGAACTTATGGACCTCAAATGCATTTCCAACCAACATGAAACTTGTGCCTAAGAGTCTTATCTCCATCATTGAACTCAATATTCATGAAGGTTGGTGAATTATGTGGCCATATGGACCATTTTAATGTGAAAATTTGACATTTGGTCATGGTTTGGATATCTTACATTACAAGTCACGTTTTGACCTAATTTATGAGTTTTTCCATACAATCACATGACCATAAAGATTTTTACTTCATTTGTGCCAACATGAAGAGGAATTATAAGTCACATTTTCAAAATTCATACTTAAAATGTCATGATTTGAAACTTGGGGTAAGGCTTTATTACATGACCCAAAACCAATCCATATGTTTTCAACACACCCCATTTGCTTGTTTGCTGACCAAAATGAAGGTGTATGTCATGAAAATCGGGTGTGGTGCATAAGGAAATTATTTTTGGCCAAGAGTGGAAATAACACATTATGATAAACATGGGCCTGCATGGTCATTGGAAATCCATCACATAAAAGCATTTTGGCTTGCCCTAATCACCAGATTCGATTGCTTGCGTGAGAGGAGAGAGGATAACTCACAATTTTTCTCAACACTTTCCATTTTCGAATCTCATTTTTCTCTGCAAATCAACTTCAATTGGAGCTTGTTTCTTCTTCATCAAGGCCTAAGGAACAGATTGGAAGCAAGAAAGTGAAGCTTGCGTGCCTTAGAAGAGCCAACAGAGTTTCTCCGTTCAGTAAGCTTCCACCTCTTATTTCTCTCATTCTAGGCATGATTTAGGGACATTATGGGCTGCATCTGAAGCCCTACCTATGGTCGGCCATGTTTGAACCATTGTTGTGCTTGTTTGATGAGGTTTCAGATCATGTGTTCATTTATTCAAGCTTTCATTTCTCTTTATTTAGGAACCTTTTTTATGTTTAAATGTTGGATTCATACTCCTTGCAACCTCAACTTTCGAATGGAACCAGATTTGGCTATTTTTATTGAGTTTTGAACCTTGAGCTCCAGCGAGCTGGCCGGAGAAGACGACCGGAGCCCTAGCTCCGACGTCTGGTTCATTCTCAGGCCAAGGTGATGTGGCTCTAGTTGGACCTTTTGACTCACTAGTTTTTCACTTTTCCATTGGATTGACCAAGGCCACACGTGCGTTGAAATCCAACAGGGATTAATGAAACACAGCGTTTCATTTTTGTGAACTAGCTTGGATCAGTTGGGCCTCAGTTGCTAATCACGCCCCCATGTTATTGGCCCAACGTGTGTTTTGCCTTGTTGCAGTTCATTTCGTATATGCTAGTTACACCCCCACAAAAGTTGTTTTCTTGCATTTCAAGGCTTTATTTAATTTTCAATATTTTTTATTTTTGATTTTATTTTTATTTGCCATTTTATTTTAATTCTGCAATTAAAAATGTTTTATGGTGTGAACCCTAAATTGATCATGGCCATTGACCCTCATTCAAATACCCCCTATGACCAAACGTTTTATCCCAACTAGGTGATAGATTAATGGAGTTTTGAGGGATGGTTTGAGTCATTGTTGATCAATTTTCATTTAGTTTTGCTTTGCTTATTCTTGTCCCTCGATTCATGCTCGATATGGTGGTGCACCCTTGATAATTGATTTATTTGGTGATGCTTTGAGATGAGTTTGACCACGAAACTTTGGTTTCTGTTTTTCATTTGTCCTAGATACCTTGTGACTTTTATTTGGAATTTATTGAACAATTTTCCCATTTTTGATGAAGCTTGCAAGTCAAGTCATCTTAGGAGAGGTTCTTACAAACTAGTTTGACCTAGTTCCTTTGGGAAATGACTTCTATGGATCCCATTTGCACCCTATGAGTCTTGATACTTGTTTATAACATGATTAAGTTTCTGGTTCTTTGGTTTTAGGTCACACATTTGTGTAACTTGTTTCACAAGTTACTTAGAAGTTAGGCATTTCTACTTGTTTTTAAGTGTTCAACATGAGATAGAACTTTGGTTCTTCCATTTGACTTGACTTGGTTCTTGTTTATGCTTTGCTTCCCATGTTGTTTTGAGTTTTCTTCTTATGGTTTCACTTCTGCCCCATTTTCTTTGATCATCATTCAAGGTGATTTGGTATTCATGTTTATGCTTTGAGTTTGCCTTGAATGATGCATCTCTTTTAGCACTTGTTTATTCCTTTCTTTTGCATGATAAATTTGAAATGTTTGGTTGAGATAATTTTCATAGGCTTGTTGCCCAAGCTTCTTTCTCCCATCTTCCCTTTGATCATGGCCTTTTGCATTTGCTTTGTGTTTAACTTTTGTGTAAGTGATTGATGTTTGAATGGTTGTAGGAGTTGTTACTTCTCCCATTTCATCTCACTCTTTTTAACTTGTTTAAGTCAACTTGTTTTGATCATTTATCTTTCTTACATCATTTGATTCTTACTTGTCATCTTTGCATCTGTGCATATCATGTTTGCATTGTTTTTGACTTGTTTAACTCAATTTCTTCTCATCCTCCATTTCATATGTGATTGAATTATCTGTCGTTTACTTGGTCTTTTGCCATGATCCATTAGGATTCCTAGTCCCTCGGTTTAAGATGGGAGTAGGAGAGACATTAGGTGTTCAATCCTTTGCATGATAACATTAGGATAGCTTCTCCCTTTTCAATCCCAACTTTAGGAGCATTGCGCATGATAACATTAGGATTCAGTTCCCCTTAGAGTTTGTGTCTTCTCTTCTCATCTAATAATCTCTTAAGACACTTAATAAAGGATAATAAATGTTGTACGCTACGAGCCTTAAGTACTTGAGGAATGATAGTTAGGAGGCCTCCTCTCAATCTGTCTAGAGTGTTTAGCGTATGCCCTTTGGTCGATATGCGACGCATTCGCTCTCAAGTCATAGTCTTTAGTGCAACATGAGTTACAAACTTAACTCAATTCACTTCTTCATAAAAAACACAAAACAAAACATCCAACCTTTTTATCCTTCGAGATTGTTTGCAAATCATTTTCAAAAAGAGTGTGTCAAGTCTTGGTTTTACCGCAAACAGGTAACGCCTAAGTCTCTAATGGTCGAGCAACAATACTCCTAATTGCTATATTGAAGGTTTAAACCTACTAAATTAAAACACTTGAACCAATCTGTGGTTGTGTCAGCCTGAACTACGTTTGCTCTGATTTCTCATACCAGATGAGGAAAGTAGGCACAGGACGGTGATTTCTTGGCGAGCAACCTTACCTCCCTTCACCCGTAATTTTCCGAACTACGTTGACTCTGACTTTCCCATTGCACGAGGGAATACGTAGGAATAGGGCGGCGATGCTCTATTGAGTCTCTTTTATTTTCTTTTGTCCTTGTGATCCATCCTTTGTTAGATTAACACCCTTTTAGATAGATAACATGTGTGGATCCCATTGAGTACAACAGACGTGAGGGGTGCTCATACCTTCCCCTTGCGTAACCGACTCCCGAACCCAAGATTTGGTTGCGATGACCTGTCTTTTCCCTTTTTTGTAGGTTTTCTCAGATCTTTTCCTTTCCCTCTCTTTAGGATAAATAACGAACGATGGCGACTCTTCTGTCTTTCGCCGGCTCTTTTTTGCAGTAGCGACAGCTGGCGACTCTGCTGGGGAATTCTTCCCATCCCCTATGCGAGTCACTCCTAGCGCTTGTGTGCTTTGTCTTTGGGTGTGTATATATGTGTATATGTGTTGCATTTGTACAGTATTTCATTTGCATTTTACATTCAGCATTTATATCATTATCATATTGCTATGCTGTTGGGTGGGATTGTTCCATTGTGTGATAAGCCAAAACCCAGGCTTGAGTACAACCATAGCATTAGAAGTGGAAAGTAGTGATGGACCTGTATGTTTGACATGCACTAGTCCTCATGAAATTCGCGCTCAGACGAAATTCTCTTTGATGACTACCTTTCCAGTCTGTTTCGGACAGTTGAGAGGATGTTGGATATGAGGATTGTCGACTCTGGGGACCATTCACTTGGAGTCAACTAAGTGAGGCCGCTTCGTTTGACTATGATGCCAAACCAGAAATGGTGAATGTATCATTGTTTCTCGAAAGTCTGTGACGCTGACGACCGCATAGGATGCTAGACCTTGTCAGAGATAGGTTCATACTTGTGAGTGGGGAGGGTTATGCAGGAAACTTTGACCTTCAACCTACCCGGTTTTCTCGTCAGTGTGGACTTTTGGTCTTTGATACAATGGGGTTCCTTATATCAGTGTTTTGTTATTTTCTCACCAAAGCAAAGCTCTGGTTCATCTCAGTTAGCAGCACAACAATCTTGATCCTCTATTGCATTTGCATTTTAACGTTGACATGTATTTGTGTTTCAGGTGCATATTTTCTTCTTGATTCTAGTAATCTAATCCACTGTCAGCATGAAGCCCAGCTTGAAGAGAACAGTAGTATACATGTTTCCAACACCAGATATAGGGTCCTTGCTCAGTATGATCTATGCAGTTGATCACAGTGTGATGGAAGATTTCAAGAAAGACTATGGGAAGATTCTGAGTTATGTCTGCAAAGCTTCATTGTTTGAGTTAGGAGGTCTTCATACATTGCTTCAGTTCTATGATCCTCAGCTGCGATGTTTCACCTTCTCGGGATATGTATTGACGCCTACTTTGGAAGAATTATGCTTCTAGGAGTCCCAGTTCTAGAACAAATGCCTTTCTACCATTCTGAAGCAAAACCCAACTTGACAAAGTTAGAAAATTCCCTTCACTTGGATGTTTCTGAATTAGAGGGAAAGATGATTTGGAGGAATGGAGTATCTGGTTTTCCATTACCTTTCTTGGTGGGTAAAGTTCAGTATTTTGCAAAAGAAGGATGTTGGATTATCTTCAATGCAATCTTGGCTCTTTGTATCTATGGTATAATATTGTTTCCCAACATCCCGGATCGTGTTGACTTGGATGCCTTTCATATATTCGCCTCCAAGAATCCTGTGCCAACACTCTTAGGAGATGTTTATCATTCTGTCCACTATAAGAATGAGAACAGAAGAGGGAAGATTGTCTCCTGTTGTGTGCCTCTCCTGTGTAGGTGGTTTATTTCGCATCTGCCCAAGTTTGGTCCTTTTGTTGACATCTCTGACACTGATGTTTGGTCAGAAAGGGTCATGGGTTTAACTTCTGAGAATATTGTGTGGTTTCATAGAGACCTTTTGAGTGAGGAGATTGTTTACAGCTGTGGTAATTTCCCCAATGTTCCATTGATTGGGAGAAAGGGGGCATTAATTATAACCCTGCTCTCGCAATCAAACAGTTTGGTTACGCTCTAAGAGAACCTCCAAAGGAAGAAGAAATACAGGAATCTTTGTATTTCACCGGTTTAATTGACAATGAGACCTTAATCAGATTGGAAAAGGTTGGGGTAAAATTCACCGTAAAAGAAAATCTTCATTGGGCAGGAGTGATTGTAGAGCTTATGGGCCATACGTGGAATGAATCCAGGAAAGAGTTGAGAGACTATTGATACCCTTTCCGGTCAGAGAACCTTTGTATCCCCTGATAGTTGAAGAGCCAACAACAGTTAATATTCAGAAATACAATTGACTGTGGGCTGAAAAGGAAGAACTACACAAGGCGAACGAAGAGTTGGAGAAGGAAATCAGTCATCTTAGAAGGGAAAAGAATCAGGCCTCCCACTCATTCAAGAAGCAGACAGAGATAGTGAACAAGATGGGTAGAGAGTTAACAGAAGAGATTTGCGCCCGAGAGCGAGTGGGTCGAGACTTGAAAAGCGTCAGTGATGTTCTCAAAGATAAGAAGAAGGAGCTATAGAGAGCGCATTTGGAGATATCAAAGATCAACGCTCAATGGAGTGCTATCCTGACTAACAACAAAGAAAGAGAAGATGGACTTTGTCAACAGATTGTCAAGTTTAAGACTCAACTCCGTGTAAAAGATGAGGTAGATCCAGGTGAATCCACTTGTCGATACGAAAACGACCGCAAGTTACGCAAAGCTCTTGCAATGTTGTAAGAGTTTAAGTTGAGAGCAGATCTGAAGAGGCCTAAGCTTGAAGTTGCATTTGGGGAAGGTGCCTGGGAAGATTATGCTCAAGGCTTGCAAGCTACCATCATCAGGAGGGAGTTGCTTATCCAGGGATTGATTGCTATGCCTGATCACCCTGATATGAAGGAGTTATTGGAGGAGTTTTAGACTCGTTGTCGCACTTGATGCATTTTCTCTTTTCTATGTTATTATTTTGTACTTTTACCATCACCAGGATTGTAGGATGAGGTCATGTTGACTCAGTTGTATTTTCCTTGGTTATGTGATGTGTATTGATACTCTATTTCTCATTTTATTTATGAGAGAAGTTTCTTGGCTCCATCTGTTGGCTCTTCATTCTCCTATTGTTCCCGTGGGACTAGAATCAAGGGGAAGATTTCCCTGAACCATATTTACATGTCTGCATTTTGCATCATTTTTCATATTGCATTGCAGGTGTTCTGATTCCATTTACCTTATTTATTTTTGTGGTTTTCTCAACACTGTTTCAGGAATTAAGACTGCACAGTTCACCGCTATTCAACAAGGGGAAATCAACAAAAGGCCATGGATCAAATTCAACTTGAGCTACAGAAGTTCTGTGACCGCATGGCACAATTCATGGACCTGATGCAAGGGGTCGCTAACGGTTAGGAACAGTTGACAATGCTGGTGCAACCTTTGATTGCTAGGGTTGACAGAAGTGGAGTTCTGCATGGTGGGATCACTGTTGTTCCTCCTCCAGCTGACAATTGCACTCTTCATGCCAATGCCATCCCAACAGTTGTCATTCCTCCGGGCGGAGGTAATCAGAATGGAGTTCATGTTCTAGAGGCAACATGCGCTGTACATGGAAATGCTGGTCCTTAGTGGGAGGAGGACGAACAAGATGATATTTTCTCCATGGGAGATCTGGGAGCAGGTTTGCAGTCTGATATGGACAGGAGGTTCAAATTGATAGAAGAGAAGATGAGGAACCTTGAAAATCAGAATTCTCTTGGTCTGGACATGTCAAACTTAGGGCTGATCCCAGGTCTAAGGATTCCACCGAAGATCAAGGTCCTAGACTTTGACAAATACAAGGGGACGACCTGTCCCAGGGTGCATCTTCGTTCATACTACAGAAAAATGTCTGCATACTCTGATGACGAGAAGTTGTTGATGCACTTCTTTCAGGATAACCTGTCTGTTCCATCATTAGAGTGGTATATGGGTTTGAAGCTGATCAATATTAGAATCTGGAAAGACTTGGCGGAGGCTTTTGTCTGATACTATCTATATAATAGTGATTTGGCACCAAACCGTGTGCAGTTGCAGAATCTTTCGCAACGGAGTAATGAGGGATTTAAGGAGTACTCCCAGAGGTGGCGCGAACTTGCTGCAAGGGTTCAACCTTCCATGGTGCAGACAAAACTCATTGACATGTTTGTGGCTACATTGCCTGGTGTGTACTACGAGAAGTTGATAGGGAATATGTCTGGTAGCTTTTCAGATTTAATCATCACTGGTGAACGAGTTGAAAATGGGATTAAATTGGGAAAGATCCAAGCGGGAGAGGGATCCTCATCTAGAGGAGGAAGGAAGAACTTCGGTAACAAGAAGAGGGAAGGAGAAACGAACGCGGTCTCAGGATACAGGAATAATAACAGAAATAGAAACAGAAATCAACAATATCATCAGCAACAGCCTCAGGTTGCGAGTATTGCTATTCTAGCAATGCAGCCTCAACAACAACCACGTCCACAACAACAGCAACAACAACAAAATTACGCACCGCGGCAATTCCAAGATCGCATAAGGACTATGAATAGACATTTTGACGCACCACCAATGTCGTATTCGTAATTGTTACAACATTTGATGCAGCTACAGTTGATTCAAAAGAGGACGCTGGCACCTTTGACTGGCGCGCGACCCCTAGGGTATGACAAAAACGCTAGATGTGACTTTCACTCAAGCGCTCCCGGCCATCATGTAGACAACTGTAAGGCCTTCAAACATAAGGTTCAGGGCCTTATAGATAGCAAGGCAATCAATTTTACAAATAATGCGCCTAATGTTGTTCAAAATCCTATGCCCAACCATGGAGCGGCTGGGGTAAATGCTATTGTGGAGGAAGAGAATTTGAATTTGGTGACCAACATTGAAGAGGTGAGAACTCCTTCGAGTTTTGTAAAGAGTAGGTTGTTGAAGGGTGGAGTGTTTCCAAGCTGTATTCAAGACTGTGAAGGTTGTTTGGCTTGTTCTGAGGGATGTGAGGACTTGAAAAATCATGAGCAGAGATTAATGAATGAAGAAAGCATGCTACAATTTGACAGAATTGGTGAAGAGAAAGATGAGAAGGTGATTGGTCAAGAGTAGGATGAGGTTGCCACAATCTCAATTCCTTTTAGAACCATTAACATATATGCGCCGCCGAGGCCAGCTACCGTTATAATCACCAAGGCAGGGCCTGTGCCTTACGAAAGCACTAAAGCAATCCCGTGGAATTATGGCCAAAAACAAGAGCTGAAGGGAACGACGTTTGATTCAGTGGATAATTTGGTGGGAACAGGCAGAATGACGAGAAGTGAGAGGTTGTTTGCACCTCCAGAGGCTAATGTTGAAAGACCAGATAAAGGAAAGGGGAAGGTTGTTGTTGAAGAAAGTTCTGAATGGGATGAGAAGGATGCTTTGTTGAAAGACGCCGATGAATTCATGCATCTGATTAGAAAAAGTGGCTACAAGATTGTTGACCATCTACAACAAACCCCGTCAAAAATATCAATCTTATCATTATTATTATGATCTGAGGCACATCAGAATGCCCTTTTGAGGATTTTAAACACTGCGTATGTGCCACAAGAGATACCAGTGAACCAACTGGAAGGAGTGGTGGCGCATGTGAACGCTGGAAATGGATTAGGATTTACTGATCTTGACTTGACACCTAAAGGAAGAAACCATAATCACGCCCTGCACATTTCCATTGAGTGCAGAGGAGTTGTATTATCTCATGTTCTGGTGGATATTGGGTCTTCACTTAATGTGTTGCCCGAAAAGGCTTTGATGAAGCTTGACACCCAAGGAGTAATATGCACTCCTAGTGATCTGATTGTGCGAGCGTTTGATGGAACAAGGAGGTCTGTGTTTGGAGAAGTAACTCTTCCTATCCAAGTTGGGTTGGAGGTTTTTGACGCTGTCTTTTACATAATGGATATCCAACTAGCATACAGTTGCTTGTTAGGTCGGCCCTGGATTCACTCGGCAGAGGCAGTAACATCGACTCTACATCAGAAGCTAAAGTATATGGTGGTGGGTAACATTGTCACTGTTTGTGGTGAGGAGGACATAATGATCAACCATTTATCCTCGTTCAAGCATTTGAGGCGGTCCAGCTCAGAGAAAAGGCGCCAGTTGTGGGTAGAGTCCCTGAGGTTGCTATGTCCTCATTCAAAGAAGCGCAAGTTGTGGTAAAGTCTAAATCATCTCAAGGTTGGGGGTAGGTGTTGAGTATCCCCAATAAGTAAGATAAGTTTGGATTAGGGTACAGCCCGTCTTCTTCTTCTTCACAGACCGCTCCACACTACAGGGGACCAGTTCAGTTTACAAGTGGCGGAGTGATATTTGACCGAATCAACGATGTGTCCGAGGATGACGGTGATAGTGACTGTGATATGGATGCATGGATCTAACCATGTGTTCCCAGTCAAAGCCTGAGCAACTGGACTATTGAAGAAGTTGTCCAAGTGACCCGTGAAGAGTAATTATCTTGTTTTCTGATTATGTGTATCCCTATGTTCTACCCGGAGCATAGTGGTCTTTGTCTGTAGGATCTTATCCTTGTTTATGTTTTGAACAATTGTTGTATCATTAATCAAAGGGCGTTTTTGCATTCAAATATTGTGATCCTTGTTTTTCTTGTTTTTATTTTTAACAATAAAATGGAAATGTGGTTTATGTTGTTTGCATATCATTTTAAGCATCAAATCATCATCATTGCAGGTTTCACATCGCAGATGCCACCGATTTAGACTCGTCTATGATTCGGTATGACTTTGATAATCCAATCTTTCAAGCTGAAGAAGAGATTGAAGAAGACGAAGACTTGCCTGAAGAGCTCGCCAGGTTGCTGAGACAAGAGGAGAAGGTTATTTTGCCTCATCAGGAGGAGATCGAAGTCGTTAACCTGGGTACAGAGGAAGACAGAAAAGAAGTCAGAATAGGGGCTGCTTTAGAGGATGATGTTAAACAAAGACTGGTAGAAGTGCTTTGAGAGTATAAAGATGTCTTTGCTTGGTCATATGAAGATATGCCCGAACTTGATATGGATATTGTGGTTCATCGCTTGCCTCTTCGAGAAGAGTGCCCACCTGTGAAACAGAAGCTAAGAAGAACCAGACCATACATGGTAGTTAAGATCAAAGAAGAGGTCCAGAAACAGTTGGACGCCGGATTTCTTGCCGTGACGAACTACCCTACGTGGGTCGCTAACATCGTACCTGTACCTAAAAAGGATGGTAAGGTCAGGATGTGCATAGATTACCATGATCTAAACAGAGTGAGCCAGAAAGACGATTTCCTGCTCCTCCACATTGATGTGCTAGTTGATAACACAGCCCAATATTCAGTGTTTTCCTTCATGGACGGTTTCTCCGGGTATAACCAGATCAAGATGTCCCCGGAGGACATGGAGAAAATGACCTTTACCACGCCGTTGGGGACTTTTTGCTATAAGGTAATGCCCTTTGGATTAAAGAATGCAGGGGCAACCTATCAGTGGGCGATGGTCACTTTGTTTCATGATATGATTCATCATGAGATTGAGGTCTGTGTTGATGTCATGATCGCAAAGTAACAAATGGAGGAAGAGCATCTGGTGAATCTGGTGAAGCTTTTCGAGAGGTTAAGGAAATTCAGACTAAGGTTGAATCCGAACAAGTGCACTTTTGGTGTACGGTCGTGAAAGCTATTGGGGTTCATAGTCAGTGAAAAAGGAATCAAGGTTGATCCTTTAAAAATAAAGGCTATAAAAGAGATGCCAGTGCCGAAAATAGAGAAGGAGGTTCGTGGTTTCTTGGGTAGATTGAACTATATTGCAAGGTTCATATCTCACCTCACAGCCACGTGTGAACCAATGTTCAAGCTATTAAAGAAAGATCAGGCGGTGGTCTGGAATGAAAATTGCCAAAGGGCAATTGAAAAAATAAAGGAATATTTGCAAGAGCCTCCAATACTGATGCCCCCAGTGGCAGGAAGACCATTGATAATGTACTTGACGGTTCTTGAGAATTCCATGGGTTATGTTCTCAGTTAACACGACGAGACAGGAAGAAAAGAACATGCCATCTATTATTTGAGTAAGAAGTTCACAGATTGTGAGTCCAGATACTCAATGTTAGAAAAGACGTGTTGTGCACTTGCTTGGGCCGCCAAACGCCTAAGGCAATATATGCTGAATCACACAACCATGCTGATTTCGAAGATGGATCCGATTAAGTATGTGTCCAAAAAGCAAGCGCTTTCGGGAAGGATTGCTAGATGGCAGATGTTTTTGACAAAATACGACATTCAGTACGTCTCCCAAAAGGCTATCAAGGGGAGTGTTCTGTCAGAATATCTCGCAGAGCAACCAATCGATGATTATCAGCCGATGAAGTTTGAATTTCCTGATGAGGATATCATGTTCTTGAAAATGAAATATTGCGATGAGCCGTTACCGGATGAAGGTTCTGAGATAGGCTCCAAGTGGCAAATGATTTTTGACGATGCTGTTAACTCCTATGGTAGTGGAATTGGGGCCATCATTACCACTCCCCATGGTTCACACATACCATTTATTGCCAGATTAAAATTTTCATGCACCAATAACGAAGCCGAGCATGAAGCATGTATCATGGGCATTGAAGAAGCGATCGACCTGAGAATTATGAACCTTGATATTTATGGTGATTCAGCTTTGGTAGTCAATCAGATCAAAGGAGAATGGGAGACTTGTTAGCCTAACTTGATTCCCTACATGAACTATGCGAGGAGGTTGTTACCTTTCTTTGACAGGGTAGAGTTTCATCACGTGTCAAGAGCGAAAAATCAGATGGCAAATGCCTTGGCTACATTATCCTTGATGTATAAGGTGAATTATTGGAACGACACTCCGAGAATTCTCATCTCCCGCCTCGATAGGCCAGCATTCGTATTTTCAATAGAGGAAGCTTCAGATGGGAAACCATGGTATTATGATATCCGGAACTTTCTTAAGAATCAGGTATACCCGCCTGGGGCATCGAGCCGGGATAAGAAGACTTTGAGAAGATTGTCTGGAAACTTCTATCTGAACAAGGATGATGTACTCTACCGAAGAAACTTTGATCTGGTTCTGTTGAGATGTGTGGATGAAAAAGAAGCAGGTTTGCTTATGGAGGAAGTCCACGAGGGTGCTTTTGGTACGCATGCAGGCGGACATGCAATGTCTCAGAAACAGTTGAGGGCAGTCTATTGTTGGATGACCATCGAGTCTGATTGTTTCTAATACGCCAAGAAATGCCATAAATGCCAGATTTGTGCTGATAAATGCATGTACCGCCAAGTCCTCTGAATGTCATGGCGTCTCCCTGGCCCTTTTCCATGTGGGGCATTGATATGATCGGTAAGATTGAATCGACCGCATCCAACGAACACCGCTTCATCTTAGTGGCAATTGATTATTTCACTAAGTGGGTTGAAGCAGCTTCTTTCGCCAATGTCACCAGACAGGTCGTGGCTCGATTCATCAAGAAGGACATCATTTGTTGTTACGGAGTGCCTGAAAGAATTACTACTGATAATGGTTCGAATTTGAATAACAAGATGGTGAAGGAAATGTGCTAGAGTTTCAAAATCGAGCATCACAATTCTTCTCCTTATCCCCCAAAGATGAATGGCGTTGTTGAGGAGGACAACAAGAACATCAAGAAGATTGTGGAGAAGATGGTTGTGACCTAAAAAGATTGGCACAAGATGTTGCCCTTTGCATTACACTGATATCGTACTTCGATACATACTTCAACTGGGCAACTCCTTTCTCGCTAATGTATGGTATGGAAGTTGTCCTACCATTGGAAGTCGAGATTCCTTCATTGAGAGTTTTGGTTGCCGTCAAACTTGATGAGGCAGAGTGGGTGAAGACCAGATTGAATTAAATTAGCATGATGGACGATAAGAGGTTGGCATCCATTGCATATGGCCGTCTGTATCAAAGCAGGATGAAGAAAGCTTTTGATCAGAAGGTGCGCCCACAGAGCTTTTGGGCAGGTGATTTAGTGTTGAAGCGGATTCTCCTTCCACAGATAGATCACAGGGGCAAATGGACTCCAAACTACGAAGGTCCATACGTGGTAAGGAAATTTTTCTCCGGAGGAGCCTTACTACTCTCGACCATGGATGGCGAAGATTTCACGTCCCCTATGAACACAGACGCGGTTAAAAAATACTTTGCTTAAAAGAGACCCGCTGGAATAAAAAAGAAAATCCAGGCAAAAATGGGGCATCCCGGCGAACCATAAAAAGAATGGGTTCGGGCAAAAATTAGGGATAAAAAGAAAAAGAATGTAAACCCGCAAAGTTGAAAACCTAAAAAGGCGACTTTGGAAAAAATGGGTATCCCGGTGAATCAAAAACCCGCAAGGGAGATTCAGGAAAAAGTTAGGGATTTGAAAAGCAAATGACTGCGGTCTGTGTATTGATCTTTTGAGTATAGTGGATTCTGGGAGAACCCGAGGGTCAATCAATCAAGTCAGTCTCTTCGGAAGATGAATCATCAGAAGAAGCATCAAAGTCATGTGAGTCATAGATGAATCGACACATGGTGGTTGTCTGTACCACATTGCCGACATTTTGTATAGTTTCTTGCATTTCTGTACTATTTGCGCAACTTTCTATTTTCAGGAGTTGCATCTGTTGTAAATCTGCCTATTTACAGGTCATTTATCAATGAAGTACGTGTTATTCAGAAAGCTTTTGTGCTTGTTTTAGCTTTTACTATTTTGTTTGCAAAAGACGCCTGATGTTTTTGAAAAAACTTTGCATACATGAACTTGTGAGCTTTACTAATAATCATTAAAACTTTGATTTGCTTGAACGACATCATGGACGATAACCAAAATAGCTCTTGTTGTATACATGATACTTTGTTTGTATTTGTTGCAGGGTTATCATTCCCGAGACTATTCCAGAGGTGCATCCCCAGTAAGGTCACCTTGTCTTTGTCCCCACAATAGGAAGATGTGCGGTCTGAGACTAGTGCCTCCCCAGCAGGTTGGGTTTATACATGTGATCAAAGGCCATCCTCAATAGGTGGAGCTTGTACACCTATCCTCAGCAATCCAAATGCATATATCTTATCCCTTAGCAGGTGAATTTGGGATTATTCCCTTAGCAGTGGGACGAGTGCAGTGTTGTTGCCCCCACAGAGTCTAAGTCTTTGGGTCCTTTCCCATCGGAGTCTAGGTCAGTGATTCATCCCCCAAGTGAAGGTCGATATTTTTGAGTTTATTTCTCATTTCCCTAAATAGAGGTCGATGATGATTCCCTCAATGGGTGTTCCTCGATGAAGTTGTTATCCGCAATAGAATCCAGTTGGATATTGGTATTCTTCAGAGCGAGTTCTTTGGGATGTTAATCTTACTTTTCATCCCATGCATATTAGATCTTTACCCCTAATCCCCAGCGAAATCGGCGGAGTAGTTTTCTTCCTCGCATAATGGAATTGACTGAGAGATTGGTATCCTCCATCCTCAGAGAGAGTTTGGTATAGTTTCCCAATAAATCTTATCCATTATCCCTAGCTAATAGCGGATTCAATCTTCAATAGAGCAGAATCTCTGGTAGAGTGGAGTTTATCCCCATCAGTTTGTTTTGTACCTTAGAATATTTCTGGCGCTCTAGGAGGCCATCCCGGGCTGATTTCCCCAGCAGAGTGGATTTGTTCTCCCTAGCGAAGTCATTTGTTCCCCAAAAAGGTTGTATTCTAGTACGCCATCCAGGGTTGTTTTCCTCAGCAGAGTTTGATTTGATCCTTAGTGGAGTGGATTTTTTCTCAGCAGAGCTGTTGCATCCAGGAAATTCATTTTCCAAGAAGCCATCCAGGGCTTGTTCTTCCCAGCAAAAGTCCAATTGTATTTGGCACGTCTTGTCTTTCCCCAGCGGAGTTGGTTTCCTCTCTTCAGTATTTATTTTGCTAGAGTGTTTCCTTTGCATTTGAATCGTGCATGGCATTCTCAAACACATAGCATTTCCATTTTTTATGGAGCATTACGTCATTCTCAAACATGTGCATTCGAAACATAAGCCAGGTTGTTACCTATTGTTTTCAGGTGTATCTCCAGCAGACTGGTTTTCTTAAGCCCGTGCGGTATCTAGACCCCGACTATCACTGGTGTTTTCTTTAGCCCGTGCGGTATTCAGACCCTGGCTTCCACCGGTTTACTTACTTAGCCCGTGCGGTATCCAGACCCCAGCTTTCACCGGTTTTATTGGCTCAAGCCCGTGCGGTATCCAGACCCCGGCTTCCACTGATTTATTTCCTTAGCCCGTGTGGCATCCAGACCCCGACTTCCACCGGTTTATTTCCTTAGCCCGTGCGGTATCCAGACCCCGGCTTCCACCGATTTATTTCCTTAGCCCGTGCGTTATCCAAACCCCGGCTTCCACCGATTTATTTCCTTAGTCCGTGTGGTATCCAAACCCCTGCTTCCACCGGTTTATTTCCTTAGCCCGTGTGGTATCTAGACCCCGACTTTCACCGGTTTTATTGGCTCAAGCTCGTCCAGTATCCAAACCTCAGCTTCCACCGGTTTATTTCCTTAGCCCATGCAGTATCCACACCCGGCTTCCACTAGTTTATTTCCTTAGCCCGTGCAGTATCTAGACCCTAGCCTCCACCGGTTTATTTCCTTAGCCCGTGCAGTATCCAAACCCCGGCTTCCACTGGTTTATTTCCTTAGCCTGTGCGGTATCCAGACCCCGGCTTTCACCGATTTTATTGGCTCAAGCCCGTGTGGTATCCAGACCCCGGCTTCCACCGGTTTGTTTCTTTAGCCCATGTGGTATTCAGACCCTGGCTTCCACCGGTTTATTTCCTTAGTCTGTGTGGTATTCAGACCCCAGCTTTCACCAGTTTTATTGGCTGAAGCCCGTGTGGTATCCAGACCCCGGCTTCCACCAGTTTTTTTCTTTAGCCTGTGTGATAATCAGACCTCGGCTTCCACCGGTTTATTTCCTTAGCCCGTGCGGTATCCAGAACCCGGCTTCCACTGGTTTATTCCTTTAAGCCTGTGCGGTATCTAGACCTCGACTTCCACCGGTTTGTTTCCTAAGCCCGTGCGGTATCCAGACCCCGGCCGATGACTTATTTTTGCCTGTGCGGTATCCAGACCGGCAGATTGTGATGTCTTTGACGGATGCGTTTATCTTATCACATTTTCCCCAACAGAGTTTATCAGTTACAATTATCAGTTACGGTTTCTTTTTGTGGTTGGAAAATTTTCGGGTTCTTTGGTATTCAACCATCATTTACCTTGAATGTTTGAAAGCTGTTCACTTTTCACCCCTTCAGGTCCAAGTCGTTTGAATAGGGGAAGCTATTGTACCCCACAATTTGACCAACCTTTTCTTCCTAACTTGGCTTATGTTTCATTTCATTTAGCATTTGCATTTGCATAGCATTGGTTCTAATCAGGGGATCAAGAGGTGTTGTGTTTGCCATTCAATAGGAGAGTTTCTTTGTTCAAGCAAGCAAGGATATCATTGGCAAGTCATCAAGGGTTCATTACCATCAGATTTGGATCAAGAGCTCATGGGGTCTTCGTCTTGGATAATACATGGTTCAAAAGCTCAATGGGAATCTTGAGGGGTCTTTATGGAGCTTGTATGGTTATACAAGTTATATGCAAGGGCCTCAGTCAAAAGATATGGAACTAGGGTTTCATCTGGTCATCTCAAGGTCAACTATGGACTTGAGAAGGTTCAAGACTTGGATCTAAGTCATTGAGGCCATGGGGAATTATCTTAGAGCATCTAAGATGTCATGTTAAGAATCAAATCAAGAGGAATCAAGGGTTGAAGAAGTTACTAATTTAGGGTTTTAGATGATTTCAATGTAAAATCCCCTTCTTTAGTGCCCAACTTCAAGGACATTTTTCCCTATGATGCAAGCTCAATCTCATTTTCATTAAAACATGAGACTCGTAGGGAATCCTTCAAGATTTCTTTTGAGTAAAAGAACTCATTCATTGAGTTTGTACATCTCAAGTTATGATGCCAACAAGTTAGGGCCCTCATATGTATAGAATTTTGGTCAATTAAAAGTCAACCCACTCCTAAGGTATTTTTGACCTAGAAGCAAGTATCTCCTCAACTTCAAGTGAACATGAAAGTTGTTCCTCATGATCTTAGATTTCCAAAAAGTCCTATAAGTCCTCTTTATCATTTCTACATCTCAAGTGATGGACCTCACAAGGCAATGGCATTTTTGGAAAGTTCATTCTAGGTCATTTGTTTCAATGGTCTTTTTCATGAACTTATGGACCTCAAATGCTTTTCCAACCAACATGAAACTTGTGCCTAAGAGTCTTATCTCCATCATTAAACTCAATATTCCTGAAGATTGGTGAATTATATGGCCATATGGACCATTTTACTTTTGGTCATGGTTTGGATATCTTACATTACAAGTCACTTTTTGACCTCATTTTTGAATTTTTCCACACAATCACACGACCATAAAGATTTTTATTTCATTTGTGCCAACATGAAGAGGAATTATAAGTCACATTTTAAAAAATTCATACTTAAAAAGTCATGATTTGAAACTTGGGGTAAGGCTTTATTACATGACCCAAAACCAATCCATATGTTTTCAACATACCCCATTTGCTTGTTTGCTGACCAAAATGAAGGTGTATGTCATGAAACTCGGGTGTGGTGCATAAGGAAATTATTTTTGGCCAAGAGTGGATATCACACATTATGATCAACATTGGCCTGCATGGTCATTGGAAATCCATCACATAAAAGCATTTTGGGTTGCCCTAATCACCAGATTGGATTGCTTGCGTGAGAGGAGAGAGGATAGCTGAAAATTTTTCTCAACACTTTCCATTTTCGAATCCCATTTTCTCTGCAAATCAACTTCAATTGGAGCTTGTTTCTTCTTTATCAAAGCATAAGGAATAGATTGGAAGCAAGAAATTGAAGCTTGCATGCCTTAGAAGAGCCAACGGAGTTTCTCCGTTCAGTAAGCTTCCACCTCTGATTTCTCTTATTCTAGGCATGATTTAGGGACATTATGGGTTGCATCTGAAGCCCTACCTATGGTGGGCCATGTTTGAACCATTGTTGTGCTTGTTTGATGAGGTTTCAGATCATGTGTTCATTTATTCAAGCTTTCGTTTCTCTTTATTTAGGAACCTTTTTGATGTTTAAATGTTGGATTCATACTCCTTGCAACCTCAGCTTTCGAATGGCACCAGATTTGGCCATTTTTATTGAGTTTTGAACCCTGAGCTCTGGCGAGCTGGCCGGAGAAGACGACCAGAGCCCTAGCTTCGGCGTCTGGTTCATTCTCAGGCCAAGGTGATGTGGCTCTAGTTGGACCTCAGTTGAAATCCAGCGTGCGTTGAAATCCAGCAAGGATTAATGAAACACAGCGTTTCATTTTTGTGAACTGGCTTGGATCAGTTGGGCCTCAGTTGCTAATCAGGCCCCCCATGTTATTAGCCCAGTGTGTGTTTTGCCTTGCTACAGGTCATTTGGTATCTCCTAGTTACACCCCCTTGGCTTGTTATGTTTGTTTTATTTCATTTTATTTTCTGCTTTCATTTTATTATTTTAAAAATAGTTTTCACTATCAAAAAATTTCACAAAAATTATTTTCTTGCATTTCAAGGCTTTATTTAATTTTCTATATTTTTTATTTCTGATTTTATTTTTATTTTCCTATTTATTTTAATTGTGAAATTAAAAATGTTTTATGGTGTGAACCCTAAATTGATCATGGCCATTGACCCTCATTCAAATACCCCCTATGACCAAACTTTTGATCCCACCTAAGTGATGGGTTATTGGAGTTTTGAGGGCTGGTTTGAGTCATTGTTGATCAATTTTCATTTGGTTTTGCTTTTCTTTTTCTTGTCCCTCGATTCATGCTCGATAAGGTGGTGTGATAACACGAAATCATATAGATATTTTCATGCATAATTCTACTAAAGTCTAACCGTTTTCGATCCAATTTCGGGTTATTTCCATGTATTTGTCTGATGTTTTTGCAGGTATTCAACGATCACGTCTAAACAAGGCAACATGAAGAAAAGGAGCAATCTCAGATGAAATATGGACGAAAAAGGGGTGAAAACACAATGAAAAGCGCAACAATCAGTTTTTGCTGATGTGACGACCGTCACACGGGTGACGACCATCACACCTTGTGACGACCGTCATGCAGGCAAAAACGCCCCACTCAGATTACACGTCAAAAGAGCAGTTCCAATTCCCATTAAGTGGACCACTACTCCCTAAATTATCTGCCTCAAGGTCCATCATCCTCAGAGATAACCGTTGGGATTCCACTTCTATAAAAAGGGAAGCAGGGGACTTCAAAAAGGGAGCTGCATTCATACCACGAAGTGCTGCCGAATTTAATTTCCAGAGCAATTTACTTTCCAGTTTTTATCTGTATTCATTTCCCTTTACATTTCCTTATTCCCATTTCCGCTCTTTTGTAATTGCTATTGCACTGTACGATCAAATTGGCACTAAAGACCAGAATCCTGCCAACATCTGTGGAGGATCTGCCCAAAGGCCAATTGGCATATTTACAGGTTTTCATTTTGATCGACTTCTGTTTTATTATAATGCAATTTATTATTTATTATTCTTATTTATGTTTTGTTTTTCCAAATTCCATGTCTAGCTAAACTTAGGTAATCGATATGTAGTAATAATTCGAATGGGATTTGATAACTCTTGTTTGAAAACTTTCTTTTCACAAAAGTAATCTATGGTCTAAGTGTTTAAAATTGATTCACGAAATAAACTTCGTCGCGAAAGCGAGAACTTATTTAAAAGTAGTTTTGCCACGAAAGTGGGAAATTAATTAAGATACGAACCAATAAGCGAAAGCTGCGGTAAGGTCAGATAGTAAACACTAGGCATTTGTTTTAATAACAGCGAAAGCACTTTAAAATGAATTAGAACTTAGAGATTTCCAAAAAATGATTTTAACCCCGAACGAGATACGAAAGTGTACGTTTGGCCCTTAGGATTATGATTAGCGTCAACAACCATCGTGAGACGAGAGTTTTCGAATCTCCATTTTCTGCTTAAATAAACTGTGAAAACTATTTCATACACCAATAATTTATCAAATCCCTGAAGAACACAATTACTACGTATCGATTCAATTAATTAAAATCTAAATAGTAATCTTAGTTCCCTCTTTTAGTGACAATCTTATTCCCTTAAAACATATTCTACCTAGCTAAACATAGTAACTCCCGAGAACACTAGTTTGATTACGAGTCCCTGTGGGATCGATATCTATTATTACTACGTGATAGACTGTGCACTTGCAGTTAGTTGTATTAGACATAGAAAGTCCCGATCAAGTTTTTGGCGCCGTTGCCGGGGACCCGTTTAGTCAATAGTGTAACCTTCTGTTACGCCGTATAGACTAGGTGACCAATTTTCATTTTTCCTTTACTAGTGCTGTCGATTGTATGGCAAGAAATCGCCCGCAAAGCGATATCGTAAAACCTTCAGTCGCAGAACTAGAACGCTTCTTACATTTAAGAAGTAGAATCATTGAGTACCAACTCAAACAACTCAAACATAACACTCCCGAACCTCTCACTCCCATTCCCAAATCAGAAGAAGAAGAACCAGAGATGGCTGAAGGACCTCCGAACAAACCGTTGAAGGCATACGCTACACCATCCCAGATGGAGCCTAGAAGTAGCATTGCTGCCCCAGCTATTACCCGAAATGATTTTGAGCTGAAACCATCATTGCTGTCGGCTGTAAACCAAAACCAATTCTCAGGAAACGCAACTGAGGATCCGAACGAACATCTAACGAAGTTTGTACAATACGCAGACACAGTGAAAGCAAATGGAGTAACTCCAGACGCGATAAGACTTCGTCTTTTCCCATTCTCTCTTAGAGACAGAGCATGGACATGGTTACAATCGTTACCATCCAACTCCGTTACGACGTGGGAGCAATTGAAGAACGTCTTCTTAGCGAGATATTTTCCGCCAAGCAAAACTGCTATGCTTAGAGCTCAAATCAACGGATTTCGACAGAAAGATATTGAATCTCTTTACGAAGCATGGGAACGATTCAAAGATATGATGAGAACATGTCCTCACCACGGTCTAGAAGACTGGGTGACAATCCATACTTTCTATAATGGGCTTCTATACAATACTAGATTGACAATAGACGCTGCCGCGGGCGGTGCACTTATGGATAAGCCATACGATGAAGCCTATCAATTAATAGAAAACATGTCACAAAACCATTGCCAATGAGGAGGTGAACGCACTCCAAATGAGAAAACCTCAGCGAAAGGTGGGATGTACGAAATCAGCAGCCTTGAAAAGTTCAATGCTAAAGTAGATGCTCTAGCACAGAAGATCGATAGTCTGACCGTTAACCCCACTGCAACTGTCGCTGCAGTAACTCCAAATTACGAGTTATGCGGAAGCACCACTCATAATGCACCCGAATGCCCATTGCTAGCCGGAATCCCGCCAGACCAGGTAAATTATGCTCAAGGAAATCCCTATGCAAATACCTACAACCCAGGTTGGCGAAATCATCCAAACTTTTCTTACAAAAGCGAAAATGCATTGCAAATGCCTACTGCTCAGCAAGGATATCAGAAACCAGATGCTCAGAATGCACCTAGGAAATCGAACCTCGAATTGATGATGGAAAAGTTCATAGCTACTCAAGCTCAAACGAACAAAGAGTTCCTGAATCAAAACATACACACTAGCGAGCAAATTAAACAGTTGACAGGAAAAGTAGACGCTTTAGCCACCCACAACAAAATGTTAGAAACACAGATATCACAAGTGGCTCAACAACAAGCATCTGCTGCCGCACCCACTGGCACATTTCCTGGACAACCCGAACAGAATCCCAAAGGCCAAGCAAATGTTGTGATACTAAGAAGTGAGAAAGAATTGGAAGAACCGATCGATCCGAGGACCGAAAGCTCAGCCATGCAACAGAAACCAACTGAACAAGCAGAAAAAGAATCTGAGTTAGAGAAGAAGGAGGACAACGAGAAGGAGGATACCGCAAGTGAAAAACCTCAAGCACCTCCAGCGCCATATAAACCACCTATTCCTTATCCGCAAAGGCTAATAAACTCTAAAACTTCAGGACAGTTTAAGAAATTTGTAGAGCTCCTTAAACAGCTGAATATTACTATTCCTTTTACAGAAGCGATAACTCAAATGCCGTCATACGCTAAATTTCTCAAAGAGATCCTGTCGAATAAGAGAAAGATCAAGGATAATGAAACAGTTACACTTACTGCAGAGTGTAGCGCTATTATTCAGAACCACATGCCTCCTAAATTAAAAGACCCAGGTAGTTTCTCCATACCCTGCGTCATAGGAAAGTTCGTAATAGACAAAGCTCTATGCGATTTAGGAGCCAGTATCAGTGTTATGCCTTTATCTATATGCAAAAAGCTGAATATGGGAGACCTCAGGCCAACCAAAATGTCCGTACAATTAGCTGACAGATCAGTAAAATACCCCGTCGGAATACTGGAAAACGTTCCAGTACGCATAGGACAATTCTACATTCCAACCGACTTCATAATCATGGACATCAAGGAGGACACTGTAACCCCAATTATCTTAGGAAGACCATTCCTAGCTACAGCCGGAGCGATTATAGACGTGAAGAAAGGAAGGCTAACATTCGAAGTAGGAGAAGAAAAGATAGAGTTCATTCTCACCAAGTTCTTACAAGCACCAGCAATAGACGATACCTGCTATTTAGTAGACGAAATTGACGAATGCATAAGAGAACTTGAAAATGAAGAGACCACGTATTCGGAAATAATAAAGATTCAAATACCCGACATTTCTGAAGACGACAATTGGCGTAAACCGTATAAAGACGACAGCCTAAGCGAAAGCTTAGCACTGACCCCAAACCATATGCCAGGTCCGAAGAACCCATCTTTAAAACTTAAAACACTACCCAAAAACCTCAGATATGAATTTCTAGACGATGAACTAAAAAGACCAGTGATAGTCAACGCCGACTTAAGACAACCCGAAACCGAAAAGTTATTAGAAGTCCTAAAGAAGTACCCCACCGCGTTAGGCTATAACATAAGCGATCTAAAAGGTATGAGCCCTTCGATTTGTATGCATCGAATTACAATAGAGGAAGACTCTAAAACCTCTCGAGAGCATCAGAGAAGACTGAACCCCATCCTGAGCACTGTAGTCAGAGATGAAGTAAAGAAATTACTAGATGCAGGAATCATCTATCCGATCTCTGATAATGAATGAGTTAGCCCAGTTCATGTCGTACCAAAGAAAGGAGGAGTCACGGTAGTTAAAAACGAAAAAGGCGAATCAATAACGAAAAAAGTCGTGACTGGAAGCAGGATGTGTATTGATTATAGGAAGCTTAACAAGGCTACGCGCAAAGATCACTTCCCGCTACCCTTCATAGACCAAATGTTGGAAAGATTAGCGAAACATTCATATTTCCGCTATCTAGATGGTTACTCAGGATTCTTCCAAATTCCCATCCATCCTGATGACCAAGAAAAGACTACATTCACCTGTCCTTACGGTACTTTTGCTTACCGCCGAATGTCGTTCGGACTCTGTAACGCTCCAGCAACCTTCCAAAGATGCATGATGGCAATCTTCGCAGATTTCATAGACGACATTATGGAAGTGTTTATGGACGATTTCTCGGTATGTGGAAAAAGTTTCGAAGGATGCTTACAAAACTTAGAAATGGTACTAGAACGTTGCGTAAAAGTAAACCTCGTCCTAAATTGGGAGAAATGCCATTTTATGGTCCGACAAGGAATAGTTCTAGGACACGTCATATCAGATAGAGGGATTGAGGTAGAAAAAGCTAAAATAGAGATTATAAAAGATCTCCAACCTCCAAAATCCGTACGAGAAATACGGAGTTTTCTAGGACATGCCGGTTTCTACAGAAGATTTATAAAAGATTTCTCGAAAATCACAAAACCTTTGACCGGCCTGTTAATGAAAGATGTTGAGTTCGTCTTCGACGACGACTGTTTAAAAGCATTCGAAACATTAAAATCAGCCCTTATCACCGCACCAATCATGCAACCACCCGATTGGAGACTACCGTTTGAAATCATGTGCGACGCGAGTGATTACGCTATAGGCGCAGTTCTAGGACAAAGGAAGGACAAGAAACTCCATGCTATCTACTATGCTAGTAGAACCTTAGATCCTGCCCAAATGAACTACGCTACCACAGAAAAGGAACTTCTAGCAGTTATATTTGCGCTTGACAAATTCCGTTCTTACTTAGTAGGAGCAAAAATTATAATATACACAGACCACGCTGCCATAAGGTACCTAATAAGCAAAAAGGATGCCAAACCAAGACTATTGAGATGGACCCTGTTACTACAAGAGTTTGACTTAGAAATCGAAGATAAGAAAGGAACCGAGAACGTTGTTGCAGATCACTTATCCCGAATAGAAGGCATCAGACACGAACCAGTACCGATAAATGACGATTTCCCGTACGAACGTCTGATAGCCAAATTAGAAAGTGACATACCCAACTCAATCTCGGAAGATCCAGAATTTGAAAAAGCCGTAGAAGCCGTCTATGCCCAAGTCACATTACCTTGGTATGCTGACATCGTTAATTACCTCGCTGCGGGCGTGCTTCCACCATATCTTACTTATCAGCAAAAGAAGAAATTCTTCCACGATCTAAAACACTATTATTGGGACGAACCCCTACTCTTCAAGAGAGGGGCCGACAACATATATCGTCGCTGTGTCCCAGAGGAAGAAATAGAAAATATTATTTCCCAATGCCACTCAGCACCATATGGTGGTCATGCTAGTACGTCCAAGACGTGCGCTAAGATTCTCCAAGCCGGTCTATTCTGGCCTAATCTCTGGAAAGACGTTCACATCGCTGTGCAAAAGTGCGATAGATGCCAACGAACTGGCAACATCTCACGACGCGATGAAATGCCTCAGAAAGGAATCTTAGAGGTAGAAATCTTCGACGTCTGGGGAATAGATTTCATGGGACCTTTCCCTCCTTCTTTTGGAAATAACTACATACTCGTCGCTGTCGATTACGTGTCTAAATGGATAGAAGCCATAGCTGCTCCAACAAACGACGCACGAGTAGTAATCAAACTCTTCAAGAACACAATCTTTCCTAGATTCGGTGTACCCAGACTCGTCATTAGTGACGGAGGATCTCACTTCATATCACGAATATTCGATAAACTTCTTTCTAGATATGGAGTCAGGCACCGAGTAGCTACACCCTATCATCCGCAAACTAGCGGACAAGTAGAGGTCTCGAATAGAGAAATAAAACAGATCTTGGAAAAGACTGTCGCTACCTCGAGAAAAGATTGGTCATCGAAGCTGCAAGAAGCTTTATGGGCTTATAGGACCGCATTTAAGACACCAATAGGTACTACCCCCTATAAATTAGTTTACGGTAAATCCTGCCATCTCCCTGTAGAATTAGAGCATAAGGCCTTTTGGGCCATTAAGATACTCAACTTCAACTACACCGAGGCAGGAGAAAAGCGAATCTTGAACTTACACGAGTTGGAAGAACTTCGATTAGACGCTTACGAAAATGCCCGTATCTACAAAGAACGAACTAAAAAGTGGCATGATAAACGTTCAATCAGGAAACAATTCAGTGTGGGAGACATCGTATTGCTCTTTAATTCACGATTAAAACTCTTCCCAGGTAAACTAAAATCTAGGTGGTCTGGACCCTATGAAGTGACTAAAGTACTTCAGAGTGGAGCTGTTGAAATTACCGATAAGACAAATGCACCATTTATCGTAAACGGGCAACGTCTAAGACATTACAATAAGAACGACAACAGTCCTCAAGTCAGCAATATAACATTGCTTGAGCTTCCGGCTCAGACACCCGCATAGCTTCTCACCAAGCTATCGTCAGGCTTTAGACGTTAAAAACAGCGCTTACTGGGAGGCAACCCAAATTTCCCTCGTTATTGCATTTCATTTTTCTTTAAAATTCTACTTTGAAAAATCCAACAAAAATTCTAAAATTACTACTACTTTCTACTTTCGTTCATTTTCGTACTTTTATTCTTATTTTATTTTTTCTCTTTTGTCTTTTGTTTCTACCACTTTTCGTTTCTAAAAATCCTGACTTCAATTTCCTGTTTCAAACTTTTCAGGATTTTTAAAGTCTTCAAAACATTCCTTCTGTTTTCTCCGAACTACCTGCGAATATGGCCGAGTACGACTTCACAAAGGTTCACTTCCGAGGACTCGCTCAAAAGGCAAGATTTGCAGCACTGACCGAAAGAGAATTCGCCTTAACGCTGTATTATGATAAGGCTACTATGGATAAACTAGGGATCACAGATAGCATTCAATACCTGTTCAGTCAACTAGGTTGGGAGAACACTCCTCTGAAAACACGTTTCGCTACCTACAAGGATCTTACCTATGAATTCCTTAGTTCTTTCAGATACACACCTAACTATGGTTTTGGATCCAGCACAGAGTTGATTACCTTCCGATTGTTCGGAATGGACCAAACCCATAGCCGGATGTCACTAGCTAACCTCCTAGGATTCCCTAGCGGACCGCATGTGTTCATCAGTGCAGAAGATGACGATATTAATTTGCAACTCGATCACTTCTAGGGTAGAATCACAGGCGACTATCACCCTGAACCAGACAAAATGTACAATGATGACATTCACAACCCAGCCTTCAGATACTTCCATAAGATACTAGCTCACACCTTGTTTGGAAAAGAAGAAAATATTACCACAGTGTCTAAGGAGGAGTTATTCATCATGTTCTGTGCTTCTCAGGGACGGACAGTAAATGCAGTGCCTTTCATGATAAGATCTTTCAAACGCCTCACGCTGGAACCTCATACACCTATTCTTATAGGAGGACTAGTAACAATGATTGCCCACGAGCTTGGCCTTAGATTCCATTTAAATGCCAGCACTCGTTTTGGTACCATCAGACCCATGAACATACAATTCTGCTTTAACAGGAGAATATTAGGGACTATGGGACCTGGACCGTATGAGTACCTTATTAACGAAAAACCAGTACAGCTATTCACACTGCCTGATCATCTGATGACAAGCATCCACAACAAGGATAACTGGCTCTACGAATTGGATGAGCCTATGGGACCTCCTTCACCACAGTCAACACCCCAGAACTATATTTATGACAGTGACCACATCTCTGAGGCACACGACTATATGTACTATGAAGACGCTGCCTCTGAAACTGAAGTAGACCCTATGACTCCTCCACACTACAATACTTATCCTGAGCCTATCCCTGAGGAGACCACCGACAAAATGGATACCGTGTTACTCAGATTGGACGACGTTGATAAAGCTCTGACTAATGTAAAAGCTGATATCGCAAGCATGTACGGCGAACTGGTAGGCTTCATGGATCTAGTCTGCGACCAACTCGACTACTATTCACAGAAATTCGATGAGTTGAAGGCACGAAAAGATTAGTTATTAGCTCGTAGCAGTAGTTTCAGTTTAGTCTAGTCTAGTTTAGTTTAATTTAATCATATAGATTTTTCGCATTATTCGTTTTCATTATGTACTACATACAATTGTTTCCATTTTATGTTATTTCAATTCTAGTTTTTATTCAATTATTTTGTTTTCGCATTAATTGTTGCTTGTTGGCTGTTATATTACATCACCCTATCAATGCTAAGCTTTAAAATCACCACGAGTACGCCCTCAGAGCAAAATTCTGCGTTCTGCAGATTTTGCTGTTGTGACGACCGTCACAACCCCATGACGAGCGTCACTCGGGTGACGACCGTCACACCTTTGTGACGACCGTCACGCAGTCCAGAACTGCTATCTGATAAAACAGGGTTCGTGTTCCCTTCCACTCCCTCCATTATCACTTTCAAACATCCAAACTCCTACCCCACTACGAATTGTTGTCCTCCCCACATTGAACTATAAACTTCAACTCCAAATTCAACCTCCAAACCACCGTTCTGTCATTTTCCCTCTCTGCAGAAAAACCCCAAAACCTCAGAAACCTCTCCATCTTCAACAATGGCCAGGAACGCAGATGTCAGCAACATTTCCTTCCCTGAGGGCGAGTTAGGCGAAAGACAACGAGCACAGTACATTGCATTTCATCAGAGGTCACTCTAACCGACTCACTACCCGCACCTTCCATCGCTTACGGAGCTCGGACTCCTTGAAGGTGTCAGCTGGATGCTTCAACGAGCAGGCATCTGGAACCTCTGCACCAACCCACAGCCAACCTACGAACAACTCACTCTGGAGTTCTTGAGTTCGTTCACTTATGTCACAGGCAGCGGCAAACTCAACCAGCATTCAGGTGCCGCTTGCTTCCGGATGTTTGGCGTCAACTATCAGATGCACCAAAACCAGATTGCCGGCATCCTACAGCTACCTCGCGGCGACAACGCTCATCGCCGCATCACCGATCAGTTCCAGCACGAAGCCTTCGCGCTGTGGTATCAGTTGACCGGCCTCAATGCCGATGGTTGGGACTCCCTGCACGCAACTCACATCCATAACCCCACCATCAGGTACTTCCACAGAGCGTTGAGTAACACTATCTTCGCCAGAGACAACAACCACAAAGTGAACTCCAAGGAGCTCTTCTTTCTTCATTGCGTCTTCAACAATGAACCCGTCAACGCTGCCCCGTTTCTGCTGGCTCACATTCAGGCCAACTGCAACCGTGGCTCGAAGCCATTCTACTTTGGCGGGATTATCACGGCTATTGCACTTGGGCTGAACCTTGGCGACCGCCTCCAGCACCTCCATTCCATCCCCTCGGTGTTCCTTGACACCGACCACTGCAGAGCCTCCCATCTCATCCGCTCCCGAGCTGACGGGAAATACCATCCGATTGTGCGTGGCAAGACCGTCCGAAGCATCATCCTTCCGTCCCGCACCCGCATCCATCCAGAGGACCGTACCAACTGGTTGTTCGACCTCACTGCCCCTCCTGCTGCCGCTGTTCCTACTCAGGATCCCACTCACGATTCCGAAGATGAAATCCAAGCTGAGTTGGACAGGTCTGAGCAGCCAGAGGCATCGCAGCCTCCTCCTTCCGTAGGTACATCCTCACGCCGCCGCCGTCATCATCCCGTGCCAGACTACACGGAAGAGGACCTCCGTCGCTCCCTAGACCAGCAGGCACAGATACTCACGATGCTGCAGCAGCAGAACCAGCGAGCTGACCAGTTCGAAGCTTGGCACCGCACTCAAATGCAACAACTTCACACCGGCCAAGCTACGATCACTGAGAGCCTAGCGAATCTGACCCTGCAGGTCGAAGGACTCAGAGACACCGTCTATCACACCGGAGCCATGAGCTACGAGGACAGAGTAGCCCTTGCTAGAGCCAGAGGACGCCAGCGTGGCCGTGACAGAGGCCATGACTAGATTTTCATTTTTTTCCTTCATTGTTTACTATATTTCAGTATTCTGTATTTTCATTTTCAGTTGTATCTCCCTCTCGCATGCTTCAAGTATCAGTGAGGACACTGATCGAGATAGTGTGGGACCGGAGCCTTATTTCCATTCCAATGTACTCTGAATTTCCCTTTATTTCCATTTCACTGCACTCTGAATTCTCGTAATTTCTATTTTTGCACTTTCTATTTCCAGCAAATAAAGCTCGTCTATATATTTTTCACGTTACGCAAACAATCCCCACATTATTCAACGTAAACAAAAACTTTCATTTGTTCCTCAAAAGCAAAAGCATCACGAGAATGCACCTGAGTTCAAAACAAGTTTTGAAACTCCGAGGAAACGACAGTTCTAACAAAACCAGTATCATTCAGATACCTTAGATCTTTAGTTTATGCGAGTCGGTTTCACCACCTACGTGTACCAAAGTCTCAAGTGTCTACGCAAACTCAACCCCAAGTAGTTTATACTAGCAGTCAACACCATCCTAAAAACACTTCTAAGCGAGCGACCGATGCAAATAAGTGTATGATCTCCAAAAAGATGAAAAATCATGAAAAGAGAGCTAAAAAATCCCAAGAATATAAGATACGTTTCCTTCTAAGTTAGGTGCTCCTCACCCGAGCATTTAGCCCAACGGCACGAAAAACTCATTGAAAATCAATGACATAAAATTATGATCGATGAAGAAGATCAAAAACAAAAATGAGATCATATTCACTAACAGGTCGACTTGCCATGAAAGTGTGCGGACAACGGGCTTAATGTGATTGCGCTAGAACAAACAGGGTGAACTTGCCGCGAGAACCTTGACATCAAGCTACAGTAGCACGACTGAGACCGATTTGCATAAAAAGGAGACCTCAGGAGACTCGTAGTCCAGTGTCGTCATGATACTCGTCTTGTTCCTACCAAGAATCCCAGCTTTTCCAAACTCTGCGAACGAAGAAGCAGCCTCGTGCTTGCCGACTTTTCCATGTTTTACTTGAGGACAAGCAAAGATTCAAGCTTAGGGGAGTTTGATAACACGAAATCATATAGATATTTTCATGCATAATTCTACTAAAGTCTAACCGTTTTCGATCCGATTTCGGGTTATTTCCATGTATTTGTCTGATGTTTTTGCAGGTATTCAACGATCACGTCTAAACAAGGCAACATGAAGAAAAGGAGCAATCTCAGATGAAATATGGACGAAAAAGGGGTGAAAACACAATGAAAAGCGCATCAATCAGTTTTTGCTGATGTGACGACCGTCACAGCTTCATGACGACCATCACACGGGTGACGACCGTCACACCTTATGACGACCATCATGCAGGCAAAAACGCCCCACTCAGATTACACGTCAAAAGAGCAGTTCCAATTCCCATTAAGTGGACCACTACTCCCTAAATTATCTGCCTCAAGGTCCATCATCCTAAGAGATAACCGTTGGGATTCCACTTCTATAAAAAGGGAAGCAGGGGACTTCAAAAAGGGAGCTGCATTCATACCACGAAGTGCTGCCGAATTTAATTTCCAGAGCAATTTACTTTCCAGTTTTTATCTGTATTCATTTCCCTTTACATTTCCTTATTCCCATTTCCGCTCTTTTGTAATTGCTATTGCACTGTACGATCAAATTGGCACTAAAGACCAGAATCCTGCCAACATCTGTGGAGGATCTGCCCAAAGGCCAATTGGCATATTTACAGGTTTTCATTTTGATCGACTTCTGTTTTATTATAATGCAATTTATTATTTATTATTCTTATTTATGTTTTGTTTTTCCAAATTCCATGTCTAGCTAAACTTAGGTAATCGATATGTAGTAATAATTCGAATGGGATTTGATAACTCTTGTTTGAAAACTTTCTTTTCACAAAAGTAATCTATGGTCTAAGTGTTTAAAATTGATTCACGAAATAAACTTCGTCGCGAAAGCGAGAACTTATTTAAAAGTAGTTTTGCCACGAAAGTGGGAAATTAATTAAGATACGAACCAATAAGCGAAAGCTGCGGTAAGGTCAGATAGTAAACACTAGGCATTTGTTTTAATAACAGCGAAAGCACTTTAAAATGAATTAGAACTTAGAGATTTCCAAAAAATGATTTTAACCCCGAACGGGATACGAAAGTGTATGTTTGGCCCTTAGGATTATGATTAGCGTCAACAACCATCGTGAGACGAGAGTTTTCGAATCTCCATTTTTTGCTTAAATAAACTGTGAAAACTATTTCATACACCAATAATTTATCAAATCCCTGAAGAACACAATTACTACGTATCGATTCAATTAATTAAAATCTAAATAGTAATCTTAGTTCCCTCTTTTAGTGACAATCTTATTCCCTTAAAACATATTCTACCTAGCTAAACATAGTAACTCCCGAGAACACTAGTTTGATTACGAGTCCCTGTGGGATCGATATCTATTATTACTACGCGATAGACTGTGCACTTGCAGTTAGTTGTATTAGACATAGAAAGTCGCAATCATGGTGCACCCTTGATAATTGATTTATTTGGTGATGCCTTGAGATGAGTTTGACCATGAAACTTTGGTTTCCATTTTTCATTTTTCCTAGATACCTTGTGCTTTTTATTTGGAATTTATTGTACAATTTTCCCATTTTTGATGAAGTTTGCAAGTCAAGTCATCTTAGGAGAGGTTCATACAAACTAGTTTTACCTAGTTCCTTTGGGAAATGACTTCTATGCATCCCATATGCACCCTATGAGTTTTGATACTTGTTTATAATATGATTAAGGTTCTGTTTCTTTGGTTTTAAGCCACACATTTGTGTAACTTATTTCACAAGTTACTTAGAAGTTAGGCATTTCCACTTGGTTTTAAGTGTTGAACATGAGATAGAACTTTGGTTCTTCCATTTGCCTTGACTTGGTTCTTGTTTGTGCTTTGATTTCCATCTTGGTTCTTCGGATCACTTCTTCCCCATTTTCTTTGATCAGCATTCAAGGTGATTTTGTATTCATGTTTATGCTTTGAGCTTGCCTTGAATGATGCATCTCTTTTAGCACTTGGCTATTCCTTTCTTTTGCATGATCAATTTGAAATGTTTGGTTGAGATAATTTTCATGTGCTTGCTGCCCAAGCTTCTTTCTCTCATCTTCCCTTTGATCATGGCCTTTTGCATTTGCTTTGTGTTTAACTTTTGTGTAAGTGATTGATGTTTAAATGGTTGTAGGAGTTTTTACTTCTCCCATTTCATCTCACTCTTTCTGACTTGTTTAAGTCAACTTGTTTTGATCATTTGTCTTTGTTGCATCATTTGATTCTTACTTATCATCTTTTCATTTATGCATATCATGTTTGCATTGTTTTTGACTTATTTAAGTCAATTTCTTCTCATCCTCTATTTCATCTATGATTGAATTATTTGTCATTTACGTGGTCTTTTGCCATGATCCCTTAGGATTCCCAGTCCCTCTATTTAAGATGGGATTAGGAGAAACATTAAGTGTTCAATCCTTTGCATGATAACATTAGGATAGCTTCTCCCTTTTTAATCCCAACTTTAGGAGCATTGTGCATGATAACATTAGAGTTTAGTTCCCCTTTGAGTTTGTGTCTTCTCTTCTCATTTGATAATCTCTTAAGACAATTAATAAAGGATAATAAATGTTGTATGCTACGAGCCTTAAGTACTTGAGGAATGATAGTTGGGGGGCCACCTCTCAATCTGTCTAGAGTGTTTAGTGTATTCCCTTTGGACGATATGCGACACATTCGCTCTCAAGTCATAGTCTTTAGTGCAACATGAGTTACAAACTTAACTCAATTCACTTCTTCATAAAAAACACAAAACAAAAACATCAAACCTTTTCATCCTTCGGGATTGTTTGCAAATCATTTTCAGAAAGAGTGTGTTAAGTCTTGGTTCTACCGTAAATAGGTAACGCCTAAGTCTCCAATGGTTGAGCAGCAATGCACCTAACTGCTAGAACAAAGGTTTAACCCTGCTCAAATAAAATACTTGAACCAATTTGTGGTCGCGTCAGCCCAAACTACATTTTCTCTGATTTCTCATACCAGATGAGGATATGTAGGCACAAGACGGCGATATCTTGGCGAGCAACCTTCCCCCCATCACTCGTAGTTTTCCGAACTACGTTGACTTTGACTTTCCCATTGCACGAGGGAATACGTAGGCATAGGGCAAAGATGCTCTATCGAGTCTCTTTTCTTTTCATTTGTCCCTGTGATCCAACCTTTGTTAAATTAACACCCTTTTAGATAGACAACAAGCGTGGATCCCGTTGAGTATAACGAACGTGAGGGGTGCTCATACCTTCCCCTTGCGTAACCGACTCCCGAACCCAAGATTTGGTTGCGATGACCTGTCTTTTCCCTTTTTCGTAGGTTTTCTCTGATCGTTTCCTTTCCCTCTCTTTGGGATAAATAACTAATGGTGGCGACTATTTTGTCTTCCGCTGGCTCTTTTTCGCAGTAGCGACACATACCTGTGAGAGTGGGAGGGTTTTGCAGGAAACTTGATCTTCAACCAACCCAGTTTTCTGGTTTTCTCGTCAGTGCGGACCTTCGATCTTCGGTATTTTTGGGTTTCTAGTGTCTCAGTGCTGATGTTCTGGTATTTTCTTGTCGAAGTGGAATTTTGGTTCAACTCAGTCAGCAATACAACAGTCTTGATCACTTGTTTGCATATGCATTTTCATCTGCATTTTAACATTTGCATGTATTTATCATTTCAGGTGTTCATTTTCCCTTTGATTCTAGTAATCTGATCCACCGTCAATATGGAGCCTAGCTTGAAGAGGACTGTTGTATACAAGTTCCCGACACCGGAGTTAGGACCCTTGCTTGGTCTCATTTCTATGGTTGATCGTAGTGTTATGGATGACTTCAGGAAGGATTATGGAAAGATTTTGAGCTTTGTTTGTAAGATCTCAAGATTTGAATTAGGAGGTTTTCACACTCTGCTGCAGTTCTATGATCCTCGGTTGCGTTGCTTTACTTTCCCTGGTTATGCCTTAATGCCAACCTTGGAGGAGTTTGCTCTGTTGATGGGGGTTCCAATCTTGGAGGAAGTGCATTTCTTTTGCTTTGAAGAAGAACTTGACTTGACCAAATTGGCTAATGCTCTTCATCTGTGTATCTCTGAGTTAGATGGTAAGTTGGTGTGGAGAAACGGAGTCCTTGGGTTTCCATTGTCGTTCTTGGTGTGCAAGGCTCAACACTTTTCTAAGGAAGGATGTTGGTTAGTTTTCAACGTTATTCTGGCCTTATGCATCTATGGCATAGTCCTGTTCCCTAATATCCCAGACTTCATTGATTTAGATGCTATCCATATCTTCGCTTCCAGAAATCCTGTTCCTACACTCTTGGGGGATGTCTACCACTCAATACACTACAAGAATGAGAACAGAAGAGGAAAGAATGTCTCTTGTTGTGCGCCACTTTTCTACAGATGGTTTATGACACATTTTCCTAAGGCTGGCCCTTTTGTTGATACCTCAGACACAGTTGATTGGTCATAGAGACTCATGGGTTTGACGTCTGAGAACATTGTTTGGCTTAACAGAGACCTTTTTGGTAAAGAGATTATCTTCAGTTGCGTAAACTTTCCCAATGTTCCTTTGATAGGAAGGAAGGGTGGCATCAACTACAATCCTGCTCTGGATGTCCGACAATTTGGTTACGCTTTGAGAGGACCTCTAAAGGAAGAAGAAATACAGGAATCTCTGTATTTCACAAGAGTGGCTGATAGTGATAATTTGACCAGATTGAAAAAGGCTTGGGGAAGGATTCATCGGAGAGGAAAAAGTTCTTTGGGTAAAGGTGACTGTAGAGCCTATGGACCCCACGTGGAGTAAATCCAGAAGAGGGTGGAAAGATTGTTGCTTCCATTCCCGGTCAGAGAGCCTTTATATCCTTTGGTAGCTGAAGAACCAACAATAGTTGACATTCAGAAGTATAACCAGCTTTGGGCTGCGAAAGAAGAGCTACACAAAGCGAATGAAGAGCTGGAAAAGGAGGTTATTCAACTAAGGAGTGAAAAGAATGAAGTAGCCTACTTGTTCAAGATGAAGACAGAGACCTTGAACAAGATGGGGAAATAATTGACTAAAGAGGTTTGTGTTCGAGAACGACTCGATCAAGTCTTGAAGAGCATGGGTAATGTCCTTAAAGGCAAGAAGAAAGAGCTAGAAAAAGCGCGCCTGGAGATGTCCAAATTCAACAATCAGTGGAATGCAGCTCTGACTGCCACCAAGGGAAGAGAAGAAGATCTCCATGAGCAGATTGATAGGCTGAAGACGCAACTCAGGATTAAAGATAAAAAAGCTTCAGAGGAATCATCTCGGCAGAATGAAGTTGATCCTAAGCTACGAGAAGCTCTGGCAACATTGGAAGAATACAAGATAAGAGCAGAATTAAAGAAACCAAGACTCGAAGAAACTTTCGAAAAGGATACTTGGGAGGAGTATGCTCAGGATTTGTAGGATGTTATCAGGAGAAGGGAGTGTCTCATTCAGGCGTTGGTTGCACGACCTGAACATCCAGATACTAAGGAGTTGTTAGAGGAGTTTCAAACTCGTTACCGTGGCTGAAGGGAGAGTTATCTGATGCAGTTTCCTCTGTAGTTTTTCCTCTTTTGTTGCTATCTTGCATTCAGACCATCACCAGGCTTGTTGGATGGGGTCATATGATCATTTTCTGTTGTATTCTTCGACATTATGTTGTGTATACTGACTCTTGCTCTCATTGTATTTATGAGAAGGGATTTATGGTTCCATCTATTGCTTCTTCTGTTTCTTGTTCGTGTGTGGAACTAGAATCAAGGGGAGATTTTCCTTGAATCATATTTGCATGCTTGCATTTTGCATCATCATCATATTGCATTACAGGTGTTCTTTGTACCGTTAACCTTATCTCTGTGTGGTTTTATTCCAATTAGTTTTCAGGATAGTTCAGAGAATAGATGGCTCAATTCATGGATCTGATGCAAGGGGTTGCCAATGGTCAAGAGCAGCTTAGAACACTAGTCCAGCCTCTAATTGCCAGGGTGGATGGTAGTGGGGTCTTGCATGGAGGGACCACTGTTATTCCTCCCCCGACTGATGGGAGTATTCCTCAGGCTAATGCTATTCCTACTGTTCTTATCCCTTTGGGCGGAGGTCACCAACCAGGAGTTCATGTACCAAGTGCAGCGGGCGTTGCACATGGGGCAGCAGGTCCTCAGTGGGAGGAGGATGAGCAGGATGATGTTTTCTCGATGGGAGATTCGGGTGTAGGCCTTCAGACTGATGCAGATAAAAGGTTTAAAATGATTGAGGAAAAGATGAAGAATCTTTAGAATCAGAACTCTCTAGGGCTTGACATGTCCAACTTGGGGCTGATTCCAGGGGTGAAGATTCCGCCTAAGTTCAAAGTTCTAGACTTCAGTAAGTACAAAGGGAAAACCTGTCCCAGAGAACATCTCAGATCATATTATCGGAAAATGTTTGCCTACTCAGACGACGAGAAGTTGTTGATGTACTTTTTCTAAGATAGCTTGACATGGCCTTCACTAGAATAGTACATGGGTCTAGAGCCGACATATATCAGAAGTTGGAGGGATCTTGGAGAGGACTTTTTCTGTCATAATTAGTACAATAGTGACCTAGCACCGAACCGAGTTCAGTTGCAGAATCTGTCTCAAAGGAGCAATGAGGGGTTTAAAGAGTATGTTCAAAGGTGGCGTGAACTAGCTGCCAGAGTTTAGCCTCTGATGGTGGAGAGGGAGCTTATTGATATATTTGTGCAACGTTTCTAGGAATTTATTATGAGAAGCTAATGGGAAATATGTCCGAAATTTTTTCTGATTTGATTATAACCGGTGAGAGAATAGAGAACGGAATCAAGTTGGGTAAGATTCAGATCGGAGAGGGATCCACATCAGGTGGAGGAAGGAAGACGTTTGGAAATTCTAAGAAAAGAGAAAGAGATACCAATGCAGTTTTAGCTTATATAAACAGAAACATAAATAGAGCTCAGTGTCAACCGCAATATCAGCCTTAGCAACAACAGGTTGCTAGCATAACTATTCCAGCGGTATCCCAACAATAAAATATTGCACCGCGCAGATTTTAAGATCGAGGTAAGACCGTTAATAGGCAGTTTGATACTCCGCCTATGCCATACTCTCAACTACTTCAACATCTGCTTCAATTACAGCTCATCCAAAAAAGAACTCTGGCAGCACTTACAGGCGCGCCACCCCCAAGCTATGACGCGGATGCAAGGCGCGAGTTTCATTCTAGCGCTCTGGGACACAACATAGACAATTGCAAAGCTTTTAAGCATAAGGTGCAAGATCTTCTTGACACCAAAGCAATTAATTTTACCAACGAGACGCTGAACGTGAATCAGAACCCAATGCCCAATCATGGGGTAGCTAGAGTTTACGCTATTCTTGAGAAGGAAAAGTTGAATCTTATAGCTGATGTGGCAGAGTTGAAGACGCCATTAAGTTTTGTGAAGAGCAGATTATTGAAAGGGGATGTTTTTCCTGGCTGTGTGGAAGGTTATGAAGGATGTGCTATGCATCTGGAAGGTTGCGTTGATCTAAGAAACCATATTCAAGGCTTGATGAATGAGGGTATTTTGCAGTTTGATATAATCGAAGAAGAAAAAGATGTGAAGAAAATTGACAGTGACCGGGATGAAATCGCCATAATTTCAATCCTATACAAAACAATAAATATTTCAGCGCCTCCGAGGCCAGCGCCTGTGATCATCACTAAAGCCGGATCAATACCTTTCGGAAGTACCAAGGCCATCCCATGGAATTATTGGGCAGAGGTATTTTGTAATGGACAGAAGCAAGAATTGGTTGGGCGTCATCCAGAGGTTCGTCTGTGGATAATATTGTTGGGGCCGGAGGTTTAACAAGAAGTGGTAGAGTGTTCTCCCCTCCAGAGGTTAATGTGGAAAGAACTGATAAAGGAAAGGGTAAGGTTGTAGCAGAGCAGAGTTTGCAACAAAGAGAGCAATACTCTTTAAAAAAAGATGCGGAGGAATTTATGCGGCTTATCCGCAAGAGTGACTACAAAATTGTGGATCATTTGCAACAAACTCCTTATAAGATCTCCATCTTATCTCTGTTGTTGTGCTCTGAGGCACATCACAACACGCTGTTGAGAATTCTAAACACTGTTTACGTACCGTAGAAGATTTCTGTCAATTAGCTTGAGAGGGTGGTAGCCCATGTTAACGCTGACAATGGCTTGGGGTTCACAGATCTAGATTTGACTCCCGCAGGGAGAAATCATAATCATGCTCTACATATCTCCACTGAGTGCAGAGGGGTTGTTCTGTCGCATGTTTTGGTTGATACAGGGTCTTCACTTAATGTATTGCCTAAGAAGGCCTTGATGAAGTTGGACACCCAGGGTGTGATTTGTACTCCTAGTGATCTAGTCGTAAGAGAGTTTGATGGGACGAGAAGATCGGTCTTTAGTGAAGTTACCCTACCAATTCAAGTGGGCCTAGAAATCTTTAATGTCGTTTTCTACATCATGGATATTCAGCCAGCGTATAGTTGTTTACTTAGGTGACCATGGATTCCTTCTGCAGGAGCAGTTACTTCGACCTTGCATCAGAATTTAAAATACAAGGTTGAAGGAAGGATTGTAACAGTGTGTGGAGAAGAGGACATCATGGTTACTCACCTGTCGCCCTTCGAATATGTAGAGGTGGATGGAGAGATCCATGAAACACTGTGTCAAGCCTTCGAGACGGTGCAGATTAAATAAAACTCTCCTGTTGAAGATAGAGCTCTGGAAATTTCAATGCCTTCTTTCAAAGAAGCATGTGCTGTGGTAGAGTCTGGTTCGTCCCAAAGGTGGCGTCAAGTCCTTAGCATTCAAAATAAGCAAGAGAAATTTTGTTTGGGATACAACCCATCTTCCTCCTCGCAGAGTGCTCCAAGGTACAGAGGACTGGTGCAATTCACTAGCGGTGGGGTAATTTTTGACAGGATCAATATTGTGGGAAAAGACGAAGGACACAGTGACTGTGATATAGACGCGTGGATTCAGCCGTGTGTTCCTAGTCAAAGCTTATGCAACTAGACTATCGAGTAAGTTGTTCAAGTCACCTTTGAAGAGTAATTTCTTTGTTTTGATTATGTATGGTCATACGTTCCGCCTAGGACGTAGTCACTTTCCTTTGTAGGGCCCTGTTTGTTTATGTTTGAACTTTTTTTTATCATTAATGAAAGGCGTTTCTTTGCATTCAAATATTTTAATCCCTGTTTTTCTTCTTTTACTTTTGACAATAAAATGGCAATGTGTTTGTGTTTGTTTTCATATCATTTTAAGCATAAAACATCAATCATACAGCTTGCACATCCCAGATGCCACTGATTCAGACTCAGCTATGACTCTGTATGATTTTGACAGTCCCATTTTTCAAGCGGAAGAAGATACTGATGAAGAAGACAACCTGCCTGAAGATCTTGCCATGCTATTAAGACAAGAAGAGAAAGTCATTCTGCCTCATCAAGAGGAAATTGAATTCGTCAATCTGGGCACCGAAAGGGACAGAAAAGAGGTCAGAATTGGGGTTGCGTTGGAAGAAGGTGTCAAAAGAAGACTGGTCGAAATGCTCCGTGAGTACAGAGACATCTTTGCTTGGTTGTACGAAGACATGCTAGGATACGGACATAGTAGTACACCATCTACCTCTTCGAGAAGAATGTCCACCTGTAAAACAAAAGTTGAGAAGAACCAGACCTGATATGGCAGTCAAGATTAAGGAAGAGGTCCAGAAGCAATTGGACGCCGGTTTTCTTGCTGTTACAAACTATCCTTCGTGGGTCGCTAACATTGTTCCTATACCTAAAAAGGATGGAAAGGTCAGGATGTGCGTCAATTACAGAGATATGCACAGAGCGAGCCCGGAAAATGATTTCCCGCCCCCCCACATTGATGTGTTAGTTGATAATACTGCCCAACATTCTGTGTTTTCCTTCATGGATGGCTTCTCTGGGTACAACCAAATTAAGATGGCCCCAGAAGACATGGAGAAAACCACCTTTATCACGTCGTGGGGGGCTTTTTACTATAAAGTTATGCCTTTTGGATTGAAAAATGTAGGGGCAACTTATCAGCGGGCGACGGTGACTCTCTTTCATGATATGATTCATCATGAGATCGAGGTTTATGTTGATGACATGATCGCGAAGTCACAAACGGAGGAAGAGCATCTGGTTAATCTTTTGAAGTTGTTTGAGAGGTTGAGGAAATCCAAATTGAGGTTGAATCCAAATAAGTGCACTTTTGGAGTGAGGTCAGGGAAGTTATTGGGGTTCATTGTCAGTGAAATGGGTATTGAGGTAGATCCTGTGAAGATTAAAGCAATACAAGAAATGCCAGCGCCAAAAACAGAAAAAGAGGTTTGTGGCTTTCTAGGGAGATTGAACTACATTGCAAGGTTCATATCTCACCTAACAGTCACCTGTTAACCAATCTTCAAACTACTAAAGAAAGACCAAGCAGTAGTTTGGAACGAAAATTGTCAAAGGGCATTCGAAAGGATAAAATAATACTTGCAGGAACCTCCGATACTGATGCCTCTAGTGGCAGGAAGACCTTTAATCATGTACTTGACGGTTCTTGAGAACTCCATGGGTTGTGTACTCGGTCAACACGACGAGATGGGCAAAAAAGAACATGCTATCTATTACCTGAGTAAGAAGTTCACAAAATGTGAGTCCGGGTACTCAATGCTAGAGAAAACATTTTGTGCACTTGCATGGGCCGCCAAGCGCCTAAGGCAGTATATGTTGAATCACACAACCATGTTGATTTCGAAGATGAACCCAATCAAGTACGTGTTCCAAAAGCATGCACTTTTTGGAAGAATTTCTAGGTGGCAGATGGTTCTGACAGTATACAATATTCAATATGTTTCCCAAAAAGCCATTAAGGGAAGTGTTTTGTTAGAATATCTCACAGAGCAGCCGATTGAAGATTATCAACCGATGAAATTTGAGTTTCCTGATGAGGACATAATGTTTCTGAAGATGAAAGATTGTGATGAGCCACAACCTGACGAAGGTCCCGAAATAGGCTCTTATTGGAAAATGGTTTTTGACGGTGTTGTTAACTCATATGGAAACGAAATTGGGGCAATCATTACAATCCTCACGGTTCCCACATACCGTTTACCGCCCGGCTAACGTTTTCTTGCACCAATAACGAAGCTAAATATGAAGCATGCATCATGGGTATAGAAGAAGCCATTGATTTGAGAATCAAGAACCTTGATGTATATGGTGATTCCACTTTAGTCGTAAACCAGATTAAAGGAGAGTGGGAAACTCGTCAGCCCAATCTGATCCCTTACATGAATTATGCCAGGAGATTGCTGCCTTTCTTTAATAGAGTGGAGTTTCATCATGTGTCGAGGGCCGAAAACCAGATGGCAGATGCTTTGGCAACCTTATCATCAATGTATAAAGTGAATTATTGGAATGAAGCTCCGATGACCACTATCATGCACCTCGACAGGTCGGCATTCATATTTGAAGTAGAGGAAGCATCGGATGGGAAGCCTTGGTATTTTGATATCAAAAACTTTCTCAAGAATCAAGAGTATCCGTTTAGGGCATTAAGCCAGGATAAGAAAACTTTGAGAAGGTTGGTGGGAAATTTATACCTAAACAAGAACGGTGTGTTATACAGAAGAAACTTCGACTTGGTATTGTTACGGTGTGTGGACGAAAATGAAGCAAGCTTGCTAATGGAAGAAGTCCACGAAGGTTCTTTTGGAACACATGTTGGTGGACATGCCATGTCTAGGAAATTATTGAGAGTAGGTTACTACTGGATGACTATGGAATCTGATTGTTTCAAGTACGCCAGAAAGTGCCATAAATGCCAGATTTATGCTGATAAAGTGCATGTGCCGCCAAGTCCTCTGAATGTCTTGGCATCTCCTTGGACCTTTGCTATGTAGGGCATTGATATGATTGGTAAGATTGAGTCGACCGCTTCCAATGGACATCGTGTTAGAACACAGATTGGTTCTTAATAATATCTCTATGTTTTGATGATAACTATTATGAAATTTTGTATTAAAGAATTATATAATCTAAAATTTGCTTGAGAATGTTTGCTGCAGATGTTAAAGTAAATATCATGCCAGAAGAAAATTAGATCTGAACATAAGAAATATGTAAGGCTCTGAAGCGTCAGAACCATCTCTTAGAAGATTCAGAACGCTGTCTCCAGAAGATTCTGAGCGCTGCCTCCAGAAGAATCTGAAGCAGAAGCCAGAAGCATCTGAAGCAATGAGGAATTCTGTATGAAGAGTTTCAAGCACAGTTACTTCAGAAGAATCTGATAGTACTAATGCTGCCAGTACTGAGGATCTGATCCAAAACTCTGCTCTGAACATTTACACGCTGAAAGCACACTTGCTGCAAAGACTCTGATTCAGCAAACTCTGATGAACATCAGAAGGCTCTGACCAATCTAGACTCTGATGATTCTTGCTGAAAATTGTTGAAGAAGAATTCAAAGTTATGTCCGTTGGAATAACCAAACGACTCTTTCCTTATTTATGCTAGACACAAGAACACAGACAAAAAGAATTTCTCTGTGCATTCTTCTTCTAGGAAAGGTCATATGATGTGAAGGCAAAAAGGCTCAGACCTTTTTGGTACACTGTTCTCAACGTGAAAGACTTCATGGACCTCTGTGCCTATAAAAGCAAGACCCCATTCATCTTCTTCAGTTGACGGAATACTTGAAAGAATTCATTACAAAGCTCTCATACAACTCATACATTCTTGATAGAATTATTTCATTGTTCTTCATCTTAAGTGAAAAATCACAGTTGTGATAAAGCTTTATTAGAAGCATTTTTTAACACTTGTATTATTATTACATTTGATTGTAAAAGAACCTTAAGAAGATCCAGTTAGGATCAGTAGTTCTTGAGAAGACTTTGAACAATTGTTCTTAGTGCTTACTATTGTAATCATTTGATTAAATAGTGGATTAAGTCCTTGTTTGAGAAAGGCAAATCACTCTAGATAGGGTGGACTGGAGTAGTTGAGTTCAACGAACCAGGATAAAAATCCTTGAGTTTTTATTTCTAAGTTTTATCTTCATACTTATTCAACCCCCATCTAAGTATTTTCTCACCTTCACATCGCTTTATCTTGGTGGCAATCGATTATTTCACCAAGTGGGTAGAAGCAGCTTCTTTTGCCAATATAACTAGACAGGTAGTGGCTCGCTTTGTCAAGAAGGACATCATATGTCGTTATGGAGTTCCATAATGAATCATTACTGATAATGGTTCGAACTTGAACAACAAGATGATGAAGGAACTGTGCCAAAGTTTCAAAATCGAACACCACAGAAGAGTTGTATTTTGGAAGGTCGTTCAAGGCGTTTTCCCTAGAAGAGTTTTATTTCTGGAAGGCCATCCAGGGTGTTTTCCCCAGCATGAGTTTGATTGTCGTTTATTTTGGCACCTTTTTGCGGTGGTGTTCCTTCGCATTTGCATTTTCATAGCATCCTCCCAAATGCATAGCATTTCCATTTCGTATGGAGCATTACGCCATATTCAAACATATGCATACGGAGCATAAGTCAGGTTGTTACCTTTCATTGCAGATATTTCTCCAGTACATAACATCGTAATTCGTGAGCCAGTGTGGTGCAAGACCCCAGCAAAAATATTTGATAGATGTGTTCATCTTATCTCGTTCTCACCAACAGAGTTTTCTTGTTTAAGTTTCTCTTTCCCCAGCGGAGTTTCTCTCTTTCAGATTATGAATCGGTTGATTCTACTTCCAACTTTGTGTGGAGGCTGTCTAACTTGTGTTAGCAGTTGTTTTCCGACTTAGTGTCGAGCCTGTTGGTTAGCAGATGTCTTTTTCTGACCGAGTGTCGAGCCTGCTGGTTAGCAGATGTCTTTCTTCCAACTTTGTGTTGAGGTTGTCTAACTTGTGTTAGCAGTTGTTTTCCGACTTAGTGTCGAGCCTGCTGGTTAGCATATGTCTTTTTCCGACCGAGTGTCGAGCCTGCTGGTTAGCAGATGTCTTTGTTCCAACTTTATGTTGAGGCTGTCTAACTTGTGTTAGCAGTTGTTATCCGAATGAGTGTCGGCCCTTCTAGTTAGCAGATGTTTGTTTCTTTCCGACTTAGTGTCGAGCCTACTGTTTAGCAGATGTTCGTTTCTTTCCGACTGAGCATCGAGCCTGTTGTTTAACGGATGTTCCTCCAACTTTGTGTTGAGACTGTCTAACTTTTTTTTTTAGTTTTGTTCTGACTTGATGTCGAGGATGTGTTTATCAGTTTGTTTCCGACTGCGTGTTGAGGCTTTCTAACTTGTGGTTAGTAGTTATTTCTCATCACTTTCAGATACATTTTTCCAGTATTCCACTGTTGGTGGACAGTGTCTACAGTTTATTATCCCGCGGTTGACAAATTTCTGGGTTCTTTTGTATTCAATCCCCTTTTACCTTAAATGTGTGAAAGCGGTTTCTATTCATCCCTTCAGGTCCAAGCCGTTTGAATAGGGGCAGCTGTTGCACCCCAAAATTTGCCCAACCTTTTCTTTTAGCTTGGCTTATGTTTCGTATCATTTAGCATTTGAATTTGCATAGCATTGGTTCTTGACAGGGGATCAAGATGTTGTTTTTGCCACTCAAGAGAAGAGTTTCATGTTCAAGCTCAAGCAAGAGCACATTGTCAAGTCATCAAGAGTTGTATCATCATCAAAGTTGGGTTTTAAAGATTCTTAAGGGGAGAAAGTTTGTGTATGAGTGTCACCTCCTATATTGAGGATCATCGGAGGTTCATGAGGTTACCTATTTGGATGAGGCATGATTCAAGGGTTCAATAGACATCTAGATGGTTCTCTATGTAAGTTGTATGATCACTCAAGTCATTTGCAAGAACCTCAGGCAGTGAACAAGATGTTAGGGTTTCATCTGGTCAACCAAAAGTCAATTGTGGCTTTGAGTGGGTTCAAGGCTTGGTTCCAGGTCATGGAAGTCATCGGAAGCCATTATAAATCATCTCTAATGTCATGTTGAGGATAAGTAAAGTAGATTCAATAGCTCAAGAAGTTACTAAATTAGGGTTGCAGATGAGTTCAAGTGTAAAATCCCCTATTTTAGTTTCTAACTTCAAGGATAAATTTCATTATGATACAAGTCTTGTCTAATTTTCTATCAAACATGAGACGTGTTCACCATCTCTCAAGATTTCTTTTTAGTACAAGAACTCATCCATTAGGTGTACATCTCAAGTTATGATATCAACAAGTTGGTGTCATCAGATGAAGAGATTTTTGAGGCACTTGAGGATATCTCACTTCTAAGACATTTTTCACAAGGAACCAAGCTCCTCCTCACTTTTTATCAAAAATGAAAGTTGTTCCTTATTGTCTTAGCTTTCCAAAAATTCCTAGAACTCAGCATTCTCATATGTGGAATTCAAGTTATGGTCTTCACAAGGCAAGGGTATTTTGGAAACTTCATTATAGGTCATTCACTTCAAAGACCATTTTCATGAACTTCAAGACCTCAAATCCCACTTTGTGCTACATGAAAGTTGTGTCACATTGCCTTAACATCCTCTTGAACTCAAAATCCATGATGCTTGATGATTTATGTTATCATTTGAATCATGATGAGCTTGAAAAGAATTTTTGAACATGGTTTGAATTCCTTCCATTACAAGTCATCAAATGAAGTTGGTTTTGAAATTTTGAGGACATAACATCATCATATAATGGTCATGCTAGAGATTACCTAAAATGAGCCAACATGAATCCGTATTACAAGTCACTTTTTCAAATATCATACCATAGAAATTAATGGTCCAAAACTTTGCACCAAGGCATTTCCAACTTACCAAATCACTCTAATTCATTTGCACACAACCCATAGTGCAAGTGCTGAGTGAAATGAGAAGCAAACCTTACCATTACCCGTGTGTTTGCTTCATGTGCGTTTTTTGGCCAATTTTGGAAATCACTTGAATCAACCATTATGGGCCTACATGGGACTCACAAACCCGCCATAATTAAACTATAGAGAAACCCTAATTAATGGGAGGAGAAGGAGCTGAGTAGAGAGAAGAGTTTCACCCAAAAACACACCAACTTTCTCTTCTTCGAATTGGTCATCTCCTTGATATTTTCTTCAAGCCATTGCTTATTTCATCATCACACAGACATAAGGAAGAGATTGGGAGCATCATAGTGAAGCTTGCATCAAGTTTGAAGGGCCAACGTAGCAGCTCCGTTATGTAATTTTTCACACTTTAAATTTCCCATTCTAGGCACTTAATTAGGCTCATAACTAGTGCATCTGAAGCCCTACTCCATGTAGGCCATGTTTGGATCATTTTGGTGGCTGTTTGTAATGATTTCAGTTTGAACCTCAAGATTTCGTGGCCTGGTTTCTCATAGTTGCAAGGACCTTTTTCAAAAACTAACTCCATATTCTTATTCCTCGTGAAAAATCCTTTGAAATGATGCAAGGTGTTTTAAGTGAAATGGTGTGTTTCACTTAGAAGTTGGTTTTTGATGGCTTTGGGCCTTGTCCAATTGATATTCCCACCCCCAAGATTTGGTCCATGCGCGTGGAGCAAAGCGAATCAGTTCTTTCTAATTTTACTTTTACACCCCCTTTCAATTGTCATTTTATTTTTATTTCTTTTTCTTGCAATTTCCATTTGAATCATTTAAAAATAGTTTTAGCTTTCACAAAAATCCCAAAATATGTTTTCCTGTTATTTCTAGATGTTAAGTTATTTTTCAATATTTTTATTTTATTTTTCAATAATTTTTAATATTTTTAATTGAGTTAATGATTTAAGGTGTTTTATGGTTTGTACCTTGAATTGAACTTGATCATTGAGCTTCATTTGAAAACCCCCTAGGACCAATTTTCCCCTCACACTTAGGTTTAAGATTGAGGCTTATTTGAGGGCTGGTTTGAGGTCTTGATGATCATTTTTCAATTGTTTCTCATTGTTTTTTTATGGACCCTCGATGCATACTCGACAAGTTGAACATGTTGCCTTCTCTGATTTAATTGGTGGTGCTTTGAATTGACTCTTGCCTTTAGATTTTGCACACTGATTTTATATTGGTTCAATTTGAGTTTGATGATTTATTTGGATTTTATTTGAGCTCTTTTCTATTTTTGGTGTGTGCTTCAAATTGAAGTTGTTTTAGCCATGTGTATGCATACAATTCTTGACCTAGTTTTGGGATATGATCATGAGTGATCCCTTGAGCACCTCTTAAGCCTTGTTAGCTTTTGTTAACATGCTTGAGGTGCTGCCTTGCATGTTTAGAGGTCAATTGTTTGTGTACCTTGTGCCACAAGTTTCATTTTGACCTTGGCTTTCCACTTGTTTGAAGTGTGAGATGTTTAGATGGAAGTTGGTCCTCTAATTGAACTTGATCATTCTTGTGTTTGCCTTCCCTTTTGATCTTGAATTTGAGGTTTCTCACTTGGGTTTCAGTTCTAACCTTGATGGTTATGGTCTTGTTCATGGTGTTTTGGTGATTTTGGTTTCACTTTGAGGTTGCTATGAACAAGTGAACTCCTTTTACATTGTTTTGTTGCTTTGTTTTACTTGATTATGTGTAAGTGGATGGTTGAGATGTTCATGAGGTGGTGGCTGCCCCACTCTCTTTCCTCCCTCACTTATTTGATTTTGCTTCTTTGGTTGACACTTTTCCTCTTGATGATTGATGGTATTTGGTTGTAGGAGCTTGCTTCTCCCATTTCATCTCATCTCTCTTGACCTGTTTAGGTCTTCCATTCTTGTATTTTTTTGTTGCATTGTGTCGCATCATTGTGAAGAGGGGCCGACAAAGACAGAAGAAACGCCACCATTCATTATTTATACCAAAAGAGGGAAAGGAAACGATCAGAGAAAACCTACGAAAAAGGGAGAAGACAGGTCATCACAACCAAATCTTGGGTTCAGGAGTCGGTTACGCAAGGGGAAGGTATGAGCACCCTGTCGCTACTGCGAAAATCGGCGCCGGCTAACAGAAGAGTCGCCACCGTGCGTTATTTATCCCACGAGAGGGAAAGGAAACGCTCAGAGTAAACCTCGCACAACATGGGAAAGGTATGGTCGTCGCAACCAAAACCTGGATTCGGGAGTCGGTTACGCAAGGGGAAGGTATTAGCACCCCTCACGTCCGTCGCACTCGACGGGATCCACGCTTGTTTTCGGGTACGGATTGTTATTCTATCTACTCTAAAGGTCAAGGGGTTAAAAAGAAAAGAGAATGAAAATAAAATGACTCGGCAAAGTATCGCACTTTATGCCTACGTATTCCCGTCTGGAACGAGAAATCAGAGTCAACGTAGTTCGCCTACCTACGGGAAAGGAGGGGAAGGTTGCTCGCTAGGATATCGCATCCTATGCCTACGTACTTCCACACGGCATGGAAGATCAGAGCAAACGTAGTTCGAGCCACAGAAGACGCAGGCTTGTCTTGGTTGATTTTATTCCTTCTGAAAAAGGTTTTCTGATTAACAGTCCCAGCGGACAAAAATGACGCTTTGATGAGTTCACATCCTTCTACGGAAGAAGTGTCTTTTATTGTGCTTGAAATCTTTATGTGTTTTTCTGTTTGTTTTGAGGAAGAAAGAGACAGAACTCTAACCTACGGTTGCGAAGGGAATCAAACTATCCTAATGTTATCATGCATGGGTTAAGACCTAGTGTCTATCATGCCCCTCTCTTGCACAGAGAGAAACAGAGATCCTACGGGATAGGAAGAAACAGAAACAATGACAGATATATACAGTAAAACAGTAAAATGCATGGATGCACCAGTACAAGCGAGGCAAGGGAGTCCCACTCAACCTCGAACCTAGAAAACAATAGGCGAAAGTGAACAGGCTTCACTTTCAACCCAACAGGGTAAACAGCAAACAATACAGTCCAGAAAACCAATCAATACATCAGCAATGAAATACAGCAAAAACATCAACAGCATCAGCAGCTCTGAATCAACATCTGGCTCCAAGTAATCTCCTATCAGCTACAGGCTTCAACAATCATCATTCTCCATCTTCATGGCCTTCAGGCAAGGGCTTTGATCATCAGTCTTCTATCTGCAATAGCTTTTCCTCAAGCTCAAACCTCCAGGATGAGGGATCAGTCACAAGAGTGGATTGGGTGTTAAGCAATCAGTTGACTACCAAAGGTGGTGAACAGACTGCTTCTAACACAAAAGACATTTTCTCTCAAGAGTTCTATCTCTTAGACACTATCACCAAGCTTTCCAAAGGAAGGGGGTGAGTGTCTTAGAGAGACTCTGCATCACAGAGAGGAATGGATGCAGACAAGGCAATCCATGTTTGAGAAACAAGTTTTCTAATCTAGAGCTCTGCCTAGCTCCTAAACCCTAGTCTCCTCAGCATCTGCAAGCAAGAATCTTCTCTTCAACTCTGGAAGTTGATCTTCAACATCTGGATCTCCAATGGCTTTCACCTCCTCAAGTCTTCAATTCTCCCAAATTCCCAGACAATCCCAATACCCACACAAACAAGCAATAATCCCCAGAGGGCATACCACACCAGTCAATCAGATATACAGACAGTAATAGCAGTAGGGGAATCTTGACTTTTTCTAAGGGATCTAGTAACTACCCACAGCCCCTATAGTCCCATAACTAAACTAGTCAAAATCTAAGTCCTAGGGGAAAAGAATCAAATCTCCTAAGTCATCACCTAAAACCCTAGTTTTGTTCATGTTATTCACACCTAGGCTAAACACCTAAAATTAATTTCTAAAAAATGGGAACTAAATTGAATCTACAAGTTTAATGTTTAAACTAAACAACCTAAAAAGAATGGACAAAAAATATTGAAGCATTTAATAGAACAAAAAATAACAAAATCATGCATGAAATGAAACTATTTAAAATGCTATTTATTTGAAAAATATGGGAAAAATATCAAATAAAAAATAAAATGCAATTTTTATTTTTTATAATTTTCTTGACTCTTTAAAGAAAATAATGCAAAAAGAATGAATTAAAAATATGCAATTTCTGATTTTATATGATTTTTCAAAAATGAATGAAAAATGAAAAGAAAATAAAAAGAAAATATAAAGAAATAAGGGAGGGGGTGAGAAAAGTAGGGCCAGGCAATTCAAATATTTGGGCTTCACGCGCGTGGGGGTGCCAATAGTCATCAGAGCCCAATTCCCTCCAATAAATGAAACGGTGCGTTTCATATTTTGAAAATTCCCACCAAATCTCAGGTTAAACGCGGACCGTTGGATGGTATTTCTAGTCAAGAGTCAAGGCTTCATCGTGTGGTCCCTGACCTTTCTTCAACCTCCAGCCATTTAGGGTTTCAGAAACCCTTCCCATGCACGATACTTCCATCTCTTCATGCTCTCTCCACACGCCATGAAAACACACGATGTAAAAAGCAAATTCCATCCATTTCTTTCCCTCTACAAGTCTATGTCCTTAGTTTACCTTAAAACTCAAACAATCAGCCAATTCGAAGAAGGTAACAGATGGAAACCACCATTGGTATCTGATATCAAACCTCTCCAATTCTCCACGAAACTCATCCTAAACTGATCTACACTTCACCCTGATCATAGCATGCTACTCTACTAACAATCTCAGGCCTTATCTTAGCAATTACAAACCTCAACAGTTTTGATGCATCGTGCTCAAACTTCATGAAATCTCCTCAGATTCATCCAAAACAATCCTCTACCCTACCTTAACCGTTCTACATATCAAAACCTATTAACCCTAACTTAAACAAGCAATTCGAATGAAAACTCACCTTATGCACAATGAAGAAAACAGCTACCAAAAACTCTTGATCTATAGCTTGAAGTGAGTGGAAAATGCTCCAAGAACTCAATAGTGACTTCTGTATGCAGCAAGTATGACTCCAAGGATGTGAATCTCTCAATTCCAAAGTTTATGCTCCTTGGATGAGAATGATGAATGGCACAATTCCCTCCTCAATTTGACAAATGAAGGTGTGGATTCTGATCCTTGTGTGATGATGATGAAGATTGAATCAAGGATAGTGAAGATTGATGGAGATTATGGAGATTTTGGAAAGCTTATGCAAGTTGAAGAAAGTGTGGAAAAGTTGGGGTTTTGAACAAATGGGAGCACCAACCCTTGCATGAACCAACTTGTATGAATATATAGATGGGATTAGAACTTTCTAGAAGCTTGGAGAAGTTTCCCTTGTGCAAATTCCCTTGAAAATGGATTATGTTTCTTACATTGCAAGCAACCATGGATAACTCTTAAATCTTGAACCAAACTCAAAATTCTACTTTAGCCAATGTCTTTAAAATGATCTTTCCATTCAAAATGACCTATAATTTTGCTTCATTTGGCCAAGATATGAAAAATCTCATTTTTAAGGCCATTTTTCTTCATTAAATTCAACAATTTTGAAACCTTGTGCTATGAACTTTTTCAATCTCCCATGGTCACTTTTATAGACTCAAAATGTCATTTGGAGCAAGTTTGATGTTGTAAGTTTTTTCATTTGAGGCCTCCTTGTATGAGTTTTGGGTATAGGTTAAAATGACCTGTAATTCACAAATGACCAAAATACTCTTTGCTTGCCAAGACCATAAGTAGAGTTCCCCAAATCATATGAAGGCATACTATACCATTCTAGAAATCTAAGACAATAAGGAACAATTCTTATGTTGACCAGAAATCCATTTGAAATATCCTTGAGGGGTAAAAATTGCTTGGAAGTCAAGTCACTTTCACAGACAAAATTTCAGATACCTCAGATGACCTGTAACTTGCAAGGACCATAACTTGAGTTCTATAAATCTCCTTGATGTATTACACCACTCAAATTAAAGGTCTTAAGATCCTCTACAAGTTTCATGTTGGCCAAGAAGCCATTTGAAGCTTGCATTTTGACTTATCTTGCTTGGAAATTTGACCTAAACTAGGGGATTTTACATAGAAACCCTAATTTAGAAACTCCTCTTCTCCTTGATTTCTCTTGAATTCTTCTTAGCACAACAACATATCCTTATTTTTCATGTCAAATGATGAACCCCACATCTCTCCAATAGCCCTTAATGCCTTTCAATCAGTCAATTGACCTAGGGTTGACCTAGGGTTGACCCAGATGAAACCCTAGCTGACTGTCTTCAACTGCAATACTTGTGATCACATCAACAACTTGTTTTCTTCTCCAAATGACTTTCTAAGTCCTCCAAGATGTCTAGATACTCCCCATGCTCATCCCATAGCTCACAATTTCTTTGGTTGACCCACAGATACCCCCAGTTAGGAGATATACTCAATGCTTGATCCACTGAACTCCCTGCTTTCAAATTCTTTTCTGATGACTTGAATGAGATGGAATTAGGATAACAACCTCTTGACAGGCCTCTAGAGATGAGAATAATGATTGGTCCCCTGTTGAATGACTTGCTATGCTTATGCTATGCAGATGATTAGTCTATGTACATGACTCTATATGCAAATGCTAATGATATTGAAACATAAACCAAGTGAATAAGGTTGAGCAAATTTTAGGGTGCAACAGCTGCCCCTATTCAAGCGACTTGGACCCGATTGGGTGAAGAGCCCGGAGCCTTCAGACATTCGCGGTACGAGACGGTTGAATACTAGTGGAACCAGAAATTTGCCAACCGCAGAGATAAACTGTGCTCCTGCTTGAGGGAACGACATTCATCAGCTGAATTTAACTGTTACGGCAACCCACTGATCTCGTGCGACCGTGCTGGGGATTCTTCTCATCGTCCTGAAAAAGATTGGATCATCGGAAACTTCATCCTTTGCTTATCCACGTCAGGACTCTATCTGCTGTCAACTCGGAAAAAACTTCAAGAACTTTGCTGGGGACGGCTCGTCTGCCTTCTCGTCAGAGATAAATCGTCCACGTTAGGAATAAACTCTTCCACGTTAGGAATACCACCGTCCACGTTAGGACTCACCTTTCCACGTAAGGAATAACCGTTCCACGTTAGGAATAATACTTCTTCTTCGTCAAACTCTTCCACATAAGGAACACTATCTTTCCACATGAGGAATCACATTTTCTTTCCACGTAAGGAATACCTTCTCAATCTGTCCACGTAAGGACTCCAATCTTTTCACGTAAGGAATAAACTTGCTCTTCCACGTAAGGAATCACCTCTTTCCACGTAAGGAATCACACTTGATATGTCCACGTAAGGACTCAATCTTTCCACGTAAGGAATATATCTTCGAACTTTCCACGTAAGGAATCTTCATCTTTCCCCGTTAGGAACCACATCTGCTCCACGTAAGGAATCAGCTTTTTCTTTCCACGTAAGGAATAAATCTTTCCCCGTAAGGAATCAACTTTTGATATGTCCGCGTAAGGACCCATCACTTTCCACGTAAGGAATACAATCTCTTTTCTGAATCTGTCCACGTCAGGACTGCATTTGCTTCACCACGTAAGGAACTGAAGCTTCTCTTTCCTCGTAAGGAATAAGCTTGTCCATGTCAGGACTCACATTTCGTCTTGATTTGTCCGCGTCAGGACTCCGCTGAGGAAATAAAACTTGTCCACGTTAGGACGCATGCACCTTTGACCCACTGGGGAAGTGAGACTTGTCCACGTCAGGACTCACACTTTGCCCACAACACAAAGAAGGATAAACTTGTCCACGTAAGGAGTCTCACATCTTGTCATCTTAAAGAACTATAAACGTCCATGTCGGGACGCTCTTTTCACCATTACGAATAAAGCTATCTGTCCACGTTAGGACTGACACGCATCGTTAGCTCGAGGAAATGTCCACGTTAGGACTCCACATTCCAACAATCTTCTCTAGCACACAGAAAACCCGTCAATAAAATTGTCCACGTTAGGACTCATCCTTCCATTGGTTCGCAAATTTCTTATCACTGACGTTACAGCCACTTTGAGGCTGGCTCTACTGGGGATATTTGAAAATCACTTCCGGACGCCTGTCCTGATAACCGGCGGTAGCCTCTGAAATTCTGATTCATGAATCCTTTGATGACCAATAGCTCTGCTTGGGGATAAGGAGAAACTTATCCGGCTGACTCTGGCGGGGAAAACACAAGAAATTCATAAATAACTTTGTTCGGAGACAAAGAGAACTCCATCTTGACAACTCTGTGGGGAGTAGTGCCAAAGCTGACACTTCGTGGAATATCTCACGTCGAAATCCTGAATATTTATTGATTCACCCGAGCAAGGGCTCTCTCTTCCTGCAAAAGAAACAATACTTGAAACAAACAGTTAACCAACCTGGTTTATGTTTCAAAAAAATGCGTATGCTTGACGGCGATGCAATGCTCCATTTGACATGGAAATGCTACACTTTTATTTGGTGGATGACACTATATGCCAATGCAAATGCAGACTCGAATGGCTGAGATACAGGAGCTGCTTCAGCAAAATAAATGCTAAAGATAATGCCAACTCCGCTGGGGATAGCCAGATGCTACAGAATTATTCCAGCAAAATAAATGCTGGAAGAGTGAAGTCGACTCAGCTGGGAAATTGGGAACTTAACCAGGCACCTTGTTGAAGTAACACCCTGCCGGGGGATATAACTCTACTGGAGAATAGCGGATGCACCTGGTATGATTGAACTTCTGCTGGAGAGTGAACGGATATTACACAGTATCCCTGACAAAATAAATGCCAGGACCCGCACCAACTCTTCCGGGGGGAGTCTTAATCTTCGAGTTCCACTGGAAGGAATACTTGCTGAGAAGAGAATTCCGCTGAGGATGGGATGATTCTCTTGGGAAAAATTAACTGACTCCACTGGGGGAGAGTAAACTGCCTGAATACAACTCACAAATGTCAATCTTCTGCGGCTAAACCACTCGGCTCGAGACAAGGGGATCCTTCTGGGGGGACACCATACTGTCTGAATACAGCCCTACGATCTTGGAATCGTCAATTCTGTCGAGGATAAATGACTTTGCGGGAACACGTCCTTTTGGATAGGCTACGACTAGCTGGGGAATTCTGTCCTTCTTCAGAAAGGAACATGCATGACCTGCGTGAGGGTCGAGTCTTTCATTATTGCAATCTTTTGATCATCTTCCTCGTACGGTTATGAAACCTGCAACAAGACAAAACAAGCCTATGCAACCAAATCAATTCAGGTTAGTGACGTTATTTTCAGTTAATTCAAAGCTTTAGCAATCGTTGGCAAGGGCCAGTGACGTTATACACATGCTAGTTTCATCAAACTTAGGCGTTAATCATGCATAAAACCGTAAAGAACAGTGTCAAGTACTGAATAACGTATTTTATTGATTGGGCCCCTGAATGGGCGGAGTTTTTTTGTACACGGGATGTAACTCCTGAAAAGAGGAAGCTACACAAAGCAAATATACAAGTATGCACAAGAAGCATAAATATATTGACAAATGAAATTTTGTACACATGTCGGCAACGGGATGCAGACGAACACCACGAACTGATCCTCCCATGACTCGCCCGACTCTAATGCTTTCCCGGTATCCATACTTCCGAAGAGATTGTATCCGATAGTCGACCCCTCAGGTATATTTTCCCGCATTGATGCTCAGTGCAATATCAAATTCGGACCGCAGTCATTTGCTTTTCAAATCCCTAACTTTTGCGTGAACTGCCCTTTACGGGTTTTCAGTTCACCGGGATACCCTTTTTTGCCGAAGCCGCCCAGTGTAGGTTTTCAACTTCGCGGGTGTACATTTTTTCAATTTTATCCCTAATTTTTGCCCGAACCTTTCATTCTGTTTTTGGTTCGCCAAGATGCCCTATTTTTGCCTGGACTTTCTTTTTTCTGTCCAACGGGTCTATTTTAAGCAAAGTATTTTTTAACTGCGTCCGAATTCACAGGCGACGTAAAGTCTTCTCCGTCTATGGTGGACAACAACAATGCTCCACCGGAAAAGACTTTCCTGACAACGTATGGCCCTTCGTAGTTGGGGGTCCACTTGCCCCTGTGATCTGCTTGCGGCGGGAGAATCCTTTTCAGCACAAGGTCGCCCGTCTGAAAGCTTCGCAGATGTATCTTCTTGTCGTACGCTTTCTTCATTCGGCTCTGGTACAAACGACCATATGCTAAAGAAGCTAGCCTCTTCTCATCCATCAAACTCAATTGGTTCAACCTGTCTTTCACCCATTCTGCCTCGTCCAGCTGAACGTCTCGCAATACCCTCAGAGAAGGGATTTTGACTTCCAATGGTAATACCGCCTCCATTCCGTACACTAATGAGAACGGGGTTGCCCCGATTGATGTGCGTACCGTCGTACGATAAACGTGCAGAGCAAAAGGTAGCATCTCGTGCCAATCCTTATAGGTCACCACCATTTTCTGAACGATCTTCTTGATATTCTTATTGGCCGCTTCAACAGCGTCATTCATCTTGGGTCGGTACGGGGAGGAGTTGTGATGTTCGATCTTGAAATTCTGACAGAGCTCCTTCATCATTTTGTTGTTCAGGTTTGAACCGTTGTCCGTGATTATCCGCTCGGGAATCCCATATCGGCAAATGATATCTCTCTTAATGAATCTGGCCACCACTTGCTTCGTTACATTTGCATAAGACGCCGCTTCCACCCACTTGGTGAAATAATCGATGGCTACTAGAATGAATCGATGCCCGTTAGAAGCTGTAGGTTCGATCTTTCCAATCATATCGATTCCCCACATCGAGAATGGCCATGGCGATGACATCACATTTAGAGGACTCAGAGGCACATGGATCCTATCAGCATAGATTTGACATTTGTGGCACTTCCTCGCAAACTTGAAACAATCAGTTTCCATAGTCAGCCAAAAATAGCCTGCCCGCAGCAGCTTTCTCGTCATAGCATGCCCACCCGCATGCGTACCAAAGGTACCTTCGTGTATTTCCTCCATGAGCAACTTTGCCTCTCTTTCGTCTACACAACGCAACAGCACCAAATCGCGGTTTCTTCTGTATAAGACACCATCCGGGTTCAAATAAAAATTGCCCGCTAATCTCCTGAGAGTCTTCTGATCTTGACTGGATGCCCCAGCCGGATACTCTTTATTCTTCAGGAAATTAAGGATATCGAAATACCATGGTTTGTCATCAGATGCTTCATCAATAGCAAATACATAAGCTGGTCTGTCAAGCCGAGAGATAATGATTCGGGGAGCCTCATTCCAGAAGTTGACTTTGTACATGGAAGACAAAGTGGCCAGGGCGTCAGCCATTTGATTCTCTGCCCGCGGTACATGATGCAATTCAACCTTGTCGAAGAAAGGCAACAATCTCCTTGCATAATTCATGTAATGTATCAAGTTGGGCTGACGTGTCTCCCATTCCCCTTTTATTTGATTCACCATCAGAGCTGAGTCTCCGTATACGTCTAAATTCTTGATTTGCAAATCAATGGCTTCTTCAAGCCCCATTATACAAGCTTCGTATTCGGCCTCATTATTGGTAACGGCAAAGGTCAATCGGGCAGTAAACGGGATGTGCGACCCATGTGGCGTAGTGATGATTGCTCCTATTCCGCTACCGTAAGCATTCACAGCTCCGTCAAAGATCATCTTCCATTTAGAACCCAACTCTGGTCCTTCGTCTGGCAACGGCTCTTCACAATCTTTCATCTTTAGGTACATGATATCCTCGTCAGGAAAATCAAACCTCATCGATTGGTACTCTTCAATAGGCTGCTCCGCCAGATACTCAGACAGCACACTCCCCTTTATTGCCTTTTGCGAGACGTATTGAATGTCATATTCAGTCAAGACCATCTGCCAACGGGCAATTCTACCTGACAACGCCTGCTTTTCAAATACATATTTGATAGGATCCATCTTCGAGATGAGCATGGTTGTATGATTCAGCATGTACTGCCTCAAACGCTTGGTGGCCCAAGCTAGTGCGCAACAAGTTTTCTCAAGCATTGAGTATCGAGATTCACAGTCTGTAAATTTCTTACTCAAGTAGTAGATCGCATGCTATTTTCTCCCTGTCTCGTCGTGTTGACCGAGAACACAACCCATGCTTCCCTCAAGAACCGTCAAATACATTATCAAGGGTCTCCCTGCCACTGGGGGTATCAAAATAGGAGGCTCCTGCAAATACTGCTTTATTTTATCGAACGCCTTTTGACAATTTTCGTTCCACGTTACCACTTGATCTTTCTTCAACAGCTTGAATAATGGTTCACACGTGGCCGTTAAGTGAGATATGAACCGGGCGATGTAGTTCAACCTCCCTAAAAACCCGCGCACCTCTTTCTCTGTTTTAGGCGTCGGCATCTCTTGAATCGCTTTTATTTTAGCAGGATCGACCTCTATTCCTCTTTCGCTTACGATAAATCCCAGCAGCTTACCCGATCTTACCCCGAAGGTGCATTTGTTAGGGTTCAGTCTCATCCTGAACTTCCTAAGCCTTTTAAATAACTTCAGCAGATTCACCAGATGCTCTTCCTCCGTCTGGGATTTGGCAATCATATCGTCAACATAAACTTCGATCTCTTTATGCATCATATCATGAAAAAGAGTCGTCATCGCACGCTGATATGTTGCCCCAGCATTTTTCAAACCAAAGGGCATCATTTTATAGCAAAATGTTCCCCAAGGCGTTATGAAAGTAGTCTTCTCCATATCCTCTGGCGCCATTTTAATCTGATTATAGCCTGAAAAGCCATCCATGAAGGAGAATACGGAGTATTGAGCGGTATTATCAATTAACACGTCAATATGAGGAAGTGGAAAATCGTCTTTTGGGCTTGCTCTATTCAAATCTCTATAATCCACGCACATTCGAACCTTGCCATCTTTCTTTGGCACCGGTACGATGTTAGCAACCCAGGAGGGATACTTTGTCACAGCCAGGAACCCAGCGTCCCACTGTTTCTGAACTTCCTCTTTGATCTTCACCGCCATATCTGGTCGAGTTCTGCGAAGTTTTTGCTTGACTGGCGGGCAATCTTCTTTCAGTGGCAGGCGATGCACAACCATATCTGTATCGAGCCCTGGCATATCTTCATACGACCAAGCGAATACATCATTATACTCTCGAAGCATTTCAACCAGTCTTCGCTTGATATCACTCTGCAGTGCGGCTCCGATACGAATATTCTTCTCAACCCCTTCCGACCACAAGTTGATAATTTCGATGACCTCGTCGTGAGGCAAAATGGCTCTTTCCTCTTGCTTCACCAACCAAGACAGTTCTTCAGGGACGTCGCTATCCTCGACAACCTCTTCTTCGGCCTGAAATACCGGGTGCTCAAAGTCGGGACGAGTCATAGGTGGTTCAAGGATGTCATCTGAAAATGTTATCCTGCAAAAGGAATGGTTAAGTGCTTCAAAATGCGTATAAAGCGAATAACCGCGTTGCCATTTTATTGAAAAATATAAAACAGGAAAGACAGGGATTACAGTATTTGCACATGAAAAAACGCCATTTATTCAATGATTAACACGCAATGTTCATAACAACACAGCCCTAAACAAATCCTGATGCCCCGGGCAAGACATCAGATTATTCAACAATTAATAAAGCAAAGCATTACTGTTTAAAGGTCACCGGAACAAGCTCCTGAATAGACCAGTTGCACAGTCCTTGTCCTGGCGTGCTTGGCTGAATCCAGGCATCCATATCACAGTCGCTGTCTCCTTCGTCAGACTCCGAAGCAGCATTGACGGTTTCATGACATACTCCACTGGCAGAGATGGTGATTGGCCCTCTGAAACGGGGTGCCCCCACGGCAGGAGTTGACGACGACGGTTGGTATCCTAGCCCAAACCGATCCATCTTCACAGGAATGTCCAACACTTTGCCCCAGCCCTTTGCTTCTCCTGCTTCTACTAGAGCTTGAGCTTCTTTATACGATGAGACGGCTATCTCTGGAACTTTGCTCGGCCCGGGACCTTTGTCCTTGATACGCAACCCTTCAAATGCCTGGCAGGGTGTTTCATGGATCTCTCCGTCGACTTCCACATATTTAAACGACGACAAATGGCTGACCAGGATGTCTTCTTCTCCGCATACAGTGACTACGCTGTCTCCGACCATATATTTTAACTTCTGATGTAGGGTGGACGTGACTGCCCCAGCCCCATGGATCCAGGGTCTTCCAAGCAAGCAGCTGTACGCAGGCTGTATATCCATGATATAAAACTCAGTTGCAAACACCTCCGGCCCCACCTGTAGAGGCAACGTTATTGATCCGAAAACGTTTCTTCGCGTACCATCAAACGCCCTAACCACCAAGTCACTGGGCGTGCACCGGATTCCGCTAACATCCAGCTTCATCATTGCCTTCTTAGGCAGCACATTCAGAGACGATCCGGTGTCGACCAATACATGCGACATTACTGATCCTCTACACTCGACAGATAGTGCAGCGCCATATTATGGTCTCTCCCTTTCGGGGTCAAATCAAAGTCGGTAAAGCCCAAGCTGTGGCCTGCATTCACATGTGCCAACACTCCTTCCAATTGATTTAAGGAGACGTCTTGGGGTACAAAAGAAGTATCCAGGACTTTCAGCAAAGCATTTCTGTGAGCTTCCGAACACAACAGCAATGACAGGATAGATATTTTGGATGGCGTCTGCTGCAGATGCTCCACAATTTTATAATCACTTTTTCGAATCAAGCGCATGAACTCTTCTACATCTTTCGACGCCGATTCTTTGTCACTTGCCTGCACTGGGACGTTCTCAACCGCTTTCCCCTTTCCTTTTGCTAGTCTTTCGGCTTCCACTTCAGGGGATGAACCAACAACATTATCCACAGTCTCGGCTGGCTGCTTATTAACATCAATTTTTATCCCGTCACAATACACCTCCAACCCATATGACCATGGGACTGCTTTCGTGTTCTCGTACGGGATCGGCCCGGCCTTAGTTATGGTGATCGGTGGTCGCTGAGCTGGTGCTGCAATAGTGATTGTCTTTCGTGGAATCGTTACCGTGGCCACATCACTCCGATTATCTGTTACTGCCCCTGCAGGCTCTTCAGTTGCTGCCCGGTCAAACTGCAATATGCCTTCATCAATTAAAGCCTGAATGCCTTTCTTCAACTCATCACACCCCCCAGCTAGGGTCCAGCATTCCAAACAATATTCGTCACACCCCGGGTAAACACCCCCTTGTAACAGTCGGCTCTTTACCTCGCTCAGCGGCGTCTTTAAATCTTCGACATTCACAATCAGATTCAACCCTTCCTCAGTTAGAATGGCGTTTGCCCCGTGATTAGGCATGGGTTTCTGCACTATATTCGGACCTGCCGTTCCGAAATTGATAGTCTTATTGTCCAAAAGATCCTGCACAACGTGCTTAAAAGCATGGCAACCCTCTATATCGTGGCACGGGGCCCCAGAATGAAACTCACAGTGCCTGCTTGCATCATACCCAAACGGGGGAGCTCCCGTTATCGGTGCCAGAGTTCTCTTCTCTACCAGGTTCAATCCCAACAATGTCTGCAGTAAATCAGCATATGTCGAGGGAGGCTTCTCAAACACTCTTCTCGGTTTACCACCCTGGAATCTTCGCTGAGCCTGCTGTGCCCCCTGCTGAGGCTGTTGCTGCTGCATTGGCTGCTGCTGAGACGGTTGTTGTTGCTGAAGTGGTTGTTGTTGATACGGGATAGTAACACTCGCCACCTGCTGCGGCTGGTGATATTGGTTTCGTCCCCTGCCTCGGCCTCGGCCTCGGCCTCCAAACACTACGCTTGCCTCGCCCTGACGGCGCCCTCCAAAAGCCTTCCTATTACTGCCAGATGCAGTCGATTCCTCAACCTGGAATTTTCCTTGCTTAATGTTGCGCTCAATCTTTTCCCCCATCAGAATTAGGTCTGAAAAACTGGCCAGAGACGTGTGAAACAGCATGTCATGAAACAAGCCTGTGAATGTGCCGACGAACATGTCATTCATTTCCTTATCTTCTATAGGAGGACGAACTCTGGCAGCCATATCGCGCCACCTTTGCCCGTACTCTTTAAAGCTTTCCCCCTTCTTCTGCGATAGCCCCGCCAATTGGACCCGATTGAGCGCCAAATCGCTGTTATACTTGTAGTGAGCTACGAACGCCTCCGCCAATTGTTTCCATGTCTTGATATTGGTTGGCTCCAACCCCATATACCACTCTAGGGAAGGACCCGACAGACTATCTTGAAAGAAATGCATTAGCATTCTTTCATCAGTTGAGTATGCAGACATCTTTCTGTAATAAGCTCGTACATGCACTTTCGGACATGTGTCCCCCTTATACTTATCAAACGCAGGGGCTTTGAATTTAATTGGCACCCTCAAGCCAGGTACCAGCCCCATTGTTGCCATGTCCAAGCCCACAGCACTTTGGTTCAGGACTCCCCTCATCTGCTCTTCCAGCATTCTGATCTTCTGAGAGTCATCCCTCAGCCCTTCGAAACCTCCGCCGGAGAAAGCGTCCTCCTGCTGATCTTCCTGCCACATACCATTTCCAGCTCCATACCCATCATATCCAATATTACGTCCGGCCCTGACCTGGTTCATCCCCGGACCTCGGCCTCTGTTGCCGTACCCTTGAACACCTCCAGCAGGCCCAACAGCCATAAACCCCGCGCCGTTTCCATTTCCAAAACCTCCGTAACCCTGATTGGTCGCACCATAACCATCTTGCCCAAAGCCTTGAGCATTGAAACCATACTTCCCAGCGTTATCGAATCCCTGATCGTTGAACCCGAATCCAGCATTGACAAAGCCGTTGCCCCCCATATTATCTACCAAGTTGACGTCACCCAGCCCAACGTTATGGACAGCAGTCTCATTCCCAACTCCGACGTTACCATTCACAGCAGCGGTAGCGTTGTTGACGTTAGCAGCAGGTATATTGACTACCGGTGGAGCCAATGGCGTGGGAGTGCCGTCTCCATGAACAGTATCGACCCGTACAGACTGATGATCTTCATTACCGTGACCAGCATTTCGAGCCAACAGAGGCTGGACCATGGCTTGCAGATTTTCCTGACCTTTTGCAATAGCTTCCATGGTCTGCATAAAGAGAGCGAGCTTCTCGCGCACATCTTGCATCTCGTTCTGCATTTGATCCATGATTCTTCGACAGTTGGTGCGGGTAGAATAGCGGTGCGGGTGTTGATCTGCAATCCTGGAAAGTACCTGGTACAGAGCAGGAAATAAGGCACTATTCACAGATTACCTATAATGCAATATGAATATGAATGCAATGCAATGTGTCTGTGCATTAGGGAAGTTTATTCCCCCAGTTCTAGTGTGAAGGTGCCAGTGCAGTGACAGTGCTGACAATAGGAATATCGAAGCTGAACCATAGAAAGCCTCATATATTGCTGAGAAAATCAGAATACAATGTCGCTAAGAGTACAGCAAGAAGGCGTGACCTCAACCAACAGTCCTGGTGATGGTCAGCACTATGCAAATAAAGCATACAAGTTAATACATGAAATGATCAAATCCTCCCAAAAGTCTGGTACTCTTCTATCAACTTCTTGGTCTCTGGATGACTTGGTCGATCAAGCAGCCCTTCAACAAGTTGGTTTCTCTTCTTAAGGACACGGCGCACGTCTTCAGCAGTTTCTTCCCATGTCGCTTCTCCGAAGCAATCTTCTAGTTTTCGCTTTTGAGACACAGCTTCATCTCTGCATTTGATTGCCTTGTTCAGTGCATGCTGGACACTATACTGGGTCATCACTTCTTCCTCACACTTCTTGATGCTAGACTTCAACTTCTCTTCGAGGTCGGAGATTTGCTGCTTCAACTTATCCTCCCTTTTCTTATTGTTGGTGAGTGTAGCATTCCAAGTCTTATTGCAAGAGGAGATTTCTCGGTGAGCGATGTCAAGCGCCTTCTTCTTGGATTCCAGCATGTCATGGGAGCTTCTGAACTCTTGCCCCAGACGTTCGCGCTTCTTCTTTTCCTCGGTCAACTCAGCCCCTAACCTGTTTAACAGCTCGATTTGTTGTTGGAAAGCATATACAGCCTTGTTTTTCTCGCCGCGTACCTGAGCTAGCTCTTGCTCTAACCCTTCGTTGATCTTCAACAAGGCTTCTTTTTCTCTCACAACCTGCTCATAGGCTTCCTTAGAAACAGTAGTTGGCTCTTCTGCCGGAATAGGGACAATGACGGGTGCAGCTGGAAATGGCATCAATAACTGACTTGCTCTCTCCTGGACCCAAACTCTGTATGGCGCATAGGCCTGGCAATCGTTCTTACCTAACAGTGGCTTCCCTTTGCGGTTAATACGTGTCCAGGCATGCTGCAGCTCAGCTAGCAATTCTCCCTTCAAATCGCCTGTGAAGTACAGAGACTCCTGTACTTCCTCCTCCTGAGGTGGATTCTTCAGTGCATATCCGAACTGGCGAATGAATAGAGAAGGGTTGTAATTGATACACCCTTTTCTTCCTATCAATGGCACATTAGGGTACCCAGAGCAACTGAAGATGAGCTCGGATCCCAACAGGTCTCTATCAAACCACTCCATATCTTCTGACGATAGCCTCATCAAGCGCTCTGGCCAACCAACTGGAACTGTAGTCTCTGCAACAGATCTTCTCTTAGGAAGGTGACTTTCAAACCACATACTCAGCAATGGTACGCAAAGATGAACATTCTTCCCTCTTCCCTTCTCATTCTTGTAATGCAGTGAGTGGTAGAAATCTCCGAGTAAGGTAGGTACAGGATTACCAGCGGCAAACAAGTAGAAAGCATCGAAGTCCACAAAATCCGGTATATTGGGAAACAAGACTATGCCATAAATGCACAAGGCCAACACAGCATTGAAAGCAACCCAACACCCGCTCTTGGCATACTCCTGGGCTTTACCAACTAGGAACTGAAGTGAGAAGCCTGGAACTCCGCGGGAAACAGTAGTCAATAGTTCAGAAGCGTCAATATGCAAGGCCTTTGCCAAATCCTCCGGCTTGGGCTTGGCGCCAGAATGGATGAATGGAACCTGGTTCTGCACGGGCAGCTCAACATACTCAGCGTATTCCTCCAAGGTTGGTCCCATAATAAAGTCAGAGAACGTGAAGCACCGCAGAGCAGGGTCGTAGAATTGCATCAAAGCATACAGCCCATCTAACTCTACCTCTGTAGGTTTACACACCAATCTCAGTAGTCTACCATAGCTCATCCGGAAGCTCCTACGAACACCCTCATCAGCAAGAGAGATCAACCCCAGTAATGGAACAATATCAGGAATAGGTAACTTGTAAGCAACTGTCCTCCTTAAGCTAGTCATGATCAAACACTCAGAAGTCTGGGCACTAGAACTAGGGAAATGCAAATGCACCTGCAGCACAGACACACGTTAGTGAAATGCCAATGGTAATGGATATGCAGTAATGCAATGCAAGTAACATGCAACAGGGACCAAAGCTGTAGTTGAATAGCCTGAACCAAATCAAGAAAGGTCTCAGATAGACCATCCAGAAATCATCCAATCCTGGTCTCGGATAGACCTCAAACAAAGCTCCAATACTGGTCTCTGATAGACCCCCTAATCATAACCTGAATGGTCTCTGGCAGACCTCAGATCATATCTCCTACTGGTCTCTGACAGACCTCAGAACACATCTCCAAATAGTCTCTGACAGACCTTAGAACCCTCCATAAATATCCAAGATCCTGATCAAGAAACAAACCGGTAGTCTGAAGGTCTAGTTACCTGCATAACCCTGAATCCCCTCACAGGTGGGTGGCCCTATAACTGGTACAAGGTACGGCATCCTATGCGGTCGTCGGCGTCAGAGACTTTCAGGGTTGATGATACGATTCCCAGAAGGAGTGGCATCATCAACCCTGAAGAGGCCTCACTTAGCCAACTTCCAAATGATCGGTCCCCAGAGTCGACAATCCAACTAACCAGCAACCCACGCCAACCAAAGGAAGGGGCAGGAGGCCAACTAGAGGAACCTCGTCTGAGTGTAGATTTCATGGGACACCAAAGCAAGCAAAGCAAGCGGGCGCCCACTAATTTCTACTCTAATTCTAGGTGCACTCAAGCCCAGGTCCGACTTATCTCTCAATATCAGAACACCCGTCACACCCCAAGATACAACAACAATAATCAACATATAAAGCTGAAAATACAAGGTTAGACATATAAAATAACTCCATACAAAATCCTCGACGGGAAAACAAGCGTTAGGATTGACTCTCTTAAGGGACGTTGGATCCCAAATGCATAAGAACTATCGCAGTCCTTAGCAGCCAGGGGACGTTGGATCCCCAGTAGAGTCGCCAGCTGTCGCTACTGCGAAAATCGGCGCCGGCTGACAGAAGAGTCGCCACCGTGCGTTATTTATCCCACGGGAGGGAAAGGAAACGCTCAGAGTAAACCTCGCACAACATGGGAAAGGTATGGTCGTCGCAACCAAAACCTGGATTCGGGAGTCGGTTACGCAAGGGGAAGGTATTAGCACCCCTCACGTCCGTCGCACTCGACGGGATCCACGCTTGTTTTCGGGTACGGATTGTTATTCTATCTACTCTAAAGGTCAAGGGGTTAAAAATAAAAGAGAATGAAAATAAAATGACTCGGCAAAGTATCGCACTTTATGCCTACGTATTCCCGTCTGGAACGAGAAATCAGAGTCAACGTAGTTCGCCTACCTACGGGAAAGGAGGGGAAGGTTGCTCGCTAGGATATCGCATCCTATGCCTACGTACTTCCACACGGCATGGAAGATCAGAGCAAACGTAGTTCGGGCCACAGAAGACGCAGGCTTGTCTTGGTTGATTTTATTCCTTCTGAAAAAGGTTTTCTGATTAACAGTCCCAGCGGACAAAAATGACGCTTTGATGAGTTCACATCCTTTTACGGAAGAAGTGTCTTTTATTGTGCTTGAAATCTTTATGTGTTTTTCTGTTTGTTTTGAGGAAGAAAGAGACAGAACTCTAACCTACGGTTGCGAAGGGAATCAAACTATCCTAATGTTATCATGCATGGGTTAAGACCTAGTGTCTATCATGCCCCTCTCTTGCACAGAGAGAAACAGAGATCCTACGGGATAGGCAGAAACAGAAACAATGACAGATATATACAGTAAAACAGTAAAATGCATGGATGCACCAGTACAAGCGAGGCAAGGGAGTCCCACTCAACCTCGAACCTAGAAAACAATAGGCGAAAGTGAACAGGCTTCACTTTCAACCCAACAGGGTAAACAGCAAACAATACAGTCCAGAAAACCAATCAATACATCAGCAATGAAATACAGCAAAAACATCAACAGCATCAGCAGCTCTGAATCAACATCTGGCTCCAAGTAATCTCCTATCAGCTACAGGCTTCAACAAGCATCAGTCTCCATCTTCATGGCCTTCAGGCAAGGGCTTTGATCATCAGTCTTCTATCTGCAATAGCTTTTCTTCAAGCTCAAACCTCCAGGATGAGGGATCAGTCACAAGAGTGGATTGGGTGTTAAGCAATCAGTTGACTACCAAAGGTGGTGAACAGACTGCTTCTAACACAAAAGACATTTTCTCTCAAGAGTTCTATCTCTTAGACACTATCACCAAGCTTTCCAAAGGAAGGGGGTGAGTGTCTTAGAGAGACTCTGCATCACAGAGAGGAATGGATGCAGACAAGGCAATCCATGTTTGAGAAACAAGTTTTCTAATCTAGAGCTCTGCCTAGCTCCTAAACCCTAGTCTCCTCAGCATCTGCAAGCAAGAATCTTCTCTTCAACTCTGGAAGTTGATCTTCAACATCTGGATCTCCAATGGCTTTCACCTCCTCAAGTCTTCAATTCTCCCAAATTCCCAGACAATCCCAATACCCACACAAACAAGCAATAATCCCCAGAGGGCATACCACACCAGTCAATCAGATATACAGACAGTAATAGCAGTAGGGGAATCTTGACTTTTTCTAAGGGATCTAATAACTACCCACAGCCCCTATAGTCCCATAACTAAACTAGTCAAACCCTAAGTCCTAGGGGAAAAGAATCAAATCTCCTAAGTCATCACCTAAAACCCTAGTTTTGTTCATGTTATTTACACCTAGGCTAAACACCTAAAATTAATTTCTAAAAAATGGGAACTAAATTGAATCTACAAGTTTAATGTTTAAACTAAACAACCTAAAAAGAATGGACAAAAAATATTGAAGCATTTAATAGAACAAAAAATAACAAAATCATGCATGAAATGAAACTATTTAAAATGCTATTTATTTGAAAAATATGGGAAAAATATCAAATAAAAAATAAAATGCAATTTTTATTTTTTATAATTTTCTTGACTCTTTAAAGAAAATAATGCAAAAAGAATGAATTAAAAATATGCAATTTCTGATTTTATATGATTTTTCAAAAATGAATGAAAAATGAAAAGAAAATAAAAAGAAAATATAAAGAAATAAGGGAGGGGGTGAGAAAAGTAGGGCCAGGCAGTTCAAATATTTGGGCTTCAGGCGCGTGGGGGTGCCAATAGTCATCAGAGCCCAATTCCCTCCAATAAATGAAACGGTGCGTTTCATATTTTGAAAATTCCCACCAAATCTCAGGTTAAACGCGGACCGTTGGATGGTATTTCTAGTCAAGAGTCAAGGCTTCATCGTGTGTTCCCTGACCTTTCTTCAACCTCCAGCCATTTAGGGTTTCAGAAACCCTTCCCATGCACGATACTTCCATCTCTTCATGCTCTCTCCACACGCCATGAAAACACACGATGTAAAAAGCAAAATTCATCCATTTCTTTCCCTCTACAAGTCTATGTCCTTAGTTTACCTTAAAACTCAAACAATCAGCCAATTCGAAGAAGGTAACAGATGGAAACCACCATTGGTATCTGATATCAAACCTCTCCAATTCTCCACGAAACTCATCCTAAACTGATCTACACTTCACCCTGATCATAGCATGCTACTCTACTAACAATCTCAGGCCTTATCTTAGCAATTACAAACCTCAACAGTTTTGATGCATCGTGCTCAAACTTCATGAAATCTCCTCAGATTCATCCAAAACAATCCTCTACCCTACCTTAACCGTTCTACACTATCAAAACCTATTAACCCTAACTTAAACAAGAAATTCGAATGAAAACTCACCTTATGCACAATGAAGAAAACAGCTACCAAAACCTCTTGATCTATAGCTTGAAGTGAGTGGAAAATGCTCCAAGAACTCAATAGTGACTTCTGTATGCAGCAAGTATGACTCCAAGGATGTGAATCTCTCAATTCCAAAGTTTATGCTCCTTGGATGAGAATGATGAATGGCACAATTCCCTCCTCAATTTGACAAATGAAGGTGTGGATTCTGATCCTTGTGTGATGATGATGAAGATTGAATCAAGGATAGTGAAGATTGATGGAGATTATGGAGATTTTGGAAAGCTTATGCAAGTTGAAGAAAGTGTGGAAAAGTTTGGGTTTTGAACAAATGGGAGCACCAACCCTTGCATGAACCAACTTGTATGAATATATAGATGGGATTAGAACTTCCTAGAAGCTTGGAGAAGTTTCCCTTGTGCAAATTCCCTTGAAAATGGATTATGTTTCTTACATTGCAAGAAACCATGGATAACTCTTAAATCTTGAACCAAACTCAAAATTCTACTTTAGCCAATGTCTTTAAAATGATATTTCCATTCAAAATGACCTATAATTTTGCTTCATTTGGCAAGATATGAAAAATCTCATTTTTAAGGCCATTTTTCTTCATTAAATTCAACAATTTTGAAACCTTGTGCTATGAACTTTTTCAATCTCCCATGGTCACTTTTATAGACTCAAAATGTCATTTGGAGCAAGTTTGATGTTGTAAGTTTTTTCATTTGAGGCCTCCTTGTATGAGTTTTGGGTATAGGTTAAAATGACCTGTAATTCACAAATGACCAAAATACCCTTTTCTTGCCAAGACCATAAGTAGAGTTCCCCAAATCATATGAAGGCATACTATACCATTCTAGAAAGCTAAGACAATAAGGAACAATTCTTATGTTGACCATAAATCCATTTGAAATATCCTTGAGGGGTAAAAATTGCTTGGAAGTTAAGTCACTTTCACAGACAAAATTTCAGATACCTCAGATGACCTGTAACTTGCAAGGACCATAACTTGAGTTCTATAAATCTCCTTGATGTCTTCCACCACTCAAATTAAAGGTCTTGAGATCCTCTACAAGTTTCATGTTGGCCAAGAAGCCATTTGAAGCTTGCATTGTGACTTATCTTGCTTGGAAATTTGACCTAAACTAGGGGATTTTACATAGAAACCCTAATTTAGAAACTCCTCTTCTCCTTGATTTCTCTTGAATTCTTCTTAGAACAACAACATATCCTTATTTTTCATGTCAAATGATGAACCCCACATCTCTCCAATAGCCCTTAATGCCTTTCAATCAGTCAATTGACCTAGGGTTGACCTAGGGTTGACCCAGATGAAACCCTAGCTGACTGTCTTCAACTGCAATACTTGTGATCACATCAACAACTTGTTTTCTTCTCCAAATGACTTTCTAAGTCCTCGAAGATGTCTAGATACTCCCCATGCTCAGCCCATAGCTCACAATTTCTTTGGTTGACCCACAGATACCCCCAGTTAGGAGATATACTCAATGCTTGATCCACTGAACTCCCTGCTTTCAAATTCTTTTCTGATGACTTGAATGAGATGGAATTAGGATAACAACCTCTTGACAGGCCTCTAGAGATGAGAATAATGATTGGTCCCCTATTGAATGACTTGCTATGTTTATGCTATGCAGATGATTAGTCTATGTACATGACTCTATATGCAAATGCTAATGATATTGAAACATAAACCAAGTGAATAAGGTTGAGCAAATTTTAGGGTGCAACACACCCCTCACGTCCGTTATACTCAACGAGATCCATGCTTGTTGTCTAAGTCTATGGGTGAAAAACAAACTATCTAAGGCTGCTGCTAAATGGAAAGATCTGACTCGATAGGACATCGACGCCCTATGCCTACGTATTGCCTCGTGCAATGGGAAAGTTAAGAGTCAACGTAGTTCGGGAAACTACGAGGGAGGTTCTCTCGCCAGGACATCACGTCTTGTGCCTACGTATTCTCATCTGATATGAGAAATCAGAGCAAACGTAGTTCGAGATGAAACGACCACATATTGGTTCAAGTGTTTAAACTGAGTTGGGTTAAACCTTCGTTTAGCAGTTAGGTGTATTACTGCTCGACCATTGGAGACTTAGGCGTTACCTATTTGCGGTAGAACCAAGACTTAACACACTCTTTCTGAAAATGATTTTAAACAATCCCGAGGGATAAAAAAGTTTGATTTTTTGTTTTATCTTTTTTATGAAGAAGTGAATTGAGTTAAGTTTGTAACTCATGTTGCACTAAAGACTACGATTTGAGAGCGAATGCGTCCCATAACGCCCAAAGGGCATACGCTAAACACTCTAGACATATTGAGAGGAGGCCCCCCAATTATCATTCCTCAAGTACATAAGGCTCGTAGCGTACAACATTTATTATCCTTTATTAAGTGTCTTAAGAGATTATCAGATGAAAAGAGAAGACACAAACTCTAAGGGGAACTGAACCCTGATGTTATCATGCACAATGCTCCTAAAGTTGGGATCAAGAGGGGAAGAATATATCCTAATGTTATCATGCAAAGGATTGAACACCTAATGTCTCTCCTACTCCCATCTTAAACAGAGGGACTAGGAATCCTAAGGGATCATGGCAAAAGACCAAGTAAACAAAAAATAATCCAATCACAGATGAAATGAAAAAAAGAGAAGAAGTTGACTTAAACAAGTCAAGAGGAAATGCAAACATGACATGCAATTCTCAAAGATGAAACACAAACAAAGTATCAAGATAAAATGACTTAAACAAGTCAAAGAAAAAGTGAGATGAAATGGGAGAAGTTACAACTCCTACCACCATTCAAACATCAATCACTTACACCAAAAGGTAAACAAAAATGCACAAGCAAAGATCATGATCAAAGTGTAGATGGGAGAAAGAGGCTTGGGAAGCAAGCACACAAAGAAATATCTCAACCAAACAAAACATAATGATCATGCAAAAAGGATAAGCAAACAAGTACTAAGAGATTGATCCACCATTCAAAACACACTCAAAGCATGAACATAAATGCCAAATTGTCTCAAATGGTGATCCAAACCAAAGGGGAAGAAGTGAAACCATAAGAGAAAAGGTTCAAAACAAGATGGAAAGAAAAGCAAAAACAAATAGCAAGTTAAAGCAAGAGAAAGAACCAAAGTTTAATCCATGTGCAACACTTAAAATCAAGTGGAATGCCCTAGCTTCCAAGTAACTTGTAACAAAAGTTACACAAGTGTATGACCTAAAAATGCAACACCAGCACCTTAATCATGTCAAGAATTAGTATCAAGAATCATAGGGTGCATATGGGATCCATCAAAGTCATTTCCCAAAGAAACTAGGTCAAACTAGCTTGTATGAACTACCTCTAAGATGACTTGACTTGCAAGCTTCATCAAAAATCGAAGGATGGCTCAAAAAATTCTAAATAAAATTCACAAGGTAACCAAGCTCAATGGAAAACAGAAGCCAAAGTTTCAAATCCAAACTCAATCTTAGGCATCACCAAATAATTTGATTAACAAGGGTGCTCCCCCTTTTTGAGTATTAATCGAGGGTGAAGAAAAGTCAAACCAAAGTCAACCCTAAATTGATCAAACATGAACCAAAATCAGCCTCAAAGGTACCTCAATCCATCCTCTAAATGGAGAAGAAGCCTCATTTATAGGTGATATAAAATGGTAGCTCAAAAGTTGATGATCAATCAAGGACAATATTAAAAACACCTCATTTTGAAAAATTAAAATAAAATTGCAAAATAAAATAAAACAGAAACAAAAATTATGGAAAATTAAATAAAGTCTTGAAATATGAGAAAAATATTTTTGGGGAATTTTTGGATCATTGGAGCTATTTTTAATAATTGAAAATGAAAACAAAAACAAAAATAAAATAGCAAAGAAGCCAAGTGAGGTGTATTAGCAACTTCCAAAATGAACTAAACAAAGGCAAAACATGCCTTGGGCTCAGAGAATAGGGGCATGGATAGCACATGAGGCCCAGATCCAAACAACTAACAGCCAAAATGAAACGCAGAGTTTCATTAATCCCATGTGGATTTCAACGCCTGCGTGTATCAAATCAAACCAATAACAACGTGCCAAACAGACAAGTCAACAAGTCAAGGGAAGCCACCTCAGCAAAGACCTGAGAATGAACCAGACACTGGAGCTAGGGCTTCGGTCGTCTTCTCCGGCCACATCGCCAAAGCTCAGTCCATGATTTTCAATGAAAATACATAAAAATGGTACCAATCGAAAGGTCTAACATCAAGGGTTTCAAATCCATAGATCAAACACCAAAACAGTTCCAAATCAAGGAGAATCGAAGATCTAAAGTTTGAACATGTCAATCTGAAATGTGATCAATCAAGAACAACAATGATGCAAACATTGCCTACTCAACGTAGGGCTTCAGATGCAACCAACATGAGCTTAAATAGGTTCCTAGAATGAGAGAAATAAGGAGTAGAGACTTATTGAATGGAGCAACTCCGTTGGTTCTTCAGTTGCGTGCAAGCTTTATTTTCTTGCTTCAAACACATTCCAATTGCTCCCAGGAAGAAGATGAAAGCCTCAATTTCAATTGATTTGAAGTGAAAACTCAGATTCGAAGTTGAAGAGTGCTTGGAAAATTTGAATTTCACTCTGCTCTCTCCAGCTCCAATTCTCACTTCTGAGCATTATGGCAACCCTAAATGCTTATATATGATGGATTCCTGATCACCATGCAGGCCCATGTTGGCGGTTTGGTGAGATTTGAAAAAATTCCCAAAAAAGAAACCCTTACTCATGCACACACGTTTGGGCTCCTTCATACCATATGAGATCATCAATCTGAAGTGTGTGAAGTGTACTTTTGATTTGAATTAAATTGGGCCTTGTACTTAATCCATATTACAAGTTTGAAATGGAAACTTTTTAATGAAGAAACTTGAAAAAGTGGCATCTCAATGCACTTGGTGTTAGTCCAATTTGTGATAAACCCTTCATGATCCTATCTTGGTGTAGAATGCTTCAAAAGTGAGACAAAGTGAGACCTATAATGTACCAAATTCATCTCATGACCAAAATTCCAAATTTCACTTAAAACTCCTCCCACATGGCCATATAATTCCATATTAAAATTAACTTTGAGTTTAATGATGTAAATAAGGCATTTAGGAACAATTTTCATGTTGGTTGGAAGTGCATTTGAGGTACACAAGTTCATGAAAATGACCTATGAAGCAAATGACCCAAAATACCCTTGCCTTGTCAAGACCATAACTTGAGTTCCACACATGAGAAAGAGGACTTCTAGGACTTTTTGGAAAGATAAGATCATGAGGAAAAACTTTCATCGTTCACTTAAAGTTGAGGAGAAACTTTCTTCTAGGTCAAAAATACCTTGGAAGTGAGTTGACTTTTAGTTGACCAAAATTCTATTCATCTGAGACCCCTAACTTGTTGGCATCATAACTTGAGATGTACAAACCCCATGGATGAATTCTTGTACTCAAAAGAAATATGAGAACATGATCTACAATTCTCATGTTTTCATGAAAATGAGATTGAGCTTGCAACATAGGTGAAAATGGCCTTGAAGTTGGGCACTAAAGAATGGGATTTTACACTGAAATCATCTGAAACCCTAATTTAGTAACTTCTTCCACTCTTGATTCCTCTTTATTTGATCTTGTCATTACATCTTAGATGCTTCAAAATGACTTCCCATGGCTTGTGTGACTTGAAGACCAGTTTGGAAACCTCTCAAGTCCACAGTTGACCTTGAGTTGACCAAATGAAACCCTAATTCTAAGTCCTTTGACTATGGCTCTTGCAGATGGATTGAATGACTCCACAAACTCCAAAATAACCTCTAGTGTGTATAATGAACTCATAGACCCTATCATCTTCAAGATAAAGACCTCATGAACCCTTGATGACCCTCTGATAGTCTCCAAGATAGGAGGTAACAACCACACACCAATATCTCTTCTTAAAGAGCTTTGAAACTTCTCCATGATGGTGAAACCCTTGATGGCTTACACAAAGACCTATTGCTTGAGCTTGAAACCAAAGAGACCCTCCTCTTGAATGGCACAAGACACCTCTTGATCCCCTCCTAAGAACAATGCTATGCAAATGCAAATGCTAAAATGAAATGAAACACAAGCCAAGTTAAGAAGAAAAGGTTGGTCAAATTTTGGGGTACAACACATTGTTTCATGTTTGCATTTGTGCTTGCATTTCATATCTTTTCTCATCTTGCATTGACTTGTTTAAGTCTTTCATTTCATTTTCAACTGTGATTGATTTAGTATTGTGTTTACTTGTGCTTCTTGCCATGATCCCTTAGGATTCCTAGTCCCTCTGCTTAAGATGGGAGTAGGAGAGACACTAGGCTTTCAATCCATTGTATGATGACATTAGGTAGTACCCCTTTTTATTCCAACTTTAGGATCACTTTGCATGATAACATTAGGGTTTACAGTTCCCTTTAGAGTCTTGTGTCTTCTCTTCTCATCTCAGAATCTCTGAAGATACTTAATAAAGAAAGACAATTTTTGTACGCTACGAGCCTTAAGCACATAAGGAATGATGAGTGGGGGGTCTCTTCAGAATAAATTTAAACCTATCTTCAGCAAAGGGTTTTGTAAAAATGACATCCCATTGATGGTCTGTATCAACAAAGTTTAAACTTATAATTCCCTTCTGAACATAGTCTCTGATGAAATGATGCTTAATTTCTATATGCTTTGCCTTAGAATGTAAAATGGGATTCTTAGAAAGGAAAATAGCAGAAGTATTATCACAGAAAATAGAAATATTACTCTCATATATCTGATAATCTTCTAGCTGACTCTTCATCCAGAGCATCTGTGTACTACAACCAGCAACAACAATATATTCTGCTTCTGTTGTTGAAAGTGCTAAGGTGGGTTTCTTCTTGCTGAACCATGAGATCAGATGACTTCCCAGAAACTAACAACTTCCAGAAGTACTTTTACGTTCTACTCTGTCTCCAGCATAATCAGCATCACAAAATCCTACTTGTTTGTATTCATCATATCTTCTGTAACACAAACCCATATTAGTAGTACCTTTCAGATACCTCAGAATCCTCTTAACAGCTGTTAAGTGAGATTCTCTAGGATCTGATTGGAATCTAGCACACAGACAAACACTGAACAAAATATCAGGTCTAGAAGCAGTCAAATACAAAAGAGATCCAACCATACCTCTATAGAGCATTTGATCTACCTTCTTACATACCTCTTCTTTTCCAAGAGTGCTTGTTGGATGCATTGGAGTTTTAGCCAACTTACTTTCTGTCATGTTAAACTTCTTTAGAAGCTCTTTCACATACTTTGTCTGATGTATGTAGGTTCCTTCTGGAGTTTGATTGACTTGAATTCCCAGAAAGAATCTGAGTTCTCCCATCATGCTCATTTCAAATTCTTCCTGCATAGATTGAGCAAACTCCTTTCCAAGCGTAATATTTGTCGTACCAAAAATAATGTCATCTACATAAATCTGACAGATTAAGATGTCTTTCTTAATTGATTTATGAAATAGAGTTGTATCCACCTTTCCTCTGATAAAATTGTTTTCCATAAGGAAATTACTCAGTCTCTCATACCAAGCTCTGGGAGCTTGTTTTAGACCATAGAGTGATTTCTTTAGTTTAAAAACATGTTCCAGAAATTTTTCATTTTCAAAACCAGGAGGTTGATGAATATAAACTTCTTCTTCAATTAAACCATTTAAGAAAGCACTTTTAACATCCATCTGATACAAAGTGATGTTATTCTGTGCAACAAAAGAAGTTAATAAACGAATAGATTCTAACCTTGCCACAGGAGCATATGTTATATGTAATCAATTCCTTCTTGCTGACTATATCCTTGAGCAACCAGTCTTACTTTGTTTCTGACAACTTCTCCTTGCTCATTCAGCTTGTTTCCGAAAACCCACTTAGTTCCAATAATGCTAAATCCTTTTGGTCTTGGAACCAGATCCCAAACATCATTCCTTGTGAATTGGTTAAGCTCCTATTGCATAGCAAGTATCCAATCATTATCTTGCAGAGCTTCATCCATAGAGGTAGGTTCAATGATTGATATCAAACCAAGCAATGACGTTCCAGATGATCTGAGAAATGATCTAGTTCTGATAGGGTCATCCTTCTTTCCAATTATCATTTCCTCTGGATGAGAGGCTTTGATTCTGGAGGATCCTTTTAGAGGGAGTTCTTCAGAAATGGTCAAGTTGTCCATCTGAGCAGTCAAAGGAGTAGCATCTGACGTTGCTTCTGGATCTTTTACTTGAGCTTTGTCTGCCTCTGAATCTTTAGAGTCTGTGAGAAGCACTTCTCTATCTGCAGAAATTTCAAGTTGCTTTGGCTTTTGATTGCCAAGCTTATCATCAACTCTAACATGAATTGATTCCTCTACAATCTGTGTCTCAGTATTGTATACTCTGTAGCCTTTAGAGCATTCAGAATATCCAAGCATGAAACACTTTTGTGCTTTAGAACCAAACTTGTTCAGATTGTCTTTAGTATTCAAAATAAAACAAACACATCCAAAAGGATGGAAATAAGAATTGTTGGGATTTTTATTCCTCCACAGTTCATAAGGAGTCTTCTCCAGAAGAGGTCTTACAGACACTCTGTTCTGAATATAACATGTTGTATTGATTGCCTCTGCCCAAAAATGTTTTGCCATGTTTGTCTCGTTGATCATGGTTTTGGCCATTTCTTGCAATGTTCTATTTTTCCTTTCTACAACTCCATTTTGTTGAGGAGTTCTAGGACAAGAAAAATCATGTGCAATTCCATTTTCTTTAAAATATTTTTCAAAATATTTATTTTCAAATTCCCCACCATGATCACTTCTGACTTTAACAATTTTAAATTCTTTTTCGTTTTGGACTTGTTTGCAGAAGTAAAAAAATACAGAATGTGACTCATCCTTGTGTTTCAGGAATTTTACCCATGTCCATCTGTTGTAGTCATCAACTATGACTAGTCCATACTTCTTGCCTCTGATGGATGCATTTTTCACTGGTCCAAACAGATCAATATGAAGTAGCTCTAATGGTCTAGAGGTAGAAACAACATTTTTAGATTTGAAAGAAGATTTTGAAAATTTTCCTTTCTGACATTCTTCACAAAGAGCATCTGAGTTGAACTTCAACTGAGGAAGTCCTCTGACCAGATTGAGCTTATTAATCTGAGATATGCGTCTCATACTAATATGACCCAATCTTCTATGCCAAATCCATTGCTCATCGTTAATAGACATAAGGCATTTTATATTTTGAACTTTTAGTTCTGAAAGATTAATTTTGTAAATGTTGTTCTTCCTTTTTCCATTAAAGAGGATTGAACCATCTTTTTGACTCACAACTTTACAACATTTTTGATTGAAGATTATATCATAACCATTGTCACTTAATTGACTTATGGACAATAGATTATGTGTTAATCCTTTAACAAGTAAAACATTAGATATGGAAGGGAGGTTACCATTACCAATAGTTCCAGAGCCAATGATTTTGCCCTTCTGGTTCCCTCCAAACTTCACATCACCTCCATATCTAAGTTCCAAGCTTTGGAACATAGACTTTCTTCCCGTCATATGTCGTGAGCAGCCAGAGTCCAGGTACCATGATTGGTGTCTCAACTTTGCTGCTAAGGACATCTGCAACAAATTTTATTTTATCTTTATGTACCCATATTTTCTTGGGTCCTCTAGGGTTAATAGGTTTGAAATTCTGTCTAAATTTCTTTCCCTTAAAAGCATCTTTGTTCTGACGAAATTTGGGTTTAACAAAAGCTTTAGTGTTCTGATCTGTACGTGTGTGATTTATATCATTCAGGTGACCATATTTAAAATGGGTGTACAGAGGAGAATACTTGATGATCAGCTTATCAGCAGGTTTTGGATTTAAATCCTTCCCAGAGGGTGATTCATATCCAATTACTTTTCTATTGTTTTTGCTTACGCCATAGATCATGGAAGCCATTTTACTTCTATCTAGGCCTCTGGACAGAAACCTCTGAAAACTATAATCATACTCTTCTAAAATGTTTTTAGAGCGTGACCTAGTATCTGAGTCAGACATTTGTTGAGCCTTTTCTAAGTCAGTTTTTATTTTAAGATTATTTGCTTTTAGCTCAGCAACTTCTAATCTCAGATGATCATTCTCAGATGCAAGATAGCTCTGAAGCTTCATGTATTTGAGTTTGATCTTACTGTAGTTTCCAAGTATTTCAGATAAACTTTCAACAAGTTCAGCTCTGGTAAGTTCAGAAAATACCTCTTTTGAATCTGATTCTGATCCAGATTCAGATTTTTCTTCGTGGTCCTCCACGTCAGCCATCAGTGCCATGTTTGCACATTCTTCCTCTGACTCTGATGAGGATTCAGAACTGAATCATCCCACGTGGCCATCAGAACTTTCTTCTTCTTTCCAAACTTCTTTCTGGGTTTGTCTTTCTGAAGTTTGGGACATTCATTTTTATAATGACCTGGCTCCTTGCATTCATAGCATACAACTTTTTTCTTGCCATATCCTTTATGTCCAGAAGATTCTCCATGTTGATCAGATCTCTTGAAGTTTCTGAACTTCTTCTGTTTATGCTTCCAGAGTTGATTTATCCTTCTAGACAGCAAAGACAATTAATCTTCTTCTTAGGAAGATTCCTCAGAGCTTTCTTCAATTACCTGCAAAGCTTTAGCAAATTTGTTAGATTTTAACGCAACAGACATACCTTTCTTCTGAGGCTCGTCTTCTTCTAGCTCAATCTCGTGACTTCTCAAGGAATTGATAAGTTCCTCCAGAGTGATCTTATTCAGATCCTTTGACAGCTTCAGCGTGGTAACCATTGGTCTCCACCTTGTTGGTAAGCTTCTGATGATCTTCTTGACATGGTCAGAAGTGGAGTAACCTTTATCCAGAACCTTCAAACCAACAGTTAGTATCTGGAATCTTGAGAACATAGTTTCCACAAATTCAGACTCCTCCATTTTGAAAGCTTCGTACTTCTGGATAAGCGCCAAGGCCTTTGTCTCATTTACTTGGGAGTTTCCTTCATATGTCATTTTTAATGACTCAAACATATCAAATGTTGTTTCTCTATTTGTAATTTTCTCATACTCAATATGAGATATAGCATTTAACAGAATGGTTCTAGCTTTATGATGATTTCTAAAATCCTTTTTTTGTTGGTCACTCATTAACTTTCTATCAACCTTTTTACCCTCACCATCAGTGGGGTGAATGTAACCATCAGTGACCAAATCCCATAAATCAGCATCATAGCCTAGAAATAAACTTTCTATTCTATATTTCCAATAGTCAAACTTCTCCCCATCAAACATGGGAGGTTTAGTGCTGATTCTATCTCTATCATCATATTTGTTGTTGTATGAAGTTGAAGTTTCAGCCATGATAAATCAAGAATAATAACTTAAGATTTTTTCCCAACTGGATCTTTCTCTTTCACTATTAAGTGATAGCACTACAGAGCCGGAGCTCTGATACCAACTGAAGGTAGGAAAAACACTTAGAAGGGTGGGTTGAGTAAGGGTTTCAAATAACAACTATGACAATAGTAAAAATAACAAGGTATTTTTATCCTTGTTCGTTTGAACTCAAACTAATCCAGTACACCCTACCAAGGTGATTTGCCTTTCTCAACAAGGACTTAATCCACTAAATCAAACTAATTACAGTGTTAACCACTAAGACAAACAGTCTTAGTCTTCTCAAGAAATCTGACCACAACTTGGTCTCTTAAGGAACCTTTAACAAATAAGTAAAATACAATGTGTTTAAGAGTTGCTTCTAAAAAGCTATATCACAATTGTGATTTTACACAAATGAAAAACGAATAAAACTTAGTGTTTTATCTAGAAAGTTGTTTGAATGTTTTCTTTGATTGCTTCTTTGAATTCTTTCTTTCAAAATGTTGTAGCAAAATTATTGTAAATTGTTGCAGTTGAAGTGTTGATGAAGACTTCTTTATATACACCACTTTCTCAAAGTTGTATGGAAGAAAGAACTTTTCATCTTGATTTGACATTCTCTTTTTGCCTGACATCCTGTGTCATGCACGAATGAGAAATAGTACCGTTGGTAGACCTTGGGTTTAGCAACGTCTCTTTCTTGAACACTTCCTTTTCAAGTAAACATATATGAAAATAATCTTTGCATCAGATCCTCTGATGTTGTTCCTTGTTCTTCTTATTAGAGTCACTCTTTCAGAGTCTTGCGGCTCAGTGCTTAGCGTGAATTATGACCAGAGGTGACTTGATTCAGAGCCTCTGTACTTGCAGCGTTAAGTTATCAGAGTCTTCTGAATATTCTGAGTCTTTATACTCTGTGCTCAGAGTTTCTGAGTCTTTATACTTTGTGCTCAAAGTCTTCTGTAGATAGCGCTCCAGAGTCTTCTACTTCAGAGTTTTCTTCAGCAAGCGCTTCAGAGTCTTCTTTCAGCAAGCGCTTCAGAGTCTCTTTTAGCTTCGCTCAGAGTCTCTTTCAACTTTGCTCAGAGTCTCTTTCAAGCAGCGTTCAGAGTCTTCTGATTCTTAACTTTCAGTAGAGTTTTTGCTTCCAGAGGAATATTAATTTTAATATCTGAAACAAAAACACTCGAATATGATTAGAGTATATATTTACTTCATACAAAATTTCATTAATGTTATCATCAAAACTTAGAGATATATTAAGAACCAATCTGTGTTCTAACAGCATTGACTTGTTTAAGTCTTTCATTTCATTTTCATCTGTGATTGATTTAGTATTGTGTTTACTTTTGCTTCTTGCCATGATCCCTTAGGATTCATAGTCCCCCTGTTTAAGATGGGAGTAGGAGAGGCACTAGGCTTTCAATCTATTGCATGATAACATTAGGTAGTACCCCTTTTCATTCCAACTTTAGGATCACTTTGCATGATAACATTAGGGTTTACAGTTCCCTTTAGAGTCTTGTATCTTCTCTTCTCATCTCAGAATCTCTGAAGATACTTAATAAAGAAAGACACTTTTTGTACGCTACGAGCCTTAAACACATAAGGAATGATGAGTGGGGGGTCTCTTCTCACATTGTCTAGAGTGTTTAGCGTATGCCCTTTGGGCGGTATGCGACGCATTCGCTCTTATGTCATAGTCTTTAGTGCAACATGAGTTTCAAACTAAGTCAACTCACTTCTTCTAAAAAACATAAACAAAATTCAAACCTTTTTCATCCTTCGGGATTGTTTCAAACCTAACTTTCAAAAAGAGTATGTTACATTTTCGTTCTACCGCAAACAGGCATCGTCCCTAACTGCTGGAATTGAAACGTAACGTTACCCATAAAAAACACTTGAACCAACTAGTGGTCTAGGTTTCCCAAACTACGTTTGCTTTGATTTCTCATACCAGATGAGGATATGTAGGCACAAGACGGTGATGTCTTGGCGAGCAACCTTCCCCCCATCACCCGTAGTTTCACGAACTACGTTGACTCTGACTTTCCCATTGCACGAGGGAATATGTAGGCATTGGGTGGTGATGTCCTATCAAGTCTGTTCTTTCTCTTCACCCCCGTTTAGCAGTAGCATTAGATCGCTTTCACTCATATATTAGACAACAAGCATGGATCCCGTTGAGTACAATGGACGTGAGGGGTGCTCATACCTTCCCCTTGCATAACCGACTCGCAAACCCAAGATTTGGTTGCAATGACCTGTCTTTCCCTTTTTCTTATGTTTTCTTCGATCGTTTCCTTTCCCTCTCTTTGGGATAAATAATGTTGGTGGCGACTCTTCTGTCTATTTGTCGGACCCTTTTTTCGCAGTTACGACAGTGTGTGCTGTTGTTTTGATAATTTTGGCAAGTTTACATAGTGGTGGTTTCTAGAGCTGGTGCAAGTACATTTCATTTTAGTGAAACTGTTGTAACAAAGTGTTGGTTGTAGAATTGTACAAATCGTGCATGGTTGAGAATGTGTTGTAGAGTTGGATTATTTGTGGGGGGCAACATGTGAGGCCTGTTGTTTTTTTTTTGCAGGTTTTTTTTGTCTTTTGGAGGGTAGGGTAAACTTATTCAAAGTTACAGCAGATACTTTTGGAGGTTTTTTTTGTCTTTTGGAGGGTAGGGTAAACTTATTCAAAGTTACAGGTTCAAGGTTTTTTTTGGGATAATTTGAGATGGGCCTAAGTAATATCATGTGGACTTTTGTAAATTGATTATTGTGTAGAGATTTCTTTGTGATAATGGATTTGTATATAAAAAACTTAGAAGAATGGATAATACAAAAATAGAAAATGGAATTAGAAATGGATAGTTGATTTTGAAAAAATGGATATTTAATTTCTAGAAAGTGAAAAAGAAATAATGGATAATGGGAGAAAGAATGAATAAATACAAATATATGAGTAGCTAAAATGATGTTTGGAAATGGAAAGTGGATAACAATATGGATTTAAAAAAATGGTGAATTTGTATAATGAATAAATGAAATAGAAAAAATGTAATTGGATTTAAATGAAAAATGGATATTTGGGGTTTGAAAAGGATATTGAAAAATAATATGGATATTAAAAATTGGAAGAAAGAAATGGTTTAAAAGTGGATAATGATGGATAGAAAATGGATTATGGACAAGAAATCCTTATTTTAGCTTTAAACCAATCTCAACCCTTTTTATTCACAAGCCTCATGGAACGTAACCACCACCGAACAATCATCTGAAACAACAACCATCATCTTTAATTCTCTGAATCTCTGATCAATGAGCTCCAAATCAATTCAAATTGACTGAATCAATCTCTGGGAGAATAAACTCATAAATGAAACAAACTGAACATATGATCACGATGATCTAGACTTCTGAACCAAACTCTTCATGAATCACTACTTGACAACCTGATAACCTCCACACATGATAAAAAATTGATCTTGAATAGACAACGCCTGAGAAATAGCCACTGATGCAGGAAACTTGAAACCAAAGTAAATTCTTGACGGTTTGACCAAAATTAGGTCAAACTTCTATTTGATCTCGATCGTGACTAAATAACCACACTTGACTTGAAGCCACATCACCGTTCCTGATAATTTGATCTTCTATCCATGCTTAGAAATAAACCTTGATCTTGAACCAGCTGGATATAAGCTTGCCAACCAAATTGAACCCAAAAACAGATGAAAACCCTAGGACCTTGATGCCTGACAACTCTTGAAGAAAGTAAGCCTGATTCTTGATGATCTGACCCAAAGAAAACTCTTGATCCCATGTCTTAGAAGACCAATGCAAAGTAAGATTATAAATTATGAACTTATGATGATGCAAATGAAATGCGAAACAAAAGCCAGACAAGATTAGAAAAAGCCAGGGCAAATTTTGGGGTGCAAAAGCTGCCCCTATTCAATCGACTTGGACCTGAAGGTAAGAAAAGCAACCGCTTTTGAGCATTCAAGGTAAAAGGTGATTGAATACTAAAAGAACCCAAAAATTTGCAAACTGCGGGGATGCACAGTGATGAGATTGCCAGTTGAAGATCACCAAAAGTTAGGATCGCCAAGAAAAGATCACCAACCAAAAGTCAAAATACAAGCTACTAACCAAAAGTTAGGATCACTAGGAAAGAAGACGACCAACCAAAAGTTGGGATAACGACTCGGCAGGGGAATAAAAGAGGACTACCAACTGAAATTCGGGATAACATCCAAATAATGACGGACTACCAACCAAAAGTCGGGATAGAATTCACAAAACAACGGACTACCAACCAAAAGTCGGGATAGCATCCAAAAAACCATGGACTACTAACCAAAAGTAGGAAAATAATGGACTGCCAACCAAAAGTCGGGATAGCATCCAATATAGGCAGGAAATAGAATCGACCGGTTTACAACCTGAAAAGAGAACTCGAATGGTGAAAGAGAAACTTAAACAAGCAAACCCTGTTGGGGAGCAAAAGCAAGATTAAAACATCCACCGATGATTCTTGCTGGGGTAAAGTACCACAAAGGCTTACGAATTATGTCGTTATCTGCTGGAGAGATGTCACGCAACAAAATGTATCAAACCTGGCTTACGCTTCACATGCCTATGTTTGAATATGGCGTAATGCTCCATAGGAAATGGAAATGCTACACGTTTGGGAAGATGCTATACAAAAATGCAAATGCAAAGGAGCAACATCGAGAACAGGTGCCGAGAGAAACGACAAGCAAACTTGTTGAGGAATATGCCCTGAACGGCCTTCCGGAATAGAACTCTTCTGGGGATAATTCCATTATACTGGGAATTGAGAATACCATTAATCGAGAAGTTGTCCCAAAGATCTTACTTTAAAAAATACTAATGACCATTGGACTCTGCTGCGGATGTCTACCATTACTGCATTACTCGTCGAGGGAATCAACATTAATCTCTGCTTGGGGAGAGAAGTCAATGACACAGAACCTATCAGGGTACAACGCTGAGCTTACCCTACTTCTGGGGAATAAACTCAATCTTACCCTGTTGGGGATGAGTACCCATCATTGCTAGTGAGACATTTCTGATCTGGAAACAGTACCCGATGTAGAGAACCATGTAAATGACAAATAGCATGTTCTGTATTCAACAATGGCTATTTCAGTCACCATCCATGAAATCATTCAAGGAATTCATTTTTTTAAATATGATTAGCAAAGCCCCAAAGTTTTTGTGTGCAAAGTTTATCAAAAATATCATACGTCTTTTTGCAAACAAAACAGTAAAAACAAAAGCAAGAAATGGAAAGCTTTTGTGGGAAAATAATTCATTGATTAAAATGGCCTGTAAATAGGCAAATTACAACGGATACAACTCCTGAAAAGAGAAAATCACGCAAAAAGTACAAATGGCAAAGATATACAAGTGTCGGCAATGTGAAAATAGACAACCACCATGTGTCGATTCAGTTATGACCTGCATGTCTCCGATGCTTCCCCAATGATTTTCCCTCTGAAGAGACTAATTTGTCAACCCTCAACATCTCCAATAATCCAACTGTGTTCACATGTCAGATACGGATCGTAGTTATTTGCTTTAGAATCCCTTACTTTTGCCTGAATGGCCCTTGCAGGTTTTCGATCCACCGGGATACCCATTTCTACCAAAGTCGCCCTTTCAGGTTTTCAACTTTGCGGGTTTATTCCTTTTTCTTTTATCCCTAATTTTTGCCCGAACCTATTCTTTTTTATTTCGCCGGGATTCCCCATTTTTCCTGGGCCTTCTTTTTATGTCCAGCAGGTCTCTTTTTAAGCAAAGTATTTTTTGACTACGTGTGCGTTCACAGGGGACGTAAAATCTTCACCTTCCATGGTCGATAGCAGTAAGGCTCCTCCAGAGAAGACTTTCCTTACTATGTATGGACCTTGAGAAGTTGGGAGTCCACTTGCCCCTGTGATTTGTTTGTGGAGGGAGAATCCTCTTCAATACCAAGTCACCTACCTGAAAATGTCAAGGGCGCACCTTCTGATCAAATTCCTTCTTCATTTTGCTCTGATATAGCCGACCATGGGCGATAGTTGCCAACCTCTTTTCGTTAACCAGACTAAGTTGATTCAATCTAGCCTTTACCCACTATGCTTCATAAAGCTTCACATCAGACAATACCCTTAGAGAAGGAATCTCGACATCCAATGGTAGGACAGCTTCCATACCATATACCAACGAGAAAGGGGTGGGTTTCCCCAATCGACATACACATTGAAGTACGATAACCATGTAAAGAAAAGGGTAACATCTAATGCCAATCTTTGTAAGTCACCACCATTTTCTGCACAATCTTCTTGATATTCTTATTTGCTACCTCAACAACACCATTCATCTTCGAACGGTATGGAGAAGAGTTGTGGTGTTCAATTTTAAAATTCTGACACAATTGTTTCATCATCTTATTATTCAAATTCAAACCATTGTCAGTAATGATTCGTTCTGGCAGTCCATATCGGCATATGATGTCTTTCTATATAAAGCGAGCAACTACTTGTCTGGTCACATTGGCGAAGGAAGTTGCCTCTACCCACTTGGTAAAATAATCAATTGCCACCAAGATAAAGCAATGCCCACTGAAGGTGGTCAGTTCAATCTTGCCAATCATGTCGATGCCTCACATTGCAAAGGGCAAAGGAGATGTCAGTACATTTAGAGGACTCGGTGGCATATGCATTTTGTCAGCATAAATTTGACACTTATGGCATTTCCTAGCATACTTAAAACAGTCAGACTCCATAGTCATCCAATAATACCCTTCTCTCAATAGTTTTCTAGACATCGTATGTCCTCCAGCATGAGTACCAAAAGAACCTTCGTGGACCTCTTCCATCAGCAAACTTGCTTCATTTTCATCCACATAACGCAGCAATACCAGGTCGAAATTTCTTTTGTACACCACATCATCCTTGTTCAAGTAAAAGTTTCCTGACAGCCTTCTCAGAGTCTTCTTGTCTCTACTTGATGCCCCAGGCGGATACTCTTGAGTCTTGAGGAAATTTATGATGTCAAAATACCAAGGCTTCCCATCTGACACTTCTTCTACTGCAAATATAAAAGCTGGCCTATCGAGGCGCATGATATCGATCATTGGAGCTTCATTCCAGTAATTCACTTTATACATTAATGATAACTTTGCCAAAGCGTCCGCCATCTGATTTTCAGCCCTTGGTACATGATGGAATTCGACCCTATTGAAGAAAGGCAGTAGTCTTCTTGTATAGTTCATATAAGGCAACAGTCTCCTTTAATCTGATTGACGACTAAAGGTGAATCACCATACATATCAAGATTCTTGATTCCCAAATCAATGGCTTCTTCTATACCCATGATGCATGCTTCATATTCAGCTTCATTGTTTGTGCAGACGAATGTTAATCGTGCGGTGAACGGTATGTGAGAACCGCGAGGAGTCGTAATGATTGCCCCAATTCCATTACCGTATGAATTAACAACACCATTGAAAACCAACTTCCACTGAGATCCAATTTCGGGACCATCGTCTGGTAGAGGCTCGTCACAGTCCTTCATTTTCAAAAACATTATGTCTTCGTCGGGAAACTCAAACCTCATTGGCTGATAATCCTCAATTGGTTGTTCTGCGAGATATTCTGACAAAACACTCCCTTCAATGGCTTTTTGGGAAACATATTGAATGTCATACTCTGTCAGAACCATCTGCCATCTAGAAATTCTTCCGGAAAGCGCCTACTTTTCAAAAACATACTTGATCGGATCCATCTTTGAAATCAACATGGTTGTATGGTTTAACATGTATTGCCTTAAGCGTTTGGCTGCCCAAACGAGTACGCAACATGTCTTCTCTAGCATCGAGTATCTTGACTCACACTCCGTGAACGTTTTACTCAAGTAGTAGATAGCGTACTCTTTCCAGCCCGTCTCGTCGTGTTGACCGAGCACACAACCCATTGAATTTTTAAGAACTGTCAAATACATAATTAGAGGTCTTCCTGCAACTGGAGACATCAATATCGGAGGTTCCTTCAAATACTCTTTTATCTTCTCGAAAGCCTTCTAACAATTTTCATTCCAAACAATCGCTTTATCTTTTCTCAACAATTTGAAAATAGGCTCACAAGTGGCTGTAAGGTGAGATATGAATCTCGCAATGTAATATAGTCTTCCAATGAAACAACGAACTTCTCTTTCGATTCTCGGCTCAGGCATCTCTTGAATAACTTTTATCTTTCACTGAAAATAAAACCCAACAACTTTCTAGATCTCACCCAAAGGTGCATTTGTTAGGATTCAACCTCAATTTGAACTTCCTTAACCTTTCAAACAACTTGTGTAACACCCCCTTTCTATACGCCAAATAAATTAGATAAATCAATTAGGCACATAGAAAAATTTATTTCATCAGAGTTTAATGGAAACATGGTATAAAAGAGGCGCATCACATTATCATGAAATTAAACACATACGATACCTGCTCAAATTGATATGCAACAGTGGGTAACCCACATCTCAATATTTAGAATAAAGCGGAAACTTCCAAATATTGAATCGATCACATTCATAAAAGTATATACAACCATCAGTTAATTCATGCTATACAACATATCCACAGCAGATACATACACATATGCATCACAAAAGAATCAAAACAAATGTAACTCCAAAAGAGTCAAAGGCTTCCTAACTACCCAGATGTTACATATCAGAGCCATTGACCAAAAAGAATAAAGACATCGCTTCACAAAAGAACCTCCAGCTTCCTACTCTGCAATGCCTCATAGAGCATTATAAAACAGCAGAAGGGTGAGAAACAACATCATAACAGTTAATGCATAAAATTGTATATATACATAAATCCATAATTATACAAGTTATACTCAAATAATGTTCTCACCACATTAAGCATATACAAATAATCATGTCTCTACACATACACATGAATATTCACTATATTTTCTCCAAACAGTCACATAAAACATACACAGTTATATTCACACAACCAATGCATCATACACAGATGACTCATGCAACTCATAGAGACATACACACGACTCTATGCAGATGCAAATGCGGTACCGACTCATTCAACAAATTCCCTAAGGAATCGAGTATTCAGCAGATCCTCCACGGGATCAAGTACTCAGCAGATTCTCCACGGAATCAAATATTCATCAGATTCTCCACGGAATCGAATATTCAGCAGATCCTCCACGGGATCAAGTACTCAGCAGATTCTCCACGGAATCAAATACTCTAGCCAATCCTCCACGGGATTACATGTTATGACCGATTCTCCGAGGAATCACACAATGCAACCGATTCTCCAAGGAATCAAATATAACCATCGTATCATACGAGGTCCTGCAAATCCTCCGAGGGATCAATCGACACAAAAATGCATACTATGTTCACGAACATACTCATTGCATTTATCACATACATAGCATATATCTATCATGCATTCACATTATACACCATTCCACACATGGTTTACACACATATCAGCCTATCAATGCGTTTCTATTCAATTCGAGCAAATACACAAGATTATCAAATATTCAAGATTTATCATTTACTCTACAATCTAGGATTCACGCCTTTCGGCCACCCACAGCACGACATGTCAAAACAGTTCACACACCAATCATTCATATAGGCATTAATCATAATTGAATCAACCAAACATCATGCACTGAACAAACAGCAAAACAAAATAACACTGCCAGGTTCGCCAACCTTCGCCTGGCGAAGCCACGCAGCGAATGCTCGCTGGCCTTCGCCTGGCGAACTCCCCAGCGAAGTCCACTGGGAGTAATTCTGAAATTACTCGCTGAGGCTCGCTACCCACTCGCCTGGCGAACCTTCGCCAACTCACCTCGCCTGGCGAACTTGCCAGCGAATACAGGGTATTAGCTTCTGACTTGCTTCGCTACAGCTCGCTGGGCTTCGCCTGGCGAAGCTTCGCTGCCTTTCGCCTGGAGAACTTGCGAAGACAGAACTTCCATGGCTGTCTCAAAGCCCAAACTCCACACAACCAACCGATTAAATCCAAACCAGTCACAGTAGCACAACCCAACCATCACCCGACTAAACTACATCGTCTAATCCGAGTTCTAACCGATTAAAACCTCATTCTACTCACAAAACCAACTTCTAACCTAAGTGGAAAAAGAGTAGAAACTCTACAAAATCCACACACATACACATACAATCATACACATTAAAGAGATGATGGAGTTTCACACCCTTACCGATCGATTGCAAGCTTTGGTGATGATCCCTTGATGATTCTAGGTTTTCCTCTCCACTTTCTCTTCTCTTTCTCTTCTCCTCTTTTCTTTCTCTTGTTTTTCTTCTTATGTTACTATCTTTCTTCCTTTTTCCTCTCTTATTCTATTTCTATCTCTATTTCTTTCCTCTCAAATTCTTTCCAACACTTACCAATCAATTCTCACACTAAAGTGCTAAATGTCTAAAATGCCCTTTTTACTCTAATTCCCCGAAAACTCTCCGAATCGGTAAAAATAGATAAAATAAGCAAAACACCACATAGCAATATATAATTTCTCAATTTAAAATAAACATCAATTAAATAAATTAAAATACTCAACAATTAATGGGAATTCAGAATCGGGGCGTTACAACTCTCCCCCACTTTAGAAATTTTCGTCCTCGAAAATATCACCTGATTCAAACAACTCTGGATGCGATTCTCGCATCTTGCTCTCCAATTCCCAAGTCATGTTGCCTTCCGCGGCACCTCCCCAGGACACTTTCACAAGCGCAATATCCTTGCCTCTTAGTTTCTTAACTTCACGGTCCAAAATACTAACCGGTAAAACTTCAACTGTAAGGTTATCTCTTACTTCAACTTCATCCATTGGGATCACATGTGACGGATCCGGAACATACTTCCGAAGTTGCGAGACATGGAATACATCATGTAAATTCGAAAGGTTCGGAGGCAACGCCACACGATACGCCACAGCACCAACCCGTGCGACAATCTGATACGGACCAATAAAACGAGAAGTCAACTTTCTCGACTTCAAAGCACGACCCACACCCGTAACCGGTGTAACTCTCAAAAACACATGGTCTCCCTCTTGAAACTCGAGATCCTTTCTCCTTTTATCATGATAACTTTTCTGTCTATTCTGAGAAGCTTTCATCTTTTCCCTAATAAATTTCACCTTTTCTGTCGTTTGCTGTACCATTTCCGGACCAACTACCGACTTTTCACCTGTCTCATGCCAACACAGAGGTGTTCGACATCTCCGACCACATAAAGCCTCAAATGGCGCCATACCGATACTCGAATGGAAACTGTTATTATAGGTGAACTCAATCAACGCTAAATAATCGTCCCACGCACCACCTTGTTCAAGCACACAAGCACGCAACAGATCTTCTAACGATTGAATCGTCCTCTCGGTTTGACCATCCGTTTGCGGATGATATGCCGAACTCAATCTCAACTTAGAACCCAAGGCACCTTGCAAACTCTCCCAAAATCTTGAAGTAAATCTAGGATCTCTATCCGTCACAATACTCTTAGGAACTCCATGAAGCTTCACAATAGTGCCAACATAAATCTCGGCTAACCTTTCCAAAGAATAAGTAATATCAATCGGAATAAAGTGAGCCGATTTAGTAAGCCTATCAACAATCACCCAAATAGCATTATGTCCTCTTTGCGTATTCGGCAATCCCGTAACAAAATCCATCGATATACTATCCCATTTCCATTCCGGAATATCCAACGGTTGCATCAATCCACTAGGCTTCTGATGCTCCACCTTAGACTTCTGACAAGTCAAACACGAGTACACAAAACGAGCAACATCGCTTTTCAATCCAGACCACCAAAAGATCTTCTTCAAATCCTGATACATCTTATTCGCTCCCGGATGAATACTTAAGTTACTTCGATGTCCCTCTTCTAATATCATCTTTTTCAAATCCGCGTCATCGGGAATACAAATACGACCTCGAAACCTCAAAACTCCTAATTCATCAACGTTGAAATCTTCATTTCCATTCGTCATCAGATCCACAAATTTCAAATCCAACTTTTGCTTTTCACACACTGTAGTAAGGAAATCATTCGTGACATGCAACATACCAAGCTTCACACTACTCGGTGTTAATTCACAAACCAAACTCAAATCTCTAAAGTTCTCCAAGAGTTCCCACTCTCTAACCATCAAAGTAGACACGTGCAACGACTTCCGACTTAAGGCATCGGCTACCACATTCGCCTTACCCGGATGATAATTTAAACCAAAATCATAGTCCTTCAAAAGTTCTAGCCATCTCCTTTGCCTCATATTCAATTCCTTTTGATCAAACAAATACTTCAAACTCTTGTGATCGCTAAAAACTTCAAATCTTGCACCATAAAGATAGTGCCTCCAAATTTTCAAAACGAACACCACGGCCGCTAACTCCAAATCGTGAGTAGGATAATTCTTTTCATGCACTCTCAACTGCCTAGAAGCATACGCCACGACCTTCCCATCTTGCATCAATACACCACCCAATCCTGACAAAGAAGCATCGCAATAAACCACAAAAGGTTCCGTAGGATTCGGCAAAATCAAAACTGGCGCTGTTGTTAACCTTCTCTTTAATTCCATGAAACTCTCTTCACAATTAACATCCCAAATAAAAACCTTTCCTTTACAAGTCAACTGCGTTAACGGAAGTGCTAACTTTGAAAATCCTTCGATAAACCTCCGGTAGTAACCGGCCAAGCCCAAAAAGCTCCGAATTTCCGTAACCGATCTTGGAGTCTCCCATTGCATTACCGCATCGATCTTGGATGGATCCACACTAATACCATTGCCGGAAATAATATGTCCAAGAAAACTCACCTTCGACAACCAAAACTCACACTTAGACAACTTTGCGTACAACTTCTTCTCTTTCAAAATCCGCAACACAATCCTTAAATGTTCTTCGTGCTCCACACGAGACTTAGAATAAATCAAAATGTCATCGATAAACACCACCACAAAACGATCCAACTGCTCGTGGAAGATACGGTTCATATATTCCATGAAAACACCCGGCGCATTAGAAACTCCGAATGGCATCACCGTATACTCGTAGTGACCATATCGTGTTCTAAAAGCCGTCTTCGAAATATCTTCTTCCTTAACCCGAATCTGGTGATAACCGGATCTTAAATCAATCTTACTAAAAACATGGGCTCCAACCAATTGATCCATCAAATCATCAATTCTTGGAAGCGGATACTTGTTCTTAATTGTCACCTTATTCAACTGCCGATAATCAATACACAATCGCATACTACCATCCTTCTTCTTTACCAACAATACCGGCGCACCCCAAGGAGAAACACTTGGTCTTACAAATCTCTTATCCAACAAATCATTCAACTGCTTCTTCAATTCCACCAACTCCGATGCCGACATCCGATACGGGGCCATCGAAATCGGTCTAGTACCCGGAACTAGATCAATAGAAAATTCAACCTCTCTCTTTGGCGGCACATCCGCAACATCTTCCGGAAACACTTCAGGAAATTCACAAACCACAGGAAACACGTCGAGCTCAACTTTGCTCTCCACCGACAACGATGCAAACAAACCAAACAACTGAGCTTCGTCCGCTAAAAGTTTCTTCAACTCTTTAGTGGAAAGAAAACTCTCGTTTTCACCATCTTCCAAAGAAGGAAACCTTACTAACTTGTGATAGCAATCCAAATGAACTCTATTAAATTGCAACCAATTCATACCCAAGATTACGTCCAAACCTTCCAACGGCAAACACACTAAATCCATAACGAAGTCCTTACCATACATGGTCAAAGGACAACTTGCACACACCAAAGAAGTAGTTACCGACCCCGAAGCGGGAGTCCCAATAACCATACCACTACTCAAAGAAACCATACACAAATCCAACCGCTTAGCACACGCAAGAGAAATGAACGAGTGAGTCGCTCCAGTATCAATAATAGCAACTAAAGGCATATCATTAATAAAGCATGTACCTTTAATCAAACGATCTGCCGCATTAGTGGCGTCTGAACCTGCTAATGCGAATACTTTTCCGCCCGCCGGAGCTTGCTTCGGTTTGGTACAATTCGGGCTAATGTGACCCACCTCGCCACAATTAAAACACTTCACAGCATTCTTTCTACACTCTGCTGCATCATGACCAAAGAGTCCACAATTGGAACACTTCGCCTTGAACTTTCCACAATCATAAGACTTGTGGCCCATCACGCCACACTTAAAACATTTGATCGCACCGGAACCTCCTCCGGGTCTCCTATCAAAGTTTCCCCTATGTTTGCCCTTATCAGCAGGCGTCACATAAGGTCCGCTTCGTACTTGCTGCTTCCCTCTCCTCTCGCTCAAACCCTTATAATGAGTAGAACGAGCTCTACTGTCTTCTTCATAAATCCTACAGCACTCGGTCAAATCCGAAAATCTTCTTATCCTTTGATAACCCACCGCTTGCTTTATCTCCGGACGCAAGCCATTCTCATACTTGATACATTTGGAAAATTCCGCCGTAACCGCATCATAGTGAGGGTGAAACTTCACTAACTCAGTAAACTTAGCGGTGTAGTCCACCACCGACATATTACCTTGTTTCAACTCCAGAAATTCCATTTCTCTCTTCCCTTTAACACTTTCGGGATAATACTTCCTTAGAAACTCAGCACGAAATAAATCCCACGTAATCTCCTCGTCGTCGACCTCAAGAACATGCCTCATGCTGACCCACCAGTCATCAGCTTCTTCTCTCAGCATGTGAGTCCCTAGTCTCACCTTATTCCCTTCAGCACAATCCATCACCCTAAAAATTCTCTCAATTTCCTTTAACCATATCTGAGCACCATCCGGATCAAATCTCCCTTTAAACACCGGTGGTTGGTTCTTCCTGAACTCATCATTCGCATTCACGTTAGGTGCACCCTGCACAGCTCTGGCCATAGCCTCTAACGCCGCTGCCATAGCATTGTCGTTACGACCTGCCATATTCTGAGGATTCCCAAAAATAACAACAAGGTTAAACAACCGTTCAACCAACACAACAACAAGACAGACACGACTGACTCAACACTGGCTCTGATACCACTTAATGTAACACCCCTTTTCTATACCCCAAATAAATTAGATAAATCAATTAGGCACATAGAAAAATTTATTTCATCAGAGTTTAATGGAAACATGGTATAAAAGAGGCGCATCACATTATCATGAAATTAAACACATACGATACCTGCTCAAATTGATATGCAACAGTGGGTAACCCACATCTCAATATTTAGAATAAAGCGGAAACTTCCAAATATTGAATCGATCACATTCATAAAAGTATATACAACCATCAGTTAATTCATGCTATACAACATATCCACAGCAGATACATACACATATGCATCACAAAAGAATCAAAACAAATGTAACTCCAAAAGAGTCAAAGGCTTCCTAACTACCCAGATGTTACATATCAGAGCCATTGACCAAAAAGAATAAAGACATCGCTTCACAAAAGAACCTCCAGCTTCCTACTCTGCAATGCCTCATAGAGCATTATAAAACAGCAGAAGGGTGAGAAACAACATCATAACAGTTAATGCATAAAATTGTATATATACATAAATCCATAATTATACAAGTTATACTCAAATAATGTTCTCACCACATTAAGCATATACAAATAATCATGTCTCTACACATACACATGAATATTCACTATATTTTCTCCAAACAGTCACATAAAACATACACAGTTATATTCACACAACCAATGCATCATACACAGATGACTCATGCAACTCATAGAGACATACACACGACTCTATGCAGATGCAAATGCGGTACCGACTCATTCAACAAATTCCCTAAGGAATCGAGTATTCAGCAGATCCTCCACGGGATCAAGTACTCAGCAGATTCTCCACGGAATCAAATATTCATCAGATTCTCCACGGAATCGAATATTCAGCAGATCCTCCACGGGATCAAGTACTCAGCAGATTCTCCACGGAATCAAATACTCTAGCCAATCCTCCACGGGATTACATGTTATGACCGATTCTCCGAGGAATCACACAATGCAACCGATTCTCCAAGGAATCAAATATAACCATCGTATCATACGAGGTCCTGCAAATCCTCCGAGGGATCAATCGACACAAAAATGCATACTATGTTCACGAACATACTCATTGCATTTATCACATACATAGCATATATCTATCATGCATTCACATTATACACCATTCCACACATGGTTTACACACATATCAGCCTATCAATGCGTTTCTATTCAATTCGAGCAAATACACAAGATTATCAAATATTCAAGATTTATCATTTACTCTACAATCTAGGATTCACGCCTTTCGGCCACCCACAACACGACATGTCAAAACAGTTCACACACCAATCATTCATATAGGCATTAATCATAATTGAATCAACCAAACATCATGCACTGAACAAACAGCAAAACAAAATAACACTGCCAGGTTCGCCAACCTTCGCCTGGCGAAGCCACGCAGCAAATGCTCGCTGGCCTTCGCCTGGCGAACTCCCCAGCGAAGTCCACTGGGAGTAATTCTGAAATTACTCGCTGAGGCTCGCTACCCACTCGCCTGGCGAACCTTCGCCAACTCACCTCGCCTGGCGAACTTGCCAGCGAATACAGGGTATTAGCTTCTGACTTGCTTCGCTACAGCTCGCTGGGCTTCGCCTGGCGAAGCTTCGCTGCCTTTCGCCTGGAGAACTTGCGAAGACAGAACTTCCATGGCTGTCTCAAAGCCCAAATTCCACACAACCAACCGATTAAATCCAAACCAGTCACAGTAGCACAACCCAACCATCACCCGACTAAACTACATCGTCTAATCCGAGTTCTAACCGATTAAAACCTCATTCTACTCACAAAACCAACTTCTAACCTAAGTGGAAAAAGAGTAGAAACTCTACAAAATCCACACACATACACATACAATCATACACATTAAAGAGATGATGGAGTTTCACACCCTTACCGATCGATTGCAAGCTTTGGTGATGATCCCTTGATGATTCTAGGTTTTCCTCTCCACTTTCTCTTCTCTTTCTCTTCTCCTCTTTTCTTTCTCTTGTTTTTCTTCTTATGTTACTATCTTTCTTCCTTTTTCCTCTCTTATTCTATTTCTATCTCTATTTCTTTCCTCTCAAATTCTTTCCAACACTTACCAATCAATTCTCACACTAAAGTGCTAAATGTCTAAAATGCCCTTTTTACTCTAATTCCCCGAAAACTCTCCGAATCGGTAAAAATAGATAAAATAAGCAAAACACCACATAGCAATATATAATTTCTCAATTTAAAATAAACATCAATTAAATAAATTAAAAGACTCAACAATTAATGGGAATTCAGAATCGGGGCGTTACAACTTGAGCAGATTGACCAGATGCCCTTCTTCTGTGTATGACTTCGCAATCATGTCATCCACATATACTTCGATCTCATGATGAATCATATCATGAAAGAGAGTCATCGTCGCCCACTGGTAAGTTGTTTTCTCCATGTCCTCTAGGACCATTTTTATTTGTTTATACCCAGAGAAGCCATCCATAAAGGAAAACACAAAGTATTGAGCAGTGTTATATCAATGTGGGAGAGCGGGAAATCATCTTTTGTGCTCTCCCTATTCAGATCTCGATAATCGATGCACATCATTGTCGCAACTGCGAAAAACACCCGGCAAAAATAGAAGATTTGCCACCTTTCGTTATTTATCCCAAAGAGAGGGAAAGGAAACGATCGGGAAAACCTGACAAAAAGGGAAAAGATAAGGTCATCGCAACCAAGTCCTGGATTCGGGAGTCGGTTACGAAAGGGGAAGGTATTAGCACCCTTCACGTCCGTCGTACTCGAAGGGATCCACACTTGTTGTCTATCTAAGGGTGTGTTAAACTACCTACGCTAAAGGCTTGCGGCACAAAAAGAAAAGAGAGACTCGACAGAGCATCGCGTCTCTGTGCCTACGTACTTTCATCTGGTATAAAAGATCAGAGTCAACGTAGTTCGGCTAACAACGGAAGAAGGGGAAAGGTTGCTCGCCAAGATGTAGCGTCTTGTGCCTACATGATTTCATCTGGTATGAAAGATCAGAGCAAACATAGTTCGGGCGCACATGAAACCACAGATTGATTAAGTGTTTTAATCGAGTAGGGTTAAACAATGATTCCAGCAGTTAGGGACGAAGCCTGTTTGTGGTAGAATCAAAGCTTAACAAAACTCTTTCTCTGAAAAAGAAGTTCCGATTAATCCCGAAGGAAAAAGGTTTGAATTTGTTTTGTATTTTTTAGTGAAGTGAATTAATTTGGTTTGTGATTCACATTGCATTAAAGACTATGACATGGAGGCGAATGCGTCGTATATCGCCCCCAAACGGGACGAATACTAAACATTCTAGACAAGCGAGAGGAGACCCATCACTCATCATTCCGGATGTAGCTTAAGGCTCGTAGCGCACAACGTTTATCACCTTTATTAAATGAGTTAGCATGATTTTGAGATGAGAAGAGAGACGCACGGAAGGTCTAAGGGAAACTCGGCCCTAGCGTTGTCATGCAAAGTACTACTAAAGTTTGGATGAAAAGGGGAAACATCTACCCTAATGTTAGCATACTTGGATTGAACACCTAATGTCTCTCCTACTCTCATCCTAAACGGAGGGACTAGGAATCCTATGGGAATCATGGCAAGAAAGCACAAGAAGCACAAAGGAAGGATCAATCATAAGTAGATAAATGAAAACATGAAAAATGCATAATTAGAATGGTGGGAGGGAGGAAAGTGTGTGAGGCAGCAGCCGCCACAAGCGTGTCTCAACCTCAACAGCGATGCAGAAATGATGAAAACATGTGGAGAAAACAAGAGATGAAAGCATACGAACATGAAAACGAATGATCGACTCGAACCACGTACAAACATGCAAATAATTGAAAGAATGATCATACATGGAAGCAACATCATGATTAAACAACCACAAACAATAGCAAATATCCAAAACAATTCGATCCTAATGCATCACATTGATCTATGATGATTCAAATCGAACCGGTATGCGAACATGCAAGCAAACAGCAAAATGTGGCATCCTGGCACAGTGTTAATCGGTTAACACATATTGTTAATCGATTAACCTGTGTAAAACAAGTGAAAATATGGAAATTCGTAGGTGTTAATCGGTTAGCACCAGGCGTTAATCGGTTAGCACCTTGAAAACTTTGAAAATTTTGAATATTTGAGTTGGTTAACCATATACGTTAATCGGTTAACACTTTACCAGAAGCAGAAAAACAGCAAACAGAACCACTTTCCAGCAAATAAGCACTTATCCGATCAACCGGATGATCGCATAATCACTTATTCACGAACTTAAACCAGAAAACCATGATTTAAACAGCATGTAAACAGATCAACACAACCAGATCATGGATCAAGCAACTTAAATCAATCAGAATTCAATCGAATATGAAGATTAACATGGTAAACATGCAAATAAGCTTGAAAAATAAATCGGATCAGAAATCCAACCTACGAATCGAAGAATTGATTCGGTAATTGTTGATTCAACTGTAATTGTGTAGATCTAAGCAAAGAAGTCCGGAATACTTCAAGATCCAAGCTAATTGATGATGTATGAATGAAAATCCTTCACAATGAAGCCAAATTACTCTAAATAAGCACTTCTATAATCACCTCAAAATCCAAATCTGAACATGCACGAAAATTGAAGATGAGAATTGATCAAATGATGATAGTAGGTGGAGGATTATGCTCAAGAATCTATTGATTCCAATGAAGAATCAATAGTTCCAAGGAAAATGAGCTTTGAGTGAAGGTTTTGGCTATGGAAGAAATAGAGAGAATTGAGAGAGAATTGATCAACTCTGAACTTGAAATGGAAATTATGAAGGTTAGAATGGCTTGCTTTGGAGTAAAATCATTTAAATACTCTCTTGGTATGGGATCCAAAGCAAGGATTGGAAATTGGTTTGGAAATTGTGGTATGGAATGAGGTTTGGGATTTTGGAGGGAAATAAAATTTAACCAAATTTCAAATGATGTTCTAGATCCTTCCAAAGTGCAAAAATGGGCTTTCAAGTGATCAAAATTGGACTCCAAAGCAAATCCACTTGAAAATTTACGTACAGCGCAAATTCTGCTATGGTTAACCGGTTAATGCTTTTAAAACTTCAATTCTGGGCTGATTTACAAATGGTTAATCGGTTAACCATATGTGTTAACCGATTAACACCTTCAAAATTTTGAATTTGGCGCCTTCTGGTGGGAAATCTGTCCATTTGCCCTATCTCAACTGTCTGGAGCTCTGTTTAGCTGCTGAACCTCATTTTTGACCGTTGTCATTGTGAAAATGCTTGTTATGAGCCTGAATGCCGATTTTTGATCTGGAATTAACCTGCAAAACAGGATAAAATCGATCGCTCGATTGCTGGGCAAAATAAATGCTGAAGTTCTGATGCTCTCTGTTCGCTGTTCAATCTCTTGCTTCGAAATGCACCTGAGCCACAGGAACACCTTGATCCCATGCCTCGAGACCGAATGTTATGCAATGCAAAATGCTAAATGCGAAAAGGACACATAAGCCAAGTATAAAAACCAGAGGCAAATTTTGGGGTGCTACAATCATGACCTTCCCATCCTTCTTAGGCACAGGAACAATATTAGCGACCCATGGAGGATAATTTATGAAGGCAAGAAAACCGACATCCAACTACTTTTGGACTTCTTCCTTGATCTTGACTGCCATATCAGGCCTGGTTCTTCTCAACTTTTGCTTCACAGGCGGACATTCTTCCCAAAGAGGTAGACGGTGCATCACTATATCAGTATCTAACCCTGGTGTATCTTCATATGACCAAGAGAAGACATCTACATACTCACGAATCATTTCTACCAATCTTCTCTTGACATTATCTTCCAATGCATCCCCGACCCTGACTTCTTTCTTGTCATCTATAGTGCTCAGATTGACGACTTCAACATCCTCCTGATGAGGCAGAATAAATTTTTCCTCTTGTCTCAAAAGTCTGGCCAGTTCTTTAGGTAAGTCACAATCTTCATCAGTCTCTTCTTCGGCTTGATAAATAGGATTGCCGAAGTCATATCGATTCATAGCCGAATCTGAATCGATGGTATCTAAGATGTGAAACCTGCATGATTGATGTTTTTATGCTTATTATGATATGCAAATAGACACAAACACATTGCCATTTTTATGTTTTGTTAAAAAATAAAGAGAAAAAACAAGGATCAAAATATTTGAATGCAAAAAGAACGCCTTTCATCCATGATAAAAAGTTTGAAAAATAACCAAAGGGGCCTTACAAGGAAAGGCCAATATCTACTTCCACATACTTGAAATATGACAACTGACTGATCATGATATCTTCCTCCCCACAGACAATAACAATCTTCCCCTCCACCATATACTTCAATTTCTGGTGCAAAGTCGAGGTGACTGCCACAGCAGAGTGTATCCATGGCCGGTCGAGTAAACTACTATAAGCAGGCTGGATATCCATGATATAGAAGACTGCATCAAAGATCTCTGGACCCACTTGAATCAGCAACATGACTTCACCAAATACTGACCTTCTGGTCCCATCAAATACCCTTACTACCAGATCACTTGGGGTACAAATCAAACCCTAGGTGTCTAGCTTCATCAGCGCATTCTTCGGAAACACATTGAGTGAGGATCCCGTATCAACTAACACATGGGACAGAACAACTCCTCTACATTCTATGGATATGTGCAGAGCGTGATTGTGGTTTCTCTAAGCAGGAGTTAGATCCAAATCAATAATACCCAAACCATTACCAACGTTGACATGAGCCACTACTCCTTCCAGTTGATTAACATAAATTTCCTGTGGTACATAAGATGTATTCAAGATTCTCAATAAAGCGTTTCTATGTGCCTCAGAGCATAGCAACAATGACAAGATCGAGATTTTAGAAGGTGTCTGATGCAAGTGATCTACAATTTTGTAATCACTTTTACGAATAAGTCGCATGAACTCTTCAGCATCTTTAGCCAAAGAGTCTTTCTCCCCTTGCTATTGACTATCTCCTTCTACTGCAGCTTTACCTTTATCTTTGTCATTCCTTCCCACATTAGTCTCTGGTGGAGAGAACACTCTGCCACTCCTAGTTATGCCTCCTGATCCAACAATATTGTCCATAGACATACCTCTAAATGATGTCTCCACCAACTCTTGTTTGTGCCCCTTGCAGAATACCTCCACCCCATAGTTCCAAGGAATGGCCTTGGTGCTCTCATAGGGTACCGGTCCTGGCGTAGTAATGATAACAGGAGCTGGCCTCAGAGGCGCTAAAATATTAATTGTTTTGTATGGGATCGAAATCGTTTCAATTTCATCCCGCTCATTACCAAATTCCTTCACGTCTTCTTCCCCTACTATTCTGTCATATTGTAAACTGCCATCATCGATCAAGCTTTGATTATGATCTCTCAACTCAACACATCCCTCTGGGTGCACACCACATTCCTCACAGCCTTCTAAACAACCAGGATAAACACCACCCTTCAGCAACCTGTCTTTCACATAGTTCAACGGTGTCTTCAATTCCGCAACATTAGTTATTAGGTTTAACCTTTCTCCCTTGATAACAGTATTAGCTCTGGCTACCCCATGGTTTGGCATAGGATTTTTATTCACATTCGGGGTCTCATTCGTGAAATTGATCGCTTTGGATTCAAGCAAATTCTGAACTTTATGCTTAAAAGCTTTATAATTATCAATGTTATGACCCGGAGCACCGGAATGGAAATCACACCTAGCATTTGCGTCATAGCCTGGTGGAGGCGTGCCAGTAAGCGGCACCAACCTCCACTTCTGAATGAGTTGTAACTGTAACAAATGTTGCAATAACTGAGAGTAAGGCATGGGAGGCATGTCGAATTTCCTGTTGGCCATCCTTCCTCTGTCTTGATAACGACGAGGTGCAATAGTTGGTTGCTGTGGTACAGCCGGAATAGCTATACTAGCAATTTGTTGTTGATACTGAGGTTGGTATTGACGTTGATGTTGCACTCGGTATCTGTTTCTGTAGGCTGATACGACATTCATGTCTCTTTCCCTTTTCTTCGGGTTCCCATATGTTTTCCTCATTCCTCCTGATGTAGACCCCTCTCCACTTTGTATCTTCCCTGTCTTTATTCCATTTTCCACCCTTTCCCCTGCCATGACTAAGTCTGAAAAACTCCCAGACATGCATCCAATCAATTCTCCTAGTATGTTCCTAGCAAGGTCGCCATGAACATGTTAATTAGTTTGCGTTCCACCATTGGGGGTTGAACTCTGGCCGCTAATGTCCGCCACCTCTGGACGTATTCCTTGAATCCGTCATTGTTTCTCTATGATAAATTCTACAATTGTACTCTGTTAGGTGCCAAATCACAGTTATATTGGTAGTGGCGAACAAAGGCTTCCCCTAAATCTCTAGCTCCTTATATGCGTCCCTTCCAGACCCATATACCATTCTAGAGAAAGACCCGACAGGCTGTCCTGAAAGAAGTGCATTAACAATTTCTCGTCATCCGAATAAGCTGACATCTTCTGAAAGTAAGCCCTAAGATGTACTCTAGGATAGGTCGTCCCTTTGTACTTGCCGAAATCTAGTACTTTGAATTTAGGGGGAATTTTGACCCCGGGTACTAGTCTCATATTTGACATGTTGAGTCCAAAGAATTCTGGTTCTCGAGGCTTTTCATTTTCTCTTTGAGCATCTTGAATCTCTTGTCGGCTTCCGTGGGGAGACCCATATCCAAGTCTCTCATCGAAAATACATCGTCTTGATCATCTTCTTCCTAGTGAGGACCCGTAGCTCCATGTGCAACACCTACACCACTTGCAGCACTGGTTATATGAACTCCTCTCTGGTGACCTCTGCCCGGAGGGTTAACAACAGTTGGAACAACGTTGGCCTGAGGAATGCTACCATCAACTGGAGGAGGAATAACAGGATTTCCTCCATGAAGAACACCACTGCCATCCACCCGTGCTATCAGTGGTTGGACTAGAGTTCTCAATTGTTTCTGCCTGTTGGCCACCCCTTGTATCATTTCCATAAATTGTGTCATCCTGTCTCTAAACTTCTGTAGCTCTTATTTTACCTGGTCCATGATTCTTCGTTGATCTCCTTGTAGAGTATCTGTGGAAGACTAGATCTGTTATCCTGTAAACTCCTGGAGAAAACCAAGCAGAGATAAGATTGAAGGCCACAAGAATACCTATTATGCAAATGAGAATGATAATGCAAAATGCAAGCATGTACATATGATTCAGGGAGATCTCCCCCTTGACTCTCGTTCCACGGACATATGGCAAAACAAGAGAACAAAAGATAGAATCACAAAACGTTTCTCATAAATAAAATGAGAACAGAAGTTAGCGTACACAAAGCATCGTCAAGAGATACCACTGTAAATAATTCTACGACCCCATCCAACAAGTCTGGTGATGGTCATGATACAGGATAAGAACAAAAAGAAGAAAGACTAAAGAAAAGTTGTATCAAATAACTCTTTTCAACCACTGTAATGAGTTTGAAATTCCTTTAACAGCTCTTTTGTGTCCAGATGTTTAGGCCTTGCAACCAACGCCTGTACGAGCAAGTCTCTTCTGCGAATAATGTCTTTCAAGCTTTGGGAGTAATCTTCTCAAGCGTCCTCTCCGAAGGCATCTTCAAGTCTCGGTTTCTTCAATTCGGCCCTTATCTTGAACTCCTCCAATGCTGACAGGGTTTCTCGTAACTTATGATTACTTGCATACCGGCGGGATGATTCCATTGAAGCTTTTTCATCCTTGATGTTGAGCTGTTTCTTTAATCTATAAATTTTTTTGGAGCTCATCTTATCTTCCTTTATTGGCGGTTAACGCAGTGTTCCACTGATTACGAACTTAGATATCTCCAAGTATGCCTTGTCCAGCTCTTTCTTCTTATGCCTAAGGACATTATCAGTGCTCTTTAAATCTTGAACGACTCGTCCCCGCACGCGAGTCTCTTTAGTTAACTATTTTTCCATCTTAGCCAAAACTCATGTCTTCGTCTTTGCTAAGTAGATTGCTTCATTCTTGTCACTCTTTAACTGACTAACTTCCTTTTTCAGCTCTTCATTCTCCTTACGTAATTCTTCTTTTTCGGCCCACAGCTTATTCTATCTCTGAATATCGACTGTCGTAGGTTCTTCAAAAACTAAAGGATACAAAGGTTCTCTGACAGGGAATGGTAGCAACATTTTCTCCACCCTCTCCTGGATCCAATCCACACAAAGTCCATAAGTTCTGCAATCACCCTTACCCAAAGAAAGTTTTCCTTTCCGATGAACTCTTCCCCAAGTTTCTTTTATCCTAGCCAAAGTATCAAAATCAGCTACACTTGTGAAATATAGAGATTCCTGTACTTCCTCCTCCTTTAGGGGCCCCTTCAAAGCATAACCAAATTGTCTGATAGCAAGAGAAGGGTTGTAGTTGATTCCGCCTTTTCTTCCTATCAGAGGAACATTAGGAAAGTTACCACAATCGAAGATGATCTCCATGTCGAGCATATCTCAATTAAACCAGACAATATTCCTAGATGCCAAGCCCATAAGCCTTTCTGATCATTCAGATGTATCCCATGTATCAACAAAAGCTCTGATTCGGGGGAGATGCTCCATAAACCACTTGTGGAGGAGTGGTGCAAAACAAGAAACATTCGTCCCTCTCCTCTTCTCACTTTTGTAATGTACTGAATGGTACAAATCTCCCAGAAGAGTAGGTACAGGATTCTTGGAAGAGAAAATGTGAAAGGCGTCCATGTCGACAAAGTCTGGTATGTTGGGAAACAGAACTATGCCATATATGCCCAATGCTATAATAGCATTGAAGACCACCCAACAACCTTCCTTAGCAAAATGTTGAGCTTCACCCACCAAGAAAACTAAAGGAAAACCAGAGGCCCCATTCTTACAGACCACGTTACCCTCCAATTTGGATTTGCTCAAATAAAGAGCGTTGGCCAACTTTGTCAAGTCAGGCTCCTCCTCGGAATGAAAGAAAGGCATCTCCTCTAAGACTGGAACTGCTATCAGAAAATCGAACTCCTCCAAGGTAGGGACTAGGACATAATCAGGGAATGTGAAACAACACAACTGAGGGTCATAGAATTATAGGAGAGTGTGGATAGCTCCTTGTTCATATCCGGAGGTTTTATGGACGAAACCCAGATCCATAGTCTTTTTTGAAATCATCAATGACACCAAAACCAGCCATGGAAATGAGACCAAATAAAGGTCTTACTGGCAGCAGGAACTTGTAGGTGATAGTCCTCTTCAATTCAGGCTCCATGTTGATAGCGGATCAGATTACCAGAATCAAAGGGAAAACGAGAACCTGAGATCACACATACATGCAGATGTTAATAGGCAAATGAAAATGCAAATGCAAACATGGGATCAAGACTGTTGTGCCGTTGACTGAGTTGAACCAGAACTTTTCTCTGACAAGAAATCCAGAATACCAAAACATATAGGACCAACAGTCTGCTTTGATAGAAAACCGGGTTGGTTGAAGGTCAAGTTTTCTTGCAAAACCCTCCCCACTCACAGGTAGGACCTAGTCTCTGAAAAGGTATGGCATCCTATGCATGTTATCAGTATCAGGGACTCTCAAGACGAGAAATGATGATACGTTCACCATTTTTGGTTTGGCATCATGGTCAAATGAGGAGGCATCAACTGACTTTCCAATGAACAGTCTCCAGAGTCGTAAGTTTTCAGATCCAACCCCCTTCCCCCTCAACTGTCCAAAATGCACAGGATATGATGTCTTCAAAGAAAACCTCATCTGAACGTGAATTTCATGAGGGCTCTTGGATGGCAAACATGCAAGCCCGCACTACTCTCCACACTAATACTAGGTGTGTACTCAAGCCTGGGTATTGGGATTATCTCTCAATGGAACACCCCACCCAACAGGGTAGCAACAATATGATAATAATGATAAAGTGCAGACAATAAAATGTAAATGCAATAATATACAAAATACAACATATATACACAAATATACACACCCAAAAATATAAAGCGAACAAGCGCAACGAGTGACTCGCATAAGGAAACAGTTTGTCCCCAACAGAGTCGCCAGCTGTCGCAACTGCGAAAAGGGCCGGCGAAAACAAACAGAAGAGTCGCCACCGAACGTTATTTATCCCAAAGAGAGGGAAAGGAAACAATCGACACACAAATTATCCAAAAAAAAGCATAATTTTTAATTCTTTTTATTTTTTTCTTATCATAAAAAACACAAAAACATGATTTTTAATTCCTTTTATTCTTGTTTTGTCATAAAAAAACACAAAAACATAATTTTTAATTCCTTTTATTCTTTATTATAAAAAAAACGTTGCATTAATTGTTATTATCATTCTTGTCTATTTTCTAGTCCTATATATATGCATGAGAAAAAACAAGCAATCACAAAAAAAAAGAAAAAAAAAACACTCATACCTCATCTTCCTCACACCCAAACTACAAAGTTTTTCATAAAGCACGATGTGGCATCGAGGGAAAAGAGACAAGGATGGGAAGGTCAGGATGTGTGTCGATTATCGTCACAAATTTATCCCAAAGATTTTGCAAAAACCGCTCTCTATTCCCCCCCCCCCCTTTAGCAATACTTTTTAGCAGCGCTTTTGCAAAAAAGCGCTCTCTATTCCCCCCCTTTTAGCAGTGCTTACCTAAAGTGTATTTACTGAATACCTTTAGCAGCGCTTTTCCTAATAAAAGCGTTGTTAGGGAAAAGCCTCATATATAGAGATGCTTGTTTTGATGATGTTAAAACGTAACTCCATAGAAGAATATATGTCAGACATTATCACCATGATTGCATTTGCATACCTTGCATCTCATGATTCGTTGCTCGCATAAAAATATCTCGGTTGTTGCATATAAATTGTCGAAATGTGTGTCATATGAGTTAGACATCATTGGTGTCGTGTACTATATCATAGATGTCATGAAAAATAGTCAAGAGTATGAAAATAGGCATCTTTAGCAATTCCAGGTCTTTGAGTTGACCAAAGTTCTGTTCTGGTCGACTCACATTGTGAGTCATTTTTGAGAGTTTGCTTCAGGTGTGCTCGCGTCGACCTACCGGTCGACTCATACTGTGAGCATTTCAATTTGTCTAAAAATTCATGTTATGCGTCGATGCATACCTTGTTCCGGTCGACGCATGGTTCTGGGATTTGCCCAAGTTTTCAACCGAGTCACCTCAGGTTGACCCTGTTTTCTGCATAGGTCGACCGTTCGCTATCTTATGCATTTTTCTGTTATGTCAACTATTTTTGTGAAGTGGTTTGAGTAGTTATGACAGTTATGTTTGGTATATAAGTTTAGATGCTTGTTTCACTTCATAACATTGAGAAAAACAAGAAAAGTGAAATAGGTGTCGATTATGTTTTCATCATCTTCATTCTTTTCATAAGCATACCACAACAATCACACATAATAATCTTTGTTGTGCATTGTGCACTGTTAGAGGTGATAACGTTCGAAGCCGAAGATTTGGTAATCCGGTTCGGGTTGAGGAATCGACAGGTTTTTCTTGAATAAAACCTCTAGGGTTTTGTCCTCCAAGATTCTCTGAATTTAGGGGTTTTTGTATGATTTGTCTCAACAGATATTCATCCGAGTGAAGGTAATCGAGGAGCGGTGGGTTCCGTTGATTTTGTAACGGTAAACGGAGGATTATGAAGGAGAGTTTCGGGTTCGGCACGCGGGTGATTGAAATCAGCCGGGCCAGATTTTGAAGACGGAAGGTTGTTCAAAGATAGTGCCGTAATCGGAGGTTTATTCACAGTTGTTGAAGTACTTGACTCGACTCGAATCAAGGAGAAAAAGGAGATAGTATCTACAACAACAAGAGTGTTTGTTTATTTGATTACTATTCACTTCTTGTATAAAATTTCAATAACAGGTTATATCTATATATTAACAGGTCTCAATTCTACTATTAGAATTGAAGGCAGACGTACCCCGCGCGAGGACGACAGAGGAACTGCCTCAACAAATTATTGTGTCTTTTGCCTTATGTTTTATATTGCTTAATATTTATGGTTTTAGTGCAAACAATGATATCAATCTAGGTTTGGTTTGAGTAGTGCTAAACTGATTTTGAATCTAGTACAATCATTGATTGTACAAGGAAACTTTAGCAACTCACTCAAAGCAAAACTCACTTGTAGTGCTCTGCATGCCAAGTGTTTGATAAATTGTCTGAACCAAACACCTTGTGTGCTGTCTTTTCATTACGCTAATATTTTTAAGGCATTGGAACTAGTCACACCATATAGTGAGCTAAATCAAATTGATAGTGTGATTAGCGTAGTGACTCTCATATTTCGTTATCGAATTCCATAAGGCTTAAACGCATATCCGGTTTTCTAGTAACCGTTCATTTTATACGGTATAAATTCCTCGGCCGCTTCCGCAAATTAAACAACTTTTAAAAACCAATTTTATTAGTAGCGCCGACTCTTTTAAGCAAGGGATCTATTCAACCCCCCTTCTAGATTTGTGCCATCGTCTAACAAGCACTACCTATTCCCCCCCTTTAGCAGCGCTTTTTTAAGCATTGTCTTTTCCCTCCTATAGTAGTGCTTTTTGGAGCGCTCTCTATACCCCCCCCCCCTTTTAGTAGCGCTTTTTCAAGAAAAGCGCTATCTTTTCTTCATGTCATTGAATTTTTTTAAAAAAAAGCACTTTTTCATAGCGATTTTTTTGGTAAAAGTGCTGTCTATTTTTCATATTTTTTAGAAAATATTTTTGTTGAATTATATTGCACCATTTTTTATAATTTTTTCCATAAACCTGCTTATAACAATTACATTCACCACAGGCCTTTATTTCAACACTTTGGCCTTATATATACCACAATCATTTTAATTCAACACATAAACCTGTTTATAATTCAACACATTGTAATTCAACACAAGTTGACCCTCATAACAACTTCACAGATACATTCACTATACATATAATTACAAAATTGATAACTTCACAAATACATTCACTATACATATAATTACAAAACCTACTTATAATTCAACAAATTCTAAAGATACATACGACTTACAGAATTATAATTATTCAGTAGTATGTACATAACATCACAACAACACAAATCTCTATAAACTCCGATCAAAAGACAGAAAGACAATATATATACCTTATACAATTCTAATCTCAAAAACGTATTGACACCATTCCTCCTTAATTTCTTCCAATTTGTCTTTTGAGTAAGTACCACACTTGAATTCATCAAAGTACTACATAATATAACATAGTATGCATGATTTAGTTTTAAAACTAATTACTCGGTATTGTACCCCAAAATTTGCCCAACCTTTCTTTACTTGGCTTATGTTTTCATTACATTGTTCTAGAATTTGCATTGCATATCATTGTTCATTTGCAGGGGTTCCAAGAAAGCATGAGTGCTCATCAAGTCATCAGAAGCTGGTCATAGCTCTTTGAGTGCTCGTTAAGTCATCAGAAGCTGGTCAGAGCTCTTTGAGAAAGTGAATGGATGTATGTTGCTTATCTCCTATCTTGGAGGCCAATTGAAGATCATCTGAGGATCAAACGTTCATGGATTTGGATATGATATGTTGTGGAAGCTCATTGAGTGCTTTGAGAACCATTGGAGAGCTTATGAAAGTTGTTATATCATGTGCAAGAGGTTGCAGTCAAAGGATTGTACACCTAGGGTTTCATCTGCCTAGTGCAATATCCACTGAGGATTTAAAGAAGATTAAGACCCAATTCTAAGTATTTGGAGTCATGGATAGTTGTGTTGAGGAATCTAAGATGTTATTTCAAGATCAATTCAAGAAGAATCAATAGTGTGAGAAGTTACTAAATTAGGGTTTCAGAGGTTTGTCAGTGTAAAATCCCCTATTTAGTGCCTAACTTCAAGACCACATATCTCAATATACAAGTGTAATCTAACTTTGACATAAACAGAAGACTTGCAGAGCATGTTCTTAGCTTTCTTTTAAGTACTAGAACTCATCCATTGGGTTTCTAGAACTCAAGTTATGATGCTGGCAAGTTAGGGGTCTCAGATGAATCATATTTTCAGTCAACAAAAGTCAGCCAACTTCCAAGGCACTTTTTACCTAGAATAATGTTTCTCCTCAAATTTTGATGAACATGAAAGTTGTTCCTCATGATCTTAGATTTCCAAAAATTCTAAGACTCAAGTTATGAAGCTTTCAAGGTAGGGGTATTTTGGGAAAGTGAGATTATAGGTCATTTTCATTATAGGTCTTGTTCATCCACTTATGCACTTCAAATGAAACTTTTCCCAAAATGAAAGTTGCTTCAAATGGTATCAATTTCATCCTAAAAGACAAGTTTGTCATGGATTTGGCATGGATATGAAGATTGGTGAAGAAAACCAAGGGAAAATGGACTTAAAGTCATGAATTAAATTGAATTGGCTTTAATTCATTTTCATGTCTTGTTTGTGCTTATTTTGAGTCACAATGTCACAACAAGAAGAATGCACAAGTTTGTTTTGGCTCATGAGGTGAATCACACGTGCAAATCCATGTTACTTCAAGTAGAAGTTTCACATTCAATCTCCATCATTAGATCAAATCAAGGGAGAATTTACATCCACATGATCAAAACACACTCCCAGCAACTGATTTGAATCAAAATCAAGGAAAATTGGAGGGAATTCACGTGTGCATGAAGCTCCCATTTCCAATTTGGGCATTTTTGAATTACACTCTAATCAGCCCAAATTGGGCCTCCAAATCATTCCTGATCCAACATATAAAAGCTTCAGATGAAGTTTGGAGCTTCATTCGTGCATTTTGGTGAAGAAAGAGCTCAATTACAGTTGGAGAATTCAAGAGAAAAGTGGAAATCGTGAATTCAAATTGAAGCCGTTTCAAAGCAAATCAAAGCCAACATTACCTTCCTCGAACTTCATAGAGTGATTATGCATCATTTGAGCAAGCTTAAGCACCTGTAGAAGCTCCAACGGAGAGACTCCGTTAGGTATTCTTCTCTTCCAAAATTCTCACTTAATATGCATTGATTCTTCATAATTCTTGTTGCATACTGAAGACCTACGTGCGTAGGCAAATTCTGGATAGGTTCTTGATGTGTTTATGAACATTTCAGTTATGTGCTCAAAACTTAGATCACTCGGTTCTCTTAGTTCTTGCATGATAAATGAAAACTAAACCTAGATTTGGATCCTACGTAGCGTGAGCTTCAATTTGGTATATGATTTTGCACGTTTTGGTTAGGTTTTAGATTCGCAGTTCCGGTGGTGTGATCGAAAAAGATGACTGGAGCACAGTGCTCCGTCGTCTGGTTTTGCCTCTGTTTTTCCTGTGTGGCTTGCCACATATGCGCGCTGAAACTTTGACCAGGTGAGATCAACATATCAGATGAAGCTGACTTGCCTGCGTGTCTGTTGACCAGGCCACGCCAATTAGTGAAACGCTGTGTTTCACTAATTGATCCGTTTGTGTTTTAATTGGGCTTGGATTGCTTTTTGCGCCCCCTTTCATTTGGGCCCAGTCTGTTTTGCCTTGGTTTCTTGCTATTCACACCGTTTACTTATTTCTTTTATTTTCTTTTATTTTGTTTTTTCTGTTTTGATTTTGATTATTTAAAAATACCTCCAAGCATTATAATTTTCACCAAAAAATTTTTTAGTATACTTTGAGATGTTAAATAATTTTTGATATTTTTATTTTTTATTTTCCTTTTATTTTCCAATTAAAAATGGAATTAATGCTTGGAAGTGTTTTTATTTGATCTTTTAATTGTTCTTTCTTGTTCTTGCTTTGTTTCTTGATCAATCTTTTGATCCAATAAATGAGAATCATTCATAATTTCAATAATGAGTTGAATGATTGTTGAGGACACTTTTGCCCCTGGTTTGACTTTGACTTCATTTTCGTTGACCCTCGACAACCCTCCTTCAAAATGGTACACCCTTGTGAATCAATTTCTTTGGTGGTGTTTTGAAGTGACTTTGGTTGTGATCTTTTGGCCTCTGGTTGCCAACTCTTTGATGCTTATTTGGGATTTTATTTGGTTATTTTTGAACCTTTTTCATAATTTTGAGGTGACTTGCAAGTCAAGGTACTTCTAAGGGAGGTTCATACAAACACTTGACCTAGTTTGCTTTGGAAATGACATTTGTGGATCCATTGAGCTCTCAATTCTTGTTGATTCATACTTCTAACATGTTGAGGTATTTGAGTGCTCATTTTTAGGTCATAAAATTGTTCATTGCTTGTTGAGATTTGCATTTCTTTTAGACTTTCCACTTGAAGTTCAAGTGTTGAATGTGCTTAAGACTTAGGTCTTTCTCCATGCCTATGCTTGCATTATCCTTTGTGCTTTTCTTTCTTTGGTTTATGCATCTTATCCTCTCATCTTTGCTTATGTCCAATGACCTTAGAGTCCCATTTGAGATGGTTTAGTCCCTCCTTTGGAGATACTTGAAGTGTATCATGAATGGTGATTCTTTGAGGACTTCTCTTAGGTGTTCTTGAATGATCCTTGAGATGGCTTATGGTTGAGTTGCCCATTTGAGTTCCTTGTTGTCCTAAAATTTCCTCCCATTATTTCATTTGATCATGGCTTCCTCCCTTTCTTTTTGCTTTTCCTTAGGGCTTGTGGTTGATGACAAATGGTTGTAGGATTCTTTCTCCCATTTCATCCCATTTTTCTGCACTTGTTTGATCTCTTTTGTATGCATCCTTTCTTCCTTCTTCTTTGCATCTCTCATATGCATGCTTGAGTTTGAGATGTTCTTGTGGAGGCTACTGCCCCACACTTTTTTTCCTCCCTCACTATCATTCTAATTGTGCATTACATGTTTGCATACTTGCATTGTGTTATGCTTTCTTCTTCTTCTTCTTCTTCTTTTGTTCTTCTTTGCTATATTCCCTTAGGATATCTAATCTTCCTTGTTCAAGGTTGATTATGATAGACCTTAGGCTTGAACCCATGCATGATAACATTAGGTAGCATTCTCTTTTATCCCAATCATAGGTGCACTTTGCATGAGAACTTTAGGTTGAGTCTTAGTCTCCCTTATGAGCCTTAAGTATTTGGGAAATGGTGATTGGAGGGCCTCCTCTCAATCATCTAGAGTGTTTAGCGTATGTCCTTTGGACGATATGCGACGCATTCGCTCCTAGGTCATAGTCTTTAGTGCAACATGAACTACAAACAATAATCAATGCACTTCTTCTCTAAAAAAACACAAAAACAAACTTCAAATCTTTTTATGCTTCGGGATCTTAATTTGGAAAACCTTTTTCATAAGAAGAGTTTTGTTAACTCTTGGTTCTATCGCAAACAGGTATTGCCTAAGTCTCCAATGGTCGAGATGCACACACCTAACTGCTAGAACCAAGTTTTAACCCTACTCGGGCCTAAAAAATTTTGAACCAACCGGTGTTCTTGTTAGCCCGAACTGCATTTGCTCTGATTTCTCATACCATATGAGAATATGTAGGCACAAGACGGTGATGCCTTGGAGAGCAACCTTCCCCCACCTTTCACCCGTAGTTAGCCGAACTACGCTGACTTTGACTTTCCTATTGCACAAGGGAATACGTAGATATAGAGCGGCGATGCTCTATCGAGTCACTTTTCTTTTATTTTGTCCCTGAGCCATAACTTAGATAGTAAACACCCTTTTAGATAGACAAAAAAGCATGGATCCCGTCGAGTACGACGGACGTGAGGGGTGTTCATACCTTCCCCTTGCGTAACCGACTCCTGAACCCGAGACATGGTTGTGATGACCTGTCTTTTCCCGTTTTCGTTACGTTTTCTTTGATCGTTTCCTTTCCCTCTTTTGGGATAAATAACGAATGGTGGTTACTCTTCTGTCCTTGTCGGCCCCTCTTCGCAGCGATGCGAGAGGTGGCGACTCTGCTGGGGACTTTTCCCATCCCTTATGCGAGTCAATCCTAGCACTTGGTTGTTTATCTTTTGGGTGTGTGTTTATGTGTTGTACTTTATTTTCCCTTATTTACTTTCAACATTGTATATATCAGTTTTGCTGTGCTGTTGGGGGGGAATGTTCCATTGAGAGATAAGTCGGTCCCGAGCTTGAGTACAAACATAGCATTAGAAGTGGAAAGTAGTGGTGAACCTGTATGTTTGGCATGCACTAGTTCCCATGAAATTCGCACTCAAACGAGATTCTCTTTGATGATTTCTTTTCTGACCCTTTGGGCTCGAAGGGATTTTGGATTTGAGGATTGTCGACTCTGGGAACCGATTATTTGTGATTCAGCTAAGTGAGGTCGCTTTGGGAGATTATTATGCCAAACCAGAAATGGTGAACGTATCACCATTTCTCGAAAGTCTGTGACGCTGATGAACGCATAGGATGCCGAACCTTGTTAGTGGATAGGTCCATACCTGTGAGAGGGATTAGGTTATGCAGGAAACCTTGACTTCCAGACTACCTGGTTTTCTTTACAATGTGAATTTGTGTTCTTGATACAAGGGATTCCTATTAGTGACAGTGTTATGTTCTTGTCAAAGCGGAGCGCTGGTTCTTCTCAATCAACAACACAATAATCTTGATCCCCTGTTTTCATGTGCATTTGCATTTTCATATTGCATATTCATTAACATGTATTTATGTTGCAGGTGTACATTTCCCTTTGATTCTAATGTTCTTATTTCTCTAACATGGAGCCTAGCCCGGGGAAGACAGTGGTATACAAGTTTCCATCACCTGACATCAGATCTCTGCTGGGTTTGATTTATGTGGCCGATAGGAAAGTGATGGAAGACTTCAAGGAATCCTATGGGAAGCTTCTGAGTGTTGTCTACAAACCATTAATATATGAGTTGAATGGCTTTTATGCTCTCTTGCAGTTTTATGACCCACAGCTGAGTTGCTTTACTTTTCCTGGTTATATTCTGGCGCCTACCTTAGAGGAGTTCTCTCTGTTATTAGGAGTGCCTATTCTTGATCAAATGCCATTCTATCACACCGAAGCTGAGCCTAATCTGGCTAAGCTTGTTGTTGCTTTGCATCTGGATGTTTCTGAGCTGAAGGGGCATTTGGCTAAGAGGAGTGGAATGCCTAGTTTCCCTTTATCCTTTCTGATTAAGAAGGCTCAGCAGTTTGCCAAAGATGGTTGTTGGGTTGTGTTTAATGCTATCTTAGCACTTTGTACCTATGGTATCGTGTTATTTCCTAACATTCTGGATTTTGTAGATTTGGATGCGTTCCATATCTTTGCCTCAGGGAATCCTATACCTATGTTACTAGGCGACGTCGATCACTCAGTACACTACAAGAATGAGAACAGAAGAGGGAAGAACGTATTTTGCTGCGTGCCTTTGTTGTATATGTGGTTTGTGAGCCATCTTCCCAAATCTGGTCCTTTCATTACTACTAAAGGTACTTCAGAATGATCTTAAAGGTTGATGGGGTTGTCTGTTGAGAACATTATCCGGTTTGACAGAGATATGTTGGGTACTGAGATCATTTATAGTTGCGGAGATTTTACTAACGTCCCGTTGGTCGAAAGGAAATGATGCGTCAACTATAATCCATCTTTGTTGGTTAGACAATTTAGGTACGCTTTAAGAGATCCTCCTAAGGAAGATGACATACAGGAATCTCTGTATCTCACCAGATTATTGGAGGGTGATACCTTGCTTAGAGTTGAGGATACTTAGAGCAGAATTCACAAGAAAGAGAAAGTTTCTTTGGGAAAGAGTAACAGTCGAGCTTACGACCCTTATTTGATTTGGATTCGGGATAGAGAGAAAAGGTTACTAATTCCTTTCCCATATATAGAGCCTTTGCATCCTCTCATGATTGAGGAACCTACCATGGTAGATATCCAGAAGTACCACCAGTTGTTGTCTGAGAAAGAGGAGCTTCGGAAAGCTAATGAAGAGTTAGAGAAAGAGATCATTCAGCTCCGGAGTGAGAAGATTGAAGTTGTGCACTTTTTCAAGAGGCAGACTGAGCTTGTGAATAGGTTGGGTACAGATTTGACCAAGGAGACTCGTTCCTGTGAATGTTTGGGTTTAGATCTAAACGTTGTCGGTGATGTTCTCTTTCAAGTGGAATGCTACTCTTTCAAACAATAAGGAGCGTGAAGATAAGTTGAAGCAACATATTGCTAGACTGAAGACCCAGCTTAGAGTGAAGGATGAGAGGATTGCAGATGAATCTTCACTCAAGCGTGACAGTGATTACAGACTGAACGAAGCTTTGGCAACCTTGGAGGATTATAAGCTGAGGGATGATTCAAAGAGGTGCAAACTAGAGGAAGTCTTTGGTGAGCGAGCCTAGGAAGACTATGTTGAGGGGTTACAGACCACTATCAGACAGAGAGAGGCGCTCATTCAGGGGTTACTCATCAGACCAGACTATCCTGAGACACAGAAGCTGTTGGAGGAGTTTCACGTTTGTTGCCATACCTGATGTATTTCATTTCCTTTGTAGCTTGTTCCTTATGTTTGTATTGACCATCTCCAGACCTGTTGGCTGAGGTTCTTTTGTGGATTCTTGTACTCAGTTGTATGCTTGTACATTGCCTGTTGGCCTTTTCTTGTAAGTATGATGTGTTTGACTTAGTTTTAGGTTTCCCTATGGCTCGTTGTTCGTGCATGAACTAGAATCGAGGGGAAACGTCCCTAATGCATATATACATGTCTGCATTTTGCATAGCATTTTTGCATAGCAGGTGCAGCGGAACCATTTTTCTTACCCCTGTTGGTTTGTTAGATTGTTTCAGGATAGACGGCCAGACTACTCACCGGTACAAGCATACAACTGAGCACAAGAATCCACAAAAGGACCTCAGCCAACAGGTCTGGTGATGGTCAATACAAACATAAGGAACATTTCCTGTTGGCCTTTTCTTGTAAGTATGAGGTGTTTGGCTTAGTTTTGGGTTTCCCTATGGCTCGTTGTTCGTGCATGAACTAGAATTGAGGGGAAACGTCCCTAATGCATATATACATGTCTGCATTTTGCATAGCAGGTGCAGCGGAACCATTTTTCTTACCCCTGTTGGTTTGTTAGATTGTTTCAGGATAGACGGCCAGACTACTCACTGGTACACCATAAGAGGGAATCAGCGCAGAGTTATGGAACAAGTGCAAGCTGAGATGCAAGAGATGAGGGACAGGATGGCTTAGTTTATGGAGCTGATGCAGGGTGTGGCAAATGGCTAGGAGCAACTAAGGACCTTGGTGCAGCCATTGATTGCTCGTGTTGACAATAATGGTGTGCTTCATGGAGGAACTGCTGCTAATCCTCCTCGTGGTGATGGTACGCCACATGCTCATGCTATTCCTACAACAGTTTTCCTTTCGGGCAGAGACAACGTAGGTGGAATCCCTGAAGTGGTGTGTGCTATGCATGGCAACAATGTTCCTCAATCGAATGAGGACCAGCAGGAAGACACATTTTCTATGCGAGATATCGGTGCTGGACTACCATCTGAGGCTAATAAAAGGTTTAGGCCGATTGAAGAAAAGATGAGATCTTTTGAAAATCAGAATTCCATGGGGCTAGATATGGCCAATCTAGGGTTGATCCCAGATCTGAAAGTTCCGCTAAAGTTCAAAGTCCTTGACTTTGACAAGTATAAGGGAACTACTTTCCCAAGGGTCCACTTGCATTCTTATTACTGCAAGATGTCTGCTTACTCAGATGACGAAAAATTGCCCATGCACTTTTTTCAAGATAGCTTGTTTGGACCCTCGCTTGAGTGGTATATGGGACTAGAGCCTGTTAATATCCGCAGTTGGAGAGACTTAGCTGAAGCCTTCGTGAAGCACTATCAGTATAATAGTGACCTTGCTCCTAACAGGGTCCAACTACAGAATTTGTCTCAAAAGAATGGTGAATGCTTTAAGGAATACGCCCAGAGGTGGCGCGAACATGTAGCAAGAGTGCAACCTCCGATGGTGGAGCGTGAATTGATTGATATGTTCGTGACTACTTTGCCTGGTGTTTATTATGAGAAGCTTATCAGTAGCATGTCTGGGAGCTTTTTCGATTTGATCATCACTGGGGAGAGGGTAGAGAACGGTATAAAGTTGGGAAAGATCCAATCTGGTGAGGTGCCCTAAGCTGGAGGAGGAGGTAAGAAGGTATTTGGTAATAAGAAGCGGGAAGGTGAGACTAATGCAGTGTCTAGCTCTCGTGGTAGAGGTAGAAATCAGCGTCCATCTTATCGTCAGCAGCAGTAGGTTGTTAGTATCATGATTCCAACCGTTCCTCAACAACAACAACCAGAGCAATCGCAGCAACAACATAATCAACAGGGTTATAGAAGATTTCAAGATCAGGGTCGGACAACAAATAGACAATTTGACGCACCTCCCATGCCTTATTCGCAACTACTTCAGCATTTGTTACAGTTGTAGTTAATCCAGAAGAGAACTTTAGCTCCTTTGACAGGTGCGCCTCCACTCGGTTATGATGCAAATGCTCATTGTGAGTTCCATTCCGGGGCACCTGAGCACAACATTGATAACATCTGGGCCTTTAAACACAAAGTTCATTATTTAGTGGATATCAAGGCTATAAACTTTTCTCACGACACTCCCAACGTCATGCAGAACCCCATGCCCAGTCATGGGGTCGTCGGAGTCATTGCAATCATTGAAGACGAGAGTTTAGATCTGATAACTAATGTCAATGATTTGAAGACACCGTTGGGCTTTATGAAGGAAAAGTTGTTGAAGGGAGGGATATTCCCGGGGCTGTAATGAATCGTGTGCTGAATGTTTGAGTTATCCCGAGGGATGTGCAAAGCTGAAGAGCTATATTCAGGGTATGATGAATGATGAAATGTTGCAATTTGACCGGATTGTTGAGAAAAAATATGAAGAGATAATGGTTGATGAAAGGAACGAGGTTGCAACGATCTCGATTCTATATAATACTATAACTATTTCTGCGCCACCGAGGCCGCCAACCATTATTATCACTAAAGTCGGGCATGTGCCGTATAAGAGTACCAAAGCAATTTTGTGGAACTACGGAGCGGAGGTATATTGTAATGGGAAGAAACAAGAGCTGAGGAATTCTCAGGTTGACTCAGTGGATAATCTAGTGGGAGCTGGGGGAATCACTCGAAGCGGAAGAGTGTTCATGTCACCTAAAGTAGTCGCTGACAGAGCTGATAAGGGTAAGAAAGCTGTGGTGGAAGAAACTTCTCAAGCTGGTGAGAAGAGTTTTTTGGAGAAGGAAGCGGAGGAGTTCATGAGATTAATAAGAAAAAGTGACTACAAGATAGTTGATCACTTGAAACAGACTCCCTCCAAAATCTTTATTATGTCGTTGTTGCTATGTTCTGAAGTGCACCGGAATGCTTTGTTGAGGATATTAAATACTGCTTACGTACCGTAAAAGATATCGGTAAACCAACTTGAAGGACTTGTAGTGCATGTCAACGCAGGAAATGGTCTAGGTTTCACAGATTTGGACTTGACCCCGAAGGGCAGGAAGCACAATAGTGCGTTGCACATTTTAATTGAATGTCGTGGAGTCGTCCTGTCTAATGTGCTGGTAGATACAATATAGTCTTTGAATGTGATTCCGAAAAAGGCACTGATGAAACTGGATACTCGTGGTATAACGTGTACGCCAAGTGACTTGGTAGTACGTGCTTTTGACGGTACCAGAAGATCTGTATTTGGAGAGTTGACATTACCTATTCAGGTGGGTCCCGAAGTATTTGATGCGGTATTCAATATTATAGACATTCAGCTTGCCTATACCTGTTTGTTGGGCCATCCATGGATTCACTCAGCAGGAGCTGTAACCTCCACGCTCCACCAGAAGCTTAAGTACATGGTGGGAGGCAGCGTTGTCACTGTATGTAGAGAGGAAGATATAATGATCAGTCATCTGTCTTCGTTTAAATATGTTAAGGTGGATGGTGAAATCCATGAGACTCTTTGTCAAGCTTTTGAGACGGTACAGATTAAAGACAAATCGTCTGTTGTGAGCAAAGCGCCTGAAGTGGTCGTGTCATCCTTCAAGGAGGCCCAAGCAGTAGTGCAGGCTGGGGCAGCACCAGGTTGGGGTCAAGTGTTGTATATACCCCATAAGCAGGATAAGTTTGGTCTGGGATACCGCCCATCTTCTTCGTCATCCCCACAGAGCGTGCCGCGCTACAAAGGGTCGGTACAGTTTACCAAAGGCGGGGTTATCTTCGAGAGGGGTCAACGCTGTTTCAGATGAGGACAGGGATAGCGACTGCGATATGGACTCGTGAATTAAGCTGTGCATTCCGGGATAAAGCCTCAACAATTGGTCTATCGAGGAATTCATTCAAGTGACAACGGAAGAGTAATACTTTGTTTTTCTGATTATTGTACAACCCTATGTTCTACCAAGAGCATAGTAGTTTTTATCTTCAGCGCCTTATTGTTTATGCTTGCACAATCTTTTTCAATCAATCAAAGGTCGTTTTTCTTGCATTCAAATATTGTGATCCTTGTTTTTCTTGTTTTATGTTTAACAATAAAATGGCAATGTGCCTTTGTGCTTGTTTTGCATATCATTTTAAGCATTTAACCATTATCATTGCAGGATTCACATTGCAGATGACATTGTTCCAGGGACATCTATGACTCGCTTCGACTTCGATAATCCGATATTTCAAGCCGAAGAAGAGATTGATGAAGATGAAGACTTACGAGAAGAGCTGGCTAGATTCTTGAAATAGGAAGAAAAGGTTATTCAGCCTCATCAGGAGGAAATCGAGGTTATCAACTTGGGTTCTGAGGAAGTGGTGAGGAATGTTCGGATAGGGGATGCGTTGCAGAGTGACATCAAGCAAAGATTGGTCGAGATGCTCCGTGAATATAGTGATATCTTTGCTTGGTCATACGAAGACATGCTCGGGCTTTACACAGACATTGTGGTTCATCGCTTGCTGTTGCGTGAAGAGTGTCCTCCAGTCAAGCAGAAGCTCATGCGTACGAGACCAGATATGGCTGTGAAAATCAAGGAAGAAGTCCAGAAGTAGTTGGACGCAAGATTTTTAGCCGTAACAACTTACCCTCAGTGGGTCGCCAACATCGTGCTTGTGCCTAAGAAGGATGACAAGGTACGGATGTGTGTTGATTATAGAGATTTGAATAAGGCGGGCCCAAAGGATGATTTCCCGCTCCCTCACATTGATCCATTTGTTGATAATACTGCTCAATATTATGTGTTTTCCTTCATGGATGGTTTTTCCGGTTATAACCAGATCAAGATGGGACCGGAGGATATGGAGAAAATGATGTTTATCACGCCGTGGGGGACTTTCTGTTATAAGGTAATGCCTTTTGGGTTGAAAAACGCAGGGGAAACCTATCAGCGGGCTATGGTCACTTTGTTTCATGATATGATTCATCATGAGATCGAGGTCTATGTTGATGACATGATAGCAAAGTCGCAAATAGAGGAAGAACATCTGGTCAACCTGTTGAAGCTGTTTGAGAGGCTCAGGAAATTCAGGTTGGGGTTGAACCCTGACAAGTGTAGTTACGGGGTCAGGTCAGGAAAGCTGTTGGGTTTCATTGTCAGTGAAAAAGGAATCGAGTTCGACCCTGCAAAAATAAAAGCTATTCAAGATATGCCAGCGCCGAAAACGGAAAAGGAGGCCCGTGGTTTCTTTGGGAGATTGAATTACATTGCTCGGCTCATATCTCATCTCACAGCCACGTGTGAACCCACGTTCAAATTGCTAAAGAAAGATTAGGCGGTTGTCTGGAATGAAAACTTCCAAAGGGCATTTGATAAGATAAAAGAATATTTGCAAGAACCTCCGATACCGATACCCCCAGTCGCTGGAAGACCTTTGATAATGTATCTAATGGTTCTTGAGAACAATATGGGTTGTTTTCTCAGTCAAAAAGACGAGTCTGGAAGAAAAGAGCATGCAATATACTATCTAAGTAAAAAGTTCACAGACTGTGAGTCTCGGTACTCGATGTTGGAGAAAAGGTGTTGCGCACTCGCGTAGGCTGCCAAATGTTTGAGACAGTATATGCTTAATCATACAACCATGTTGATTTCTAAGATGGATCCGATTAAATACGTCTTTGAAAAGCAAGCACTTTCTGGAAGAATTGCCAGGTGGCAGATGGTACTGATAAAATACGACATACAGTATGTTTCCCAGAAAGCCATCAAGGGGAGTGTTCTGTCAGAGTATCTCACCAAACAGCCAATCGAAGACTATTAACCTATGAGATTTGAATTTCCTGATGAATACATCATGTATCTGAAGACGAAAGATTGTGATGAACCGTTGCCTAACGAAGGTCCTGAGAAGGGTTCCCAGTGGAAGATGATATTTGATGGTGCTGTTAACTCGTACGGTAGTGGAATTGGGGAAATCATCACGACTCCCCATGGTACTCATATACCATTTATTGCCAGGTTGACATTTCCTTTCACCAACAGTGAAGCAGAGTATGAAGCGTGCATCATGGGGTTGGAAGAAGCCATTGATCTGAGGATCAAGAACCTAGATGTGTATGGCGATTCAGCGTTAGTTGTAAATCAAATCATAGGAGAATGGGAGACCAGGAAACCCAATCTGATTCCTTACATGAACTATGCCAGGAGGTTGTTGCCATTCTTTGATCGTGTAGAGTTTCATCACATGCCAAGAGCAGAGAACCAAATGGCAGACGCTATAGCGGTGTTATCCTCAATGTACAAGGTGAACTATTGGAATGATGCTCCAATAATAGTCATCTCGCACCTTGATAGGCCGGAGTTTGTATTTTCCATTGAGGAAGCCTCTGATGGCAAGCCATGGTTTTATGACATCCAGAACTTTCTTAAGAAACAAGAGTATCCGCCAGGGGCGTCGACCCGGGATAAGAAGACTCTGAGAAGGTTGTCTGGCAACTTTCACCTGAATCAGGATGGTGTACTCTATAGGAGGAATTTTGACTTGGTGTTACTCATATGTGTGGATGAGAAAGAAGCAAGCTTGCTTATGGAAGAGGTCCACGAAGGAGCCTTTGGCACGCATGTCGGTGGGCACGCCATGTCTCAAAAGCTATTGCGAGCAGGGTATTATTGGCTGACAATGGAATCTGATTGTTTCAAATATGCGAAGAAATGCCATAAATTCTAGATTTATGCCGACAAGATTCATGCGCCGCCGTGTCCTCTGAACATCATGGCATCTCCTTGGCCCTTTTGCATGTGGGGCATTGACATGATTGGCAAGATTGAGCCAACCGCATCCAATGGACATCGTTTCATCCTGGTTGACATTGACTACTTTACTAAGTGGGTGGAAGCAGCCTCCTATGCGAATGTCATGAAACAAGTCGTAGCCAGATTTATCAAAAGGGACATCATCTGTAGATACGGAGTGCCTGAAAGAATCATTACAGATAATGGTTCGAACTTGAACAACATGATGAAGGAACTGTGCCAGAGTTTCAAAATCAAGCATCACAACTCATCGCCCTATCGCCCGAAGATGAACGGCACCGTCGAAGCGGCTAACAAAAATATCAAGAAGATAGTGTAGAAGATGTTATAACCTATAAAGATTAGCATGAGATGTTGCCCTTTGCATTGCACGGATATCGTACTATGGTACGCACTTCAACTAGGCCAACTCCTTTCTCGCTGGTGTATGGTATGGATGATGTCCTACCATTAGAGGTCGAGATTCCTTCTCTGAGAGTTCTGGTCAACGTCAAGCTCGATGAGGCAGAATGGGTAAAGAACAGATTGAATCAGCTTAGCCTGATGGACGAGAAAAGGCTAGCGTTTATTACATATGGTCGGTTGTATCAGAGTCGGATGAAGAAAGCTTTCGACAAGAAGATGCGCCCTCGAAGCTTTCAGACGGGCGATCTTGTGCTGAAAAAGATTCTCCCTCCACAAGCAGATCACAGGGGCAAGTGGAATCCCAACTATGAAGGTCCATACATCGTGCGAAAGGTCTTCTCCGGAGGAGCCTTGTTGTTATCCACCATGGATGGTGAGGATTTTACATCCCCTATGAACGCAAACACAGTTAAAAAATACTTTGCTTAAAGAGACCCGCTGGAAAGAAAAAGAATATCCAGGCAAAAATGGGGCATCCCGGTGAACCATAAAAAGAATGGGTTCGGGCAAAAGTTAGGGATAAAAGAAAAAAGATGTAAACCCGCAAAGTTGAAAACCTGAAAAGGAGACTTTGGCAAAATTGGGTATCCCGGTGAATTGAAAACCCGCAAGGGCGATTCAGGAAAAAGTTAGGGATTTAAAAGGAAAATGACTACGGTCTGCGTGTGATCTTCATAACTTAGTGGATTGAGGGAGGACCTGAGGGCCGTTTATCTGAATCAATCTCTTCTGAAGACGAAGCATCGGTGAAACATCGGAGTCATACGGGTCATAGATGGATCAACTTATGGTATTCGTCTGTGCCACATTGCCGATATTCTATACTTTTCTGTGCATTTCTGTATATTTTTGCGCAACTTCCTCTTTTCAGGGGTTGCATCTGTTGTAAAATCTTGCCTATTTACAGGCCCATCTGTCAATAAAACATATGCTATTCACTAATTGTTTGTTTTTCCTTAGCCTTATTGTTTTGTTTGCAAAAAACGCCCGATGTTTTTGATAAACTGTGCATACATAAACTTGCAGGCTTTGCCAACAATCGTTAAAACTTTGAGTTATTTGAACAACGTCATAAATGATGACTGAGATAGTTCCTTTGTACAGGATATCTTGTCTTTTTGTTCATTTTTGTAGGGTCGTTATCCTTGGGAAATTCGTCAAAGGTGTATCTCTAGTACGATCTCCATTTTCCCCCAGCTATTAAAGTTTGAACATCTCTATCCCTGATAGATTTATATGCAGGTGGACCAAGCAGTTAAGTGTGTACGCTTATCCTCAGAAGTTAGTCTGTACTCATTTAGCTCGTCACAGTTTGAGACCGAAGTCTCCAGCAGAGTAAGGTTATCCCCCAGAGGGTCGACATTGATATTCCCAGCAGATTAAGTGTGCACGCTTATTCCCAGCAGTTGGTATGTACACATTTAACCCCCGCAGGTTGCAGGTATGTATTTACTCCTCAACATGTCGAGATGGGATTTCTCCCCACAGAGTCTAAACAGGTGATTTTGTATCCCCTCGGAGTTCAGTTTGTTGAATCATCCCCAAGCAGAGGTCGATATTGTTCCCTCGTTGGGCGATCCCCAGTAGAGTTGGCTTTTCTCCCTTGCAGGATCGTAGAGTTATCTCTATCCTCAGCAAAGTCAGCTGTTGCGGTGAGAATCGTGATACCAAGCTATTAATTAACTTGAATCTTAATTCTTAAATTCACAACCGGACTTTAATTTATCCAAATAGGAAAGGTTTAAAGAAAGAAAGACCTATAAAAATGCAAAGCAAAAAGCAAGGCTTAAAGCTAAGCAAAGAGAGATCTAAAGGTTCGGGGGTTGGTTATGCATAGGGTAGGTATTTCACATCCTAAACATCTGTAGTACTCTACAGGAACCTCTTGTTAATATTTGTGTTTGCTAAAGTTTGCTTGCTAAGGGAAAGTGCTAAGGGTAAAGATAAAGGTTGAAACGAAGGAAAAAAGAAAAGGTTGCTCGCCAAGGATCGGGGCCTTGTGCCTACGTATTCTCAAAAGGAACTTTGAGAAATCAGAGCATTCGTAGTTCCCCTATCTAGGGGTGAGAAACTCTTGACTTTGGTCAAGGTTCCAAGGGGATGTAAGCATTCATAGGGAAATACTTACATGGAGTGCGGCGACTCCTGAATCTACGTTGAGATTGTTATGGTAAAGAATGTCAACGGCGGGACGCTAAACATGAGTACGGCGACTCAAATCCTAAGGTTAGGATAAAGGGAAAGGATGTCCACGGCGGGACGTTAAAAGTGAGCACGACGACTCTAAACTAAATTGAGAAAGGTAACAGGAAGTTAGTGGTTAGTGAGGAAGGGAATATCCACGGCGGGACAACTACTTAAAAATAAAAATAAAAATATTAAAATACATAATTAAAAATATACATAAATAACTAAGAACAATACATGATTAAAACAAATAGGTAAGAAAAAGAGAAATAATAATAATAATAATAATAATAATAATAATAATAATAATAATAATAATAATAATAATAATAATAATAATAACTAAAAAAAATGATAATATAAATCTGGACTCTTTTTGTTTTGTTTTGTCTTTTTACTATTATATAATTAAAACTTAAACTAAATATAAAAGTTTTTAAAAAATATAAATGATTAAATATGCTACAAGATAAACTAACAGTATTATCGGTATAGATTTTTCAAAAGTAACTTACACATGTATACTCAAAAACAAAATAATACATTTTCACAAAGTAACTCAAATGAGGATTTCAAAAAAAGTAATCAATAAATTCAATAATAAAAAATATAATAACACAAATTTTCATAATTGATTTACAATATATAAACCACATAATCTACAGAAATTCTAAATAAAAGTATATATAAATAAATTTTTTTGGTATTTTCAATAAAAAATATTAAAATAATTTACGAACACACTATACAATTTAGTATCTTCAATAAAAATTATTAAAACAATTTGGTATCTAAATTATTAACAACACATATATTACAACACTATATATCCATCACACACACATTAAACACAAGACATGCTACTATATATTTATACAACCACACTTAACTAAACACACATGATATCATAAAATATATATTATAATAGTAACACATGAAAACATAATAATAATAAGTTACCAAAGATGAATCGTGAAGATAAGTCCAGCTCTTCTTCTTACTCACACGTACTCCCTCCGTCTCGCTGCTCGTGTCTCTGTTTTTACACTCGCTCTGTCTCGCGAGTTCTCCCTCCACGGTGAAGATTGCGTGACGGTATGAAGGTTCTGCTACTGTGAGTTGAAGTGAAGTGAGTTGTTTAAGTGATGGTTAATGGCGGTCGGATTTTGTCGTTGGTATGAAGTGTCTTGGTTTCTATGAAGGGTGGATGGATGAAGAGTTTCAAGATTGTTTGGTGTGTATGTATTCTCAGTGAAATGAGATTAAAAAAAATTGTGTCCTTTTAGTGTGTGAAAGCTCTATTTTTTCATGAAAAGAAAAGAGTATTGGTTAAGGTTTTTTTTTTTTGATGATGGAATATGGTGATGATGTTGTTATTTTAAAGTGAGGAAAATGGAGTATGGGGATGTATTTTTGTGGTGATGAAAGTGTGTAGATTAGGTAGGATATTATGATGAAGTGTGTTGTCTAAGAGAAAATGATGATGGTAGTACATGGAGTAGCCCTTCTAGCCTTTTTCTTTTTTAGATTTTGTGGGATTTTGGAGGCTAGAGGTAGTAGCTTGTGGGAGTAATATATGGTAAAGAGTACAAAGGTGGGTAGCATGCTATTATGTACTATCTACTACAAAATTGAACAAAATCTACTTTTTGTACTATAAGATCAAAACTTTTTTAAAAGCTCCCTAAAATAAGGAAAAGTTAGACATAAAAAGAATAAATTATTTACAATGAAATCTAAAATAAAGATTTGATGGATTGAAAGAATATATTAATTAAAAGAAGAAATAAAGACAGTAAAAAACGAATAATTGGGTTGGTATCGAAGTACTCGAAAAAATAAAATGAATACACCAAAGTGATCAGCAAAAAATATACGATTCGGAAAAATACGTCGTTTTGTCAAATTTTGAAATAAACCGCTAAAACGACTTAAACTATCCAAAAAGTTTATTTCAGTTGATAAATTGGGTATTATAAAAAATGTACGAGATGGTAAACTATACAGATGACGCAAAATGAGTGAGATCTTAGAGTCAAAAATTAGGGTGCAACAGATGCCCCTATTTAAGTTTCTTCGTTCTGGAGAGGTGAAAATTGAAATCTTCGTCTCGACAAGGTCGGAGAGACTTAAATACAAACATGCGCAATTTTTGACCCTAAGATGCCACAAAATGCTTATGATATGATATGATATGCAAGACAAATATTTTATGAGGGAAGATGTCACAGGAGACGAATATATATTGGGAAGATGCTGCAACTCCATTGGGGAAAGACTGACAACTTCACGGGAAAAAGTATCTAGCAGACACAATTGAGGAAAATAAAATATTATGAACATCTGCCAATGTGACAAAGAGTATCCAGTAATACTTGGAAAGAGAGGGACAAACCTTAAACAAAGACACAGACATCCGGAAAAACATCAGATGCTGAAAGTAACACACAGTGAGATAACAGAAACATCCAGAAAGTAAAAGAAACTTACTGTGGAAAAAGTCACAGTCACCAGACATTTTGTCAGAAGTGCATTGAACAAAACTCTGATAGACACAAAGGTGTTCTGGAAAAACATCAGACGGAAAAAGAAATAAATTCTGGTAAAACATCAGAATCAAGGTAAATATCTGGAAAAACATCATAACAGAGACTCAATCTGGAAAACCATCAGATAAGTTCTTGAAAAACCATCAGAAAGAGAAATAAATATCTGGAAAAACCATCAGATAGTCACGACACAAACTTGTTTGGTAGGTGCCAAGTGAGTTGGACTTTGACCACAAGGTAAGACGTGAATAAAACACGACCTTGGGGAAAATCAGATGGGGAATAAAACACCCATGATGCCAGGTAAATGGGGAATAAAACACCCAAGTAAAATAAATTCTTCCACATGGTAAGACGCGAGTAAAACACGACCTCGGGAGAAAGAGAGCAAATGGGAATAAAACACCATGATGCCAGGTAAATGGGGAATAAAACACCCAAGTAAAATAAATTCTTCCACAAGGTAAGACGCGAGTAAAACACGACCTCGGGAGAAAGAGAGCAAATGGGAATAAAACACCATGATGCTAAGTAAATTGAAATTCGTCCTCAAGGTAAGACGCGAGTAAAACACGACCTCGGGAGAAAAAGCAAATGGGGAATAAAACACCCAGGTAAAATAAATTCGTCCACAAGGTAAGACGCGAGTAAAACACGACCTCGGGAGGAAAGGTAAAATGGGGAATAAAACACCCATGATGTGCACATGTATATGAATTATGCCTATGATATATGCATGCATAAATTATGCAGATGACATATGATCAAATGCAAATGCAAATGTCGACGACAAGGCTCGACTCTTTTGGTGAGAAGACAAGACTGGAAGACTGATTCCTCGACGCGGAGATCACTGTCATACTGCTTGGGGACTAAATATGCTACTGCTGAACACATATCTGCCACACTGGTAAACTGTATCAGGTGATGATCCTTGTAGGAAGGATGAAGAGCTGCTTGGGGATTCTTCAAGTAAACTGCCCCAGATTAGGTGATTATTGTAGATGAACTAATGATGACTTCAGCTTGTCTGATGTTGACTGATGCATCAGGAGCTTGGAGAGCTTGCCCCAGTCTGAGTCTTGAAATATATTCTGGATAAACCAAATCTGAGAATATCATGCCTTGAACAAATCTTCAATTGATTCTTAAACAGGATGTAAAAGGAACTTGCCCCTTATAGGATCACCAACCAAGTTTCTCAATGTTTGAAAAATCCTTGAGAGGAAAGCCAATTTGCAAACAAAAGTGTTCATACAAACATGGTAATGCAAAGCATGCAACTTTTGAAATCAAAAATCATTTTTGAAAGGTGCAAAATAAATGAGTCTTGGTTAGAACATGATGGTTCAAGACACCCAAAGTTTAAAGCAAAGGTGTACTGCCAAAATAGTTGATTTGCAAAAATCTTTTGGAGTCAGTTTACGCAACCTTGCTGTAGTATGCTTTCAAAATAACCTTGTTTCAATTAGGTCTTTTGAGGGTTGTAATGTGGTCTGGTTCACGGTTTAAGAAACAAAGGATAAAGGCTTAAATTTTATTTGTACCCACCCAATCTACGTGATAATCTCCAGTCCTATGCTCAGTTAAATCAGACTATGTGCTCAGGTTCCCATAGATTAGGAATTGCACTGATGATAGTAATGATGATGGTTCAGAAGTTAACAGACTTTTTGAAAAGGCAGTCACTGCTTCTTTACAACATTTGGTTGTTTTGAAATTAAAGGATTTAAAGATCTCCTCTTTTTATTATCCCTAACTTTTTCCTGAACTGTTTCTTTTGAAACTTACAGTCAGCGGGATGCCCCAGTTTTGCCTAAGTCTCCTTCATAGGTTTTGACTTAGCGGGCTTTTTCTTTTGATTTTTTTTTTGAAAGAGAGTGACTGCCTAGATTAATGATCACGGTGAACCATCATCGGCTTCTTGGCTTGAAAAACATATTCGACACTTGTTTGTTGTGTGCGAAGGAAAAATTATGGTTGCGACCTTTATATGAAAGGTGTCTTGTATGAACACACAACCAAGTTAACTGAGAACTACCCACCCCAAGGTTAAAACTGCGGGTTTTTATAAAGAAAGAAATTCCAACTTCTAGGCTCGAAGGGGTTGACAAGGGATTAACTTCCTTATTTCTCCAGTGTTTGGGAGTTGAAACAATGCCTTACATCATCAACAAAGTTTGATTGAAAGCATACTAACAGCAGTTATGGGTATAGCGTTTTCATCATCCTCCCTCAAATGTTTGCATAATCAGAAATTTGGACAAGGAGTAAATATTTGAAAGATAAAGCATAAAAGTGAAAACAATAGGCAAAATGATTTGAAATCAAAAGTTGTGATGCTCATTCATTAAGATGAAAGTACAAACACTAAACAAGCTTAAACAAAATGAAGGAAATTGCAAACAATGAGAAACAAAAGGCCTAGTGACTAAATTTGTCTTGTCTGAAACACTGGCGCTCAAAAAAGATAGTCTGCTGGAGTCGGACTGAAGCTTCACTTTTGATGTTATGGCAATGGATTATTCTGGACATTCGGATGATTATCCTTAAAACCAAGGATTCCAGTTTTAATCAACTCACGCACTCTAGCTTTCAGTGCATAACAATGTTCCAAGTCGTGGCCTGGGGCACCCTCATGAAAAGCACAATGGAGGTCAACTCTAAATCCAGCTGGAGGAGGATTAGGAGTTTGCAAAGCCTTTGTAGTAATCAACCCTTGTTGTACCAGATCCGGATAAAGTTCTGTATATGTCATGGGAATAGGATCAAATTGATTCCTATTTCGATACTGGTTTTGTCCAACAGTTAGACGTTGAGGAATCTGAGCTGGTCGTGGAGCAGCAGCAGCAGTAACGGCAGCAATAGCAGGGTGGTTATACCTTGGCTGAGGACGAGGATTTCTCACTTCAACCATGACAGCGTTGGTTTGCTCTTCCTTCTTCTTATGGAAATTCCCAAAGGATTTCTTTGCACCGTTAGAAGATTCAGCAACTTTGGACACTTTACCATTTTTCAGCCCTTCTTCTAACCTTTGGCCGATGGTTACCAGATCTGTAAAGCTCGAAGAGACGCTCCCAATCATCTTTTCCCAATAGAAAGGAGACAAAGTATCCATGAACATTCCAGTAAGCTCTTTCTCTGCTAGAGGGGGTTCAACTTGGGAAGCCAACTCTCTCCAACGTTGAGCGTATTCTTTGAATGATTCTTTCTCATTTTGAGACATGTTTTGAAGTTGACGACGGTCAGGAGCCATATCTAGATTATATTTGTATTGTCTCATGAAGGCATTGGCGAGATCTTGGAAGCAGTGAATGTTGTTATGCTCTAAGTTCATATACCATTTGAGAGAGGCACCACTCAAGCTGTCTTGAAAGCAATGGATGAGCAACTTCTGATTGTTGGTGTAAGCTGCCATCCTTCGAAAGTACATAACCAAATGGGCTCTTGGACATGAGTGCCCCTTATATTTCACAAAATCTGGAATCTTGAATTTAGGAGGCATGACGAGGCCAGAGACTAAGCACATATTGTCAGCATCAATGTTAAAGAAGTCAGTACCCTCAACGGCTTTGAGTCTCTTGTCTATGTTCTGAAACTGTTCGCGGACAATCTCAGGCTCAACAAAATCTTCATGGTCTTCTCCTTGAGCACTGGCAGCATTGTACTCATAAAGAGGATTCTCAAAGGGAGTTCGGATAGTCTGGTTAACAGTGTGGACCACAGGTCTGGGCTCAGCAAAGACGGGAGCTTGAAAAACTGGTCTGACAGTCTGACCAATCATAGCAGTAGATGCAAGAGGTGGAGAGTAGTTAGGAGGTAAACCAAACTCTGGCCAAGTAGATTGTGGCATTTGAATAGGAAGAGGATCAGCACTTGAAACTTCTTGAATGACAGTCCTCTGAGATGGCTCTCCTCTGGCAATCAGTACTTGAAGCATCTCGGTGAGCTTAGTCATGCCTGATTTCAACTCATCGATCTCCATCCGGATTTCTGCGTTGTGTACTTCCTGCTCTGACATTCTTCGTCTATAGTTAGCTCTAGTCCGATATCGGTGTCGAGGAATCAGCTTGACGACTCAAAGGTACACTGGACGATGAAGACAACTGGAGATGAGCGACTAGACAAACAGAGGTATGCAAAGAACCATACAAAGATGCAAAATGCAATGCGATGCAAGACAGGATGCAAAACACACATAACAGGATCAAAGGCTCAAGACCACAACATGAGGTCTGGGTAACGAACCAGCCAGAGGGTATGTACTATGGGTAAAGCACCTGCATAACGGGTTCTAAAAAAGTTCCCAGAGTCCTCAACCCATCTTTCGGATATTATCGACACACCAACTACTTGGAAATCAATAATATTCTCAAGAGAGTCTCGTCTGAGTGTAGTATCGCGTATCAACTACTTCGGGAATACTCCCTCATAGTCATCGCACTACGTCCTAAAAGGCCAAGTGGGGTAAAAAGTAACTAAAGTTCACAGTATCACAGACTCTAGTCGATAATAGTAAAAGTTTTCGCGAATACACTCGCTCAACCGAACCATTTTCGAAAGTGTCTCAACTGAGCGATGGTTTCTCAAGTCAGCTTGGTCGGGAATCAACTCCCTATAAGCCTTCTTGAATATACCACCATCCTATCATAAGTGCGCTCAAGTACGGGTATAGTACTATCTCACCACTCAAGGTAACAACCCTGCATACAGAAGAACCCAAGCACAAACAGATAGATGTACAAATATATACAAATATAAAAGCAAGTAAACATATAGCAAACACAAATAAAAACAAGGTGGGCTTAACCCTCTTAGGGGGAGTTTCCCCAGTGAAGTCGCCATTTCTGTTGCGGTGAGAATCGTGATACCAAGCTATTAATTAACTTGAATCTTAATTCTTAAATTCACAACCGGACTTTAATTTATCCAAATAGGAAAGGTTTAAAGAAAGAAAGACCTATAAAAATGCAAAGCAAAAAGCAAGGCTTAAAGCTAAGCAAAGAGAGATCTAAAGGTTCGGGGGTTGGTTATGCATAGGGTAGGTATTTCACATCCTAAACATCTGTAGTACTCTACAGGAACCTCTTGTTAATATTTGTGTTTGCTAAAGTTTGCTTGCTAAGGGAAAGTGCTAAGGGTAAAGATAAAGGTTGAAACGAAGGAAAAAAGAAAAGGTTGCTCGCCAAGGATCGGGGCCTTGTGCCTACGTATTCTCAAAAGGAACTTTGAGAAATCAGAGCATTCGTAGTTCCCCTATCTAGGGGTGAGAAACTCTTGACTTTGGTCAAGGTTCCAAGGGGATGTAAGCATTCATAGGGAAATACTTACATGGAGTGCGGCGACTCCTGAATCTACGTTGAGATTGTTATGGTAAAGAATGTCCACGGCGGGACGCTAAACATGAGTACGGCGACTCAAATCCTAAGGTTAGGATAAAGGGAAAGGATGTCCACGGCGGGACGTTAAAAGTGAGCACGACGACTCTAAACTAAATTGAGAAAGGTAACAGGAAGTTAGTGGTTAGTGAGGAAGGGAATATCCACGGCGGGACAACTACTTAAAAATAAAAATAAAAATATTAAAATACATAATTAAAAATATACATAAATAACTAAGAACAATACATGATTAAAACAAATAGGTAAGAAAAAGAGAAATAATAATAATAATAATAATAATAATAATAATAATAATAATAATAATAATAATAATAATAATAATAATAATAATAACTAAAAAAGAATGATAATATAAATCTGGACTCTTTTTGTTTTGTTTTGTCTTTTTACTATTATATAATTAAAACTTAAACTAAATATAAAAGTTTTTAAAAAATATAAATGATTAAATATGCTACAAGATAAACTAACAGTATTATCGGTATAGATTTTTCAAAAGTAACTTACACATGTATACTCAAAAACAAAATAATACATTTTCACAAAGTAACTCAAATGAGGATTTCAAAAAAAGTAATCAATAAATTCAATAATAAAAAATATAATAACACAAATTTTCATAATTGATTTACAATATATAAACCACATAATCTACAGAAATTCTAAATAAAAGTATATATAAATAAATTTTTTTGGTATTTTCAATAAAAAATATTAAAATAATTTACGAAAACACTATACAATTTAGTATCTTCAATAAAAATTATTAAAACAATTTGGTATCTAAATTATTAACAACACATATATTACAACACTATATATCCATCACACACACATTAAACACAAGACATGCTACTATATATTTATACAACCACACTTAACTAAACACACATGATATCATAAAATATATATTATAATAGTAACACATGAAAACATAATAATAATAAGTTACCAAAGATGAATCGTGAAGATAAGTCCAGCTCTTCTTCTTACTCACACGTACTCCCTCCGTCTCGCTGCTCGTGTCTCTGTTTTTACACTCGCTCTGTCTCGCGAGTTCTCCCTCCACGGTGAAGATTGCGTGACGGTATGAAGGTTCTGCTACTGTGAGTTGAAGTGAAGTGAGTTGTTTAAGTGATGGTTAATGGCGGTCGGATTTTGTCGTTGGTATGAAGTGTCTTGGTTTCTATGAAGGGTGGATGGATGAAGAGTTTCAAGATTGTTTGGTGTGTATGTATTCTCAGTGAAATGAGATTAAAAAAAATTGTGTCCTTTTAGTGTGTGAAAGCTCTATTTTTTCATGAAAAGAAAAGAGTATTGGTTAAGGTTTTTTTTTTTGATGATGGAATATGGTGATGATGTTGTTATTTTAAAGTGAGGAAAATGGAGTATGGGGATGTATTTTTGTGGTGATGAAAGTGTGTAGATTAGGTAGGATATTATGATGAAGTGTGTTGTCTAAGAGAAAATGATGATGGTAGTACATGGAGTAGCCCTTCTAGCCTTTTTCTTTTTTAGATTTTGTGGGATTTTGGAGGCTAGAGGTAGTAGCTTGTGGGAGTAATATATGGTAAAGAGTACAAAGGTGGGTAGCATGCTATTATGTACTATCTACTACAAAATTGAACAAAATCTACTTTTTGTACTATAAGATCAAAACTTTTTTAAAAGCTCCCTAAAATAAGGAAAAGTTAGACATAAAAAGAATAAATTATTTACAATGAAATCTAAAATAAAGATTTGATGGATTGAAAGAATATATTAATTAAAAGAAGAAATAAAGACAGTAAAAAACGAATAATTGGGTTGGTATCGAAGTACTCGAAAAAATAAAATGAATACACCAAAGTGATCAGCAAAAAATATACGATTCGGAAAAATACGTCGTTTTGTCAAATTTTGAAATAAATTTTACCCGCTAAAACGACTTAAACTATCCAAAAAGTTTATTTCAGTTGATAAATTGGGTATTATAAAAAATGTACGAGATGGTAAACTATACAGATGACGCAAAATGAGTGAGATCTTAGAGTCAAAAATTAGGGTGCAACATCAGCATGAAGTGGTTCTATTTCCCTGCAGAGATAGACTGTGTCCCAGTGAAGTCGGTAAGTTTGTGATTCCCTGGCATAGTGGATATATAGCAGAGATAGTTTATACCTCAGGTGAGAAATTCCCGGTAGGTTGAATTTTGACTTTTTCCTCGGTAAGTCGTCACTTTCAGATGAGTATTGGTGAGCCATTCAGGGTTATTTTATTCAGTAAGGCATGTTGTGAATCTCGACGGTTGATTCCGGATCCCCCGCAGAGTTGTTGATCCCCTAGTAGGGTGAATTTGTTTTCAAACGTCTGGCTATCTATCCTCGGTAGAGCCGTCTGTTCCCCAGAAGAGTTGTATTTTGGAAGGCTGTTCAGGCCATTTTCCTCATTAGGTTTTGATCCCCAACTGAATTTGGATTTCTTGTTCTCATAAGAACTTTTTTCCCCAGTAAGGAAAGCATCCAGGGCTTGTTTCCCAGCTGAAGTCCAGTTGCGATTCGCATGTGTTAACCTTTTCTCTAACAGTGTGGATCTTGGGTTTCTTCTCAGCATTTATTTTGCTAGTTTGGTTCTGTTGCATGTTGCATTATGTGCATAGCATCCTCCAAACGCGTAGCATTTCCATTTCGTATGGAGCATTATGCCATATTCAAACATACGTATGTGAAACATAAGCCAGGTGGTTACCTCTTTGTTTGCAGGTGTATCTCCGACAGATGACTGTTATCTTTGCCCATATGGTATCCAGACCATGGCAATTTCCGTTATCCCACATGGTATCCAGACCCTGGCTTACGTATTTTCTAACAACGTCGCCTGACTTCGATCGATGGTGTTGTCATAAGCTCATGTGGTATCTAGACCTTGATGAGTATGTTGATGGTTTACTTTGCTCCCGTGGTATCTAGACCCCGACAAAGGTTGTTTTTCTGCCCAAATGGTATCCAGACCATGGCGATTTCATATTTGTTTTGTCCGTTGAGTATACAGACTTCGGCCAATTCTGTTGAGTATCCAGACTCCGGACAGTTACATTGAGTTTTCAGACTCCGACCATTTAAAAGGTTATCTTCTGCCCAATATGGTATCCCGACCATGGCAAGTTGTGATTGATGTAGTTGTTCGTATGGTGTTCAGACCTTGATGACTAGTGATTTCTTATAGCCCGCGTAGTATCCAGACCCCAGCTTATGTTATTCCTCAACGGTGTTGCCAGACTTCAGTTGTTCATGTTGTTATGAACTCATGAGTATATTTGTGGTGTATTCCTTTGTCCGCTGAGTATCCACACTCCGGTTATTTCGTCGAGCATTCAGGCTCCGATTTTTTCGTTGAGCGTTCAGGTTCCGGTTAGTTCTTGAGCGTTCAGGCTCCGGTTAGTTCGTTGAGCGTTCAGGCTCCGGTTATTTCGTTGAGCGTTCAGGCTCCGGTTATTTCGTTGAGTGTTCAGGCTCCAGTTTTTATGTTGAGTATCCAGACTCCGGTTATTTCGTTGAGCATTCAGGATCCGGTTATTTCGTTGAGTATCTAGACTCCGACTTATTTCATTGAGTATCCAGACTCCGGTTATTACGTCGAGTGTTCAGACTCTAACAAATTTTATTGACTCATTTTGTTCGTGGAATATCCAGATTTCGGCAATTTGAAATGTCACCCTTTAGCTTGTATGGTATCCAGACCATGGTGCAATCTTTGATGGACGCGTTCACCTTTAGGGATGTTATCCAACATAGTTACTTAGTTAAGTTCCTCTTCTTTCCCTAGTGGGGTCGCCAACAGAGTCACTTGGTTAAGTTTCTTTTTGTTCCTCAGCAGAGTTACTTGGTTAAGTTTCTCCGCACTCCCAAAGCAGAGTTATTTGGTTAAATTTCTCTCTTTCTCCCTGCCAGAGTTGCTTGGTTAAGCTTCTCTCTTCCCTAGCGGAGTATTCTCAAGATGTTTATCATCTTCGGTTGATCCGACCTTAGGGTTCGATGCTCACTTTTATTTAGCAAATGCCTGCGCGTTAGCAGATGTCTCTTCCGACTGTGTGTCGAAGGTTGTTAATCAGTTAGCTTGTTGCCATTGCAACCGGTTGTTCAAATATTTCTGGAGATTTTTATCCCCAATCAGAGTTTGCAGTTTCTTTATGCGGTTGGCAAATTACCGGGTTCTTTGGTATTCAATCGTCTTTTACCTTGATTTTTTGAAATTTGTTCGCTTTACACTCATTCAGGTCCAAGTCGCTTGAATAGGGGCAGCCGTTGTACCCCAAAATTTGCCCAACCTTTCTTTACTTGGTTTATGTTTTCATTGCATTTTTCTAGCATTTGCATTGCATATCATTATTCATTTGCAGGGGATCAAAAGGCGTGCATAGCAAGAGAAGGTTTGTCAAGGGTTCCAAGCAAGCATGAGTGCTCATCAAGTCATCAGAAGCTGGTCAGAGCTCTTTGAGAAAGTGAATGGATGTATGTTGCTTATCTCCTATCTTGGAGGCCAATTGAAGATCATCTGAGGATCAAAAATTCATGGATGTGGATATGAGATGTTGTGGAAGCTCATTGAGTGCTTTGAGAGGCATTGGAGAGCTTATGAAAGTTGTTATATCATGTGCAAGAGGTTGAAGTCAAAGGATTGTACACCTAGGGTTTCATCTGCCTAGTGCAAGATCCACTGAGGATTTAAAGAAGATTAAGACTCAACTCTAAGTCTTTGGATTCATGGATAGTTATGTTGAGGCATCTAAAGTGTTATTTCAAGATCAATTCAAGAAGAATCAAGAGTGTGAGAAGTTACTAAATTAGGGTTTCAGTGTTTTGTTAGTGTAAAATCCCCTGTTTAGTGCCTAAATTCAAGACCACATATCTCAAGATACAAGTGTAATCTCACTTTAACATAAACATGAGACTTTAGAACATGTTCTTAGATTCTTTTGAGTACAAAAACTCATCCATTGGATTTCTAGAACTCAAGTTATGATGCTGGCAAGTTAGAGGTCTCAGATGACTCATATTTTCTGCCAACAAAAGTCAACCAACTTCCAAGGCACTTTTAACCTAGAATCATGTTTCTCCTCAACTTTTGATGAACATGAAAGTTGTTCCTCATGATCTTGCTTTCCAAAAAGTCCTAAGAATCCTTCATCTCATTTTTAGAACTCAAGTTATGAAGCTTGCAAGGCAGGGGTATTTTGGGAAAGTGAGATTATAGGTCATTTTCATTATAGGTCTCGTTCATTCACTTATGCACTTCAAATGAAACTTTTCCCAACATGAAAGTTGCTTCAAATGGTATCAACTTCATCCTAAAAAACAAGTTTGTCATGGATTTGGCATGGATATGAAGATTGGTGAAGAAAATCAAGGGAAAAATGGACTTAAAGTCATGAATTAAATTGAATTGGTTTTAATTCATTTTCATGTCATGTTTGTGCTTATTTTGAGTCACAATGTCACAACAAGAAGAATGCAGAAGTTTGTTTTGGCTCATGAGGTGAAACACACGTGCAAATCCATGTTACTTCAAGTAGAAGTTTCACATTCAATCTCCATCATTAGATCAAATCAAGGGAGAATTTACATCCACATGATCAAAACACACTCCCAGCAAATGATTTGAATCATAATCAAGGAAAATTGAAGGTAATTCACGACTGCAACGGAGAGACTCTGTTAGGTATTCTTCTCTTCCAAAATTCTCACTCAATATGCATTGATTCTTCATAATTCTTGTTGCATACTGAAGACCTACGTGCGTAGGCAAATTCTGGATAGGTTCTTGATGTGTTTGTGAACATTTCAGTTATGTGCTAAAAACTTAGATCGCTTGGTTCTCTTAGTTCTTACATGATAAACGAAAATTAAGCCTAGATTTGGATCCTACGTAGCGTGAGCTTCAATTTGGTATATGATTTTGCACGTTTTGGTTAGGTTTTAGATTTGCAGTTCCGGCGGTGTGATCGGAGAAGATGACCAGAGCACAGTGCTCCGTCGTCTGGTTTTGCCTCTGTTTTTCCTGCGTGGCCTGCCACATATGCGCACTGAAACTTTGACGAGCTGAGATCAATGGATCAGATGAAGCTGACTTGTCTGCGTGTCTGTTGACCAGGCCACGTCAATTAGTGAAATGCTGCATTTCACTAATTGATCCGTTTGTGTTTTAATTGGGTTGGCTTGATTTTTGCGACCCCTTTCACTTGGGCCCAGTCTGTTTTTCTTTGGTTTCTTTCTATTTACATCGTTTACTTATTTCTTTTATTTTCTTTTATTTTGTATTTTCTGTTTTGATTTTGATTATTTAAAAATACCTCCAAGCATTATAAAATTCCCCAAAAATATTTTTAGTATACTTTGAGATGTTAAATAATTTTTGATTTTTTGATTTTTTATTTTCCTTTTATTTTTCAATTAAACACGGAATTAATGCTTGGAAGTATTTTTATTTGATCTTTTAATTATTCTTTCTTGTTTTTGCTTTGTTTCTTGATCAATCTTTTGATCCAATGAATGAGAATCATTCCTCATTTCAATAATGAGTTGAATGATTTTTGAGGACACTTTTGCCCCTGGTTTGACCTTTTTTTGTTTGACTTTGACTTCATTTTTCAGAATTTTGAGGTGACTTGCAAGTCAAGGTACTTCTAAGGGAGGTTCATACAAACACTTGACCTAGTTTGCTTTGGAAATGAAACTTGTGGATCCATTGAGCTATCAATTCTTGTTGATTCATACTTGTTGCACCCCAAAATTTGCCCAACCTTTTTTTTAGCCTAGGCTTATGTTTCAATTGCATAATCATTTGCATTGTCATCATGTACATAGTGCATTCATCTGCATTGTATAGCATAGGCAAGATATCTTAACAGGGGATCAAGTGATATTCTTGTCTCAAGTGGTATGTTCAAGGGGTTTCATTCATATTCAGGATTACTCAGATCACTCAGTGGATTCTCTCCTATCTAGAGGTTGTTTGGGGATCATCAGAGGGTATATGAGCTATGAGCCAAGAGCATGGAGTGTGTATGGATATCATGGAAGGTCTAGATGATCATTTTGAAGGAGAGTCAGGTCATTGGAATGATTGCAAGAGCCTCAGTTGAAGTCAGTCAACTAGGGTTTTATCTGGGTCAACACTAGGTCAACCCTAGGTCAAAGACTTGTTTTGAAAGGCATCAAGGCTCATTTGAAGAATGTGGGATTCATTATTTGCTATATGGATATGGATGTGGTGTTGTACCAAAGAAAAATCAACAGGAGTCAAGGAGAAGAGGAGTTACCAAATTAGGGTTTCAGTGTAAAATCCCCTGATTTGGGTCAAACTTCCAAGCAGTGTAACTCAAAATGAAAGCTTCATATGAATTTCTGGTCCACATGAAACTTGTAGAGTGTCTTCATAGCTTTAATTTGAGTGGTGGAAGTCATCAAGATGATTTATAGAACTCAAGTTATAGCTCTTGCAAGTTACAGGTCATCTGAGGACACTAAAATTTGTCTGTGAAAGTTGTCTGTCTTCCAAGCAACTTTTGACCTTCAAGGAGTTTTCAAATGAATTCTTGGAAAACATAAGAGTTGTTCCTCACGATCTACCCTTTCCAAAAAGGTATGGTATGCCTTCATCTGATATGTGAAGCTCAAGTTATAGTTTGTGCAAGTCAGGGGTATTTTGGGAAAGTGGAATTATAGGTCATTCTTATCCTATGCCTAAAACTCATACAAGTAAGCTTCAAATGAAAAACTTCACAACATCAAAGTTGCTCAAAATGGAATTTTAAGTCTAGAAAAGAGGTCATGACATGTTGGAAAAGCTTGTAGCAAGAATTGACAAAAGTTGGTGAAAATGACTTAAAAATGGACATAAGTTGAAAAAGTTCAAATTGAAAATTGGTATGGGCAATCTACAAATCCAAAATGGGGCATATGATATATCAAATTGAGTCTAAACAACATTTTAAAGACTTTGGTTCAGCCACAATTTTGAGATAGGGCTTTAAAAATGGACTTGCTTTGTAATTCCATTACTTGCATAATAAGGTACATGTGAGAAACTCAACATAAGGCAAAGGAATCCCTTGTTTTTCACTCATATCACTCCAATTTGTCATGAAAAGAGATTTTAAAAGATGGTTAAGGGGCTGTTAGTGGATTGAAGTGAGATATCATGAGACATCAAAATACCATATCATGAGAAATTCATGAAGTTTCTAGAATCATCCTAGATTGATCTAGAAGACTCTAGATCTTTCCATGCTCTCCTATATATTGGATTGAGATCATTAAGAGTAAAAGGTTGGTGATAGTTGATGTTGAATACATTTTCTCCATTTGCAAATCATATTGAATCTTCATTTTTCTCTTCACCATTTTTCCATTTTTCCCACATTTTTCTACACTTGAAAACTCAAATTTTCAATTCCATTTTTCTCCCACTTTTGGTTCATTCCACCATTGCAAATACATTCCTTATCATTCTTACAATTGATTCAACACTTTTTTGGCCATAATTGATGCATGAACCAAGCTACACAACTCCATTAAAGTGAGCTCCAAGTGAAAATTTGATTTTTTGTTTTCCATCAATTCACTCCTTTCTTTCCATCCAAACACCTTCCTCATCAATTATAGGACGTGTCCACATCATTTTCTCAAAGAATTGGTGATCGAGTGAAGCTCCATAAGCCATTTTTCGGAGGTATAAAGAATTCGACATAACTCATGATTTATGAGTCTTTCTTGCATTATTGTTGTTGCATTACATTGCTCTCATCTCCTACATGGATTCTAGTACAAAAAAGATGGGTTTTATGACAATTTTTGGTTCTTGAGTTTTTCTTGAGGTGCCACGTTTTAGGAGTTAGAGAGAGTTTCAAGAAAATCTAAGACCATATTTGGATTCCTTGATTTTTTTTCCTTCAAGTTTGACCAAAATTTTGTGCGAAACGGATAATTATTGATGGAGTTATGGTGCTTCAAAGTAGCAAAAAACTCATGTTCATGGAGCTGCGGGTTACTATTCACAAAGTTGAAAATTTTGATTTGGAGAACAAGGTGTTAACACCGTCGGATGCATTTCCAAGTCAAGGTTTCTTCCATTCATCCAACGCCTCTCACTGCGCCACGCAATCGGACACATAAGCCTCATGCCACTTTTATTTATTCATGTTATTTTCTTTTATTTTCCTATTGCCATGTTTCTTTTCTTTTTTCTGTTTTATATGATGACTTCTAAATACCATAAAAAATAGGAAAATTAGTCTTTTTGATCCCCATTTTTTTTTGCGTAATCCTCAAGATGTCTGGAATTTTACAGAATTGGAACCATATTTTTTCCATTTTTCGTCATTTTATTAGATATTTTTACATTTTAGTTGTCAAAAAACTAGCAATGCTGGTGCTATCATTTTGTGAATTTTGTTTGACCTATCAAAACATTGTTTAAACGTCAAAGCTTTTGCAGGGGTATTCTACACATGATGAGGTATTGTGATGTATTTTTGTGGGAATTTTATTGTACCATTTTAATTGGTTTTGGATGCTTTCTTTAACATGCTCCATTTTAATCTTTCCTTTGGTATACATGAGATATCTTGCATTGTTTTCATCTTGTTTGACCATTTCCTTGTGGATATTTTTATGGTATCTCTCACCCCTGGTTTGTGGATTGATGTAGGTAATGGGAGATTTTTATTTTATTTTTTTAGCACATTTTGCTATTTTTCTTATGTTTTGTGTTCGAACTTGTAATTTGGACTTCCGAACGGACTTTATTTTTGTTAAGGCTCCAACGGCCGATTTGTGTTTGCGTGGTGAACGCCGTGGTTTATATTTCTTATTATAGATAGGTTAGAGGTATTGGAAGACCCCTTAGGTGGCTGTTATTTGTTTGTGTAGCTTGCCCAATTATCGACTTGTTTGCATGATAGCACGTTGCGATTCCAAATAGTGGATTACGCGTTTCATTCGGAGTTTTCACTCGATTCTTTGCATATGATCACTTGATATTTTCTTATTCCATCCATGAATGGGCTTGAGGTTGAGACGGACCGTCCTCCCTCCTTTGCATTGCATTTACCATTGCTATATTCATGTTCACTTGTATGCGGTTATTACTTGTATTTTCGTTTCTTCCTTTCGTTTTCCTTTCCCGTAGGACTTCCATTCTTCCTTGTTCAAGGGAGGATGTGATAGACATTAGGAGCTAACCCATGTATGATAACATTAGGGTAGATTTTATTCCCTTTTCAACCCTAGGATTTGTAGAGTGTCGTCTCTTCTTTCTTCAGAACAATAGAAAAACATTAATAAAGGCTATAACAAAATCAACTCATTTCTTCCGTCAAGAGATTTGAACAAACATCAACCTTTTTGCAATAAGAAAACCCTTGTTTAAGGTGATATTTTTTATAAAAGACATTTGAACAGCTTGTGTCGTGCGTAGCCCGAACTACGTTTGCTCTGATCTTCCATGTTGTGTGGAAGTACGTAGGCATAGGATGCGATATCCTAGCGAGCAACCTTCCCCACCTTCACCCGTAGTTAGGCGAACTACGTTGACTCTGATTTCTCGTTCCAGACGGGAATACGTAGGCATAAAGTGCGATGCTTTGCCGAGTCATGTTTTCTTTTCTTTTCAGACCTCATCCTTTAGTTTAGATAGAAGTGTAATCCGTACAAACCAAGCAAGCGTGGATCCCATCGAGTACGATGGACGTGAGGGGTGCTAATACCTTCCCCTTGCGTAACCGACTCCCGAATCCAGGTTTTGGTTGCGATGATCATACCTTTTCCCGTCTTTGCGTTAGGTTTACTTAGAGCGTTTCCTTTCCCTCCTTTGGGATAAATAACGCACGGTGGCGACTCTTCTGTATTGCCGGCGCCGATTTTCGCAGTAGCGACAGCTGGCGACTCTGCTGGGGAAATTGGGACGGTTTCCTACGCGAGTCAATCCTAGCGCTTGTTTTCCCGTCGTGGGCTTTGTATGGATTTACATTTCTGTATTTACATTTCAGCATTTTATTATCATTATTATTGATGTATTGTGGGTTTGATGGGGGTTCTATGATTGAGACATAAGCCGGACCTGGGCTTGAGTGCACCTAGAATTAGAGTAGAGATTAGTGGGGGTGTGCATGCTTTGCATGTACTAGCTTCCCGCGAAATCTACGCTCGGACGAGGTCCTTCTGGTTGACTTCCTGTTTCACCCTTTGGGTGCAGTGGGCTGTTGGTTAGTTGGATTGTCGACTCCGGGGACCGATCATTTGGAAGTTGGCTAAGTGAGGCCTCTTCAGGATTTGATGATGCCACTCCTTCTGGGAATCGTATCATCAACCTTGAAAGTCTGTGACGCCAACGACCGCATAGGATGTCGTACCTTGTGCCAGTTATAGGGACATCTACCTGTGAGAGGGATTTGGGGCATGCAGTTACCCTGACCTTCAGACTACCGGTTTATTTCTTATGAGATACAAGATTGTGGATATTTTTATGGGCTGTTATCAGGGTCTATCAGAGACCAGGTGTGGGTTATATTATTGGATCTATCCGAGACCAGGCTGGAGTTCTTTGTGAGGTCTGTCTGAGACCAGGGTTTGATGAGTATTGGAGGGTTTGTCTGAGACCTGTTCTTGGTGTGACTTGGGCTTCTTATTCAGGGCACTTGATCCCCTGTTACAGCTGTTTGCATTGCATTGTTTGCATACCCATTTATCATTGCATTTCATTAACGTGTGTCTGTGCTGCAGGTGCATTACATACTTCCCTGTTCTAGTGCTCTGGACTTCTGATTGTTGATATGGGTAGTGTGCGGAAGACAGTTGCGTATAAGCTGCCCACTCCGGATGTGAATTCTATATTGGGTTTGATTGCTCTTGCTGATGATGAGGTTAGGGCTAGCTTCGAGAAGAGTTATGGGAGGCTTTTGAGCTTGGTTTGTAGACCCAGTGTATATGATTTGAATGGATTGTATACATTGCTGCAGTTTTACGATCCTGCTTTGAGATGCTTCACGTTTACAAATTTCCTTATGGGTCCTACTATGGAGGAATATGCAGAATTCCTTAGTTTGCCAGTACAGAACAAAGTCCCGTTCATTCATTTTGACGCTAAACCGAAGTTGGAGGATTTAGCGGTGGCGTTGCATATGGATGCTTCTGAGCTGTTAGGGACGCCTTGGTACGGGATTCCTGGATTCGCTCTTAGCTTTCTGGTTAGCAAGGCGCGAGAGTATGCCAAGAGTGGATGCTGGGTGGTATTCAACGCTTTGTTGGCTTTGTGTATATATGGGATAGTGCTATTCCCAAACCTCCCAGATTTTGTTGACTTTGATGCACTTCATCTATTTGCTGCCGGCAATCCAGTACCGACATTGATTGGGGATTTCTACCATTCCCTCCATTACAAGAATGAGAACCGGCGAGGGAAGAGTGTTCATTGTTGCGTGCCTTTACTGAAGATGTGGTTTGATAAACACTTACCGAAGAAGGGTCCTTTCGTAGAGCTTGCAAATGAGTCTGATTGGTCCAAGCGCCTTATGAGGTTGACTGCTGAGGAGATGGTTTGGTTTGATAGGAATTTGCTAGGGTCGGAGATTATTTCTAGTTGTGCTGGATATCCAAATGTGCCCTTAATTGGGAGGAAAGGATGTATCAATTACAATCCTTCTTTACTTGTTCGTCAGTTTGGATATGCATTGAAGAGCCCGCCGAAGGCAGAAGAGGTACAAGAATCTCTGTACTTCACAGGTGACCTGAGTGGAGACTTATTGGCCAAGCTGCAGCACGCTTGGAATCACATCTCTAGAAGGGGAAAACCATTGTTGGGAAAGAATGAATGTCAGGCTTATCCTCCGTACAAAGCTTGGATGCGAGAAAGGGTCAAGCAGATTCAGATGCCCTATCCTTTTGTGTCATCTCCTGTTCCTACTCCGGTAGAGGAACCCACGACTGTTCCCATTGAGGTTTATGAGCAAGTGGTGAAGGAAAAGGAAGCTTTATTGGTGGTTAATGAAGATCTAGAAAGAGAATTGGCCCAGATTCGAAGTGAGAAGAACGAAGTTGCGTACTCCCTTCAACAACAAACTGAGATGGTAACCTTGTTGAAGACTAAGTTGGTTGAAGAAAAGCAGAAGCGGGAACGCCTGGGACAAGACTTTAAGAGCTCTCATGACATGATGCAAGCTAAGAAGAAGTCGTTGGACATCGCTTACCGAGAGATCGCTTCATTCAATAAGACGTGGAATGTCACTCTTACTAACAACAAGGAACGGGAGGATAAGTTGAAGCAACAGATCTCCGATCTTCAGGACCAATTGAAGGCCACCAGGAGGCAGCATGAAGAAGAAGTCATGACTAGATATGCTCTTCAAGATGCACTGAAGCAAGTTGATGCCCGCAGAAAGGAAGCTCGATCCCAGAAGAGGAAGCTAGATGAGTGCTTTGGTGAAGGCACATGGGAAGAGTCCATCAACGACTTACGGCGAGTTCTTAAGCAGAGGAGTCTACTCATAGAGGGATTGCTTGTTCAGCCTGATCATCCCAAGACAAAGAAGTTGTTAGGGGAGTATAGGGATTATGGGCATACCTGATTTGTTCATGCTTTATTGTTTGCTGACCATCACCTGGCTTGTGGGTTGAGGTCATGCTTTTGTTCATCTTGTGATGCATTGGTGTTATACTTTTGCCTTTGAAGGCCTGTTCAATATATGAGTTGTTTTCTCTTTTGTGATTGAATTTCAGCTTCTTGCCACTTTGGTCACCGCACTGTCACGGCGCTACCCTGTATCAAATGTATTAGCACTAGAATGGGGGGAGTAATATTCCCCAATGCACAGGAACATACTGCATTTTGCATACATACTCATATTTGCATTACAGGTTTGTGATTCGTGTATCTTATCTCCTGCATCCATTCCAGGTACTTTCAGGATTGCAGATCAATGAATCCACCGTTACTCTACTAGAACTAATCACAAGAAGATCATGGACAGCGTGCAGAGTGAAATGCAAGAGATGCGTGACAGGATGGCCCTGCTCATGCAAACTATGGAGACCATCGCCAAAGGACAAGAGCAGCTGCAGAATCTGGTTCAACCGATAGTCGCGCAGGCTGAAAACAACGGGACACCGCATGGTGAGAATATTGCTGCTTCACCCCGAATTGAGAATCGTCAAAGTGCTGATGTTGTTCCTGTAACCGGTTTGAATGCTGGAGAAACTGGTCCTGTAGGTGGAGGTGGGAACGCCGGTAATATGAATGCCAATAAAGATACTGCTGGGGTATTTGTGGGTAATGTTAACCAGGGTTTTAATGGGGGCGTTGAGAATGTCGGAATGAATGGTAATAATGGTAATCAGGGCTTCAATGGTATGAACATGGGGTATGGCAGCATTGCTGGCGCCAAGGCTGGGATCGGTGGCTATGGTAATCTTGGATATGGGACTGGTGCATACAACGCTCAAGAGATGTGCAATCTGAGGTACGACCCCAGGTATTTCCAAATGGGCCCGGGCCGTGATGCAGATTATATTGGATACGATGCAGTACCTCGCTGGGAGGATCGTCAGGAGGATGTGTTCTCTGGTCAGAATGAGGGTTATGAAAGAGCTAGGGGTGACAACCATCGGATGAGATTGCTAGAAGAGAAAGTGAACGGATTAGCCATCCAGAATGCTCTTGGGCTGGATATGTCAGATATGGGGCTGGTCCCAGGGTTGAGGGTCCCGCTGAAATTCAAAGCGCCGTCATTCGATAAGTACAAAGGGGATACATGCCCTAGGGTGCATGTGCGCGCGTTTTACAGGCGTATGTCTGCGTATTCTGAAGACGAAAAGATGCTCATGCATTTCTTCCAGGACAGCTTGTCAGGGCCGTCGCTGGAATGGTATATGAGCCTGGAGCCAACATAGATAAAAAGCTGGAAAGAGCTAGCGGAAGCTTTCGTGAAGCATTACCAATACAACAGCGATCTCGCCCCTAACCGGGTTCAGCTGCAAAGCCTCTCTCAGAAGCCCAGTGAAAGCTTCAAAGAATACGCCCAGAGATGGCGTGATTTGGCTGCCAGAGTACAACCTCCTATGGTGGAGCGTGAAATGATGGACTTGTTCGTAGGGACATTCTCAGGAATGTACTATGACCGGCTGCTCAACTTCTCAATGAGTACCTTCTCCGAGTTGATCCTGATGGGGGAGCGTATAGAAAACGGGATAAAAATCGGTAAGATTCAAGCGGGAGAGTCTGCTTCAGCTGGAAGCAATAAGAAAGCTTTCGGGGGTAGAAAACAGGAAGATGCCAATTCGGTATGTAGCTCTCGGGGAAGAAATAGGGGATGGAGGCAATACCAACCGCAACAAGTTGCAAGTGTGACAATCCCCGCGCAACATCAGCAACAGCCGCAACAGCAGGGGCAACAACATCCGGCTCAGCAAAGAATTCAGAACGGGAAGCCGAAAAGGGTATTTGATCCGCCGCCAGTATCGTACGCTGAGCTTCTTCAGAATTTGTTACGGTTACAGTTGGTCGAGAAAAGAACGATGGCTCCTCCGACAGGGATACCCCCACCCAGTTATAACGCTAATGAGCATTGTGAATTCCACTCTGGGGCACCCGGCCATAATATCGAAAACTGCCACGCTTTCAAGCATAAAGTGCAAGATTTGCTTGATAGCACTGCTATTAATTTTGGTACGGAAGGGCCCAATATTACACAACAACCAATGCCAAACCATGAATAGGCTGGAGTATGGTGGACAAAGAGGAGTTCTATAGTTCGGCTGGGCCGTTAAAAGTATATCAGAACAGTGGCAGGCTGCCTCTAATAACTGATTGTGAAGATAGCTCGTTCAGCAGCAAGACAGATGTGAAAGCCCGGTTCTCGGAAGCTGGCATTTTTCTTTGTTTTATCTTGTCATTTCTTTACGTTTGTAGTTTCTTTCATGTTTAAATTGCAATCTTGTTCGTAAAACTTGTTGTTTTCATTTCAATTGATGATAATGGAATAAATATGCATGTTTTGATTAAATCCAGTCGTGTTCACTAATTGTCTTTACAAATGTCCGATGCTTGGTTAAGAAGGATCTGAGGAGGATGACGAAAATGAACGACATGAAGCTTCTGATTGTATGCTTTTGAAATAAAACCTGTTGATGATGTACAGGCATTGTTTCAAATCCCTAAACACCGGAGTTATAAGGAAGATAATCCCTTGTCAACCCCTTTGAGCCTAGTAGTAGGAGTTCTTTCTGCGAATGAAAAACCCTCAATCTTAACCTGGGGCAGGGTAGGTGTTAGCTAATTTGACCGAGCGTTCAAGTTGCAAAAGGAGTGTCCGTTCGAGGATCAGTCACACCTCTAGAGGTCGTGCCTAAGAAACCACAATGGTTCAGCATTAGGAGTGAAACAGTCACATCATTCCCCCAAAGAGTCAGACAACCAGCGTCACACGACTTGTTCGAAAGTAAAAAGAGAAAAAAATCAAAAGCCCGCTAAGTTAAGAAAAGAAAACAATTGACTTAGGCAAAAATGAGGGCATCCCGCTGGATTCAAAAAACCAAAAGAACTCAAAAGAGTCAGTCCAGGCAAAAGTTAGGGATATGAAAAGAAAAAAAGATGAAAGGATGGAAAAATCCTCAAATGAAATACGAGTCGTGTGACCTCAAGTGTCAGAGACGAAAGGTGAGTGGCTGTCACTCCCAACAATCATAATTTCTCGAACTATCACTCCTATCTTTCAGCCTCTGAGAGGTGAGTGCTGTAACACCCCCTTCTACACCCCAAATAAATGCATATAAAACAATTAAGCACATACAAATTATCAGAGTAAAAAGGTTTTATAATAAGGTATAAAAGAAGAATGCCACAATTTCACCAACGGAACTCTTTAACATTTTGCTCCATAAAATATGTAACAATTTCGTAGTTTTAGAATTCACATTTCAACATTCAATTTGAGCGGAAAATAACATCATTTGATCAGTTCCAAAATATTAATTCAAATGCACATAAGTCATCCAGATTAATGCATCATATCAGTTAGATTACAAAACCACATCAGCTGATACATCGCAATGTATCACAAAAGAATGACTATACTAGTCTAACTACCCGGTGTTACATATTAGAGCAGCCGACTCAAAAGAATGAAGACTAACTTCACAAAAGGACTCCGGCATCCTAATCTGCAATGCCTCATAGAGCATTATAAAACAGCAGAAGGGTGAGAAATATAACCATAATAATCAAAGCATAAGATTATATATATATATATATATAGGTAGTCATATAACACATATTCACATTTCTCACCATACTTCATCCTCTTAGTCATATATATTTACCACACATATATAGACAAACCTGGATATTCACAAAACATTTCCACGTTATGCATACACTTACAATTTCCACAATCTCATCATTCACACATAAGCATCTCTTCATGCATATGTCATATATCAATGTGACTCAATAACTCAATGCAACTCATGCAATGCGGTACCGACTCTCGTTATCTTTTTTCGGTTTTTACATTAAACCGGGTCCACTCTTCTAGACCGATAACCCGTTATCTTTTTTCGGTTTTTACATTAAACCGGGTCCACTCTTCTAGACCGATAACCACAAAGGCCCGTCCTCTAAGCCTTCAAACCCACTCTTCTAGGTTTGGGACAAGCCACTAGTTTCCACGAAACTAACAGACATTGCCTCTTGACTAAATGATGCATGTACAATCAACCACAACAAATGCACTTAAGACCGACATCTTAATCTCATGCATTTACATAATTCATCTCTTCAAGAATTACACAATGATTGCACATACAGCATATATCACAACAATCAAGGTATTCACATCACAATACCAATCATACAATTACAAGTGATGCACACATATTTACAATGTTCTCATGCATACTCATCACATAATTGTATACACATCAAGCATTCACAAGTTCATTAAATAATACACACATAATCACCTATTATGTTCACATGTATTTATACTTGATGCAATTAACATTCAAATCACAATTCTAGGATTCACGCCCGTAGGCTACCCACCACACACATCATCACAATAGATCATATCTATATCATATCATAGAGGTATTGACCTCTGAGAGGCAACCAAACCATCTCCACATGAACAACACAGCAAAGGAAAAATGCTGTCACATTCGCCTCCATTCGCCTGGCGAACCCTCGCAGCGAACCTTCGCCTGGCCTTCGCCTGGCGAACACTCGCTAGGCTTCGCCTGGCGAGACTTCCCAGCGAGCCCAAGTCAGTAGCTACTGACTTCATTCGCCACCATTCGCCAGCACCTTCGCTGGGCGAACCCTCGCTACTCAACTTCGCCTGGCAAACCCACCAGCGAAGTCCACTGGGACTTACATATAATTATTCGCCAACATTCGCTAGGCTTCGCCTGGCGAAGCTTCGCCTTCGCTCGCCTGGCGAGAGCCAGCGAACCTGCGCAGAACAGAACCCTATTCTGTTCCACCTCCACCATCCACCATCATCCAACTTCTCACACAACAAAATCAGTACAAACAGCATCAACACATGTTACCCAACTATTCTACGGCATTATTGCTCAGTTTCAACCGATTAAATCATCAATCTACCGATTATTCCAACTTTTGCCCTAATTGGAAAGTGATGAAAACTCTACCAAACCCCAACCCAACATACATAACATCATACAATGATCAAATAGAAACATTTCTCACCCTTACCTCGATTAATCGGAGCTTTGATGTTGGTTCTTGATGATTTCCACTTTTCCTCTTCTTCTCTTCTCTTTCTCTCCTTTCTTCTTCTTTCCTCTTTCTTTCCAAATGTTTTCTATCTTTCTTTTCTTTTCTTTCTCTCTTATATATTTCCTTCATTTTCCTTCCTCTCCAATTCCTTCTTAATTCTCTATTAATCCCAATTAATAAAAATTAATTTCCAACATTGATAAAATCCCACTAAATAAATTAATTACTACAATTAATTATTTAATGAAATTTGGGCTGTTACAAGTGCTAAGGTCGAATTATCTGAACATAGGATCGGAGAACATCAAGGAGAATGGGTGGGTTAAAATAAACTTTGAGCCTTTATCCTTTCCTTCAAAACCGTGAACCTGACCACGTTATAACCTTCAAAAGTCCTAATTGAAGCAGGTTGTTTTGAAAGCATACTTCGGTAAAGGTCGCGTCGATTCTGACTCCTGAAAGGGTTCCTCTTACCATGTTGGTACTGATGTTGATAAATGTTTTGTGCATTATATGCTATAAACTGTTTTTCCCTTTTCCCAGTGAACAGATTGGATGTCAAAACTATCATATTTGTTGCATTAATACGTCTTTTACGCAGAACAACTTGTTTTACTTGCGAGTAAGCGCTTGACAGCAGAAAAGTTTCCTACAGTGGAAAGTATGGTCAGGATAGAATGCAGAGCGCCCGAATGCTCCGCAAGCCGGGGCAAGCCATTAGGTGCTCCCCAGTCAGGTCAGCCATTCAAAGTCAGTTACTCTGGGGCAATCAGGTCGAGATTCGGTAAATCTCTCGTAGTTGGAGGTACTGCTCTGGATCAGCTAATCAGGGGCAAAGTCATTGCAATCAGGGGCAGGCCATCTTAAGAGCGCAGAAGTTATTCTTTACTCGAGGGGCATTTGGTGTGAAGTATTTCTCCGAAGTTCAGAATGCTGGGGCAGTTCATATCAGACCAACGGGGTACAAATGTTCAGATTCCCTTTTGAGGACTATCCCCACAGAGGTCCCGCAGGCTGGGGCATGTCAGAAGCAAAGGGATTGTTCTTCTCAGTACCATCAGGGTTATTCAGAGTTATTCGAGCAGATTTAGTCAATCTTAAGGTGTTAGACGAATGTCGGGAAGTCATGTTACTATCTTATGATCCGTCAACCAGGGACTGTGAATTCAGACAGAATGTTGTTCAGCGTCAGTTGTACCTGACGCATCGCAGATAGCCTAAAAGTCCAATTCTTATTGGCAATCACTGTAAGGCCCGTCCGTGTTGGCACGTCAGTTTCAAATCCAATCTTCATTAGTGCGCAGGAAGACTCCGTCTGTTTTCCACAGAGGAGTCCAATCATACTTGGCACATGTGTTATTCCCCAGCGGAGTTGGTTTCACTTTTCCAGCATTTATTTTGGCTGGAATAATTCTGTGATATCCGGTTATCCTCGGCGGAGTTAGCTTTGTCTTCAGCATTTATTTTGCTGGAGCGCCTCATTGCATTTGCATGTATCATCATACTTGCATCTAACCCAAATACGTAGCATTTCCATGCTATATGGAAACATTACGTCATTATCGAACATACGTATTCATAAACATAAACCAGGTTGGTTACCTCGTTGGTTTCAGATGTTTCTTTTCCCCTGCAGATAATTGAGATTATGATTCAGGAAGATGTTCGGATAGTCGGATTTGTGGCACAAGGCGAGCAGTGATCGTGTTCGTCCTATCATGTGGACCCCTAGCAGAGTTGCTTGGTTGAGTTTCTCTTTTCCCCAGCTGAGTCCTTCTCAGGTCGCTGTTATGTCGGCATTACAAGATTTCATAGTTCAGATTTTTTTGAGTTATCGCCGTGATTTCCCCAGTAGAGTTTTCTTCCCCATCAGAGTTGCTTGGTTAAGCTTCCCTTCTTCCCCAGCGAAGTTTTCTTCAGACTGTTGTCACGTCAGTATTGAAAATCTTGAAATTACTACCTGCCGTCGAAGTAGGTGTTTGACGGCTGTCGTCAAAATTACCCCGGTTGAAGGAGTTACACCCTGGTTAAAGGAGTTATACCCTAGTTGAAGGAGTTATACCCCGGTTGAAGGAGTTATGCCCTGGTTGAAGGAGTTATTACCCTGGTTGAGGGAGTTGTTGCCCTGGTTGAAGGAGTCATTACCCTGGTTGAAGGAGTTATTACCCTGGTTGAAGGAGTTATTACCCTGGTTGAAGGAGTTATACCCTGGTTGAAGGAGTTATACCCTGGTTGAAGGAGTTATACCCTGGTTGAAGGAGTTATACCCTGGTTGAGGGAGTTATTACCCTGGTTGAAGGAGTTATACCCTGGTTGAAGGAGTTATACCCTGGTTGAGGGAGTTATTACCCTGGTTGAAGGAGTTATACCCTGGTTGAAGGAGTTATTACCCTGGTTGAAGGAGTTATACCCCGGTTGAAGGAGTTATTACCCTGGTTGAAGGAGTTATACCCCGATTGAGGGAGTTATTACCCTGGTTGAAGGAGTTATACCCTGGTTAAAGGAGTTATTACCCTGGTTGAAGGAGTTATACCCTGGTTGAAGGAGTTATACCCTGGTTGAAGGAGTTATTACCTTGGTTGAAGGAGTTATTACCCTGGTTGAAGGAGTTATACCCCGGTTGAAGGAGTTATACCCCGGTTGAAGGAGTTATTACCCTGGTTGAAGGAGTTATACCCTGGTTGAAGGAGTTATTACCCTGGTTGAAGGAGTTATACCCCGGTTGAAGGAGTTATACCCCGGTTGAAGGAGTTATTACCCTGGTTGAAGGAGTTATACCCTGGTTGAAGGAGTTATACCATGGTTGAAGGAGTTATTACCCTGGTTGAAGGAGTTATACCCTGGTTGAAGGAGTTATACCCTGGTTGAAGGAGTTATTACCCTGGTTGAAGGAGTTATACCCCGGTTGAAGGAGTTATTACCCTGGTTGAAGGAGTTATACCCTGGTTGAAGGAGTATTACCCTGGTTGAGGGAGTTGTCACCCTGGGTGATGGAGTTACACCCTGGTTTGAGGAGTTATTATGCCTTGTTTGAGGCAGTTTGTTATCCTGGTCGATGGAGTTGTTAACTTTTGTCAAAGGAATTATTATCGGTGTTGGCAGAATCATTACCCGTGCTAACGGAGTGGCTCCCTGCGGAATTATTTGTTCAAATATCTGTGTCGTCGGAGATGTATCCCACAGAGTAACTCGTTCAAGTCATCGGATGCCTGATTCGCGCTTTACGTAGCATTTTGTTTGTTTCTCTACAAACGAAGGTCAAGACTTTTGTGTTTTCGACTTGGTCCTTTGGCTCGATGCATGCTTATTGTAGCAAAATTTGGAATTAATTGTGGATTCAAGGCCTGTGGCGTCACGTAGATGGTTGAGGACGAAATCAAGTCAGTTCTTATCAGATAATTGATCAGTTGTTGCCGTGACAACCGGATTCGGTTTTCTGAATGATATTTTCCCCAAGCAGTAGTCGTATTAGCAATTTGATTTTGCGGTTGGCAAATTTCCGGGTTCTTTCGTATTCAACCGTCTCGTACCTCGAATGTCTGAAGGCTGCGCGCCCTTCATCCCGTCGGGTCCAAGCCGCTTGAATAGGGGCAACTGTTGCACCCCAAAATTTGCCCAACCTTTTTTTTAGCCTAGGCTTATGCTTCAATTGCATAATCATTTGCATTATCATCATGTACATAGTGCATTCATCTGCATTGCATAGCATAGGCAAGATATCTTAACATGGGATCAAGTGCTATTCTTGTCTCAAGAGGTATGTTCAAGGGATTTCATTCATATTCAGGATTACTCAGATCACTCAGTGGATTCTCTCCTATCTAGAGGTTGTTTGGGGATCATCAGAGGGTATATGAGCTATGAGCCAAGAGCATGGAGTGTGTATGGATATCATGGAAGGTCTAGATGATCATTTTGAAGGAGAGCCAGGTCATTGGAATGATTGCAAGAGCCTCAGTTGAAGTCAGTCAACTAGGGTTTTATCTGGGTCAACACTAGGTCAACCCTAGGTCAAAGACTTGTTTTGAAAGGCATCAAGGCTCATTTGAAGAATGTGGGATTCATTATTTGCTATATGGATATGGATATGGTGTTGTGCCAAAGAAAAATCAACAGGAGTCAAGGAGAAGAGGAGTTACCAAATTAGGGTTTCAGTGTAAAATCCCCTGATTTGGGTCAAACTTCCAAGCAGTGTAACTCAAAATGCAAGCTTCATATGAATTTCTGGTCCATATGAAACTTGTAGAGTGTCTTCATAGATTTAATTTGAGTGGTTGAAGTCATCAAGATGATTTATAGAACTCAAGTTATAGCTCTTGCAAGTTACAGGTCATCTGAGGACACTAAAATTTGTCTGTGAAAGTTGTCTGTCTTCCAAGCAACTTTTGACCTTCAAGGATTTTTCAAATGAATTCTTGGAAAACATAAGCGTTGTTCCTCATGATCTCCCCTTTCCAAAAAGGTATGGTATGCCTTCATCTGATATGTGAAGCTCAAGTTATAGTTTGTGCAAGTCAGGGGTATTTTGGGAAAGTGGAATTATAGGTCATTCTTAGCCTATGCCTAAAACGCATACAAGGAAGCTTCAAATGAAAAACTTCACAATATCAAAGTTGCTCAAAATGTCATTTTAAGTCTATAAAAGAGGTCATGGCATGTTGGAAAAGCTTGTAGCAAGAATTGACAAAAGTTGGTGAAAATGACTTAAAAAATGGACATAAGTTGAAAAAGTTCAAATTGAAAATTGGTATGGGCAATCTACAAATCCAAAATGGGGCATATGATATATCAAATTGAGTCTAAACAACATTTTAAAGACTTTGGTTCAGCCACAATTTTGAGATAGGGCTTTAAAAATGGACTTGCTTTGTAATTCCATTACTTGCATAATAAGGTACATGTGAGAAACTCAACATAAGGCAAAGGAATCTCTTGTTTTTCACTCATATCACTCCAATTTGTCATGAAAAGATATTTTAAAAGGTGTTTAAGGGGCTGTTAGTTGATTGAAGTGAGATATCATGAGACATCAAAATACCATATCATGAGAAATTCATGAAGTTTCTAGAATCATCCTAGATTGATCTAGAAGACTCTAGATCTTTCCATGCTCTCCTATATATTGGATTGAGATCATTAAGAGTAAAAGGTTGGTGATAGTTGATGTTGAATACATTTTCTCCATTTGCAAATCATATTGAATCTTCATTTTTCTCTTCACCATTTTTCCATTTTTCCCACATTTTTCTACACTTGAAAACTCAAATTTTCAATTCCATTTTTCTCCCACTTTTGGTTCATTCTACCATTGCAAATACATTCCTTATCATTCTTACAATTGATTCAACACTTTTTTGGCCATAATTGATGCATGAACGAAGCTACACAACTCCATTAAAGTGAGCTCCAAGTGAAAAATTGATTTTTTGTTTTCCATCAATTCACTCCTTTATTTCCATCCAAACACCTTCCTCATCAATTATAGGACGTGTCCACATCATTTTCTCAAAGAATTGGTGATCGAGTGAAGCTCCATAAGCCATTTTTTGGAGGTATAAAGAATTCGACATAACTCATGATTTATGAGTCTTTCTTGCATTATTGTTGTTGCATTACATTGCTCTCATCTCCTACATGGATTCTAGTACAAAAAAGATGGGTTTTATGACAATTTTTGGTTCTTGAGTTTTTCTTGAGGTGCCACGTTTTGGGAGTTAGAGAGAGTTTCAAGAAAATCTAAGACCATATTTGGATTCCTTGATTTTTTTCCTTCAAGTTTGACCAAAATTTTGTGCGAAACGGATAATTATTGATGGAGTTATGGTGCTTCAAAGTAGCAAAAAACTCATGTTCATGGAGCTGCGGGTTACTATTCACAAAGTTGAAAATTTTGATTTGGAGAACAAGGTGTTAACACCGTCGGATGCATTTCCAAGTCAAGGTTTCTTCCATTCATCCAACGCCTCTCACTGCGCCACGCAATCGGACACATAAGCCTCATGCCACTTTTATTTATTCATGTTATTTTCTTTTATTTTCCTATTGCCATGTTTCTTTTCTTTTTTCTGTTTTATATGCTGACTTCTAAATACCATAAAAAATAGGAAAATTAGTCTTTTTGATCCCCATTTTTTTTTGCGTAATCCTCAAGATGTCTGGAAGTTTACAGAATTGGAACCATATTTTTTCCATTTTTCGTCATTTTATTAGATATTTTTACATTTTAGTTGTCAAAAAACTAGCAATGCTGGTGCTATCATTTTGTGAATTTTGTTTGACCTATCAAAACATTGTTTAAACGTCAAAGCTTTTGCAGGGGTATTCTACACATGATGAGGTATTGTGATGTATTTTTGTGGGAATTTTATTGTACCATTTTAATTGGTTTTGGATGCTTTCTTTAACATGCTCCATTTTAATCTTTCCTTTGGTATACATGAGATATCTTGCATTGTTTTTATCTTGTTTGACCATTTCCTTGTGGATATTTTTATGGTATCTCTCACCCCTGGTTTGTGGATTGATGTAGGTAATGGGAGATTTTTATTTTATTTTTTTAGCACCTTTTGCTATTTTTCTTATGTTTTGTATTCGAACTTGTAATTTGGACTTCCGAACGGACTTTATTTTTGTTAAGGCTCCAACGGCCGATTTGTGTTTGCGTGGTGAACGCCGTGGTTTATATTTCTTATTATAGATAGGTTAGAGGTATTGGAAGACCCCTTAGGTGGCTGTTATTTGTATGTGTAGCTTGCCCAATTATCGACTTGTTTGCATGATAGCACGTTGCGATTCCAAATAGTGGATTACGCGTTTCATTCGGAGTTTTCACTCGATTCTTTGCATATGATCACTTGATATTTTATTATTCCATCCATGAATGGGCTTGAGGTTGAGACGGACCGTCCTCCCTCCTTTGCATTGCATTTACCATTGCTATATTCATGTTCACTTGTATGCGGTTATTACTTGTATTTCCGTTTCTTCCTTTCGTTTTCCTTTCCCGTAGGACTTCCATTCTTCCTTGTTCAAGGGAGGATGTGATAGACATTAGGAGCTAACCCATGTATGATAACATTAGGGTAGATTTTATTCTCTTTTCAACCCTAGGATTTGTAGAGTGTCGTCTCTTCTTTCTTCAGAACAACAGAAAAACATTAATAAAGGCTATAACAAAATCAATTCATTTCTTCCGTCAAAAGATTTGAACAAACATCAACCTTTTTGCAATAAGAAAACCCTTGTTTAAGGTGATATTTTTTATAAAAGACATTTGAACAGCTTGTGTCGTGCGTAGCCCGAACTACGTTTGCTCTGATCTTCCATGCTGTGTGGAAGTACGTAGGCATAGGATGCGACATCCTAGCGAGCAACCTTCCCCACCTTCACCCGTAATTAGGCGAACTACGTTGACTCTGATTTCTCGTTCCAGACGGGAATACGTAGGCATAAAGTGCGATGCTTTGCCGAGTCATGTTTTCTTTTCTTTTCAGACCTCATCCTTTAGTTTAGATAGAAGTGTAATCCGTACAAACCAAGCAAGCGTGGATCCCATCGAGTACGATGGACGTGAGGGGTGCTAATACCTTCCCCTTGCATAACCGACTCCCGAATCCAGGTTTTGGTTGCGATGACCATACCTTTTCCCGTCTTTGCGTTAGGTTTACTTCGAGCGTTTCCTTTCCCTCCTTTGGGATAAATAACGCACGGTGGCGACTCTTCTGTATTGCCGGCGCCGATTTTCGCAGTAGCGACAATACTTCTAACATGTTGAGGTATTTGAATGCTCATTTTTAGGTCATAAACTTGTATATTACTTGTTGAGATTTTCATTTCTTTTATACTTTCCACTTGAAGTTCAAGTGTTGAATGTGCTTAAGACTTAGGTCTTCTCCATGCCTATGTTTGCATTCTCCTTTGTGATTTTCTTTCTTTGGTTTATCCATCTTCTCCTCTCATCTTTGCTTCTGTCTAATGACCTTAGAGTCCCATTTGAGATGGTTTAGTCCCTCCTTTGGAGGTACTTGAAGCATATCATGAATGGTGATTCTTTGAGAACTTCTCTTGTGTGTTCTTGCATGATCCTTGAGATGGCTTATTGTTGAGTTGCCCATTTGAGTTCCTTGCTATCCTCACATTGCCTCCCATTCTCTCATTTGATCATGGCTTCCTCCCTTTCTTTTTGCTTTGCCTTAGGGCTTGTGGTTGATGACAAATGGTTGTAGGATTCTTTCTCCCATTTCATCCCACTTTTGTGCACTTGTTTGATCTCTTTTATGTGCCTTCTTTATTCCTTCTTATTTGCATCTCTCATATGCATGCTTGAGGTTGAGATGTGCTTGTGGAGGCTAATGCCCCACACTTTTTTTCCTCCCTCACTATCATTCTAATTGTGCATTACATGTTTGCATACTTGCATTGTCTTATGCTTTCTTCTTCTTCTTCTTATATTCTTCTTTGCCATATTCCCTTAGGATATCTAATATTCCTTATTCAAGGTTGATTATGATAGACGTTAGGCTTGAACCCATGCATGATAACATTAGGTAGCATTCCCTTTTATCCCAATCATAGGTGCACTTTGCATGAGAACATTAGGTTGAGTCTTAGTCTCCCTTTAGAGTGTCTCTCTCTTCTCATCTTCAAACTTTCTCAAAACATCTAATAAAGGTTAAGGATTGTTGTATGTTATGAGCCTTAAGTATTTGGGAAATAGTGATTGGGGGGCCTCCTTTCAATCATCTAGAGTGTTTAGCGTATGTCCTTTGGACGATATGCGACGTATTCGCTCCTAGGTCATAGTCTTTAGTGCAACATGAACTACAAACAATAATCAATGCACTTCTTCTCTAAAAAACACAAAAACAAACTTCAAATCTTTTTATCCTTTGGGATCTTAATTTGGAAAACCTCTTTCATATGGAGATTTTTGTTAACTATTGGTTCTATCGCAAACAGGTAAAGCCTAAGTCTCCAATGGTCGAGCTGCACACACCTAACTGCTAGAACCAAGTTTTAACCCTACTCGGGCCTAAAACATTTTGAACCAACCGGTGTTCTTATTAGCCCAAACTGCATTTGCTCTGATTTCTCATACCAGATGAGAATACGTAGGCACAAGACAGCGATGTCTTGGCGAACAACCTTCCTCCACCTTTCACCCGTAGTTAGCCGAACTACGTTGACTCTGACTTTCCCATTGCACAAGGGAATACGTAGGCATAGAGCGGAGATGCTCTATCGCGTCACTTTTCTTTTCTTTTGTCCCTGAGCCGTAGCTTAGATAGTAAACACCCTTTTAGATAGACAACAAAGCGTGGATTTCGTCGAGTACGACGGACGTGAGGGGTGCTCATACCTTCCCCTTGCGTAACCGACTCCCAAACCCGAGACATGGTTGCGATGACCTGTATTTTCCCATTTTCGTTAGGTTTTCTTTGATCGTTTCATTTCCCTCTTTTGGGATAAATAACGAACGGTGGCGACTCTTCTGTCCTTGTCGGCCCCTCTTTGCAACGATGCGACACTCGGATGAAATATCGGTTAAATATTAAAATAAATCATATAACTTATAAATCCAGATCATGTTTGGAATCTCTATTTGACCCGAATGAATAATTTCCTTCATAAACCTTAATACAAAATATTTGCAATCAATCCCATTGCGCTGACGAGGACACTATAAATGGAAAAACAAACAAATATATATCAGGATATATAGTTTAACAAGTTTTATCAAGTAGAATCACTATAACAATCAAAATTGTAAAAATATACCTGCACTCTAATCCAGCTAATGTTGTTATCCTTCCTTTTTGGCACTCTTGCTTGTCTTTGTGATCGAAATATTTGTATAGCTATAACATAATATAAACGAATATTTAGAACAATCTCACATGATAAATAAAGATGATTATTCAAAACAATATATCTCATCACTTACGTATCAACCATATTCTTCATATCAGGATATTTTGTTTGATCACCATTCAATGAATCCAGATAATACATTATTTCTTTTATCGGATTAAGCGCAACCAACAACCAGTGTCCACTATAAAATAAGACAAAAGTTTAAACAGAAATGTTATATAGAATGGCAAAAAACGAATAAGTATAATAAATGAATTTAGAATAAAGTATAACCCATAGCCAGTATTATATGGCAAAAAATACAACTTCTCTGTATCTGTGTCCATAAATTCTTCGTCTAAGTAATCTCTGACTACATCTGGAGTGTGATCGATTGACCGTGCGTTGATACAGCTAGAAGATAAGAATGTGAATCTCTCTGTCAATTGACGCGGGACCAACAACTTGTCATACAAGAACCTTAAATAAAAACATAATCAACATTAGAATATTCATTGAAATGAGCAAATAAATTGTTCAATTATTTAATTAAAATTGATCGTAGTACCTGATGTATGAATGCATAACACTGATGCCTAATTCAGAATGTTGGAAAAATCTGATCCAAATCTTCTTTTGCAATTGTTTCGGCATAAGCAAAACTGAAAATACCTTCCTCCATAGTTATTTGACGAATCCCACCCTCCACCACATCTGTTGTTCCTACATATGTTTCAAGGCACAACCTAAATCGAGGAACATATGCCTTTTTTTCCTCGGCCTTTTTTTTGTTGGACACCTTGATAGATTCAGGCATCTTATTGTTGCACCCCAAAATTTGCCCAACCTTTTCTTCTATCTTGGCTTATGATTCATAGCATCTTGCATTAGCATTTGTGCATAGCTTTGGGTGCAGACAAGGGATCAGGACATCTCATTTTTACTCAAGGGAGGAGTTCCATCTTTGAAGTTCACACAAGGATACATCTTCATATCTCAACATCACTTGGGACATCATACAAGGGAATCTTGGTCTTCCATCTTTGGTTCTCAAGCTGGGGTTTGAGAATATGATGTCTTCATGAGCAAGATTTTTGAGTCTTCATCATCATTTCTCTTCACCAATCATCTTTGTTTAAGGGGTTCTTCCATCTACCCAGAGGAAATTTGATTTAAAGCTTGGGTCATTTTCTCCTATCTTCATGGCTTGAAACTAGGGTTTGACATATAATCAGTCTAGGCTTATTTCTTTGAGGAAGACTTGATCCCTTGATCCTTCATATGTCTTAGATCACATAAGGGTGGAAAATTGATCATCAATTTCAACCAGGAGAACTTTAATTGGTCAGTCAATTACAAATCAAGTGAATTTAGGGAAAAGTCAACTGTACAAAGGAAAAAGTCAACTACTAACTTTTTGTGGTCAAGATCATGTTCCTCATGTTCAACATGGCCAATGGATGAAAATTGATCAAGAAATGTCAAACTTTCAATTTTTGGAAAATTAGGGTTTTAGAAACTTTCCATTTATGGAAAGTTTCATGTTTGAATCAACCATTTTCAAGGCCATTTTCCTTCATGAACAAGGTTCTAAATGAAGTCTTGGCCAACATCAAAGTTGTTCCCCATCCTCTGATCTTTCTTTTGAGTACCAATTCATTATTATGTGATGTTTAGAGCTCAAGTTATGATGTTCAAAAGTTAGGGTTTTCAAAGACATCAAATTTAGCATGTTTGGGTAGATTTTTGAACCAAGTTTCTAAGGCAATTTTCATCAAGTTCTTGATTACAAATGAAATTTTGTTCAACATGAAAGTTATAGATCATGTTCCAAGCTTTTCATCCATTACTAGAACTTTCTCATGGGATTAATGAAGCTCAAGTTATGTGGATTCAAAGTTGAGGTTCCAATTATGTCAAAACTCATAACTTAGAGACTTTCTAAGTTATTTCAAGCCATATTTTGTGGCATGGTTTTCAAGCTTGATTTTATGATCTTCCATGGTTCAAATCAAGTTTCCATCAACATGAGAAGTGTTCCTCATCATTTTAACTTTCATTTAAGCCCATGTTTCAATCAAGAGGAACCAAATTCAGCAAGCTATGATGGCTTAAAGTAGGTGATTTGGGAAGTTAATTCAAAGCATGATTCATGGATGTCTTGGTATGTTTCTCAACCTGATCTTACAGTACAACCTGATCTTACAGTACAACTGCTAATAACTGTGTTTGGTCAGAAAAACTCATGGGTTTGACGTTTGAGAATATTGTCTGGTTTAATCGAGATCTGCTCAGCATGGAGATCATCTTTAGCTGTGAAAACTTTCCTAATGTTCCTATGATAGGGAGAAAAGGTGGTATCGATTACAACCCTTCTCTTGCTATTAGACAGTTTGGTTACGCTTTGAAGGGGCCTCTAAAGGAGGAGGAAATATAGGAATCTTTGTATTTCACAGGAGCAACTGATTTTGATACTTTAGCCAGGTTAAAGAAAGCTTGGGGAAGAGTTCATCAGAGAGGAAAACATTCTTTAGGTAAAGGCGGTTGTAGAGCTTATGGACCTTATGTGGATTGGATCCAGGAAAGGGTGGAGAGAATACGGTTACCATTCCCTGTCAGAGAAGCTCTGTATCCTTTGGTTCATGAAGAACCTACAGTAGTTGATATTCAGAGGTATAATAAGTTGTGGGTCAAAAAAGAAGAGTTACGCAAGGAGAATGAAGAGCTGAAAAAGGAGGTTAGTCAGTTAGAGAGCGACAAGAATGAAGCAGTCTACTTGGCCAAGATGAAGACTGAAGCCTTAGACAAGATGGAAAAGAGTTAACTGAAGAGATTCGCATACGAGAACGACTTGGTCATGATTTGAAGAGCACTGGTAATGTTCTTAGAAACAAGAAGAAAGAGCTGGATAATGCATACCAAGAGATATTCAAGTTCATTGATCAGTGGAACGCTGCGCTAACCGCCAACAAGGGCAGAGAAGATGAGCTCAAAAAAAATTGACAGACAGAAGACACAGCTTAGGATGAAGGATGAAAAAGCTTTACTGGAATCGTCTCGTTGGTATGAAAATGATTGTAAGTTACGAGAAACCTTGTCAGCGCTGGAAGAATACAAGATAAGGGCAGAATTGAAGAAACCGAGACTTGAAGATGCCTTCGGAGAAGATGCTTGGGAAGATTACACTCAAAGTTTGAAGGATGTTATTAGCATAAGAGGTTTGCTCATACAGGCGTTGGTTGTAAAGCTTGAACATCCAGACACGAAGGAGCTATTAGAGGAGTTTCAGACTCGTTACAGTAGATGAAGAGAGTTATATGATGCAGTTTCCTTTTCGTTTTCTTCTCTTTTGTTATTATTTTGTATCGAGGCCATTACCAGACTTGTTGGATGGGTCGTATGACCATTTCCTGCTGGATCTCTTGACGTTATTTTGTGTACGCTGACTTCCGTTCTCATTTTATTTATGAGAAGAGACTTGTGATTCTACCTGTTGTCCTGCTGTTTTCTATTTGTTCTTGGAACTAGAATCAAGGGGAAAGATCTTCCTTAATCATATATACATGCTTTAATTTTACATCATCATTATCAATTTGCATAGCAGGTGTTCTTGGGACCTTAAATCTTATCTCTACATGGTTTTCTTACTACTAGCTTATAGAATAGCATACCCGGCATACCACAGTTACTCTACTAGGGGGAATAAGAAAAGGATCATGGATCCGGTACAACAAGAGTTACAGGAATTCAGAGACCAGATGACACAGTTTATGGACATGATGCAGGGGGTAGTCAATGGGCAGGAACAACTGAGAACTCTAGTCCAACCATTGATAGCCAGGGTGGATGGCAGTGGTGTCTTACATGGAGGAACTACTTCTATTCCTCCCCCAGCTGATGGTAGCATTCCTCAGGCCAATGTAATCCCTACTGTTGTTAATCCTCCGGGCGGAAGTCACCAAGCAGGAGTTCATATGACTGGTGCAGGAGGTGGTGTGGGTGCTGCACATGGAGCTGCAGGTCCTCACTGGGAAGAAGACGACCAGGATGGCGTATTTTCAATGAGAGACTTGGACATGGGTCCCTCTGCAGAGGCTGACAAGAGGTTCAAGATGATTGAAGAGAAGATGAAGAGCCTCGAGAACCAAAACTCTTTACGACTCGACATGTCAAATTTAGGATTAATACCGAGGGTCAAGATTCACCCCAAATTCAAAGTGCCAAATTTTGACAAGTACAAAGGGACGACCTGTCCTAGAGTATATCTCAGGGCCTATTACCGAAAGATGTAAGCTTATTCAGACGATAAGAAATTGTTAATGCACTTCTTTCAGGATAGCTTGTCAGGTCCTTCTCTAGAATGGTATATGGGTCTGAAAGGGACACATATCAGGAGTTGGAGGGATTTAGGGGAAGCTTTTGTTTGTTATTATCAATATAATAGTGATCTGGCACCAAATAGAGTACAGTTACAGAACTTATCGCAGAGAAACAATAAAGGATTTAAGGAATACGCCTAGAGGTGGCGAGAACTAGCAGCTAGAGTTCAACCCCCGATGGTGGAACGGGAATTAACTGACATGTTCGTGGCAACCCTGCCAGGAATATACTATGAGAAGCTAATTGGGAGTATGTTTGGGAGTTTTTCTGACTTGATCATAACAGGGGAAATAGTGGAAAATGGAATAAAATTGGGGGAAATACATAGTGGAGAATGGTCTACATCAGGAGGAATGAGGAAGACATATGGGAATTCAAAGAAAAAGGAAGGGGACGCAAATGTCGTATCAGCCTATAGAAACAGAGACCGAGCACAACATCAACGACGGTACCAGCCTCAACGTCAGCAAGAAATTGCTAGTATAGCCATTCCGGATGTGCCTCAGCAACCAACCGTTGCACCTCAAAATTATAAAGACAGAGGAAGGATGGCCAACAGGCAGTTTGATACGCCTCCCATGCCTTACTATCGATTACTGTAACATCTGCTACAGTTGCAACTTGTTCAGAAAAGGACTTTGGCGCCGCTTATTGGCATACCTCAACCAGGCTATGACGCAAATGCTAGGTGTGATTTTCATTCTGGTGCTCCGGGTCATAACATTGATAATTGTAAAGCTTTTAAGCATAAAGTGCAAGATTTGCTTGACTCCAAAGCAATCAATTTCACAAATGAGACCTCGAATGTGAATCAAAATCCTATGCCGAATCATGGGGTGGCCAGAGCTAATAGTATTATCGAGGGAGAAAGGTTGAACCTGATAACTAATGTTGCGGAGTTGAAAACGCTGTTGAGTTATGTGAAGGACAAATTGCTGAAGGGTGGTGTGCTTCCAGGTTGTTTAGATGGCTGTGAGGGATGTGGTGTGCGCCCAGGAGGACGTGTTGAGTTGAGAAATCATATTCAAGGTTTGCTTGATAAGGGCAGTTTGCAATTTGACAGAATAGTAGGAGAAGAAGATGGGAAGGAAGTCGATGATGAGCGAGATGAAATTGCAATGATTTCAATCCCATACCAAACAATCAATATTTCAGCGCCACCGAGGCCAACACCATTAATCATTACTACACCCGTACTGATGCCTTTTGAGAGTACCAAGGACATTCCTTGGAACTATGGGGCAGAGGTATTCTGCAATGGATACAAACAAGAGTTGATGGAGACGTCATTTGGAGGATCGTCTGTTGATAATGTTGTTGGAGCAGGAGGCTTGACTAGGAGCGGTAGAGTGTTCTCCCCGCTGGATACTAATGTGGAAAGAAATGACAAAGGAAATGGTAAAGCTGTGGTAGAAGAGGGTCAGCAACAGGGGGAGAAAGACTCCTTGGCTAAGGATGCTGAAGAATTTATGCGACTCATCCGCAAAAGTGATTACAAAATCGTAGATCACTTATAGCAAACACCTTCTAAGATCTCGATCTTGTCGTTATTGTTGTGCTCTGAGGCACATAGAAATGCTATGTTGAGGATCTTGAACACGGCTTATGTACCGCAAGAAATTTCTGTTAATCAACTTGAAGGGGTAGTGTCTCATGTTAATGCTGGTAATGGTTTGGGCTTCACAGATTTGGATCTAACTCCCGCTCGGAGAAATAACAACCATGCTATACACATATCTATAGAGTGTAGGGGGGCTGTTATGTCTCATGTGCTAGTTGATACAGAATCATCACTCAACATGTTGCCCAAGAAAGCATTGATGAAGTTGGACACCCAAGGTTTGATTTGTACTCCCAGTGATTTGGTGGTGAGAGCTTTTGATGGGACTAGAAGGTCAGTGTTTGGTGAAGTCACATTACCGATTCAGGTGGACCCAGAAATCTTTGACATAGTCTTCTATATCATGGATATCTAACCTGCCTATAGTTGTTTACTCGGCCGACCATGGATACACTCTGTTGGGGCAGTTACCTCGACTTTGCACCAGAAACTGAAGTATATGGTGGAGGGGAAGATTGTAACGGTCTGTGGAGAGGAAGATATCATGATCAGTCAACTGTCATCTTTCAAGTATGTAGAAATGGATGGTGAGATTCATGAGACGCTGTGTCAAGCGTTTGAAGCAGTATAGATTCAGGAGAGGCCTCCTGTTAAAGACAAAGTTCCAGAAATTTCGATGTCCTTATTCAAAGAAGCTCGTGCTATTGTAGAATCCAGTTCTTCGCAGAGGTGACGTCAAGTTATCAGTGTTCCTAACAAGCAAGACAAGTTTGGACTAGGGTATAACCCATCTTCTTCTCATAATGTTGTAAGGTACAGGGGACCCGTTCAGTTCACCAGCGGTGGGGTTATTTTTTATAGGATTAATGCTGTGGGAGATGATGGAGGAGATAACGATTGCGACATGGATGCTTGGATTCATCCATGAGTTCCTGGACAGAAGCTATACAATTGGACTATGGAGGAAATCGTCCAAGTCACTTATGAAGAGTAATTTCTTTGTTTTTGGTTATGTATGGTCCTACGTTTTGCCTAAGACGTATTGGCTTTTCTTTGTAGGGCTCTTTTGGTTTATGTTCAAACTTTTATCATTATTGAAATGTGTTCTTTTTGCATTCAAATATTTTGATCCTTGTTTTTCTTTTTATGTTTTCAACATCAAAATGGAAATGTGTTTGTGTTTGTTTGCATATCATATTAAGCATAAAATCATCAATCATGCAGGTTTCACGTCTCAGATACCATCAATTCAGATTCGACTATGACTCGGTATGACTTTGACAATCCTATCTTTCAAGCCGAAGAAGAGACTGATGAAGATTGCGACCTACCTAAAGAACTGGCCAGACTTTTGAGGTAAGAGGAAAAAGTCATTCTGCCTCATCAAGAGGATGTTGAAGTTGTCAATATGGGCACTGAAGAGGACAGGAAAGAAGTCAGGGTCGGGGCTGCATTTGAAGACGACGTCAAAAGAAGATTGGTTGAAATGCTCCGTGAGTTTAGAGATGTCTTCGCTTGGTCGTATGAAGATATACCAGGGTTGGATACCAACATAGTGATGCACCGTCTACCTCTTCGGGAAGAATGTCTGCCTGTGAAACAAAAGCTGAGAAAACCCAGGCCTTATATGGCAGTCAAGATCAAGGAAGAAGTCCAAAAGCAGTTGGATGCTGGTTTTCTTGCCGTCACAAATTATCCTCCATGGGTCGCTAATATTTTTCCTATGCCTACGAAAGATGGAAAGGTCAGGATGTGCGTCGACTATCGAGATTTGAATAGAGCAAGGCCGAAAGATGATTTCCCGCTCCTCCACATTGATGTTCTAGTTGATAATACTGCTCAATACTCTGTGTTTTCCTTCATGGATGGTTTCTTTGGGTACAACCAAATCAAAATGGCCCTAGAAGACATAGAGAAAAATACTTTTATCACGCCGTGGGGGACCTTTTGCTACAAAGTTGTTTGAAAGGTTAAGGAAATTCAGATTGAGGTTGAATCCAAATAAGTGCACTTTTGGAGTGGGATCAGGAAATTTGTTGGGGTTCATTGTCAGTGAAAGAGGAATCGAGGTAGATCCTACAAAGATAAAAGCAATATAAGAAATGCCTGTGCCAAAAACAAAAAAAGAGGTTCGTGGTTTTCTGGGGAGGTTGAACTACATTGCAAGGTTCATATCTCACCTTACAGCCACTTGTGAACCAATATTCAAATTGTTAAAGAAAGATCAAGACATCATTTGGAATGAAAATTGTAAAAGGGCATTTGAAAAATAAAAGAGTATTTGCAGAAACCTCCGATACTGATGTCGCTAGTTGCAGGAAGACCTGTGATTATGTATTTGACAGTTCTTGAGAACTCAATGGGTTGTGTGCTCGGTCAACACCACGAGACGGGCAGAAAAGAGCACGCCATTTACTACTTGAGCAAAAAATTCACTGAGTGTGAGTCAAGATACTCGATGCTAGAGAAGACGTGTTGTGCACTCGCTTGGGCAGCTAAACGCCTAAGGCAATACATGTTAAATCATACAACCATGTTGATTTCAAAGATGGATCCGATCAAGTACGTATTTGAAAAGCAGGCGCTTTCCAGGAGAATTGTTAGATGGGAAATGGTTCTAACAGAGTACAATATTCAATATGTTTCCCAAAAGGCCATTAAAGGGATTGTTTTGTCAGAATATATCGTAGAACAGCCAATTGAAGATTATCAACCAATGAGGTTTGAATTTCCTGACGAAGACATAATGTTTTTGAAGATGAAGAATTGTGACGAGCCTCTACCAGATGAAGGTCCCGAAATAGGCTTTCAGTGGAAGATGGTTTTTGACGGTGTTGTTAATTTATATGGTAACGAAATTGGGGCAATCATTACAACTCCTCGCGGTTCTCACATACCGTTCACCACCCGATTAACGTTCGCCTGCACCAACAGTGAAGCTGAATATGATGTGTGCATCATGAGTATAGAATAATCTATTTATTTGAGAATCAAGAATCTTGATGTATATGGTGATTCAACTCTAGTCGTCAATCAGATCAAAGGAGAGTGGGAAACCCGTCAACTCAATCTGGTGCCTTATATGAACTACGCAAGAAGACTGTTGCCTTTCTTTGACAGGGTCGAATTTCATCATGTACCAAGGGCAGCGAATCAAATGGCGGACGCTTTGGCAACGTTATCATCGATGTATAAAGTGATTTACTGGAATGAAGCTCCAATGATCACTATTATGCGCCTCGATGGGCCAACTTTTATATTTGCAATAGAAGAAGCGTCAAATGGGAAGCCTTAGTATTTTGATATCAGAAATTTCCTCAAGACTTAAGATTATCCACCTAGGGCATCAAGTAGAGATAAGAAGACTCTGAGGAGGCTGTCGGGAAACTTTTATTTGAACAAGGATGATGTGTTGTACAAAAGAAATCTCGACCTGGTATTGCTACGTTGTGTGGACGAAAATGAAGCAAGTTTGCTAATGGAAGAGTTCCACGAGGGTTCTTTTGGTACACATGCTGGCGGGCATGCGATGTCCAAAAATTTGTTGAGAGCAGGGTATTACTGGATGATCATGTGTCATACCTCGAAAAATACGATCCTCATGATGGACGCGGAAAAAATGTTCGAACAGAGTCGCCACTGAACTTTATTCATTCCAAGGAAGGAATAGGAAAATATCGATAAAAACTTTAAAGAGATAAGAACATGGTCATCATGTTGCACCCCAAAATTTGCCCAACATTTCTTCACCTAGCTTGTGTTTCATTTCATGCTCATGAGAAGAGTTGAAGATCACTTTGAGGCCTAGACAGGTCACTGTGCAAGATTAAGAAAGCTCAGCCATGAGTGGTTTAGCTAGGGTTTGATTGGGTCAACCCTAAGTCAATTGATGATTTGAAGGAAGTTGAGACCTAATTCAAGAGCCATGTGATCATGGATTGATACATTGAGATGTTATAAGGATGATTCCAAGTTTAACTCATCATGATTGAAGAGTTTGAGAAATTTCAGGCTAGGGTTTCCAAGACTTGGTAGTGTAAAATCCCCTAGTTTGACCCCTATCTCCAAGGCAATTTACCTCAAGATGTGATTGTCATCTCATCTTACCCCCAACATGATTGATGTAGAGCATGATCTTATCTTTAATTTTAGTGCTAGAAGTCCTTGATAGGATTTGTAGAACTCAAGTTATGGCTTTGACAAGTTACAAGTCATCTGAGGTATGTGAATTTGGAGCTTGAAAGCTACCCAACTTGCATGAAACTTTTGCCCTCGAAGGATGATTCCTATGAACTTTTGGTAAACATGAATGTTGTTCCTTATCCTCTTAGCTTTCTAGAGAGTACTAGAAGCCCTTGATAGGATTTGTAGAACTCAACCTATGGCTTGGACAAGTCAAGGGTATTTTGGATATTTGGTGATTATAGGTCATTTGTGATCATAGGCTATTTTCACCTACTTAGAGGCCTCAAATGAAATTTTGTTCAACTAGAAAGCTGTTCAAAATGGGGTTTTAACCTTGACCATGCATCAAGGAGGCATTGAAATGGATCAAGGAGAGATTTGGTTCAAGAAATTTTGAAAAAGGGAGAATTAAAAGGATTAAATGACCAAAAATTCAAATAATTCATCTTGTGACCAAATGAAGCAAAATAATAGGTCAAATTGATTGGAAAAATGATTTTAGAAACAATGGCAATGTTAGAATTTTGATTTGAGGACATTTCCATACTATTCCATTTCATTTCTTCATGATGAAGCAACATAATCAAACTCCCACCTTTGGCTTGCAAACAAGGAAACAATCATCACCATTCAATTCCTTAGCTCATGAGGAGTGCAAACCAAGCTTGATGAGGCCCAAACAGAGGAGATATTGCATATGCCATGAATGATATTTGGAGGAGAAATTAAAAATCCAAAATCTCATTTGGATGATTCTAGAAGTTTCTAGATGAGTCTAAACACTTCTATATAAGTCATTGAGTGAATTCAGTTCATTTTTTGGAAGAGATTGGTGCTGGAAGCGAAGAGTGAGATTGAAGATTCACCCTTGCAAGTTGAAATCGGTTTTTGAGTTCAAGGAAGAATCAAGCTAAATCAAGGTGTGCAAAGGCTTTAGGAGTGAATTTGGAGTGTGTCTGCATTGTTTTGGAGGTTGAAATGATCAAGAACACCTTCTGTTACACGTCTGAAACCAGGTTGGTATACTTTGAATTTATGCTTAAACTATAGGGAGATGCTTAGAAATTCGTATGTGGTTAGGTTCCCCTATTAATATAGTTGGATTTAGGATCATAAATTGGTGAATTAGAGACAAAATAAGGTGATGATCAATTTCTGTTAAGGCTGAAATCTAGTGATTCTTGGACTGTTAATCAAGATTAGATGGTGCAAATTAATCACCATGAGATGAGGATTGGATTGAGACCTTTAATTTGAAGAATGGTGAGATTCAAGATTGTGATGAATTCTGAAAATGTTATCGTGTTTTGAGTTAGAGAAGGATTTAGATGATTTGGAGTTGAGATTCTTGATCAGCATTGAATTCTAGACAAGATGATGTATAGTTTTGTGAATTTGGTTGACCTGAGAAGAACCCCTCACCGGAGAAGACGGTGGCGCCACTGTTCAGGACACCATCTGGTTATCTCCCTCCAACTGATTCAAATTGGGGACGATGCACTGCAAGCGTTGGATCAGGGTTTGACCTTGGACTCAGGCGAGCAATGGAAGGCCACGATTTGGTCTCAACTCTGAAGAGAGATGTCTAAATGAAACGCACCGTTTCATTAATTGAATTGTTCTGGGCTTAGTACACAAAGTGATATCCACACCCCCTTTGGCCCAATTCTTTGAAATGAACTGATGCTCATTGCTATTTGCCACGCATGTTTACCAATTTCTATTTAATTTTTTTTATTTTTCATCATTTTATATGGCTTAGGAAATAATTCATGAAAAATAGGAAATTAACTCAATTAATTCCAAATTTTTTTTCCCTGATTCATGATTGAATCTAGAATTTTATAGATTAAAAATATTAGGAATTCATGCATTTGTGATTTTATTTGCATTTTTTTAATATTAATTGATATTAAAATGGCCATGGTTGATACCTTGTTTTGTTGAATTTTGTTTGATCATTTGGGGGATGATTCTTGACTTGATTTTTTGGGTGTAGCTAGCATAGATATGCATGTCCCCCTAGCAGTTTTGTCACATTTTTTTGATGAAATTAGGTAGTGTTTTTAAGTTGAAACTTTAGGTGCTCTAGTTTTAGGGTTTATGCTTAGTACCTTGTGATTTAGGTTTTAGTTCTAGAACTTTGTGGAGGATTTGATCTCTGGAATTAACATGGTAGAGTCATGATTGAAATAGGTTCGTATAGTTATTTTTGTAGGATTTTACAATTGGTTTTAGTATTTTAGTTAGGATTAACTTTAGTACTAAGTTTCAGATGATCCTAACTTGCTAACTCAACTAGAATGACTTCTTTAGGTCCCTTAGATTAGGGTTTTGCCTCTCTTGCTCTTGGATAGTGTTGAAGACAAGCTTGGGGCTACTATGGAGTGCTTGAAGAAGTTTGGATGTGAAGATTTCCTTTCTTTTGGTTTGAGTGTTGTCTAGGTGTTAAGGTTAGGGTTTGTAGGCAGAGCTTCTAGATAGATTCTCTTCTTTCATAAACATGGATAGTGTTGATCACTTCCATTCCTCCCTATGATATAAGGTCCCCTTGTAAAGGCCTCATCCCTCCTTTGGTAAGATGTGTGGCTCTTCACAAGTTGGTAGAACCTTTGAGGGTTCCTTTCTTTGATGATGGAGTGCTTAGTGGTGACCTTTGGTCTTCACTCTGCTGTCTATTATCCAAACCCTGCTCTTGTTAGATGAATCTTTCTCCCTTGCTAGAGGATGGAGTTCCTTGTTAGAAGATTGAAGATGCTAGAAGTTGCTACTTCCCCTTTGTTTGAAGACTGCCATGGGAGCTGAAGCTTGAAGACCAAGATGAGTAAGTTGACACTTGTGAAGGGAATCCAGTTGAGATCAAATGAAGAAAGAGCTGAAGCTTGAGGTTGGAGAACAAGGTGATGCTTGTGTGTTTGATGCATGGAAAGCTTGAAGAAGCAAGTTGACACTTGCTATTCAAAGATGATAGCCTTGAAGAGCAGTTGAAGATTGAGGACTGAACTGCTGTCAGAGGAGAGCTTTGCTGTGAAGCTGTGGAAGCTGTTGATTTGCTTTCTTTCCTGTCAGTTTTGCTTGCTGTGCAACTGTATTGATGTGACTTGTGTGATTTGCTTGATGCATTGGAATAAGTTCATGTTTAGATTGATTTAGGCTAAGAGCATGATTGCATTAGAGGTTGAGTTGCTCCCTCTGCTTGTATTTTTACTGTATGGCTTTGCTTGCTGGTATTCGGTAGAGCCCTGCTCCCTTGCCTATGTGGATTGTGGTTTGCTTGATGGCATTTTATTTTATTCTGTATGATTGCAGTTATTCATATCTGGCTTGAGGTTGAGATGAGCTTGTGGAGGATGATGCCCCACACACATTTCCTCCCTCACTTGCATTGCCTGCATTTTATTGTTTACTGTTTGAGCTGATGCTTTATCTGTTTCTGTTTATCATTGACATGATCCCCTAGGAATCTCACTTCCTTTGATAAGGAAGTGATGATTAGAACTTTAGGTTGAAACCTATGCATGATAACTTCTAGGAGTTCCCTGTTTCAAACCTCAACCATAGGATGAATCCTTGGCATGAAAACATTAGGACTTGATAGTCTCCCATTAGTTGAACCTGTCTGTTCTCTCTTCTCATCTCAAAACAAATTAAAATACAGTAATAAAGGTTAACTGACGTCGTACGTTATGAACCTTAAGCTATCTGAGAAAGGATTATTGGAGAGCTTCTTTTCAACAATCTGGATGCTTAGTATGGTACCCTTTGGGTGACATGCGACGCATTCACTCTCAGGTCATAGTCTCTAGTGCGATATTAGTTGCAAACAACCGTAAAAAATAGTTCTTCCATAAAAGACAGAAAACAAACTTCAAACCTTTTGCCCCGTGGGCCCATAATCCAAGGAAGCTTTTCTAAAGAAAAGAGTGTCGTTAACTCCCAGTTCTACCGCAAACGGTAACGCCTAAGTCTCCAAGGGTCGAGCTGCGTACACCAAACTGCTGGAACAATTTGTTAACCCTACTCGAAAAACAGATGAATCTGAATCCCCGTAATCCGTATTATCCCAAACTACGTAAGCTCTGATCTCTCATACCTGTTGAGAGTACGTAGGCACAATACTGACGTATTGGCGAGCCACCTTGCCCGTTACCCGTAGTCAGTCGAACTGCGTTGACTCTGATTTCTCATTCTCTGATGAGAATACGTAGGCATAAAGTGCGACGCTTTGCCGAGTCATTTTTCTTTTCTTTTTCAGACCAGCCTTGATAGGTAGATAGTAAAACCAACCCGTCAGATAAACCCAACAAGCGTGGATCCCATCGAGTACGATGGACGTGAGGGGTGCTAATACCTCCCCCTTGCGTAACCGACTCCCGAACCCAGACAATGGTTGCGATGACCTTGTCTTATACCTTTTCGTCAGGTTTTTCCGATCGTTCCCTTTACCGTTCTGAGGGATAAATAACGAAAGGTGGCAACTCTTCTATTTTGCCGGCACCTTATTTTCGCGGTAGTGACACATCACAACCAAATTCTAGGTTCGGGAGTCGATTACACAGAGGGAAGGTATTAGCACCCTCTATGTACATTGTACTCAACGGGAACCTCTTGATTCGATTCGAGAGTAAAGTTAGCTACGCTTGTTTGTTTTCTTCTAAGGTTTCGCCTATAGGGGGAAAATGGTGGTTTTAAGATAGGGTGCTCGCCAAGGATTGGGGCCCTTGTGCCTACATACTCCCTTGTGCAATGGGAAAGTCAGAGCATCGTAGTTCGTGGGACTACAGGAAAGGATGGAATTATGGGGAAATGTGCTCGCCAAGATCATCGCAATCTTGTGCCTACGTATCTTACATTCAAAAAGTGAATGAAGAATCAGAGCTTCTGTAGTTCAAACAACTACGGTAAGAGGTTTGTAAACAAACGAGTATTTAGGTCAGATTCTAACTGCTAAACGTTGGCTTGTTTTCTCGCTAGGGGAGGCTGAAGCACGAGTTCATATGCGTGGAAGAATGGACTAAACAATGTTCTTGGTAAAAGGTGTATATGAGTCAAACGAGAGTTTAGGTCGCATTCTAACTGCTAAACGTCGGCTTGTCTACTCACTAGGGGAGGCTGAAGCACGAGTTCATATGCAGGGTAGAAAGGATTAAACAAAGTTCTTAGGGAACGTTGTTTGAGTAGGAAATTGCACGAGGGCGAGGAATTAGGTTTATCATATTAGATGTTTTGGTTTGGGAATGAGAACGGATTTGAGTGGGTTTTTGGGTTTCGATTGCACGGGGGAGAGAAAGAGGAGTTTGGTTAGGTAATTTGATGGAGAATGACGACTATTCGATGAATGAGGCATCGGCCTCATAATCAATTAATCGGGATATCATTGGAATGCTAGATCCCAATGATACCTTTTTCATTCGACTAACTTTGAAATTTGTGTTTGGTGGATGGTTTAGATGCGTATTAGGGTTTGAACTTAGAGAGATTTAGATTTGATTGCACGAGGGCGAGAAACGAAGTTAGACGGGTTGTATATTTAAGAGGAATGACGACTATTTAATAAACGTGACTTGGGTCTCGTAACCAATTAATCGGGATATCATTGGAATACTAGATCCTAACGACACCTTTTTCATTCCATTAATTATGAAATATGTTTGTTGGACAGTGAAAGTACTTGTCCAAGTAATTAGGGGAAGTGTTTTAGGAACGAAAGTTCGAATGACACGTTATTCGAGGCATACGCCTCAATAGTTGTCACTCATGAATTCAAGGAGTGCACGACTCCAAGAACTCAATTCTTTTAGAATTTGATTACGAAAATGATTTGAGTAAGTTAGCGTTTCGGATTAGGCGCGCTAGGTATTCTAGAAATGTAAGATTGAAAGGATCACAACCTAAGGTGTCCACCTTGAGAGAAATCCTTCGAGAACCCAAGAAGTGCTAGACCTCAAGAGAATAGTTTGTTTTAAAAAAAATACTCGAGGTGAGTCGAAATTTGTATTTTAGTTTTAAATGTGTGCACTAGCAAAGTGGGCTAGTCTTCTAAGTGATCAACTAGAAATAATTGATCAAATAGGTGTCACTGTAAGGAAGCTCAGGATTAAGCTTTAAAATGTTGTGTATGGTGATCAAATGGTTGATGGTGATGCTTTGAAAGTAATCGATATACATGGGTAGAAAATGACTCGATGAACCGAAAATTATTTTGAAAATTGTTTTGAAGCATACAAAATTAATAACTTAGAAAAAGATTTTAATTTAATTAATAAAGTATAATTTTTTAAAGGTTTAATATTTTAGTTTGAGAAAAGATCCAAATTGATTAAAAGCTTTAGAAATGAAAGACGGAGCAAACACAACCCGAAGCGTGCGCTTCGAGAGCATTCACTAAAGGACCCAAGAGGTGCTAGACCTCAAGAATCCGCCACTTTCATTATTAAATGAAGAAAAAGATTTGATTAATCGTACAATAAAATAAACAACTCTTTGTAAATTGATTTGCAAATCAAAATTAAACCAAAGTAAAAAAAAATGATTCTTGGGTCTATTGTACATGTTTTGGCCCACTAAACACCTTATTCTAATTTTAGTTTATGCAATTATATACAAAAGAGAAAAAAATAAAAGGATACAAACAGGGTATAACCGCCTCAAATCCCGACCCTTTATTCTCCTTGAGACCCACGATGTAGTGGCACTGTTGAATTCACTTTGCTTTAGAACGACGAAGCATCACACCTAGCATATACAAGGTGCGGGAAGACAACCTTCCCCATGTATCAACCGGCAGATCACAATTGGATTAATGCAACTTAAACGGCAGTATGTACTTAATAGAAATCACAATATTCAATACGATGGGCCAACAACACATTACCGATAGAATACAAACAGTAAGACTCAGTTACATTATAAACAAAAGGCAATATTATTTTGCAGAGTACCAAAACAACATTCAACATTAATATCTAAAATGATATTTTCAAAACAATGAAATCCATCATTCAAATCATTGGATACATTTACCAACTAGAAACAAAGAAAATTTTGAAAATGATATATCAGTTTAATACTGCAGCTTATGTGTCTAGTTATAAAGCCAAAGAATCCGCAACATATAAAATCAGAAAGGTATAATTGGAAAGGTACAGGCGCGAAATGTCACTTAAACCTCGTTGATTGACACTAGTTATGTTGCAAAAATTGGTTGCCTCGTGCACCGCTTGAAGTATCAAGTTCTGCTGTAAACCTGAGCTTCTGTAATATTGTCGGAATCCTTGTCGAGAATGAATTGAGAATCTATTGAATTTGTTGCAATTTCATGAAATCATTAATCCGTGTTGATTTTTACTCCCTGAACAGTATTGTTGTAGCACCGAGTGATGAATGGAGAATTACTTCAAACACAGTTTTGAATTCGAATCCCTGTTGTGGATTGAAAGGTTGTCGAACTGTTGACCCGTTCGTGAATAAGTCAATATGCCGCTGCTGCCAAGGGTTAGTTGCAGCAAAAAAACAACACTTATGAAATATGATATCAGTCGCTATATAACGATATAACTCCATGATATTCGAAAATGCAGCACACCAGGAAAAAACAAATAACTGGCGACATAATACTAGCAGCATAAGCCTTTCAATCAGGTCAGGATCAAAAATAAACTAAACAATGATATTGAAAATGCTACGCTAATCAACATTAAAATTACACAAAAAGGAGTTTTTTCTTTAAAACCAAGGACTAATGTTCTGCAAAATCATTGACACTAACCCAAACAGCAACATTCCAACATCATTTCCTAGCTGTATTGGCAAGATATGGCGTGTAGTTTGCAACAACTCCATAGAAGTTTGATCACAGTTGTTACATGTTTAAATCAAAAATCGAAGCAATAATACGAACGAAAGCACCAATATTATAGCGTAACATGCTTTAGATCAAAATAGAATCACTTTAAAACGGACAATTGAAACATAAAACAACAACCCATACAATCGAAACGACCCCAATATTTACAGCCAACAATCTATGTTTAAAATGAATTCAAAAATAACTCTCACAATATTAGAACAATGTATAACAAGTGTATCTAAGCCTACATGTCAGGATTAATCATAGAGATAGTAGCCAGCTAATGTGAATCAGAATACGTAAGATAATCGGTACGTAATATCATCCATATTAAAACATGATAGCACTTTTTAAGCAACCAATATGACCAAACAACATCCTCACAACAGCAACAAGATAACATAAGCAGGTATAATACAAATGAATAAACCAAACAAACACAATAATCATGCCTTTTATGAAAATGTCGTCGAAACCGATTCAAGATTTAAAATGCACGATGAGTGAATATGATATAATCAACTTAAGCATATGCTATCATCGTCAAACACTCGGTAAATCTATCAACTATATAGATAATTATGCCTCAATCAATATAGTTATATTCACTTATTAACTAAGGCAATCTACACAATAAGCAGGGTGATGTCTAAAGAAGGTAACACAAATACAATGCCATGAAATCAACAATAGCTCGTACGAAATCATAATTTGAACAGAAGTTTACCACATATCAAGCGACAATGTTGAATTTGTTCCAAGCTGTTCGATGTTGTCGGAAGCTCGCAGAAATGATGAAGATGATATTGCCGCTAAATCAGAACTGAAGCTTGACGTTGTAGTTGCAGAAAGAGCATAGAGTCGTTGCTGGTGTTGTTGATAAGTCAAAACCTAAAGCTTGGAGTTGTAGAAATCATGATGTAAACACATGAATTCACGAAACAACCTTCAGGAATCAGAATGAAACCCACTTTCAAGTGAATGATAGTAATGTTCAAAATAACATCGGCTGCGGTTTATCGATACTTGACGCGAGACTCTAAGCCAATTTGCTTGGTTATTCATAACGGAAATGAAGTCGGGACCGTCTGAATAATAGTGTTCATCAATGTATTAGGAAAATAAAATTGGAGAGATGGTTGAGAGTTTGTTGAAGCTCATAGAGTGTCACTCGTGAGAGAGGTGAGAACGTGAAAAATGGTTCCATCAGTGAAAAAATGAGGGTGGCGCAGATGTATGAAGAAGGAAAAGATTGAGAATTTGAGGAGTGAAAACGTGTGGGGTTCACGTTAGCGGAGGGGGTTCAATGGAGGATGTCAAAGAGAGAATAAGGGTTGAGGATGGAGCTTGTGGAGCAGAGGAAGGTTTTGGTGGTGGCTGAGAAGGATGGTCAAAGGTTTATTCGTGGTTCAAAGGTGGGGGGTTTATGGTGATGAGAAGAAGAGGGTTTTGCGGCGATGGTGAAAACTGGGTTTAGGGCTTTTTTGAGTGAAGGAGATGATGTTTCACGATGGAGAAGTTTTTAGAGGAAGGTGATGGTTGTTGCCGAATGAAGGGAGACGAGGGTTAATGGATGGTGATGAAGAAAAACATTGAGGGAGATCGAAAATGGGGTGGACGGCGGATTTGAAGAGGGAAGGAGAAGATAATCTAGGGTTTTTGTGGTGCGAGAGCTTGCGGCTATGGTTCTCCTCAGGTTGAGGAGAATGAACAGTAGATCCTCAATTTATACCCAAATATAACCCTAATTTTCCCCAAAATATCTACCGTGTTTCTCATTTTTAATTCTTTTATTTTCTTTTAATTTTTCTGAATAATAAAATTCTAACTAATCTAATTAATTTTAATTCTATCTCAATTAAGTAATTCTAATCTAATTAATATTCTAATTGTAAAAAAAATATAATCCTATTTAAAATTCTAAATCTATTTCTATTTAAAATTCTAATTTAAATTCTAACTCTAATTAAAATTCTAATCTAATATAATTATATACTCTAATATAATTTCTAATTCAATTCTAAATATAAGCTAATTAATTAACTAGTATTAAAATTATATTATATTTACATATCATAAAAAATGAAATTATGAAACAAAAATAATGATAAATATATACAAAAACAAATGCCATGTGGCACGCTCTTATTGGGCTAAAAAGTGAAAATGCTTATTTTTGCTGAAAAATACGCTACCCTGTACAAGCGAGGTAAATTAAAAACAAAGTCGGGAAAATGAAAATTTTGACAGAGGTAGGACAAATTTGGGGTATAACACCATGGAATCTGATTGTTTTAAGTATGCCAGGAAGTGTCATAAGTGTCAAATTTATGCTGACAAAATACATGTACCGCCAAGCCCTTTGAATGTTTTGACGTCTCCTTGGCCCTTTGCAATGTGGGGCATCGACATGATTGGCAAGATTGAACCGACCGCCTCCAATGGGCATTGCTTTATCTTAGTGGCAATCGATTATTTCACCAAGTAGGTAGAAGCAGCTTCATTTGCCAATGTGACTAGACAGGTAGTTGCTCAATTTATCAAGAAGGACATCATCTGTCGTTATGAAGTGCCAGAACGAATCATTACTGACAATGGTTCAAACATGAATAATAAGATGATGAAACAATTGTGCCAGAATTTAAAGATTGAACATCACAACTCTTCTCCGTACCGTCCGAAGATGAATGGTGCTGTTGAGGCAGCCAATAAGAATATCAAGAAGATTGTTCAGAAAATGGTGGTGACTTACAAAGATTGGCACGAGATGTTGCCCTTTGCTTTACATGGCTATCGTACTTCAGTGCGTACTTCGATTGGGGCAACTCCTTTCTCTTTGGTGTAGGTATGGAAGCGGTCCTACCATTAAAGGTCGAGATCCCTTCTCTAAGGGTATTGGTTGATGTGAATCTTGATGAAGCAGAATGGGTAAAGGCTAGGTTGAATCAACTTAATCTGATTGACAAAAAAAGATTGCCAGCTATCGCCCATGTGTTGCACCCCAAAATTTGACCAACATTTATTTACCCATCAAGAGTTGTATGAGACTTTGAAGCTAGCCAAGAGAGTTGTTCAAGTGATCAAGGATTGATATCTTTGTCAGAGAACTCAAGGGATCCTCAGAGAGATTGGTTGAAACCAAGGTTGTGTGCCTCATAACTTGAGAGTTGTGGGAGCTCCTCAGATGATTCTGAGACTATGAGGATGGACTTGAAGCTTTGAGAAAGCTTATGAGATGTCTTGAAAGCCATCATGAAGCCTAGAGAGGTCATTGTACAAGAATTCAAAAGATTCAGCCATGAGTGGTGGAATTAGGGTTTGACTGGGTCAACCCTAGGTCAACTGATGATTTGGAGAGGGTTGAGACCTAATCCAAGAGCCATGTGATCATGTAATGATGCATTGAGATGCTATAAGGATGATTCCTAGACTAACTCATCATGATTGAGGATTTTGAGAAGTTTTAAGCTAGGGTTTCTAAGGCTTGACAGTGTAAAATCCCCTAGTTTGATCCCTATCTTCAAGACAATTTAGTTCAACATGTGATTGTCATCTCATCTTCCCCACAACATGAATGTTGTAGAGCTTGTTCTTAGCTTTAATTTGAGTACTAGAAGTCCTTGATAGGATTTGTAGAGCTCAAGTTATGGCTTTGACAAATTACAGGTCATCTGAGGTATGTGAATCTGGGTCCTTGAAAGTCACCCAACTTGCATCCAACTTTTGCCCTAGTAGGATGATTCCTATGAACTATTGGTCAACATGAATGTTGTATAGCATCTTCGTAGCTTTCTAGAGAGTACTAGAAGTCCTTGATAGGATTTGTAGAACTCAACTTATGGCTTTGACAAGTCAAGGGCATTTTGGTCATTTGGAGGTTATAGGTCATTTCAAGCATAAGGCCATATCTCCTATTTCCAAGCTTCAAATGGAAAATTCTTCAACATCAAAATTGCTTAGAATGATGTTTTAAGGCTAGTAGGGAGGTCATGAGATGTTGAAAAGGCTTGTATCAAAAAGTGATAAAAATGGCCTAAAATGGAGGCATAAGTTAAATAAGTTGAAATTGAAAATTGGAAATCACAAGTTGTACATCCAAACCATGTCATATAATAGGTCATTTTGACTCCAAATGACATTATAAGAACAATTGTTCAGCCACAATTTTGATTTGAGGCTTGGATCTTAGGGCTGCTTTGGAAATGGCTTACTTGCATATTAAGGCACCAAAGCAAAACTCAACAAAACTCAATAAACAAGTTGGTTATGCATTGTAACACCTCATAAATCTCATGTGGGGAGAATTTCAAGTCAGAATCAAAGGTTACAAGAAGCTTGGCATGAGATAGCACATAAGGAGAATTGAAATCAAAATGTCATGACATGAGAAGTTCAAATACTCATTGGATGGTCCTAGAGGGTTCTAGATGATTCTAAACCACTCTATATAACATGTATAACTTGCTCAGATGCAAGGTTTGTGAGAATTGGTGCAGAGAAGAGAGAGTGAGATCAAGAATCTTCCATTGCAAGTCAAGTTTCATTTCTTCATTCTTCTTCATTTCCATTCATTCTTTCCATTCAAACACATTCCATATATCATAGTGAAGCTGTGCAGATTGAATTGAGATCAAATACATGGTGAATTGAAGAGTTGGTGATTGAAATTTCAAGGTGGCAAGTCAGAATTGAATTATGAGATTGAGGCTTCCTCCATCAAAATTGTTGCAAACAGTAGCAAGATTGGCATCTAGGGAAACTTTCTGAAGAGTTTCAAGGTCTGAATTGGTGGATTTCATCATCTGTTCATCAAGATTAACCAGGTTTGCAAATTCTTCCCTACACCATGTTTTAGGCATGATTAGGTTAATTTGTTAGTGTAGAAATGTTAGAGACCAATAAGAGATGGATTTTGGAGAGTTAGGGATCAATTGGTGAAGATTGAACTATGGACCCCATTTCTTTGATGACCAAGAACTCGTGTTATATTGAGATATAGAATGAACTAGACATCAAGAATCATTCAATGTGAGTTGGTGAGTGATCTGAGGTAGCTAGTTGCAAGAATTGTTAAGATTGATGACTGAGTATATTTTGGATCTTGGATCGTGTTTCATGTTAGAGGAAGTTTCAGTTGATTTTGAAAGCAGGGATGGATTCAACATAAAATTCTAGGCAGGATAGGGTCTTGAATTTCCATTTTCCATGAGGAATTGAGGGAGTTCGTGTGTGAGGAAGATGAAGCTTCTTGCTCTGCATTTCCATGGAGGTTCCAAGAATCCTAGCTGAAGGTTGAAGACAACCTCTCAGCCATTAGATCAAGCAAGACTGGTTGACCTGAGAAGCAATCCAACGGCTCATGTTTAATTTCGTTTTGAGAGGGAATTTGAACTACAATGAAACGTTGCGTTTCATTAAAAGGAACTTTGGGCTGGATTGCTTCCCACACCCCCTTCACGAGGCCCAATCAATTTTAAACTGAAAATCATTGCTATTCTCACCGCTTATTTTCCATTTTCTTCATGATTTATTAATTAATTTCTGATGATGAATGGGCCTAGCGCGCTTACTATCTGAACCCCCATTCTGGACCCATATGAAATTTGAACTGCACACGCTTGCTATCTGCACCACACCCTTCCATATTTTCATTTTATTTTCTTCCATTTTATTTCAATCTTGGAAAAATCATATCAATTTGAAAATTAATGATTTTTAAATGGGAGTTTTTTCTCTTACTTCATATTTTTGTCTAGAAAATTATCAAACAAAAATATTTTCCTTTCATGCATTTTTAATATTTTTTGTATATTTTCTACTTTTATTTCATTTTATTTCTTTTATGTTGATCCATGAGTTTGTAGAATTTTGTTTAGGTAGTTCCCTTAGCATTTTTAGGCCATTCGTTTTATGATAGTTAGATATAAGCTTTAGCTTCCCCCTGGATTTATTCCATAATTTTGTGATGAATTTTAGGATAGTTTTGATTAGATGACATTAGGTTGTGTAGAATTAGGTTAAACTTCAACATAGGTCCATAATAACATTAGAATTTTGGGTTTCTAGGTCAAGATAGACTATGGGACATATAAGGGCATTAAGGGTAGGTATGTAGGATCCCTTAGAAATTATATTAGGATTTAATATAGTAGTATACTATTTTTAGATGATTTTTGTAGTTGATGATTGTTTGTGTTGCCCTTGTGGGCTTGTATTTTTGTTTGCTGCGCTTTATGGGCTTGGAGAGCTTGGTATTGTTCTGAGGAGCATTGAGGAGCATAGTAGGAGCATTGAGGAGCTTGAGAGCTTGATCTTATTTGTCTTGTTTGTTTTAGGGTTAGGGATTAGGAAGAGTTTAGTCTTAGATAACTTCTTTCTTAAACATGGATGGTATCTTTCACCTCCATTCCTCCCTATGATTCAAAGTCCTTCCATGGTATACACCTCTCTCCTTTGGAGGGATAAGTGATTATACCTAGGAAGTAGAACTTTTGAGGGAACCATTCCTTTGATGTTGAACCCTTATAGGTCACCTTTGGTGGTCAATAAGCAGTTCAATATCCCCAGCTTATCCAGTAAGTGATTTCCTCTGGTTTGATTATCTTGAGAGATGTTGAGCTTGATCTTGAAGATGAAGACTTCAATGAAGAGTGTAGAAGAGGATGAATCCTTGAGTATTGCCATTCCAGCTGAAGCTTGAAGAGCAGCAAGAGCAAGTTGATACCTGAAGACCCCTGAAGATGAAGTAAAGACTGAAGGATGAAGTTGACACTTCTAAGTGATTGAGATTGATTCTGAAGAGCTGAAGCTTGAAGAACAAAGGGAGTTGATACTTACTTTGATACCTGGAGATCCTGAAGGAGCCAAGTTGGTACTTATGATTGATAGTGAAGCCTGAAGGTGGAGCTGAGCAAGAAGCTGAAGCTTAGAGGAGAAGATAAGTTGACACTTATGTTGAAGGGTTGAAACCTGGAAAAGCAATTGATATTTGTCAAGAGTGATTGAAGTCTGAAGACTGAGTTGCTGTTGGAAGAGCTGAAGCTTGAAGTTGAGAGAGGAGTTGATCTGCTTTCATCTTTTTCTTTTTCTGTATTGATGTGTTTTGTTTGACTTGCTTGATGCATTAGAATAAGTCCATATCTAGAATAAGTAGAATCTAGGAGCATGATTGCACTAGAGGTTGAGTTGCTCCCTCTGCTTGTACTGTTACTGTGTGGCTTTGCTTGCGGGTATTCGGTAGAGCCCAGCTCCCTTGCCCATGTGGTTGTTTCCCTGATGGCATTTCATTTCATTTCTTTCTGTAAGATTATAGTTTACTGTTATTGCTTGATAGCATGATGTTTATATTTCAGTATGATTACTGTTATCCCTTCTGGCTTGAGGTTGAGATGAGCTTGTGGAGGCTGAAGCCCCACACACATTTCCTCCCTCACTTGCATTGCATGCATTTTACTGTTAAGCTGATGCTTTGTCTGTTTTGGTGTATCATTGACATGATCCCTTAGGACTCTCATTTCCTTTGATAAGGAATTGATGATAGAACTTTAGGTTGAAACCTATGCATGACAACTTCTAGGAGTTCCCTGTTCAAACCTCAACCATAGGATGAATCCATGGCATGACAACAGTAGGACTTGATAGTCTCCCTCCTAGTTGGGCCTGTTCTCTTCTCATCTCAAAACAATTTAAGATACAGTAATCATGAATGATTTCTTTCGTACGTTACGAGCCTTAAGCTATCTGAGAAAGGATTGTGGGAGAGTTTCTTTTCCACAGTCTGGATGTTTAGTATGGTACCCTTTGGGTGACATGCGACGCATTCACTCTCAGGTCATAGTCTCTAGTGCGATTGAAATTGCAAACACAATAAAAAACACTTCTTTCGTGAAAGACAGGAAATAAACCGTAGTTTCCCGAACTACGTGAGCTCTGATCTCTCATGCCTGTTGAGAGTACGTAGGCACGATACTGATGTATTGGCGAGCTACCTTCCCCCATAACCCGTCGTAGGTCGAACTACGTTGACTCTGATTTCTCATTCTCTGATGAGAATACGTAGGCATAAAGTGCGACGCTTTGCCGAGTCATTTTTCTTTTCTTTTAAGCCAGCCTTGATAGGTAGATAGAATAAAACCAACCCGTCCAAGTAAACACAACAAGCGAGGATCCAGTCGAGTACGACGGACGTGAGGGGTGCTAATACCTTCCCCTTGCGTAACCGACTCCCGAATCCAGACAACGGTTGCGACGACCTTGTCTTACCCTTTTTCGTTAGGTTTTTCCGATCGTTTCCTTTCCCGCTCTGAGGGATAAATAACGAAAGGTGGCGACTCTTCTGTTGTGCCAACACCTTATTTTCACATAGGATGCCGAACTTGAGTCAGTTTAGGTCCATACTTGTGAGCAGGGTTGGGTTTATTGCAGGAAACCTTGACCTTCAGACTACCTGGTTTTCTTGACAGTGGATCTGTTTTGTTGGTACCAGGGTTCTCAGTTGCAGATTTGTCTGTTCTTGAGAGAGCAGGTTTTGATCAGAGGATCTTATCATCAGGTGTATGTCTGTTCTTGATAGAGCAGGTTTTGATCAGAGGATCTTATCATCATATTTGTCTGTTCTTGATAGAGCAGGTTTTGATCAGAGGATCTTATCATCAGGTGTATGTCTGTTCTTGATAGAGCAGAGTTTTGTCATCAGTTGTTTGTTCTTGATAGAGCAAATTTTTTATTGGGGTCTGAAGATCTCATCAGCAGATGTTGTTTGTTCTTGATAGAGCAGATTTTTGATTGGGGTCTGAAGATCTCATCAGCAGATGTTGTTTGTTCTTGATAGAGCAGATTTTTGAGTGGGGTCTGAAGATCTCATCAGCAGCTGTATGTTTGTTCTTGATAGGGCAGATTCTTGATTGGGGTCTGAAGACCTCATCAGCAGATATTTCTTGATCCTACATCAGAGGTCCTTATTATCAGACATTTGTTCTTGACAGAGCAGATATATGGTCCCATCAGATGGTTGTTCTTGGCAGATCAGATTTGTGGTCCTACACCGGGGTTCTCTTATTATCAGATGCAGTGGTTGTTCTTGATAGAGCAAGATTATGGTTTTGTTGATACAAAATCTCCACAGCACCAGTTGCCTTGGCCTCTTATTGCATGATTACATTTTGCATTAGTTTGCATGTTCATTTGCATTTCATTAACGTGTGTCTGTGTTGCAGGTACCGTTTTCCCCGATCTAGGATTTCTTGCCTCCTATTGTATTGTTATGGGATCTCTGAGGAAGACCGTGGCTTACAAGTTCCCTGTCCCCGATGTGGTTAAGCTGACTAGTTTGATAGCTCTAGCAGATGATTCTGTAAGGGATGAGTTCAGAAAATCTTATGGCAGGTTGATCAGCTTGGTTTGTAAGCCTTCTGTGTTCGAGTTGAATGGGTTGCATGCTTTGCTGCAGTTCTACGACCCTCCGCTGAGATGTTTCACTTTTCAGGACTTCATTCTCGCACCTACGCTGGAAGAATATGCTGATTTGCTAGGTGTGCCTATCAAGAGGCATATGCCTTTTGTTCATATGGATGCTGAGCCTGATCTGGCTGGTTTAGCTCCTTCACTTCACATGGACGCCTCCGAGTTAGTATTGACTAGTTGGAACAAGGTTCCTGGGTTCTCCTTGCAGTTTCTGGTGGGTAAGGCTCAGCAGTGTGCCAAGGACGGATGTTGGGACGCGTTCAATGTCGTCCTCGCTCTATGCACATACGGCATTATTTTGTTCCCTAATATGCCCGATTTTGTAGACTTTGATGCATTTCACATCTTTGCTTCAGGGAATCCAGTCCCTACCTTGATCGGAGATGTCTATCACTCAGTCCACTAAAAAAACGAGAACAGGAGGGGGAAGAATGTCTCATGCTGCGTACCCTTGCTGTACAAGTGGCTTGATAGCCATCTGCCCAAGAGGGGTCCTTTTGTCTTGTCTGCAGCCAGAGCTGAGTGGCCTGAGTGTTTGATGAGCTTATCTGCAGAGGATATTGACTGGTTCGACAGAGATAGGTTGGGTACTGAGGTGATCTTCAGTTGCAGCGGGTTTCCAAATGTGCCTCTGATAGGCAGGAAGGGCTGTATAAACTACAATCCGTCGTTGCTGGTTCGACAGTTCGCGTATGCTTTGAGAACTCCGCCGAAGGATGAAGAGGTACAGGAATCTCTGTACCTCACGGGTATTCTAGAGGGGGATCTGTTGTCCAAGCTTCAGCGCGCGTGGAATGGTATCAGTAAGCGAGGAAAGCCATTGCTGGGAAAAAGCAACAATCAAGCCTACCCTCTGTATTTGACTTAGATCAGAGCCAGGGCCAATGCCATAGGGATGCCGTTTCCTCATGCCAAGCCAGAAAACCCTCCAATGATCAAAGAGCCTACTACTGTGCCCATTCAGCAGCATAATCAGGTGTTAGCTGAGCGGGATGAATTGAAGCGGGCGAACGAAGAACTGGAGAAGGAATTGGCTCAGCTTCGAAGTGAGAGGAACGAAGCCGTTCATTCTCTCAAAAGGCATACGGAGTTGGTGAACCAGCTAGGTACAGACCTGACTAAGCAGATAGCCGAGCGTGAGTGCATGGGTCGAGACTTCAAAGCTGTCAACGACGTACTGGCTACGAAGAAGCAGCACTTGGACGAGGCATATCGGAGGATATCCAAGTTCAACCAGCACTGGAAGGCTTCCCTGGCCACCAGGAAAGAGCGGGAGGATAAGCTGATGCTGCAGATCTCCAAGCTGGAAGCCCAGGTGAAGGACAGTGAAAAGAGGTTTGATGAAGAAACCGCCCGCAGATACGCCGCCGAAGGCCAGCTCAACAAAGCTCTCGCTAACCTGAAGGAGCGCAAACTGACGTTTGAGTCCAAAAAGCAGAAGTTAGAAGATTGCTTCGGCGAAGGAGCATGGGAAGGTTCAATCAAAGGACTTCGGTATACCATTGTGCAGAGAGAATTACTCGTCGAGGGGTTGCTCACTCTGCCGGATCATCCAGAGACGAAGGAGTTGTTAGAAGAGTATCGCGCCCATGGCCGTACTTGACTATTTGTATTCCTTTTGTTTTGATCATTGTTGTATGCTGACCATCACTAGGCTTGTTGGCTGAGGTCACGCTGTCGATTCGTCTTGTACTCGCTGATGCTATGTACTGCCTTGATAGGCCTTCTTTATATATGAGATTGTTGTTTCCATGATTGGACTCGGGCTTCTTCTTCTTATTATTATCAGCATTGGCACTCAGGCACTAGGATCGGGGGAAATCTCCCAAACACACAGACACACGCATGCATTTGCATGACGAGCATTTTGTTGTTTTTCCTAACCCTTTAGTGTTTACAGGTTTTTCAGGTTTACAGGTGTCCCGGGCTGTTCTCGGTGACTCCAGGATTGATCAGAGACTAATTCACCGTTATCCAACTAGAGCTAATCAGACCAGGATCATGGACCAAGTGCAAACAGATGTTCAGGAGCTTCGCGAGAGGATGGATCGCTTCATGGAGCTTATGCATGTGGTCGCCAATGGCCAGGACCAGCTCAGGACCTTGGTTCAGCCTTTGATCTCCAGGGTTGATAGCAACGGCATACTCCACGGTGGGACCGTGCCTACTCCTCCACCAATTGATACTCCACAGAATTGTGTCCCCGTGGCCGGGGGCAACGGCAGTGCTAATGGCAATGTGATGGCCAACATCGGGCTCAATACGACGGGCGTCGGTAATGGGAGTCTGGGAGCTAATGTCAACATCGGGCCGGGTAACGGCAATGCAGGCGTCGTGAATCTGTTGGTGCCTCAACCATGGCTTGAGGATCATCAGGATGATGTGTTCTCTCAAAGGGGTGCTGAGGGGGAGCTGAATGCTGAAGCGCGGCTCAGATTCAAAGCACTTGAAGATAAAATGAGAGATATTGAGAATCAGAATACTTTGGGCGTTGATATGTCCAAGCTGGGGTTAATTGCTGATTTCAAGGTACCTCCTAAGTTCAGGGTGCCTGACTTTGAGAAATATAAAGGCACCACCTGCCCTCGTGTCCACCTGAGATCGTACTACAGGAAGATGTATGCCTATTCCGAAGACGAGAAGTTGCTGATGCACTTCTTCCAAGATAGTCTTTCCAGGCCATCCCTCGAGTGGTACATGGGTCTAGAACCCACTAGCGTGCGCACATGGAAAGATCTCGCTGAAGCGTTTGTGCACCATTACCAGTACAATAGCGACTTGGCTCCGAACCGAGTCCAGCTCCAGAACCTGTCGCAGAGGAATAATGAAGGATTTAAGGAGTACGCCCAGCGGTGGCGTGAGTTGGCCGCTCGGGTTCAGCCGCCGATGGTTGAGCGCGAGCTCGTGCAGATGTTTGTTGCCACCCTCCCGGGGGTTTACTATGAAAAGTTAGTCAGCGGTATGTCTGGGACGTTCTCAGCTCTCATTATCATGGGCGAGCACGTCGAGAATGGAATCAAGATCGGGAAAATTCAAGGTGAGTCATCCTCAGCGGGAGGAGGTGGAAAGAAACCTTATGTTGGTAAAAGGCGAGAAGGAGATGCGAGTGCTGTGACCAACACTCGAAGGAAGGGCAAAGGCCCTCAGCAGCAGGTAGCCAGTATAAATATCCCAGCGGCTCCACAGCAGCAGCAGCAGCAACAACAACCGAATCAGCAGGGATATAGAAAGCACCAGAATCGAGCACCTTTAGCAAACCGTCACTTCGAGGCACCGCCCAGGTCGTACGCGCAACTCTTGCAGACCTTGCTTCAGCTTCAGTTGGTCCAGAAGAGGACGATGGCTCCCTTGACAGGGGCACCTCCACCAGGGTACGACGCAAATGCCACTTGCGATTTCCACTCAGGGGCACCAGGCCACACAATCGAGAACTGCAAAGCCTTTAAGCACAAGGTGCAGGACCTGGTAGATGCCAAGATCATCAACTTCTCCGATAACGTGCCTAATGTCACGAAGAATCCTATACCAAATCATAGGGGAGGCGGAGTGAACGCTATTATCGAAGAAGAGAGTGCAGATCTGTTGACTGATGTCAAAGACCTAAAGACGCCGCTTAGCTTCGTTAAAGCTAAGTTGCTGAAAAAAGGGTTTTTCCCAGGGTGCGGAGAACTATGCATGGACTGTGCCACACATTCTGATGGATGTGAGCAGTTGGTAGAAGGAATTCAAAGTCTGATGACTGAGGGGATTCTGCAGTTTAGCCGGAAGGCTGAAAGTGTATCAGGAGAGGTAGTGTTGAAGCAGGCCGATGAGGTCGCCACCATCACCATCCATCGCCAGCCAATAACCATTTCTGCGCCCAGACCGCCCACCATTACTATTACCAAAGTTGGGCCGATACCCTTCGAAAGCACTAACGCCGTTCCGTGGCATTATGGGGCTGAAGTCTATTGCAACGGACAAAAGCTGGAGCTGGGGCCGTATGGGTCGACTATGGAGAATCTCGCAGGAATCAGTAGTATTACCCATAGCGGAAGAGTGTTTGCACCGCCAGAGGTTGTGGCAGATAAAGCGGTCAGAGCTGATGCGGCCGATAAGGGTAAAAGCAAAGTCGTCGAAGAGGCCCCGTGTGGGGTAGAGAAAGACTTGCTTGTCAAAGATGCCGAGGGGTTTATGCGGTTGATCAAAAAGAGCGACTACAAGATTGTAGACCATCTCCATCAGACGCCTTCGAAGATTTCTATTCTCAACCTGTTGCTGTGTTCTAAAGCGCACCGCAACGCGCTACTGAAGGTATTGAACGCTGCCTACGTACCGCAAGAGATATCAGTGAATCAGCTAGAAGAGGTGGTAGCCCACGTTAATGCTGGCAATGGGCTAGGTTTCACAGACTTGGAGCTGACACCAAAAGGGAGGAATCACAACAGCGCCTTGCACATCTCGATAGAGTGCAGGGGCACAATCATGTCACACGTGCTGGTAGACACGGGTTCGTCGCTTAATGTTCTTTCGAAGAAGGCATTAATGAAGTTGGACACTCACGGATTGCTTTGCACACCCAGTGATCTGGTGGTGAAGGCGTTCGACGGAACTAAACGCCACGTTTTCGAGGAGGTGACCCTGCCGATCCAAGTCGGGTCGGAAACGTTTGACGCGGTCTTTTATATCATGGACATTATGCCTGCCTACAGTTGCCTCTTGGGCCGGCCATGGATCCATGCTGCTGGTGCCGTGACCTCCACGTTGCACCAAAAGCTCAAATATGCTGTCGGGGGAAGCATAGTAACCGTATGCGGCGAGGAGGACATAATGGTGAGCCATTTGTCATCCTTTAAGTATGTTGAAATGGATGGCGAAATCCATGAAACTCTCTGCCAGGCATTCAAAGCTGTCAAGGTGAAAGAAGTAGCTCCTGTGGTCACAGAGAAGCCAGAGATGAATCTCTCTTCATTCAAAGAAGCTCGGGCCGTCGTCGACGCTGGATCCACCCCAGGCTGGGGGCGTATTTTGGAGATACCCAACAAGCAGGATAAGTTTGGGTTGGGGTATTCTCCTGGAGTTGAAGCTTCCTCTTCTTCGTCTAGCAGCGCGTCACGTGGTAAGGGGCCGATCCTATTTACCAGTGGCGGAGTGATCTTCGAAAGCATCAACGCGGCGTCTGAAGACAGCGGGGATAGAGATTGTGATCTCGACTCTTGGATACAGCCAAGCAAGCCAGGCGAGGGCCTCAACAATTGTACCATCAAGGATATCATCCAGCTGACAAGTGAAGAGTAATGATTTACTTTTTTCCAATCATTGTACAACCCTATGTCCTACCCGGGGCATAGCGGTTTTATTGTTAGTGCCTTGTTGGATTAAGTACATGCATTTTGTTAATAAATCAAAGGCGTTTTCTTCGTATTCAAATATTGTGATCTCTATTATTCCTGTTTCTATATTTGTTTTGAAAAACAGTAAAATGGCAATGGGGTTTGTGCTAACCTGCATCCTTGTTTTAAACTTAACCCTTGTTATTGCAGGATCCACATAACAGATGACATCGACTCTGGACCTTCTACGGCCCACTTCGACTTCGATTGCCCGATCTATCAAGCCGAAGAAGAGATTGATGAAGACGAAGACCTTCCTGAGGAGTTGGCCCGCTTGTTGAAACAAGAGGAGAAGGTTATTCTGCCTCACGAGGAGGAGATTGAGATCGTGAATTTGGGTTCTGAAGGACTCGTCAGAAACGTCAGGATAGGGGCCGCACTGCAGAATGATGTCAAGCAGAGATTGGTCGAGATGCTTCGAGAGTATAGTGACATCTTTGCTTGGTCATACAAGGATATGCCCGGACTTGACACGGAGATTGTGGTCCACCACTTGCCGCTACGAGAAGATTGCCCTCCCGTTAAGCAGAAGCTTAGGAGGAAGAGACCAGATATGGCCGTTAAGATCAAAGAAGAAGTGCAGAAACAGCTTGATGCTGGCTTCTTAGCGGTCACCACATACCCTCCGTGGGTTGCCAACATAGTGCCTGTACCGAAGAAGGACGGTAAGGTACGCATGTGCGTCGATTATCGGGATTTGAATAGGGCGAGCCCTAAAGATGATTTCCCGTTGCCTCATATCGATGTGTTGGTCGACAACACAGCCCAGTTCTCCGTGTTTTCGTTCATGGATGGCTTCTCCGGTTACAATCAGATCAAGATGGCGCCGGAGGACATGGAGAAAACGACGTTTATCACCCCCTGGGGAACATTTTGTTATAAGGTAATGCCCTTCGGTCTGAAGAACGCAGGGGCCACTTACCAACGAGCAATGGTAACTTTGTTTCATGACATGATTCATCATGAGATTGAGGTCTATGTTGATGACATGATTGCGAAGTCCCAAATGGAGGAGGGACATCTGGTCAACTTATTGAAGCTTTTTAAGAGGCTTAGGAAGTTCAGGTTGAGGCTGAATCCTAACAAATGTACTTTCGGAGTACGGTCCGGAAAGTTATTGGGGTTTATCGTGAGTGAACGAGGCATCGAGGTTGATCCTGCGAAAATAAAAGCCATTCAAGAAATGCCAGCACCGAAAACAGAAAAAGAAGTTCGTGGTTTCTTGGGCAGAATAAACTACATTGCAAGGTTTATCTCCCAGTTCACGGCCACGTGTGAACCGATGTTCAAGCTTTTAAAGAAGGATCAGGCAATTATCTGGAATGAGGATTGCCAGAAGGCATTCGATAAGATAAAGCAGTATCTTCAAGAACCTCCAATCTTGATACCCCTAGTGGCTGGACGGCCATTAATCATGTACTTGACAGTTCTGGAGAATAGTATGGGGTGTGTTCTCGGTCAGCACGACGAGACGGGCAGAAAGGAGCATCCCATTTACTACTTGAGTAAAAAGTTCACTGACTATGAATCTCGATACTCGATGCTGGAGAAGACGTGTTGTGCACTAGCCTGGGCTGCCAAACGTCTACGACAGTACATGCTCAATCACACCACTATGCTAATTTCGAAGATGGATCCGATCAAGTACGTCTTCAAAAAGCAGGCTCTTTTGGGCAGGATTGCCAGATGGCAAATGGTGTTAACAGAATATGATATTAAATACGTTTCCCAGAAGGCCATTAAGGTAAGCGTATTGTTTGATTACCTCGCCGAACAGCCGATCGAAGATTACCAGCCGATGAAATTTGAATTCCCTGACGAGGATATTATGTTTCTCAAAACAAAGGATTGCGATGAGCCGTTGCCCGACGAGGGGCCAAAAGGAAATCCCAGTGGAAATTGATATTCGATGGGGCGGTTAATTCCTACGGAAGTGGCATTGGGGCGATCATCACGACTCCCCACAGATCCCACATCCCGTTCACTGCGAGACTGACGTTTCCAGTCACCAATAATGAGGCGGAGTACGAAGCATGCATCATGGGTCTAGAAGAGGAAATTGATTTGAGAATCAAGAATCTAGACGTATATGGTGACTCAACGCTTGTGATCAACCAAATTAAAGGGGAGTGGGAGACTCGTCAATCGAATTTGGTGCCGTACATGAATTATGCTAGAAGGCTACTTCCGTTCTTTGATCGAGTGGAACTCCATCATATGCCCAGGGCTGAAAATCAAATGGCTGATGCCTTAGCCATGTTGGCTTCAATGTATAAAGTCAATTTTTGGAATGAGGCTCCAAGAATTGTACTATCCCGTCTTGATAGACCTGCGTTTGTCTTTGCAATCCAGGAAGCCGTCGACGGCAAGCCATGGTTCCATGACATCCAGACTTTCCTTATGACTAAGGAGTATCCTGCGGGTGCGTCAACCCAGGATAAGAAGACTCTGAGGAGGCTATCTGGAAATTTTTATCTCAATCCTGATGGAGTGTTGTATAAGAGAAACCACGATCTCGTGCTACTCAGATGTGTAGATGAGAAAGAGGCGAGTATGCTCATGGAAGAAGTCCATGAAGGCGCATTTGGTACGCACGCCGGTGGGCATGCTATGACGAGGAAGATCCTGAGAGCAGGATACTACTGGCTGACGATGGAGTCGGATTGCTTCAGTTTCGCAAAGAGATGTCATAAGTGCCAGGTTTATGCTGATAAAGTTCATGTGCCGCGTGCCCGTTGAATGTCATGTCCTCCCCGTGGCCGTTCTCCATGTGGGGCATCGACATGATAGGCAAGATCGAGCCCACTGCATCTAACGGTCATTGTTTCATTCTAGTAGCTATCGACTACTTCACCAAGTGGGTGGAGGCAGCCTCGTATGCTAATGTGACCAAGCAGGTAGTGGCTAAATTCATAAAGAGGGACATCATCTGTCGTTACGGAATTCCCGAGCGGATCATTACTGACAATGGTTCGAATCTGAATAACAAGATGATGAAGGAGATGTGCCAGAGTTTCAAGATTGAACACCATAACTCATCTCCTTACCGGCCGAAGATGAATGGCGCCGTTGAAGCAGCCAACAAGAACATAAAGAAGATTGTTCAGAAGATGGTTGTGACATACAAAGATTGGCACGAGATGCTGCCGTTTGCACTGCACGGTTATCGTATGACGGTACGTACATCGACCGGGGCAACTCCTTTCTCCTTGGTGTACGGTATGGAGGCAGTCCTACCGTTAGAAGTGGAGATCCCTTCTTTGCGAGTTTTGGTTGATGTGAAACTCGACGAGGCAGAATGGATTACAAATCGACTGAACCAACTCAGCCTGATGGACGAGAAGACGTTAGCATCGATTGCATTTGGTCGTCTGTACCAAAGCCGAATGAAGAAAGCTTATGATAAGAAAGTGCGTCCTAGAAGCTTTCAGACGGGTGATCTCGTCCTGAAGAAGATTCTTCCTCCACACTCCGATCACCGGGGCAAGTGGACTCCGAATTACGAAGGTCTGTACGTCGTCAGCAAGGTCTTCTCGGGAGGAGCTTTGTTGTTATCCACGATGGATGGTGAAGATTTTGCATCCCCGGTGAACGCGGACGCAGTTAAAAAATACTTTGCTTGAAAGCGACCCGCTGGACAAAAAAAAAGAGAGTCCAGGCAAAAAAGGGCATCCCGGCGAACCAAAAACAGAATAAAAAGGTTCAGGGAAAAATTAGGGATATAAATTGAAAAAATGTACACCCGCGAAGTCGAAAACCTACACTGGGCGGCTTCGGCAAAAAAGGGTATCCCGGTGAACTGAAAACCCGCAAAGGGCGGTTCACGCAAAAGTTAGGGATTTGAAAAAGCAAATGACTGCGTTCCGCGTGTGGACTTTCATTGTTTAGTGGTTTGGAGGACCCGAGGGCCGTTCATCTGAATCAATCTCTTCCGAAGCTGAAGCGTCGGAGAAATATCAAAGTCGAGTGGGTCATAGAGGGATCAACTCATGGTGTTCGTCTACACCTCGTTGCCGACATTTGTATATACTGATGTATATTTATGTTTTATTTTTGCGCGGCTTCCTCATTCCAGGAGCTTGCATCTGTTGTAAAACATTTTTACCCATTCAGGGGTTCGTTATCAATAAAATGCATACTATTCAGCAATTTTGTTTGCCTATTTAGGATTTATCTGTTTTGTTTGCGAAAAAGAACGCCGATGTTTTTGATAAGATGCGCATACATAAACTTACTGGCCTAGGCCACTGATTGTTGAAACAATTAATTACTTGAATATTATCACGAGATAATAACCTTGATAGGCCCCTTTGAGAAGGGTGTCTTGTCTGTTTGTTTGTGTTGTTACAGGTGCAGCATATTCAAGACAGCGCGCCGTGCGCATCCCCGAAGAAGGATGATTCCTCTTTCTCCAGCAGAGTTCAGTAGCCTCTCCCCGCCGAGTCTGAACGTGATATCGTGAGCATTGATATGTCTCCCAAGGCAGAGAAGATTCTATCCCCAATCAGATGTATCCTGAAGGAACGTCACCTCCTCAGCTGAGTCAGGCGCTGAAGCACGTGTTCATCCCCCCAGCACCGGGTCACAAGTGTAGGTTTCGTAGGAAACTATTCGTACACCGAAGTATGCAGCAGCTGATGGTGCCAGACTGAAGTCTCCCGCGGAATTGAAATTCCCCACCAGAGTTATACTCTCCCCCGAAGTCGGATGATTCCTTCTTCCCCAGCGGAATTGAGATTCCCCCACAGAGTTGTACTCTCTAGTGAAGTAGAACGACTTCTTCTTCCCCAGCCGAATTTGCAGATACCCAAGAGAGCCGAATCCTTGGAAGCTGCTCAAGCCATGATTGGTTTTCCCCAGTGGAGTGTTGATCAACTGAAGTTGTTTCCCCACAGAGTCGTTATCTCCATAGAAGTAGCTGAGACGGCCACGCAGTTCACTCCCACGATTGACATCGCTTTCCTTCAGCAGGTCCTGGTTCTCGTAGAGCTTCGTTCCCCTGCAGCAATCAACTGAAGTTGTTTCCCCCGCAGCAGTAAACTGAAGTTGTGTCCCCTACGGAGTCCAATTGATATTGGCGGGACCATGTTCTCCTCAGCAGGATGATTCCTCTATCTGAGTAGTTCTTTCTCCTTGATAGGAGGATTCCCCTTCGGCATTTATTTTGCTAACGGAATCGCATCATTGTGCATGATTGCATAGCATTTATCATAAACGCATAGCATTTCCACCGTGTGGAGCATTGCGCTATTGTCGAAGCATATGCATAATAAACATGATCTAGGTTGCTACCGTTCTTGTTTTGCAGGTGTTCTGCCGCAGAATTGATTGCTCAGGATGATTCCTGACATTCTCACCAACGAAGCCGCTTGCTCAAGATGATTTTTGAGACCCCCAGCGAAGTCTTCGGTTCAAGATGATTCTTGAATTCCTCAGCAAGGTCGTTTGCTTAAGATGATTCTTAAGTACCCAGTGCAGTCTCCAGAGTTGGTTGCTCAAGCTGATGCTAAGAGTCCCCAATAAAGGTTGCCCAGGATGATTCCTGAAATCCCCAACAGAGTGTTCGCTCAGGATGATTCCTGAAATCTCCAGAATGGTTATCGGTTCAAGATGATTCTTGAAGGTCCCCAGCGGAGTTATTTGTCCAAGATGATTCTTGAAGTCCTCAGCAGAGTTGATTCCTCCAGAATGATTTCTGGACCCCCGGAGCGGAGTTACTTGATAGTTCTCCAGATCCCCCAGCGGCGAAGCGTCCTCCCCAGCAGGTTTCTAACGGCGAAGTTGAAACCTCCCTTTGAAGACTCCATGATTGAAGTCTGACCGTGTTAATGAAGCAGTTCTCTCAGCTGATGCGGAGTGCCTGATGGCAGTGGTTTAGATATTCCCAGTTGGCTCATGATTGACCAAGAATTCTATTCCCGACTTGCTGATGAAGTCCGGCTGATGCCCGACAGTAATACGGAATGCCTGATGGCATGATCAACCTGATGGTTGAAGTCCAGCTGATGCCCGACAGATGTCTTTGAATGCCTGACGGCATGATCAACCTGATGGTTGAAGTCCGGTTGATGCCCGACAAGCTCTTTGGATGCCTGATGGCATGATCGACTATGTATTACCGGTTACCGTGTGACCAATTCTCCAGCAATATCATTGACACGTGTTCATATTATTATTCTCTCCCACAGAGTCTATTATTCAAGTTCATATTTCCCCGATGGATTTCTTCACCCTGACGACGAGGTCAGACGATGTTGAGAGTTGACGACGAGGTCAGACGATGTTGAGAGTTGACAGCGAGGTCAGACGGTGTTGAGAGTTGACGACGAGGTCAGACGATGTTGAGAGTTGACGGCGAGGTCAGACGATGTTGAGAGTTGACGACGAGGTCAGATTATTTTGAGTACTTGACGACGATGTCGGGTGTTTCTCAGAGTTATAGTGGGCCAGCGACGATGTCTGGTGATTTAGTTCTCCAGCGGCGATGTTGGATGTTTGTTTCCGGCGGCGATGTCAGATTCTTTAGTTCTCCAGCGGCGATGTTGGATATTTGTTTCTGACGGCGATGTCAGATTCTTTAGTTCTCCAGCGATGATGGTGGATGTTTGTTTCTGGCGGCGATGTCAGGTGATTTAGTTTTCCAGCGGCGATGTTGGATGTTTGTTTCTGGCGTCGATGTCAGGGGATTTGATTCTCCAGCGGCAATGTTGGATGTTTGTTTCTGGCGGCGATGTCAGGTGATTCAGTCCTCCAGCGGCGATGTTGGATGTTTGTTTCTGGCGGCGATGTCGGTTGATTTAGTTTTCCAGCGGCGATGTTGGGTATTTTGGTTATCCGACAGCGATGTCAGACGCTTTAGTTTCATGAATGCCTGACGGCTAGGTCCGGTGTCTGATGACAATGATAGAGGAATTTAATGTGGATAACTGACGACAAGGTTCAGATCAGTATGCCTCCAGCTAGTTGCCGTGCAGATATTATCTCAGTATTCGAAGATTCGTTCCCGTTAGAGTACCGTGTACTTGTGCAGTTGGCAAATTTCCGGGTTCATCGGTATTCAACCGTCTCGCACCTTGATTGGCTGAGAGTCGTTCGCTCCTTACCCAGTCAGGTTCCAGCCGTTTGAATAGGGGCAGCTGTTGCACCCCAAAATTTGACCAACATTTATTTACCCATCAAGAGTTGTATGAGACTTTGAAGCTAGCCAAGAGAGTTGTTCAAGTGATCAAGGATTGATATCTTTGTCAGAGAACTCAAGGGATCCTCAGAGAGATTGGTTGAAACCAAGGTTGTGTGCCTCATAACTTGAGAGTTGTGGGAGCTCCTCAGATGATTCTGAGACTATGAGGATGGACTTGAAGCTTTGATAAAGCTTATGAGATGTCTTGAAAGCCATCATGAAGCCTAGAGAGGTCATTGTACAAGAATTCAGAAGATTCAGCCATGAGTGGTGGAATTAGGGTTTGACTGGGTCAACCCTAGGTCAACTGATGATTTGGAGAGGGTTGAGACCTAATACAAGAGCCATGTGATCATGTAATGATGCATTGAGATGCTATAAGGATGATTCCTAGACCAACTCATCATGATTGAGGAGTTTGATAAGTTTTAAGCTAGGGTTTCTAAGGATTGACAGTGTAAAATCCCCTAGTTTGATTCCTATCTTCAAGACAGTTTAGCTCAAGATGTGATTGTCATCTCATCTTCCCCACAACATTAATGTTGTAGAGCTTGTTATTAGCTTTAATTTGAGTACTAGAAGTCCTTGATAGGATTTGTAGAGCTCAAGTTATGGCTTTGACAAATTACAGGTCATCTGAGGTATGTGAATCTGGGTCCTTGAAAGTCACCCAACTTGCATCCAACTTTTGCCCTCGTAGGATGATTCCTATGAACTCTTGGTAAAAATGAATGTTCTAGAGCATAGTCTTAGCTTTCTATAGAGTACTATAAGTCCTTGATAGGATTTGTAGAACTCAACTTATGGCTTTGACAAGTCAAGGGCATTTTGGTCATTTGGAGGTTATAGGTAATTTCAAGCATAAGGCCATATCTCCTATTTCCAAGCTTCAAATGGAAAAATCTTCAACATAAAACTTGCTTAGAATTATGTTTTAAGTTAGTAGAGAGGTCATGAGATGTTGAAAAGGCTTGTATCAAAAAGTGATAAAAATGGCCTAAAATGGAGGCATAAGTTAAATAAGTTGAAATTGAAAATTGGAAATCACAGGTTGTACATCCAAACCATGTCATATAATAGGTCATTTTGACTCCAAATGACATTATAAGAACAATGGTTCAGCCACAATTTTGATTTGAGGCTTGGATCTTAGGGCTGCTTTGGAAATGGCTTACTTGCATATTAAGGCACCAAAGCAAAACTCAACAAAACTCAATAAACAAGTTGGTTATGCATTGTAACACCTCATAAATCTCATGTGGGGAGAATTTCAAGTCAGAATCAAAGGTTACAAGAAGCTTGGCATGAGATAGCACATAAGGAGAATTGAAATCAAAATGTCATGACATGAGAAGTTCAAATACTCATTAGATGGTCCTAGAGGGTTCTAGATGATTCTAAACCACTCTATATAACATGTATAACTTGCTCAGATGCAAGGTTGGTGAGAATTGGTGCAGAGAAGAGAGAGTGAGATCAAGAATCTTCCATTGCAAGTCAAGTTTCATTTCTTCATTCTTCTTCATTTCCATTCATTCTTTCCATTCAAACACATTCCATATATCATAGTGAAGCTGTGCAGATTGAATTGAGATCAAATACATGGTGAATTGAAGAGTTGGTGATTGAAATTTCAAGGTGGCAAGTCAGAATCGAATTCTGAGATTGAGGCTTCCTCCATCAAAATTGTTGCAAACAGTAGCAAGATTGGCATCTAGGGAAACTTTCTGAAGAGTTTCAAGGTCTGAATTGGTGGATTTCATCATCTGTTCATCAAGATTAACCAGGTTTGCAAATTCTTCCCTACACCATGTTTTAGGCATGATTAGGTTAATTTGTTAGTGTAGAAATGTTAGAGACCAATAAGAGATGGATTTTGGAGAGTTAGGGATCAATTGGTGAAGATTGAACTATGGACCCTATTTCTTTGATGACCAAGAACTCGTGTTATATTGAGATATAGAATGAACTAGACATCACGAATCATTCAGTGTGAGTTGGTGAGTGATCTGAGGTAGCTAGTTGCAAGAATTGTTAAGATTGATGACTGAGTATATTTTGGATCTTGGATCGTGTTTCATGTTAGAGGAAGTTTCAGTTGATTTTGAGAGCAGGGATGGATTCAGCATAAAATTCTAGGCAGGACAGGGTCTTGAATTTCCATTTTCCATGAGGAATTGAGGGAGTTCGTGTGTGAGGAAGATGAAGCTTCTTGCTCTGCATTTCCATGGAGGTTCCAAGAACCCTAGCTGAAGGTTGAAGACAACCTCTCAGCCATTAGATCAAGCAAGACTGGTTGACCTGAGAAGCAATCCAATGGCTCATGTTTAATTTCGTTTTGAGAGGGAATCTGAACTACAATGAAACATTGCGTTTCATTAAAAGGAACTTTGGGCTGGATTGCTTCCCACACCCCCTTCGCGAGGCCCAATCAATTTTAAACTGAAAATCATTTCTATTCTCACCGCTTATTTTCCATTTTCTTCATGATTTATTAATTAATTTTTGATGATGAATGGGCCTAGCGCGCTTACTATCTGAACCCCCATTCTGGGCCCATATGAAATTTGAACTGCACACGCTTGCTATCTGCACCACACCCTTCCATATTTTCATTTTATTTTCTTCCATTTTATTTCAATCTTGGAAAAATCATATCAATTTGAAAATTAATGATTTTTAAATGGGAGTTTTTTCTCCTACTTCATATTTTTGTATATTTTCTACTTTTATTGCATTTTATTTCTTTTATGTTGATCCATGAGTTTGTAGAATTTTGTTTAGGTAGTTCCCTTAGCATTTTTAGGCCATTCTTTTTAGGATAGTTAGATATAAGATTTAGCTTCCCCCTGGATTTATTCCGTAATTTTGTGATGAATTTTAGGATAGTTTTGATTATATAACATTAGGTTGTGTAGAATTAGGTTAAACTTCAACATAGGTCCATAATAACATTAGAATTTTGGGTTTCTAGGTCAAGATAGACTATGGGACATATAAGGGCATTAAGGGTAGGTATGTAGGATCCCTTAGAAATTATATTAGGATTTAATATAGTAGTATAATATTTTTAGATGATTTTTGTAGTTGATGATTGTTTGTGTTGCCCTTGTGGGCTTGTATTTTTGTTTGCTGTGCTTTATGGGCTTGGAGAGCTTGGTATTGTTCTGAGGAGCATTGAGGAGCATAGTAGGAGCATTGAGGAGCTTGAGAGCTTGATCTTATTTGTATTGTTTGTTTTAGGGTTAGGGATTAGGAAGAGTTTAGTCTTAGATAACTTCTTTCTTAAACATGGATGGTATCTTTCACCTCCATTCCTCCTTATGATTCAAAGTCCTTCCATGGTATACACCTCTCTCCTTTGGAGGGATAAGTGATTGTACCTAGGAAGTAGAACTTTTGAGGGAACCATTCCTTTGATGTTGAACCCTTATAGGTCACCTTTGGTGGTCAATAAGCAGTTCAATATCCCCAGCTTATCCAGTAAGTGATTTCCTCTAGTTTGATTATCTTGAGAGATGTTGAGCTTGAGCTTGAAGATGAAGACTTCAATGAAGCGTGTAGAAGAGGATGAATCCTTGAGTATTGCCATTCCAGCTGAAGCTTGAAGAGCAGCAAGAGCAAGTTGATACCTGAAGACCCCTGAAGATGAAGTAAAGACTGAAGGATGAAGTTGACACTTCTAAGTGATTGAGATTGATTCTGAAGTGCTGAAGCTTGAAGAACAAAGGGAGTTGATACTTACTTTGATACCTGGAGATCCTGAAGGAGCCAAGTTGGTACTTATGATTGATAGTGAAGCCTGAAGGTGGAGCTGAGCAAGAAGCTGAAGCTTAGAGGAGAAGATAAGTTGACACTTATGTTGAAGGGTTGAAACCTGGAAAAGCAATTGATATTTGTCAAGAGTGATTGAAGTCTGAAGACTGAGTTGTTGTTGGAAGAGCTGAAGCTTGAAGTTGAGAGAGGAGTTGATCTGCTTTCATCTTTTTCTTTTTCTGTATTGATGTGTTTTGTTTGACTTGCTTGATGCATTAGAATAAGTCCATATCTAGAATAAGTAGAATCTAGGAGCATGATTGCACTAGAGGTTGAGTTGCTCCCTCTGCTTGTATTGTTACTGTGTGGCTTTGCTTGCGGGTATTCGGTAGAGCCCAGCTCCCTTGCCCATGTGGTTTGTTTCCCTGATGGAATTTCATTTCCTTTCTGTAAGATTATAGTTTACTGTTATTGCTTGATAGCATGATGTTTATATTTCAGTATGATTACTGTTATCCCTTCTGGCTTGAGGTTGAGATGAGCTTGTGGAGGCTGAAGCCCCACACACATTTCCTCCCTCACTTGCATTGCATGCATTTTACTGTTAAGCTGATGCTTTGTCTGTTTTGGTGTATCATTGACATGATCCCTTAGGACTCTCATTTCCTTTGATAAGGAATTGATGATAGAACTTTAGGTTGAAACCTATGCATGACAACTTCTAGGAGTTCCCTGTTCAAACCTCAACCATAGGATGAATCCATGGCATGACAACAGTAGGACTTAATAGTCTCCCTCCTAGTTGGGCCTGTTCTTTTCTCATCTCAAAACAGTTTAAGATACAGTAATCATGAATGATTTCTTTCGTACGTTACGAGCCTTAAGCTATCTGAGAAAGGATTGTGGGAGAGTTTCTTTTCCACAGTCTGGATGTTTAGTATGGTACCCTTTGAGTGACATGCGACGCATTCACTCTCAGGTCATAGTCTCTAGTGCGATTGAAATTGCAAACACAATAAAAAACACTTCTTTCGTGAAAGACAGGAAATAAACCGTAGTTTCCCGAACTACGTGAGCTCTGATCTCTCATGCCTGTTGAGAGTACGTAGGCACGGTACTGATGTATTGGCGAGCTACCTTCCCCTATAACCCGTCATAGGTCGAACTACGTTGACTCTGATTTCTCATTCTCTGATGAGAATACGTAGGCATAAAGTGTGACGCTTTGCCGAGTCATTTTTCTTTTCTTTTAAGCCAGCCTTGATAGGTAGATAGAATAAAACCAACCCGTCCAAGTAAACACAACAAGCGAGGATCCCGTCGAGTACGACGGACGTGAGGGGTGCTAATACCTTCCCCTTGCGTAACCGACTCCCGAATCCAGACAACGGTTGCGACGACCTTGTCTTACCCTTTTTCGTTAGGTTTTTCCGATCGTTTCCTTTCCCGCTCTGAGGGATAAATAACGAAAGGTGGCGACTCTTCTGTTGTGCCGGCACCTTATTTTCGCGCAAGCGACACCATGGTCGGCTATATTAGAGCAGAATGAAGGCATTTGACCAGAAGGTGCGCCCTCGACATTTTCAGGCAAGTGATTTAGTGCTGAAGAGGATCCTCCCGCCACAAACAGATCACAGGGGCAAATGGACTCCCAATTACGAAGGTCCATATGTGGTAAGGAAATTTTTCTCTATAGGAGCCTTATTACAGTCAACTATGGATGGTGAAGATTTTACGTCCCTTGTGAATGCGGACGTAGTCAAAAAATACTTTACTTAAAAGAGACCCGCTGGACATAAAAGAAAGGTCCAGGCAAAAATGGGGCATCCCGGCGAACCATAAAAAGAATATGTTTGGGAAAAAATTAGGGATAAAAAGAAAAATGAATAAACCCGTGAAGTTGAAAACCTGAAAAGGCAACTTTGGCAAAAATGGGTATCCCGGTGGATCGAAAACCCTCAAGGGCGATTCAGGAAAAAGTTAGGGATTTAAAGGCAAACGACTATGGTCCGCATCTGACCCATGAGCACGATTAGATTCTTGGAGGACCCGAGGGTTAATAAGTTAGTCTCTTCAGAAATCGAAACATTGGTGAAGCATCAAGGTCATGCGAGTCATAGTCGAATCGATACATGGTGGTTGTCTGTTTCCACATTGTCGACATTTGTATATCTTTTGCATTTGTACTTTTTACGCGATTTCCTCTTTTCAGGAGTTGCATCTGTTGTAATTAGCCTATTTATAGGCCATTTTAATCAATGAAGTAATTTCCACGAAGAGCTTTCTGTTATTGTTTTTTCTTTTTACTGTTTTGTTTGCGAAAAGACGTTTGATATTTTTGATAAACTTTGCTTACAAAAACTTTTAGGGCTTTGCTAATCATGATTAAAACGATGATTTATTTGAACGATGTCATGGATGGTGACTGGAACAACCATTGTTTCATATCGGACACGTTATTTGTTTGTCACCTACAGGATTCACTCCACCAAGAATTGTTTCCAAGTCAGAAGTGCCTCACCAATGATAGTGTGCACTTATCCCCAGCAGGTTAAGATTGAGATTATTCCCCAGTGGCTAGGCAAGTTCATCCTTATTCCCCGATAGGATATATGTTATTGACTTCTCTCCCTAAGCAGAGGATAATGTCAATTCCCTCGACGAGTAAATATGAAGCGGTAGACATTTGCAACGGAGTCCAATGGTCATCGGTACTTTTCAAAGTAAAAAATTTGGGATAACTTTCTGATGGATGTTATTCTCAATTCCCAACAGATTGGAATTGTCCCCAGTAGAGTTCTATTCAAGAAGGCCGTTAAGGGCTTTTTCTTCAACAAGTTTGCACGCTGTTTCTCTCAGCACCTTTTCTCGGTGGTGGTCCTTTGCATTTGCATTTTGCATAGCATCCTCCCAAACGCGTAGCATTTCCATTTCATATGGAGCATTACGCCATATTCAAACATATCCATTCGAAACATAAGCCAAGTTTGATACCTTTGTCGCCAGACATTTGTCCAGTAGATAACGACATAATTCATGAGCCTTTATGGTACCAGACCCCAGTAAGAATCATCGGTGGATGTCTTCATCTTATCTTTTGCTCCCTAGCAGAATTTGCTTGTTTAAGTTTCTCTTTCCCCAGCAGAGATCTCTTTTCAGGTTGTAAATTGGTCGATTTCACTTCCTGCCTATCTTGGATGTTATCCAAACTTTTAGTTGGTAGTCCATTGTTTTGTGGATGCTATCCCGACTCTTGGTTGGTAGTCCGTTGTTTTGTGGATGTTATCCCGACTTTTGGTCGGTAGTCTTCTTTTGTCCCCCTACGGAGTCGTCATCCCGACTTTTGGTTGGTAGTCTCCTTTCTTGGTGATCCTAACTTTTGGTTAGTAGCTGTTACCCCGACTTTTGGTTGTTTGAGTTTCCTTCATTCCCCGCAGTCGTTATTCTGACTTTTGGTCGATGATCCTAACTTTTAGTTAGCAGCTTTTGTTTCGACTTTTGGTCAATGATACTAAATTTTGGTTAGCCGTTTTTATTGCGAATTTTGGTCGATGATCCTAACTTTTGGTTAACAGTTTTTATTTCGACTTTTGGTCGATGATCCTAACTTTTAGTTAGCAGTTTTTGTTCCGAATTTTGGTCGCTGATCCTAACTTTTGGTTAGCAGTTTTTGTTATGACTTTTGGTCGATGATCCTAACTTTTGGTTAGCAGTTTTTCTTCCGACTTTTGATCGATGATCCTAACTTTTGGTTAGCAGTTTTTGTTTCGACTTTTGGTCGATGATCCTAACTTTTGGTTAGCAGTTTTTGTTCCGACTTTTGGTCGATGATCCTAACTTTTGGTTAGCAGTTTTTATTCCGACTTTTGGTCGATGATCCTAACTTTTGGTTAGCAGTTTTTGTTCCGACTTTTGGTCGATGATCCTAACATTTGGTTAGCAGTTTTTGTTCTGAATTTTGGTCGATGATCCTAACATTTGGTTAGCAGTTTTTGTTCTGACTTTTGGTCGATTATCCTAACTTTTGGTTAAGAGTTTTTGTTCCGACTTTTGGTCGATGATCATAAATTTTTGTTAGCAGTTTTTGTTCCGACTTTTGGTCGATGATCCTAACATTTGGTTAGCAGTTTTTATTCTGACTTTTGGTCGATGATCCTAACTTTTGATTAGCAATTTTTATTCCGAATTTTGGTCGATGATCCTAACTTTTGGTTAGCAACTTTTATTTTGAATTTTGGTCGATGATCCTAACTTTTGGTTAGGAGTTTTTGTTCTGACTTTTGGTCGATGATCATAACTCTTGGTTAATAGTCTCTTCTTCACAACACTCGGTTATAATTCTCTGGGTGATCCTAACTTTTTGTTAGTAGCTTTTCCTCATAATCTTCATTTACAAGTCCCTGGAAATCCTGACTTTTCGTTAGTATCCCTTGTTATCATTTTGATCAGTTACTGTTTTGGTCATCCCAACTCTTGGTTGGTACCCGTTGTTTTTTTTAAGTCGACTTTCGGCTGGCAAGCTCTTTAGTGTACCATCCCGCAGGTTGCAAATTTCTAGGTTCTTTTGTATTCAATCACCTTTTACCTTGAATGTTTGAAAGCGGTTGCTTTTCATACCTTTAGGTCCATGCCGTTTGAATAAGGGCAGTTGTTGCACCCCAAAATTTGCCCAACCTTTTCTTCTATCTTGGCTTATGATTCATAGCATCTTGCATTAGCCATAACTTTGGGTGTAGACAGGGGATCAATACATCTCATTCTTACTCACGGGAGGAGTTTCATCTTTGAAGTTCACACAAGGATACATCTCCATATCACAACATCACTTGGGACATCATACAAGGGAATCTTGGTCTTCCATCTTTGGTTCTCAAGCTAGAGTTTGAGAATATGATGTCTTCATGAGCAAGATTTTTGAGTCTTCATCATCATTTCTCTTCACCAATCATCTTTGTTTAAGGGGTTCTTCAATCTACCCAGAGGAAATGTGGTTTCAAGCTTGGGACATTTTCTCCTATCTTCATGGCTTGATACTAGGGTTTCACATATAATCAGTCTAGGCTTATTTCTTTGAGAAAGACTTGATCCCTTGATCCTTCATATGTCCTGTGGCCCTTAAGGGTGGAGGATTGATCATCAATTTCAACCAGGAGAACTTCAATTGGTCAGTCAATTACAAATCAAGTGAATTTGGGGAAAAGTCAATTGTGCAAAGGAAAAAGTCAACTCCTGACTTTTTGAGGTCAAGATCAGGTTCTTCATGTTCAACATGCCCAATGGATGAAAATTGATCAAGAAATGTCAAAGGGATCATGAATAATCAAGAAGTTTCAAACTTTCCATTTTTGGAAAATTAGGGTTTTAGAAACTTTCCATTTATGGACAGTTTCATGTTTGAATCAATCATTTTCAAGGCCATTTTCATTCATGATCAAGGATCCAAATGAAGTATTGGCCAACATCAAAGTTGTTCCCCATACTATGATCTTTCTTTTGAGTACCACTTCATCATCATGTGATGTTTAGAGCTCAAGTTATGATGTTCAAAATTTAGGGTTTTCAAAGACATCAAATTTAGCAAGTTTGGGCAGATTTTTGAACCATGTTTCTAAGGCAATTTTCATCAACATGAAAGTTATAGATCATGTTCCATGATTTTCATCCATTACTAGAACTTTCTCATGGGATTAATGAAGCTCAAGTTATGTGGATTCAAAGTTGGGGTCCCAATTATGTCAAAACTCATAACTTAGAATCTTTCTAAGTTATTTCAAGGCAGATTTTATGGCATGGTTTTCAAGCTTGATTTTCATTATCTTCCAAGGTTCAAATCAAGTTTCCATCAACATGAGAAGTGTTCCTCATCATTTTAACTTTCATTTGAGCCCAAGAGGAATCAAAATTCAGCAAGCTATGATGGCTCAAAGTAGATGATTTAGGAAGTTAATTCAAAGCATGATTCATGGATGTCTTGGTATGTTTCTCAACCTGATCTTACAGCACAATTGCCTCATCTCAGATTCTTGCGCATGAACCTCATTCCGCACCACCAAGCATTTCCAATTTCATCCAAGCATGCCCTTTGTATCGCTTGTACCATTTGGAGTGTTTTTTGTCAAAAGAGGAAGAAAACAAAAACATCACCTTGTGCACCAAGTGTGATCTTCATTCTTTGATCCCTTGCAGCCACTCAATAAAAGGACATGTCATCCACATCAGCCATAATGCCCTAATTCGTACCATGATGCATCATCCACCCTCCATCTTAATCTCTCTCTAATCTGCAGAATTGGTTACCACGAGTTTAACCACAATAGAAAGTCTTTTAACCTCCCCAAAACTTCATATTTAAGCCAAGAAGCAAAACCCTAGCTGAGGGGAAGCCTCCATTTGAAAGAAAATTAGAACTTAGCTCTTTTCTCTCTCTTTGAAATTTTCTTTGAATCTCTCTTCTCTTTGAGCTTTCCACCCAATCCCACCTCAAACTCTCTTCCTCACAACATTCTCTACCTTCTGTTTGCAAGAAAAACCTTCTGCAAACATCAATATCACCATCTTCTCAAACTTGGATAAGGATTTAACGGAATATTTTAGGGTTTCTAAGCTCGGCTTAAGGTCCTATAAGCACAAGGGAAGCAACCTGCATCTCTTAGAACCTCCAAAACAGATTTTGAAGGAGCAGTGGACGTACTCCACTTGGTAATTTTCAGAACCATTTCCTCTCATTCTAGACACATGCTAGGTGCGTACTGTGTACATCTTAAGTCCTATTCAAGTAGGTTATGATTACATAACTTTCTGTGCCATTTTTGTTGAGTTTCAGTTTGTGATGTTCAAACTTTTTTCTCTCGATTCATCGTGTAAACATGTTTGTTTTTGAAATTTAAGGTTGGATTTGAGATCTATATGGAATTCAGAGTAGAGGGCTGGTCTTATTTTCCATTTCTGGAGAGTTTTGGCTTAGCTCCGGCGAGGTTTAGCTGAAGAAGACGATCGGAACTAGGGTTTCGGCGTCTGAGGGTGAGGGACAAGCTGAGGTGTCCTTGGCACCCTTTTTTTGAATTTGAATTCTTTGAGGTGTCTTATTTTCATTCGCTTGTGTGGGTGACTGTGTCATAGCCGGCGCCGATTTTCGCAGTAGCGACAGCAAATCGGTGCCGGCTATGACAGAAGAGTCGCCACCGTGCGTTATTTATCCCACAAGAGGGAAAGGAAACGCTCAGAGTAAACCTAACGCAAAGAGGGAAAGGAATGGTCATCGCAACCAAATCTTGGATTCGGGAGTCGGTTACGCAAGGGGAAGGTATTAGCACCCCTCACGTCCGTCGTACTCGACGGGATCCACGCTTGTTTTCTATCTAAGGGTGTGTTATTCTATCTACTCTATAGGTCTGGGTTAAAAAGAAAATAAAATGACTCGGCAAAGTATCACACTTTATGCCTACATATTCCCGTCTGGAACGAGAAATCATAGTCAACGTAGTTCGCCTACCTACGAGAAAGGAGGGGAAGGTTGCTCGCTAGGATATCGCATCCTATGCCTACGTACTTTCATACAACATGAAAGATCAGAGCAAACGTAGTTCGAGCTACGGAGGACACAAGCTTGTCTGACAGTTTTTATCTCCTTCTGAAAAGGGTTTTCCTGATTAAAGGTCCAAGAGGACAAAAGCAGAGTTTGAATGTTTGTTTGAGTTTTTTACGAAAGAAATGTTTTTTAGTCTGTTTGTAACTTGTACTGTACTAAAGACTTGTGATCTAAGAGTGACTACGTCGCATGTCACCCTAAGGGTACCATACTAAGTAGCCAGATTACTGAAGAGTGACCCTCCAGCAACCTTTCCTCAAATAGCTTAAGGCTCGTAACGTACAACACGCGTTATCCTTATTACTGTGTTTTTGAATTGTTTTGAGATGAGAAGAGAAAAACGCTCTAAAAAGCCTATGGTTGAAAGGGAAACTAGCCTAATGTTATCATGCATGGGTCAAAACCTAATGTCTGTCATAATTTCCTCTTGCATAGAGGAAATCAGAGATCCTAGGGGATAAACAGCAAAAGACAGCAAGCAATTACAGTAAACAGTAAAATGCATGCAATGCAGCAATATAAGAGAGGCAGGGGAGAAGACAATAGGCAAGAGGAGACAAGCTCCACCTCCAACCTAAGGGTAATCAACATAAGCAAACAAACAATACAGAGAAAAACAAAAGACACAGAGGAGGCAGCCTAAGCAGCAGTACCAAACTCCTACAGCAAACAGCAACAACAGCTTTAAACAGCAAAGTTGGAAAGACAACAAAGTTGACAGCAAAGGCTTCATCTTCAATCAAGCTTCTATCTTCAAGCTTCGACAAGCACACTCCAAGAGGAGGATTAAACATCAAGATCAAGTTATAATGTTAAGAAACTTAATGACAACCAAAGGGAATCACTAAGAACTCAACATTGCAAATGAAAGGTATCCTCAAAGTTCTACTCACTTGGACATACCACTCATCCCTCCTAAGGAGAGATGGAGCTTCCCAAGAAGGACTTTATGTAATTGGATGGAATAGAGGCAAACAATGCACTCTATGTTTGAAGAAAGAATCAAAACTAATTCTAAGGCACTTCCTAAAACCCTAATTTCCTAAGCTCCTAAAAAAGCTCCACAAGAGGAAAAAACCTTCAACTCCAAGCTCCAATCTTCAATCCCAATCATCTTCAATTAAGTCCAGAAGACCTCCCAAAAAGGATTCCAAGCCAAGCAAGCTCCAAAGTCACCAACCAAGCCAAACAAGCAAAGGTACTCAAGAGAGAACAACACAAACACAAGCAATTTGAAAAATTCAACAAAAATAGCAAACAAAATTATAAAATTCTAATTAAATTCCTGGGGGAACATACATGTTTCAACAGCCTAGGTTTAAAATATTAAATCCTAATTCAACTTCTAAGTTACCTAAATAATTTCTAGATTGAAGTGTATCAAGGTGATCCATAAGTTGGGAAGGCTCTAATCTCAACAACTAAAACAGAACCTAAATATGTTTTAAAATTCTAATAAAAATCCTGAGGGAACATGAATATCTACCATAAAACATACTAAAAAATCAAAGCTAAATTCATCACCAATAGGAAGAACAAAATTATACAAAACGGATGGTCAAATAGGCAACACAATGGACGTTAGCACAAAAGAAAAATCATAACTAATTCAAATTAAATCCTAAAAATGTAAAATCAACGCCTAAAATTTCTTAAGACATTCAGGAACTACAGAAAAGAAATTTCATAATTTTTTTATGATTTTTACTATTTTTAAACTAATTAAAACAAACAGGAAATAAAACAGAAAATAAAAAAAGAAAATAAAAAAAATAAAATGGAAATGGAAATTGCAACCTAATGAAAATACAAAGCAGGAAAATGAAAACTGCATGGGGAAGGATCGAACTGGCGCACTTCAGGCCTCCTGGCAGGCCAAAACGACGCCGCTTGGCGTGATGACACGTGGCGCGCGCATGTTCATCTTCTCCAATGGAATTTTTTAGCATGATGAATAGTAACCCGCAGCCATGGATGTGATGATTTCCGGCAACTTCGAACAACCATAACTCTCTCAATTCTTATCCGTTTTGCACGTTTTTTGGACCGAAATCGAAGGATTTTTTGCAAGGATTCCAAATATCTCATCCAAAATTATTAATAATGCAAGATCAAAGAGAAATGAAGCAAACAAAGTTTGGCACCAAAACCTCAAGTTCATCAAAACCTCTCCAAATTAATTCTAAACTCAACCTTATGTCATGGAGGTTAAAGATCAAGCAAAAACTAAGCCGAATCATGCCAAAACAGTCCATATAAAATCTCGCAAATTTGGAGCTCCAAATTTCGAACGTCATAAACATCAACAATTATAATCCAGAAACGATCTACATGCTTCAAGGAGTGCAAAGAAACGAAAATGGCAAAGAATCATCAAGTATTAAGAGAGATATGGTGAAATTCAAGTACCTAGTGGAGAACTTCCACTGAGCCTTTAATCCTTGATGAAGCTTCACGAAACTCTCCAGAATCGTTCAATGATCTTCAATAAAGCTTTCTCAATTCACAATTTGGTCTGAAACAATCTAGATCTTGGAATTCAATTTTTGAGTGTTCTTCACTTTTTCAAGCTTGTTCTTGATCAATTCTGCTCCAATTTCCAGAACTAATGACTTGTGAAGGTTAGAAATCTTATATACAATGGATATGGATCAAGAGAAAGCCCAATCCTTGCCCCTAGGCCCAAAATGAATTTTCAAAATTTCACCACTTTTTGCTCTTGAAGGTACACGAAAATGGCAATGCAATGGCTCCAAGATGATTCAATTCAACTAATAACAGCATGTGGAATGTGAATGGCTGAGATTTGCTCCTTGTATTTGATCCAATGGCTATTTTTGATTATGTAACTTCATGGTGAAGTAATCAAAATGACAACTCCCAAAACTTGGCCTATGCTCAAAATTCTGCCAATGCCAATGTTCTTAGAATGTGCTTTCCATTAAAAAACTGTACTCACATGACATGTTTTGGTCCTCTAACTCAAAAAGTCAATTTTCCCTCCTTAATCCATTTGAAAAATTCCCTTTTTAGGCCATTTTAAGTGACTTTTTGCTACAAGCCAAATCAATTCCACATGAACACTTGGTTGCACTTAAAATCCCATTTTAAGCAACTTTCATGTTGAACAAAATTGCATTTGACAAGTGCAAGTTGGAGATTTTGGCCTATGATTGAAAATGACCTATAATCTCACTTTCCCAAAATACCCCTGACTTGTAAACCTCATAACTTGAGTTCTACAAATCAGATGGAAGACTTCTAGTACAATTTAGAAATCTAAGATCATGAGGAACAACTTTCATGTTGGCCAAAAGCTCAGGTGAAACATCTTTCTAGGTCAAAAATAGCTTTGAAGTCAGATGATTTTCACAGACAAATTTCAGTGACCTCTGAGGACTTGTAACTTGTCTGGACCATAACTTGAATTCTATAAATCCAATGGAGGACTTCTAGTACTCAAATTAAAGGTATTGAGATGCTATAAAAGTTTCATGTTGGCCAAAGATCCATTTGAAACTTGTATTTTGACTTATGTGGTCTTGAGGTTAGGCATTAAACAAGGGATTTTACATTGAAACCCTAACTTAGCAACCTCCCACACTCTTGATTCTTCTTGATTTGATCTTGGCACAAAACCAAAAATGTCTCAACATACAATTCCATGAAATCCATGGCCTAAAAGTACGCTTTGAACCTCTTCAATTGCACAGTTGACCTAGGATTGACCCAAATGAAACCCTAATTGCTTGCACCTCAACTGTGGCTCTTGCACTTGAATCAATGACTTGATTAAGCTCCAACATGGCCCTATAGGCACTCCATGAGCTCTATACACATATTCTATTCACAATCCATGCTTTACATCTCACTGATGGTCTTCAATTGATCCTCAAGTTAGGAGAAACTCCACATGAAGGCATTCAAACCTCTTAAGGCCTCAAACCACCTCCTAATGACTTGGATGACTTCTCAAGCTTGGCTAAGACCTCTTGCTAGGCTTATCTTGACAAAAACACACTTGATCCCCTGTTGGATGAATGATGTTATGATATGCAAATGATATAGCTATGCAAATGATAATGCAATGAAACATAAACCAGTTAAAGAAAAAAGTTGGGCAAATTTTGGGGTGCAACAGACTGGATGCCACCTTAATTAATGAGGTCTGCGTGGCATCTGAGTGTGTTGGATGTTTGAGTTGGGTTTGGTCTCTTTGTGTTATTCACACCCCCATTTATAGGCCCATGCGTGTTTTGTACATGATTCCAGTTTGTTTAATTTTGCTGATACACCCCATTTGTCTTGCTTTTCTTTTACTATTTTCTTGTTTTAATTTATTTTTAATAGTAAAAACCATTTTAAATATCCTAAAAAATTAGTTTCTGATCAATTGATATGTTGAGATATTTTTCACAATTTTTATCTTATTTTTCATTTTATTTTATTATTTTTAATCAATTTATTTTATGAAGTGGTTTTCTTGCTTGCTCTTGTGAATTTAGCTTGATGTTTGACATCCTTTGAGTACCTCCTTAAACCATCTTTCCTCTCACACTTGGGTGCTTGATTGAGGACTCTTTAAGGGTGGTTTTGAAGTCTTGTTGATCCTTTCTTGGCTTTTTTTCATTTGATTTTGTTTGACCCTCGATGTGTGCTCGATAAGTTGAGTGCCTTGCTTTGTTTGATGCAATTGGTGATGCTTTGATGCAATTCATGTTATGATCTTTTGCACACTAATTTTATATGGACTTAACTTAAGTTTGGAATTTTATTTGGATTTTATTTGGACTTGTTTCTATTTTTGGTTGATGCCTCAAAACCTTGTTGTTTTAACTATGTGTGTGTGCTTGTCTTGACCTAATTTTTAAGGTGTGATCTTGTGTGATCCCATGAGTGCTTGTTGAGTCTTGTTTGCTTTTCATAACATGCTAGAGGTTCTGATTTTCATGATTAAGTGTCCATTGAATGTTTGTTTCATCTCATGTTCTTTGTATGATCATGTATTCCTTCCGTGGTTGACTTGTGAGATGTTTGCATGACTTTGGTGCTTCAACTTGAGTGTGATTCTTCTTGATCTTTTTTGATAATTTGGTTTTGAACTTGATGCATATTGTTTGACTTTGCTTCTGACCTTGATGAGTGGATACTTGATCTTGATGTATTTGTGGCATGTGTCTTACTTTGAGAATGATGTGAATATTTGAACTTCTTTGGAGTTGTCTTTGGATGTTTTCATATGAATGATCATGATTGAATGCTTGATTTTAATAATCATGATGTAGTTGCTGCCCCACTCTATCTCTCCCCTCTTTTGTTTGTGGTTCAATGTTTGACATCATTCTTCTTAAGATGTTTAAGGCATGTGATCTTGTATGGTTGCCTTGTTTGCCTTGGTGTTATCACTTTCATTTTGTTTTGAGTTTATGATATGTGTGTGTCATTGATGTGTGTCTCATGTTTTCATATTCATTGTTGTTGGTGTTTATGCTTCCCTCATCTCCTTTCATCTTTCATGACTTGTTTAAGTCTTTCTTTCTACTTTCATTTGTGATTGATTAGTGATGTGTTTACTTGTATTTGCTCACATGATCCCTTAGGATTCCTAGTCCCTTTGTTTAAGATGGGAGTAGGAAAGACATTAGGCTTTCAATTCTTTGTATGATAACATTAGGTAGACTCCCCTTTCATCCCAACTTTAGGACCACTTTGCATGACAACATTAGGGTTCTCAGCTCCCTTTAGTGTCCTTGTGTCTTCTTTTCTCATCTCAAACTCCTCTAAGATACTTAATAAAAAATGACAAATGTTGCACGCTACGAGCCTTAAGTACATGAGAAATGATAAGTGGGGAGGTCTCTCTTCACGTGTCTAGAGTGTTTAGCGTATGCCCTTTGGGCGATATGCGACACATTTGCTCTTGTATCATAGTCTTTAGTACAACGTGAGTCTCAAATCAATTCAATCCACTTCTTCTAAAACTCACAAACAAATTTCAAACCTTCTCATCCTTCGGGATTGTTTCAAGCTTCATTTTCAGAAAGAGTACGTTACTTTTCCGTTCTATCGCAAACAGGCATCGTCCCTAACTGCTGGAATGGAAGCTTAGCGTCACTCATAAAAAATACTTAACCAACCTTGTCCCGTAGTTACCCATACTAAATTTGCTCAGATTTCTCATACCAGATGAGGATACATAGGCACAAGACGGTGATGTCTTGGCGAGTAACCTTCCCTCCATCACCCGTAGTTTCTCGAACTACGTTGACTCTGACTTTCCCATTGCACAAGGGAATATGTAGGCATAGGGCGGCGATGTTCTATCGATTCTATTCTTTCTTTCCACCCCCGTTTAGCAGTAGCTTTTAGATAGCTTTCACCCATAAATTAGACAACAAGTATGGATCTCGTTGAGTACAATGGACGTGAGGGGTGCTCATACCTTCCCCTTACATAACTGACTCTCGAACCCAATATTTGGTTGCGATGACCTTGTCTTCTCCGTTCTTTTAGGTTTTCTTCAACCGTTTCCTTTCCCTCTCTTTGGGATAAATAACGTTTGGTGGCGACTCTTCTGTTTTTCCGCCGGGTGTTTTTCGCAGTTACGACACTTACCCTTGCTGACTTATTGCGACTCTTGATCATGAACCTAAAAGCCATATAAGTTAGGTAATTAATGTATAAGATTGTAAAGCAATTGAAATCGGAGGATATAATTGACATTTTCTATGCATATATATCAATTAATGTAGTAGTACCTGTTTTTTTGATGCAGCTGACTCGGTTTTCCGCATAATCCCCTTATCTTTTGATTTGGATTTTGTAGGAGTCTAAGATCATCATGTAAATAAATGGTACGTAAATGTAAGAATAACTTACATGTATGGGTCGTAAAACATTTGAATACTACAAGATTCACAATGGTGTTCAACCTACCTCATCATCTATGAAAATGAGATTTGACGGCCATGCAACATACGATTCTATTATGTCTCCTACCAATGTTGCATCCGAAACATCGTCTGGTATAGGAAATAATGCACCCCCCTCTAAAGCAATATCAACCGATACTTTCAAAAATCCAGCAGGGAGCGGTTTATGGTGAAGTAAGTCGCCCAAAGTGTTATGCACTTTTCCCTTGCCAACCATGCGATAAGTTGGTGACGATAAATAGAGTCGACAAGGTGAAATGCCCTAAACCAATAATGAATATGATTAATGTGTCAATTAAGAAAATTGTGTTAAATTAATTTTAATGTAATATATATAATTACCTCGAGAAGCTTCTGCTGAAAATTACAATTGATACTATCTTTGTACTAGTATCTTTACACTCTGGACAACGCCTTTTTGACATGTATCTCTCTTTGTCCTTTTGCAATTCACGAATTTGAGCTTTCAATTCCTCCAACGACTCCATCACTTATTTATTAATAGGATTTTTATTCTTTGGCTACTTATACAATTTTGTTGGAGTGACACCAAATCCCTTACCCCTCACACAACCAGAATACTCAGGAATTTTAAAACTCGACTCAGTACGCTCTTGCATTCATCGTCCTCAGCTGCAGTTATAGTCTGGCATAGACTCTCCTGAAATATAGATAAAAGCATAAATATATTATACACATTTGAGTTAATGACAGAACTAATGTTGTACTTACACATTGCTCAAATACTTGTTGAACTTCTTCTTGAACGACTCCATCTCTACCCACATGGGCAGCCTTCCATAAAACATGGTCCGGAAGAGATGTTGCGTCACTTTTCTCCTGTTTTAACTACACAATAAGACAGATAATAAGCTTCACTTTTCTCGTATTCTAACTATACCATATTAAAGCATTTATATATACTTACTATTTTTTGTTGTAAGCGTGCATATCCCAAACTCCCTTTTTTGTATGGATACGCGGGTTTTGATGCTCGTTGCCGATTTACGTCACCCACAGCCTGAAAAACAAGTTTAAGTCATATCATAACTCATGTGGAAGAAGTATATATATTATACATTGTTCATAATAAGTTATAATTACATGGAATTCTTGGGTTCTTCGCTTGGCAACAAATGTTTCCCATTCTTCAATTGAAATCATATCAGCATACTTCTTTAGACACTCTGATTCGACAAATTTTCCATCAGAATCCTTAAGAAACTTGTTCGTTAAAAATGCTCTAAATCCTCTTAGTCGTTTTCCGGCCAATAAAAGACAATATTTTTTCTGATCGTCATCAATATTAAAAGACCTCTGCAAACAATATTGTCTTTTATAAGTAATTTAAAGACATGACCGTTGACATAATTAAAAAATATCAGATATTATACTTGTATCTCGCACCATATTTTTTCTTTAGCCGGTTTTAACGAAGGAATTCTCCAACTATTGCAAGTGATTGAAATTTGCGAACAAACAAGTGCCCCAATGTAACTTGTCAACATCACACCGTTAGGCTCAATTAATTGGTTTGTTTCATTCCAATGCACATCATACTTTATACCTTTATCTCTCACAAGAATGATTTCTTTCATAATCGTTATTCCTCTTGTAATATCTCCTTCCACGTCTTGTGTTGATTCGTTTCCATCATGTTTAAAAGTATCATGTGATTTCTCTTTGTTGGTAGCCATAATACCTGTAATTCAGAAAAACCAAATTATGAAATAAATGACAAAAATATATATGAAAACAAAAACATATAAATAAGAAAAACATATATATAGTTTTATTGAATGACATAACATATAATTTTATTGAATGATATAATATGTAATTTTACAAGTACCTTTGTCACTAACATCTCTTTCTTTTCTTTGTTGGAATGTGATCTCCAATGTTAACATCACCCTTCTCAATATAAGGCTCATCTTCGTTATCATCGATTACTTTATTGGAAAAAAGAACTATAGACCATTTCGTACTTGTTGGATCAGTGACATAGAACACTTGTTTAGCTTGCGTGGCTAGAATAAAAGGCTCATCTTTGTACCCCACCTTATTAAGATCCACTTGCAAAAGTCCTGACTTATCCATTCGTATGCCACTATTATTTTCAACCCACTTGCATCCAAAGATAGGAATCTGAAACTTCTCATAATCAAACACCCAAATGCGCTCGATAACCCCAAAATATGACAAATTTTCATATTTGGGGTTTAAGTCCTTCACACTTGAAATGTGCATTGCTTCAGCAAGCACGGTGACACCACTATTTTGCATTGTACTTTTATCATCTTGCTCTTAGGTATAAAATATGTATCCATTAATTGCGTATGCGCTATAACAAAACACATGCAAACTTGGACCATATGCTAAACATCTCAACCTTTCTGTTATTGAAGCGAGATCAGAATAAAACTTTGAAAATATATGATCCTTGAACCATTTTATAAAACTTCAATTGTGCTCACGTACTATCCAATTTTCATTTCTATTCAGATTTAAACATCGGAGAACATCCTTGTGCATTTCAACATACGGCTCAACCTCAATGTCATTGTGCAGAACATACAAATGCACTTGCTCCCGTTCATCCCTTGAAACTGTCACAACTTTATTTCCAATTAACTGTTTTCCTACTATTTTTTCAACAACATGAGATTTTAAGACGACAATGGATTGAACATTGGACAAATTTTCAGTACAAAACACAATCGCTTCTTCAACAATGTATCGTTCAACAATACATCCCTCTGGTCGACTTCGGTTTTTCACATACCCTTTCAATATTTCCATATAACTTTCAACTGGGTACATCCGTCTCATATAAGCTGGTCCACACAATTGTGTCTCTTTCACAAGATGAACAACTAGATGTACCATTATGTCAAAAAATGATGGAGGAAAATACATTTCAAGCTCACACAAAGTAATAACTATTTCTTTTTGCAATGTTGGTAAGATCGCAGGATCGATCACCTTACTACAAATTGACCTGAAGAAAAAACAAAATTTAGTTATTGCGCTTCTCACTTTTTCTGGAAAAATAGAACGTATACCTATTGGTAGAAAGTGTTCCATTATAACATGGCAATCATGTGTCTTTAAACTCTTTAACTTGAGGTCTTTCATAGAAACAAGTCTTCTAACATCTGAAGAGTATCCTTCTGGAACTTTAACTTCACTTAGAAACTTACACAATATATTTTTCTCCTTTCTAGATAAAGTGTAAGCAGCAAGTGTTAGATATGTTCGATTTCCTTTCTTCAAGGGACCAAATTCATTTCTTATTCCCATCGCTACCAAGTCCTTTCTTGCTTTAAGGAAATCCTTAGACTTTCCTTGTATATTGACTAACGTACCAATAACACTTTCAAATACATTTTTTGAATATGCATAACATTAAGAAAATGTCTTACATACAACGACTTCCAATACGGCAATTCAAAAAAAATTGACCACTTCTTCCACCCACGCGTGACAAGCGTATGAGCAAAAGGCTTACCAAACTTAGTACTCACATCTTTCACCTTTTCAAAAATTTGTTCACTTGTCAATGTAGGTGGAGCTCGACCTTGTTCGGAATTTCCATTGAATGCTTTTCTCCACCCACGGTAGTGATGATTAGAATTTAAGAATCTACGATGACCAAGAAATACATTCTTCTGACCAAATTCCAATCGCTTCCAATCTGTGTTTTCTTCACATATAGGACACACACATTGACCTTTAATGTTATACCCCGATAGATTTTCGTATGCTGAAAAATCATTAATTGTGCTAAACGACATCGCCCTCAAATTTAAACTTTCTTTCATACATCCATCATAAACCTCCACACCGTTCTCCCACAAACTCTTTAAGTCTTCGATTAAAGGTGTCAAGTATACGTCTATGTCATTCCCTGGTTGTTTAGGACCAGAAATTAACATAGATAACATCATGTACTTACACTTCATACAAAGCCATGGAGGTAGGTTATAAATCATAATAATTACAGGCCATGTGGAATGTGAGATACTTTGTCGACCATGCAGATTCATTCCATCAGTTGATAATGCCAAGAGAAGGTTTCTAGCTTCTTATCCAAAATCAGGATACTCATTATCAATTTTCATCCATTGTGGTGAATCTGCCGGATGTCGATACTTCCCATCTATAATTCTATCATCGGTATGCCAAGTCAAGTGTTTTGCATCTGTTTCACTATGAAACATGCGTCTAAATCTCGGAATTATAGGAAAATACCATAAGACTTTTGCTGGTGACAACTTCTTCTTATACCGAGATACACCGCATTTAGGACACTCGTTTAATGATGCATATTCATTTCGAAACAAAATGCAATCATTTGGATAAGCATGTATATTTTCATAGCTCATGCCAATAGAGCATAACATCTTTTTAGCTTCATAGGTTCGATTGGGAAGGACCTTATCCTCCATAAGCATCTCTTTCATAAGGGCTAATAACTCTGTGAAACTTTTATCCAACCATCCATTACCCACCTTTAAGTTGTACAACTTTAATACCGCATACAATCTTGTGAAAGTAGTGCAACCTTTATACAACAGTTTCTCTGCATCGCTTACCAACCTCTCAAACATCTTGGGACAATCCTGAAGATCTTCTTCAAGTGCTTCTGCAATCTCTTCGACTCGATGGCAATCATATGCATCTCTGCCATTGTCATTTGAAGCATAGGTTGTATTATCCCCTGGTTCAACATTCTCGTTACTTATCTCATCATGTAATGTCCAACATGTATAACTTTGATCAATTCCATGTCTCTTTAAATGAGATTCCAACTGAACTGCGTCAATCTGACGCCCATAACAACAACCTAAGCAAGGACATGTGATCATACTGAGGTCTTTGGCGTGTTCAACATCAAACTTAATGAATTTTGATACCCCATTATCGTACTCTTTTAACAATCGATTGGAAGACATCCATTTTTGTCCATACTAATTATGTAGGCTAAACTTAACTAAGAAAGCTAAACAAAAACAGCGAATACCTGTAGCACCTATAGAGAAATCACCAACTTCTAGAACTACACAGTAGGATTCTTGGAAATGATCATAATCTTGCTCTTCACAGATAACCCCTATAACAAATTCACTAAGTTAGTATTTGTACCTAATATAACCACTTTATCACTTAAGTTCAAGAAATTACTCAACAAAATCACAATATTCAACAAGTAATTCGCGAATATTCAAACATCAACAATATTCAAGAACATCAACAACATTCAACAATTAATTCAAGTTTCCATCAACAACATCAACATCATTAACATCAACACTAACAACATCAACAACAATATTATCGTTACTTAATTCAAGTTTCCATCAATAACAAAAACATTAACATATATACAAAATTAACTTACAAATTTATTTCATGTTTTCACCAACAACATCAACATCATCATCAACAACATCAACACTAACAATATCAACAATAACATTCTCGTTACAACATCATCAACATCAACAACATCAAGAAGAAGAACAACAACATTAACATATACATTTACATCAAGAACAAAAAAACTTCAATATTGACATATACATTTACATCAAGAATAAAAAAATTTCAATATTAACTTCATTAAAATAAGTTCTCAAGCCACACTATGAATTGTAAAAGTAACATTTTAAAAAAACTTCAATACCTTGAAAATGGTGGAATGAACGGACAGAGGAGGTGGTGGCGGATGGAGGGAGTATGACAGTCGGCAGAAATGACGAAGACGGCGGACTGGTCGGACAGACGGAGGCAATATGGCGGTGCATCGGGCAGAAGTGGTCGAACGAAGGGAGTAGGGGTTATCGCAAGTGGGAAAGAAATAGTTTAAACACGACTACTTCTGTTTCTGAATATGCTGAGTTGTATTAAATTTATGATATTAAAACATATAGCAGCGCCTTTGCATGCACCTTTAGCAGCGCTTTATAAAAGCGCTCTCTAAGGTCTGCCTTATGCAGGACCTATAGCAGCGTTTTTATAAAAGTGCTTTCGTAGGTACCCCATTTAGCAACGCTTTACAAAAAGCGCTTTCTTTTATAATACAAAACTGCCACCTTTAACAGCGCTTTTAGAAAGCGCTTTCGTAGGTTACCCATATAGCAGCGCTTTCTTAGGTCACCCATATAGCATTTCTTTCTCAAAGCACTTTCGTAGGTCCCCCATTTAGCAGCGCTTTCTCAAAGCGCTTTCGTAGGTCCCCTATTTAGCAAAACTTTTTAGAAAGCGCTTTCTTTTGTAATACAAAACTGCCACCTTTAGCAGCGCTTTTTTAAAAGCGCTTTCTAAAGTCAGCTCTTTTTTTTTTTATTTTTTTCCTTACTTTTTAGCAGCACTTTTATAAAAAGCAATGTCTTTTCTACGCTGCCCAAAATCATTTTTGGCGTAGTGCTTATTCATTTGCATCTTTTCCCTCTGCTTGATCCCTGATTCCTTTCAAGTTGATCAGCTTAAGAGACGCCCTCATATCCTCAGGCTAGATTCCCTTAGATTTTCAACTTAGATAACTTATAGATTAAATCCCCTATTCTCACAAGAGAATTAGACATGATTCATCTATGTAGTCAAGATATAATTCTCCTACCCCTTAACATAGTCAAGAAAGATGTAGAATCTTTTTCGCTTGAGAGAGGTATGTGGCTTACTCATCGATTATAGATCCGAGTTGGAGCCCTTCTCTCAATGTAAATCAAAGACTTCCTTCCTTATGTTTGTGGTGGTTTAAGTCGAGTATTCTTCCTAAGATGACGACTTGTCTCTTCTTCTATAATTAATCAACAAAACTTCTCCCCCTGGAACCTTGACCACAATCAAGAGTTCCTCACCCTTATTGAGGCGAACTACGAATGCTCTGATTCCACTGCCGTTAGGATACGTAGGCACAAGACGCGACTTCTTAACAAGCATACTTAGGAATAACACCTTAGGTCTCCTTTTTCTGTTTCACCCTTAGCGGACAAAATAACGAATAACACAATAAAACATGAAGTTCCTGTAGAGTACTACAAATGCTTAAGATGCTAGCATCTTTCCTAGGTATAACCAACCTCTAAACCTTAGATTCTCTTTTGCTTTGTTTTTGCATTGCATTTAATGGGTTATTCCTTCTTTTTCCCCTCCCTCAGATAAATTAAAGATCGGTGGTGAAAAATGATTTATGATTCAAGTTAATCAATAGCTTGTTATCCAATTCTCACTGCGACAGATCCTCGGCTAGGGTTTTGGTCCCTTAAGGTTAAGGGTGGTAAACCATTGATTCTCAAGTGCCTCTTCATCAATTCACAACCTATAATCTCAAATTATAAGGCCTCAAGCATCTTTAAACTTCATTTTTGGTCAAGGATATCTCAAGGTTTAGTAGCTTGTTCCTCAAGAAAAGTCAAAGGCTCATGTATTTATTTCCATGCCTTCGTCAACAAGTTACCACAAGCTTTGGTCAGTTTAATCAAAGGAAATTCAAGGGAACATTATTTTAGGTTCATATGATCATCTATGTACCTTGAAATCCAATGAAAGTCCTAGATCACAAGTTGATTCAAAGTGGTTTGACTTAAAAAGTCAACATTGGAAGTCAAAGTTCAAAGGATCAGAACTCCTTCAATTCTCAACATTTTTTAATGCATATTTTTTTGTATGACTCTTCTGAACATCCTCTTCAACTTCTTTTTACATGAAAGGATCCAATTATGCTTGGAGGATCATCAAAAGTTTAAAGACATTATATGTCATTTGTGAACTTAGTGAAATTTTGACCTATTTTCAAGTGACATTTCCTCAACTTTTAAGAATCATAACCTCTTCAAATTTCAACATTTGAGCCTGGTCCTTTTTTATACTTACTCTTTGCATTTCCCTCTACAAGTTTGCTTCAATGGTCAAAAGCTAATTGTGCTGGGAAGGCCATGGAATTCATTGATACACTATAGGTCATTTTTAGTTACTTTGGAATTAGAATTTTCATGATCACATTGTTAGATTTTTGTGCCAACATCAACATGCCATGACCTTTGGCTCAAATATCCAAATGCATCCTTTCTTGGCACATTGTGATCTTTATTATGATTTTAACAAGTTGCAAAAGGAATGGAATCAAAAAGCCTCGTGTACAAGATGCCCCATTGAGTTAAACATGGTTACTTGAAGCTGAAGATATCACCATGGTCAGAATTTTGGGATTTACTAATTCTCAATTTCAAGCCAAATTACCACGTGATTTTCACTCTAATCATGTTAAGGGATATGTACCAAGTGAAAACGACCCAAAATAGCCAAGTTTAGCTGCGTTTTGAGTGACTTCATTATCAAGTTTGGTCATGCTTTGCTTGCACATGGAATTCACATGAATTGACATATCTCTCACACATACTGCATCCATTCTCTCTTCCTATAAGAAGAGCAACATATTTGCTTCATTCTCAAGATTGAATAGCCTCCAGAGCCTCTGTTCCACTGACAAATTTTCATCAGAAATTGAGTTATTGTGTTTTGAATTATAGGCTTTTTCAACTCAATTCCTTGACTCCATTAGCACCTTTGGCCTCCTCTAAAGCTTTTGCAACAATTCCCAAGCTCTAAGACTCCATGAAGTTCTATAAACACATCAAGCTTCCTCTATCTCTGATCATTATTTAGACAGGGTAGTTCTGAGTTTCTTTTAGACTCAAACAAGTTACCATGATGTAGTCAATCACTCTTTGATGCTTTCCCCTAACTTATCTGGTTTTGATTGATTGTGTTCTTCATTTAATTTTATTTTTCTTGTTTTAATTTTCCCTGTGTTTTCTCTTTAAATTTCTCTTCTCTCTTTCAATCAATGAGAATGAAGCATGAGGTTAAATTTTCCTTGATGAAACGGTTGCAATGATGATGGTTTCGTGCCTTAACGTTACCATTTAGAAAACTCCAATGAGCATTTCACCGGAGAAGATGAGCGGAGAGGCAAGCAATGACCTAAGTTTGTTTTTATTTTAAATTGGATCTAGTGTGTCTTTTCACTTAAATCCCATTGTGTGTCCTCAGATCTAGATCTGTAAATGCGCATGTTTTTTGCCAGTCAAATTATATTTGATATTCCACGTGTTTAAGTGACCCATCGTCTCTTTTAATTGTGGTCCACCATGTGCCTCAAGATCTGAACCCTCTGAAGCGCTTACATAATCAGAGTTTATCAGATCTAATGGCTGACATTTTTTCTTTTTATTTCCTTTTCTTTTATTTCATTTTTATTTACATTTTCATTTAAAAATTCATATTAAATCCATTTTAATTCTAAAAAATCCCAAAATATTGCCTAAAATTCTTTTTAATTTTTCTTCACCTGATTTTATTTTTGGAGATTTTATTTTTATAATTTTCTATTTTTCTTCGATTTTCTCTTTTTTCCTTTGTTTTAATTGGTTTAAAAATAGTTTTATGTCTATAAAAATTCTAAGAAAAACTTCATCTGCTTTTTATTTTATTTCTGACCTTCTATAATTTTCATGGCCATTTATTTGGTGATTTGGAGGACTTTATGGATTTTCTCTTTTATTTTTCTTTTAAAAATCTTTTTGATGCTTTTTATTGCATATTATTTTTGTTTGACCTATGTTGACTTCTATTAGCCTTGGATCTTGGTTGGTTGAATTATAAGTTTCATCAAACTCAATGGATCTTGGGTGTTAATGGGGTAAAAACCCTAATCCACCAAAATGGATGATTGATTTTGAAGATAACTTGATTTATGCCTTGATCCAATTCGGTTAGGTTTTTTATTTTGTTATCTCCTTCCATCTTCATCCCTTTTTTTCTTTTTCACCTTTCCTCTTGATCAATTGGATGATGTGTATTCCATCTTATTCATGAGATTTGGATTGGTGCTTGATGAACTTTCATCATTTCAAATCTACCATTTGATTGATTATTGATCAATTGATGTACTTTGGATTGATGCATAAGTTTGTCCTAAGTATCATGAAGGGTTGATTGATGTAATACACCAATCTTCCTTGACTTTGAACTTGAACCACCTTGTTTTGACTTTTCCTATATGTTTTAGGAGTATGATCTCTATCATATCTCTAACATGTATGATACATGAAGTGTTATTGGTCGTGTTGCACCCTAAAATTTGCCCAACCTTTGTATCACTTGGTTTATGTTTCATTGCATTAGCATAACATAGTTCTAGCATTTGCATAGCATAACATCCTTCATTTAACAGGGGATCAAGCTTGATAAATGTCAAAAGAAGCCTAGCCAGAGGTATTATTCAAGCTTAAGAAGTTATCAGGGTCATCAGACAGAGGGTTGAGTTCTTGAGAAGTTTGAATGCTTGTATGGGGCTCACCTCCTCACTTGGAGCCAGTTGAAGATCAACAGTGGATTGTGAGGCCTTGTTCAAGAATAGAATGTTTGAGTAGATCTCAGTGAAGTACCTTGAAGGTCATGTTAGAGCTCAATCAAGTTATTTTATCAAGTGCAAGAGCCACAGTTGAAGTGGATGTCACTAGGGTTTCATCTGGTTGATCCTAGGTCAAAATGAGCAATTGAAGAAGATCAAAGCCTACTTCTAGATCATTGAGATCATGAAATGATATGTTGAGGCATATGGGAGATTGTTCCAAGATCAAGTTGAGAAGAATCAAGAGTGGTTGGAGTTGCTAAGTCAGGGTTCCTAGGGTAAAATCCCCTGTTTAGTGCCAAACTTCCAAGCCATATAAATCAAGATGAAAGTTTCATCTCCATTTTCGGCAAACATGAAACTTGTAGATCATGCTCTTAGCTTTAATTTTAGTACTAGAAGTCCTCCATTGGATTTATAAAACTCAAGTTATGGTCCAGACAAGTTACAAGTCCTCAGATGCCTCTGAAATTTGTCTGTGAAAATCATCGGACTTCCAAGCTACTTTTGACCTAGGATGGTGTTTCTCCTAAGCTCTTGGCCAACATGAAAGTTGTTCCTCATGATCTTAGATTTCGAAATTGTATTATAAGTCTTCCATCTAATTTTTAGAACTCAAGTTATGAGGTTTACAATTCAGGGGTATTTTGAGAAAGTGAGATTATAGGCCGTTTTCAATCATAGGTCAAAATCACCAACTTGCACATCTCGAATGCAATTTTGTTCAACATGTAACTTGCTCAAAATATGGTTTTTAGGTCAACCAAGAGCTCATGGTGAATTGGTTTGGCTCATATCAAAGATTGGTTTGAAGTGGCCTTGTAAAGGGAGAAATTCAAAGGCGTTTTTGGTGGGAAATTCAAATAAATTGTTATGTGCACAAAATATGCCAAATGACCACTCAATTTAATCAGAAATGATGATTTAGAAACATTGGAAATTTTAGAATTTTCAATTAACTCATAATTCATGGCGTTTTGACATGTTTCTTCACAAATAAGCAACATCACAAAAAGAAATCACTCACAAAGGCAATTCAAGGCTCTAGCCAAGCTGAATTTATTCAAGGGATTTTGTGTATGATGCTAGAAGCTACCAAAGCAAGCTTGTGAGACAAGTTTGAGTTTACCATAATCAAATTTTTGGAGAAAAATTTTGGAGTTGGATTTTTGGATTGGGCTTAGGCCTTACCTCTAGAAGGTTCTAATATGTTCTATAAATATTCAAAAATGAAATTGGATAGAGGTTGGTGACTCATTGGAGCTAAAGAGAAAGATCACCATTAAAGCTTGAAGAATAAAAATGGAAGAGTGAATTTCTGTTAGAGGTCGTTTCAAGCATAATTGAGGATTCAATCTTCTTCTAACATCATCACTCATTGGATCTGGAACATTTTGGATCAAGAATTTACTTCTTGAATTTTCTCTTAATTTATGTGGTTTCAATGCATTAGAATCATGTGGTTAGGTTCACCTTAAGTTGTAGATGATTTCTGGGTGAAGAATTTGATGTTTAGTGACATTTTAGGATTGAAGTCGTTTTCGGTTGAGATATGGAATTTTTGATTCGTGGATTTTTAGGCTGTTTAATTAGTATATTTGGATTCCTCTCGAAATTTCATGCAAAATCGGTTCAAGAATCATCGCGTTTGGTGTATTATTGAGGGAGATATGGCCACTTAATGTTTGCTGGAAAATGTCCATTTCCGTCCACCATGGGAGGATGCGCACGAAGCTCTTCATGTGCAAAAAATTCAAATCGGAGAAGACGAACACGTGCCGTCCGATTTCCCTGCTTGGTTGACAACTTCCGCACATCCGAGCGCCCTTAGTGTGCCACGTGTCCAGACGCGTATGAGGTTAACCAAGGGAACCTCGGTTCGATTCTCACCATGTGACTTTTTTTTCCCTTTTAATTCTGATTATGTGGTTTTATGCATTAGGCGTATGGGTCTTGGTATTGTGCTACGCGCACCCCCTTCCCTTCAGGCCCAAGCAATTACAACATGAAGTTCCTGCTGTTTACACCCTCTCTTGTCATTTCATTTTTTATTTTCATTTTATTTTTCTGTTTTGATAGCTGTTTGCTTTAATTACGTTAAAAATAGTAAAATCATCAAAAAATTGTGAAATTTTTTTCTGTAGTTCATGAATGTCTTAAGAAATCTTAGGCGTTTATTTTACATTTTTAGGATTTAATTTGAATTAGTTATGATTTTTATTTTGTACTAACGTCCATTATGTTGCATATTTGACCATCTATTTTGTAGAATTTTGTTCTTCCAATTGGTCATGAATTTGGCTTTGATTTTTTAGTATGTTTTAGGGTAGATATTCATGTTCCCTCAGGATTTTTTAAAACATCTTTAGGTTCTGTTTTAGGTGTTGAGATTAGAGCCTTCCCAAACTTGTGGATTACCTTGATACATTTCAATCTAGAATTTATTTAGGTGACATAGACGTTGAATTAGGCTTTAATATTTTAACCCTAGGCTGTTCAAACAATTATGTTTCCCTAGGAATTTAATTAGAATTTTACAACTTTGTTTTCTATTTTTGTTGAATTTTACAAATTGCTTGTGTTTGTGTTGTTCTATCTTTAGTGCCCTTGATTGTTAGGTCTTGTTGGTGACCTTGGAGCTTGAAGTGCTTGGATTCCTTTTTGGGAGGTCTTCTAGACTTGGTGTAGCTGCTGTGGTTTGAAGATTGGGGATTGGAGTTGAAGTTTCCTTTTCTTTTAGGAGTTGTTTTAGGAGCTTAGGAAATTAGGGTTTTAAGAAGAGCCATTAGAGCTAGGTTTGATTTCTTCGTCAAACATAGAATGCATTGTGTGCTTCTATTCTATCCAATGATGTAAAGTCCTCCTAGGGAAACTCCATCTCTCCTTTGTAGGGATGTGTGGTATGCCCATAGTTGAGTAGAACTTTGAGGATGCCCTTCCATTTCAATGTTGGTACTTGATGATTTCCTTTGGTTTTCATTAAGTTTTCAACATTACAACCTTGATCTTGATGATTAATCCTTTGCTTGGAGGGTTCTTGCTAGAGCTTGAAAATGAAGTTTGATGAAGCTTAGAGATGAAGCCAGTCTTGCTGCCAACTTTGCTGTCTTTTCAACTGTGCTGTTCAGAGCTTGCTGTTGCTGTCAGCTGTAGGAGTTTGTTGTTGCTGTTTGGGCTGCCTCCTTTGTATCTTTTGTCTTTCTCTGTGGTGTCTGTTTTCTTGTGTTGATTACCTCTAGGTTTCAGGGGGAGCTTGTCTCCTCTAGCCTATTGTTTTCTCCCTTGCCTCGCTTATACTGTTGCATAGCATGCATTTTACTGTTTACTGTTTACTGCTTGCTTTCTTTTGCTGTTTTCCCCTAGGATCTCTGATTTCCTCTGTGCAAGAGGGAATTATGACAGACATTAGGTTTTGACCCATGCATGATAACTGTAGGTAGATTCCCCTTTCAACCATAGTCTTAGGTTGTCTTTCTTTTCTCATTTAAAAACAATTCAAAAATACAGTAATAAGGTTAATTGAAGTCGTGTGTTACGAGCCTTAAGCTATCCGGGAAAAGGTCGGTGGAGGGTCTCTCTCCAGTAATCTGGATGTAAGTGTGGTACCCTTTAGGTGACATACAAAGCGTTCACTCCTGGGTCATAGTCTCTAGTGCGACTGAGATTGCAAACATCCTAAAAAACAGTTCTTTCGTAAAAAATTCAAACAAACATTCAAACTCTGTTTTTGTCCTCTTGGAGCTTTAATCAGGAAAACCCTTTCTTAAGGAGATAAAAACTGTCAGACAAACTTGTGTCTTCCGTAGCCCGAACTACGTTTGCTCTGATCTTTTATGCCGTATGAAAGTACGTAGGCACGAGATGCGATATCTCGGCGAGCAACCTTCCCCCCTTAACCCGTAGTTAGGCGAACTACATTGAATTTGATTTCTCGTTCCAGACGTGAATGCGTAGGCATAAAGTGCGATACTTTGCCGAGTCATTTTCTTTTCTTTTTTAAACCCAGACCTTTAGAGTAGATAGAATAACACACCCTAGATAGAAAACAAGCGTGGATCCCGTCGAGTACAACGGACATGAGGGGTGCTAATACCTTCCCTTTGCGTAACCGACTCCCGAATCCAGGATTTGGTTGCGATGACCATTCCTTTCCCTCTTTGCGTTAGGTTTACTTTGAGCGTTTCCTTTCCCTCTGTTGGGATAAATAACGCACGGTGGCGACTCTTCTGTCATAGCCGGCGCCGATTATCGCAGTAGCGACAGCTGGCGACTCTGCTGGGGATGTCTGGTTCCCTATGCGAGTCAATCCTAGTGCTTGTTTTCCCGTCTGGGGTTTTGTATGTATTTATTTTTCTGTCTTTACTTTCAGTACTGTATATTTGTTATTGTGTTGTGGGTAGAGGGTTAGTTTGAGAGATAAGCCGAACTTGGGCTTGAGTGCACATAGACTTAGAAGTAGAGAGTAGTGGTTAGCCTGCTTGCTTTGCTTGCAGCAGCTAGCTACGAAATTTACACTCAGACGAGATTCTCTTTGATGGCATCTTGCCTGGCCCTTTGGGCTCGACAGGTTGTTGGATTTGAGGGTTGTCGACTCTGGGAACCTATCATTTGGGATTCGTCTAAGTGAGGCCTCTTCAAGGGATGATGATGCCACACCTTCTGGGTATCGTATCATCACTCTTGAAAGTCTGTGACGCTGATGACCGCATAGGACGTCGTACCTCGTCTGCGAGTTAAGTACATACCTGTGAGAGGGTAGGTGGGTCTTTTTGCAGTAAAACTCTGGCCTCAGAACACCTGGTTTGTCTCTGTCAGTGATAATTGGTTATGAGGGTTCTTTTGTGGTTGGTTTGGTTTGAGGAGAAGATCTATTGGTTCTCAAGTGGCAGTACAGCACAACACAGTTCTTCATCATTGCACTTGATCCCCTGTTTGCATATGCATCTGCATTTTCATGTTTGCATTTTATTAACGTGTATTTATGTTGCAGGTGTGTTTGTTCCCCTCAGATCCTAGTGTTCTTCTTGCTAGACATGGAGTCCATGAAGAGAATAGTTGCTTACAGGTTGCCTTCTCCAGATATCAGTTCCTTATTGCAGTTGGTTGCTCTAACAGATTAGAGAGTGAGGGCAGAGTTTAGAGAGTCTTATGGGAAGCTTCTCAGTTTGTTGTACAGACCTTCGGTGTTTGAGATGACTGGATTGTACACCTTGATGCAGTTTTACGAGCCTCAGTTGAGATGTTTCTTGTTCCCTGATTTTATTCTGGCTCCTACTCTGGAGGAGTATTCTGATATGCTGGGAGTTCCTGTGTTAGATCAGATGCCTTTTGTTCATGAGGATACTGAGCCTGAGTTGGCTAAGCTTGCTGAAATTGTCAGTTTAGATGCTTCTGAGTTCCCCGGAGGTTTGGTTAAGCTGAATGAAGCTTATGGTTTTCATCTTTCTTGCTTGGTTGAGAAGGCTACGCAGTGTGCGAAGGATGGATGTTGGATTGCTTTCAGTGCTATTCTGGCTGTTTGCATTTATGGGATTGTTTTGTTCCCTAACTTGCCTGATTTTGTTGATTCAGATGCTTTCTTTATTCTTGCCTCGAAGAATCCGATGCCTACTCTTTTGGGTGACATTTATCATTTTGTTCACTATAAGAATTAGAAGCGTCGGGGAAAGAATGTTTCTTGCTGTGTACCTCTTCTATCCAGGTGGTTTCAGGGACATCTTCCTAAGAAGGGACCTTTTGTTGATACTATTGGTACTTTGGATTGGTCTTCCAGATTGATGGGATTGTGTGTTGAGAACATTGTTTGGTTCGATCGGAACCAACTCGGAGTGGATATTATATATAGGTGCAGTGGCATTCCGAACATTCCTTTGATTGGACGGAAAGGTTGTATTAACTATAACCCTTCTCTGCTTGTGAGACAGTTTGGCTATGCTTTGAGGGATTCTCCGGTTGAAGACGAGATACAGGAATCTCTGTATCTCACGGGTTTATTAGCTGGAGATGTTTTGGTCAGATTGAGGCGTGCTTGGGGTAATATTCACAGAAGAGGGAAGACATTGCTTGGTAAGAGTGACAGTCGAGCTTATAATCCTTATCGGCTCTGGATCCATGAGAGAGTTAGGACTTCTTTCGTGCCATATTCTGCGGCCGAACCTTTGTATCTTCTGGTGATCGAGGAACCTACTTCAGTAGAGATTGAGAAGTATAACAAGTTGCTGGCTGAGAAGGAAGAGTTGCAAAGAGCAAATGAAGAGTTAGAGAAAGAGATTTTCCAGCTTCGGCATGAGAAGAGTGAGGCAACTTTCACTTTGAAGAAGCAGACTCAGATGATTAATAGGTTGGGTTCAGATTTGACTGAAGAGACCAGTAGGAGAGAGAGGTGGGAGTAGCATTGAATGGTGTTAGTAGTGTGCTTGCTACTAAGAAAGAGCTTCTGAACAAGGCTTATTCTCGACTTTCCAAATGGGAGTTTTTGTGGAATGCCACGCTTACTAGCCGGAAGGAGCGTGAAGATGAGTTGAAGCTGCAGATTTCCCGGTTAGAGGAGCAACTCAGTGCTAAGGATGCGAAGATTGCTGAAGAGGTATCTCTTAGACGTGACGCTGAGTCTAGAGTGAGTAGTATGGTCAAAAAGATTAGGGGTGGTGAATTGAAGGCTGGCTCCAAGAGATGCAGGGTTGATGAGTTTTCTAGCAGAGGAACTTGTGAAGAGGACGCCAAAAAGTTGAGATCCACTGTTGAGCGGCATGCATTACTGATACAGGAGCTAATCTCCAGATTAGGTCATCCGGAGACGTTGAGGAAATTGGAAGATGTCAGGGCACGCCATTTGGCTTGATTTATCTTTGCTTTACTCTTGTTATTTGCATTTGTATTTTGACCATCGCCAGGCTTGTTGGCCGAGGTCTTTTCCAATTGTATTCAGTTGTATCTTTGTACTCTGCCTCTTGGCATTTGTTTATATATGAGGTTTCTGATTCTGCGCTTGCTCACTTGGGACTCCATTGTCGTTATGGCTTCTTCTCCGGAACTAGAATCGGGGGGGAAATTAACCTGTTGCATATTTACACGTGTGCATTTGCATATTCATATTGCATGACATGTACTTTTTTTGAGCTCGAATCTTATCTCCTGCATCTTACAGGTTGTTTCAATATTGACGAACAGAGAACTCATCGGTACGCTACAAGAAGCAACAGTAAGAAGATCATGGATCAGGTACAGTCTGAGATGCAGGAGATCCGGGATAGGTTGGCCCAATTCATGCAGACCACGGAGGCTGTGGCTAAAGGCCAGGAACATCTTCAAACTCTGGTGCAACCGCTGCTGGCGCGAGCGGTTGGTAATACTGAATATAACTCTGCTCGTGTTGAGACTCCTCGCAGGGAGGAAGTGATACCAAATGCTGGTGAGACTGGTACTGGAAACGACAACGGTAATGCTGGTAACAGAAATGCTGATAATGTTAATGGGAACATGGAAACCAACAGGAATGTTGATATCAACGCTGGTTTTGGTGACAACAATCAGGGTCTTGGCTTTGGCAATCGGGATGGTAATGATGGTTTCAATAATCAGGGCTTCGGCAACGGAGGGTTTGGTGATAACAATCAAGGTTATGGTAATAATGGCTACGACAATGCTGGGTTTGGCAATATGAATATTGTCGCTACTGCGAAAATCGAGGCCGGCAATGACAGAAGAGTCGCCACCGTGCGTTATTTATCCCAAGAGAGGGAAAGGAAACGCTCAGAGAAAACCTGACGAAAAGAGGGATAAGATCGGTCATCGCAACCAAATCTCGGGTTCGGGAGTCGATTACGCAAGGGGAAGGTATTAGCACCCCTTACGTCCATCGTACTCGACGGGATCCACGCTTGTTGTCTAGTCTATGGGTGAAAAACAAACTATCTACGGCTGCTAATGCCAAACGGGAGGAACTGAAAAGAACGGAAAGAAACTGACTCGATAGAGCGTCGCCGCTCTATGCCTACGTATTCCCTTGTGCAATGGGAAAGTCAGAGTCAACGTAGTTCGGGAACTACGGGGGGGATTGCTCGCCAAGACATCGCGTCTTGTGCCTACGTATTCTCGTCTGGTACGAGAAATCAGAGCAAAACGTAGTTCAGGCTAACTACGGGTAAACAGGGGTGTTCTCGATCACACGGGGGTGAGAGAAAAGGTTGACGATACTAGCGTGCGCATTCTAGCAGTTAGGTGTATGCTGCTCGACCATTGGAGACTTAGGCGTTACCTGTTTGCGGTAGAACGGACGTAGTATGTCGGGGTTTAAAGGTATGGGATCCTACGGGTTCTAGAACTACGGTCTGGTCTCAATTGCGCTAGGGCAAGAGAAAGGGAAAAATTAGTCGTCAGCGGGGAAGTCTCGATTGCACGGCAACGAGAGAACAGAGAGGTTAGTTATTAATGTGCTCGCTAGAATATCGCATCCTATGCCTACGTACTCTCAACAGGTATGAGAGATCAGAGCAGCCGTAGTTCGGCTAACTACGGAAACGGTCTCGATCGCACGGAAGCGAGAGAAAAGGGAGTCTCGATTGCACAGAGGCAAGAGGGGGGATCTCAATCACCAGGATGCGAGAGAAAGAGAGTTTCGATTGCACAAGGGCGAGGGAAAAGAGGAAGCAGGCCTAACACGCCTAAACGGGAAGGAACTCGGGACACACACAGAAGAACCTAAAGCGTAGGAGCGAATGCGTCGCATATCACCCAAAGGGTGCTATACTAAACACTCTAGGCCATTAAGGGGAAACCCCTCAATCACCCTTTCCTACGTATCTATAGCTTAAAACTCACAATGCTCGGTGGTTGATTACAAGACCTGAATTAGAAAGATGTTACCGAACGGAGTGGTTTCGTTGACCCTTGACGTTGTGCGCAAGCTCCATTCCAATCTCCTCCTCTTTTGGTCCTTGATAATGCTTTGAATCGAGACCAATGTGATGCTAAACTGTCATAGCTCGACTTACAAGGGGAGTCAAACTTTAAAAGGTCGCGTATTAATTTCCGTGCTATGGACAAGATAGAGAAATGATATTGAGAATCATTCTCCAATTAAATCGTGTCACACGGACCAAAAACAGTGGGATCTCGTCTTACAAGACTTCATCGATCACCAAAAGTCAAAATAAAGTCGAAAGATGAAAAGTGAGGAGAGAAAGAAGGTGGTCTCGGATCCAACATTATTCATCAATAATTTGACTGGTAATGAATTACGGAAATGTCTTCATCGACCTAAAAGGCAAAAAAAGTCCAATAACAAAAGAGAAATAAGATCCAACTTCTAAAGGAAAATAAAAATTGAAATTCCAAAAAGATAATATTTTAAAACTCTAATAGAAACTATCTAAAATAATATAATATATATAATATACTCTAAAGAAAAGTTAGAAATATAATATATAAAAACTAAAACTAATATATATTTACAAAATAACTATATATAATATATATACAAAATAACTAATATATATTTACAAAAAAATAATTTACACAATAAAAAAAAAAGAAAACAAAACAGACTGGGGTTTATATAGAAACAGGGGATAGTGTATTCCTCAAGAAACCCAACGGGCTCAGAAGCCCAAATCCTCAAACCAGAAAATAAAACACTTAAAAAAATCAGGGGAGGGGGGTATATGAAATAGGGGGTATGAACACACAACAAGGTATGGGCTTACCGAAGCCCAAAATCAACAGCTGGATCAATCAACATAAAAAAAATAAAAAAATAAAAAAATAAAAAAAACAAAAGGGGTACATCTTCTTCTTCCTCGGCCAAACGCCTCTCTCTCTCTCTGCGTCCATTTTTCAAAAACTCTCTCTATGTTCAATTTTTTTCACACTCGCCATATCTCCCTCTGTTCAACGCCTCACACTCTCACTCTGTCTCAAACTCTCCATCTTAATCTCCATCGTCGATTTGGATCCGTGGTTTGCAAGTTCTTCCGAAGAAAGAGGGTTAATGGAACGGTGGAAACGGAAGGAAGGAAGTGATGCAAGATGGGTACGATTTCGGTGAAGATTGTTGGGTAGTGAGGATAAAAGGTTCACAGGTTTCTGTTTGCAAGTTTGAGTGAAGATTCTGGGTTTGATGATTTGTGAAAACGAGTTAACGGTGGAGATTCGAAGACGGACATCTGAATCGCGGTGAGTGTTTTGGAGAAGATGAAGTGGGTTGTTCGAAGGTTGAATCTGAAGGTGAAATGGGTCCATTTCTGTTCTTGATGGGGGTTCGGCGATGATGTTAGGAGAAGTTCTAAGATGACGGTATGGAGACGGACGGTTTTCGTGTCGAGTTTGGTTTGGTGTGATTTCTGAAATGGGTTTCTCCAAAAAAACGGTGGATTTGTTGGCTTCTGTGATTTTGCAGAACAAATTTGAAGGTTCATTGATTTTCTGGGTAAGTCTGTAGATGAAGGTTTAATGGTTGTCGTTATGTGGTTTTAAGTTTGTTTGGAAGACGATGAAGTTGGATGATGAGATTCATGGAGGCTTATGAAAAGTCTGAAAAAAAACGAAGGTAGTATGAGCTTGAGTTTATGACGATTTTTGGAAAAGTATGAAGATTGATGGTTTATGGTGGTTTTGCTGGAAAACGGTGGAGATGGGATTGTTGATGTTTAGCACTGTAGCGGCGGATTCTAGGTTTAGGTCTCCAAGAGGGAGACAATGAATAGTAGTTTAAATAGCAGAAACGTGACACATGGCAGCTGGAATTATGTTTTGATTAGTAAACTTAATGCTGAATTTGAACTAAAAGACTAATTAACGGATGATTAATGAAAATGAAAACATGATTAATGTTGGTAAGTGACATGATTAGTAAAATGTTGCTAATAATTAAAGTTGACTCAAAAATTAATTAAAATCCTAGTTATATAAAATAAAAAAATGTACTAAACTAAATATAATCTTAATCTAATGATAAAATAAAAACTATATAATTCTAAAAATCTATTAAATAAATAAAGGAAAAATAAATTTAAATTAAAATTAAAAAACTATCTTCTAAAACAAAATGTTCTAAAAAATTAAAAAACAAATAAAATCTATGTTAAATTATCTAAATTCTAAAATAAAAACCTATTTTTAAAAAAAATAAAGAAATAAAAATCTAAAAAATAAAATCTATGCTAAAAATTAATAAAATAAGTAAAATAAAACAGCAAATAAAAAAAAAGGAAAGATCGGGTGAACACCGAAATGTCACCGAAAATACCAGCACGAACTGGACCACCAAAAAGAGCAATCTCCGCTCGATTCCGAAATAAATCTCTTTTCCTTGAACCGGTTTAAATCGCCTAAAACGCGAGAAAAGGGGTTGTAATCCCGCTAAATTACTCCGACCGACAAAATGCACCGTATGCGAGAAAAGATATGCAAATGCAAATGAAATGAAACATAAGCCAAATTACTGAAAAAGGTTGGTCAAATTTTGGGGTGCAACAAATACCAATGGTGCTGGGATGGGTCCTTTCTGTTTTGGGACAGTGGCTGCTAATCAAGAACTTGGTAATCTGAGGTATGATCCCAGGTTCTTCCAAAGTGGTCATGGTCATGGTCGTAATGCTGCTTATGACGGATATGGTAATGAGGGGCTGTTGCGGTGAAAATTTGATATCAAGCTATTGATTAACTTGAACCGTATTTTTTTTACAACCGGACTTTAATTTATCCAAAGGATAGGTCTAAAGAAAGAAAGAACCTTTTGCGCGATGTGACAACAACGCTTTAGAGATTCGGGGGTTGGTTATATCTAGGGAAGGTATTAGCACCCTAAATATCTGTAGTACTCTACAGGAACCTTTTGTTCAATTTACTTGCTAAGTTTGTGAATTGTGCACTATGGTTTATGTTGGGAATTGGGGTGAAATAAATAAAGGCCTAAGTGGTTTTCTAAGTTTGCTCGCAAAGGCGTCGCACCTTTTGCCTACGTATCATGACTAGGATAGAATCAGAGCAATCGTAATTCGCCTCACAAGGGGAAAGAACACTTGATGATGATCAAGGTTAAAGGGGAACAAACATGACAATGTTTGTGTGGAGTTTGACAAAACTCCCTAATCTAAGTTAAAAGGGGAAGTAAGAAGTCATGACGATGATTCTTAGATAGAGTTGACGAACTCTTTCCTAGGGTTCTAGTTGAAGAACACTCCTAGTATGGGTGGATCTCTTAGACTTCAAGCAAAGTCTAAAGGTTTCTAAACTAGGGTTAAGGTGACTTAACAAAGTCAAAGGATAGCAGAGATTTTGGTCCAAGACATTGACAGTCTAGTGGACAGACCTTCCCTTGGAGGGAGAGATGATTGGCAATTGGATGAAAGCTAACAAGCTTCATCACTTGGGGATAAAAATAAAATACAAACATCATACAAAAGAATTCATGGTGACAACCAATGAAAAAGATTAAGGATGAAAGGCAATGATGACAATCAAAGCAGATGATTAGTACGAAAACTGTGACGACAGATCGCACCTGGAGTACAGTTAACAAACAGATGAAATAAACATGATAATAATTCAAAGTAAAAATCCTAACATGTTAACTAACATGTATAGATGTGAGAATAATCAATTTTTACAAAGAAAAACAAGCGGAACCCTTTTAACTTTCATCTGCAACAGATTAGGGTTAGCACTGTCAACGCACGAATCGCACATGGTAAAACATGATAAAAAAAATTAATCAAACATGAAAAATAAATACATGACATGAAAGTACACATTAAAACAAACACAATGAAAAAATAATGGGTGAAAAATGATAAAAAAATGAGAGAGTTATGATTTTTTGAAGTTCATGTGAAAAAATAAGAAAAAGTGGCAACAAGGGTTATCACAAGGGATCGAACCCATGCCAAGTATAGTGTGCGCGCAAAGTCTCAACCGCTGGGGCGGCCATACGTCCATTAACCAAAGCGAGTTAATAAATATATAGTGTATGTTTGGTTTCATGGTTGGGCAAAAACAAAGGTTTTCATGATTTTGCAAAATGGTCATAACTTTCTCATTTTTTGGTCTTTTTCCACAAACTTTATATGCTTTTGTGGTAGAATCATCTGAGGATTAAGATGGTGGTGTTGGTTTTTCCAATTTTTTTTTCTACTGAAAAACCCGATAGGGTTTTGTTTATGCTTCAAAATTTGCAAATTGTTTTGAACAGCCATACACAATCATCTTAAATCCACACAAAGCATACACACACACCACTTAGATGATATTCAAGCAAACCAAAACACTCTCATGGCCAGAAACAAACAGTTATGAAGAATCACACTTAAGTTGCAAATGAGCAAAGACAATAATGCATGACAGTTGGGATTTTGTATTTCATTGCAATGCAGACCAAAGTAAACTTGTAAACACATTCCAAACATGATTTTAAGTGTGTGTATGTGAACAATTTAGAACTGGAACAAGTGTGTGGAAGTGTGGTATTCAAAGTGCTTTTTGTGTGTGTTGTGTGCATGTGATGGTACAGGTTGGTGTTCATGAGGTATTCAATGGTTTGGTTCATACAAACATGTCAAAAATGATCATATTAAACTGTTGTAACACAAAAATTACAAAGAAAATCATTAATCCCAAATCTGGTATGTGATATGCTAGCATGTGAAAGAAAGAGCATCTCATGAGTGACATTATGGCACAGTGTGTTTCTAAGCAAAGTAAGGGTTCCAACATCACATATATATTTAATACAAAGTGTGTGCAATGTGTTTTACATGGAAAACAAGGTATTGCCAAAAGTGGCTAGGTGTGTGGATGTGTGATGACATTCTTGCATTTTGAAAGTGAATTTCTAAAATTGAGGGATTTTTGATGAAATGATTGTGCAAGCATGTTTCAAATGACTAAAGTGAGGTGTGTGTGAAGTGGTTTTAATGAAAATTGATTTTGTACAAAAAGTAACAAGTTGTGGCTTGATGTGCAGGCAAAGGTGGCTTGAAAACATGAGTTTTTTGATGCAGCTATCTTGAGGTTAAAATAACTATGCCAACATACTCTAAATGACATTTAGGAAGTGCTCAAATGTTGTTTTGAGATGTACAAGCATTGGTATAAAAAAACAGCTTTTGAGTGACTTGATGAATGCTATGAAAACATGTGGATTTGTGTGCTATGCACCAAAAAACAAAATAGAACACATAGGCATGCTTCAAATGTACACATGAACTTGTTTGCAAGATAAATCCAGACCTGTGATGCCTTATACCAAAGATGAGTTTTCTAGTGCTATTACAAAACAGAATTGGCAAACATGAACAAACATTTTCTCACATAAAAGTTGTACTTCTCAAATCAGTAGGTGAAACAAAAACCTATCTTGAAAACTTACCCTAAGAAACTGAAGCAGGCCATTTGAAGATCAAACATACTTTTTATGAATTGCAAACACAAACAGTTTTTCATGTTATGAGCAAACAAGCTACAACCAGGCCAGCCAAGAAACACTAGCATCAGTTTTTAAATTCATAGCAGCAATGGCAAACTGAGCTAGGTGATAGTTTAAGCAAAATGAACACAATATGAACAGGGTATAGTAAAACATAGCACATCAAACAACCATGATTATTCCAGCAGATTCAAGAATTTTGAACAAGATGAAACAAAACAAAACAGCATCACATTATCTACTGCAGCAAGCATAAACATTGAGTCACTTCCTCACAATGCTTGGGATTAACATACTGATCAAAATAGCAAAACACACATGACCAGAATAGGTTTGATACTTTATACCAACACTTCATGAGATTCTTATCACTTATTAAAAACAGTAGGTCATGAAACTTATCAAATGCTCATAATCACCACATTTATCCAAACACTCAACAAATGCAATTTCATGAAAATGATATAAACTAATAAAGACAAATTGCATACCTGTTGAGGATCTTTTTAAGCAAGTCAAATTAGTTGAGAAAACCAGAGATTTTTACTTCACCTCCTTGCTTTTGCACTTTACTTCAACTTTAAGCAACCACAAACTTATGATGCCAAAATGAAAAATATGAATCTCCAATGGTTGCTAAGGGTCTTGACAGTTGAGATATGCTATATGTGAGGTGTCCAAGTGATCACAACCTCAAGGAAAGGCTTAGAACACAATTTGGTGGTTTTTGTGGCTTTTGGTCAAAGTAAGCTATGTATGAGTTTGACTTTTTGATTTCTGAGTTTTCTTGATGGTTTTATGGATTGTACACCTTCTATATGTTATTTAGAAGGTGTGTGGAGGGTGGTGGGAGTGTTAGAACTAATGGAAATGGAACTGGTAGCAAAAGTGCAAAACGCAGAATTTTGAACACTTTGTGAACTTGATATGGTTTTGCAATTTGCAAGCAAGAATGAGATACAGCAAGGATGCTTGGTTTCTCTGGTTTTTAGTGAGATGTTGATGTCCTGAATGAGGGGTTTGAGGTCTCTTTTTATAGTGAAAAGCAAGGAGGTGCTTACTAGGAAACATTACTTAACCATGAAGCAAACTTGGATATTTTTGATCCACCACCCCACTTGCCTTGCTTTTTCTGTCCATTGGCTGTTTCTTTTCATCAAGGGGCAAGTTTATTGATGGTTTTACTGATGAAAATGCAGGCTAGAGGCTTGGTAGAGTGGCTGGAGCAGAATTGCTTTACACCTCATGCTTGGAAAAGTCAATTTTGGCAACTTTGGCAATGAACTTCAAATCTTTAATTCCATGATACTTCTATGCAATCTTTATATTCTAACATGCTTGATATGTTATATATATCATATAGCATGAGTTTGGCAAGTTAAAATTGGCCCACTTGGGTGGGAGAGGTGCTTTTGCAAATTTGGCCAATGTGGGACAAAAGTGACAAAACACCAACTTTGAACACATGTATCTCCCAGCTCATAAATCACTTTGAGGAGTTCTTGTACTTTTTGGAAAGCCCTCACATAGTACTAAAACATTCATGTTGGCCAGAAGTCTTGGTTGCATTTGAAACCAGGTGAAAAATCCCCTTGAAGTTGGTTGATTTTAGGGTTCTTAAGGCAAAATAACTTAGAAATTTTCTAAGTTATTTCCCTCTCTTGTAATGTTTTCTCCTCTAACTCAAACTCTAAGCATTTTCTGACTATGGACCACTAGGAGACTTTTGTAGAGCTTATCAAGAGCTTTCAAATGAGCTTGGAACCACCTCAATTGAGTGTGTGGTTAGGAAGTTACGGTTTTGCCCCTTTCGAAACCCTAATTCCCGATTTTCTCGATTATTCCTTCATCCTTGATCAAATGACCATGAAATTTTATGAGTGAGCTTATATTGACATATGGAACAAATTTTCTTCACATCTTGAAGTCCAATTCCTTAAACTTGAAAAGTCGATTTTTCGTCGCCGGCGCGATCGATCGGTAGCTACCGAGTCGTCTGCAGACGTTTTGGACTTCCTGAGACCTTGAAACTTCATGAGTAGACTTCATTAGGTCATATGAGCTCTATGAACCACAATTCCCTCATTAAAACACCTTCAAACACAAAAGTCAAACTTCAGTTGACTTTTCCTCAATCAAAAACCCTAATCGGGCGCCCATACCGCATTGTTCTCGATTTTGGCGCGACGACTTCAAGTTGACTTATCTTTTGACCTCATGTTGCATATTTGAACTTTCTCATGATTCAAATTCATTCAAACCCTTGATTGATCATACACACACACATCTCCGATTTCATCTGCGTCAAAACCCTAATTCCTCTGCAGCTTGACAAAGAGAATCTTGAACTGGGTTAATGTCAGATAATCCTACGATGCATGATTCTAGAATGATAATGAGGATCTAAGGTGGTCAAAATTTGGGGTGCAACAGGGGCCGTACTGGAATAGAGATCGTCAGGAAGATTCCTTTTCTGGGTAAGGCATGGGTTTTGAGGGTCCCACTGATAGTGATCGGAGGGTTAAAATGCTGGAGGAACAGATGAGAGGTATAGCCAATCAAAATTCTGCAGGTTTGGACATGGCTACCATGGGGCTGGTTCCTGGACTGAGAGTGCCATTGAAGTTCAAAGCTCCCACTTTCGATAAATATAAAGGGGATACATGCCCACAGGTTCATGTGCGTTCATATTATCGGAGGATGTCGGCTTACTCTGATGATGAGAAGATGTTAATGCACTTCTTTCAGGATAGTCTGTTTGGGCCGTCGTTGGAATGGTACATGGGACTGGAACCTACTCAAATTGGAAGTTGGAAAGAACTGGCAGAAGCTTTCGTGAGACACTACCAATATAACAGTGATCTTGCTCCGAATTGGGTTCAATTGTAGAATCTCTCTCAGAAGACTAGTGAAAGTTTCAAACAATACGCCTAGAGATGGCGCGAGTTGGCTGCAAGGGTACAACCACCCATGGTGGAGAGAGAGTTGATAGATATCTTCGTGGGTACGTTTTCAGGGCTGTATTACGATAAACTTCTCAACTGTTCGATGAGCAATTTCTCTGACTTGATTCTGACGGGTGAGCAAGTTGAGAATGGAATTAAGATTGGTAAGCTTCAGACTGGTGAATCAACCTCAGCTGGAGGTGGCAAGAAGGCTTTTGGTGGTAAAAAACAAGGGGACACTAACTCAGTGTATAGTGCTCGAAGGAAGAATATGAGTCAAAGCTGGCGTATGCAGCAACAAGTTGCTAGTGTGACAATCCCTGCACCGCAACAACAGCAGCAACAGCGAAGAGTTCAGAATCAAAGGCCGAAAAGGATATTTGATGTACCTCCAGTGTCGTATGCTGAACTTCTTCAGACTTTGTTGAGATTACAATTGGTTGAGAAAAGGACCTTGGCCCCGCCGACGGGCACACCTCCGTATGGGTATGACGCCAATGAGCATTGTGAATTTCATTCTGGGGCGCCCGGTCATAATATTGAAAACTGTCAGGCTTTCAAGCACAAGGTGCAAGATTTACTTGATAGTACAGCCATTAATTTCAGTACGGAAGGACCCAATATTGTGCAACAACCAATGCCAAACCACGGATAAGCTGGAGTCTGATTGATGAAGAGAGGTTTTATAGTTTGGTTGGGCCGCTGAGAGCAGATCACGACAACATCAAGCTACCTCTAACAATTGATTATGAATATGGATGGTCCAGCAGCAAGTCAGAGACAAGAAGCCCAATTCCGAGAAGCTGGCAATTTTCATTTCATCCTGTTATTTCTTTGCATTTGTAGTTTCTCTCCTCTTTATATGCAAATTTTCGCTTGTAAAACTTGTTGTTTTTCAATTGATATTGATAATGAAATAAATATGCATGTTTTGAACTAATCCAGTCGTGTTCACTCTATTGCTTTCATTTATTTCTAACGCTTGTTTAAGTGGAACCCGGGGAGGATGACGAAAATCGAAAGACGCAGATCTTCCGACTGTACGCTTTTGAAATGAAACCTGTTGATGATGTACATGCATTGTTTCAAATCCCTAAACACCGGAGATATAAGGAAGATAATCCCTTGTCAACCCCTTTGAGCCTAGTAGTAGGAGTTCTTTCTGAAAACGAAAAACCCTCAATCTTGACCCGAGGCAGGGTAGGTGTTAGCTAATTTGATCGAGCGTCCAAATTGTAGAAAGGAGTATACGTTCGAGGATCAATCACATCTCTAGAGGTCGTGCCTAAAAAACCACAGTGGTTAAACGTCAAGAGTGAAACAGTCACGTTATTCCTCAGAAAGTCAGACAACTAGTGTCACACGACTTGTTCGAAAAGGAAAAAAAGAAGGAAAAGCCCGCTAAGTCGAATCTGGAAAATGACTTAGGCAAAAATGAGGGCCTCCTGCTGGACTTAAAAATCAAAAGGGACTCAAAAGAGCCAGTCCAGGCAAAAAATTAGGGGAAGTGAAAAAATTGAAAAGGATTACAAAAGAAAAATCCTCAAATGAAATACGAGTCGCGTGACCCCAAGTGTCAAAGACGAAAAGTGAGTGGTTGTCACTCCAGAAACTCATGGTTTCTCGAACTATCACTCCTAATTCCTAACCACTGAAAAGTGAGCGCTAAGGTCGAATTAGCTAAACGTAGGATTGGAGAACATCAAGGAGAATGGGTAGGTTAAAAAGAATTTCGAGCCTTATATCCTTTCTTGTTAACCGTGAACCCGACCATGTTACGACCCGGAAAAGTCCTAATTGAAGCAGGTTTATTTCGAGAGCATACTTCGGTAAAGACCGCATCGAAACTGACTCCTGAAAGGATTCCTCTTGCATCGTCGTATTAATTTTGACATTTTGATAGTTGATTCATTTATGTCATAAAATTTTCTCTCCAGTGAACAGACTTGGATTTCAAAACTGTCATATGCATTGCATTTAATATATCTTTTATGAAGAACAATTTGTTTTACTTGCGAGTAAGCGCTTGACAGCAGGAAAGTTTCCGCAGTGGAAAGTTTGATCGGGATAGAATGTAGAATGCCTGAATACTCCGTCAAGTGGTGGCTAGCTATATCAAATGATCCCCAGTAAGAGCAGCCATCCAAGAATGGTTAATTTGGGGCAATCAGGTCGAGATTCAGCAAATCTCTCTCGCAGCTAGAAGTACTGCTCCACGAATCAGCTAATCAGGGGCAGATTCGTTGCAAGACTGGGGCAGGCCACCCTAAGAGCACAAAGGCTATTGTCGATCAGAAGGCGACTAATCTGCAACACCTCTTCGAGGTTCGAAACGCGAAAGTAGTTCGTATCTAATCATTAGGGTACGGAGATTGCAGGGCCCTCTTAGGGGAAGATATTTACGAAGATCCCACGAGCCGGGAGCAGAAGTAGAAGCGAAGGAAATGTTCCTCTCTATTTTATCGGGGTTTACCAGAAATTGACGCAGGGTCAGGGGAAAGGCATCTCGAAGTCAGTTCGTGGCAAGTTTTGCCTTTTCAAGTTGAAATATTTGGACTGGGGCATTGTCGTTACCTTTGCAGCAGATATCCAAGGGATCATGTTCCCCAGCCAGAGTCCTTTAACACATGAGCAGGCTTTATGTGAAACTTATTCCTCCCCAGCAGATGGAATTGATTTTTCATTCTCGGCATATGGAAGTCGAAGTTTTATCCCCAGAGAGTTGGGATTGCATCAGATCAGGATCAGATTATCCTCAACAATTCAAGATGGACTCATTCGGTAAGATAAAGTCATCCCCAGTGGGTCGAGATTTATATGCCTTGCGGAGTGTGCACTCTTGGTGGTTGGTTATGAATATGTTTACTCCCCAGAGAGAGTCCTCACAGAGTACAATTAGAGTATGCAGATCAGTTCCCAACTGAGTATCCCCCGCAGGGTTAATCCCCATAGAGCACAATCAGGTTGTCAATGGATTAAAAGGAGTATCCCCGCGCAGGACCTTCTTTTCTGTTCTCCAGCAGGTTGTTTTTCCTCCGACAGGATGATCATCCTCAGCAGAGTTCGCAATTCAGAGCTTGTAAGCTACTCCCCAGCAGGATGATTATCCCCAGCAGAGTTGGTTTCACCTTTCCAGCATTTATTTTGCTGGAATATGTCTGTGATACCAGATCATCCCCAGTGGATTCGGATTTGTCTTCAGCATTAATTTTGCTGGAGCACCCCATTGCATTTGCATATATCATCATATTTGCATCTACCCAAATGCGTAGCATGTCCATATTGTATGGAGCATTACGCCATTGTCAAACATATGCATTTTGAAACATAAGTCAAGTTGGGTACCTTTTTGTTTTCAGGTGTTTTTCCTTGCAGATAATTGAGATTATTGTTCAGGAAAGTGTCCAGATATGCAGATTTGTGGCGCGAGATATGCGATGGTAGTGTTCGCCCTGTCATATGCTCCCCTAGCAGAGTTACTTGGTTATGTTTCTCTTCTCTCTCCCATCGGAGTTCTTCTCAGATTGCTGTTACGTCAGCATTAAAAGATTTCATGGTTTAAACTTTCAGGGTTGTTGCGCATGACTTCCCCAGTAGAGTTTTCCCCATCAGAATTTCTTGGTTAAGATCTCTTACTCCCCAGCGAAGTGTTCTTCAGACTGTCGTACGACAGTTTTGAAAATCTTTAAGTTGTTACCTGTTGTCGAAATAGGTGTCTGACGGCTGTCGTCAGAATTTCCCCGCAGAAGTTGTTTGTTCAAGTCTTCAGGTTCACACTTTTATTTAGTGCTTTTTCTCGTTTCTTCGGAAATGGAAGGTCGACGAGATGGTTCGACAACACTCGCTTTTATTTAGTGTATGCTCGTTTCCTCGGAAATGGAAGGTTGACGTGATGGTTCAACAGTCGACGTGATGGTTCGACAACACTCGCTTTTATTTAGTGTGTACTCGTTTCCTCAGAAACGGAAGGTCGACGTGATGGTTCAAAACACTCGCTTTTATTTAGCGTATGCTCGTTTCCTCGGAAACGGAAGGTTGACGTGATGGTTCAACAGTCGACATGATGGTTCGACAACACTCACTTTTATTTAGCGTATACTCGTTTCCTCGGAAATGGAAGGTTGACGTGAGGGTTCAACGGTCGACGTGATGGTTTGACACCACTCGCTTTTATTTAGCGTGTACTCGTTTCCTCGGAAATGGAAGGTCGACGTGATGGTTCGACAACACTCACTTTTATTTAGCGTGTACTTGTTTCCTCGGAAATGGAAGGTCGACGTGATGGTTCGACAACTCTCGCTTTTATTTAGCGTGTACTCGTTTCCTCGGAAATGGAAGGTTGACGTGATGGTTCAACGATCGACGTGATGGTTCGACACCACTCACTTTTATTTAGCGTGTACTCATTTCCTCGGAAATAGAAGGTCGACGTGATGGTTCGACACCACTCGCTTTTATTTAGCATGTACTCGTTTCCTCGAAAATGGAAGGTCGACGTGATGGTTCGACAACACTCACTTTTATTTAGCGTATACTCGTTTCCTCGGAAATGGAAGGTTGACGTGATGGTTCAACGGTCGACGTGATGGTTCGACACCACTCCCTTTTATTTAGCGTGTACTCGTTTCCTCGGAAATTGAAGGTTGACGTGATGGTTCAACAGTCGACGTGGTGGTTCAGCGTGTACTCGTTTCCTCGGAAATGGAAGGTTGACGTGATGGTTCAACAGTCGACGTGATGGTTCGACAACACTCGCTTTTATTTAGCGTATGCTCGTTTCCTCGGAAATGGAAGGTTGACGTGATGGTTCAACAGTCGACGTGATGGTTCGACACCACTCGCTTTTATTTAGCGTATGCTCGTTTCTTCGGAAATGGAAGGTTGACGTGACAGTTAACAGTCGACGTGATAGTTCGACAGTTTGCGCTTCGGTCGACGTGATGGTTCGACAGTTCGCACCTTGAGTCCATGCTTTGATTGACGTGATGGTTCAACAGCTAGAACTTTGATTCAGTATTTTTCCCGCTTCTTCGGAAAAATAAGGTCGAGGACGATATTTAGATACGGTCTTTTGACGATGCCCGCTTATTGTGACATAGTTCGGGAGGATTGATGGTGGTAATCCAGTATGTTGACTCGACACCTGTGGCGTAACGCAGGGGTTTGATATTGAAATCATGTTTTTATCAGATGATTGATCAATTGTCGTCGTGACAATCAGATTCAGTTTTCTGGATATTGCTTTCCAAACAGTTTTTGCGCAATTTATTTCTGCGGTTGGCAAATTTCCGAGTTCTCTGGTATTCAACCGTCTTCTACCTCGATTGTTCGAAAGCCGTTCTCTTTTCATCCAGTCGGGTCCAAGCCGCTTGAATAGGGGCAGCTGTTGCACCCCAAAATTTGCCCAACCTTTGTATCACTTGGTTTATGTTTCATTGCATTAACATAGCATAGTTCTAGAATTTGCACAGCATAACATCCTTAATTTAACAGGGGATCAAGCGTGATACATGTCAAAAGAAGCCTAGCCAGAGGTATTATTCAAGCTTAAGAAGTTATTAGGGTCATCAGACAGAGGGTTGAGTTCTTGAGAAGTTTGAATGCTTGTATGGGGCTCATCTCCTCACTTGGAGCCAGTTGAAGATCAACAGTGGATTGTGAGGCCTTGTTCAAGAACATAATGTTTGAGTAGAGCTTAGTGAAGTACCTTGAAGGTCATGTTAGAGCTAAATCAAGTTATTTTATCAAGTGCAAGAGCCACAGTTGAAGTTGATGTCACTAGGGTTTCATCTGGTTGATCCTAGGTCAAAATGAGCAATTGAAGAAGATCAAAACCTACTTCTAGATCATTGAGATCATGAAATGATATGTTGAGGCATATGGGAGATTGTTCCAAGATCAAGTTGAGAAGAATCAAGAGTGGTTGGAGTTGCTAAGTTAGGGTTCCTAGGGTAAAATCCCCTGTTTAGTGCGAAACTTCCAAGCCATGTAAGTCAAGATGCAAGTTTCATATCCATTTTCGGCCAACATGAAACTTGTAGATAACTCTCTTAGCTTTAATTTGAGTACTATAAGTCCTCCATTGGATTTATAGAACTCAAGTTATGGTCCAGACAAGTTACAGGTCCTCAGATGCCTCTGAAATTTATCTGTGTAAATCATCTGACTTCCAAGCTACTTTTGACCTAGGAGTGTGTTTCTCATAAGCTCTTGGACAACATGAAAGGTGTTCCTCATGATCTTAGCTTTCCAAATTGTATTATAAGTCTTCCATATGATTTGTAGAACTCAAGTTATGAGGTTTACAAGTCAAGGGTATTTTGGGAAAGTGAGATTATAGGCCATTTTCAATCATAGGTCAAAATCTCCAACTTGCACATCTCGAATGCAATTTTGTTCAACATGTAACTTTCTCAAAATATGGTTTTTAGGTCAACCAAGAGCTCATAGTGAATTGGTTTGGCTCATATCAAAGATTGGTTTGAAGTGGCCTTGTAAAGGGAGAAATTCAAAGGCATTTTTGGTGGAAAATTCAAATAAATTGTTGTGTGCACAAAATAGGCCAAATGACCACTCAATTTAATCAGAAATGATGAGTTAGAAACATTAGAAATTTTAGAATTTTCAATTAACTCATAATTCATGGCGTTTTGACATGTTTCTTCACAAATAAGCAACATCACAAAAAGAAATCACTCACAAAGGCAATTCAAGGCTCTAGCCAATCTGAATTTATTCAAGGGATTTTGTGTATGATGCTAGAAGCTTCCAAAGCAAGCTTGTGAGACAAGTTTGAGTTTACCATAATCAAATTTTTGGAGAAAAATTTTGGAGTTGGATTTTTGGATTGGGCTTGGGCCTTACCTCTAGAAGGTTCTAATATGTTCTATAAATATTCAAAAATGAAATTGGATAGAGGTTGGTGACTCATTGGAGCTAAATAGAAAGATCACCATTAAATCTTGAAGAAGAAAAATGGAAGAGTGAATTTCTGTTAGAGGCCATTTCAAGCACAATTGAGGATTCAATCTTCTTCTAACATCATCACTCATTGGATCTGGAACGTTTTGGATCAAGAATCAAGCCAGAAACGACTCCAATTGAAGCTTGAACTCAGGTTCTTACTTCTTGAATTTTCTCTTAATTTATGTGGTTTCAATGCATTAGAACCATGTGGTTAGGTTCACCTTAAGTTGTAGATGATTTCTGGGCGAAGAATTTGATGTTTAGTGACATTTTAGGATTGAAGTCGTTTTCAGTTGAGATATGGAATTTTTGATTCGTGGATTTTTAGGCTGTTTAAGTAGTATATTTGGATTCCTCTCGAAATTTCATGCAAAATCGGTTCAAGAATCATCGCGTTTGGTGTATTATTGAGGGAGATATGGCCACTTAAAGTTTGCCGGAAAATGTCCAATTCCGTCCACCATGGGAGGCTGCGCGTGAAGCTCTTCATGTGCAGAAAATTCAAATTAGAGAAGACGAACACGTGCCGTCCGATCGCCCTGCATGGTTGACAACTTCCGTGCATCCGAGCGCCCTTAGTATGCCACGTGTCCAGGCGCGTATGAGGTTAACCAAGGGAACCTCGGTTCGATTCTCACCATGTGACTTTTTTTTTTCCTTTTAATTCTGATTATGTGGTTTTATGCATTAGGCGTATGGGCCTTGGTATTGTGCTACGCGCACCCCCTTCCCTTCAGGCCCAAGCAATTACAACATGAAGTTCCTGCTGTTTACACCCTCTCTTGTCATTTCATTTTTTATTTTCATTTTATTTTTCTGTTTTGATAGCTGTTTGCTTTAATTACGTTAAAAATAGTAAAAATCATCAAAAAATTATGAAATTCTTTTCTGTAGTTCCTGAATGTCTTAAGAAATTTTAGACGTTGATTTTACATTTTTATGATTTAATTTGAATTAGTTATGATTTTTCTTTTGTGCTAACATCCATTATGTTGCATATTTAACCATCTGTTTTGTAGAATTTTGTTCTTCCAATTGGTGATGAATTTGGCTTTGAGTTTTTAGTATGTTTTAGGGTAGATATTCGTGTTCCCTCATAAGTTTTATTAGAATTTTAAAACATCTTTAGGTTCTGTTTTAGGTGTTGAGATTAGAGCCTTCCCAAACTTGTGGATTACCTTGATACATTTCAATCTAGATATTATTTAGGTGATTTAGAAGTTGAATTAGGCTTTAATATTTTAACTGTAGGCTTTTCAAACAAGTATGTTTCCCTAGGAATTTAATTATAATTTTAAAACTTTGTTTTCTATTTTTGTTGAATTTTACAAATTGCTTGTGTCTGTGTTGTTCTATCTTTAGTGCCCTTGATTGTTTGGTCTTGTTGGTGACCTTGGAGCTTGAAGTGCTTGGATTCCTTTTTGGGAGGTCTTCTAGACTTGGTGTAGCTGCTGTGGTTTGAAGATTGGGGCTTGTAGTTGAAGTTTACTTTTCTTTTAGGAGTTGTTTTAGGAGCTTAGGAAATTAGGGTTTTAAGAAGAGCCATTAGAGCTAGTTTTGATTTCTTCATCAAACATAGAATGCATTGTGTGCTTCTATTCTATCCAATGATGTAAAGTCCTCCTAGGGAAACTCCATCTCTCCTTTGGAGGGATGTGTGGTATGCCCATAGTTGAGTAGAACTTTGAGGATGCCCTTCCATTTCAATGTTGGTACTTGATGATTTCCTTTGGTTTTCATTAAGTTTTCAACATTACAACCTTGATCTTGATGATTAATCCTTTGATTGGAGGGTTATTGCTAGAGCTTGAAAATGAATTTTGATGAATCTTAGAGATGAAGCCAGTCTTGCTGTCAACTTTGCTGTCTTTTCAATTGTGTTGTTCAGAGCTTGCTGTTGCTGTCAGCTGTAGAAGTTTGTTGTTGTTGTTTGGGCTGCCTCCTCTTTATCTTTTGTCTTTCTCTGTGGTGTCTGTTTGCTTGTGTTGATTACCTCTAGGTTTGAGGGGGAGCTTGTCTCCTCTAGCCTGTTATTTTCTCCCTTGCCTCGCTTATACTGTTGCATAGCATGCATTTTACTGTTTATTGTTTACTGCTTGCTTTCTTTTGCTGTTTTCCCTAGGATCTCTGATTTCCTCTGTGCAAGAGGGAATTATAGCAGACATTAAGTTTTGACCCATGCATGATAACTGTAGGTAGATTCCCCTTTCAACCATCGTCTTAGGTTGTCTTTCTTTTCTCATCTCAAAACAATTCAAAAATACAGTAATAAGGTTAATTGAAGTCGTGCGTTACGAGCCTTAAGCTATCCAGGAAAAGGTTGGTGGAGGGTCTCTCTCCAGTAATCTGGATGTAAGTGTGGTACCCTTTGGGTGACATACGAAGCGTTCACTCCTGGGTCATAGTCTCTAGTGCGACTGAGATTGCAAACATCCTAAAAAACAGTTCTTTCGTAAAAAATTCAAACAAACATTCAAACTCTGTTTTTGTCCTCTTGGACCTTTAATCAGGAAAACCCTTTCTTAAGGAGATAAAAAATTGTCAGACAAACTTGTGTCTTCCGTAGCCCGAACTACGTTTGCTCTGATCTTTCATGTCGTATGAAAGTACGTAGGCACGAGATGCGATATCTTGACGAGCAACCTTCCCCCTTAACCCGTAGTTAGGCGAACTACGTTGACTCCGATTTCTCATTCTAGACGTGAATACGTAGGCCTAAAGTGTGATACTTTGCCGAGTCATTTTCTTTTCTTTTTTAAACCTAGACCTTTAGAGTAGATAGAATAACACACCCTAGATAGAAAACAAGCGTGGATCCCGTCGAGCACGACGGACGTGAGGGGTGCTAATACCTTCCCCTTGCGTAACCGACTCCCGAATCCAGGATTTGGTTGCGATGACCATTCCTTTCCCTCTTTGTGTTAGGTTTACTCTAAGCGTTTACTTTCCCTCTGTTGGGATAAATAACGCACGGTGGCGACTCTTCTGTCATAGCCGGCGCCGATTTTCGCAGTAGCGACAGGTCGGTTTCCATAGTATGATTTTCCTTATAGATTATGCTACGATTGCTTAACATAGCTCTAAATTTACCCCGAATTGGATAATTAATTCTTACACTTGTACTAACCACATAGTTGTGCTAACATTTATTTTTATGTCATTTACTTTTATGCACATTTATCTTTAAGTCATTTGCTTTCTTTCACCTTATATATATATATTTATATATATATATGTGTGTGTGTGTGTGTGTGTGTGTGTGTGTGTGTGTGTGTGTGTGTGTGTGTGTGTGTGTCCACACACACGCGCGCGCGCGCGCATTCACACACACACACACACACGCGCGCGCACACACACACACACACACACACACACACACACACACACACACACACACACACATATATATATATATATATATATATATATATATATATATATATATATATATATATATATATATATATATTGTTGTATTACTGTCATTTACATATCATATTGCTATTGTTTATATTTATGCCTTTTTCCTTTTGTCCACTTGGACTTTCTTTTTTCTTTCTTAAGACATTAATAAAGGCTAAACCTCTAAAAGACTTATTGCTTCCTTGGAATTTTTGGTTACTATCCCTTGCTTGGATGTTGGACTTATTGGACTTAAAGTTAGGCTCTTTATTCTATGCTTTGCAATTGTTACTTGAGACCTTGGATCTTATCTGGTACTTTGATCTTAGGATGACGTCTTATGAAAACTTGGCTTGGATACTTGGTTTTCATCTGATGCTTGGTTATCATGGCTTATTTGGTTGCTTGTTGCTTGAATCCAAAGGATGAGATAGCTTGGAATCTTGGTTAGATCTTTCCTTCTTTAGCTTTTATTTTATGTTTTAGAGTATTCTCTTCATCTCCTCCCCTTCTTAGATTTTCTAAATCTTCTCGCTTTTTCAAAACCTTCTTGTTTTTAAACTTGAATCACTTTCACAATAAACCTTGACTTTGTCAAGTGATTTTTCCAACTCTTTTTCTTGAATAAAGTGTTAATCAATCTTAAGCATGTCAAGACCATTTTCAAAAGACATAAAAAATACCCAACTCATTCAAACCATTTTGTTCCCTTTGTGCACTTCTACTTTTAAACTTTTTCTTAAGGTTAAGACATGAGTCATTTTCATAGTTGAGATGTAACTCTCCTATCTCCATAGTTATGTTTTATGTTGATTCTTTTCCACTTGAGAGAGATCTGGTGGCATACTTGTTGATTTCAATCCAAGTTGGAGCCCTTATCAATAGTGATGCAAAGGTCTATTTCCATACACTTATGGGTGATTAGTTGAGTTTTCTCCTTAAAATGATAACTTGTTTTGATCCTCCATTTCACTTTGTGGGTACGTAGGCACGAGACTCAGGACTTGTCTAACATAAAATCTTAAAAAATATTTCTTTTCTCATCTCCCCCATCTTTTGCAAACAACACTATTTTTTAAGCCAAACATAGATTTTCAAAAGATTCCTATAGAGTACTATAGATGTTTCGGGTTTCAACACTTTTGCATTGCATAACCAACCCTTTTAGCCTTGTCTCTGTTTTTATTAGTTTTATTTTAAAATTTCTTTGGGTTTTGTTCGTTCTTTTTCACATTCATTTGGAAAAATAAAAGTGTAGTAGTGACTCTTGCATTACGAGTTAAGATAATCAATAACTTAATCTCAAATTTTCCCGCTACAATATTCATGTCAAGCTTCATTCAACATCATAGGATCAAGAGAAGTTCAAGTTTGGTGCACAGTTTCAAAGTTAACTCAAGTATGATTTATCTGTTCATTTCCATGCCATCTATATTCACAATACAATCAAGTTTCCATCATTTGGTGTCCAAGTGTTCATATATGGGCCTTTGGACGCAAGAAATGGAAAGAAACCTCAAGTTGGCACATGTTTGGTTGGCCTAAAATCAAGTATGGCATGTCATTTGGTCCAAACACCATAACTTTCTCATTTCTAAATATTTTTGGAATCTTCTTTGTGCCAAATGTCACATTTTAACTCCTCTATAGCTTTGTTTCAAGGGTTAAACATCTATTCAACCTCTAAGTCCATCAATTTTGGGATTTGCTCAGCTGCCCGTGTGTGCACAAAAGTAGGCCCAAGACCTGGTCGACCTAGTTTCTGACCTGAAATTTTAGGCTACGACCCCAACTTTGAATGAATTCCATTTTTAATCCAAGCATCCTTTTGATGTGATTATTTTTGCATCTGAATTCTTTGCAATGAGGAGAACATTTGGCACAAAGCAAATCTCAAAACGCACGAGTGAATTTCATTTGGCATAGCTTCAAACATGATACCTTGAGCTCTGCTTCTTAGTTAGTTTCATGTCATGATTTTCATGCCAATATTTACTTGGAAAAACAAGCACATGTAAAAACATGTTTTTTATGTTGAATCACATCTGAACAAGTGTAAAATGACTTAGTTTCATCACAAACTCACACATTCCATGTTTCATTTCACACGGATTGCAAAAGTGAAAATTTCAACCTTAAGTCAAACGAGTTTGCCTCCAATTCACACGTACCATGACCTCACTCCATTTCCTATAAATAGAGGGTGGTTTTTTCTTCATTTGCAAGCTTTAAAAGTCAAATAAACTCTGCAACCATTTGAGCCTGATACCTCCAAAAACCAGAAATCCATTTTCTCAATTCAAGCTTGTTTTGCTTCGTTTCTTCGCCCATAATTACTCATCGGAATCTTCTAAAGCTAACTGAACCATTGTCGTGCCTTGAAGCTTCCTGAATCATGCTCTCCATTTCCACCATTGTTGACTTCGGAAGCTTTAACTGAAAAAGGTAGCTATGAGTAACATTTTGAGCAAACAAGTTACCAATTTCTTTATCTTGTTCCACTGATTATATCTCCTTGAATTTATATTACGAATCCATCATTAAATTTGTCTTTGATGAACTAAGGTTCTTCATGTGTTTGAGCAAATTCTTCTTGCTCAGAGCAAATCAATTGCTCTGATGCAAAGTGACATGAATGATGAAGTGTTTGGAAGCTGAATCCATGACTAATTCATGTTAAAAACATGAGTTCATTATTTTTTAAAAATTAGGTTTGAGGTTGAAGATGACCACGCTTCCCTCATGTTTTTTAAGTTTCGCTCCAAATATCTGACTAAACGCTAGGTTGCGCGTCTTTTTTTTTTTAATTTTCTTGTCCGTTGTGATCTGGTGATGTGGTCAATTGGTGAGCATGTTTTGACTTCAAATCCTGACCATGTGAATAGTTGATTTGACTTTAGTAGTCAGGTCTAATGGCTCTTGTTTTTTTCGCCCCTTTTAATTTCATTTTAATTTGATTTTTAATTCATTTTTCTTTCAATATTCATAAAAAAATAGCTCATCAACTCTTTTTTAATACAATTTTTTTCATAAATCTTAAAAAATATTTTCTATCTGATTTTATATTTTACAAATTTTAAATAAATAATTTTTAGAATTTATTTGCTATTTTTCCTTATTTTCCTTTATTATTTTCGTTTCTAATTTAATTTTCAAAAACTTTCAAATATTCTGATATCCAACTTTTGAGATTCACTTACTCATATTTTTATTGACTTCTCATAATTTTCTCAACCATTTATTTTACCTTTTGGTGCATCTTTGGAATTTTCCATTTAATTTCCATTTTCATCATTTTAAAAATCATTTCTATTTCATTTTTATTGATATTTTGAATATTTGGACTTGGCACTTGATGATTGTTTGGTTGATCATGTCTTCAACCTCTCAAATCTTTGATTGACGATCTCTTGGTTGATTCAATCTTCTCTGGTTTAAACATCCTATTAAATGATCATTTGATCACTTTTGGTACTTTGCATAAGAGATAGGTTATCCCTTATGTGATCCTACTTTGAGGTTTTAGTTTGTTGATAGTTGATCCCTACATGATAACCTTCATGTATGTTCTTCTCCATCTCCCTTCTCTTTTTGTTTTAACTCATAGTGTTACATGTTTTAGGAGAATAATTTTGTGTTATTTCTCTAACATGTTTGACACATAAACTGTTATTGACCAGCCTCAGATATGTGTGACTTCTACATAAGTCCACTTATGATTGCTTAACATAGCGCTAAATTGTCCTGAATCGATTAAACTCTCGTTAACAATAACATTGACATATTAATTGTGCTAACATCTAACATTTATTTTATGCTCTTTACATTTATGTCATTTACTTTTATGCATTTACTTTTATATCATTTTACATTCATTGGCATTTACAACCTAGTTGTTATTGTTGCCCTTTATTGCTTTCTCATCTCAAAAGAACAAAAAACATCATAAAAATGGCTAAAACCCTAAAAATATATAATTTGATCTCTTGGACTTTGTGTTACTATCCCTTGCTTGAGGAGCATTGTGGATCTTTGACATTAGGCCTTAGTATTTCCCTTGGCTTGGAGTGACACCTGAGATTTTGTGATCCATCTGTCGTACCTCAAAAAATACGATCCTCGCGATGGACGCGGAAAATACGTTCGAAACAGAGTCGCCACCGAACTTTATTCATTCCAAGGATGGAATAGGAAAATATCGATAAAACCTTAAAGGATATAAGAACATGGTCATCGCAACCAATATTTTAGGTTCGGGAGTCGATTACATGAGGGGAAGGTATTAACACCCCTCATGTCCGTTGTACTCAACGGGAACCTCTTGATCGATTCGAGAGTAAAGTTATCTACGCTTGTTTGTTTTCTTCTAAGGTTTCTCCTATAGGGGGAAATGGGTGGTTTATAGATAGGGTGCTCGCCAAGGATTGGGGCCCTTGTGCCTACGTATCTTCACTTGTAAGAAGTGGAAAATCAGAGCATTCGTAGTTCGTGGGACTACGAGAAAAACAGGGGATTGTGCTCGCCAAGATCATCGCAATCTTGTGCCTACGTATTCTCATTGATAAATAAGAAATCAGAGCAGCCGTAGTTCGGCTAACTACGGTAAAAGGGTTTGAAACTGAACGAGTGTTTAGGTCGCATTCTAACTGCTAAACGTTGACTTGTCTGCTCGCTAGGGGAGGCTGAAGCACGAGTTTGTTATGCGCGGAAGAAGGAACTCAACAATGTTCTTTAGGAAAAGGTGTTTGAGTTGGAAATCGCACGAGGGCGAGGAATTAGGTTTATCGTATTGGATGTTTTTGTTAGAGGATATATTTGAATAGGTTTAAGGTTTCGATTGCACGTGGGTGAGAAAGAGGAGTTTGGTTAGGTAATTTGATGGAGAATGACGACTATTCGATAAACGAGACGTCGACCTCGCAATCAATTAATCGAGATATTATTGGAATGCTAGATCCCAACAACACCTTTTTCATTCAAATAATTACGGAATATGTTTGAGAAAGTTTCAATCGCACGAGGGCGAGAAAAGAGAGTTGGATAGAATATTTTAAGGGAGAATGACAACTACTCGATAAACGAGACGTCAGTCTCGCAACCAATTAGTCGGGATATCATTGGAATGCTTGATCTTAACGACATCTTTTTCATTCCATTAATTATGAAATATGTTTGTTGGACAGTGAAAGTGCTTGTCCAAATAATTAGAAGAGGTGTCTTAAGAACGAAAGTTCAAATGGCACGCTAACCGAGGCGTACACCTCAATAGTTGTCACTCTCGAATTCAAGGAATGCGCGACTCCAAGAACTCGACACTTTTGCGATTTAACTAAGAAAATGGTTTGAATAGGTTAGCGTAGGTGGGTTAAACTATGGTAGGCATATTGTTCGAATTAGGGTTTACCTACTTTGAAAGGTTTAAACAAGGTTGGGTAATTTTAACGATGAAAGACGAAAGGACCACAACTCAAGACGTACACCTCGAGAGCGGTAATTCAAGGGTTTAAGGAGTGCTAGACTCCAAAAACCCACTTCTTTCGTTAATTAATTAGGAAAACATACTATTTATCTTACTTAAAATTAATTAATTACAATTTCAATAAAAGAAAATAATTGAATTAAGATTTTATCAATTAATTATGATTAAATAAAATTGACGCTATAATAAGGTTAGTTACATATTTTATTTAACTAATACAAGGTAAATCCTCTCCTAACTAATAATAATCATAATCCAAAGGTAACATAATAAATAGTCACAAAATTAATTAATTAAATTTAAATCAATGAAGATATTTCTAAACTTAAACCTACTAGAATCAAGCAGCCTAATGAACATAGACCCAAATGGCTCTATGGTTGTGGAAAAAAACAAAAAAAACAAGATTGATAGCAAAGGGAGATGGGCAGCCAAACCCATCTCAACGAAGTCCTAAAAAACCACAAATCATACCACACATATTCGATAACTGATAAGAAACAGTCACGTGGCATAGGAAATGTCAATTGGATAAATCAACATAAAAAAACGCATGGATTAAGGATGAACATTAACATCTCGGTCCACTTTCCCAGACTGGCCTTTCCAATGCCATGGCTTATATTAAAATAACATAATGAATAATATTTTAACGATCCTTGAGAAAGAAAAATGCACGCTACCCCTAGGCTATTATTAACTAGACATTTAAAGCCTTCCTACATGTTAGTCAAATGGTTTTAAAGAGATTCAATAAATGGTGAGATACTACTAAGACTTTGAAAATTCAAACCCGAAACCTTATGTCAAAACCTCACGCCACTTTCATGTAACACTCTTCTTCCTTCTCTCTAAAATGTTCACCCTTATGAAACCTAACCCAAAACCAAATCGCAAAATACCTAACCCTGATCTCACGCAGAAATCACACAACAAACATACAAATATCAAACAAAGTATTACGAATAAGGCATCGTGAATCAGAAACCATAATTCCAAACAAAACTCCCTAACCTCAAATTTATTGCATTTGAAATGATTTCAGAGGTTAATGGAAGGGGTACGTGGAGGCGAAGACGTTGGATTTGAGCTGCTTCCAGGTAATAGTTTCTTCTTCTCACTCTTGCTTTTGTTCCACTTACTTCTTCTTGGTTCGTGTCCTGCTTGCTCACGTTTTTTGATTCGAGTGATATGGCTGAGTTCAAGTTGGCTAGAGCTTCAATGTGAAGCTCTATCAACCTTTTTAGGATGAACTTTTGAGTGATTTTAGGTATTTTGTGGATGGAATTTCACAGAGCTTCGCTAGGGTTTTTCCGTTCTCTGCTGCCAATGAATGGAGTTGTATTTATAGGGGTTTTTTTAGGGTTTGCTTCATATGTGTGAAACATCAAAATTTGCTGATGAGAAATTGTTTGATTCGTGTGAGGTTTTGTGTAGGACGATGAGGTGCATTTTTTGTAGTACAAGGATGTTAGGTGCTAATACCACGATTTCTGATTCTCTCGGATTTGAACGATAGTGACTTCTGTGTTTTGTCTGTAGTGAGCTTCAAAATACCTGTTTTTACCTTTATTTTTACCGTGTGAATTCTTAGGATTTTCACTGTGATGACATGGCTTTGGCTTTAACATCATTTTGACTTATATTGTTTTTCTTCATAAAAACGGTCTCAATATCTTATTTTGCGACACTTTTCTTACTGCAATTGCTCCCTTCACAATATCATAAGTTTTGCTGAGTTTAATCATGTTTTTTTTCATATCAGGTTCTTGCTCATACTCCTTTCTATCTCATCATTCAAGTGAATATAGTAAGCGAAACTTCAAGATTCAGTAGCTTTGCAATTCTGGATTGCTGTTGGCTTTGTTATCATGGTAGTGCACTCTTCTACTTATACATTGCCTTTGAACTTCATGCTTGATAAATGCTTCTTATCTGCTTCTCTAAATCTGCTGCGATTTTTCTGCGCCTGACGTGAATTCACTAGTTTTGCAGGTGGTGGAAACGTGAGGTAACATAGGTTTCGCTGAAGATGGATGAAGAACTGGTGGAACTCATAAGCTGTTGTATTTTGTTTGTTCTTGATTTTCGTAGGTTATGACGGTGACTCAAAATTAGAAGGATGAAGCTCCCCAAGAATGGAGAAACGAAGCTGGTTTCCTGGCTCACAAACTTATTAGTTCCGAGTGAAGAACCACTGATAACAACAACAGTCCCATGCGCGACATTGTGTAACCATGCTGATACTCTCAGCTGAAATGGTTTACACATGAGGTTCATGTTTGTTGTATTATATACAAATGATTCTTTTCTCTAGAAATGACTTGACCATTCTAGTTATGATCCATCATTACCTCCTGTTTTCGTGCAGGTTGTAAGTCTCTTTCTTCAACCATCCAAGGATGCAGGCCAAGTGAAAGTGTGATACATATTTGGTATTCTGGCTTCGCACCAACATTGCTCAAATTAGGAGCCTTGAACTGCTCTGCTGCCGGAGTTTGTAACTGTGAACTCAAGTCCTCGATCTTGGCTTTGCAAGTGTTGGAATTCAGGCTCTTGAAAACATCTGGCTTTGAAATGACGAGCCAGATATTCTTGCTCTTCTTGACTGTCACACGGCGGACACCAGTAACAGATTTCATCCCAAGTTTAAGCATTGCCTTGCAGCTCTTAAGTCAGAAATGGCAGGATACAAGCTGCAGTTTTTTGACAGGTACTGATAATCACCAAGTAAAATTTTACATGAATCAAAAGTCTTTCCTTCTCTTTACTCCTTGTTATTCAGGGTGATAATTTTATTTGTTGAATCCTGCTTTGCGCCATATTTGGGCTCTCTGAGTATAACACACTAATACGTCTTCATCCTTCTTTTTTCATGTGCATGATGGGAGTGAACATGATCACTGAGTTTGGAAGTTTTATTGAGAAGCTTCTCCATGGAGAACGCGTTGTTGCCAAGCTGTTGAGGTTGATGCTGTGACATAGGTAGTTGCGGCAATTGCTGGTGAGTATTCTGTTGCTGCATAAGCTGAGAGTAGGCTACTTGTTGCTACGAATGGCATACCCCCTCATATAAACTGCTACCGCTGATGTTGAAGTCGTTGATGTCAATGCTGCATTTTAGGCATCTGCTGTGAAGTGCGGTAGACAGGTTCACATAGGAATGCTGAGAATGTGTATTGCTTCAACTCATTGTAAAACTCTTTTAATTTTATGTTATGGCCCTTTAGAACTGTCATAAAAATCTTTCCTACTGTGGGATGAAGTATTATGAATTCTTGTAATGGGTACTTTTCTGCCATGGAATTGGTCTTACTTTTAAGCGTCGATGCCGCCAACGGATTCTCTTCAAGCCAAGATCGAACGCCACCCTCGTAACGACCAAAGTTATGACAATATTATCTTTGAAGTGATATAATCATCTTGTGAAATAGACATGTAATATTTAAATTCTGAAGTTTTGAATGCAATGTCTTGGATTTCAATTGTGAATGCTGCCATTACTTTATGCACACACTACTGTTTCATAAATTTGTAACTTTTGTACTGTATAAGATAGTTTTCCTTGCATTCCTTGTATGAGTTATGAAGGAAACCTCATGCTTCATTAGGTGTCTTGACAAATCTTGCGTAAGTCTCGGTAATTGGTGCAGCAAACTATCACTTTTAATTTTCCAAGAGTTTGGTTGGTCAACCTTCTTTCTAATTCCTTAATCAATACAGTATAATAATTTAGAAGTAAATTTGGAGCTGACTGGGATTTCAATACCTGACTTTTGTAACTTTAATCCTCAATGAATCATAGATTTTCCTTTTTAATAACCCCTTGATCATATGTGGTAATGAAAAAGTAAGTCGTTGCTGTTGTAACTTCCACGTCTATCATGGCTTTTAGAAAGATCCAGGTATTGCTTGATAGTAAATCCCAAAACACTGCTTCTCACTATTTGACAAAAACTCCAGAACATGGCTTGAAAGTCAACTCAACATGTAATAAAAATCTTGCAAAAAGGTCCCCGTCTTGACATGTCATTTAGTAATAAACCCATTTGCTTCGCAAAAGAAATGTTTCTCCTTGTAATCTAAAGCAACTTTCCATGTCTAAAATCTCTTGACCAAATTTTGAATGCAAGAATATGGGTTCATCTTTCCTTTATCATAGCTTGTATGGTTATGAACTGATGCATTATACCATAAGCCTTTGAGATGAATCGAAATATCTTCTGGACTAATGGCATCTAAATTCTAATACAAATATGACCCGAAATTTGCAAGTCAAGTTTAAGTTTGTCACAAACCGATGACTTGAAACTTGCTAGCTAAATCTAAGTTTGTCACAAACTGATTTTATAATTCAATTATGTTTTGGAATTGGCAAGCTAAATCTATGTTTGTCACAAACTGATTTAGAATCCAAATATAGCTCGACGTTTGCAATCAAATCGAACAAAGCCTGAGGCTAAATCGACTGTGTCTAGAAGTATCATGTGAAGTACCTTTGGAAAACTTGAATTAAATGCATACAAGCAACTCATTTAAAGAGAAGTCTTGGAGAGTCGTGGCCAGAAGTCATGAAGTAGTAAAACATTCATTAATTGTCGAAGTAGGACAAATTTGGGGTATGACAGATGCCCCTATCTAATTGCCTTAAACCTGAGATAATGAACTGCTGCATGGCGTTCATTTTAAAGGTGGAAGTCAATTAGATACAAGAAGACCCCAAAATTTTTCCGGTAGAGAAGTGAAAAGTACCATGAATGGGTTAATAGGATGAAAAAGATGAACAAGATAACATGATATTCTCTGGGTGGTCGAAGCAGTCCCTTATCTAATAAGGTCCTTCGCGATACCAGAGTAGTATAACCAATCCACTTTGGGTGGTCGAAGCAGTCCCTCATTCGTTAAAGTCCTTCGTGATACCAAAGTGGTATAAAGGATCCCCTTTGGGTGGTCGAAGCAGTCCCTCATTCGTTAAGGTCTTTTGCGATACCAAAGTGGTGTCTCGGAATATAAATTTGTTGGGGGGTAATTGAGCAAAATTCCTATTAGAGGAACATCGTTGTCCAAACTCTGCAGGGTAAGCCTTCAAGAAACTTTTTAAGAGAACCTCTGCTTGGGGAAACTTTTTAAGAGAACCTCTGCTTGAGGAGCCATAAGAGCAGTAGCTGCTGGGGTTATCATCATCAACTGCATGGTTGAAGAGTGACTTGCTGGGGAGTAGAATTCCTTGAACTCGCGGGGTATTAACTCTTTTCAGAGTAATACTGCCAACTTCACTGGAGGACTGGCCAAGATGCTTGCAAACTGATCCTGGATCCTGCTATGTTGCTATGCAATGCAATGCTTTATGATGCCCAAACATGCAGCTAACAGTGCAACTGCTAGGGAGTGCAAGATGCAAATGCAAATGATATGCTAATGTTTGATATGATTATGATATGATGTTGTATGCCATGCAAATGATCAGGTATGCTGGGGATAAAATCCTGTGGGGATACCACCAGGGACTTGATTTGGTAGTTTCCAAATGGTTTTGGACTTTGGTTTCATGAGGGTGCCATCGAGGGTGGACTTTGGTAGTTGCCAAATGGATTGGACTTTGGTAGTTGCCAAACGAAGTTGGACCTTGGTTTAATGAGGGTGCCATCGAGGGTGAACTTTGGTAGTTGCCAAATGGTTCTGGACTTTGGTTTCACGAGGATGCCATCGAGGGTGGACTTTTATGGCTTGCCAGACATGAACTGGACTTTAACATAGTTTGCCAGACGAGAACTGGACTTTAAAATGGATTGCCATACGAGAACTGGACTTTAAAATAGTTTGTCAGACGAGAACTGGACTTTAAAATGGTTTGCCAGACGGGAACTGGACTTTAAAATGGTTTGCCAAACGAGAACTGGACTTTTAAAATAGTTTGCCAGGCGGGAACTGGACTTTAAAATGGTTTTCCAGACGAGAACTAGACTTTAAAATGGTTTGCCAGACGAGAATTGGACTTTAAAGTAGTTTGCCAGACAGGAACTGGACTTTAAAATGGTTTGCCAGACGAGGGCTGGACTTTAAAAATAGTTTTCCATACGGGAACTAGACTTTAAAAGGATTTGCCAGACGAGAACTGGACTTTAAAGGATTTTCCAGACGAGAACTGGACTTTAAAGGATTTGCTAGACGAGAACTGGACTTTAAAGTATTTTCCAGACGAGAGCTGGACTTTAAAGGATTTGCCAGACGAGAGCTGGACTTTAAAGGATTTTCCAGACGAGAGCTGGACTTTAAAGTATTTGCCAGACGAGAGCTGGACTTTGGAAGTTTAATTTCGGTCACAAAGCTCTGACAGGTATCAGGTCCAGGCCGTGGGGATGAAACCCAATGATATGGAGGCCCTTTCAGGAGGCTAAGGTTATGATGGGGTGATGACATGATTCCCCGACACTCAATTCCTGCTGATGAGAATAAGCTTGCTTGAGTAACTGCCCTAGTGTAGCTCAACTTGCCCCAGTCTGGGTCTATGAAGAAATTTTCCTTGAACGAAAATTGGAAGCAGTCATACCATGAGATGAACTCGAGATGGCTTGCCCCAGCATTCCAAGTCGTGAAAAGAAGTTAGAAACAATTGTACCATGAGATGAACTCGAGATGGTTTGTTCCAAAATTCCAAGTCATGAAAGGAATTCGGAAGCAGTTGTACCATGAGATGATCTCGAGATGGCTTGTTCCAAATTTTAGTCAGGAAGGGTTTTGACCTTGATTAACTGACCCTTGGAGTAATTGGCTTCAAATTATTCTTGAGGTAGTCTGCTCTAGAATGAGCGTTGAAGCGACATGACTTGCGCTAATTGAGCGTTGGAGGGACTCTCCCTTAATCAAAAGAAACTCTGGGTAGCCTGCCTCTAGTCGGATCCTTTGTAGAAGTGGTATACTCGTTCTGGTAAGAACCTAGCTTCTAGCTGATATGTCATGACGGCTTACAAATGTTGAGCGTAGCGACTCATCCAAAGCATGTTGACTGCGTGAGCATAGCGACTTAACCAAGGCGTGTTACTCGTGCTAGCGTAGCGACTTAACCAATGCATATGGATTGCGTGAGCGTAGCGACTTAACCAATACGTGTTAGTCGTGCTTTTGCTCTGCCCCAAGGCTTTTGACGTTTGTTGACCTTAACCATTACTGGTGTCTGGTGTGGTCAGCTTGATCAAATTTGAAAGCGTGAAGGGAAATTGCCCATGTTCAACTAATCTGCCCCAGTTCAAATGGTTTGCCCCAGTCTGCCAGGTATTTGAAGGATTTCTTTTGGGATGAGAACTTTGGCGATGATAATACCAGGATATTGTCGCTTACGCGAAAATAAGGTGCCGGCACAACAGAAGAGTCGCCACCTTTCGTTATTTATCCCTCAGAGCGGGAAAGGAAACGATCGGAAAAACCTAACGAAAAAGGGTAAGACAAGGTCGTCGCAACCATTGTATGGGTTCGGGAGTCGGTTACGCAAGGGGAAGGTATTAGCACCCCTCACGTCCGTCGTACTCGACGGGATCCACGCTTGTTGTGTTTACTGGACGGGTTGTTTATCTATCTACCTATCAAGGCTGGCTTAAAAAGAAAATAAAAATGACTCGGCAAAGCGTCGCACTTTATGCCTACGTATTCTCATCAGAGAACGAGAAATCAGAGTCAACGTAGTTCGACCTACGACGGGTTACGGGGAAGGTAGCTCGCCAATACGTCAGTATTGTGCCTACGTACTCTCAACAGGTATGAGAGATCAGAGCTTACGTAGTTCGGGAAACTACGGGGGAGGTTTCTCGGCAAGACGTCGCGTCTTGGGCCTACGTATTCTCATCAGAGAAATCAGAGCATGACGTAGTTCAGGCTAACTACGGCTAGACAAGGGTGTTCTCGGTCACACGGGGGTGAGAGATTAAGTTGACGATACTAGCGTACGCATTCTAGCAGTTAGGTGGACGCTGCTCGACCATTGGAGACTTAGGCGTACCTGTTTGCGGTAGAACGGATGTAGTATGTCGGGTTTCGAGGTATGGGAACCTACGGGAACTAGAACTACGGTCTGGTCTCAAATGCACTCGGGCAAGAGAAAAGGATAACATCAGTCGTCAGCAGGAAAGTCTCGATCGCACAGCAGCGAGAGAGCAAAAGGTTAGTTGTTAGTGTGCTCGCTAGGATATCGCATCCTATGCCTACATATTCTCATCAGAGAAAATCAGAGTAGCTGTAGTTCAGCTTAACTACGGGTAGAACGGGGACCACAGCACAAATCTCATTTTATTAATATTCGGAAGGTTACAATGATGAAGTACAGGAAAATAAACTCCTAAAAAAACATATCCATCTAACATGGAAAATCTAATGAAAAAAATAGTCCCCTAACAAGTGGACTTTTAATTCTACCTCTAAAAAGGCGTAAAAAGTCCCCCAACAAATGGACATTTAAAACTACTTCTAAAAGAAAAGTGTAAAATAAACTCTATGTAGAAATTATATCCTAAAAAGAAAAATAGTAAAATGCTATAAACTAATATGATATTTCTATTATTATTTTTTATAATTTTCCCTTATTATTTTTCTATCCAAGAAAATCTAAGAAAACATCTAAAATATTAAATGAGAATACTGCAAAAATTAAACTCTAAAAAGAGAAAAGAAAATAAAATTCTGCCAGGGGGTGCTTTGGTTCAGCCAGGGGTACAGTCTGCAGAATAGAGCAGAATTGGGGCCCAACCCACTAAGCAGTTCAGAAAAGAAAATAAAAAAAGGCAGGGGGGTTTGAGGCTAAAACGGAGGGTGTGCCTAGTAAAACGCACAGGGCCCAGCCCAATAGCCAAACAATAATCTAAAACGGGGGGAAAGGTGTTAGAAGAAAAACGGAGGTGTTGAACAGAATGGGCCTTAGAGGCCCAAAACCTAACCCAGCCACTTGATCCATCAGACAAACCCTAATCCCATCTTCTCAAACCCCAAGCACTGTTCATCTCGCTGTTTCCTTCTCTTCTCCAAACGCTCTCTCTCTCAAGCTCTCTCAAAACTCCTTCGTTTCATCTTCCGATTTCACCTTGAATCAACAAACACCAATGAATAAACAACAACAATCAGAACTATCACCTTCTCGGAAGAACGACACGATCCATCCTTTGAGGTTCTTGAAGATTCGTGGAGGAATGTTGATGAAGATCGTGAGGACGAAGTTCTTGAACACGAAGACCGCTTGAAGATCCGGAGAAATATCACGAAGCTCTGAAGAAATCTTGAAGGTTTGAAGAACACGACGAAGTTTCTTTGATCTAGATCGTTGACGAACAAAAGAAGAAGTTATGTGAAGTTGCGGAGGATTTTTGGATGATGAACTGGAGGTTAGATGAAGTTTTTCTGGAGAATGATGAAGATTGTTGTGACTTCTGGAAAGTTGCATGCAAAGATAATTACGAAACTGAAGATTCGTTGTGGCTTCTGGAAAAAACCTGAACGGAGATGATGAACACTCTTCGCTGGAACAAGTCGTTGAAGGTTTGTGGATCGAAGAAAACCATCAGAAGGTTGAGGATCTAGCAAGTTGTTTTTAAGAACGAAGAAGGTTGAAGCTCTTGGATTAAGATCTTGAAGAAGATCCACGCAGATCTGGAGATTCCAGATGAATGCTGATGAACATTCAAAGCGTAACTGGGAAAACGGATGGATATTGGTGAACGGATGAAGGTCTCGAGGAAGATCTGTGAAGAAGATCACATGAGTTTGATGAAGACCATGAAGAATTTCAAGAACATGATGAGTTTCTGGAAAAAAATGGTAAACCGATGATGAAGTTTCAAAGATCTTGATGAAGATCAGTATGGACTTCTGGGGAAAAGTTGGAGAACGGATGAATTTGAGTTTTCCGGTGGCTGTTAGGGTTTCCGACGACGGTTAGGGTGGTCGGAGGTAGTTAGGAGGTGGCTGGCGCGGCGGTTGCATGGCTGGCCGGTGAGGGTGAAAGTGGCGGGACACGTGTTACACATGCAGCATGAGAGAGAGACGGTGAAGCCAAGTGGCGTGAGGTACAGAACGTGTGGCGTGATGAAGTTGCCACACATGGAGGGTGAGGTGGTGGTGTGGAGGAGAGTGGGAGTGGCACGTGGCTACATGCAGAATGAGAGAGTCAGGTGGCTTTGTGTGAGGCGAAAACGTGGCATGAAAATGGAGAAAAACGTGGCGATCAAGAGAGGGACCCAGAATGCACATGCGTGGGGACTCTTATAGACTGACATGTGGCGAAATGGGGGACTGGGCCTCCATAAGACACCTGGCTCATTAAATGAGACTGATTAACTACATGATTAATTAACACGATTAATACTCAATTAACACTAACTAAGACTTAAAACTACAATTAAGACTAACTGAAAATTAAGGCCACTCTAAACCTAATTAAGGCTACTAAAACTCAATTAAGACCCTAATTAAAACAGTAATTAAATCCTAAATGAAAATTAAAACTATTCTAATCCTAATTAATTCTAATAAACTCTAATTAAAATCTAACTAAGACTCTAATTAATCTAATTATCCTAAAAGAATTAAATCTAATAACTTCTAAAAACTATTAACTCCATTAAATCTAAAAAAGAAGATTAACTATTAAAATCTATTAATCCTATTTATCTCTAAACAAACAAAAACAAATAAAAATAAAAAACTCTATTAATTTCTATTAAAAAAACCTAATAAAAGAGATATCCTATTAAAAATCACTTTAAAAAATTCTATTTAATATCTAAAAAAAATATGATTTATTCTAAAATCTATTTAAAAACAATTTAATATCTATTAAAAAATCTAACTAACACCTACAAAAATCAATTAAACCTATTAAAAATTCTAGAAAATAAGGGGAAAAATCTAAAAAAAGTGAGGAAGCCGATTAAATCGATTAGCGACTATATCGAAATAAACGGTAAAAACTCGGACACCGAGATGTCCTCAAAACAACAGCGAGAGCTGAAAACACCGGGACGAGCACCAATTCTCCAAATACGTCCTCGTATTGGCCTGAAATGCTTGAAGCGCGGTCAGAGGGCTGTAATCCCGATAAAGTCAACCTGACTGGAAGAAATGCAATGTACGTGGTATGCTAATGCAAAATGAAATGAGTCGAAACATGAGCCAAATTGCGATAAGTAGTTGGTCAAATTTTGGGGTGCAACAGCTGCCCCTATTCAAACGGCTTGGACCTGAAGGGTTGAAGAGCGAACGACTTTCAAACATTCAAAGGTAGAAGACGGTTGAATACCAAAGAACCCGGAAATTTTCCAACTACACAAGTACACGGTACTCTGATGGGAACAAATCTTCGACACTGAAATGCACGACAACTAGCTAGAGAAATACTGATCTGAACCTCCTTCAGGATGATTCTCTGATTTATCTGATGTCCTCGCGTCCTCAAATCATTGAGGGATCACTGGTTACACGGTAACGGGTGATTTGCTAACCTCACAGGTAAACGATACTCTGATTGGTAGGAACATCTTCAAAACTGAGCAAGACAGTTGCACGGCAACCTGCTGGAGAATTGGTCACACGGTAACCGGGGAAAAGTCTGATTTTAAATCTCCGTCAGGATGATCATCTGATTTTGCTGTAGATATTCATCCTCAATTCATCAAGGGGTCACTAGTCACTCGGTAACCGGCAACACGTGGTTGATCATGCCATCAGGCATCAAGATTCCTCGGGACTCAGGTCAACCATCAGGTTGATCACGTTAAATCATGCCATCAGGCATTCAAAGAAAACTTTCGGGCATCAGCCAGACTTCTTCAGCAAGTCGGGAATAGAATTCTTGGTCAATCATGAACCAATTGGGAATATCGAAACCTCTGCCATCAGGCACTCCGCATCAGCTGAGATAAATGCTTTGTTAACACGGTCGGACTTCAATCATGAAGTCCTTGAGGGAAGTTTCAACTTCGCTGCTCAGGAACCTCCCGGGGATGTCGCATCTCCGCTGGGGGTTCTGGAGAACTATCAAGTAACTCCTCTTCGAGGATCCAGAAATCATTTTGGGTGAATCAACTCTGCTGAGGACTTCAAGAATCATCTTGGACACATAACTCTGCCGGGGAACTTCAGGAATCATCCTGAACCGATAACTGTGCTGGAGATTTCAGGAATCATCCTGAGCGAACACTCTGGTGGGGACTGTAAGCATCAGCTTGAGCAACCAACTCTGGTGACTGCACTGGGGATCTTAAGAATCATCTTAAGCACACAACTTCGCTAGGGAATTCAAGAATCATCATGAGTGAACGACTTTGCTGGGGAGTTCAAGAATCATCTTGATCAAACCATTCTGAGGAGGAACATCTGCAAAACAAGAACGGTGGCGACCTGGCTCATGTTTCGTATGCATATGCTTTGATAATGACGTAATGCTCCACACGGTGGAAATGCTACGCGTTTAGGATAAATGTTATGCAATCATGCAAAATGCTATGGCCCCATCAGCAAAATAAATGCTGAAGGGAGAATCCTCCTGTCAAGGAGAAAGGACCACTCTGGTAGGGAGGAGGAATCATCCTGCCGAGGAGAAGAAGTCACACCAATCTCAATTGGACTCCGCCTGGGGAAACGAACTTCAGTCGACTGCTGCAGGGGGATAAAGCTCTACGAGAACCTGGACCAGCTGATCTGGATATTCAAACCACAATTTCTGAGGAAAACGATGTCAATTGCAGAAATAAACTGCGCGGCCTTCGTAGCAAAGCTTTCCGGAGAGAACGACTCCGATGGGGAAATACAGCATCAGCTATTCAACACTCTACTGGGGAGCACCAATCATGGCCCAAACGGCTTCCAAGGACTCGGCTCTCTTGGGGATCTGCAAAATCGGCTGGGGAAGAAGGAATCATCCTGCTTACAGGGGAGAGTACGACTCTGTGGGGAATCTCAATTCCGATGGAGACTTCAGTCTGCACTATCAACTACCACACACTTCAGTGTATGACTCAGCTAGGGAGATGACGTTCCTTCAGGATACATCTGGTTGGGGAGAGAATCTTCTCTGCTTGGGGATACATATCAATGCTCACGATCTCGCATTCAGACTCTGCGGGGAGATGCTGCTGCACTCTATCGGGGATATCAATCCTGATCTGCTGAGGGTAATCTTGCATACGCCTTACGGAGACTGACCCTTCTGGGTAACACCTGTTGGACTATCAAGTCTGATGAGGAATACCTGTGTATCAACACTGCTGGGGATATCAATCCTTAGCTGCTCATTGTACAACTCTGTTGGAGACGCACTGATCCTATCAAGGAAACACCTCTGGCGACTGCAGAAGATAACAATCAATCACTGAAATTGAATCTCACTTCGCTGAGGAAAATAACCCTGAACGGTCCTTTTAGATCACCCTAAGTCCTTATAGGGTACGCAGCAATCTGCTGAGCAATAACTCTTCTTTGTCCGACATCAAAATCTACCCGTCTGGAGATTACTCAGTGAGGGAATCACCGTCGACCTCTGCTTAAGGAATGAGTCAATGACCTGGACTCGGAGGGAAAAGGAGTCAAACTCGGACTCTGCAGGGATACAACATTGCATCAGTCCCACTGCTGGGGAAATAAACCCCAAATCTGCTGGTCAGGGAAAGCTTCAGTCTCAACCCACTTAGGAAAGTAGCACATCAGGCTAATCAACGTTCAATGCTTGGGATGGCCATACTCTGCCGGGAATATCAATCAAACCCTACTGAGGATAATCTTGATCCTACTCTGATAAGGGATAAATGCCATCTCAATTTGCTGCAGTCTCAAACTGCTCAGGGGAAACAATCTCAAACTGTACGTCTCTGCTGAGAAAACAATCCTGATTCAACAGCATCAATGCAGGGAATACAGAATACCAATCATGGAGCTGGGATCACTCGAGCCTTGTGTCAGGGAATGTGACAACCTACGAGTCACTAGGAATCATCGTGCCAGGTACAATTAGGCTTTTTCTGGTTTAGGGATGAGAATAGGTTATCAACGAAAGTGGATTTGAAAGGGACATACTAGACGAGATCTAGCATTCGAGGTGGACTACAAGACGCGAACTGATAGCAAAATATGTCAGGTTGTCAGACGAGAACTGATTTACGGGTTCTGGATATCAGACGGGAATTGATTTCTGGTTTGCCAGACGAGAACTGGACTTTAAAACTGTGTTGGCCAGGCGAGAACTGGTTAAACAATAGGTTACGGAAAATGTGACCAGACGGGGCTGGTTTCTGTTTTGGATTTCAGACAAGAACTGATCTCCGGTTTGCCAGACGAGAACTGGACTTTAAAACGATTTGGTTACAAGGTTCTGCCAAGTAACAGGTTAAGCTGTAGGATAACAATCCAATGGCAGCAAGGCTTCTTCAGAAGGTTCAGGTTTTTTGGCAGGGTAATGACACGATTCCCCGACACTCAACTCTTGCTAGGGTGAACAAACTCATTTGAACAACTTGCCCCAGTGCAATTCAACTTGCCCCAATCCGACTCTTGGGAAAATTCATTCTGAATAGAAAGCAGCTGGCAACAAGACAATCTTCAGATGGCTTGCCCCAATATCTGTACAACGGAAGGATTCATCCTCGGTTAACCAACTCTCAGCATGGTTGGTTTCAATATCTTTGAAGTAGCTTGCCCCTGAACGAGCGTTGAGCGACTCAACATGCCCTGATTGAACACTGGAGGGATCTGCCCTCAAACCACAGGAGTTTTGGATAGCTGCCCCTGCTTGGGTCTCGAGAAGGTCAACTTCTGATAGACGCTTCTCGAATAAACTGCCCCATAATCAACCGATACTCCGGGACTTGTCCTCAGACTAACTGATTCCAAACTCACTGGAAGTCAATGCCCCAGATTCACAGGGTTTCGCAGTATACCATTCTGATCCAGACTACTACGATTCAGTCCTGATTGACTATTCCCCGTTGGAATTCCTTCGTATCAACTACTGACCTGCAATTAAAATTGTTTATTCACGAATGGTAATTTTAATGCAGTGTTCATGCAGATTTCGAAAAAATGTACTGTCACTCATTTACGTGTCATGATAGTGAGTGACGAATGAACCAAAGAGTTCAAACGTAGTGCTGATTCGATCAGTGAAAAATACAACAAGGATATGATTAGTAAATCATGCAGGAGTCAGGTTACTCAGCCTTATCGTAATGCGCTTTCAGAATAAACCCTGCCTCAATTAGGTCTTTTAAGGGTTGTATCGTGGTCGGGTTCACGGTTCGTGAAACAAAGGATATTTGGCTCAAATTATGATTTGTACCCACCCCTTCTACGTGATGATCTCCGATCCTAAAGTTCAGTTAACTTGGTTCGAGCGCTCGCCTCTTCGAGAGGTATGTTGAACATTGGGAACAACTGGTTAAAGAATTCACAAGGTTTTCGGAGTGACAGTTACTCCTTTTTCGTTTCGGCATCTGTATCTACACGACTTTGTCCTTGTTTGAGGATTTTTCTTTTTATATCCTTTTTTCGTTCTTTTGATTCCCTAATTTTTGCCTGGACTGACTCTTCAGAGTTCTTTTCGATTTTTCTTTTGAAGTCCAGCGGGATGCCCTGATTTTTGCCTAAGTATTCGCTTTCCAGCTTTTCTTTTCTCTTTTTTTTTACTTAGCGGGCTTTCTTATTCTTTTTTTCTTTTGGAACAAGTCGTGCGACGCTGGCTGTTTGGATTCATCCGAGAGGTTTATAACTGTATCACTCCTGATTGGTGAGGTTTAACCATTGTGGTGGACGAGGTACGACCTCTGGGGAGGAATACGATGTGATTGGTCCTCGAAAGACAACACTCCTCTATAAGACTTGAACGCTCGATCAAGCTAACTGACAACTACCCTGCCCCAGGTTAAGATGTGAGGGTTTAAAAGTCTGAAAAACTCCTACTTCTCGGCTCGAAGTGGTTAACAAGGGATTCTCTTCCTTATCTCTCCGGTGTTTAGGGGATTTGAAACAATGCCTTGTACGTCATCGGCAAGGTTTTATCTGAAAGCATACGATCATCGGTTATGAGTATTCAGTTTCGTCATCCTCCCTCCAATCTTCGCTAATCATAGTGATAAAGTGGAGTGAATAAAGTGCAAGTGTCAGTGCAATGCAGTAAATGAGTGACAACGACATGATTAATTTAGAAAAATGCATAGTCACTTTATTAATATTACCATTCGAAACAAACAATGTTTAACAGTAAGTAGTAATTAACAGAAAAGGAACTACAAATGCAAATGATAAAAAGTCTGAGGACTGCCAATGCTGAGGACGTCTGCCTGTCTGGACCACTGGCTTCTGGAAATAGCCCTCTGAATCTGCAAGCTCAAACAGCTGAGAGGTTGTCATGCACAACCAAAACTCCCCCGGGAAAGGAAATGCACCCTTTGTCAATCAACTGTTGCACTTTTGCCTGAAAAGCTTTACAATCTCCAGTTGAATGCCCCGGGGATCCACCATGGTATCCACACTGAGCCTGGGGGTTGTACCCAGGAGGGTAAGGCTCTGGCACGGGCTTGAGAGCTTTAGGTTCCACCAAAGAATTCTGAATCAACTGTGGAAGAATCTGGCTATACGGCACAGGAACTGGATGAGAAGGAGCATTCCTTTGTTCCAAGTTGTTACGAGTTCGGTTCTGATTCTGACGCTGATTCTGATAACCTCGGCCATGGGCTCGTGGATTTGCAAGAGGAGCGACATAAAGTTCCCGATGTGGTGCCCTAGGCACAATTGTCTGTCGAGACACAGAAGATACTGACCGTTGAGAAGACGAAGAACCAACAGACTTCACTGATTCGTATTGAGGATACCCAACATCATTCATGATTGCATTGATCACAACTCCTTCTTCAGTTTGAAAGCTATAGAGAGATTCAGTTTCACTAGCCTGACCGCCTGAAACATTCTGGATTCTTCCAGTCTTTACACCATACTCGATGCACTCTCCTGCCCTTACCAATTCAGAGAAATTTGGTGCAACTCCAAGCATTCTTTCGAAGTACGGGCTCTGCAAGGAGTTTACGAACATGCCTTTCAACTCTCGGTCTAGAAGCGGTGGTTGCACTCTAGCAGCAAATTCTCTCCATCTCTGAACATACTTCCTGAAAGGTTCATTGTTTCCTTGAGACAATTCTTGCAGCTGCATGCGACTAGGAGCTTCATCAAGATTGTAGTCATACTATTTCAGAAAAGCATTGGCTAAATCCACCCATGATCGGATCTGATCACTCTCTAACTGCATATACCAACTCAGAGATGCCCCAGTCAGACTATCTTGAAAGCAATGAATCATCAACTTGTCGTCATGCACAAACGAAGTCATTCTTTGGCAGAACATCACCAAATGTTGCTTCGGGCAACTATCTCCTTTGTATTTTTCAAACCTCGGCGTTCTGAACTTCGGAGGTAACACTAGGCCAGGAACCAGACACATGTCTGCAGCACTAGGGTTAACGGCGTCTTTACCTTTCAAGGCTTTGAATCTTTCATCCAATGCACGAAACCTTCTAGCATACACGGGAGCTAATGGGTCTTCAGTCTTTGCTATCGGGACCTCTCTTCGGGACTTTGGCACTAGGAAGGCAAAACCCTGGTAGTCTGAGATATCAACAGAAGGAGAACGTTCACCTCGGACAACAAACTGCTCACGTAGATCTCGGTCTTTAACAGAAGGCTGTACAAGCTGAGCTGCAGTAAGATTGTTCACTTGCGGAAAGTCTTCGTCATGCGTAGATCTATACAAAGGATTGGACGTCACAGTGAAACCTGACAAGGTATCAACAAACTGGAAGTTGCTCTCTGACATAGCTACCAACAACTGTCAACTGACTTCACTGCTTGACTCTGATCAAATCTGCTTCAGCCCCTTGGTCGTCTTCAACACTCACCTTCAGAATCAAAACAACGGCCGGATAAGAGCTCTGACTAGCTGGAGCATGGCATGCAATATGATGCAGGAATGTTCATGCAAATGCAATGCAAGATGCGGCAAACACGGGATCACAGCCCCCACGAAGCTCTGATTGCTGCTGCACTGCTGACGGGATAAGTCTGCTCTGACGAGAGAAAACCAAGATATCGGGTAGGCTGGAAGTCAAGTTTCCTGCAGAAACCCTCCCACTCACGGGTATGGACCTAAACTGACATAAGCTCAGCATCCTATGCGTTCATCAGCGTCACAGACTTTCAAGAGGGGTGATACGATACCCAGAAGGTGTGGCATCACCAGCTCATGAAGCGGCCTCACTTAGCTGAATCACAAATGATCGGTCCCCAGAGTCGACAATCCACCAAACCAGCAACCGTCTCAACCCAAAGGGTTGAAAGAGAAGCCAACCGAGAGAACCTCGTCTGAGCATGGATTTCATGAGACACTAGTGCCTGCGAAGCAAGCACACGCCCACTAATTTCCACAACTAATTCTATGGCGCACTCAAGCCTGGGTCTGGCTTCTCACTCATCAGAGCTCCCATCCACAATAGCACAATAGCAACAGATAATAATATAGTGCGGGAAATGTAAATACATTAGTAATACAACATAAAAATAAACACCCACAGACACGCAAACAAGCGCTAGGATTGACTCTCGCAGGGGACGTTGGATCCCCAAACTGACTCGCTCACGGGACGTTGGATCCCTAGGAAACTATCAAGTCCCCAGCAGAGTCGCCAGCTGTCGCTTACGCGAAAATAAGGTGTCGGCACAACAGAAGAGTCGCCACCTTTCGTTATTTATCCCTTAGAGCGGGAAAGGAAACGATCGGAAAAACCTAACGAAAAAAGGTAAGACAAGGTCGTCGCAACCATTGTCTAGGTTCGGGAGTCGGTTACGCAAGAGGAAGGTATTAACACCCCTCACGTCCATCGTACTCGACGGGATCCACGCTTGTTGTGTTTACTGGACGGGTTGTTTATCTATCTACCTATCAAGGCTGGCTTAAAAAGAAAAGAAAAATGACTCGGCAAAGCGTCGCACTTTATGCCTACGTATTCTCATCAGAGAACGAGAAATCAGAGTCAACGTAGTTCGACCTACGACGGGTTACGGGGAAGGTAGCTCGCCAATACGTCAGTATTGTGCCTACGTACTCTCAACAGGTATGAGAGATCATAGCTTACGTAGTTCGGGAAACTACGGGGGAGGTTGCTCGGCAAGACGTCGCGTCTTAGGCCTACGTATTCTCATCAGAGAAATCAGAGCATGACGTAGTTCAGGCTAACTACGGCTAGACAAGGGTGTTCTCGGTCACACGGGGGTGAGATATTAAGTTGACGATACTAGCGTACGCATTCTAGCAGTTAGGTGGACGCTGCTCGACCATTGGAGACTTAGGCGTACCTGTTTGCGGTAGAACGGACGTAGTATGTCGGGTTTCGAGGTATGGGAACCTACGGGAACTAGAACTACGGTCTTGTCTCAAATGCACTCGGGCAAGAGAAAAGGATAACATCAGTCGTCAGCAGGAAAGTCTCGATCGCACAGCAGCGAGGGAGCAAAAGGTTAGTTGTTAGTGTGCTCGCTAGGATATCGCATCCTATGCCTACATATTCTCATCAGAGAAAATCAGAGCAGCTGTAGTTCAGCTTAACTACGGGTAGAACGGGGACCACAGCACAAATCTCATTTTATTAATATTCGGAAGGTTACAATGATGAAGTACAAGAAAATAAACTCTTAAAAAAACATATCCATCTAACATGGAAAATCTAATGAAAAATAGTCCCCTAACAAGTGGACTTTTAATTCTACCTCTAAAAAGGCGTAAAAAGTCCCCTAACAAATGGACATTTAAAACTACTTCTAAAAGAAAAGTGTAAAATAAACTCTATGTAGAAATTATATCCTAAAAAGAAAAATAGTAAAATGCTATAAACTAATATGATATTTCGATTATTATTTTTTATAATTTTCCCTTATTATTTTTCTATCCAAGAAAATCTAAGAAAACATCTAAAATATTAAATGAGAATACTGCAAAAATTAAACTCTAAAAAGAGAAAAGAAAATAAAATTCTGCCAGGGGGTGCTTTGGTTCAGCCAGGGGTACAGTCTGCAGAATAGAGCAGAATTGGGGCCCAGCCCACTAAGCAGTTCAGAAAAGAAAATAAAAAAAGGCAGGGGGGTTTGAGGCCAAAACGGAGGGTGTGCCTAGTAAAATGCACAGGGCCCAGCCCAATAGCCAAACAATAATCTAAAACGGGGGGAAAGGTGTTAGAAGAAAAACGGAGGTGTTGAACAGAATGGGCCTTAGAGGCCCAAAACCTAACCCAGCCACTCGATCCATCAGACAAACCCTAATCCCATCTTCTCAAACCCCAAGCACTGTTCATCTCGCCGTTTCCTTCTCTTCTCCAAACGCTCTCTCTCTCAAGCTCTCTCAAAACTCCTTCGTTTCATCTTCCAATTTCACCTTGAATCAACAAACACTAATGAATAAACAACAACAATCAGAACTATCACCTTCTCGGAAGAACGACACGATCCATCCTTTGAGGTTCTTGAAGATTCGTGGAGGAATGTTGATGAAGATCGTGAGGACGAAGTTCTTGAACACGAAGACCGCTTGAAGATCCGGAGAAATATCACGAAGCTCTGAAGAAATCTTGAAGGTTTGAAGAACACGACGAAGTTTCTTTGATCTAGATCGTTGACGAACAGAAGAAGAAGTTATGTGAAGTTGCGGAGGATTTTTGGATGATGAACTGGAGGTTAGATGAAGTTTTTCTGGAGAATGATGAAGATTGTTGTGACTTCTGGAAAGTTGCATGCGAAGATAATGACGAAACTGAAGATTCGTTGTGGCTTCTGGAAAAAACCTGAACGGAGATGATGAACACTCTTCGCCGGAACAAGTCGTTGAAGGTTTGTGGATCGAAGAAAACCATCAGAAGGTTGAGGATCTAGCAAGTTGTTCTTAAGAACGAAGAAGGTTGAAGCTCTTGGATTAAGATCTTGAAGAAGATCCACCCAGATCTGGAGATTCCAGATGAATGCTGATGAAAATTCAAAGCGTAACTGGGAAAACTGATGGATATTGGTGAACGGATGAAGGTCTCGAGGAAGATCTGTGAAGAAGATCGCATGAGTTTGATGAAGACCATGAAGAATTTCAAGAACATGATGAGTTTTTGGAAAAAAGTGGTAAACCGATGATGAAGTTTCAAAGATCTTGATGAAGATCAGTATGGACTTCTGGGGAAAAGTTGGAGAACGGATGAATTTGAGTTTTTCGGCGGCTGTTAGGGTTTTCGACGACGGTTAGGGTGGTCGGAGGTAGTTAGGAGGTGGCTGGCGCGGCGGTTGCATGGCCTGCCGGTGAGGGTGAAAGTGGCGGGACATGTGTTACGCATGCAGCATGGGAGAGAGACGGTGAAGCCAAGTGGCGTGAGGTGCAGAACGTGTGGCGTGATGAAGTTGCCACACGTGGAGGGTGAGGTGGTGGTGTGGAGGAGAGAGGGAGTGGCACGTGGCTACATGCAGAATGAGAGAGTCAGGTGGCTTTGTGTGAGGCGAAAACGTGGCATGAAAATGGAGAAAAACGTGGCAATCAAGAGAGGGACCCAGAATGCACATGCGTGGGGACTCTTATAGACTAACATGTGGCGAAATGGGGGACTGGGCCTCTATAAGACACCTGGCCCATTAAATGAGACTGATTAACTACATGATTAATTAACACGATTAATACCCAATTAACACTAACTAAGACTTACAACTACAATTAAGACTAACTGAAAATTAAGGCCACTCTAAACCTAATTAAGGCTACTAAAACTCAATTAAGACCTTAATTAAAACAGTAATTAAATCCTAAATGAAAATTAAAACTATTCTAATCCTAATTAATTCTAATAAACTCTAATTAAAATCTAACTAAGACTCTAATTAATCTAATTATCCTAAAAGAATTAAATCTAATAACTTCTAAAAACTATTAACTCCATTAAATCTAAAAAAGAAGATTAACTATTAAAATCTATTAATCCTATTTATCTCTAAACAAACAAAAACAAATAAAAATAAAAAACTCTATTAATTTCTATTAAAAAAACCTAATAAAAGAGATATCCTATTAAAAATCACTTTAAAAAAATTCTATTTAATATCTAAAAAAAATATGATTTATTCTAAAATGTATTTAAAAACAATTTAATATCTATTAAAAAATCTAACTAACACCTAGAAAAATCAATTAAACCTATTAAAAATTCTAGAAAATAAGGGGAAAAATCTAAAAAAAGCGAGGAAGCCGATTAAATCGATTAGCGACTATATCGAAATAAACGGTAAAAACCCGGACACCGAGATGTCCTCAAAACAACAGCGAGAGCTAAAAACACCGGGACGAGCACCAATTCTCCAAATACGTCCTCGTATTGGCCTGAAATGCTTGAAGCGCGATCAAAGGGCTGTAATCCCGATAAAGTCAACCTGACTGGAAGAAATGCAATTTACGTGGTATGCTAATGCAAAATGAAATGAGTCGAAACATGAGCCAAATTGCGATAAGTAGTTGGTTAAATTTTGGGGTGCAACAGATATGGCTTGAACCCATTTTCCCTAGTAACTGAACCTTGTAGCAATTTTCCCCTGTTTAAACCTCAGAAGGACTTGCCCCAGATTCTCAGGGTTAGGAGAAAGTCTTAATTCAGGTCAACACCAATGAGTGATCAAGTTCCTCTTTGATTGCACTTTGTTGGAATTTCTATAATGTTAAGTACTGATTTGCAGTTTAAAATGGTTCATTCAAAAATGGTAATTTTAATGTGACATTCATGCAAGTATTTTGAAAATATCATTTATTGGGAATGATGTGAAGGTGTGTGACGAATTGGACCATTAGCCCAAACACAATGCTGATTTATCTGGTGCGAAAGATATAGCAAGAATATGACTCCAATGCAAACGATTAGCAAATCTTTAGGAGTCAATTTACGCAACCTTGCTGTAGTATGCTTTCAGAATAAACTCCGCCTCAATTAGGTCTTCTGAGGGTTGTATCGTGGTCTGGTTCACGGTTATAGAAACAAAGGATATAAGGCTCAAAATTTAATTTTAACCTACCCATTCTTCGTGATGATCTCCAGTCCTACGTTCATTTAATTCTACACACTTACTTAGAGCTTGACAGTGTAAGCTTGATGATTCAAGGTATGCTCTAAATGGCAGTCACCTTATTATTTTTTCATGGATGTCAGTTACCCTTTGATTTGGGTGGCCACTGAATCTTATTTTGTTTTTGTCGAGGGTTTGAGGACCTCTTTTTGGTTTTGTTTTTGATCCCTAACTTTTGCATGGGCTGACTTTGCTTTTCAGATCCATCGGGATTGCCTTGATTTTTGCCTAAGTCTCCTTTTGAGGTGTTCGACTTAGCAGGCTTTTGATTTTTTTCTTTTGAATGATTGTGACTGCCATGTCAAGGGTTATTGATGAACAACCGTCTTGTATTTGGAATTTTGCTTTGAGTGCGGGATTGGATTAACTGAACAACTACCCTACCCCAGGTTGAGTGTTTAAGGGTTTCAATATCCGAAGGAAACTCCTACTTCTAGGCTCGAAGTGGTTTACTAGGGACTAACTCCTTATATCTCCAGTGTTTGGGGATTCGAAACAATGCCTCTACATCATTAACGAGACTTTATCCGAAAGCATACTATCAGCAATTATGGGTATTTAGCTTTCGTCATCCTCCCTCAAATCTTTGCTAAACAGCAGTTTGACAAAGGAAGTGAAGTGAAATATTTTTGTGATTTTTTTGCGATAAACAAGAAAATGTGAGTGAATACGAATGAATTTGTTCAAAACATGCATAATTATCACATTAACAATACCATTAATAAGAAACAATTTCTAAAAGCAAGTAGCGTTTAACAGGAAAGAAATCACAAATGCAGATGATAAAAATGTCCTGAATTCGCCAGTGTTGAGGATGGCTTCTTGTCTGAACCACGGGCTTTGGGAAATTCCTCTTGAAGTCTTGCAACTCATTTCGGCGCGAAGCTGACGTGCATGACCAAATTTCCTTCTGGAAAGGATATGTACTTCTTGTCAATCAACTGTTGCACCTTGGCTTGAAAAGCTTTTCAATTCTCAGTTGAATGTCCCATTGATCCAGCATGATATCCACAATGAGCATCGGGATCATACCCAGGCGGGTATGGTTCTAGCAAAGGCTTGATAGCTTTGGGTTCTACCAGCGAGTTTCGGACCAGATGCGGCAGAAGTTGACTATGCAACATAGGAACTGGATGAAGAGGAGCAGTCCTTCTTTCCAAGTTATTTAGAGGCTTATGCTGATTCCGACGCTGATTCTGATAACCTCGGCCACGGGTTTGTTGATTTTCATGAGGAGCAACCCAAGGTTTCTGGTATGGTGCCCTAGGCCTGATTGGTTTCCTATAAGGATGATATGGTGTAGGCAATGATAATTGTCGAGAAGATGATGGACCATAAAGTTTTTCTGGTGCACCTTGAGAATACTCGACATTTGCTATGACCACATCAATTTCATTATCCTCTTCCTCTTGAGGATCGCTAAATGATTCAGTCTCGCCTGTCTGGTTGCTCGAAGCATCCTGGATTTGTTTAGTTTTAAGGTAATTCTCGATGCGTTCTCCTACTATTATAAGGTCAGAGAAGCTCAAGAATGCACTTCCATCCATTCTTTCGTGATAAGAGTCACGCAGGCTGTCCAAAAACATGTCGATTAATTATTTGTCCAAGAGTGGTGGTTGCACCCTGGTTGCTAACTCTCTCCACCGTTGTGCATATGCCTTAATGGATTCATCGCTCTTCTGAGATAGGCTTTGCAATTGCATACGACTGGGAGCCGTGTCCAAATTATAATTATATTGCTTTAGGAAAGCATTGGCTAAATCTCTCCATGATTGGATGCGGCTTCTCTCTAAATCCATGTACCAATTCAAAGAGGCACCATTCAAACTGTCTTGAACACAATGAATCATCAACTTGTCATCAAGGACATGAGAAATCATCTTTCGGCAGAACATTACCAAATGACGCTTTAGGCAACTGAGACTGGTGTACTTCTGGAAGTTAGGTACTTTGAATCTTGAAGGAATTACCAGGTCTGGCATAAGGCACATATCAACAACATCGAGCCCTGAATTATCACGCGCTTTCATAGCTTGAACTTTTTCTTCAAGGGCACAAAACCTCTCCTCCATATAATCAGTCAATGGCATCATTTGAGGCTGGGCAGGAATGTTCATTGGCAAAAGATTACCACTAGCTAGATGATCATACAAGGGGTTGGTCGACATAGTGAAACCTGATGAAGAGTTAAGATTCTCCATCCCACTTTTTCGAACATTAGCCTCTAACATAGCTACCCGAGCTTTCCACTTGATTAGTCTGACTAGCTCTTCGAGTTGTCTGTGCTCCTTTTGACTCCACTTGAACTCACTTCAACTTCTTTGCGGCTACCACAAGTTCAGTATGAGTGTCGGGAAATCATCTGGAGGTTATGGACAAGGGATGGATAAGCTTTCTGGTTTAGGAAGATATGCAATACAAATGAAATGCAAATGCAATGACATGCAAATGCAATGCAGGCAGGATCCAGGATAACATAAGCAGGTCAAAGCGCCCTAGTCAGTAGACTATATAAGGAAAGTTCTAGATTCTATACCCACATACCCACTCACGGGATAGCTTCTATGTCGATGGATAAGGTTCCCAGGATCACGGACACCGATCGCATCAACATCACGCAACAGGCTAGTTGTATTATAACGAGAGTACAATAGGGTCTCTCCTGAGCGGAGTCCTCATGCTAGGCACACGAGGAACGGGTCCTCGGAGACTAATATTACATGACTACCAATATAGAAACTAGTTCTAAGAGTGGTTCCCAGAGTCACGAACCCTTCATGAATCAAATCGTGCAACAGGCTAGCTACGTTACGATAGGATCTACGAAAAGGTCTATTTTGGAGGAGCTTTCATGCTAGGCACACAAGGAGCGAGTCCTTAGTGACTAACACTAATTACTACCAATTCTAAACTATGTTTTCTCTCTTCTTTTTCCAAAGCTCGGGTGTAGAGCTTTACTTGCAATGCTATCCCCGAATCCAGCAGGCAGATATAATAAACAGCATACGATAGAAAGAGAAAACAAGAAATAAACAATAGGAGAAAATAAACATAAAGAAAACAGTTAAGCAAAAGGTTAGTACTCTCTCTTGCATAGGGAAATGCGAGTCCCCAGCAGAGTCGCCATCTGTCGTACCTCGAAAAATATGATCCTCGCGATGGACGCGGAAAATACGTTCGAAATAGAGTCGCCACCGAACTTTATTCATTCCAAGGATGGAATAGGAAAATATCGATAAAACCTTAAAGGAGATAAGAGTTTGGTTGGTCAACCTTCTTTCTAATTCCTTAATCAATACAGTATAATAGTTTAGAAGTAAATTTGGAGCTGACTGGGATTTCAATACCTGACTTTTGTAACTTTAATCCTCAATGAATCATATATTTTCCTTTTTAATAACCCCTTGATCATATGTGGTAATGAAAAAGTAAGTCGTTGCTGTTGTAACTTTCACGTCTATCATGGCTTTTAGAAAGATCCATGTATTGCTTGATAGTAAATCCCAAAACACGGCTTCTCACTATTTGACAAAAACTCCAGAACATGGCTCGAAAGTCAACTCAACATGTAATAAAAATCTTGCAAAATGGTCCCCGTCTTGACATGTCATTTAGTAATAAACCCATTTGCTTCGCAAAAGAAATGTTTCTCCTTGTAATCTAAAGCAACTTTCCATGTCTGAAATCTCTTGACCAAATTTTGAATGCAAGAATATGGGTTCATCTTTCCTTTATCATAGCTTGTATGGTTATGAACTGATGCATTATACCATAAGCCTTTGAGATGAATCAAAATATCTTCTGGACTAATGGCATCTAAATTCTAATACAAATATGACCCGAAATTTGCAAGTCAAGTTTAAGTTTGTCACAAACTGATGACTTGAAACTTGCTAGCTGAATCTAAGTTTGTCACAAACTGATTTTCTAATTTAATTATGTTTTGGAATTGGCAAGCTAAATCTAAGTTTGTCACAAACTGATTTAGAATCCAAATATAGCTCGACGTTTGAAATCAAATCGAACAAAGCCTGAGGCTAAATCGACTGTGTCTAGAAGTATCATGTGAAGTACCTTTGGAAAACTTGAATTAAATGCATACAAGCAACTCATTTAAAGAGAAGTCTTGTAGAGTCGTGGCCAGAAGTCATGAAGTAGTAAAACATTCATTAATTGTCGAAGTAGGACAAATTTGGGGTATGACACCATCTGAGACTTTTTGATCCTTAATTTAAGACTTGGATTCTCTTTATGGCTTGGTGACCTTAGTTGTCCATCTGGTTTTTCTTTAATATTCATTTGTGCCTGTTGCTTGTTCATCTTGTTGCTCAGTCCAAAGCGAAAGGAATGCTTGTTTTGACCAATGTCAAATGTTTGCCTCTTCTTATAGTTAGTACAATTGCACACACAAAGGCTTTCACTTAGGCTACCTGAAAATGAGACCATTTAATTTATGCTTTAGGATAGTCTCTTCACCTCTTTTCCATTTCTTAAATTTTCAAAACTTTTCTCTATTTCAAAAACTTCTTGTTTTCAAACTTTACACATTTTCTTAATAAACCTTGACTTTGTCGAGTGATCTAGAAAATCTTTTCTCAATAAATGCTAAAACACTTAAGCATATTCAAACGCTTCCAAATCTTCTAAAAATACAAACCTCATAAAACTTCTTTTTGTGCCTTTGTGCATTTTTCTCTAAGAGCCTTTTTTTTCCTTAAAGATTAGATATCAGTCTATTCTCGCAGTGATAGAAACCACTACACTTCTACAAGATGCTACGAAATGATTGACATTTTTCACTTGAGTGTTGAGATGTACTTGTGAGAAACTCCAAGTAAAATTTCTCCATATCAAGATTTTGCAAATGCTCATTTCCTCATACTTGTGGGTAGTAAGTTGAGTTTTCCACTCGAATGCGATAAAATGTCATTTCACTTAAAATTAATCAACAAAGACCCAAATTTTATAAACACGGATTTGCAAGTGATTCTCGTTGAACATAATGGGTGTGATGGGTGCTAATACCTTCCTTTTGCATAACCAAGCCCGTATCATGATCTCTCTTTTTAGCTTTTTGCTTTTTGTGGGTTTTGTTTAACCTTTTCCCTTTTTCCCCTTGAAGACAATAAATTTTGGTGGCGACTCTTATTTTTTCGAGTTAAGTTAATCAATAGCTTAACCTCAATGATTTTTTTTGCCACGACAACTAGCGTCTCTACTGGGGAGTAGTCCCTAAGAGATTTAAGCCTAGGTTTTTTATATGTGTTTATTATTTCTTTTGTTTGTTGTTTTTGTTCATGGGTGCTTGGTGATCTCTGTGTGGTGAGATAAGTCCCCTACCTGGACTTGAGTGCACTAACTCTAGGATGGTGGTATAGTCATGTCGACCTTATGGGCGTTAAACGTTGTTAGGTTGGAATGAGAACCCCGCTCAGATGAGGCCCCTTTGGAGGTATTAATGTCATGCGAGTAGTTGTAATGACATTATTATTTTTAACCTGGGAGTCTGAGATTCTGAGAGACCTTTAGAAAACTTTTAACCCCTCTGGCCTTTTAAGACGTAGTGTGGTGACCTTCTTGGCATAGGCCTTGTATGTCGTTAAACCAGTAATATTCGGAAGATGGATTTACGACTTTGGGAACGTACAGTTACTTCTTAAGACATCAAAAACCATAAAACATACCTTGTGGGATGGTTGTTACCCTATCCACCTGGCTTCGTGCTCACGATGTCAAACCTTTGAAGCCATTATGTTTGTGATTGTTGCATAATCATGCATTCATACATTCATGCATTCATAACATTTCTTTTGTCACCTGGTTTTCAAGGAACTTATGAAATTTATTTGCCAACATTGTAGGTAATTTGATCATGGACTTTGGAAGGAGATACACACATCAGTTTTGTTTCAAGCGTCTTGAATTGAAAGAATTGAGGAAGTTGGGATCTTTGCTGACCTGTCCTTCTTATTTCAAAGGCCGGTACGAAAGACTTATAATTGTGTTGAATAATGATCCTAAAGACAAAGTTTTGAACACCTTGATCCAGTTCTATGATTTAGCGTATAAGTGTCTCACTTTCTTTGATTATTAGCTTGCGCCTACTTTGGAGGAGTACTCTTATCACATAGGATTGCATGTATCACATTGGATATCGTTTAGTGGTTTAGAAGAGATTCCTATGTCTCATGTCATTGGAAAGTTTGTGCACTTAAGGAAATGGGAAATTGATGCTAATCTTGGGACTAAAGGAGGTATTTTTGGTCTACCTACAAGTTCTTGATGGAGAAGGTTGATACTCTTGCTAGTGCAGGGAGTATGGTTGCTTTTGAAGTTGTTCTTGCTTTGCTCATCTTTGGTATAATTATGTTCCCTAATGTGGACAACTTTGTGGATATCAATGTTATCTGTATCTTTTTTATTTGGAATCCAGTTCCTACTCTTCTCGCAGATACCTACTACTCTATTCATCATAGGATGGAGAAGAACGAAGGATTGTTATGTGTTGTTCACCTTTATTGTACAATTGGTTTATTTCGCACTTGTCGCAATCCAGCTTATTCAAGGATAATAAGAAGGGTTTGAGGTGGTCTTATAGGATTATGTCTCTCACAAATGCATATTTGACTTGGTATTATAGAGTTTATGATAACGTGAAGATTATTGACAATTGTGATGAATTCCCTAATGTACCTCTTCTTAGTACAAAAGGAAGTATTAACTACAATCCAATTTTGGCTCGGCGTCAGCTTGGGTATGTTATGAAGTATAAACCAATCAACATTCTTCTAGAAGCTTTCTTCATTCAAGAAGGTGTTGATAGCAAGGGGTTGAAGGAAAAGATAGTTCATGCCTGACATAAGTTTCATAGAAAAGGAAAGGATGAGTTAGGAACAAAAGATTATGTTGCTTTGGAGCCTTAAACTCAAGAGCCTTATCCTCCCAAAGAACCCATATTCCCTAATGTCATAGGATTCACTCTTGTTCTAGTTGAAGATATAGAGGGATTCCTAGTTGCTTTAGCTCATATGAAGCAAGAAAGAGATGCTTAAGAGAGCAGATTTCATGTTTCAAATGTGGAGAAGTTAGAGTTGCAAAGGAAATTGAAAGAGAAAGATAAGCTGCTTGAGCAACATGGAAAGAAAAGAAAGAGAGAGCAAGAAGCTAGGACTGGCGCTTGGAAAGGTGTTGTTGACAAGATCTTGAAAGAAAAGGCTGAAATGACAACTTCTTTTGAAGTTCAAATCAGGAAGCTCAAGAGGAAGTTGCAGCATGGAGATGGATCTTCTTCAGTTGTAGTCCCCTCAGATCTTAGGCCTTAGCTTATGTTTTTTTTGTTTAGGATTGCTTTGAAATTATATACCAATGTTGTAATCCTTCTAGATATTTTAATCAAATGAACTTAGTTTTCTTCTTAATATGTTACTACTTACGATGTTTACAATATGTTTATAGTTCCTTAGTTCCTTGGAAATAATCAGCTGGATACACATTTAACACATCATTTGGTCTTGCTTTCTTCTAGTGATTCAGAGTCTCATTTGTTTCCTTTGACTTTGTAAAAGACAAGTGACCGGCAAAATAGCAAGTGTACTATTTTGACCAATGTAGTAATAAGGGGAAATTCCCCGAATATAGATCTCGCGGACTATGTATGAATACAAGTTCTATAATAATGCAATTGAGCAAAAAGTCAAAGGGGTTTTGGTTTGTTGTTTCAAGAATGTAAAGGCCAGATGGAAAAAGTAGTAAAATAAAGGTTTTGGACAGTTATGAGGAGCATGCTAGGGTAGGGTGTATGAAAAGCCTTGTAACAACCTTGACTCTTAGTTGCAAAAATCACCGCTCAATTCAATCGTTACCGGTTTTAAAGAATAGTTTACTCTAATTCCTTAGCAGAAAACCCTTTGGTATTCTCCCTATACCCCAATTCCTTGGCAGTATTGGAACAATACCAAGCAATTTATTTTATCTAAAACATTACGGTTACTATAGGGTATCCCCATTTCTAGGCAATATCAGCTATAGTATTATCGTATAAAAGCGTTGATAATCGTTTTTCCAAACCTAAGGTGAACTGTAAATTGAATCCTTATTTATCATATAAGAAAAGCCTTATGAATATTATACAATAACAACGATGATTAGAGAGCAGTGAAATCACTAATTCAAAGGAAACAAGGTCATTGCAACGTCAATTCAAGGACACTTGTCGCATCGCTGCGAAGAGGGCCGGCAAAGACAGAAGAGTCGCCACCGTTTATTATTTATCTCAAAGAGAGGGAAAGGAAATGATCAGAGAAAACCTTAGAAAAGGGAAAAGATAGGTCATCGTGACCATATCTCGGGTTCGGGAGTCGGTTACGCAAGGGGAAGGTATGAGCACCCCTCACGTCCTTCGTACTCGACGGGATCCATGCTTGTTATCTATCTAAAGGGTGTTAATCTATCTAAACTATAGGCCACAGGGACAAAAGAAAGGAAAGAGATTCGATAGAGCATCATCGCTCTATGCCTACGTACTCCCTCGTGCAATGGGAAAGTCAGAGTCAACGTAGTTCAGAAAACTACGGGTGAAAGGTAGGGAAGGTTGCTCGTCAAGACATCGTCATCTTGTGCCTACGTATCCTAATCTGGTATGAGAAATCAGAGCAAACGTAGTTCGGGCTGACACGACCATAGATTGGTTCAAGTGTTTTAACTGAGTAGGGTTAAACCTTCGTTCTAGCAATTAGGTGTATTGCTGCTCGACCATTGGAGACTTAGGCGTTACATGTTTGCGATAGAACCAAGAGTTAACAAGACTTTTTTTTATGAAAATGATCTTCAATTAATCCCGATGGATGAAAAAGTTTGATGTTTGTTTTTGAGTCTTTTAAGAAGAAGAAGTGGATTGAATTGTGTTTGTAATCCATGTTGCACTAAAGACTATGACTTAGGAGCGAATGCGTCGCATATTGTCCAAAGGACATACGCTAAACACTCTAGAAAATTGAGAGGAGGCCCCCCAATCATCATTTCCCAAATGCTTAAGGCTCGTAGTGTACAACACTTATTATCATTTATTATGTGTTTTGAAGAAGTTTGGAGATGAGAAGAGAAGACACACTCTAAAAGGGAGACTAAACTCAACCTAATGTTATCATGCCATGTACACCTATGATTGAGATGAAAAGGGGAGACTACCCTAATGTTGTCATACTTGGATTGAACTTAAGGTCTATCTCACCCCAAATGAATTAGGATGAGAGTCCTAAAGGATCATGGAAAAGAAGAAAGAAGAAAGAGAGATCAAACACAAATGAGAAAGAAGACAAGGATGCAACCATGCAATGCAACACAAAGAAGAAGAGGGAGGAAAAAGGTGTGGGGTAACAACCACCACAAGCACATCTCAACCTCTTCAAGAAAACTAAAAAATGCAAAACAAATGAGAGATGCAAACAAGAGAACTTAAACAAGTTCAAGCCAAAAGTGAGATGAAATGGGAGAAATAGAATTCCTACAACCATTTGCACATCAATCACTAAACCAAGAGGCAAGCAAATAAGAACGAAAAGAAGACATGGTCAAGATGAGGATGGGAGAATAGGCTTGGGCAGCAAGCAACATCAAATGACATCTCAACCATAAACATCACAATGATCATGCAAGAAAAAAAACCAAAAGAAATTTCTCAAAGTGGCCTCTCATCCAAGTCAAACTCAAAGTGAAAATCCAAAGCACCAAATCAACTTGAATGAGTCCCCAAGGTCCTACGAAAGATGTGAGAACAAGAAAATAGAATTGGAAAATGAAAGAAGGAAGCAAAGCAAGGCAAGTTGCAAGATGAGGCATGGTAAAGAACCTAGGTTCTAAATACTTTCAACATTCAACATCAAATGGAAAGCCTTAAACAAATGTAACTTACAACATAAACCAGCCAACTTTAGGACCTATATATTTGCAAACAACGACTTCAACATGTTAGAAATGTGAATCAAGAGGAGTTGGAAGCATATGGGATCCATAAGGGTCATCTCCCACAAGAACTAGGTCAACTAGTATGTGTGAACCATTTCTAGGGTGACTTGACTTACAAGGTACACCAAAAATAGGAACATGATTCGATAAAATCCAAATAAAATGCACAAAGCTCACAAAGATATTGGCAACCAGAGGCCAAAGCAACACAACCAAAGTCCAATCAAATCATCACCAAAGGAATTGATCCACTAAGGGTGCTCCACTTTAAAGGAGGGTTGTCGAGGGTCAAATAAAAGCAAATGAAAGTCAACCAAAAATAGGTCAAACCTTGACCAAAACAATCCTCAGAGGCACATCAACTCATCATCAAAATGAGGAAGAAGCCTCATTCATAGGTGGTTACAAATGGCTCAAGAATTAAGTAAGAACAAATAAGAACAAATGAAAAACATTCCAAAAACACCTCCAATTGTAAAATTCCTATTAAATAGGAAAAAGAAAAGAAAATGAAAATGAAAAATTGAGAAAATTAATTAACACCCTAAGGTGTTAGAAAACATTTTTTATGGAATTTTCTTACACTTGGAGCTATTTTTAAAAATTAAAAAGCAAAACAGAAATGAAATAAAGAAAATAAAACAAATAAAATGGCCAGCGGTGCAAATAGCAAGAATCCACGTTCAAAACGTTTGGGTTGATCAAAAGGGAGGTGTGAAAAGCATATATGTCCCAGATCCATCACAACTCAGCTCACTGAACCAAACGTTGCGTTTAAATAATTGATGTGGCGGTCAAATGGTACACGAGTGCAAGTCAAACAGATCTGAGCCACACATCCAAGCTGGTCAATGATTCAAACCTACACACGTCAGCCCTGAGGGTCAAAAGACCAGACGCTAGAGCCCTAGCTCCGGTCGTCTTCTCCGGCGAGCTGGTCGGAGCTCAGGCGAGCAAAACTCAACAAAACTTAGCAAATTTTATACCAAACGAAAGATGAAGTGATGTAGATTCCAAATCCAAGTCCCATTGATCTTAAACAAGCATGAACAAAGAGAATTGAACGAAACAAAATCAAGATACACAGCTGAGATCTTCATCAAACATGGAAATTAAAACATCAAACATTGCCTACACGAGGTAGGGCTTCAGATGCAACCAACATGATCTTAATTCAGTGCCTAACATGAGAGAAATTGGAAGAAGAAAGTTACCTAACGGAGACACTCTGTTGGTGCTTCAGCAGCTTGATTTTTTGCTTACAAACGTGCAGATCCACTCCAATTTGCTCGAGGAAGAAAAATCTTGCTTCAAATTGATTTGAATTTCTTTGAATCTTGATTCACGATTTTGAATTTCTCTCTCAAATTTCGAAACTGAGTTTGCTCTTCCCTTCACGAAAATGTTCTTCTGAGAGCTCCTTTCTCAATTTCAATTTATATATGATGGATTTGGATGTGAATTAGAGGCCCATGAAGCCCGGTTGTGGAGAAATTTGAAATTGCCCAAAATGGAAATGATTCCCATACACACGCGAATATGGCTTGCTACACACATGGAATGCACTTGGTCTTACAGGTGAGAAGTTGAATTTTGCATTAGGATTGGAATGGGCTTTGTTTGTGGTCCAATTTGAGAGTTTGAATGTGAAACTTTCTTGTGAAGTAACTTGAAAATCCACGTGTTTTGCACCTCATGACCCAAAATGACTTTGTGAATTTTAACTGTTGGAGTATTGTGGACAAAATTGAATCAAAATATGGCATGAAAAGGACCTATAACCCATTCAATTCAAATCATGATTTTAAGTTCATTTTCACTTGAAATTTCATACCCAATGTCCATAATCCCTCATAATTCATGCCAATATTGAGTTTCATGATGTAATTGAAGTCATTTGGAGCAACTTTCGTGTTGGTCGAAGTTTCATTTGAAGTACTTAAGTGCATGTAAATGACCCATAATCAAAATGGCCTATAATCAAAGTTTCCCAAAATACCCCTGCCTTGCAAGATCCATAACTTGAGTTCCACAAATGATATCAAGGACTTCTAGGACTTTTTGGATAGATAAGATCATGAGGAATAACTTTCATGTTCATCAAAAGTTGAAGAGAAACATGGTTCTAGGTTAAAAGTGCCTTGGAAGTGAGTTGACTTTTGTTGACTGAAAAAGTATGTTCATCTGAGACCCATAACTTGAGTTCCACAAACCCAATGGATGATTTCTATTACTAAAAATAAATATTATAACATGCCCTACAAGTATCATGTTTGTAAGAAAATGAGATTGAACTTGTATCTTGAGGTAAATGGTCCTTGAAATTGGATCCTAAAGAAGAGGATTTTACATTAAAACCCTCTGAAACCCTAATTTAGTAACACCTTAGACTCTTGATTCTCCTTGATTTGAACTTGATATGACATCCTAGATGTCTCAACATGACTTCCCATGACTCCAAAGACTTGGAACCAAGTCTCCAACTCCTTCAAGCCCACAGTTGACTTTGAACCAAGCAGATGAAATCCTAGGTGCACAAACTTTGATTGCCACCTCTTGCAAGTGAAATGAATGTATAAATAAGCTCCAAAATGATCTTAAAAGCAATCAATGAGCTTCTCAAACACCTCTTATCCGTAACCATGGCCTTGTGATCTCCTGATGATCCTCAATTACCCTCCAAGATAAGAGGTAAACAACACTTGTCAATCTTCTCTCTCAGAGAGCTTTGACCACTTCTTGATGATTGTAAGCATTAGATAACTTGAATAAGCACTGCTGGTTGAGCTTGGTGCCCTTGATACTCTCCTATTGAATGGAACACCTCCCTTGATCCCATGCAAAAGACAATGCTATGCAAATGCAAATGCTGAAGAATGCAATGAAACATAAGCCAAGTAGAGAGAAAAGGTTGGGCAAATTTTGGGGTACAACAACACCCCCTAGCATTGGGGGATTTAGCTACTCATAATATTTAAAACAAATTGAACAATTAGATTGAACATTACAAGATAATAGGGTTTCCTTGATCTTCAATTGCTTCCGCTCATGAAAACCTTTAATTTACCCAATCCTTGTTCGCTGCAATCTTGATCGTAAAATTCTTTTCTGTTCCAAAAGTCCTTTTTTCTTTCTCAAAACACATCTTAAATAGTTCAGGTCCAACCCAGCAATAGGAAAATACCAAGAATACCCTCATGGATCACAAATTCCAAAAATCCAAGAAAAATAGAAGATGAAACGTTTTAGCCAACACGGGCTGTATCAGTTGACACGGGCGACCGTGTTGGATGCTAGTTACATTTGTACAAGAATTTTCTATGTCCCAGGTGTGTTGACACGGGCCGTTCAGCTGACACGAGCGGCTGTGTCAGCTCCCTGGTTTCCACCATTTTTTTTGCCTTTTTGAGCACTTCCTAACACGGGTCGTGTCAGGTCACACGGGCGGCCGTGTCAGGCTCCTGGTCCACTTTAAAACTCTTCCGAATTCTTGCTGTTTTCCCCAGTTTTTGCTCTAATTCTCCTTTATTGTTTACCTAAACCGAGAGACAATGGAAATACCAAACCGACGGGTAAAATGCAATAAAAACGAACGAAATGCGACTAAACAATAAAAATGATCAACTAAAACTAATGGTAAAATAACGTATAAAAACCACTGATCGAACTCCCCCAAACTTAAACCATTGCTTGACCTCAAGCAAAAAGCTTGGATAAATAAATTTCAGATCAAACAGCACATTAAGTGAAGGACTTAAGAATGTAAGGTGTGTCGATAGCCATACGTGAGTCTTTGTTATAATCGGCTAAAACTAGTTCCCTCGATAATCATCCGTTAACGAAGGTATTACATAAACACACACCGCGGTAAAACCACGGACCTAAATCCCCCTTTCGGACACCTCTCCAACTATGCTTTGGGCTTAAGTCTTTTCTTCTATTTTCTACCCCTTTCATTCGGATAATCAGATTAAGGCATTTTTGATTGCTTTCCTTCACATGTAAAATTTGATCGAGACTTTTTCCGTGGCACCTTTATTCTTTTTTTCTCGCTCATTGGTGTTTATTAGTCCACTTTGGGACGAATATAGAGATTCAACCGCCGTTAGGCTAAATAACCGGGTGAGGGTTACCCAATTTAGAGGGACTAGTTGTCTTTACCGTCATTATTTAAAATTTTTCTGGTGCCACGAGTTATTCTCACACTCAATCTTTAAACATGCAATTCTTTTTAATCATGCCAGACTAATATTATGAACTAATCGGGGAATACTTCTCAAATCCAAGTACTATGGCACAAATCTACACGTTGGACTCGTTTCCTTACTTGGGGAACCTAGGGTGTTCAAATTATACCTCAATTTCCAAACTTTCCAAGTTCCTTAGTTTTAACTCTTCTTCCCTCGAGATCTAAATACTTTCCTAAACCTGGGGTGAATTCGACGTGATTTTTACCGACTCAATTAAAAAGGTATTTAAATTGACAATTCAAAACAGTAAAACCTCCCCCAAACTTGAACTAAACATTATCCTCAATGTTTAAGAACAAGAGAAGAAGAGATGTACTCACAGAGATCCTCGCAGAGGGGCCGACAGGTAATGCATCATCTCTTTGCTGCTTACACGTTTTCCCTTGTAAACTCTCGTTTATTCCTGCAAAAAAAATAACCACAAAAAGAAAAACATAAATTCTTAAAATTCGTGGGTTGCCTCCCACGCAGCGCTTCATTTAACGTCGCATGGCTCGACGGTTGACTCCCCATTGTTATGGGGGGTACTTTAGCCTCCAAACTCTATTGCTTGACTTTTTTGCAACAGAATACCGGTCAGGTTCATAGATAAGAGCAACTTGAAGTGGTTTGATCGTTCTCCCTTTTTAGTTGTTTTGATCATCCCAACTGAAGGTTTAACATGTTCCTCCTTACCTCTCTTCTTAACCTCTAAAGCATTTAAAGTGATTTCCTCATCCAAAGATTTCAAAGTGAGCATACTTCTTTCAACATCAATATTGCACCGACTAGTAAGCAAGAACGGTCGGTCAAGTATGATCGAAGTCTCTTCATCTTCTGGAATATCTATGATTTGAAAATCAACTAGGAAGGTGAAGTTATCGATCGTCACCAGTACATCCTCTGATAGCCCATATGCCATCTTAGTTGTGTGGTCGGCAAACTTCAAGCTTGTCCCTGTATCGCTCACTTTTCTAATATCCATCTTTTTGAAAATAGATAAAGGCATGAGACTCACACTAGCACTTGAATCTATTAGGACTTTCTTAAAATTTCTATCTTTTATAGTACAATGGATTACTACTAGTCTAGGATCCTTCGTCTTGATGGGGATTCTACTTGCTTGTGATATTTCCTAACATTGCTCAGTTGTGATCTTCGGTTCTTTACCCATTGATATCTTTTTACCTATTACAGCTTTCATGAATTTCTTGTACAACGAAATTTGCTCGAGTGCTTCAAAGAATGGCATATTGGTTTCCAATTTGTTGAACATTGCGCTGAATCTTCCAATGTCTTTCTCTTTCTGATCCTTCTTTGTAACTCTTTGAGGATAGGGTAGCTTGATTTTCGGTTTAACCTCCTCTTTCTTTTTCTCTTCAGTTGGTTTTTCAGATGGCACAACTCCTTCTGGTTCTTTCACTTTTCTCTTACCTCAAGTTCCACACCTATACATTCACACTCATTTTTTTCCTCTTCTTCTATCATTTTCTGATTTCTTGTTGTGAAAACATTAATACTCTCTTGATTTTTCGGATTCGGTACTGTCGCACTCGGGAGGGTTCCTTGAGTGTCTGTTGAGAGGTGTTGGGATATCTGCCCCATTTGCGACTCAAGATTTTTGATGGAAGCTGTGTTATTCCTTTGAATATTACGGGTCTCTTCTTGGAATTGTATATTTTGAGCTGCCATTTTTTCAATAGATATCTCTCATTCTGCTTTCTGAGGAGTCTGTTGTTGTTGCAGATATGGAGGTTGACTCTGATCTTTCCAGGAAAAGTTAGGATGATTTTTCCATCCTGGATTATAAGTCTAAGAATACGGATTGTTCTGCCTCAAATATTTTATCTCTTCAATTTATTGAGCAGTAGCAAGACAATGTGCAGTAAAATGGGGTCCATTACAAACCTCACAACTCACAGCTTGGACAGGTTGAACTTGAGCTACAGTTTCAGTACTTGTATTCATCCCCTTAAGCCTTCTTTCCGCTTCAGCTTTGATTTGCTCTTCTATTTTCACAACTTGTGCGGCCAACTTCAAGTCAATTATTTCTTCCGGCTTAGTCACACTCCAGTCATATAGTTCCCGATGCTCATTTGCAGCAATGGCTTCAATGATTTTTATGATACTAGTGGCTGTTGTAAAGTTAGATGAGCCACCGGTTGCTATATCAATTAGCTGCTAATCTTCATCTTAAGACCATTCACAAACATCTGCATCTGTTCCGTTTGATCCAGATTGTGGATAGGACATGCGACCAATAACCGTTTGAACCTTTTATAAGAATCTCCTAGTGATTCTCCACCCCTCTGTTTAAAATTCATAATATCATATCATTTCCAAATATAAACAGAGGCAGGAAAATACTCATTCAGAAAGGCTCTTTTCATCTCTTCTCACGTAGTAATACTTCCGGCTAGTAAGGAATAAAACGACTCTTCAGAATCTTCAGATAAAGTGAACGGAAATATTCTTAACCTTTTTTGCTTCATTCGTTTGTCCTTTAATCTTGAGAGTAGTGCTCATCGTCATAAATCTTTGGAGGTGTTTATTGGCATCTTCATTAACCTTTTCAGTGAAAGGTCTCCTCTCAAGTTGAGTGATTGTGCTCGGATGCAACTAGAAATTTGGTATATTCACTTGTTGGTTTACAATTGTTAACCTACCAGATGGTGCATTCTCCCCGCCGTAATCTCCAAGAAGTCTCTCCGTAGGTGGAAGTTTTTCCATAGCTACAATGTCTCTCTCTGATTCCAAACCTGAATCTGAATGAACATAAACTCTTTCATCTTCTGAAGCTAATAGTCTAGCTTTTCTACGTCTTTCGTGTAGAGTCCTTTCAATATCTACGTCAAAAGAAAAATTAGCTGAGGGATCTACTCGCATGAAAATGTTAGACGCAGATATGTAGAAAAAAATAATATTAATCAAAAAAATAAAAATAAACTGAAAATAAAATTTTGGTCGCAGAGCAACAAAATTTCAATTGAATTACAATTAAACTGATATTCTGGGCAGTACCCGACAACGGCGCCAAAAACTTGACCGGTAAAATAGCAATTGTACTATTTTGACCGATGTAGTAATAAGGGGAAATTCCCCGAATGTCGATCTTGCAGACTGTGTATGAATACAAGTTCTATAATAATGCAATTGAACAAAAAGTCAAAGGGGTTCTGGTTTGTTGTTTCAAGAATGTAAAGGCCAGAAGGAAAAAGTAGTAAAATAAAGGTTTTGGACAGTTATGAGGAGCATGCTAGGGTAGGGTGTATGAAAAGCCTTGTAACAACCTTGATTCTTAGTTGCAGAAATCACCGCTCAGTTCAATCGTTACCGGTTTTAAAGAATAGTTGACTCTAATTCCTTAGCAGAAAACCCTTTGGTATTCTCCCTATACCCCAATTCCTTGGCAGTATTGGAACAATAACAAGCAATTTATTTTATCTAAAACATTACGGTTACTATAGGGTATCCCCATTCCTAGGCAATATCAGCTATAGTATTATGGTATAAACGCGTTGATAATCGTTTTTCCAAAAAAGGTTAACCGCAAATTGAATCCTTATTTATCAGATAAGAAAAGCCTTATGAATATTATACAATAACAACGATGATTAGAGAGCAGTTAAATCACTAATTCAAAGGAAACAAGGTCATTACAGAGTCAATTCAGGGAGACCCCCTAGCATTGGGGGGTTTAGCTACTCATAATATTTAAAACAAATTCAACAATTAGATTGCTTCCGCTCATGAAAACCTTCAGTTTCCCCAATCCTTGATCTTCAATTGCTTCCGCTCATGAAAACCTTCAGTTTCCCCAATCCTTGATCGTTGCAATCTTGATCGTAAAATTATTTTCTGTTTCAAAAGTCCTTTTTTCTTTCTCAAAACACGTCTTAAATAGTCCAGGTCCAACCCAGCAATAGGAAAATACCCAGAATACCCTCATGGATCACAAATGCCTAAAATCTAAGAAAAATAGAAGATGAAGCGTTTTAGCCATCACGGGCCGTGTCAGCTGACACAGGCGGCCGTGTTGGCTCCCCGTTACATTTGTAGGAGAACTTTCTATGTCACAGGTGTGCTGACACGGGCCATGTCATCTCCATGGTTTCCACCAATTTTTGCCTTTCAGAGCACTTCTTGACACGAGTCGTGTCAGGTGACACGGCGGTCGTGTCAGGTGACACGGCGATCGTGTCAGGCTCCTGGTCCACTTCAAATCTCTTTCGAATTCTTGTTGTTTTCCCCTGTTTTTGCTCTGACTCTTCTTTATTGTTTACTTGAACTTAGAGACAATGCAAATACCAAACCGACGCGTAAAATGCAATAAAAACGAACGAAATGCGACTAAACAATAAAAATGATCAATTAAAACTAATGGTAAAATAACGTATAAAAACCACTGATCAACAACCTAACATGTCGGCGCAATACTCGTGCTAATTCAAGACGAAAGATGGACACAATTGAGGAAGATCAGAGGGAACATCATGAGGAATTGAATTCATTGAAGACATGAATGGAAAAAATGAATGCTCTATTGGAATCCTTGGTGGAACCTTTGTCCCAACCACAAATGAATGTTATCTTTGAGATTGCAACAACTCCTATTGTATTTGTTGTTCCTGTTGGACCTCCACGTTATAAATAGATGCTTGTTGATTATCCTTAGGGTATGTCTCCCAATTATGTGCTAGAGAATTTCCATACTATTACTGAAGCTCTGTAGGCGAGTTGAGTTCCTCTAGTTCAACGTGTGATGGTCACCGATCCTTCGGTTGTGCATGTTATGCCGCAAGAGGATCCTGTTTTTCACACTGCTCCTAGTGAAAATATGGATGTTTATGAGAGAATGGATGAATTCCAAGATCAAGACCTGTTTGGTAAGAAGTCTCATGATTTGTGCTTGGTACCAAATGTCAGAATCCCTGTCAAATTCAAAGTCCCTGAATTTGAAAAGTACAAGGGTAGTTCTGGTCCTCATGGTAACTTGACTATGTATTGTCAGAAGATGGCTACTCACACTAATGATGACAAGTTATTAATCCATAATTTTCAAGACAGTTTGACTGGTGCAGCTTTGAAGTGATATATGGAGCTGGATAGTGCCCATGTTAATTCTTTCAATGACCTTGTAGAGGCGTTTGTGCGCTAGTATGAGTATATTTTGGACATGGCTCCTGATCGCGACCAGTTGCGTACTATGTCATAAAGGGTAAGGAATAATTCAAAGAATACGCTCAGAGATGGCTTGAAGTTGCTGCTCAGATTAGCCCTCCAATGGAAGAAAAGGAAATGACGAAGATGTTTCTTAAGATGCTGAGTTCTTTTTACTATGAATAGATGGTTCCTAGCACTCCAAATTATTTCACTAAAATGGTGGGTATGGGAGTCAGACTAGAAGAAGATGTTAGATAGGGTCGTTTGACGAAAGAATCAAGTTCATCAAGTGGAACGAAGAAGTCTGGTAATAGTTTCCTTAAGAAGAAAGAATCAGATACCAATGTTATTTCTCAATCAGGAAGGAAAAGAAGACCTAGAAACATAAGTGGCTAGCAGGACCAATCTCAACAGTATTATCAGCAACCTCACATTACCGCAATAACCTTAGTGATTAGTCCAACTCCCACTGTTCATACTTATCAACAACAAAATTAATGATCAAAGGTCATTTAGATCCTATCCCTATGACTTATACGAAATTTTATCCAGCTTTGATACAGAATGCGCTGATTCAAACTAGATCTCTACCAGTTGTTCCGAATCCAATTCCATGGTGGTATAAACCTGAAGCTCATTATTCTTTTCATCAGGGAGCATCAAGGAATGATCTTGAATCTTGTTTCTCATTGAAAAAATAAGTTTAAAATCTCATTAGGAATGGCCTGTTGTAGTTCCGAGATGCCGGACATAATGGGCAAGCTAATCCTTTATCAAAACATGATATACCTTCTATCAACATGGTAGAAGTTTTTCTGGACGAGTATTTGACTTCAGATGTTAACTTGGTAAAGACTCCTTTAGTTGACGTGCATTCCAAGTTATACAAGGTCAATTTGTTCGAAATTCATCAATCAAATTCCTAGTTGTGTAAGAAGAATCCTGAAGGGTATGCGTTGGTAAAGAAAGATATCTAGGGTTTAATGGATAAGGGTATTCTACAAGTCAGTACTAAGCATAAGGATGATGAGGTAGATGTTATTCTTCCTCTGTTTGATGTTACAAAGCCTTTGGAAATCACTTATCAGAGCAAGAAGAGTATTGTGACTCCCTTGGTAGTTTGTTTTCCTAGACCGATTCCATACAAATATGAAAAAGTTGTTCCTTGGAGGTATAATGCTAATGTGTCAGAAAACAGTAAAGAGGTAACGATTGAATCAACCTGATCAGATGATAAAATAGAAGATGTCAGTGGTATGACTAGAAGTGGTCGTATGTTTACTCCTGCAACTCTCCGAAAGGTTGACTCAGTGTCAACAAGTAAGGAAATGTGTGGTAAAAATCCTATTATGGTTAATCAAGAACTTGTGGTTGTTGACCCGTCTGATGAAACCAAGAAGAATGATGATGCTAAAGAATTGCTAAGATTAATCTAAAGAAGTGATTACAAGGTGGTAGGAGGTGTTATCTTTGTTGTTAAATTTCGAGGCTCACTGTTAATTTTTGATGAAGGTGTTAGAACAAAACTATATGGAACATGATGTGACAGTGGATCAGTTTGATGGTGTTATGGGAAACATTACAACCTATAATATTTTGAGCTTCAGTGATGAAGAATTGTTGCCGGAGGGTAAGAAACACAATTATGATTTACATATATCCATCAGGTGCCGAGAGAACTCCCTGTCTAATATCTTGGTTGATACTGGTTCTTCACTCAATGTTATACAAAAAGAAACTTTGTCTAAGTTGACTTATCAAGGTATTTCTTTCATACACAGTGGGGTTGTAGTCGAAGCTCTTGAGGGTTCCAAGAGGACAATAATTGGTGAAGTACATCTCCCTATGATGATTGGTCCATAGATTTTCCAAGTCACTTTACAGGTGATAGACATTAACCATGCGTATAGTTGTCTATTGGAATGACCATGGATACATGACGCTGGGGTAGTAACATCAACCATTCATCAAAGATTCAAGTTTGTTAAGAATAGTAAGCTGGTGATTATTTATGGTGAGCAAGCCTTGCTAGTCAATCACCTTTCTTCATTTCGATATATAGACACAGATGAGGATGCAGTTGGAACTCAATTCCAAGCCCTTGATATAGTAAATGTTGTTCAGAAAAATGGGTCATCTATTACTTCATTAAAAGATGCACAACAGGTTGTAAAGATTGGTCAATCGGGTGGTTGGGGACATATTGTCGAGCTTCCCGAGAATAATAATAGAGTTAGTTTATGGTTTCACCCTATGCAACTAGAAAAGAATTGAAGCATGAAGCTGTTATGATAAATATTCAAGAAGGGTTCCACATTGCTAGTTTTATTCACCCTGGAAATTAAGTTGTTACTGTTATCGTTGAAGGTTGTTCAGATCCAGAATGGCCTTGCTTTATGACCCATGGATAGACTAGCCGAAATTGGACTGTCGTGAATGTTCCTAGTGTCATTCAATTGTCAAAGTAATTTTTGTTGTGTTTTTTAAATAATTCCTTTCGCTCTGCTCAAGGTGAAAGTGACACTGTTTGGGAGCCTTTGTTTCAGATTTTAAGATCATTAATAAAAAATGTGTTGTTATCAAATGTGTTTTTTCTTTTTGCATTTTTCTAGAAAAAGGTAACTAAAAAAACTGTTAAAAACAATTTCATTTATTACATATCACTTTCTCATTTGTCTGTTTCTATAACAAAACATAAATCATGTGCAAATTAATAAGCAATAAACCCATTGAAAACAATGATCCTACGCCCTCTCCCAACTTTGAATTCCCTGTATTTAAAATGGAAGATGATAGTGAGGAAGATAGTGATATTCCAAAATAAATTTCTCGGCTGCTTGAGCACGAGGAGAAGACTATTCAACTATATAAAGAGCATGTCGAACTTATCAACTTGGGTTCCGAAGAGAATAAGAAAGAGGTCATGTTGGGGCACTGCTTGGTGAAGATGTCAAGAAAAGGTTGATAGAGCTGTTGAAATAGTACGTTGATGTATTTTCTTGATCATATCAAGATATGCTAGGATTGGATACTGATATTCTAGAGCATCGATTGCCACTTAAACCAGAATGCCGGCCTGTGAAGTAAAAGTTAAGAAGAACTCTTCTTGAGATGGCTATCAAGATCAGAGAAGAGGTACAGAAACCGATTGATGCTGGTTTTCTTGTCACGTCTATTTATCCTCAATGGGTCTCCAATATTGTGCCAGTTCCAAAGAAAGACGGATAAGTCAGAATGTGCGTAGATTATAGAGATCTGAATAAAGCAAGTCAAAAGATGATTTTCCTCTGCCACATAGTGATATGTTGGTGGACAATACAACTCAATTAAATGTTTTTTCCTTTATGGATGGCTTTTCCGGATATAATCAAATTAAGATGGCACACGAGGACATGGAAAAAAAATGTTCATCACCCCATGGGGAACATTTTGCTACAAAGTGATGCCCTTCGGCTTGAAGAACACTAGTGTTACGTACCAGAGGGCTAAGACTACCCTATTCCATGACATGATGCACAAGGAAATATAGGTATATGTTGATAACATGATTTCCATGTTTAAGAGTAAAGAGGATCATGTAAAATATCTGCTGAAATTGTTTAAGCGTTTGAGAAAGTATAGACTCCGCTTGAATCCAAATAAATACACTTTCGACATTTTTATGAAAATATTTTGGGTTTCTTTGTCAGCTAAAAAGGTATAGAGGTGGATCCAGAGAAAGTCAGGGCCATTCGAGATATGCTTGTACCAACAACAGAAAAACAAGTCAGAGGTTTCCTCAAATGTTTGAATTATATCTCTAGGTTCATTTCTCACATGACTTCCACTTGTGAACCAATCTTTAAATTGCTTTGTAAAGATTAGAGTGTTGTTTGGAAAGAATATATTCAAAAGGATTTTGACAGTATTAAAGATTATTTGCTTGTGCCTCCTATTTTGATCCCGCTAGTGGAAGGGAAACCTCATATTATGTATTTGACAGTCTTGGAAGGATTAATAGGTTATTTCTTTTGACATCAAGACGAGACAGGTAGGAAAGAGCATGCAATTTATTACCTAAGAAAGAAATTCACAGACTGCGAATCTCGGTATTCGTTGCTTGAGAAAACTTGTTGTGTTTTGGCATGGGCTTCTCGGCGTCTCTGGCAATATATGTTAAACCATATGACTTGGTTAATATCCAAAATGGATCCTATCAAGTATTTTTATGAAAATTCGGCGCAAGCAGGAATAACCACCCATGGAAGATGTTCCTATCAGAATATGACATTGAATATCATGCCTTGAAAGCCATTAAAGCAAGTGTGTTGGCAGATCATTTGGCTCATCAACCAATTGATGATTATTAGCCTATCCATTTTGACTTCCCTAATGAAGATGTTATGGCTATTAGAGCTAAATATTATGATGAACCAGGTCCCGAGGAAGGACCAAAGTCAGGATCCTGATGGGGTTTTATGTTTGATGGAGCCTCTAATGCATATGGTCATGGAGTTGGAGAAATTATAATCATTCATCGAGGTTCTCATATTCCTTTTACAGCAAGGATATGTCTCGATTGTATGAATAACATGGCAGAATATGAGGAATGTATCCTTGGCCTTGATGAAGCTATTGATCTCAAAATCAAGAATCTTGATGTCTTTGGAGATTCATCTCTCGTTATCAATCAAATCAAAGGTGAATGAGAAAATCGTCATCCAGGGCTATTCACATACAAAGATTATGCTAGGCAGTTATTGCCTTTCTTTGATAAAGTCAATTTCCATCATATACCTCGAGAGGAGAATCAAATGGTTGATACTTTAGCCACCTTTCCCACCATGTACGGGTAAATTTCCATAATTAGGCACCTTAAATTATGACGAAACGTATGGATAGGCCTACTCATTTGTTTGTAGCAGAAGAGGAAGTAAACAATAAACCATGGTATCATGATATCAAGTGTTTTGTCCATAGTCGAGAATACCCAGCTGAAGCATTCATTAAAGATAAGAATACTTTTAGAAGATTGGCGTACAACTTCTTTCTCAATGGTGATGTGCTATACAAGAAATAATGACAGGGTCTTGCTCAGATGCATGGATAGACATAAAGCAGACATGTCAATGCAAGAAGTTCATGAATGGTCCTTTGTAATGATCCACATGGTCACTTCTTTTGCTGACTACCATTCTATCAATAAAATCCTGATTTCTTGGCAGTTGATTTCAATTCTTATATTTGTTTCTCTTGCAAAATGTCATTTATTTTTTATAATAAATTTTGAAACACAGGTTTGATAATAAACATGCTTTTTGAAATTACAAAGCATTTTCCTTTAACTTTTGAATAAACCAAAAGGAACATCGGTCATTGTTCAAGATTGGTAAAGTCTCAAAGTGTGGAATTAAGATTCCTTGGCACTACAATTCATAACTTGATAATTTCGCTTTCCCCAATGGAGACGTTGTCGGATAGTTGGTTTTCTTCCAATTATTACGGTATTTCAATGTTAATATTAGTTTTTTCTCATAGCAAAACTAGAAAAAATTTCTATGTTCTCGGAGATTTGTCAATTTCTTAACATTTATATTTCAAGTTTCCCGAGGAGAGGATCTTGCATCCTGGAAGGTGGGATAGAACACAAGCTTTGTGGAAGTGTCTCCATCTAGTTGAGATTTGACCAAGTATCTAGTTCGTTGATTTCAGTTTCCTAGTTTATTCGGGGTGTTATTTTGTCATTATAAGCATAACATTACATGCATCCATACATTCATAAAGCATTTATGCATAGTCGAATGCAAATTTGTGTTTATTTGCATGTCCTTGGTATTTCCAAATTCACTTTCTTGTTGGTGTTTCCCCCCAGAGAGAGTTCATCCTCTTGTTTCCCCACTGAGACTATGCCTCGCGGAAGGACTATGTTTCAGTTTTCCTTCCCAACTCATTTGTCTGGATGGAAAAAAATTCCCAGTCGAGGTCGTTCCTCGACATGTTGAGTCATGTTTGACAGTTTCTCTCCAGTTCATTCCTGGATTGAACTTTGGTCCCCTGTAGCAATTTTGCCTTCTCTAGGCTAAGAACATAGATGATGATGAAGAAGGCATGTTTTGCACCTTTTGGATCATGTTTTCCTCAGCAAAGAAGACTCATTCAAGTGGATAGATATTCAAATTTTCAACAGTTATTGCCCTGGTAATCTATGAGATTTTGTTTAACAACAAGTGGCAGTCTCTTTATTTGAGAAGCTTGTTCACTCCGAACAATATCAATTCTTATTTCAACAGTAAGTGGCAATATCTTCAATCAATTCCCAATAGAGAAGCTTGTTGTGATTCAACAAATCAAAGTTAACACCGATTCGTTTTTTAACAGGTGGCTGTCTTCAATCAATTCCCAATAGAGAAGCCTGTTGCGATTCCCGATCAACGCTAAGATATCAATCCCTAACCAGTGAAGACTGCTTCAAGTTAAAGACTAGAAGTCGAAGAAAGCTTGGTTGGTAGCCCTCCCAAGTGGAAGACATGGTTAAAGAAGAACTTGAGACCCATTCCAAGTCGAAGACCGGAAGTCATGGGAGGTTTATTACCCTTTCCAGGTGGAAGACTTGGTTAAAGAAAAAACTGAGACCCAATCCAAGTCGAAGACCGGAATTCATGGGAGGTTTATTACCATTTCCAAGTGGAATACTTGGTTAAATAAGAAATTGAGACCCATTCCAGGTCGAAGACCGGAAGTCATGAGAGGTTTATTACCATTTTTAGGTGGAAGACTTAGTTAAAGAAGAAACTGACACCCGTCCTAGGTCGAAGATAGGAAGTCATGAGAGGTTTATTACTGCTTTGAAGTGGAAGACTTGGTTAAAGAAGATATCGAGACCTATTCCAGATCGAAGACTGGATGTCATAGGAGATTTATTACCCTTTCTTGGTGGAAGACTTGGTTAAAGAAGGAGCTAAGCTTCGTTCTAGGTGGAATACTGAAAGTTATGAGAAGCTTATTGTCAATTTGAATCATGTCACTACCTTCATCTATGAGTTGGTAGTATTCCGTCACCCATGAGTCGGTATTACCTATTTCTTTACCGTTGTTCATAAGCCAGTATTATCTAGTGTTTTTCCTTACTGCATATTCCCTAGTGTAGTCTTCCATTATCGCTTCCTAGCTCTCTCACTTCTGGCTATACTTTGGGTTGTTCTCTTGTAAACTACTTTTGCAAAGTAAAGTTAATTTTCATTATTTTAGTTTGAGTTCAAATTGAGGGCAGGCGTACCCATAGCGAGCCCGATTGGGGAATTGCCTAAAAAAGTCCTTGTGTACTCTCTCTCTCTCTCTCTCTCTCTCTCTCTCTCTCTCTCTCTCTTATTTTTCATTTACAAATTGTTGAAATTCTTCGATTGTGCGATCAATACGTTGTTAAACTTTTTGATAACCTTTGAAAATGGTTTTTGTTGAATTGATCATAATTTATTTGGTTGTGGTTGAATTTTCAAATCAACAAAACCATACAAAATTCTAAACGAAATTGATTGCACAAAAGGTGTTTGATAATTTGTCTCAATTGCATTTTTAAAAATTTTGTCATTCCTCTACCTTTAGCTATATCATTTAAACGATTGTTGGTAATTGATGATAGTCTGTCATTGCATCTAATTAGTCAAAGAATCGGGGAAAAACAAACGAAAGATGAGCCAAAATAATGAAAAAATACCCAAGAATGAGTGAAAAAACCAAGTATATAAGAATGGGACTTAGTGAAAATTATGGTGTAAAATGGGTGATTTTCACGCAGCTACTCGAATAATCACATGCACCATTATGCGCCATCGTGTGCATAATAGAGACAAATAAGTTGCATCGTGCGCTTGATGCTTATATCATGCCAGCGATGTGAGATTTTCAGGGCTTTTTCTAACAGGTTCTGGCCCGTTATGAGTGCTTTTTAAGGGGATTTTCATTTATTTGACAAGGGTTACAAATTTTGGACTAGAGCGTGAGTTTGAAAGCATAAGAGGAGATTTTTAGAGCATTTGAAGCCATTAAAGGCCATCTTTTCAAGGGGCTTCTCATGTTATTTTTATCTATCGATTGTGGTATTAATTTATGAATAATGTGTAGCTAAATTATCATAGGTTAGGTTGTGTTATGATAAACCTATTTTTCTATTTTTGGCTTATACGTTGATTTAACCTTTGTATGAACCTTTGATCTATAATTCTATCCAGTTGTTACTTAATCCTAATGTTTTTTATTTGAGATACTCTGTTAATATGATTTTGGACACATAGGGATTACTGACCCTTAGCAAATGTGTTGGACCTAGGGCAACTGTTCTACTTACGTTGGTCGAATAAGGATAGGAGACCCCGAGTAGTGGCTTAGAGAATTAACGATCTATATATTTCCTAACCTTGCTTACGCAGGCAGACTAGGGATAGAAAGATCTGAGTAGTGGTTAGTGAGTTATGTTCTAGCCAAAAATGGTTAGATACACCAAAAGTGCTAATTCCCCTTGCTCTGGACAAGAAGAATTATGCTGTCTATATCGTGACGGATATTTGGAGATTTGAGAGCTACACTTATGCTATGTATTGTCTCAAGATATATGTGTCTTGAGTAACCCTTATGTGGGAGCCCCTTTTATCGTCTTCCATGAAGATATTCCATTAAGAGGAGTCTTTTGGCCTTCTGACGTTACATGGCCATCGATGCGATAACTCCCCTTCATGAATGTAAGCTTTGAAGTTGTGGTAACGTCTTCATTGATGCACCGCCACCGTTACAACTGTTGGTATACCGATTGACTTCATGTTCGGCTTAAGTACATGGTTGATGGAGGTCAGTACTCAGCCTCATAGGAATTCGGCTGATGGGAGTTGGGCTCCCTGACCGGCCCGGGTTATGGATGATACTTGCCTAGCTCTCTACATTGCTTAACCCTTCTTGCTATCATAGTCTAGTTCATGATTAACTATGTTTGGCTGCACAACCGACTGAAAATATATTTGGTATGTACATAAGCCCCTCGAGTACTATATCCGTTCACAAGGGTACGGTACTCGGCAGTAACATGAGCCCGAATATATTTGACTGATGTCATGTTATAGACCGACTTCTCTTCTCGGGTCCTTACGTGTCAAACAAAACCTTCAAACGGCTGTGTCCCCTAATCTTCCCTAGCGTTATGATGACTTTAATTAGTCATGAGTGGCTTTTCTCTAGCTATTCTTGGATGTTGGGCTCCTATTAAAGGCTTGTTTCTCTTCCCTTTACTTCTACACTCTTATTCTTCTTTAAACAAGTACATTTTAGCTGCAAGTCTTCTCTTCATTTTAGGTATTTCTTCTTTCGTTCTTGATTTTCCTTAATTTTCTTTAACATAAATGGTAGTCCATAGGGAATGTGGTGATGAGGGTAAGGTTATCCATAAGAGTGACAAGGAGAGGAGAGGAGAGGATTATGGAAAGAAAACAAGCAATAAGTGATGGGTTCTTTAGGGGTAGAAGAGTATAGGCGAGTCATGGACAAATTTTATACTGATGTTCTCACTTCTAAAAGTGACTTTGACTTTGACTCTTCAGGTTCTGTAAAAATTCTAATGGAGACTACTGCTCCCTTTGATTCTGAGGTTATGGACCATATGAATAGTATTGTTGATGACATGGATATTGCTAAAATCCGATCTCTGTGGAATATATCCACTACTGGTTTTGAGGATGATGTAATTTTGGAACCATGTGGTTCAAAAGAAAGAGTGTGTATACTTCGGCCAAAAGATGTTTTTGAAGAATTTTTCTACTTCTATCCTAGTATTTTAGAAGATTTCAACATTCGTATCCATTTTTCCGACTTTGAGGTTGACATGTTGATGACCATTAATATAGCACCTTCCCAACATCGTCCCAATAGTTGGGGCTTTATAAGGGCTTTCGAGAGGGTTTGTGAGGTTTTGGACATTGTTCCAACCATATTCTTGTTCTTCTCCTTCTTCGAGGTGAAAGGAGTTGATAACCGGAGTTGGGTTCAAATAAGTGGAAATCCTAACCGAAGCTTCCTTCAGGCTTATACCTTAAATTATAAGAATTATAATGATCGTTTCTTGAGGGTCCAATGTGGGCCGAAATGTCCGCAGGTGTTATACGCCTTAGATGGACATCCGCGCTTTCCTCACTACTAGACTAAAGATCTCTTGTTGGTTACTGGTTTTAACTATGACAAACTAAGTGACTTGGAACTCTAATCCTTGACCATTCTTGACTCATTTTGTATGATGAGGATCAAAGAATTGTTTCCCTTAGGTGATGACCGACTTCTTGCCTTTCTGGGTAATCATCATCTTTTGCTTTAAATATTTCTTGTCTTCATTTTATTCTGACCTTAAGTTGCTTGCTTGCAGACAAGATGTCTGATATGTCAGTAGCCGAGCAAAAGAGATTGATGCAGGCAGTTCAGGAATCCCGGAAGGGGGGGTTAGGGGTGCGTCTGCATCCAAATCCGATTTAAATGGGTTAGAAGTCAGAGCACCAAAACGAACCAGGGGAACAAGTACTAAAGCCGCCCCGAGTAAAGGTGAGCCCCAACCTCTTGTTCTTCCTATTCAAGATGAAATCTCTCAAGGTGACCTGAAGAGGCTGAAGGTTCTAATGAATGAAGATATTCATCAAGCTAAAATGAGGATCAATTCCCTCATGCGAAGCCCTAGGGAAAATTCTGCATCTGGGGAATTCAAGTTTTGGTCTAATGATTTTGTTGGCTTCAGATTTCTGCGTGATCACCTCAATGATATGAGGATGTTAATAAAGTCAAATCCATTGGTCAACAAAAGATTACTCAGAGCAATAATTCATATCTGATGAGATGTGTTATTCTCACCCGTGGTTTATTTGAATTATCTGACGACTCTGAAAAGATTGAGTCGAAATTTAAGGATAAAATCACTCAGTTGAAGCGTACCCAAGAATCTCAGTCTGAGAAGCTTTCCAGCTTGGAGAAGGATTTGGCTAATGCGAGGAAGGCGAAAGAGACTGTGGAGTCAGATCACAAGTCGGCCTTAACCCGACTTGCTGATCAATTGAAGCTATCTGAGGCCTCTAATACCAAGCTCTTATCATCCAATAAAAGACTTAGAGAATCTTTGAAGAAAGGTCATATCGAAATTTTGTCAGCTGGTGATGATGCTTTTGATAGATTCAAAGATCAAGTTCTATGTCTCTATCTTGACTTGGATTTGTCGCAGATGGATTACTTCAAGGTGGTGCAGGATGGCCACCTTGTGGATCTTAGAGAACTAGAGAAAGGTAGCCTGGAGGGATCTTAAGGCCCAGTTAATGGTGCTTACGGGAACGTGAACCCAACCAACAATGATGTTGTTAATAAGACTTTGGCTGCTACATGATCTTGGTGTTTTCTTATTTTAGTTAGTCATCCTTCTGGATGAATTTTGATGTAATCTTTTCAGCCTTCAGGTTTTGTGTTAAACAAAATTTGGCTTGGCCCTTTTGTGGCTTTCCTTTTGCTACTGTTATTTTCGTTCATCGTCACTTTGATTTCTTTGCAAAATAATTATGTGCATAATATCTAGCCCCTCGGGCACTAAGTTAGAATAACTTAAGGTGTCCGGTTTTTGAAGTGCTAGACATTATTTTTCCTTTTTGGTTTGCATAGTTTGATTCCTTAGACTTTTTGGATAGCTCATTACTTGGCTATCTTTTAAAAGACCCTTGGTTATATAGCTCTGACACTTTAGAGAGTTCAGGACTCTTATAGTCTTAGATGTCGATTATGATAGAGACTTGCTACCAATTATTTATAAGCCTTTGACAGTTGGTCACATGTGACTTTGATACTCACGAGCCCCAAGTTTCTTTTGGTGTGCTTTAGACCTAGTTCATCATTTTCATAATTGTTTATCTAGCATGTGTGCACGGAACGAGTATATACATTTATAAGTTTTTGTTCAACCCGTGTATGCGGAACAAGTCAACATGTTTATGGGCGACCTATGTACGCGGAGCACCTAAACAGGTTTTTATAGAAGTTCTATCAACCCTTGTATGTAGAGCGTTTTATGGGCGACCTTTGTACATAGAGCAAGTCAACATGTTTTATAGGAGTTTTATCAACCCTTGTACGTGGAGCTTTTATGGGTGACCTATGTATGCGGAGCAAGTCAATATGTTTTATAAGAGTTTTATCAACCCTTGTACGCGGAGCGTTTATGGGCGACCTATGCACGCGGAGCAAGTCAACATGTTTTATAGGAGTTTTATCAACCCTCGTACGTGGAGCTTTTATGGGTGACCTATGTATGCGGAGCAAGTCAATATGTTTTATAAGAGTTTTATCAACCCTTGTATGCGGAGCGTTTATGGGTGACCTATGCACGCGGAGAAAGTTAACACGTTTTATAGGAGTTTTATCAACCCTTGTACGTGGAGTGCTTATGAGCGACCTATGTATGCGGAGCAAGTCAACACATTTTATAGGAGTTTTCCGAGTTATAACTCACCATCTTCAGCTAAATACCTATAAACAAGACATAAAAATTTTAAGTTTAGGTGCCTCGTTAAAAACCCTTGCCCTTACAAGGGAAAAGAGTACAACCTGAATCCTTTATTCATTATTGAATTACATCATATTTAGCTGAAATATAGCCTAAGATTGGATACATTCCATGTCTTGGGTATTTCTATTCCCTTTAATGTTTCCAGCTTATAAGCATTGTTGTTTGGTTTTCGAAGTACCCTGAATGGGCCTTCCTAGTTGGGGGCAAGCTTTCCCTTATTTTTTGGGTCTGTGACTTTCTTCAAGACCAGGCCACCTTCCCGGAACTCCCTCTTCTGGACTTTCAGGTTGTACCTTCTTGCCAGCCTCTATTTTGTAGCAACTTCTCTAACCCGTGCTATCTCTCTAACCTCATTTATTAGATCAGTTGAGATGTTCAAGTTATGCATGTTGGCGACTTCATCAAAGTGTTCACGCCTCCAAGATGGCGTGTTGATTTCCATTAGTATTATTGCATCAGCTCCATAACCTATCCTGAAGGGTGTTTCTTGAGTAGTAGAATGTGGTGTAGTATGGTATGACCATAAGATCTCGGGTAGTTACTTGACCCACATTCCTTTTTCCTCCTTCAACTTCTTTTTTATTCCTCCTAGGATAACCTTATTTGCAGCTTCTGCTTGACCATTGGTTTGGGTGTGTTCCACAGATGTGGGTGTGTTTTTTATTCCATAATCCCTGCAAAAGTCCATGACAGAAGTGCTTGCAAATTGGGCTCCACTATCTGAGACTATGAGTCCCAGAAAACTGAATTGACATATGATATTCCTTCAATAAAATTTGTGAACCCTCTCGGCAGAGATCCAAGCAACAACCTCGGCTTCCCCCCATTTTGTGAAGTAGTCAACTATAATGATTAGGAACTTGAACTGTCCTAATGCAATTAGGAATGGTCCTAGGATGTCTGATCCCCACTGATGGAACGACCATGGAGATGAAATCAAATGTAGCGATTCAGCTGGTAAGTGTTTAATCGTGGCGAATACTTGGTACTTTTCTCACTTGTTGACGTACTCAATGCAATCTCGTATCATGTACGGCCAGTAGTACCCGACTTTTAGGATTTTCTAGATAGTGCTCTCCCATCGATATGGCTACCACAGGCTCATTCGTGGACCTTTTTAATTACCAGTTCAATCTCAGGATCTAACATGCATCTGAGCATAGGTGTAGACCTACCCATCTTGTACAACGTGTCCGAGATTATGACGTATCGGGAAGCTATTCGTTTAATCTTCCAGGCTTCATTGACATCTTCAAGTAATATTTCCTGGGTCAGATAGCTGATGATGGGCTTCATCCATCCTTGGACATCATCTATTGTTAATACTTCTTCTGATTGAATGTTGGGTGCTTTGAGAACTTCTTGGATCACAATCTTAGTCATTCCTGAATTCTTTGAGCTTGCTAATCGGGCTAGGAGGTCGGCCTGGGCATTGTCCTCTCTTGGGATGTGGATGACTTTGAGTTCTTAGAATGCTTTGAATATTCCTAAAGCTTTCTAAAGGTACTTTATCATGTTGGAATCCTTCTTCTGGTACTCGTTTTTCATATGTCCGACCACTAGCTGGGAGTCGGTCTTCACTAATAAATGTGTTACTCTGACCTCTTTCGTCAATTTCATCTCGAAAATCAAAGTTTCATATTCCGCTTGGTTGTTGCTAACCTGAAAATTGAAACATAAAGAGTATTTTATGTTAGATCTTTGGGCCCTTCCAGAATAATTCTAGCTCCGCTTCCCTTAAGATTTGAAGATCCATATACATAAAGGATCCATCTGTTTGAGATCTCTTCTCTAGCTGGTGAATTTAACTCTACCACAAAATCGGCTAGTGTCTATGACTTTATACTGGTTCTGGGCATAAAGTTGATGTCGTACTCGAAGAGCTCTACTTCCCACTTGACCACCCGTCCTGCTAAGTCGGGCTTTTTTAGTATCTATTTGACTGGGTAATTCATCTTGACTGTGATGAAGTGACCTTAAAAATAATGTCTCAGCTTCCGGGCTATGATAATTACTGCCAGTGCGAATCTTTCAATCTTCTAGTACCTTAGCTCTGCCCCTTTTAGAACTTTGCTGATAAAGTACACATGTATCTCTCTGTCTTCTCCATCTTGTACTAAAACCGAGCTAAGGGTTTTATCCGTGACCGACAAGTATAAGACCAAAAGTGTGTTTTCTTTAGGCCTTACTAGGATAGGAGGCGAGGATTAGAAAATGCTTTACTTCTTGAAAGGCTTCTTCACATGCCTCTATCCATTCAAATTCCTTAGTCTTCCTTATGGTTGCAAAGAAGTGTATTGACTTGTCTCCTGCGCATGATAAGAATCGTGACAATGCGGCTAGTCTCCCGGTTAGCTGTTGGACGTCCTTTTTCGTGGTTGGACTTCTCATATCTATTATATCCTGACATTTGTCTAGGTTTTCCTAAATTCCCCGGTTAGTGAGCATAAATTTGAGGAACTTTCCGGCTTGTACTCCAAAGGTACACTTGTCCGGGTTCAGTCTCATGTTGTAGCTTCTTATGGATGCACAGGTTTTTATCAAATCCTTTACATGTGACCAGTTTGTGCTTGTCTTAATAAAGATGTCATGTACATAGACTTCTAAATTTCGACCTATCTGAGTAGCGAACACCTTATCCATCAGCCTCTGGTAAGTAGCCCTAGCATTTTTGAGTCCAAAGGGCATGACCTCATAATTATAATTGCTCGGATGTGTCATAAAGGAGGTTTTTGGTGCGTCTATTGGGTTCATCCGGATCTGATTGTATCCGGAGTATGCATCCGTAAAGTTGAGCAAACGGAATCCAAACATAGCATCTATCAGTCAGTCAATGTTTGGCAATGGATACGAATCTTTAGGACACACCTTTTTGAGGTCCGTGAAGTCCACACATTTGCCATTTCTCGGATTTCTTCTTTACCATTACTACATGGATAACTAGGTCGGATACTTGATCTTCTTATTGAACCCGGTCTTTGATTTATCCAAAGGAAAGGTTAAAGAAAGGAAAAACCTATTTTGCATCGTAAACACAATGCGGGGAAAGATCTAGGTTCGGGGGTTGGTTAAGCTTAGGGAAGGTATTAGCATCCTAAACTTCTGTAGTACTCTACAAGAACCTCTTGTTTTAAATGTGCTACTATTATAGTTATCTACTTAAAGGTAATGCTAAGGGTTAAGGGTAAAGAGAAAGACCTAAGGGTTAGTCCTAAGTTTACTTTCCAAGAATTGCATCTTGTGCCTACGTATCCGAGGTAGGGGATGGAATCAGAGTAAACATAGTTCCCCTCAAAATGGAGATGAGAAACTTCTTGACGGTGGTCAAGGTTTCAAGGGGAATAAGCCTCCATTAGGAAGCGCTTACTTGGAGTGAGGAGACTCCTAATCTATGTTGTGAGTTGAGTTGTATTAAAAGGGTGAAGATTAAGTATTCCACGCCAGAAACTTACGTGGAGTGCGGCGACTCCTAATACTAAGGCTAAGAAAAGGGGTGAATGTCCACGGCGGGATGCCTAAGCACGAGTACGGCGACTCAAAGTCTTAAGGTTTAGGAAGAGGTAAGGCTGTGTCCACGGCGGGACGCCTAAGAATGAGTACGACGACTCGGATCCTAAGGCTAGGATGGGCGAGGGTAAAGGATATTGAAACGGCGGTCAAAAAGTTAAACCTTTCCTTCGGAGGGAAATTAGCGGTAAAATAATAAACAGTGAAAATTATAATTAAGACGGTGAAATAGTATACGAGGTGATAGTAATGAGAGGTGAATAGTAATAATAGTTCAGAGAATGTACAAAAATAAATATATAAAAAAAAAGGGTTAGCAAACAGGTTCATGCATAATCAAGAATCAGATCAGGAACGAAGGATGATCAAGGGATTGATAAATTAACAAAAGATAAAAATAACGGCTAGAAATTGAGGATAATTGTTCTCGATAAATTTTAAGACTAAAACAAAAATTATACAAATGTTAGAATTAATTAAAATATGGTTTTGAGATTTTGTGAAAAAATTTGAATTTTATGCCATTAATTAAAAGATTAGGAATTTTAGATTAGGGTTAAATTAAAAAATGTTAGAATTTTAAAATAAAGAAAGTTAGAAGTTTATTTAAAAAAAAGGTGTTAGAGTTTTTGATTTAAAAAATCTGTTGGAGTTTAAATTAAAAATTGACTCATGAATTAAAAAAGGTTATATATTTTTAAAATAAGTCTAAATCCTAAAAGTTGTTTAAAAAGAAAAATTAAATTAATTACACTAAATTATTTAGGAAAAGTTTAATTAAATAAAAAAATAAAAAAGTTAGTTTTAATAAAATAAAAACTGATTTATAATAGTGAATAAAAAAAAGGTTTAATTAAATAAATAATTAGGTTAGTTATTATTATTATTAATTAAGATTGCAAATGAAAAAGAAATAACTAAAAAAAAACTAAAAAAATAATAAAAATAAGGAAATGGGTCAGGCCTGGATGGTCAGGCCCCAGGACCCGTCCCGGTTACTATAAAAAGAGGGAGGGAAGACAAAAATTAGGGTTTTTAACCCTATTCTCCGTTGCTGGCCGCGACGCCCCCTGGGTGTTCTTGCTAAACTTTTTTCACTTCTTTTTTCTTCTCTCTCTCTCTCTCTCTCTCTCTCTCTCTCTCTCTCTCTCTCTCTCTCTCGTGCCCTTGCATGTTGTTTCCTTCTTCTATCTTGCTTGACTGTGATTTGTTTCTTCTCTTTTTCTTATTTCTGAAAAAAAACAAACAAATGAGAAAACAATCAATGAGGCTTACGTTTGGTTTTGGATTATGGCAGATCCATAATGGCTTGCGGATTTGTGGGAGATGATGGATCCTTTGATTCTGAGCCTTTGATGGTTTGTTTTAGATGTTGCTTTCACGGTTTTGACTAGTTGGGATTTCGAATGGCCTACGGTGGTGATTTTTCGTTTGGATCCGTTTAAGGTTGACGGTTTGGCGGTTGTGTTTGGTTTTGGCGATGATGACGATTGTCTGAGCCTCTATGGTTTTTCCGAATGGATTTTATGGTGTCGCTTTGAGGGTTCGTTGATCTTGATGCTTAGCCATTTTAGGGTTTGAGATGCGTCCTCCTCCTCCCTTTCTGTGATTTTTTCGGTCCTTTTTATACTTGATTTTTAAATCTTTTTCAATCTCAGATTTGATGGATTTGGATTGTGATGATATTATTATTCTTTTCTCTTCCAGATCTGTTGTGATTTTATTTTATGGTGATGAAATCCAGATTTGGTGATGATGTTCGGATTTTAGGATCTCTTTGAATCATTGATGATGATAATGTCCTGATTGAAATATTTTTATTAATGTTGATGATGATATTTTCGGATTTGCCTTGATGGATTTATCATTTTCGGATTTTCTAGATTTGGATGATTTCAGATATTTTTCTTAAGGCCTGTTTGGACTCAAAATCACTTTTTTTCGAAAACTGTTCTCTTTCTCGGAACAGAACATGATACTGCCTAATTTGGGCCTGAGGCTGTCAGAAGTGAAATTGGGGGGTTTGGTAGCATTCCTTGTTGCCCCTCCCGGATCCGATGATGAAATCGCTCTGAGGGTCTGAAATTAAATTAAAAATCCTTTCCGTAAAAAATTCTAAATTTTCATCTGACGTTTCTTGTCAATTTTGTAGGTCCTTTGAAGATGCGAAAGTTTGAAGATTTTTGAGGCTTGAAGATAGACTTTAGGACTTAGAATCTTTAGGCTTAGAACTTGAATTTGTAATTACACAAAAAAAATGTAAACTCCTGATTCTTGTAATGGAATTTGGATTTCAACAATGTATCTGAATTCTAACTCTAATAAAATATGAACATGGTTCTTCCGAATTTAATTCCAAGCCACATCATATTATGACAACTTTAAACTTTGCATTTCGCACGATGAGGCATCTGAAAAATTGCAAAGTCTTGAAAACAACAAAACCCAAACGTGAATTCGATGCAACCCGTGAGTTGTGGCTCAAACTTGCCCGTAACAATTAACTCGCAGCCGGCTCAAATATTCAGTGAATAAAGACTTAACTTGTTGAAAATAGTTCTCGAATAGACTGAATCTCGATTTGTCCAAACTTTGATAGTCTCAAATCATACAGTTCATAAATCAATTAACATTCCAACCTTTCATTTGACGACTAATAATCCGATTCTCAAATAAGGATGGACTGTACCGAGGAAAATCCAACATCCCCACTGCCATAGACTTCCCACCAATTCTCAAACCAATGTCGTGTAAATTGAGAGACAGGAGACCCTAGTTTCTTAGTGATCCTTTGAGAATGATATGGCCTGGTAACCATCAAATGATCGTAATCTGGTAGTACATCCGCACCCACAGGAATTAAAGGGCCAACAAGATTATTTTCCAATTTTCCGACACGCCTGCAAAACGAACAAACTAGGCACACTGGTTAGCAGTTATTTAAAACGGAAAATGTACTAAAATGAAATGCTAAATGAATCTAAGGGTAAAATTTGAGGTATGACATTTTCCCCTATTTAAATAACTTCACCGGATGATTTGAGCAGCGAAGACTCGAGAAATCAAGGTGAGAGGTATTTAAATACAAATAACCGAAAATTTTGCCCATAGATGTAGTGATATGCAATGCTATGGACAAAACAAAATGAACTATAATGCTGAAAATGCCATGAATCTAATATGATGCATATGATGGAAATGATAAATGCAAGGATGCAGACGAAATGATGACACAGGGGATAGAGGCAATGAGCAACCACACTTTGGGGAAGACAACGCACTAGGGAAACAACGCGAAATTGGGGAATCTAAAGTGATGGACCAACAGGTGCAAGCACGACCAGTTGTCACTTTAGAAAGAAAGTTAAAAGCGGATCCTCAATGGAGATAGCACCAGCGAGATGGCCTCCACTGGGGAAATGTCCAAGAGTAGCTGCTCAACAAGTTCCACACGGCGGTAGTATCGGGTAAAAAAAAATGTTGGAGTCTTCAGGCAAGAATAACGTCCGAGCTTCTGGAAATTCCTTAAGCGAAGAGATCGAAAGGGATCTTCAGGAACCATCAGGAAAGATACAGGATAAAAACCTGTTGTATGCCACAATAAATGAACTTCAATGGGGAATGCCCTGATAAGCTTCTTGAGAGAGACTACCACTTATCACTGAAAGGGACTTACATGCCAAAATTTGATAAGCTTCTCAAATAAAGAGACTGCCACTTATCTAGAAAGATACCAATGATAAGCTTCTCATAAGAGAATGCCCCTTATCTGGGGATACGGATAAAATTGATAAGCTTCTCTGGAGATATTGCCACTTATTTGGAAAAAGTGCAATGAAAACAAGCTTCTCAAGAGAGATAGCCACTTGTTGCTGGTATAATGAACAATAGGAATAAGCTTCTCAGGCGAGACTGCCACTTATCAGTGTTGTAACATGTAGTGATAAGCTTCTCAGAATGAGACTGCAGCTTACTGGGGAGTAAAGATATACTGGTAAGCTTCTCGAAATGAGACTGCCACTTATCTGCAAGTCTAGCAATGATAAGCTTCTCAGGTGAGACTGTCACTTATCTAGAAAAGAGAACGGTAAACAAACTTCTCTGGGGAGATGGCCACTTGTTGCCGGTAGGTATACTGATGAAACGATAAGCTTCTCTAGAGAGACTGCCACTTATCTTGGGGCAAAGCATGATAAGTTTCTCATGAGATACTGCCACTTATCAGCAAAGGCGTTGTAAAGGCTCTTCTTGAAAGATAGTGCAAAATAAATGCACATCCAGGTAGGTTCGGCGACCGGCGAGACCGAAGTTTAATCTAGGATCGAGCTAGAAAGAAACTGTCAAACAAGACTCCATTGAGGGATTGAACTCAAATGGGGACTATCTTAACCTGGTATAGGAAAGGTAACGGAAATAACCATCATCCACGAGGGTTGAACTCTGTGGGGAAACTGAAATAGTAGGTATTTTATGCTTAAGGTTGACAATCTACTTGGAGAGACCGGACAAACCCAATTACTTGGCGGTACCCACAGCAAAAGTAACGACAAAACACAACGAGGATAGAAAACATGCAAATGCTAATGCATATGCCAAAATGAAAGTGCAATGAGTATGCCTATGAGATGCTTATGCTGATGCTTGGGCTCATGCATACAAAACAGACGATAGGAGGAGCAACGGGAGATGACATAACCATTTCGACTGGGAACACCCGACGACTTCTGCAAAAGTACATCTATCAAGGGATAGGAAAGTTGATGGCGGAACCAAATCTTGCTTCAAGGTTCCAAATTCTCTAAGGAGAAAAAAAATTCCAACTCAGGGGTAAGATATCAGGACTCCACTAGAGGGATAACCGTCATGAATCTGAATCTGAGCAAAGGAGACCTGCTCAGTGGGTGAGTCATCTTAGGATTAGAGACATCCAGGGATAAAATAAATTCGCTTCATTGGGAAGAGTGGAGCTAGGCAGCTTCTTGGAGAAAGTGTAGCAACTTCTTCGGAAAAGTACATCAACTTCTTGGGAAAGTACAGCAACTTCCCGGGGAAAGTACACCAACTTCCTGGGGAAAGTAACTCGACTTCTTGGGGAGAATGTGGCAATATCCTAGGGAAAATTTCCCGAGGAAAGTATGGCAACTTCATTGAGGAAAAGATGATTCCAGTGGGAGTGGGTTCTCAATAGTAGACATGCATCACTTGGAAGGTAATGGGGAGAATCTCTGCAGTTTTGAAAGTCACTAGAGATTACCGGCTCGGTCCAAAATGTTGTCAGCTTATAATCTCGCTGGGGACTTGTGCTAAGGCAATGGTCTAAAGTGCTTCTGCAACGTTGAGACTTACTGGAGAGCCAAGACCACCTGAAGTAAAATTCATCGGGGGCATGAAGAGCGTAATAGTCGCCATTTTGAAAAACATAATTCCCCAGAGTACAGGTGTCGCTTGCGCGAAAATAAGGTGCCGGCACAACAGAAGAGTCGCCACCTTTCGTTATTTATCCCTCAGAGCGGGAAAGGAAACGATCGGAAAAACCTAACGAAAAAGGGTAAGACAAGGTCGTCGCAACCATTGTCTGGATTCGGGAGTCGGTTACGCGAGGGGAAGGTATTAACACCCCTCACGTCCGTCGTACTCGACGGGATCCACGCTTGTTGTGTTTACTTGGACGGGTTGGTTTTATCTATCTACCTATCAAGGCTGGCTTAAACAGAAAAGAAACTGACTCGGCAAAGCGTCGCACTTTATGCCTACGTATTCTCATCAGAGAACGAGAAATCAGAGTCAATGTAGTTCGGCCTACGACGGGTTATGGGGGAAGGTAGCTCGCCAATACATCAGTATTGTGCCTACGTACTCTCAACAGGTATGAGAGATCAGAGCTCACGTAGTTCGGGACACTACGATTTATTTCCTGTCTTTTACGAAAGAAGTGTTTTTATTGTTTTTGCGATTTCAATCGCACTAGAGACTATGACCTGAGAGTGAATGCGTCGCATGTCACCCAAAGGGTACCATACTAAACATCCAGACTGTGGAAAAGAAACTCTCCCACAACCCTTTCTCAGATAGCTTAAGGCTCGTAACGTACGAAAGAAATCATTCATGATTACTGTATCTTAAACTGTTTTGAGATGAGAAGAGAACAGGCCCAACTAGGAGGGAGACTATCAAGTCCTACTGTTGTCATGCCATGGATTCATCCTATGGTTGAGGTTTGAACAGGGAACTCCTAGAAGTTGTCATGCATAGGTTTCAACCTAAAGTTCTATCATCAATTCCTTATCAAAGGAAATGAGAGTCCTAAGGGATCATGCCAATGATACACCAAAACAGACAAAGCATCAGCTTAACAGTAAAATGCATGAAATGCAAGTGAGGGAGGAAATGTGTGTGGGGCTTCAGCCTCCACAAGCTTATCTCAACCTCAAGCCAGAATGGATAACAGTAATCATACTGAAATATAAAACAACATGCTATCAAGCAAAATACAGTAAACTGCAATCATACAGAAAAAATGAAATGAAATACCATCAGGCAAACAAACCACATGGGCAAGGGAGTTGGGCTCTACCGAATACCCGCAAGCAAAGCCACACAGTAACAATACAAGCAGAGGGAGAAACTCAACCTCTAGTGCAATCATGCTCCTAGATTCTACCTATTCTAGATATGAACTTATTCTAATGCATCAAGCAAGTCAAACAAAACACATCAATACAGTAAAAGAAAAAGAAGAAAGCAGATCAACTCCTCTCTCCACTCCAAGCTTCAGCTCTTCCAACAACAACTCAGTCTTCAGACTTCCAATTACTCTTGACAAATATTAATTTGCTTTTCCAGGTTTCAACCCTTCAACATAAGTTTCAACTTATCTTCTCCTTTAAGCTTCAGCTTCTTGATCAGCTCCACCTTCAGGCTTCACCTAATCTTCAGGGGTCTTCAAGTATCAACTTGCTTTTGTTGCTCTTCAAGCTTCAGCTGGAATGGAAATACTCAAGGATTCATCCTCTTCCATACTCTTCATTGAAGTCTTCATCTTCACATTCAAGCTCAACATCTCTCAAGATAATCAAACCAGAGGGAATCACTTACTGGATAAGCTGGGGATATTGAACTGCTTATTGACCACCAAAGGTGACCTATAAGGGTTCAACATCAAAGGAATGGTTCCCTCAAAAGTTATACTTCCTAGGTACAATCACTTATCCCTCCAAAGGAGAGAGGTGTATATCATGGAAGGACTTTGAATCATAGGGAGGAATGGAGGTGAAAGATACCATCCATGTTTAAGAAAGAAGTTAACTAAGTCTAAACTCTTCCTAATCCCTAACCCTAAAACAATCAACAAAACAAATAAGATAAATCTCTCAAGCTCCTCAATGCTCCTACTATGCTCCTCAATGCTACTCCAAGCAATACCAAGCTCTCCAAGCCCACAAAGCAAAGCAAACAAAAATTCAAGCCCACAAGGGCAACACAAACAATCATCAACTACAAAAATCACTTAAAAATAGTATACTACTATATTAAAATCTAATATAATTTCTAGGGGATCCTACATACCTACCCTTAATACCCTTATATGCCCCAATGTCTATCTTGACCTAGAAACCCAAAATTCTAGCGTTATTGTGGACCTATGTTAAGGATTAACCTAATTCTATACAACCTAATGTCATCTAATCAAAACTAATCTAAAATTCATCACAAAATTATTGAGTAAATCCAGGGGGAACTAAAGTCCTAATCTAACTATCCTAAAAAGAATGGCCTAAAAATACTAAGGGAACTAGCTAAACAAAATTCTACAAATTCATGCATCAACATAAAAGAAATAAAAAGCTATTAAAAGAGAAAATATACAAAAAATATCAAAAATGCATGAAATACAAATATTTTTATTTGATAATTTTCTAGACATTATCATGAAATGGTATAAAAAATCCCCATGCAAAAATCATTAATTTCCTATTTATTATGATTTTTCAAAGTTTAACATAAAATGGAGAAAATGAAATGAAAAAGATAAAACCTAGGTGCAGATAGCAAGCATGTGCAGTTCAGATTTCATATGGGCTAAAAACGGGGGTGTGGATAGTCACGCGTACTGGGCCCAATTAATTCAGAAAATCAATTAAAAAATGAATGGAAAATGGAAAATACACGGTGCGAAAAGCAATGAAATATAGTTCAAAATCAAGTGGGCCACGAAGATGGGGTGTGGGAAGCAATCCAGGCCAAAATTCTTTTAATGAAACGCCGCATTTCATTCTTTCACAGGGTTTCCCTCTCAAAGTGGAATTAAATCGTGGCCACTGGATCAGGGAATAGTCAATGGTCAGCTCACAATCCAACGGCTATGCTCTTGTCTTCAACCTCCAGGTAGGGTTCTTGGAGAATCCATGAAAATGCAGAGCACTAAACTCCATCTTCCTCAAACACGAACTCCATCAATTCTTCATGGAAAATCAAAATTCAAAATCCTATCTTGCCCAGAATCTCGTCCTGAATCCATCCATGATCTTAAAATCAACCGAATCATCCTAAATCACTGAACCCGATCCAAGATCAAAGATGTGCTCAATCATCAACTTCAACTATTCTTGAATTTTCTTGCATCAGAATACTCACCAACTCACACTGATTGAAATTAGCTATCTAATTCATGCTATGCTTCATTATACCATGAGTTCTTGATCATCAAAGAAATGGTGTCCAATATTCAATCTTCACCAATTGCTCTCTAACTCTCCAAAATCCATCACCTATGGGTCTCTAACCTTTCTACACTAACAATTCTACCTAGCAATGCATAAATTATGGTGTAATGAAGAATTTGCAAACCTGGTTTTTCTTGATCAACAGATGGTGAAAACCTCCACTTCAAGCCTTGAAACTCTTCAGAAAGCTTCCTTGGATGATGATCTTGCTACTGTTTGCAAAAACTTTGAGGGAGAGTGCTTGAATCTCAGAATTCGATTCTGACTTGCTACCTTGAAAATTCAATTGCCAACTTCTCAATTCACCATGGATTTGCTCTCAAATTAATCTGCACAGCTTCACTATCATCAATGGAGTGTGTTTAGATGGAAAGAATGAATGGAAATGGTTCAGAATAGGGAATTCACTTTCAACTTGCAATGGAAGCAATTGAAATAACCAACTCTCTCTTCTCTCAAATCTTACACCAACCTTGCATCTGAGCAAGTTATACATGTTATATAGAGTGGTTTAGAATCATCTAGAACCATCTAGAGCCTTCCCATGAGAAAATGGAAATCTCATGTCATGACATTATGAATTCACTTCTCCTTATGTGCTATCTCATGCCAAGCCTCTTGTAACCCTCAATTCTGACTTGAAATTCTCCCCCTATGAGATGTATGATATGTTGAGATGCATAACTAACTTGTTTATTGAGTTTTCTTGAGTTTTGCTTTGGTGCCTTAAGATGCAAGCAACCAATTTCTAAAGCAGCCCTATGATCTAGGCCTCAAATCAAAATTGTGGCTGAACCATTGTTTTTATAATGTCTTTTAGAGTCAAAATGACCTATTATATGACATGGTTTGGATGTGCAACTTGGGATTTCCAATTTCCAATTTCAACTAATTTAACTTATGCCTCCATTTTAGGTCATTTTTATCACTTTTTGATACAAGACTTTTCAACATCCCATTACCTCCCTACTAGCCTTAAAACATCATTCTAAGCAAGTTTGATGTTGAAGATATTTCCATTTGAAGCTTGGAAATTGGAGATATGGCCTTATGCTTGAAATGACCTATAATATCCAAAGGACCAAAATGCCCTTGACTTATCAAAGCCATAACTTGAGTTCTACAAATCCCATCAAGGACTTCTAGTACTATCTAGAAAGCTAAGAACATGCTCTAAAACATTCATGTTTACCAAGAGTTCATAGGAATCATCCTACTAGGGCAAAAGCTGGATGCAAGTTGGGTGACTTTCAAGGACCCAGATTCACATACCTCAGATGACCTGTAATTTGTCAAAGTCATAACTTGAGCTCTACAAGTCCTATCAAGGACTTCTATTACTCAAATTAAAGCTAAGAAAAAGCTCTACAACATTCATGTTGTGGGGAAGATGAGATGACAATCACATCTTGAGCTACACTGCCTTGAAGATAGGGATCAAACTAGGGGATTTTACACTGTAAGGCCTTAGAAACCCTAGCTTGAAACTTCTCAAACTCCTCAATCATGATGAGTTGGCCTAGGAATCATACTTATAGCATCTCAGTGCATCATTCCATGATCACATGGTTCTTGGATTAGGTCTCAAACCTCTCCAAATCATCAGTTGACCTAGGGTTGACCCAGTCAAACCCTAACTCCACCACTCATGGCTGAATCTTCTGAATTCTTGTACAATGACCTCTCTGGGCTTCATGATGGCTTTCAATAAACCTCATAAGCTTTCTCAAAGCTTCAAGTCCATCCTCATAGTCTCATAATCATCTGAGGGGCTCCCACAACTCTCAAGTTATGAGACACACCACCTTGGTTTCAACCAATCTCTCTGAGGATCTCTTAAGTTCTCTGACAAAGATATCAACCTTTAATCATCTGAATAACCTTCTTGGCTAGCTTCATAGTCTCATATAACTATTGTTGGGTAATCATACCCCTTGATCTACTGCACCCATATCAATGAGAGGCAGATGATCATGCTAGTGAACACAAGCTTGGTAAATAAGTGTTGGTCAAATTTTGGGGTGCAACAGCTGCCCCTATTCAAACGGCTTGAACCTGACTGGGTGAGGAGTGAACGGATCTCATCCAATCAAGGTGCGAGACGGTTGAATACCGATAAACCCGGAAATTTGCCAACTGCACAAGTACACGGTACTCTAATGGGAACAAATCTTCGAAAGCTGAAATAATAGTTGCACGGCAATTAGCTGGAGAATTGGTCACACGGTAACTGGTGATACATAGTCGATCATGCCATCAGGCATCACGATTCCTCGAGACTCTTCAGGTCAACCATCAGGTTGATCGTGCCATCAGGCATTCAAAGAAAATTGTCGGGCATCAGCTGGACTTCAACCATCAGGTTGATCATGCCATCAGGCATTCAAAGAAACTGTCGGGCATTAGCCGGACTTCAACCATCAGGTTGATCATGCCATCAGGCATTCCAAGAAACTGTCGGGCATCAGCCGGACCTCAACCATCAGGTTCATCATGCCATCAGGCATTCAAAGAAACTGTCGGGCATCAGCCGGACCTCAACCATCAGGTTGATCATGCCATCAGGCATTCCGCATTACTGTCGGGCATCAGCCGGACTTCATCAGCAAGTCGGGAATAGAATTCTTGGTTAATCATGAGCCAACTGGGAATATCTAAACCTCTGCCATCAGGCACTCTGCATCAGCTGAGAGAACTGCTTCATTAACACGGTCATACTTCAATCATGGAGTCTTCAAGGGAGGTTTCAACTTCGCCGTTAGAAACCTGCTGGGGATGACGCATCGCCACTGGGGATTCTGGAGAACTATCAAGTAACTCCGCCTCGGGGGTCCAGAAATCATTCTGGATGAATGAACTCTGCTGAGGACTTCAAGAATCATTTTGGACAAATAACTCCGCCGGGGACCTTCAAGAATCATCTTGCACCGGTAACCCTTCTGGAGATTTAAGGAATCATCCTGAGCTAACACTCTGTTGGGGATTTCAGGAATCATCCTGGGAAACCTTTACTGGGGACTCTAAGTATCAACTTGAGCGACCAACTCTGGAGACTGCACTGGGGTCTTAAGAATCATCTTAAGCAAACGGCCTTGCTGGGGAATTCAAGAATCATCTTGAACTGAAGACTTCGCTGGGGACCTCAAGAATCATCTTGGGCAAGCGACTTTGTTGGGGAGAATGTCAGGAATCATCGTGAGCAATCGATTCTGCGGCGGAACACCTGCAAAACAAGAACGGTAACAACCTAGATCATGTTTATTATGCGTATGCTTCGGCAATGGCACAATGCTTCACACGGTGGAAATGCTATGCGTTTATGATAAATGCTATGCAATCATGCAAAATGATGCGATCCCGTCAGCAAAATAAATGCCGAGGGGGAATCCTCCTGTCAAGGAGAAAGAACTACTCAGATAGAGGAATCATCCTGCTGAGGAGAACATGGTCACGCCAATCTCGATTGGACTCCGCAGGGGACACAACTTCAATTGACTGCTGCGGGGGAATGAAGCTCTACGAGAACTTGGACCTGCTGAGGGAAAGCGATGTCAATCGCGGGAATGACCTGCGTGGCCTTCATGGCTACTTCTCTGGAGGTAACGACTCCGGTGGGGAAACAACTTCGGCTGTTCAACCCTCCACTGAGGAGAACCAATCATGGCTTGAGCAGCTTCCAAGGATTCGGCTCTCTTGGGGATTTGCAAACTCGGCTGAGGAAGGAGAAATCATTCTGCTTCACTGGGGAGAGTACGACTCTGGTGGGGAATCTCAATTCCGCTGGGGACTTCAGTCTGCCCTATCAGTTGCTGCACACTTCAGTGAACGAATGGTTTCCTACGAAACCTGCACTTGTGACCCGGTGCTGGGGAATGAACATACGCTTCGGCACCTGATTCAGCTGAGGATATGACGTTCCTTCAGGATGCATCCGATTGGGGAGAGAATCATCTCTGCCTGGGGAGACATATTAATGCTCACGATCTCGCGTTCAGACTCTGCGGGGAGAGGCTACTGAACTCTGCTGGAGAAAGAGGAATCATCCTTCTTCGGGATGCGCACGGCGCACTGTCTGGAATATGCTACACCTGTAACAACACAAACAAACAGACAAGATACCCTTCTCAAAGGGACCTATCAAGGTTATTATCTCGTGACAGTATTCAGGTAATTCATTGTTTCAATAATCAGTGGCCTGAGCCAGTAAGTTTATGTATGCGCATTTTATCAAAAACATCGGCGTTCTTTTTCGCAAACAAAACAGATAAATGCTAAACAGACAAACAGAATTGCTGAATAGTATGCATTTTATTGATAACGAACCCCTGAATGGGTAAAAATGTTTTACAACAGAGGCAGGCTCCTGGAATGAGGAAGTCGCGCAAAAATAAAACATAAATATACATCAGTATATACAAATGTCGGCAACGAGGCGTAGACGAACACCATGAGTTGATCCCTCTATGACCCACTCGACTTCGATACTTCTCCAACGCTCCAGCTTCGGAAGAGATTGATTCAGACAAACGGCCCTCAGGTCTTCCAAACCACTAAATAAAGAAAGTCCACACGTGGAACGCAGTCATTTGCTTTTTCAAATCCCTAACTTTTGCGTGAACCGCCCTTTGCGGGTTTTCAGTTCACCGGGATACCCTTTTTTGCCGAAGCCGCCCAGTGTAGGTTTTCGACTTCGCGGGTGTACATTTTTTCAATTTATATCCCTAATTTTTGCCCGAACCTTTTATTCTGTTTTTGGTTCGCCGGGATGCCCCATTTTTGCCTGGACTCTCCTTTTTTGTCCAGCGGGTCGCTTTCAACAAAAGTATTTTTTAACTGCGTCCGCGTTCACCGGGGATGCAAAATCTTCACCATCCATCGTGGATAACAACAAAGCCCCTCCCGAGAAGACCTTGCTGACGACATACGGACCTTCGTAATTCGGAGTCCACTTGCCCCGGTGATCGGAGTGTGGAGGAAGAATCTTCTTCAGGACGAGATCACCCGTCTGAAAGCTTCTAGGACGTACCTTCTTATCATAAGCTTTCTTCATTCGGCTTTGGTACAGACGACCAAATGAAATCGATGCTAACCTCTTCTCATCCATCAGGCTGAGTTGGTTCAGTCGGTTTGTAATCCATTCTGCCTCGTCGAGTTTCACATCAACCAAAACTCGCAAAGAAGGGATCTCCACTTCTAACGGTAGGACAGCTTCCATACCGTACACCAAGGAGAAAGGAGTTGCCCCGGTTGATGTACGTACCGTCGTACGATAACCGTGCAGTGAAAATGGCAGCATCTCGTGCCAGTCTTTGTAGGTCACAACCATCTTCTGAACAATCTTCTTTATGTTCTTGTTGGCCACTTCAACGGCGCCATTCATCTTCGGCCGGTAAGGAGATGAGTTGTGGTGTTCAATCTTGAAACTCTGGCACAGCTCCTTCATCATCTTGTTATTCAGGCTCAAACCATTATCAGTAATGATCCGCTCGGGAATTCCGTAACGGCAAATGATGTCCCTCTTTATGAATTTAGCCACTACCTGCTTGGTCATATTAGCGTATGAGGCTGCCTCCACCCACTTGGTGAAGTAGTCGATAGCTACCAGAATGAAGCGATGACCGTTAGATGCAGTGGGCTCGATCTTGCCTATCATGTCGATGCCCCACGTGGAGAACGGCCACGGGGAGGACATGACATTCAACGGGCACGGCGGCACATGAACTTTATCAGCATAAATCTGGCATTTATAACATCTCTTCGCGAATCTGAAGCAATCTGACTCCATCGTCAGCCAATAGTATCTTGCTCTCAGGATCTTTCTCGTCATAGCATGCCCGCCGGCGTGCATACCAAATGTGCCCTCATGGACTTCTTCCATGAGCATACTCGCCTCTTTCTCATCTACACATCTGAGTAGCACGAGATCGTGGTTTCTCGATATCTCTCATTTTATCTTCAAGTGCTTTGAATCTGAGCCGCGCTTCAGCATTCAGCTCCCCTTCAACACCTCTTTGAGAGAACACATCATCCTGATGATCCTCAAGCCATGGTTGAGGTACCAACAGATTCCCGACGCCTGCATTGCCGTTGCCCGGCCCGATATTGACATTAGCTCCCAGACTCCCATTACCGACGCCCGCCGTATTGAGTCCGATGTTGGCCATCACATTGCCATTAGCACTGCCATTGCCCCCGGCCACAGGGACACCATTCTGCGGAGTATCAACTGGTGGAGGAGTAGGCACGGACCCACCGTGGAGTATGCTGTTGCTATCAACCCTGGAGATCAAAGGCTGAACCAAAGTTCTGAGCTGGTCCTGGCCATTGGCGACCACTTGCATGAGCTCCATGAAGCGGTCCATCCTCTCGCGTAGCTCCTGAACGTCAGTTTGCACTTGATCCATGATCCTGGTCTGATTAGCTCTAGTAGGATAGCGGTGAACTAGTCTCTGATCAATCCTGGAACCACCGGAAACAACCTGGGAGAACCTGTAAACCTGAAAAACCTGGGAAACACAAAAGGGTTAGGAAAAACAACAAAATCCTCGTCATGCAAATGCATGCGTGTGTCTGTGTGTTAGGGAGATCTCCCCCGATCCTAGTGCCTGAGTGCCAGTGCTGATAATAATAAGAAGAAGTCCGGGTCCAATCATGGAAACAACAATCTCATATATAAAGAAAGCCTATCAAGGCAGTACATAGCATCAGCGAGTACAAGATGAATCAACAGCGTGACCTCAGCCAACAAGCCTGGTGATGGTCAGCATACAACAATGATCAAAACAAAAGGAATACAAATAGTCAAGTATGGCCACGGGCGCGATACTTTTCTAACAACTCCTTTGTCTCTGGATGATCTGGCAGAGTGAGCAACCCCTCGACGAGTAACTCCCTTTGCACAATGGTGTACTGAAGACCTTCGACCGAATCTTCCCATGCTCCTTCGCCGAAGCAATCTTCTAACTTCCGCTTCTTGGACTCAAATGTCAGCTTGCGCTCCTTCAGGTTAGCGAGAGCTTTGTTGAGCTGGCCTTCGGCGGCGTATATGCGGGTGGTTTCTTCATCAAACCTCTGCTCACTGTCCTTCACCTGGGCTTCCAGCTTGGAGATCTGTAGCATCAGCTTAGCCTCCCGCTCTTTCCTGGTGGCCAGGGAAGCCTTCCAGTGCGGGTTGAACTTGGATATCCTCCGATATGCCTCGTCCAAGTGCTGCTTCTTCGTAGCCAGTACGTCGTTGACAGCTTTGAAGTCTCGACCCATGCATTCCCGCTCGGCTATCTGCTTAGTCAGGTCTGTACCTAGCTGGTTCACCAACTCTGTCTGCCTTTTGAAAGAATGAACGACTTCGTTCCTCTCGCTTCGGAGCTGAGCTAATTCCTTCTCCAGTTCTTCATTCGCCCGCTTCAATTCATCCCGCTCAGCTAACACCTTATTATGCTGCTGGATGGGCACAGTAGTAGGCTCTTCAATCATTGGAGGGCTTTCTGGCTTGGCATGAGGAAACGGCATCCCTATAGCATCTACTCTGGCTCTGATCCAAGTCAAATACGGAGGGTAGGCTTGACTGTTGCTTTTTCCCAGCAAAGGCTTTCCTCGCTTACTGATACCATTCCATGTGCGCTGAAGCTTGGACAACAGATCCCCCTCTAGAAGACCGGTGAGGTACAGAGATTCCTGTACCTCTTCATCCTTCGGTGGAGTTCTCAAAGCATACGTGAATTGTCGGACCAACAACGACGGATTGTAGTTTATGCAGCCCTTCCTGCCTATCAAAGGCACATTTGGAAACCCGCTGCAACTGAAGATCACCTCAGTACCCAACCTATCTCTGTCGAACCAGTCAATATCCTCTGCAGATAAACTCATCAGACGCTCGGACCATTCAGCTGTGGCTGCAGACGAGACGAAAGGACCCCTCTTGGGCAGATGACTATCAAGCCATTTATAAAGCAAGGGTACGCAGCATGAGACGTTCTTACCCCTCCTATTCTCGTTTTTGTAGTGGACTGAGTGATAGACATCTCCTATCAAGGTAGGGACTGGATTCCCTGAAGCAAAGATGTGAAACGCATCAAAGTCTACAAAATCGGGCATATTGGGGAACAGAATAATGCCATATATGCATAGAGCGAGGATGGCATTGAACGCGACCCAACATCCGTCCTTGGCACACTGCTGAGCCTTACCCATTAGAAACTGCAAGGAGAACCCAGGAACCTTATTCCAACTAGTCAATACTAATTCTGAGGCGTCCAGATGAAGTGAAGGAGCTAAACCAGCCAGATCAGGCTCAGCATCCATATGAACAAAAGGCATCTGCCTCTTGATAGGCACACCTAGCAAATCAACATACTCTTCCAGCGTAGGTGCGAGAACAAAGTCCTGAAAAGTGAAACATCTCAGCGGAGGGTCGTAGAACTGCAGCAGAGCGTGCAACCCATTCACCTCGAACACAAAAGGTTTATGAACCAAACTGAGCAACCTGCCGTAAGATTTTCTAAACTCATCCCTCACAGAATCATCTGCTAGAGCTATCAAACCAGTCAACTTAACCACATCAGGGGCAGGGAACTTGTAAGCCACGATCTTCCTCAGAGAGCCCATAACAATACAATAGGAGGCAAGAAATCCTGGATCGGGGAAAAGGGTACCTGCAACACAGACACACGTTAATGAAATGCAAATGAATATGCAAACTAATGCAAAATGCAATCATGCAATAAGAGGTCAGGGCAACTGGTGCTGTGGAGATTCTGTATCAGCAAAACCATGACGTTGCTCTATCAAGAACAACCGCTGATAATAAGAAAACCCCGGTGTAGGACCACAAATCCGATCTGCCAAGAACCACCATCTGATAGGGCCATATACATAGGATCATAATTCTGCTCTGTCAAGAACAAATATCTGATAATAAGGACCTCTGATGTAGGACCAAGAAATATCTGCTGATGAGGTCTTCAGACCCCAAATCAAAAATCTGCTCTATCAAGAACAAACAACATCTACTGATGAGATCATCAGACCCCAAATCAAAAATCTGCTCTATCAAGAACAAACAGCATCTGCTGATGAGATCTTCAGACCCCAAATCAAAAATCTGCTATATCAAGAACAAACAGCATCTGCTGATGAGATCTTCAGACCCCAAATCAAAAATATGCTCTATCAAGAACAAATACATATCTGATGATAAGATCCTCTGATCGAAACCTGCTCTATCAAGAACAGACAAATCTGCAACTGAGAACCCTGGTACCAACAAAATTGATTCACTGTCAAGAAAACCAGGTAGTCTGAAGGTCAAGGTTTCCTGCAATAAACCCAACCCCGCTCACAGGTATGGACCTAAACTGACTCAAGTTCGGCATCCTATGCGTTCATCAGCGTCACAGACATTCAAGAGGGGTGATACGATACCCAGAAGGTGTGGCATTACCAGCTCATGGAGCGGCCTCACTCGGCTGAATCACAAATGATCGGTCCCCAGAGTCGACAATCCACCAAACCAGCAACCGTCTCAACCCAAAGGGTTGAAAGAGAAGCCAACCGGGTGAACCTCGTCTGAGCGTGGATTTCATGAGACACTAGTGCCTGCAAAGCAAGCACGCGCCCACTAATTTCCACAACTAATGCTATGGTGCACTCAAGCCTGGGTCTGGCTTCTCACTCATCAGAATGCCCCTTCCCACAACAGCACAGATAATCATATTATACTGAAAATAAAATGCGGGAAATAAAGTGCGAGAAGTAAAATGCGATAAATAAACGCAACCCAACAAGTAAACGTGCAAGCTTTAGGATTGACTCTCGCAGGGAACCGTTGGAGTCCCCAGCAGAGTCACCAGTTGTCGCTTGCGCGAAAATAAGGTGCCGGCACAACAGAAGAGTCGCCACCTTTCGTTATTTATCCCTCAGAGCGGGAAAGGAAACGATCAGAAAAACCTAACGAAAAAGGGTAAGACAAGGTCGTCGCAACCATTGTCTGGATTCAGGAGTCAGTTACGCGAGGGGAAGGTATTAGCACCCCTCACGTCCGTCGTACTCGACGGGATCCATGCTTGTTGTGTTTACTTGGACGGGTTGGTTTTATCTATCTACCTATCAAGGCTGGCTTAAACAGAAAAGAAACTGACTCGGCAAAGCGTCGCACTTTATGCCTACGTATTCTCATCAGAGAACGAGAAATCAGAGTCAACGTAGTTCGGCCTACGACAGGTTATGGGGGAAGGTAGCTCACCAATACATCTGTATTGTGCCTACGTACTCTCAACAGGTATGAGAGATCAGAGCTCACGTAGTTCGGGACACTACGATTTATTTCCTGTCTTTTACCAAAGAAGTGTTTTTTATTGTTTTTGCGATTTCAATTGCACTAGAGACTACGACCTGAGAGTGAATGCGCCGCATGTCACCCAAAGGGTACCATACTAAACATCCAGACTGTGGAAAAGAAACTCTCCCACAACCCTTTCTCAGATAACTTAAGGCTCGTAACGTACGAAAGAAATCATTCATGATTACTGTATCTTAAACTGTTTTGAGATGAGAAGAGAACAGGCCCAACTAGGAGGGAGACTATCAAGTCCTACTGTTGTCATGCCATGGATTCATCCTATGGTTGAGGTTTGAACAGGGAACTCCTAGAAGTTGTCATGCATAGGTTTCAACCTAAAGTTCTATCATCAATTCCTTATCAAAGGAAATGAGAGTCCTAAGGGATCATGCCAATGATACACCAAAACAGACAAAGCATCAGCTTAACAGTAAAATGCATGCAATGCAAGTGAGGGAGGAAATGTGTGTGGGGCTTCAGCCTCCACAAGCTCATCTCAACCTCAAGCCAGAATGGATAACAGTAATCATACTGAAATATAAAACAACATATTATCAAGCAAAATACAGTAAACTACAATCATACAGAAAAAATGAAATGAAATACCATCAGGCAAACAAACCACATGGGCAAGGGAGCTGGGCTCTACCGAATACCCGCAAGCAAAGCCACACAGTAACAATACAAGCAGAGGGAGCAACTCAACCTCTAGTGCGATCATGCTCCTAGATTCTACCTATTCTAGATATGAACTTATTCTAATGCATCAAGCAATTCAAACAAAACACATCAATACATTAAAAGAAAAAGAAGAAAGCAGATCAACTCCTCTCTCCACTCCAAGCTTCAGCTCTTCCAACAGCAACTCAGTCTTCATACTTCCAATTACTCTTGACAAATATCAATTTGCTTTTCCAGGTTTCAACCCTTCAACATAAGTTTCAACTTATCTTCTCCTTTAAGCTTCAGCTTCTTGATCAGCTCCACCTTCAGGCTTGACCTTATCTTCAGGGGTCTTCAAGTATCAACTTGCTTTTGTTGCTCTTCAAGCTTCAGCTGGAATGGTAATACTCAAGGATTCATCATCTTCCATACTCTTCATTGAAGTCTTCATCTTCACATTCAAGCTCAACATCTCTCAAGATAATCAAACCAGAGGGAATCACTTACTGGATAAGCTGGGGATATTGAACTGCTTATTGACCACCAAAGGTGACCTATAAGGGTTCAACATCAAAGGAATGGTTCCCTCAAAAGTTCTACTTCCTAGGTACAATCACTTATCCCTCCAAAGGAGAGAGTTTTATACCATGGAAGGACTTTGAATCATAGGGAGGAATGGAGGTGAAAGATACCATCCATGTTTAAGAAAGAAGTTAACTAAGTCTAAACTCTTCCTAATCCCTAACCCTAAAACAATCAACAAAACAAATAAGATAAAGCTCTCAAGCTCCTCAATGCTCCTACTATGCTCCTCAATGCTACTCCAAGCAATACCAAGCTCTCCAAGCCCACAAAGCAAAGCAAACAAAAATTCAAGCCCACAAGGGCAACACAAACAATCATCAACTACAAAAATCACTTAAAAATAGTATACTACTATATTAAAATCTAATATAATTTCTAGGGGATCCTACATACCTACCCTTAATACCCTTATATTCCCCAATGTCTATCTTGACCTAGAAACCCAAAATTCTAGTGTTATTGTGGACCTATGTTAAGGATTAACCTAATTATATACAACCTAATGTCATCTAATCAAAACTAATCTAACATTCATCACAAAATTATGGAATAAATCCAGGGGGGAACTAACGTCCTAATCTAACTATCCTAAAAAGAATGGCCTAAAAATACTAAGGGAACTAGCTAAACAAAATTCTACAAATTCATGCATCAACATAAAAGAAATAAAAAGCTATTAAAAGAGAAAATATACAAAAAATATCAAAAATGCATGAAATACAAATATTTTTATTTGATAATTTTCTAGACATTATCATGAAATGGGAGAAAAAATCCCCATGCAAAAAATCATTAATTTCCTATTTATTATGATTTTTCAAAGTTTAACATAAAATGGAGAAAATGAAATGAAAAAGATAAAACCTAGGTGCAGATAGCAAGCATGTGCAGTTCAGATTTCATATGGGCTAAAAACGGGGGTGTGGATGGTCACGCGTACTGGGCCCAATTAATTCAGAAAATCAATTAAAAAATGAATGGAAAATGGAAAATACACGGTGCAAAAAGCAATGAAATATAGTTCAAAATCAAGTGGGCCACGAAGATGGGGTGTGGGAAGCAATCCAGGCCAAAGTTCTTTTAATGAAACGCCGCGTTTCATTCTTTCTCAGGGTTTCCCTCTCAAACTGGAATTAATCGTGGCCACTGGATCAGGGAATAGTCAATGGTCAGCTCACAATCCAACGGCTATGCTCTTGTCTTCAACCTCCAGCTAGGGTTCTTGGAGAATCCATGAAAATGCAGAGCACTAAACTCCATCTTCCTCAAACACGAACTCCATCAATTCTTCATGGAAAATCAAAATTCAAAATCCTATCTTGCCCAGAATCTCGTCCTGAATCCATCCATGATCTTAAAATCAACCGAATCATCCTAAATCACTGAACCCGATCCAAGATCAAAGATGTGCTCAATCATCAACTTCAACTATTCTTGAATTTTCTTGCATCAGAATACTCACCAACTCACACTGATTGAAATTAGCTATCTAATTCATGCTATGCCTCATTATACCATGAGTTCTTGATCATCAAAGAAATGGTGTCCAATATTCAATCTTCACCAATTGCTCTCTAACTCTCAAAAATCCATCACCTATGGGTCTCTAACCTTTCTACACTAACAACTCTACCTAGCAATGCATAAATTATGGTGTAATGAAGAATTTGCAAACCTGGTTTTTCTTGATCAACAGATGGTGAAAACCTCCACTTCAAGCCTTGAAACTCTTCAGAAAGCTTCCTTGGATGATGATCTTGCTACTGTTTGCAAAAACTTTGAGGGAGAGTGCTTGAATCTCATAATTCGATTCTGACTTGCTACCTTGAAAATTCAATTGCCAACTTCTCAATTCACCATGGATTTGCTCTCAAATTAATCTGCACAGCTTCACTATCATCAATGGAGTGTGTTTAGATGGAAAGAATGAATGGAAATGGTTCAGAATAGGGAATTCACTTTCAACTTGCAATGGAAGCAATTGAAATAACCAACTCTCTCTTCTCTCAAATCTTACACCAACCTTGCATCTGAGCAAGTTATACATGTTATATAGAGTGGTTTAGAATCATCTAGAACCATCTAGAGCCTTCCCATGAGAAAATGGAAATCTCATGTCATGACATTATGAATTCACTTCTCCTTATGTGCTATCTCATGCCAAGCCTCTTGTAACCCTCAATTCTGACTTGAAATTCTCCCCCTATGAGATGTATGATATGTTGAGATGCATAACTAACTTGTTTATTGAGTTTTCTTGAGTTTTGCTTTGGTGCCTTAAGATGCAAGCAACCAATTTCCAAAGCAGCCCTATGATCTAGGCCTCAAATCAAAATTGTGGCTGAACCATTGTGTTTAGAATGTCTTTTAGAGTAAAAATGACCTATTATATGACATGGTTTGGATGTGCAACTTGGGATTTCCAATTTCCAATTTCAACTTATTTAACTTATGCCTCCATTTTAGGTCATTTTTATCACTTTTTGATACAAGCCTTTTCAACATCTCATGACCTCCCTACTAGCCTTAAAACATCATTCTAAGCAAGTTTGATGTTGAAGATATTTCCATTTGAAGCTTGGAAATTGGAGATATGGCCTTATGCTTGAAATGACCTATAATATCCAAATGACCAAAATGCCCTTGACTTGTCAAAGCCATAACTTGAGTTCTACAAATCCCATCAAGGACTTATAGTACTCTCTAGAAAGCTAAGAAGATGCCCTACAATATTCATGTTGACCAAGAGTTCATAGGAATCATCCTACTAGGGCAAAAGCTGGATGCAAGTTGGGTGACTTTAAAGGACCCAGATTCACATACCTCAGATGACCTGTAATTTGTCAAAGTCATAACTTGAGATCTACAAGTCCTATCAAGGACTTCTAGTACTCAAATTAAATCTAAGAACAAGCTATACAACATTCATGTTGTGGGGAAGATGAGATGACAATCATATCTTGAGCTACACTGCCTTGAAGATAGGGATCAAACTAGGGGATTTTACACTGTCAAGCCTTAGAAACCCTAGCTTGAAACTTCTCAAACTCCTCAATCATGATGAGTTGGTCTAGGAATCATCCTTATAGCATCTCAGTGCATCATTCATGATCACATGGTTCTTGGATTAGGTCTCAAACCTCTCCAAATCATTAGTTGACCTAGGGTTGACCCAGTCAAACCCTAACTCCACCACTCATGGCTGAATCTTCTGAATTCTTGTACAATGACCTCTCTGGGCTTCATGATGGCTTTCAAGACACTTCATAAGCTTTCTCAAAGCTTCAAGTCCATCCTCATAGTCTCAGAATCATCTGAGGGGCTCCCACAACTCTCAAGTTATGAGACACACCACCTTGGTTTCAACCAATCTCTCTGAGGATCTCTTGAGTTCTCTGACAAAGATATCAACCTTTAATCATCTGAATAACCTTCTTGGCTAGCTTCATAGTCTCATATAACTATTGCTGGGTAATCATACCCCTTGATCTACTGCACCCATATCAATGAGAGGCAGATGATCATGCTAGTGAACACAAGCTTGGTAAATAAGTGTTGGTCAAATTTTGGGGGTGCAACAACAGGCTTTATGAGAAAGAGTTATTTCAAGAGGATTTTACAGAGAACATAGAGTCCAATTGCCCCACTATTTTCAAACTCTTGGAGAGATTTCAGATCTTGACGTAACTGGCCCGAGTCGACGGTGTTATGATTGAGTCTTGAAGAAACAACTCTTAAGAAAGTCAGACTTGCATAAGTAAGTGATTTGGAAACCACTTGCCCCTGTTCAGCTAAATCTTCAAGTTTCATTGTTGATGTCTATATGTAAATTTTTAAGACATCGGGAAAAATCAACACGCATGAAATGCTAATCATGAAACTGTCAATGCAACATACATATTTGTCTTAAAGTTTTTTTTTTTTGAAAAAAAGTACCACGATAACTTGTGACCGAATCACTAGTTAGGATATGAATTTAATTTATAAAGCCAACATCAAATTGAGCATAGCTCGTAGGATTCAGGAAAAGTTATCTTATTGAGTATGCTTTCAAAATAAACCCTACTTCAATTAGGTCTTTTAAAGGTTGCATCGTGGCTTGGTTCACGGTTTAAGAAACAAAGGATAAAGGCTCAAAGTTTATTTGTACCCACCCATTCTTCGTGATGTTCTCCAATCCTATATTCAGTTAACTGGATGCGAGCACTCGTCTCTCAATCGGATTTGATATGGTCGAGAACTCATCAAGGCTTTGGACATGGTCGTCACTCACCTATTTTCTTTTGGTGTTTGATCACACGACTTTATTCTTTACTGGGGATTCTTTATTGTAATCCCTTATTTTTTGTTTTTCGCACTTCCGTTCCTAACTATTACCTGGATGAAGTCTTTCTAATTTGACTTTGGGAGTCCAGCGGGATGCCCTAGTTTTGCCTAAGTCTCCTTCATAGGTTTTGACTTAGCAGGCTCTTTCTTTTTCATTCATTTTTTTTTGAACAAGTCGTGTGACTCTAAGTTAGTTTGACCCTTTTGAAGGATTGTGATTGCCTCACTCTTTAAGTAGTCGAGGGATAACCATTGTGTTTTTTTGACTTCCAGCCTTCTAATATGTTAAGGATAAAATGGATTCTCGACTGTTTATTCCTCCCTTTTTGAGAGCATGAGCGTTCGATCAGTTTAATTGAAAAACTACCCTACCCCAGGTTAAAATTGAGGATTTTTGTTTGGAAAAGAAAACTCCTACTTCAAGGCTCAAATGGGTTAAAGAGGGATTATCTTCCTTATATCTCCAATGTTTAGGATTTGAAACAATGCCTTACATCATCAGCAGGCTTTCATTCAAAAGCATACGCCAAGAGATATGGCATTTTTGGTTCATCATCCTCCTCCCAATTCTCTGTCAAAGCAAGAGATTGGGTAAAGTTGGAATTATAAATTATGAAAAATAATTTTATGAGTGCATATGAATGGATTTCTTCTAGACAAACATATTCATTGCATTAATCATTCAAAACAAACAAATTCCTGCATGCTAATTATGCTTTTATAATCAAAGAAATAAAATACATATAAGCAAACAAAATGAACTGTCTGACAAGTCCTTTTAAAGGAGTTTATTAGATCTTTGTATTCGATACTGGTACAGTAGTAATGGTTTCTTCTGGCGGAGTCTCATTGAATCAGGAAGTGTAAATACGACCACTGCGTGTCATCTTGCTTGCCCCAACTATATTGGTCACAGTTCATTAACAATATTTAAATCTTCCCTTCGAATAACCTTCCCATATTATTTTCCAATCATGGTCACATCATATTTCTAGGGTACAACTTTAGGATCACTGAAATTAAATGGACTAGGCTTCTGAATAATTACCGGCTTCGGCTGATTCACTATAGGAGTAACTACTTAGATATGCTAAACACAGGCTTTGCAGAACTTGATCTTGACAAGTTAAAGACAAACACTTTAGCATTTGACTCTGGTAAGTGGAAGACAAACTCAATCGCAGCGACTTCATCCTTCTTCACTTTGTTAACCACTTGTAAGAAACCATCACTGATCAATCTCTGAATATCATTCTGAACCAATAAACATCCCTTAGTACTGATGTCACAACTTGCATAATCAACATGAGAAGTAATCACTAAACTGGCCTTAAACAACTTTGCATGAAAAACCTTGAGAGGGGTCTTGATCTGAGTAACATCAAGGATAAATCTTTCATCAGATAGATCATCAATAGCATTAACATCCCCATGGTTAGGCAGAGGGTTGTTCTTGACATTTGGCTGAGGATCATCAAACGACAGGATCTTCTTTTCCATCAAATCTCAGACAAGGTTCTTGAGCGCATATCAGCTTTCTAAATCATGGCTAGGCGCACCCTCATGAAATAAACAATGAGCGACGGTGTTGTAATTGGCAGGAAGAGGATTAGGATGTGGACCCAAAGCTCTGGTAGTAATCAGACCTTGTTGCACTAATGAAGGGTACAACTCGGTAAAAGTTATTGGAATCGAAGGACATGGCTTGTATTGTCTCCTGTTAGGAACATTCTGACGAGATGCCTGATTCTTTGCCTGTTGATAGGCAGGAGCGTTGGGTACTCGTTTATAATTGGCAGGAGCTTGCGTGGGCTAATAACCAGAAGGTGGTTGATAGACCGGAGCTTGATAAATAGGAGCCGGTTGCACAGGCTAATAAGTAGGAGCTTGCTGATTGAAGGCAGGTCTAACAGCAACTACATATGGTTGTTGAGCATACTGAACAGGATAACCTGGTTTTTAAGCATAATTCTACGGATGTTGATAAGGTTGATTTATTCGTCTACCTGTGGCCACAACATTACTTTCATCTTCTTTCTTCTTCTGAGAACTTAATGAAGGTTTCTTTGCATGATCTTTGGAGCTTGAACCACCAGTAGCACTTGAAATTTTACCACTCTTCAGACCCAATTCAACTTTCACACCAACAATAACGATGTCAAAAAAATTTGTGGCCATGCTACCGACCATTATCTCATAGAATTCTGGACCAACAGTGTCAACAAACCAATCGGCTAGTTCTTTCTCAGTCAAAGGAGGTTCTACTTGCAAAGCAATTTCTTTCCACCTCTAAGGATACTCTTTAAATGATTCTGAACTCTTCTGTGACATACTGAGTAGTTGTCTTCTATGCAGAGCCAGATCCATGTTGTATTTGTAGTGTTTGATGAAGGCATCAGATAAATCTTGAAAACACTTGATACGAGATTGATCAAAAGTTAAGTACCACTTTGAGGAAGCACACTTCAGGCTATCTTGGAAACAATGTATCATCAGCTTGTAATTCTCAACATCAGCAGCCTGTAAGTAATAACTGCGCCTAAGAGGGGGGTGAATTAGGATCTTAAAAAAATTGTTGTAATCTTATTAAGGTTCCTTTGTTCTTATTCTTGGTTGTTAAGTTATTGACGGAAAGTAAAGGCAGAAGGAAAAAGAGACACATGAAGATTTATAGTGGTTCCCTTCACACTCCGAAGGTACTCCACTCCCCTTTCGACTCGAAAGAGTATTTCACTATAGTTCATAATTTTTGCAAAGCCTAATCACATAAATGTGATGCTTACTATCTAAACCTATAGGTAATCAAAGGGTTGAAAAACAATCCTCTTCAATACACTTCACTTGTTTCCAACAATCCTGGAAAACAAGGTAATACACAAAAATGTTCTTGATAAAGTAATTGATGGAAAGTTGTTTATCAATATTCAAGGTTGATCTTCTTCTTGAAACAAATTATACTCAGATAAAATATACAAGTGTTTTTTGTGAAAGAAGACTGTGACAATGTGAAAGTTATTTTAATGGCTTCTTTCAAAAATAAGATTTGAACACTTTACTGAAAATTCAAAAGGTTGAAGACAAAGAGTAATTTGATTAATTTGTTTCTTGAAGGTTGTTTTTGATTTTGAAATAGAAATCAATTTATATGAGTAAGAAACCTTTCCAAAAAGGTGTGATTTTGGGATAGTAAAAAATAGCCAGTAAGAAAATATAGAACAATGCAATTCTCCTTGAAAAGCTGCTATTTTTGGTTGTTGTTACAGTGTTAATCGGTTAACCAAATAGGTTAATCGGTTAACACCTTTCCAACGTTAAAAATATTTGAAATTTTCATGTGTTAATCGGTTAACCCATATGGTTAATCGGTTAACACTGTTGTGAAGTCCCAAAAACATAATTTTAGATTGTGTTAATCGGTTAACCCATATGGTTAATTGGTTAACACTGAAGGTTTTTATAAAAATACTTAATTTTAAATAGGAAGAGTATTTTAAAAATGTTTTGAAAGTATTAGTGTAAGTGGTGTAGTAAAATGTGATTTTTAAAGAACACTTGTATTAATTTTCTCAAGTAAAAATGTTATATCGTTCCTTTGAATCACCATTTTCACTTGTAGCTTGTAGACGAAGCTTTGATCGATAAAGTCGTATGCGATGATACTCTCTTGATCTTAGTTGATCTTGTTTGCTTGCTTGTGTCTCTTGCTTTTTGCGAAGACTTCAGAAGAATGATGATTCTGGTTTCATCTTCAATATATACCCCTACGGGTGTCCTTCTAGTTTTATCTTCAATATACCCCTATGGGTATATGGTATAAGTATCTTGTGTACCAAGCTTGTATGAGTTGTCTTCATCAAAACACAAAGGCCTTGAAGCTTGCTTCTATAATCTCCCCCTTTTTGATGATGGCAACTGATCCTTTGAAAATTCTTCTTTGATACTTGGTTCTCTTCATTTCTCCCCCTAAGTTAGAGAGCTCCCCCTAAATACAAGAGAGATACAATCCTTCTCCCCCTTAGACATAAGAGAGATACAATATTTCTGCACAGGGAAATGTTAGAGACCAATCCTTCTCCCCCTTTGTCATTAGCAAAAAGGAAGAGGAGCAAGAATAGTGAAATTTAAACAAACATACACAGTAACCACATAAACACTTAAAACACATTTAACCAAAATTTGACCAATTTTTCGTTTCTGATTTTTTGAAAAATTAACAGTGTTAATCGGTTAACCCTGGGGGTGAATCGGTTAACACATTAAAAATTTAAATCAGAATTGAAAAACTAACAGTGTTAATCGGTTAACCCTAGGGGTTAATCGGTTAACACATGCAAAATTTCAGAAAAGTGCTTTAAAACAGAGAAAAAAATAGGTTGGAAAACATATATTCCACACACAATAACATATGAAAAGTTTAGATGTCACCTTCATCGTGAATTCTGAGTTCTCGTCGAATCTTGAAGAAAGGTTCTTTTGCGAGTGGCTTTGTGAATATGTCGGCGAGTTGGTTATGCGTATCCATAAATGTGACTTCGACATCTCCTTTAAGCACGTGATCACGGAGAAAATGATGTCGGATGTCGATGTGTTTGGTTCTTGAGTGCATGACCAGATTTTTTGTGATGTTAATCACACTTGTGTTGTCGCACCGGAGAGGAATGCATCCAAGATCAATTCCGTAGTCGCTTAATTGTTGCTTCAGCCAAAGGTTTTGTGTACAACATCTTCCCGCCGCTATGTATTCTGCTTCAGCCGTACTAAGAGCAACACATGCTTGTTTCTTACATGACCATGAAACCAATGCATTTCCAAGGATGTGACAGGTTCCACTTGTACTTTTTCGATCAGTTTTACATCCTGCATAATCCGCGTCAGAATAACTAATTAATGTACAAACACTTCCTTTCGGATCCCATAGGCCGATGTTCGATGTTCCCTTGAGATATTTCATGATCCTCGATACTTTGTAATATCAATTGATTTTCCTGATTCATCTTGATCGACATAGGTTCCAGATCCCATTGGTGTTGACATAGCTTTGCATTCATCCATATCAAATCTCTTTAACAACTCTTTGCAATACTTTGATTGGTTGATAAATATTTCGTCCTTTAATTGCTTAATTTGTAATCTGAGGAAATAGTTCATCTTTCCCATCATAGACATTTCGAACTCGCTTTGCATCATTGAAGCAAATTCTTCACATAGTTCTTTGTTTGTTGAACCAAAGATGATGTCGTCCACATATACTTGAACTAGTAAGGTATTATCCTTTATCTTTTTGATAAATAAATTCTTGTCTACCTTTCCTTTTTCAAATCCTTTTTCGCATAAGAAACTACTTAGACGATCATACCATGCCCTTGGTGTTTGCTTTAAACCATATAAAGCTTTCTTCAATTTGTTTGACATAGACTTCTTCGTTGATGTATCCGTTCAAAAAGGCGCTTTTGACGTCCATTTGGAAAAGTTTAAAATTCATTGAACATGCATAAGCAAGTAATAGACGAATGGCTTCTAACCTTGCAACTGGAGAGAAAGTTTCCTCAAAGTCAATTCCTTCCTCTTGATTGTACCCTTGAGCCACCAATCTTGCTTTGTTTCGAACAATTATTCCATTTTCATCAAGTTTGTTCTTAAACACCCATCTTGTTCCGATGATATGTTTATCCTTTGGTTTAGGAACAAGCTCCCAAACTTGATTCCTCTCGAATTGGTTTAATTCCTCTTGCATAGCAATAATCCATTGATCATCTTCAAGAGCTTCACCAACTTTGGAAGGTTCTATTTGAAATACGAACGCCATGTTTAAGCATGCATCTTTGAGATTTAATTTTTGTAGCAACACCTTGACTTATGTCTCCAATCACTTTGTCGATAGGATGATCTCTATAAGTCCTTTATTCTTTTGGTAGATCGTTGACATTGGAATCTTGTTGAACGGGTCTATCTTGTTCTTTAATGATATTTTCAGAAGTATCTTCTTCAGGAGTTTCTACAAATTTATCATTATTATCACAAAACACAATATCCTCCTTAGAGGGGTTAGATTCATCAAATTTGACATGCATAAACTCTTCAATAGTTAATGATCTTTTATTGTAAATTCTAAAAGCTTTACTAGAAAGCGAATAACCAAGAAATATACCTTCATCTAATTTTCCATCAAACTACCAAGGTTGTCTTTGTCGTTATTCAAGACAAAACACTTACATCCAAATATGTGAAAGTAGGAAATATTTGGCTTTCTCCCTTTGAAAATTTCATATGGTGTTTTCTTGAGAATTGGCCTGATACTAACCCGGCTACTTACAAAACATGTTGTACTCACCGCATCCGCCCAAAAATACTTAGGAAGATTTGAGTCACTTAACATTGTTCTTGCAAGTTCCACCAATGAACGATTCTTTCTTTCCATGACACCCTTTTACTGTGGAGTTCTTGGTGAAGAGAAATTGTGTGAGATTCCATTTTCCTCGTAGAATTCATCAAATAAAGCATTCTGGAATTCTCCACCATGGTCGCTTCTTATGGAGACAATTGTTAGCACCTTTTCATTTTGAATTTGTTTTGCAAACTTCTTAAATGCTTTAAAAGCATCACTTTTCTGCATTAAAAAGTAAGTCAAACAAAATCTAGAGTAATCATCTACAATTACTAAAGCGAAAACATTACCTCCGAAACTTTTTGTTCTTGATGGACCAAAAATATCCATATGTAACAATTATAGTGGCCTTGTTGTGGACACCACATTTTTGGATATGAAAGTTGATTTGATTTATTTTCCTTTTTGACAAGCGTCGCATAACTTATCTTTGATGAATTTGATCTTCGACAATCCAATAACCAAGTCATGTTTGATCAATTTATTCAAGTGCTCCATATGAATGCGAGCAAACCTCTTATGCCATAACCATAATTCATTGTTGTTTGCCAAGAGACATTTAACATTCAAAGATACGTTATCAAAAGAAATTAAGAAAATATTATTAACTCTTTTACCTTTTAGTATAACTTCATGAGTAACTTCGTTTTCAATCAAACATTCATTTTTAGTGAAGTTGATTTTGAAACCTCGGTCACACAATTGGCTAATGCTAAGTAAACTATGCTTTATACCTTCCACATATAGGACATCCTTTATGGTTGTTGAAGGCGGTGAACCAATGATGCCTACGCCAAGGATTCTTCCTTTGTTGTTGTCACCATAGGTAACAAATCCTTTGGCCTTAAGCATTAGATGTGAAAATTTGTTTAGGTCACCCGTCATGTGGCTTGAACATCTACTATCAAGATACCATTCATTTGAAGAGGTCTTCAAGCATACCTACAAAAAATAATTAAGTTTTATTAGGTACCTAAATTGCCTTGGGTCCTTCAAAGCTAGTTCCTTTCTTTACGCATACATAATGGCCTTGAGCAACACTAAAATTTCTAACATAACAAGCATTTGGAGTATGTTCTTTTATACCATAATAGAAACATGTAGGCTCAAAATTGGTTTTATATCTAGGAGGATAGGATTTCGTCTTATTGTTTCTTTTCTTCTTGACATATTGACGAACCTTTTTATGATTGTCACCCTTTTCAATAGGAACTTGTTCTTTAGCTTTGACAAATATGGTCTTGTTAGAAATTGGTTTAGAAAATTTTGAATAACCAAGACCACTTTTATCATTTGAAAATATTTGATTCCTAAGAACACTTTCTAATCTAATTTGTCCTTTTTCATATCTTTCTAGGACCCTTTTTAATTGGACTATTTGAAAAGAGAGTGACTCACATTTAGTGCATGCAAAATTCTTAATTAAGTTTTCATTTTCATCTTTAAAATCATTTTTCATTTTCTCAATATCTTTTTCCAAATATGATATTTGTTTCTTTTGAGAATAAATGGTTTTATATATAATTTTGCACTCACTTAAAAGTTCATCAATTGCTCCTTGAGTATCATCATCAAAAAGAGAGAAACCACTACTAGCCTTGTTGTCTTCATCATCGGAATGATGTGATGCCATTAGTGTGAGATTTGCGCTTTGATCACTAGCGGAATCCGAGAAAGAACTAATCTCATTGCCATCCCAAGCAATGTAGGCTTTCTTCTTGAAATCCTTCTTTCCTTTGTGATCATGATTCTTTGTGAGTTTAGGAAATTCTGGTTTGATGTGGCCTTTCTTTCCACATTCATAGCAAGTAATATCTCTATTTGATATTGATGTTTCTTTTTCCTTATTCTTTGAGAACTTCTTTCTTCTTGTATAACTTGAGTTTTTAATATTATTTTTTGCACCAAAATATTTTCCAAGTCTTTTTACAAGAAGAGTAAAGTTTTCATCTTCATCGGTGTTGTCTTCTTTCTCCATTTCTTTGGATTCGGCTTTTAAGGCAATGCTCTTGGATTTTTTCTCTTGAATTTCATGTTTTTCCAATCTTCCAAGTTTCGTTTCATATTCTTGGAGTTTTCTGAATAACGTAGCAGATGACATTGTTGATAGGCTTTTCTTCTCAGAAATCGCCGTCACGTTTGGTTGCCATTCTCTTGATAAGGACCTAAGCACTTTAAGATTAAGTTCATCATTGGTTAGTGTCTTACCTAGTGCATGTAAGTGATTTGTCAAATGCACGAATCTTTTCTGCAGGTCTAAGATAGATTCTCCTGGTTTCATTCTGAATAATTCATACTCTTGACTCAAAGTGTTTAATCTGGATCTTTTGATTTCGGCGGTTCCTTCGTGAGTTTCAACAAGAGTGTCCCAAATTTTCTTGGCCGTTAAACATATTGAAATACGGAAGAATTCATCCATTCCAAGTGCACTCTATAGTATATTTATCGCCTTTTTATCATAGAGAACTTTCTTTTTATCGTCATCATCCCATGATCCTTGCGGTTTTGATGAACCGACTCCGTTGACTACTGTTACCGGAAGAAATGGACCATTATGGACAGCATCCCATATTTCACTTCCTTGTGCTTCTGGATGTGCTTTCATTCGGATTTTCCAGAAGTTGAAATATTCGGCACAAAGCAATAGAGGCTTGTTGCTACTACCACCATCTTTGAAAACAAGATTGTTATTTGCGGAAGCCATCTGGATCGGATAGGAACATGTTACCTATAACCTGCTCTAATTCCAATTGTAAGTAGTAACTGCGCCTAAGAGGGGGGGGGGTGAATTTGGATCTTTAAAAATTTGTTGTAATCTTGTTAAGGTTCCTTTGTTCTTTTACTTGGTTTTTAAGTTATTGACAGAAAGTAAAGGCAGAAAGAAAAAGAGACACAGGAAGATTTATAGTGGTTCCCTTCACACTCCGAAGGTACTCCATTCCCCTTTCGACTCGAAAGAGTATTTTACTATAGTTCATAATTTTTGTAAAGCCTAATCACAAAACTATGATGCTTACTATCTAAACTTATAGGTAATCAAAGTGTTGAAGAACAATCCTCTTCAATCCACTTCACTTGTTTCCAACAATCCTGGAAAACAAGGTAATACACAAAAATGTTCTTGATAAAGTAATTGATGGAAAGTTGTTTATCAATCTTCAAGGTTGATCTTCTTCTTGAAATAAATTACACTCAGATAAAATATACAAGTGTTCTTTGTGAAAGAAGACTGTGAGAATGTGAAAGTTATTTTAATGGCTTCTTTCAAAAATATGATTTGAACACTTTACTAAAAATTCAAAAGGTTGAAGACAAAGAGTAATTTGATTAATTTGTTTCTTGAAGGTTGTTTTTGATTTTGAAATAGAAATCAATTTATATGAGTAAGAAACCTTTCCAAAAAGGTGTGATTTTGGGACAGTAAAAAATAGCCAGTAAGAAAATATAGAACAATGCAATTCTCCCTGAAAAGCTGCTATTTTTGGTTGTTGTTACATTGTTAATCGGTTAACCAAATAGGTTAATCGGTTAACACCTTTCCAACGTTAAAAATATTTGAAATTTTCATGTGTTAATCGGTTAACCCATATGGTTAATCGGTTAACATTGTTGTGAAGTCCCAAAAACATAATTTTAGATTATGTTAATCGGTTAACCCATGTGGTTAATCGGTTAACATTGAAGGTTTTTGTAAAAATACTTAGTTTTAAATAGAAAGAGTATTTTAAAAATGTTTTGAAAGTATTAGTGTTAGTGGTGTAGTGAAATGTGATTTTTAAAGAACATTCGTATAAATTTTCTCAAGTAAGAATGTTATACCGTTCCTTTGAATCACCATTTTCGCTTGTAGCTTGTAGACGAAGCTTTGATCGATAAAGTCGTATGCGATGATACTCTCTTGATCTTTGTTGATCTTGTTTGCTTGCTTGTGTCTCTTGCTTTTTGCAAAGACTTCAGAAGAATGATGATTCTGGTTTCATCTTCAATATATACCCCTACAGGTGTACTTCTGGTTTTATCTTCAATATACCCCTACGGGTATATGGTATAAGTATCTTGTGTACCAAGCTCGTATGAGTTGTCTTCATCAAAACACAAAGGCCTTGAAGCTTGCTTCTACACAGCCATCTTACGGTAATACATAATCAGGCGATTCTTTGGATAATTAGCACCTTCATAACGGTCAAAACTCGGAGTCTTGAACTTCGGAGGAATAACCAGACCAGAACGAGACATATATCTCTGGCAGCCGCACCAAAGATTTGATCACCTTCCATCATTCTCAGCCTTTTGTCAATAATTTGCACATTCTCACGAAGATTTTCATGACGCTCATCTTCGTCATCCTTCACATCAGGAATATCATAAAATGGCTCATTGAAATAAGGTTGCACATGGGTGTGAATAGCAGCTGGTGCAAAAGTAGGGATCACTCGAGGAGCTTCAAAAACCAAAGGAACAGCCTGTTGAATTGGTTGAGCAATAGGAACAGCAGTTGGAGGAGGCACAAAGCCAGGTGGAAGACCAAAAGGCGGTAGACTTGCAGTAGTGACAAACGGTTGAGGATCCACAATAGTATTAGTAATCTCAGAAGCAACAGTGGGCTGAGTATCCATCATTGCATTAATAACCTGTAGCATCTCCATAATCCGCCCCACACTTCCCCGAAGGTCTTCGGGTTCATTGCTAACACGATCAAGCTCTTGATTTTGTTCCTCCATCTTTTTCTGTGATCTGGCTCTGGTGTTGTACTGATATAGAGGACTCAGGGTGACAGAACTGGAAGGCGAGAGAATCGAGAATTAGAAACCGGGGGTAAAATGCAATGCAAAAACATGATGCTAAAATGCAAAATGCAGATGAAAGATTTCATGGAATTCAAGTATTTATGAATATCACCAGATACTAACGAAAGCTTCATTTATTATTTTTGATAATGAAATACAAGCAGATATTCTTAAAAGAGTCTTGACATAATAGCTAAATAAAAGCTAATAAAGTCCTAAGGAAGCTTTATATTTTGCTCCTTGATCTGCTCTTCTAGCTGGGCCTTTTCGAGGATGAGCTTGTCTACAATCAACTTCAAAGGGGTAGATTGAGGGTTGGAGGAAAATAAATCCTCCTGGGCTTTTCTCTTCTTGTAAGAAAGTGCTTCTTCATTCTTCGACTGAAGTTGCTTCTGAAGTTCAACATTCTCCCTGACAACCACCTAGTACTTATTCTTCCATGCTTCTGACTCATGATGTGCTTTCCTCAAAGCGATCTTCAACTCTTCAGCTTCAAACATGAAAACCAGAACAGATTCCCTTCTCGGAGGCAAAGGATCTTGACGAGGATAAGGCATCTTCAGTTTGATTGCTCTCTTTTTGACACAATGAAGATATGGCTCGAACGACACATAATTAGGCTTTCCCAGACTTTCTTTCCCTTTCTTATGCAAGTGACGCCAAGCAGAAACGATATTCTCTTGAAGTTATTTGTCATCCTTGAAGAAAGTTCTCTCTACATGAACACTCTTGGGTGGTTCCTTCAACGGATATCCTAACTATCGGTGAGCTAGAACTGGATTGTAGTTGATTCCTCCATTAAAGCCAAGCAAGGGTACGTTGGCAAAGTCTTCACAACTGTCAATGATTAATGCCCCATCATACACACGGTTATACCAATCAATGTCCAAATGAGTTAGAGCCATAATCCTTTGTGACCAGCGTCCTTTATCGAGATCCCAAAAAGAAACAGACTTGGGCAAGTGAGAAATAAACCACTTGTATAATAAAGGCACACATCAGGTGATCATCCCTCCACCATGAAAGTTTCGGATATTCACGGAATGGTAAGTGATAGCCAATAAAGTCGGTACTGGATTATTCTTCATGAAGATTTTGATGGCGTTAAGATCAACGAAACCTTCAAAACTTGGGAAAAGTAGCACTCCATAGATAAGCAAGGCGAGAATTGCCTCAAATGTATTCATACGCATATGATTAGCATAATATTGGGCTTTCTTAATTATGAAGTCTATAGGTAACCCAAAAGTTCCACCTTTGGTAATCATATTGCCCTTGATGTCAGATAACTTCAAACATATGGCTCTAGCAATGTCTTGCTCTTTATGGTTCTTCTCCAAGAAAGGGAAAGGAGATTCATCCAGAATAGGTAAACCAACCAAGTGAGAGTACTCCTCTAAAGTAGGCAAGAGCTGATAATCTAGGAAAGTAAAGCAGTGATAATCCGGATCCTAGAACTGTAACAAAGTAGAAAGAAGTCCCTCGTCCACTTGGAGTCTTAACAAAGATAGAAGCTTCCCAAACTTGTTTATGAACCTCTCTCGATCTTCAACCAAAGCTCCTAACTTCCTTAGGTCATCCAATTTAAGACTCTTAATAGAACATTTCAAAGTGTTTTTCCTATTGTAATCCATGGCATCCTGCAATGTTCATAAGTAAAGTTGAATTCCATGAAACCCAATGCAATTTGATGCTTTATGGATGCAATGCATAAACACACACAAGCAAACAAAAGTCCTAGGTTAGATGAATATGGGTAAGGAGCCAAGGTCTACCCATCCCGAAAGGCAAGTCCTATGGGTTAATTGTACCTGCAGAACAAGGGTTCTAAAGAGGTGCCCAAAGTCATCAGTCCATGTTTCAGATATTATCAATTTCCCGACTGACTCAGTGGTTAATAATATTCTTAAGAGAACCTCTTTTGAGTGTAGTATTGTGTAACAACTATTTTGGGAATACTCCCTCATAGCCATCGCACTACATCCTAGATAAGGCTAAATTTGTGTTTATGTAACTACGGTCCCCAGTATCAAAGGCTCCTAGGTCAAAAATATTGAATTTTTCATGAATACTCGTTCAACAATACTAATTTTCAAGAGGGCCTCAACTGAGAAGTGATTCTCAAGTCAGGTTGGTCGGGATTCACTCCCTATAAGCCTCGTCGAATATATCACCTTCCTATAATAATTGCACTCAAGTCCGGGTGTAGGACTTATCTAACAACAATGATACCCCAAGCAAGGTACAACATATATATACAAGCAAATAATATAGGAAAAAGCAAGCATAAAAACAAGATAGGGATAACCCTCAAAAGATAAGCCTGTACCTTTCCCCAGTGAATTCACCATTTTCTGTTGCGATGAGAATAGGATATAAAATTATTGATCAATTTGAATCACAATATTGATTCACAACCGGTCTTTGATTTATCCGAAGGAAAAGTTAAAGAAAGGAAAAAGCTATTTTGCATCGTAAACACAATGCGGGGAAAGATCTAGGTTCAGGGGTTGGTTAAGCTTAGGGAAGGTATTAGCATCCTAAACTTCTGTAGTACTCTACAGGAACCTCTTGTCTTAAATGTGCTATTGCTATAGCTATCTGCTTAAAGGTAATGCTAAGGGTTAAGGGTAAAGAGAAAGACCTAAAGGTTATTCCTAAGTTTACTCGCCAAGACTCGCATCTTGTGCATACGTATCCGAGGTAGGGGATGGAATCAGAGTAATCGTAGTTCCCCCTCAAAAGGGAGATGAGAAACTTCTTGACGATGGTCAAGGTTTCAAGCGGAATAAGCTTTCATAAGGAAACGTTTACTAGGAGTGCGGAGACTCCTAACCTACGTTGTGAGTTGAGTTGAATTAAAAGGGTGAAGATTAAGTATTCCACACCAGCAACTTACGTGGAGTGCGGCGACTCCTAATCCTAAGGCTAGAAAAGGGGTGAATGTCCACGGCGAGACGCCTAATCATGAGTACGGCGACTCAAAGTCTTAAGGTTTAGGAAGAGGTAAGGGTGTGTCCATGGCAGAACGCCTAAGCATGTGTCCGACGACTCGGATCTTAAGGCTAGGATGGGCGAGGGTAAAGGATATTGAAGCGGCGGTCAAACAGTTAAACCTTTCCTTCATAGGGAAATTAGAGGTAAAATAATAAACAATGAAAATTATAATTAAGAAAGTGAAATAGTATACGAGGTGATAGTAATGAGAGGTGAATAGTAATAATATTGTGAGAGAATGTACTAAAATAAATATATAAAAAAAAGGTTATAAACAGGTTCATGGATAATCAAGAATGAGATCGGGAACGAAGGATGATCAAGGGATTGATGAATTAACAAAAGTGAAAAATAACGGCTAGAAACTGAGTATAATTGTTCTCGAGAAATTTTAAGACTAAAATAAAAATTAGACAAATGTTAGAATTAATTAAAATATGGTTTTGAGATTTTGAGAAAAAGTTTGAATATTATGCCGTTAATTAAAAGATTAGGAATTTTAGATTAGGGTTAAATTAAAAAATGTTAGAATTTTAAAATAAAGAAAGTTAGAAGTTTATTCAAAAAAAGGTGTTAGAATTTTTTATTTAAAAAACTGTTGGAGTTTAAATTAAAAAATTACTCATGAATTAAAAAAGGTTATATATTTTTAAAATAAGTCTAAATCCTAAAAGTTATTTAAAAAGAAAAATTAAATTAATTACACTAAATTATTTAGGAAAAGGTTAATTAAATAAAAAAAAGTTAGTTTTAATAAAAAAAATTGATTTATAATAGTGAATAAAAAAAGGTTTAATTAAATAAATAAATAAAAAATTAGGTTAGTTATTAATATTATTATTATTAATTAAGATTGCAAATGAAAAAGAAATAAATAAATAAAAAAACTAAAAAATAATAAAAATAAGGAAATGGGTCGGGCCTGGGTGGTCAGGTCCTAGGACCCGACACGGTTACTATAAAAAGTGGGAGGGAAGACAAAAATTAGGGTTGTTAACCCTATTCTCCATTGCTGGCCGCGACGCCCTCAAGGGTGTCCTTGCTAAACTTTTTTCACGTCTTCTTTCCTCTCTCTCCTGTCGACTTGCATGTTCTTTCCTTCTTCTATCTTGCTTGACCGTGATTTCTTTCTTCTCTTTTTCTTATTTCTGAAAAAAAACAAACAAATGAGAAAACAATCAATGAGGCTTACGTTTGGTTTTGGATTATGGCAGATCCGTAGTGGCTTGCGGATTTGTGGGAGATGATGGATCTTTTTATTCTGAGCCTTTGATGGTTTGTTTTAGATGTTGTTTTCCCGGTTTTGACTCGTTGGGATTTCAAACGGCCTACGGTGGTGATTTTTCGTTTGGATCCGTTTCTCCTGGTTGACGTTTTGGCGGTTGTGTTGGGTTTTGGCGATGATGACGATTGTCTGAGCCTCTGTGGGTTTTTCGGATGGATTTTGTGGTGTCGCTGTGAGGGTTCGTTGATCTTGATGCTTGGCTGTTTTAGGGTTTCAGATGCGTCCTCCTCATCCCTTTCTGTGATTTTTTAGGTCCTTTTTATACTTGATTTTTAAATCTTTTTCAATCTCAGATTTGATGGATTTGGATTGTGATGATATTATTATTCTTTTCTCTTCCAGATCTATTGTGATTATTTTTTTTTGATGGTGATGAAATTCGGATTTGGTGATGATATTCAGATTTTTGGATCTCTTGGAATCATTGATGATGATACTGTCCTGATTAAAATATTTTCATTAATGTTGATGATGATATTTGTGGATTTGCCTTGTTGGATTTATCATTTTCGGATATTCTGGATTTGGATGATTTCAGATATTTTTCTTAAGGCCTGTTTGGACTCAAAATCACTTTTTTTTGAAAACTTTTCTCTTTCTCGGAACAGAACATGATGCTGCCTGATTTGGCCCTGAGGCTGTCGGAAGTGAAATTTGGGGGTTTGGTAGCATTCCCTTGTTGCCCCTCTTGGATCCGATGATGAAATCTCTCTGAGGGTCTAAAATTAAATTAAAACTCCTTTCCGTAAAAAATTCTAAATTTCCATCTGACGTTTCTTGTCAATTTTGCATGTCCTTTGAAGATGCGAAAGTTTGAAGATTTTGGAGGCTTGAAGATGGACTTTAGGACTTAGAATCTTTAGGCTTAGAACTTGAATTTGGTATTACAAAAAAAGTGTAAACTCCTGATTCTTGTAATGGAATGTGGATTTGAAAAATGTATCTGAATTCGAACTCTAATAAAATATGAACTTGATTCTTCTGAATTTAATTTCAAGCCACATCATATTATGACAACTTTAAAATTTGCATTTCGCACCATGAGGCATCTGAAAAATTGAAAAGTCTTGAAAACAACAAAACCCAAACGTGAATTCGATGCAACCCGTGAGTTGTGGCTCAAACTTGCTTGTAACAATTAACTCGCAACTGGCTCAAATATTCAGTGAATAAAGACTTAACTTGTTGAAAATAATTCTCGAATAGACTGAATCCCGATTTGTCCAAACTTTGACAGTCTCAAATCATACGGTTCATAAATCGATTAACATTCCAGCCTTTCATCTGACGGCTAATAATCCTATTCTCAAATAAGCATGGACTGTACCGAGGAAAATCCAACATCCCCACTGCCATAGACTTCCCACCAATTCTCAAACCAATGTCGTGTAAATAGAGAGACAAGAGACCCTAGTTTCTTAAGGATCCTCTAAGAATGATATGGCCTGGTAACCATCAAATGACTATAATCTGGTAGTACATCCGCACCTACAGGAATTAAAGGGCCAACAAGATTATTTTCCAATTTTCCAACACACCTGCAAAACGAACAAACTAGGCACACTGGTTAGCAGTTAGTTAAAAAGGAAAATGTACTAAAATGAAATGCTAAATAAATCTAAGGGTAAAATTTGGGGTATGACAAACAGCTTCTCAACTTCTTCTGCAATTACTTTCCTCTTTTCATCACCACCCTTTCTCTTCCTTTGGGAAACTAGCTTGATATTTGGATCGATTGCTAAGTGATGGCACATGAAATTGGGGTCTATCCCTAGTGTGTCTGAAGGTTTCTAGGAAAAAATATCCATATTGTCTTTTAGTGTTTGAACAATCTATTTCTCCTCTTCGGGGGACAAGTTGACCCCGATGTGTGTAACATGGGATGGTAGGTGCCCAATCTAGACTTGCTTTGTTTCTTCATTGGGAACTATGTTGTCTTCAACTAAATCATCATGTGGGTCTATGTCAACCAAGTGAACTTTGAGGGTATTTTTGGGATCCGTTTCTCCTGCGGGTTCCTTTCTTTTCAACTTTAGGCTATTCTTATAACACTTTCTCGCCAGCCCCTAGTCGCCTTTGACAATACCAACTCAGCCATCTCTGAGTGGGAATTTCATGGTTAAATACAGAGTTGAAATCGAAGCTTCCAGGGTGTTGAATGATGGTCGGCCTATAATGATGTTATAAGGTGAAGCAGCATTGACTATCAGGTACCTCACTCGGACGATCTTCGCATTAGCCATGTTGCCAAAGATGGTCGGCAATGCTAGGTGCCATATCACCTGCACCTGTTCTCCCAAGATTCCTACTAGATTGCCTTTGAATGGTAATATCTCGGTCATATCGAGCCCCATTCCTCTGAAAGCATCCCAATATAGTATGTCAGCTGAGCCTCCGGGGTCTATCAATACCCTTTTCACGCTTCAGTCTCTTATTTGCACTTTTATGAACATGGGATCATTTTCATGAGCTAGGACTCCGATGGCGTCTTGCTTTGAGAATGTTACAGCATTTAAGTTATCTTTCGGTTTTTCTGGAGATCTCTGGTCGATATGCATGAATGTCCTAGCATATCTCTTTCTGGACGAACTTGTTTCTCCTCCACCAGTAAACCCTTCAGTGATTGTGTTTAGCTTATGTCGAGCTGCCTTTCTCTGGTGACCCTTTTCGGCATCTGAACTCTTCTTCCAGGCTGATTTTTCTGGTCCCGGGTCGTCTCGACGGGGACTTCTCTTGTTATTTTATGGTTGAGAATACTTCACATACGCCAAGAGATGACCTCTTTAGATTAGAGCTTCAACTTCTTTTTTCAGGTGTTGACAGTCCTCGGGGTGATGTCCCCGTATACGGTGGTAATTACACCAAGCCTTAGGTTTCCTTCCCATGATGGTGTTGGCTCTTTTGGGAAGATGAGGCTTCGGTAACAGGTTCGTTTGACTTTCTTCTTTAAGGATATCTCCCCTGCTTGCATTCAATGGGGTGAGGCCTCTGTCCGGCTCATATGATTGTTTGTATGGTCTGGGAGCATGTCGCTCACGCATAGTTCCCTGAGGATGCTCCTTTCTCCTGTTTGATGCCTGTCGCTTGCGCGAAAATAAGGTGCCGGCATGACAGAAGAGTCGCCACCTTTCGTTATTTATCCTTCAGAGCGGGAAAGGAAACGATCGGAAAAACCTGACGAAAAAGGGTAAGACAAGGTCATCGCAACCATTGTCTGGGTTCGGGAGTCGGTTACGCAAGGGGAAGGTATTAGCACCCCTCACGTCCGTCGTACTCGACGGGATCCTCGCTTGTTTGTTTACTTGGACGGGTTGGTTATAATCTATCTACCTAACAAGGCTGGCTGAAAAAGAAAAGAAAAATGACTCGGCAAAGCGTCGCACTTTATGCCTACGTATTCTCATCAGAGAATGAGAAATCAGAGTCTACGTAGTTCGGCTAACTACGGGGGAAGGTGGGGGAGATTGCTCGCCAAGACATCGCCATCTTGTGCCTACGTACCCTCAACAGGTACGAGAGATCAGAGCAAACGTAGTTCGGGAAACTACAGCTTATTTCCTGAAAGAAGTGTTTTTTATTGTGTTTGCGATTTCAACCGCACTAGAGACTATGACCTGAGAGTGAATGTGTTGCATGTCACCCAAAGGGTACCATACTAAACATCCAGACTGTGGAAAAGAAACTCTCCCACAACCCTTTCTCAGATAGCTTAAGGCTCGTAACGTACGAAAGGAATCATTCATGATTACTGTATCTTAAACTGTTTTGAGATGAGAAGAGAACAGGCCCAACTAGGAGGGAGACTATCAAGTCCTATTGTTATCATGCCATGGATTCATCCTATGGTCGAGGTTTGAACAGGGAACTCCTAGATGTTGTCATGCATAGGTTTCAACCTAAAAGTCTATCATCAAATCCTTATCCAAGGAAATGAGAGTCCTAAGGGATCATGTCAATGATACGCCAAAACAGACAAAAGCATCAGCTTTAACAGTAAAATGCATGCAATGCAAGTGAGGGAGGAAATGTGTGTGGGGCTTCAGCCTCCACAAGCTCGTCTCGACCTCAAGCCAGACATGAAATAACAGTAATCATACTGAAAAATAAATAACATGCTATCAAGCACTAAACAGTAAACTGCAATCATACAGATAAAAGAGAATATGCCATCAAGCAAAATAAACACATGGGTAAGGGAGCTGGGCTCTACCGAATACCCGCAAGCAAAGCCAGGCAATAACAATACAAGCAGAGGGAGCAGCTCAACCTCTAATGCAATCATGCTCTTACACTGAACTTATTCTAGATGAACCTAGTCTAATGCAACAGACAAATCAAACAAAACAAACAATACAGAAAAGAAAAACAGAAGAAGGCCTCAGCTCTTCCAGCAGCTACTCAGTCTTCAGACTCCAGAGATCACTTGCTTTCCAGGTATCAACCCTACAACATGAGTATCAACTCATCTTCTCCCTTAAGCTTCAGCTTCTTTGATCAGCTCCACCTTCAGGCTTCACCATCTTCAGGGATATTCAGGCATCAACTTGATCTTCACAAAGTCTTCAGACTTCAACAATCTTCAAGGAATCATCCTCTTCAAAGCTTCATCTTCTATCTTCAATGGCTCAAATGCTCCAGCAAACAAGATTCAGTCAACAAGATGAAGTGAGGATGTTACAGTGCTCACTGACCTCCAAAGGATGCCATTGAGGACTTAACATCAAAGGGAAAGGCTCTCTCAAAGTTCTACCTCAGAGGGCAAGGTCACTAATCCCTCCAAAGGAGAGAGGTGAATACCCTTAAGGGACTTTATGTCATAGAGAAGGAAGGAGGTGAACAAAACACTCCTTGCTTATTGAATGGAAGTCTCCTATCTAAGGCTCTACCTATGCACCTATAAACCTATGAACAAAACAAACAAAAGCTATGCTAAACTTCTCTGCAAGGTCTTCAAAGCTTCAATGATGGCCCACAAGGTCTTCAACTCAATCTTCAAAGCTCACACACTCAGAAGAGAAGAAAAGAAAACAATACAATACAAACTATGCCTTTAAGCAACACACATACTGTCCATACATTCAAAAATCAATGAAAAATACTAAAACACCATACAATATTCTATCAAAATTCTAGGGGACTCTATACATACTTACCCTTAACCCATATATTCCCCATACACTAATTTGGCCTATAAACCCCAAAACAAAATTGTTCAAGTCTACTTATACAACCTAAAACCCTAATTTGAACACCTAAATGTCAAACAAGCAAACTATATCAAATTTTAATCTACAAATTGCGAATTAAATCCTACATGAACTAGGGTTCAATACCTAACTATGCCAAAAAGAATGGCTTAAAAATCCTAAGGGAAAGTCTTAAAATAAATTGTACAAAATTGGGTATCAAATAAAATCAATTAAAAATACTATTTACAAGAAAATATGCTAAAAAATATTAAAAGAAAAATAAAATGGAATTTTATTTTTTTACATTTTTCTAGACTAAATCATGAATATGTGAAAAAAAGAAGAAGATAAAAATATTAGTTTTTGGATTTTTTATGATTTTTGAATATGCTAGAAAATTAAAAGAAATAAAAATAAAAAAAATATAAGAAATAAAGGGGAGGGGGTGTCAAAAGTAGGGCGCCCCAGTTCATTCTGATTGGGCCAGGAATATGGGAGGTGTGGATAGAAGCCGTTTGCTGAGGCCCAGGTCTATCACTCAATCAAAACGGCGCGTTTGGATTAGTGGTACGCAGCGTTTCATACGCTTCAGACTCCCTCCATTTTTGAGATTGAATTGGGGCCGTGCGATCATGCAAAGAAGTCAAGGATCTGAAACCATCCAACGGTGGGACTTCATCATCTCCAAACAAACCCTAGGGTTTGCAGAAACCCTAACTCCATGCAAGGATTTCAACTTGATCGTGCTCCTCCATTTCTCCATGAAATTCAACAATTCCAAAAGCAAAGTTGTGCTACTGAATGCCATGAACACAATGATACCAATAATTGTCCCTGAAACCTCTTGTATCGTTCCAACAGAAAGCTCCATCATCATGGTTCCACCATTTCCCTCTGATATCAATCTTAATGGAACTTCAAACTAATGATCCAGAATTGTTCTACATGTTTCCCTAACCAAACTACACAATACCATATCCATTAATACATCCTACACAGCTCATTAACAATCTTGCAAGAATTGGTGCCCTGCCACGAAACCTCATGAATCCTTCTCAAACTTTCCATGATTGATAACCTATTGGTCTCTAATAGTTCTATGCTAACCACCTAGTCTAGAAGTGCATAAATAAGGAGGTACGAGTGCTTTTGCAAACCTGCTACTTGATGATGGCAGGGGTAGTTCTCTTGCAATTCAACTCGTGCAACTCTCCAAAATGGATCTTTGATTGATGATTGAGGTACTATATGCAAAAGAATTGAGAGAAAGTGCTTGAATATTGTGTTTGATATCAATATGCTCTTCTTTCAAATTCTTCAAAACAACTTCAAACCTCCATGGATCTTCCTTCAATTTGGTATGCAATTGCTCCTAAAGATCAGAGTAGTGTGTTTGTGTGGAAGAACAGAATGGAGATGGAAGAGAAAGAGAGTTTGTTATGGAAATGCAAATGGAAGAATCTCACTTTTTCACACTCTAATCTCACCACTCACCAACAATTATCACCAACCCTGGCCACATGGTGATTCACCCTTCTTATAACAATCAAAAGAATAATCTAGATCCATCTAGAAACTTGTGGAATCATTTGGAAAGTTTTAGAACTTCTCATGAAATGATACATTGGATATCCATTATCTCATGCCTTAGGCTTGCCAAATTGACTTTAAAATCTCCTTACAAGAGATATTGAGAAAGAATGAGTGAAAAACATGCACTTCCTTGCCTTTGGTGAAGCTTTATCAAGTTGCCTTATTATGCAAGAATGAGAATTACAAAGTAACCCCCATTTCTAAGCTTCAAATCAAAATTCTACTTGAACCATTGTTTTTAAAATATTGTTTGGAGTAAAAATGACATATTGGATGACCCATTTTGGGTTTGTACACCTCCTAAACCAAAATTAAATTTCAACTTTTCCAACTTATAAGCCATTTTTAGGTCATTTTTACCCAATCTTGTAAATCCTTGCTACAAGCTCTTTCAATAACTCATGACCACTTTTATAGGCTTAAAATCCCATTTTGAACAACTTTTATGTTTTGAGTTTTTTCATTTGAGGCTTGGAAATAGGAGATATGGTCTTTGCTTAAAATGACCTATAATCACCAAATGACCAAAATACCCCTGTCTTGTTCAAACCATAAGTTGAGTTCTAAAAATCCTATCAAGGACTTCTAGTACTCTCTAGAAAGCTAAGAAGATGCTCTTCAACATTAATGTTGACCAAGAGGTCATAGGAATCATCCTACTAGGGCAAAAGTTGTCTGCAAGTTGGGTGACTTTCAAGGACCCAGATTCACACACCTCTGCTGACCTGTAATTTGTCAAAGCCATAACTTGAGCTCTGCAACTCCTATCAAGGACTTCTACCACTCAAATTAAAGCTATGAACAAGCTCTACAACATTCATGTTGTGGGGAAGATGATATATCAATCACATATTGAGCTAAAACGGCCTGGGAGATAGGGATCAAATTAGGGTTTTTTCACTGACAATCCTCAGAAACCCTAACTCAAAACTTCTCAAACTCCTCAATCATGATGAGTTGGTCTAGGAATCATCTTTGTAGCATATCCATACATCATTCCATGATCTCATGGCCCTTGGATTAGGTCTCAACCTTCTCAAAATCTTTAGTTATCCTAGGGTTGACCCAGTCAAAACCCTAATTCTACCATTCATGGTTGAATCTTCTGAATTCTTGCATAATGACCTCTCTGGGCTTCATGATGGCTATCAAGACATCTCATAGGCTTTCTCAAAGCTTCAAGTTCACTCTCAAAGTCTCAGAATCATCTGAGGAGCTCCTACAACTCTCAAGCTATGAGACACCCATCCTTGGTCTCAACCAATTCTTCTGAGGATCTCCTGAACTTTCTGATGAAGGTATCAACTTTCAAATACTTAATGAGTAAATTAATGTTGGTCAAATTTTGGGGTGCAACAATGCCTCTTCCTTGATTTTTGTATTTTCACTGCTGTCACAGGCTCTCTTCTTTTGGTTACTTTCTTCTCCTTTGATGTAACACTCAGCTCGAGTAGTGATCTCGTCCATGCTGATAGTCGACTTCTGAGCTAACGACTCATTGAACTGTCCGACTTGTAATCCATGTTGAAAATCTCCCACAAATAGTTCCTGGTTTGGATGAGATAATTTGAGGGTTTCCTCATTTATTCGATCCAGGTACTCACGTAGTGATTCTGACTATTTCTGTCGAACACTCAACAGTGTGGTCATGGACACCTTCCGACGCTTGCTTGTCGAGAACTGTTATACTAGCTTCTTATTCAAAATTTGGTAGCTTACGATGGAGATTCGAGAAAGACTCATGTACCATCTTGGAGATACATCCTTAAAGGTACCGACCATGAGCTTGCACTTCAGTGAATCCGAAGGGGCAACTATGGTCATCTGATTGTTAATGGCAATAACATGCTCCTGAGGATTCTTCTTCCCATCATAAGAGGCTAATGATGGTGCTTTAAAGTTTTCTAGGACGTGGTCGTCCCATATCTTTTGAGAAAGAGTTTGTGGCTCAAGAACCTCCTCCTCATGGTCACCGTCAGCCTGACTTTATTGTTGTAGAACTTATATGTTGTCTTGCAATGTCTCATTCTGCTGACGCATGGCCTCCATCATGGCTAGCAGTTGAGCCATGTTTGGAGGATTTCCTTCAGGGAACATGTTGTTAGTGTAAGGTGTGGCCTGGGATATTTTTACCTAGGCCCCGAGGTGGGTTCCAAATGTTCTAACCAAAAGTGTTAATTCCCCTTGCACTAGACAAGAAAAATTACGTTGTCTATATCGTGAGGATATTTCGGGATTTGAGAGCTACACTTGTGTTGTGTATTGTCTCAAGATATATGTGTCTTGCTTAACCCTCATATGGGAGCCCCTTTTATCATCTTCCATGAAGATATTCCATTAAGAGGAGTCTCTTGGCCTTCTGATGTTACATGGCCATCATTGTTGTAAATAAGCTTTGAAGCTCTGGTAATATCCTCATTGATGCGTCGCCACCGTTACAACTGTTGGTATGCCAGTTGAGTTCATGTTCGGTGTAAGTACTGGGTTGATGGAGGTTAGTACTCTGCCTCATAGGAACTTAGTTGATGGGAGTCGGGCTCCCTGACCGGCCCGGGTTGTGGATGATACTTGCCTAGCTCTCAGCATTGCATGACCCTTCTTGCTATCGTAGTCTAGTTCATGCTTTACCTTGTCCAGCTACACAACCCGGCTTAAAATATACTTGGTATGTACAAGTTAATTCATGAGGGATCGGCTTTAACAATTTTACTAATTCATACATGGCATCAAACTCCAGCAATAGATAAATAGGGGATTCTACAACACAACTTGACCGCTTCGTGACATTGTTTTATTGTTTAATTAATTTTCGCACTAAAACTTGCAACCCCCCTTATTTTTTTGTTTTACTTTAATTTGCACAAATCTTTTCTTGTTCGAACATAGTCTTTTTGTTTTTGTTCTTTTTAATACTGCGACATTATCAGTACACTTACCGATAAGTCATCAATTTTTTGGTGTCATTGCCAGGGACTATTGGTTGCAACAATGCAACACTTTATGCAATGTTTATTATTTTTAGTTTATTTTATTTGTAGTTTTTATTATTTTCTTGTTTATCAAAGTGCTACTAAGGTATTTTTGTTTGTGTGTACGCAACTCGGGTGACAGGAACCCAAACGATGGCCACACCAATAGCACAAACTATGGAGGACTATTATAGACCCACTGACGCATCACATGTTTCCTTAAGCTTCATCCTGGAAAATCTTTTACATTTAAATAAAAAATACTTTGTGCTATAAAGCTTGAGAGATAAATAATTTGATGGCCATACAACTAATGACCTGTGGCAACATCAAGTTAGATTCTACGAGACGTCTTGAATCTTTCCACTCTTGAGTGTGCTCTCGATACATTCCCTAACTACTATCAAGTCAGAAACGTTTAATGCCCCATTTCCAATCATCTTTTCCAAATATGGACCTTGCAAAGTACCCATGAACAGGTCAACTAATTCCCTGTCTAGAAGTGGTGGTTGAACGGAAGCGGCTAAATCTCTCTATCTCTGAGCATACCCTCTGAAGGATTCATTGTCCGCTTGAGATAAGTCTTGCAACTACATGCGGATAGGAGCCATGTCAACATTATAATTGTATTACTTCACAAATGTGTTGGCTAGGTCAGACCATGATCAGATGCAACCACTCTCTAACTGCATATACCAACTCAATGATGCCCCACTTAGACTGTTCTGAAAACAATGAATTATAAGCTTTTCGTTGTGGACATATGAGGTCATTCTTCTGCAAAACATTACCAAATGTTGCTTTGAAAAAATATCCCCTTTGTACTTCTCAAAATTCGGTGTCTTAAACTTCGGAGGCGCCACATGGCCTGGCACCAAACACATGCTTGAAGCATTAAGATTAAGAGCATCAAGACCCCCTAGGACATTAACTTCTCCTCCAACAAATAATATCTTTTTATGAACTTAACAGTTTATGGGTCTTTAGATTTCATCATTGGAACTACCCCTTGAAAATCTGGCACAGAGAATGCGAAGCTCTGGTAGTCCATGTCATTAAGGGAAGAGGAATGTCCATCTCGGACAATGGTACACTCTTGTACAACTTGATCCTCAACAGGAATCCGCGCATGTTGAGCTTGAGCAAAATTATTCACTAGAGGTGAAATAAAATTCCTAATAACTGGAGTCCTTTGAATATTGGCATCTCCCCTTGTCATAAATGTCATAGCTTCCACGAGTTGATCCAACTAATTCTTCATCAATTCAACATGCACCCTTGTAACAAATTGGTTATGTTTTTCTAAGTTCATGATTCTTCAAAAAGCTTATTCAAATCCAATACGAGTGTCGGGAGATCAATTGCAGGTTGGGCAAAAGATGGATGAACTCTGTTGTTTCCGGCTGAGGAAGGATATGCAAAAATGATGCACAAATGCTTATGCAACGCAATATGAATGCAACAGACATGGGACCAAAGCTTTCACAAAGCTTTGAATAATTGTTGTGCCGCTAACTGAATAGGCTCATAAGTCTGTTATGAATAAAATATTGGAATACCAGAATAACCAGAATACCAGAATAATTGGAATACCAGAATACCAGAATAACCAGAATACCGGAATAATCGGAATACCAGAATACCAGACTGATAAGTTCACACTGATAAGAAAATCAGAAAACCGGGTTGGTTGAAAGTCAAGGTTTCCTGCAAAAAACCCATCCCCTCTCACATGTGGGTTCTAGTCTTGGACGGTACGACATCCTATACAGGTCATCAATATCACAGACTCTCAGGTCGAGAAACGATGATACGTTCACCATTTCTGGTTTGGCATCATGGTCAATCAATGAGGTCTCAACTGACTTCCTAATGAACGATCTTCAGAGTTGTTAGCTTTCTAATTCAACGCCCCTTAAACTGCCCTAAATGTGCAGGATAGGATGTCTCCGAAGAAAACCTCATCTGGACGTGAATTTTGTGTGGGTTATTGCATGACTCATGCCACATAATTTGACACTAAACCAGCATGTATACTCAAGTCTTGGTATTGGGCTTATCTCTCATGGAACAACCCACCCAATAACACAGCAACAGTAGCATAATATGATAACCAAATGCAAATGCAATAATATACAACAGATAATGTACATAAAGCAAATAACTACACAAAAGTAAATAGCCAAAGACGCAAAACAGACAAGCACTAGGATTAACTCGCATAGGAAACCAGGGTCACCAACAGAGTTCCAACTGTCGCAACTACGAAAAACACCCAGACGAAACACAGAAGAGTCGCCATTGAATGTTATTTATCCCAAAGAGAGGGAAAGGAAATGATCAGAGAAAACCTAAAAGAAAGGAAAAGACAAGGTCATCGCAACCAAATATTGGGTTCGGGAGTCAGTTACGCAAAGGGAAGGTATGAGCACCCATCACGTCCGTTGTACTCAATGGGATCCATGCTTGTTGTCTAATCAAAGGGTGTGTTTATCTATAAGCTACTGATAAGCGGAAACGAGGACAAAGAAAAAGAAAGAGACTCAATAGGACATCGTCGCTCTATGCCTACGTATTCCTTCGTGCAATGGGAAAGTCAGAGTCAACGTAGTTCAGAAAACTAGGGGTGGTGGAGGGAAGGTTGCTCGCCAAGACATCATTGTCTTGTGCCTACGTATCCTCATCTAGCATGAGAAATTATAGCAAACGTAGTTTGGGTAACAAAACCACAAGTTGTTTAAGTTTTTTTTTTGAGTGGCGTTAAGTTCCCATTCCAGCAGTTAGGGTCGATGCTTGTTTGCGGTAGAACGGAAAAATGACGTACTCTTTTTTAAAAATGAGTTTGAAACAAAAATCCCGAAGGATAAAAGATTTGAGTTTTGTTTGTGAGTTTTAGTGAAGTGAATTAGTTTGTTTGAGATTCACGTTGCACTAAAGACTATGACATAGGAGCGAATGCGTCGCATATCACCCAAAGGGCATACACTAAACACTCTAGACAAGTGAAGAGAAACCCTCTACTCATCATTTCCCATATATTTCAGGCTCGTGGAACACAACATTCATCGTCTTTATTAGAGGAGTTAGAATTGTTTTGAGATGATAAGAGAGACGCACGGAAGGTCTAAGGGAAACTCGGCCCTAACATTGTCATGCAAAGTTGTCTTAAAGTCGAGATGCGAAAGGAGATTATATCCTAATGTTAGCATGCAAAAGATGGACCTAAGATTGCGGTAGGGATGGCAAACAAACCCAGACCATTCGCACCCGCCCGGGCCCGCCCCGAAATTAACGGGGAAATTCGGTTTAATTGGGTGCGGGTGCGGGTGCGGAGGAAACCCGGTTCTTAACTACGGATGCAGGGAGACACTAAGACCCGCCGACACCCACCTGTTTACTGTGAAATTTGGTAAACAACCTCTGGTCTATCAACTTTGGGTGAAATTGAGTAACTTGCAGGATCGACTATACAAATCCTAGGACATGTGTTAAGTTTGAAAGGAAAATCTAAATTGAACTCCACGTTCGACTATGTTGTAAAGGAACTCCACGTTCGACTATAAAAACTTTGTAAAGTAAAAGCAACTTGGAAATTGACAAGGCTGTAAAATAAAGGGTGCAATTCTTAAAGCGTCGAAAGTAAAAAGGAAAGATGTAAAAAACTTTGAAAATAAAGGCAATGATGTAAAGGGTTGAATTTGATAAAAGTGCAAGAAAGTAAGTGTGTAAGACGTCGAAAGTAAAGGCAACAATGTAAAAGGTTTGAACTTGATAAAAGTGCAAGAAAGTAAGTGCGAAGACAAATATTTAGAAAAGTGCAGGAAAGTAACAATCGAAAGCAATTTAGAAATACTTTTAAATAACAAGTTATAATAAATTGTAAAAGAAAACCAACTGAAAGTAAAGATTAAAAATAAAGTTTCAAGGAAGAATAGGTAAATACGAAAGATAAAGTTTAGGAAGAGGCATTTAAACGTGAAAGATAAAGTTTAAAGGAGAACATGCAAGATAAAATGCAGAATAAACAACAACATATAAATGATAAAGATACATAAATTGCATTGATGAAAAGAAATGGTGTTTCATCACGTACATTCTCTCGAACTCGTTTCTCTACACGCGGGTACTTTGAGTAATTTGGAGTAACTTGTACAAGACAAAATAAACACCCTTATTCTATGGAAATAACCCCTATTTATAATGCTAGAAAATAACTACTAAGTCACGATTGTTGCTTCAAAACGTGTCTTTTGGCGCTTTTTCTTGGCTTCCACCATTCCTACGTTCGCCAACTGCTCTTTTGAAATTCAAATATTAGGAATTTCCCTCCAGCCTTAGTGGTAACTGCAACATGCTTCTTTCAGCATTCTCATGGTCGACAGACCTTCCAACACTTAGCAATTTTTCCAGAGGTTTTCACAACCTCTCTTCGAATCAGGCTTCACCAAAATTGGGTCGAAGCCTTCTTATGCTTAAAAATAATTCTTTGACTTGAGATGACTCTAATTTTGCTGGTGTCGAAAATGAGAGCCAAGAAATGTCCTTTCGCCAGAACTGGTAGGAAGGTAATTTCTTATAACCATTTTGTCGCATATGACTTATAAAATTGCATGGCCTTCACTGAACAACTCACTCTCATTTAGTGGCTAAACTGTTCAATTTCTTTAACCCACGCTTATGACGTCACGCCATCATGACAAATCCTTAAACGTCTTTTCAACCGTATTTATCATCACTTTTTCTTGGAGACATATGTTTTGCAGTCTGACCATAACTGCTAACACTCATCATTTCCTAAGAGAAGGGCGCGCGTCCCACTACCTGATCAACTTCAACGGTGGATTCAAGGCCTTTAGGATTCTCCAACACCTATAAATACTCTCTTTCACCATTTTGTGAACTTTTCACACTCTCATAATCTTAAGCACCTTGTCTCTCTTCCTTCAGTTTTTCACGAAACCTAGAAAGCACCATTTCCATTCATTTATTTTAACAATGGCATCCTCCCAAGCAAATCTTCACGAGAAGAAAACCCTAAAGGGTAAAGTCATTCAATTCAAGCAGTCTATTCCACCTATCGCAAACATTCCTGGCCCCCAAATAATGGATAATCGCCATTGCATGTCAGAACCAATCACTGAAGAAGCATGAAGCATCTATAAATCTCAGGTAATGATTCCTTTGATTGTTTCTGATAAACCATATGCATTATCTGGTCCTCTGGCTAATGTTGGAATTTCTGATGAAAAACTAAGTGAGTTTCTTCCTTCCTACTGGACATCAAGGCCGTTAGGGAAAAAAACAATTTTCTAGAATCACTAAAATTGCTTCTGAAGACCTCCCATTGCCTAAGATCAACCTTAGTTATCTCACTGATGGTACTAGGCTGGTAAGAGCTATCAATCCCCTAAAGGACTTTGACCATTGGATGGAGAAATTGGTAAAAGTTAAGGCTGAATACTGGAAATCCATAGGTATATATGATCTCCTTATGTTGTCGAAGACCAACATCCCATACTGCTTGAACCTGCTGGCAGCGTCTCTGTACTTCTGGGACATTACTCATTATACCTTCCATTTTCCATGTGGAATGGTTACCCCAACACTATTCGACCTGGCTGCCATCACAGGGCTTCGCCCAGATGGCATCCCTTATAATCCTGACGTGGATGCTGAAGATACCATAAACATCTCCATCTCTAAACTCACCTACACCCTCTTCATCAAACACCACTTCGACCAAGACCATGAAGACGTATCTGACGAAGAACACATTGCGTTTCTCTCTGTATGGCTGTCGAGATACGTTTTCTCCACCAAATTTTTGCAAGTAGCCAAGAAGTACTTGCCCCTTGCTAACCAACTCCACAATAATAGAGGGGTCTGCTTAAGTGAACTCATTTTGGCGAACCTCTATGAATCCATTAGTGAAGGAGCTTCTCAATTAAAATACATGGAGGCTCATAGTTTTGTACACTTGAGTGGTCCTCTTTAGCTAATTCAACTGTGGCTTAATGCCACCTTGGAAGCTAGCCTCCCCAGAAAAGGGATAGTTGATGAGGCTTCTGCTGAGATAAGAGGAAGGAGAATTGAAGGAACCCGCTTGGTCAAGCTTACTCCTAACGATGATGGTGAAACCCTTAAAGGGGCCTTCATCAATTACGTTATGATGTTTGCCAAATGCTATGAGTTCACTCCAAGCATGGCACCCTTTGCTGAACAAAGATATGGCCCTGTGTGGTTCAAAAGGCCATTTCCCAATCTCCACAAAAAGCTTGATAATGAGTCTGTTGCTATTTGGGAAGCCTTTTTAATTTCCTGATTCATTGTCAACAAGTTAAACTTGGGGATAGGTATGGCAACATTGACTGCATACCAACCAAACCTCGTCTCTCAACAGTTTGGGTTGGCCCAGAGCTTTCCCAAATGCTTATATGAAAAGAAGGGCCAAGTCATCCTACATACTGCCATCTTCGACGAAGAAGGGGTTGCCACCATATTCGACGACTGGAGTAATAGGAAATGAGTCCTTTCTTCTGTGTTTTTTTAGCCCTTTTTTCTTATGCACTCCCTCATTCCATCACTGGTGGACGAAGCAATATAATGAACATTTTCTTGATGTGGCTACTTTTTCTTCATTGCTTGCCCAAGCATTTCTTGATGTGCAGGACAAGACAAAGAAGAGTAAGTTCACTCATATCTAAGAAATCCAGGTTTCGAAAAATACTTTGAAACTGTCTATCGACCAGATGATATTAGTCGAACCATTCATGAGGCTGTTGTCACTTTAAAAAGAAAATTTCTACAAAAATTGGATCAACTAAAAATCCCTTCAAACGTTCCTCGTGAGAAACGTTATGAGGTAGCTTTTGAACTTTTTCCTCCAAAGTTCCCTCGATTTCCTAACGCTGATTTTGGAGTGGCATTTGCACCTCCATTTCCAGATTGGTTTTTTTTGGTGAAGATCTAAAACTCCTTTGACAACAGTCTCAGCCAAAAGCCTGAGGAGTGGTTCTGACTGAGCATACACTAGACAACTTCAAAGGACACCTTCATATAGAAATTCAGGATGTTCGTGTCGAATCTGACATATATGAAGGTTTGAAGCCCTAATTTTATGGTTTTGTAACTAACCATTCACTTATTAACTTGTGATAATTTTCTGTCTTCTAGTTATGCCTAGGAGAACCTCCTCAACCAGAGTTGCTGCTTCACAAAGTGGCAAGGAACCAGAAGTCAAACAGGTATGTTTCACATCCCTTGCCTATGTTCTCATTATGTGACTCTTTTCTTACATTTGTACTTCCTTTTTCTCTTTTTAGACTGGTTGAAAACCTCCAACACCTTCCAAGAAAGGCAAAAAGGATGTTCCAGTTGTCGTTATTTCAGATGCTGATGAATCTTCTGAGGAGATTCTCACCAAAAAGAGAAGAAAACATATGAAAGCATCTAGACCTGCTGGCCCACCTCCCTTGAAGGTGGCAAAAATTCTTGAAAAGGCACCCGCTACAAGTGGTGTCGAAAAATAACCTTCCACGGTGGCCTCGAAACTAACTTTTGGCGACCACTAAACTGGCAACTCAAGTCCTGATGCAGCCCTTGCTCAGGTATGCACACTATCTTTCCATTACATTGTCGCTACCGCGAAAATAAGGTGCCGGAAAAACAGAAGAGTCACCACCTTTCGTTATTTATCCCACATAAAGGGAAAGGGAACGATAGGAAAAACCTGACGAAAAGGTATAAGACAAGGTCATCGCAACCATGTCTGGGTTCGGGAGTCGGTTATGCAAGGGGAAGGTATTAGCACCCCTCACGTCCATCGTACTCGATGGGATCCATGCTTGTTGTGTTTATCTGACAGGTTGGTTTTACTATCTACGCTAAAAGTCTGGTCTGAAAAGAAAAGAAAATGACTCGGCAAAGCATCGCGCTTTATGCCTACATATTCTCATCAGAGAACGATAAATCAGAGTCAACGTAGTTCGGCTAACTATGGGTTACGGGGAAGGTGGCTCGCCAATACGTCAGTATTGTACCTACGTACTCTCAACAGATATGAGAGATCAGAGCTTACATAGTTCAGGATAATACGGATTACGGGGATTCAGATTCATCTATTTTTCAGAGTAGGGTTAATAAACAGTTCCAGCAGTTTGGTGTATGCAGCTTGCTCGTCAGAGACTCGTGCGTTACCATTTGTGGTAGAACTGAGAGTTAACGACACTCTTTTCTTCAGAAAAGTTCTCCTTTGAATTATGGGCCCACGGGGAAAAAAGGTTTGAAGTTTGTTTTCTGTCTTTTATGGAAGAACTGTCTTTTATGGATGTTTGCAACTAATATCGCACTAGAGACTATGACCTAGGAGTGAATGCGTCACATGTCACCTAAAGGGTACCATACTAAACATCCTGATTATTAGAAGGAAACCCTCCAACAATCATTTCCTAAGTAGCTTAAGGCTCGTAACGTACGATATCAATTAACCTTTATTACTGTATTTTGATTTGTTTGAAGAGAGAAGAGAACAAACACAACTAAGGGGAAACTATCAAGTCCTAATGTTGTCATGCCAAGGATTCATCCTATGGTCGAGGTTTGAAACAGGGAACTCCTAGATGTTATCATGCATAGGTTTCAACCTAAAGTTCTAATCATCACTTCCTTATCAAAGGAAGTGAGAATCCTAGGGGATCATGTCAATGGGAAATAGACAACAGATAAAGCATCAGCTAAACATCAGTAAATAGATAAATAGTAAAGATGCACATGCCATGCACCAATACAAGTAGGGGGAGACTCACTCAACCTCTAGAGCAATCAAGCAAAAACAGCACACAATACACAGGCAAGGGAGGCAAACTCAACCTTCAGCCAACAAGCAAAGCCAAACAGTAATAGACAAGCAGAGGGAGACAAAATCAACCTCTTATGCAAACAAGCAAAGGGAGGCAAGCTCAACCTTTCAATGCACTTAGGCCTAGTATCAACTACATGAAAGCCTATTCTAATGCAACACACCATAGAAACAGTCATACAACTACATTCAAACAACAAACACAGCAGAGCAGCCCAACAGTCTGATAGTCTAGTCCGAGTCATCCATCAGGAGAAAACGGAATGAGGAATTCATATTCAAGCTTCAACTTGCTCCATCAAGAGATAATGTGAATCAACACAAATATCATTGCATGATGAAGGGAAGCATGAGGGAAACCAATGGAATCCATCATGGAACTCAACCACTCATCTGAGATTGGTATCCTCAAAGGTTTTACCTTTTGTGGTAGGCCTTTAGTCCTTCCAAATGAGGGACTAGGCTCCCACAAGGAACCTTGCATCATTGGATAGGACATGGAATGCAAATCAAAGCAAACCACATTTATGAAAAAGGAAGCAACTCCTAAAGCTCTAAAAAACCCTAATTCTACAAGCTCTAAAAGCAACCCTCCAAAGGGAACTAAAACACCAAATCAAACCTTGAGATTCAATCTACAAAGGAATCAACATGTCTACTAAACCATCAGAAAAGTTTTGGAAAGTTATCATGAACTAAAGGTCACTTTAGAAGTTCAACTATGGGAAGTACTATGCTAGAAGCAACCTAAACACAGCCTAGATGTAAAATCCAACTAAAATAGTAACTCAATTACTAAAAATATATAAATTTTCCTAAGGGATACTCAAGCTATTGGGAACCTATGGTAAAATATCCAGAGCTTAAATCAATGTTTAAGGGCTCTAGGGAAATTCTAAACCAAAAGTTGTCAAATGAAGGTTCAAGTAGGGAAGGCTCTAAAAACCTAGTTCAAAACTAATCTTAGAATATGTCGCTACCGCGAAAATAAGGTGCCCGCAAAACAGAAGAGTCACCACCTTTCGTTATTTATCCCTCAGAACGGGAAAGGAAACGATCGGAAAAACCTGACGAAAAGGTATAAGACAAGGTCGTTGCAACCATTGTCTGGGTTCGGGAGTCGGTTACGCAAGGGGAAGGTATTAGCACCCCTCACGTCCATCGTACTCGATGGGATCCATGCTTGTTGTGGTTATCTGACGGGTTTATTTACTATCTACCTATCAAGGCTAGTTTGAAAAGAAAAGAAAATGACTCGGTAAAGCGTCGCACTTTATGCCTACGTATTCTCATCAGAGAATGAGAAATCAGAGTCAACGTAGTTCGGCTAACTATGGGTGATGGGGGAAGGTGGATCGCCAATACATCAGTATTGTGCCTACGTACTCTCAACAGGTATGAGAGATCAGATCTTACGTAGTTCGCGCTAATACGGATCACGGGGATTCAGATTCATCTGTTTTTTCGAGTAGAGTTAACAAACAGCTCCAGCAGTTTGGTGTATGCAGCTCGACCTTTGGAGACTTAGGCGTTACCGTTTACGGTAGAACTGGGAGTTAACGACACTCTTTTCTTCAGAAAAGCTTCCTTTGAATTATGGGCCCACGGGGCAAAAAGATTTGAAGTTTGTTTTCTGTCTTTTACGGAAGAGCTGTTTTTTAGTTGTCTGTAGTTTGTACAGCACTAGAGACTATGACCTGGGAACGAATGCGTCGCATATTGTCCAAAGGACTTATACTAAACATTCTAGACGATTGAGAGGAGGCCGCTCAATTATCATTACCCAAGTAGCATCAGCTTAAACAGTAAACATATATACAGTTAACGACTGTAAAATGCATGCAATGCAAGTGAAAGAGGAAATGTGTGTGGGGCATCAGCCTCCACAAGCTCGTCTTGACCTCAAGCCAAATATGAATAACTGCAATCAGGAAAGAAAAATAAAATGCCATCAAGCAAATCACAAACCACATAGGCAAGGGAGCAGTGCTCTACCGAATACCCGCAAGCAAAGCCATACAGTAAAAATACAAGCAGAGGGAGCAACTCAACCTCTAGTGCAATCATACTCCTAGCTTAAAACAATTTAAACATGAACTTATTCTAATGCATCAAGCAAAACACACAAGTCACACCAATACAGTTGCACAGAAAGCAAACAGACAGGAAAGAAAGCAGATCAACAACTTCCACAGCTTCACAGCAAAGCAATCCTCAGACAGCAGTCCAGTCCTCAGTCTGTAACTGTTCTTCAAGGCTTTCATCTTCAATAGCAAGTATCAACTTGATTCTTCAAGCTTTCAATGCATCAATCACAAGTATCAACTTGTTCTTCATCTTCTTCAAGCTCGAGCTCTTTCTTCAATCTCAATTTGATCTTCTTCACACAAGTGTCAACTTGTTCTTCTTGATCTTCAAGCTTCAGCTCCAATGGCAGTCTTCAAACAAAGGGGAAGTGCAACCTCTAGCATCTTCAATCTTCTAGCAAGGAACTCCATCCTCTAGCAAGGGAGAAAGATTCATCTAACAAGAGCAAGGTGGGACAGGGAGAAGCAAAGTGAAGACCAAAGGTCACCTCTAAGCACTCCACCATCAAAGAAAGGAACCCTCAAAGATTCTACCAACTTGTGAAGAGCCACACATCCTACCAAAGGAGGGATGAGGCCTTCACAAGGGGACCTTACATCATAGGGAGGAATGGAAGTGATCAACACCTTCCATGTTTCATGAAGGAAGAAAATCTATTCTAAGAGACCTCCCTAAAAACCCTAATCCTTAACCCTAAACAAACTACACCAAAGGGAGAGAAATCTTCAAGTCCAAGCTCCACCATGCATTCCACAACAGCCCACACAAGTTTTCATCACCATCCAAAAGCAAGAGAAGCAAAACCCTAGTCTAAGGGAACTAATGAAGTCATTCTAGTTGAGTTAGCAAGTTAGGATCACCTAAAACCTAGTATTAAAGTTAATTCTACCTAAAATACTAAAATCAATTATAAAATCCTACAAAAATAACTATGGGAACCTATGTCAATCATGACTCTACCATGTTAATTCCAGAGATCAAATTCTCAAATAAGACCTAGAAATAAATTCTACACTACAAGGTTCTAAACTTAAACCCTAAAAGGGAGCACCTAAGGTTTCAACCTAAATACAACACCTAATTTCATCCCAAAAATGTGAGAAAAATACTATGGGAGCATACATGTCTAAGCTAATCACAAACAAAAAATCAAGCAAAAACTCATCACCAAATGCTCAAACTAAAATCATCAAACAGAGGTATCAACCATGGTAATTTTATTATCAAATAAAATGTAAAAAATGCACATAAAATAAAAATGCATGATTTTCCTAATATTCTTATTTTATAAAATTCTAGATTCAATCATCAATCAGGGGGAATAAACCTGGAATTAATTGACCTATTTTTCTATTTTTTATGAATTATTATCAAACTAATATGAAATGAAGAAAATAAAAGAAAATCAAAAGAAATTCACAAAAGATGCGTTGCAAATAGCAATTATAATCAGTTCAAATACTTGGGTAGGGCCAGAGTGGGGGTGTGAATATCACTCAGAGTCTTAAGCCCATTGTCTCCAATTAATGAAACGGTGCATATCAAAGGGGGTCAAAGTCATAGTTTTCAAACTCCATCGTGGCCGTGTGTTTGGGTTACTTGGTCAAGCTTCAAGGATGATCCAACGCTTGCAGTTTATCTTCCTCATTCAAATGTTCAGATGGAAGGGGTTTACAGACGGTGGCCTGAGCAGTGGCGCCACCTTCTTCTCCGGTGAAGACAAATACACAGGTTATCAAAAATCACATAACCATACATCATCTTGTCCAGTTTTTAATGCTGATCACGAATCTACCACTAGAATCATCTAATTCCTTCTCTAACTCAAAACACGATAACATCTTCAGAATTTGTCAAAATCTTGAATCTCACCATTCTCCAAATTAAAGGCATCAATCCATCCTTATCTCATGGTGATCAATTTCCCCTATCTAATCTTGATTATCTATCCAAGAATCTCTAGAATTCAGCCTCAACAGAAATTGGTCATCATCTTAACTTGTCTCTAATCCACGAATTAGTCATCTCAAATCCATCTACATATTGCAAGGATCCTAACCACCTATAGATTTCTATCTATCTCCTCCTAAATTATGCATAGGAGTGAAAAGTACCAACCTGAGTTCAGAGGTGTAACAGATGCAGTTCTTGATCACTTCAACCTCCAAGATGATGCAGATACACTCCAAAACACCTTCTAAAGCCAATGCAACCTTCAATTTCCCTTGATTTGGCCTGGAACTCAGAACTCGATTCTCTCTTGCAACTCTGAATTTTCAATGGCTCTCCCTGCTACCAGCTTCAAACTCTTCCAAAAAAATGGCTGAACACACTCAACACCTTATATAGAACTCATTAGAATCATCTAGAACCTTCTCAAAGCTTCAGAATGAGATTTTCATTTTTCAAATTCTCCTCAAAATCTCATTCATGACAGTCACGATTCCCTCTCTGTTTTGACCTCAGCAAGCTTGCATTCAACTTCTCATGAGATATTGAACATGAATGGTGGTGTTTCCCTCCTTGTTTCCATCCAATGGCTCATGTTTGATATGTTACTTTATCATGATGAAACAAAGAAAAAGGGCATGATATTGGACTCAAATCAAAATTCTAATATTTCCAAAGTTTCTAGAATGCATTTTCCATTCAAAAAATGATATTATTTTGCTTCATTTGCACACAAAATGATTTATTTGAATTTTTTGTCATTTATGCCTTTTTAATTCTTCCTTTTTCACCATTTCTTGAACCAAGTCTCTCCTTGAGCCATTTCAATGCCTCCTTCATACATGGTCAAGGTTAAAACCCCATTTTGAGCAACTTTAAAGTTGAACAAAATTTCATTTGAGATGTCTAAGTTGGTGAAAATGACCTATAACCAAAAATGACCCATAATCACAACTTCCCAAAATACCCTTGACTTGTCAAAGCCATAACTTGAGTTCTACAAATCCTATCAAGGACTTATAGTACTCTCTAGAAATCTAAGAGAATAAGGAACAACATTCATGTTGACCAAAAGTTCATAGGAAGCATCCTTCTTGGGAAAAAGTGTCATGCAATTTGGGTAACTTTCAAGCTCCAAATTCACATACCTCAGATGACTTGTAACTTGTCTGACTCATAACTTGAGTTCTATAAACCCTATCAAGGACTTCTAGTACTCAAATTAAAGCTAAGATCATGCCCTACAACAATAATTTTGGGGTCAAGATGAGATGAAGATCCTATCTTGAGCTACATTGCCTTGAAGACAGGGGTCAAACTAGGGGATTTTACACTATCAAGTGTTAGAAACCCTAGCTTGAAACTTCTCAAACTCTTCAATCATGATGAGTTAACCTTGGAATCATCCTTATAACATCTCAATGTATCAATCCATGATCACATGGCTCTTGAATTAAGTCTCAACTTCCTTCAAATCATCAGTTGACTTAGGGTTGACCCAGTCAAACCCTAGTTGCACCACTCATGGCTGAGCCTTCTTAATCTTGCACAATGACCTGTCTAGGCCTCAAAGTGATCTTCAAACCTTCTCATGAGCTCTCTCAAGACCTCCAGTCAATCTCCATGACCTCAGAATCATCTGATGGTTTCCACAACTCTCAAGTTAGGAGACCTACACTTTTGGCTTCAATCACTCTCTCTGAGGATCTTCTACCTTCTCTGACAAGGATATCAACCCTTGAGCCTCTGAATAACCTTCTTAGCTAGCCTCATAGTCTTGTGTAGCTCTTAATTGGTAATCAAACCTCTTGATCTCCTGCATACATATCAATGAAATGCAAATGATAATGCTAATGTGAATGAAATGAAACATGAGCTAGGTAAAGATATGTTGGGCAAATTTTGGGGTGCAACAGATGCCCCTATTCAAACGGCTTGGACCTGACTGGGTGAGAAGCGAACGACTCTCAAACAATCAAGGTAAAAGACGGTTGAATACCAACAAACCCAGAAATTTGCCAACTGCACAAGTACACGGTACTCTGATGGGGACAAATCTTCGGACACTGAAATGATAGTTGCACGGCAACTAGCTGGAGAAATAATGATCTGAACCTCCGTCAGGATGATTCTTTGATTTATCTGATATCACTGTATCCTCGAATCATCAAGGGATCACTGGTTACATGGTAACAGGCAATCTGCCACCGCGCACAGGTAAACAATACTCTGATTGGTATGAACATCTTCAAAACTGAACATGATAGTTGCGCGGCAACTTGCTGGGGAATTGGTCACACGCTAATTGGTGAAGTCTAATCTCAAATCTCCGTCAAGATGATCATCTGATTTTGCTGTAGATCTTCGTCCTCAAGTCATCAAAGGGGTCACCGGTTACACGGTAACTGGTAATGGATGGTTTATCATGCCGTCAGGCATTCTGCAACACTGCGGCAGAAGGATTCCTCGGGACTCATCAGGTCATTAGGAACTTTTTTAACAATCAAGTTAATCATGCCATCAGGCATTCAAAGACATTCTCGGGCGTCAGACGGACTCCATCAATAAGTCGGAAATGGAATTCTCGGTCAATCATGAACCAAATAGGGATATCCAAACTTCTGCCATCAGGCACTCCGCATCAGCTAAGAGAACTGCTTCGAAATCACAGTTGGACTTCGTCAGTAAGTCTTAAAATGGGATCCTTAATCCATCATGAACCACTAAGGATATATAATCTTTTGCCGTCAGGCACCATGCGTTAGCTAGGCAAACTGCTTCGACATCGCAATCGGACTTCATCAGTAAGTCTTCAAATGAAATCCTTAATCAATCACGGACCAATAAGGATATACATTCTTTTGCCGTCAGGCACTCCGCGTTAGCTGGGAGAACTGCTTTGACATTGCAGTTAGACTTCATCAGTAAGTCTGGGGTTTTGGCACCGCTGCCGGACTTCAATCATCAAGTCTTCAAGGGAAGTTTCAACTTCGTTGTTCAGAAACCTGTTGGGGGATGACACATCTCTGCTGGGGATTCTGGAGAACTATCAAGTAACTCTGCTTCGGGGATCCATAAATCATTCTGGGTGAATCAACTCTGCTGAGGACTTCAAGAATCATCTTGGACAAATAACTCCGCTGGAGATTTCAGGAATCATCCTGAGCAAACACTCTGCCGGAGATTTCAGGAATCATCCTGAGCAAACACTCTGTCGGGGACTCTAAGCATCAACTTGAGCAACCAACTCGGGAGACCTCACAGGGGATTTTAAGAATCATCTTAAGCACGCAACTTTGCTGGGGAATTTAAGAATCGTCTTGAGAAATCAACCTCGCTGGGGAATTCAAGAATCATCTTGGGAAATCAACCTTGCTGGGGAATTCAAGAATCATCTTGAGCAAACCATTTTGTGGAGGAACACCTGCAAAACAAGAACGGTAACGAACTAGCTCATGTTTCGTATGAACATGCTTTGACAATGGCGCAATGCCCCACACGGTGGAAATGCTACGCGTTTAGGGTAAATGCTATGCAATCATGCAGAATGCTACGACCCCATCAGCAAAATAAATGCTGAAGGGAGAAGCCTCCTGTCAAGGAGAAAGGACCACTCTGGTTGAGGAAGGAATCATCCTGCCGAGGAGAAGAAGTCACACTAATCTCAATTGGACTCCGCCTGGGGAAACGAACTTCAGTCGACTACTGCAGGGGAATAAAGCTGTCCAAGAACTTGGACTCGCTCAACCGGGTATTCAAACCACCAACTGTTGAGGAAACGATATCAGTCGCAGAAATAAACTGCACAGCCTTAGCGGCTAAACTTTCTTGGAGATAACGACTCCGTTGGGGAAATACAGCATCAGCTATTCAACATGCTACTGGGGAAAACCAATCATGGCCCGCACGACTTCCAAGGACTTGGCTCTCTTGGGGATTTTCCAACTCGGCTGGGGAAGAAGGAATCATCCTGCTTGCTGGGGAGAATACAACTCTGTGGGGAATTTCAATTCCGCTGGAGACTTCAGTCTTGAACCATCAAAAGCTGCACACTAGCGAATAGTCTTTCATGAGAAAACTGCACTTTGACCCAGTGCTGGGGATGAACATACACTTCAGCGTATGACTCAGTTGGGGAGATGACGACCCTTCGGGATACATCTAACTGGGAGAATCTTCTCAGCTTGGGGACGCCTACGGCGTACTTCCTGGAATATGCTATACCTGCAACAACACAAACAAACAAACGAGATACCCTTCTCAAAGGGACCTATCAAGGTTATCATCCTGTGACAATGTTCAAGTAATTCATTGTTTCAACAATCAGTGGCCTAGGCCAGTAAGTTTATGTATGCGCATTTTGTCAAAAACATCGGCGTTCTTTTTCGCAAACAAAACAGATAAATGCTAAACAAGCAAACAGAATTGATGAATAGTGTATATTTCATTGATAACGAACCCCTGAATGGGCAAAAGTGTTTTCCAATAGATGCAAGCTCCTGGAATGAGGAAGTTGCGCCAACATAAAAACATAAATATACATCAGTATATACACAAATGTCGGCTATATGGCGTAGACGAACACCATGAGTTGATCCCTCTATGACCCACTCGACTTCGATACTTCTCCGACGCTTCAACTTCAGAAGAGATTGATTCAGATAAACGGCCCTCAGGTCTTCCAAACCACTAAACAATGAAAGTCCATACGCAGAACGCAGTCATTTGCTTTTTCAAATCCCTAACTTTTGCCTGAATCGCCCTTTCGGGTTTTCGATTCACCGGAATACCCTTTTTTGCCAAAGTCGCCCTTCCAGGTTTTCGACTTTGCGGGTGTACATTCTTTTCCATTTATATCCCTAATTTTTGCCCGAACCTTTTTCCTTTTTTATGGTTCGCCGGGATGCCCCATTTTTGCCTGGATATTCTTTTTCTTTCCAGCGGGTCATTTTTTACGCAAAGTATTTTTTAACTGCGTCCACGTTCACCGGGGATGCAAAATCTTCATCATCCATCGTGGATAACAGCAAGGCTCCTCCCGAGAAGACCTTGCTGACGATGTACGGACCTTCGTAACTGGGAGTCCACTTGCCCCGGTGATCGGAGTGTGGAGGAAGAATCTTCTTCAGGACGAGATCACCCGTCTGAAAGCTTCTAGGACGTACCTTCTTATCATAAGCTTTCTTCATTCGGCTTTGGTACAGACGACCATATGAAATCGATGCTAACCTCTTCTCGTCCATCAGGCTGAGCTGGTTTAGTCGGTTCTTAATCCATTCTGCCTCATCAAGTTTCACGTCAACCAAAACTCGTAAAAAAGGAATCTCAACTTCTAACGGTAGGACAGCTTCCATACCGTACACCAGTGAGAAAGGAGTTGCCCCGGTTAATGTACGTATTGTCGTAGGATAACCGTGCAATGCAAATGACAACATCTCGTGCCAATCTTTATAGGTCACAACCATCTTCCGTACAATCTTCTTAATGTTTTTATTGGCTGCTTCAACTGCGCCATTCATCTTCGGCCCGTAAGGAGATGAGTTGTGGTGCACAATCTTGAAACTCTGGCACAGCTCCTTCATCATCTTGTTATTCAGATTCGAACCATTGTCAGTAATGATCCTCTCGAGAATTCCATATCGATAGATGATGTCCCTCTCTATGAATTTAGCCACCACCTGCTTGGTCACGTTAGCATACGAGGCTGCCTCCGTCCACTTGGTGAAGTAGTCGATGGCTACTAGAATGAAGCGATGACCGTTAGACGCAGTGGGCTCGATCTTTGCTATCATGTCGATACCCCAAATGGAGAACGGCCACGGGGAGGACATGACATTCAACGGGCACGGCGGCACATGAATCTTATCAGCATAAATCTGTCATTTATGACATCTCTTCGCAAATTTAAAGCAATCCGATTCCATCGTCAGCCAGTAATATCCAGCTCTCAGGATCTTTCTTGTCATAGCATGCCCGCCGGCGTGCGTACCAAATGTGCCTTCATGGACTTCTTCCATGAGCATACTCGCTTCTTTCTCATCTACACATCTGAGTATCACGAGATCGTGGTTTCTTTTATATAGAACTCCATCAGGATTGAGATAGAAATTTCCAGACAGCCTCCTCAGAGTTTTCTTATCCTGGGTTGACGCTCCCGCCGGATACTCCTTAGTCATAAGGAAAGTCTGGATATCATGGAACCATGGCTTGCCATCGGAGTCTTCCTCAATCGCAGAGACGAATGCAGGTCTATCAAGACGAGAAAGGACAATTCTTGGAGCTTCATTCCAAAAATTGACTTTATACATCGAAGCCAGCTGTCGCTACTGCGAAAATCGGCGCTGGCTGAACAGAAGAGTCGCCACCGTGCGTTATTTATCCCACGGGAGGGAAAGGAAACGCTCAGAGTAAACCTCGCACAACACGGGAAAGGTATGGTCATCGCAACCAAAACCTGGGTTCGGGAGTCGGTTACGCAAGGGGAAGGTATTAGCACCCCTCACGTCCGTCGTACTCGACGGGATCCACGCTTGTTTTCGGGTATGGATTGTTATTCTATCTAAACTATAGGTCAAGGGTTAAAAGAAAAGAAAATAAAAATGACTCGGCAAAGTATCGCACTTTATGCCTACGTATTCCCGTCTGGAACGAGAAATCAGAGTCAACGTAGTTCGCCTACCTACGGGAAAGGAGGGGAAGGTTGCTCGCTAGGATATCGCATCCTATGCCTACGTACTTTCATACAGCATGAAAGATCAGAGCAAACGTAGTTCGGGCCACGTACGACACAAGTCTGTCCTTGATTGATTTTATTCCTTCTGAAAAAGGTTTTTCTGATTAACAGTCCAAGAGGACAAAAATGACGTCTTGATGAGTTCACATTCTTTTACGGAAGAAGTGTCTTTTATTGGGTTTGAAATCTTTATGTGTTTTTCTGTTTGTTTTGAGAAAGAAAGAGACAGAACTCTAACCTACGGTTGCGAAGGGAAACAAACTAACCTAATGTTATCATGCATGGGTTAAGACCTAATGTCTATCATGCTCCTCTCTTGCACAGAGAGAAACAGAGATCCTACGGGATAGGCAGAAACAGAAACAATATCAGATATATACAGTAAAACAGTAAAATGCATGGATGCAACAGTACAAGCGAGGCAAGGGAGTACCACTCAACCTCGAACCTAGAAAACAATAGGCAAAAGTGAACAGGCTTCACTTTCAACCCAACAGGGTAAACAGCAAACAATACAGTCAAGAAACCCAATCAATACATTAGAAATGAAATACAGCAAAAAAAACAGCATCAGCAGCTCTGAATTAACAACTGGCTTCAAGCAATCTCCAATCAGCTACAGGCTTCAACAAGCATCAATCTCCATCTTCATGACCTTCAGGTAAGGGCTTTGATCATCAGTCTTCCATCTGCAATGGCTTTTCTTCAAGCTCAAACCTCCAGGATGAGGGATTAGTCACAAGAGTGAATGGGTGTTAAGCAATCAGCTGACTACCAAAGGTGGTGAACAGACTGCTTCTAACACAAGAGACATTTTCTCTCAAGAGTTCTATCTCATAGACACTATTACCAAGCCTTCCAAAGGAAGGGGGTGGGTGTCTTAGAGAGACTCTGAATCACAGAGAAGGATGGATGCAGACAAGGCATTCCATGTTTGAGAAACAAATTTTCTAATCTAGAGCTCTGCCTAGCTCCTAAGCCCTAGTTCCTCAGCATCTGCTAGCAAGGATCTCTTCTCCTCAACTCTGACAGTTGATCTTCAATCTTTGAATCTCCAATGATCTCCATCTTCACAAATCTTCAGCTTCCCCAGGGCCCCAGACAAACCCAATACCCAATCAAACAATCAACAATCCCCAGAGGGCACACCATACCAGACAACAGATATACAGACAGTAATAATATCAGTAGGGGAATCCTAATTGTTTCTAAGGGATCTAATAACTACCCATAGCCCATATAGTCCCATAACTAATCTATCCACACCCTAAGTCCTAAGGGAAATGAAATCAACCTCCTAAGTTGTCACCTAAAAACCCTAGTTTTGTTCATGATATTCAAGCATTTATTAATCACCTAAAATTAACCTCTAAAAATGGGAACTAAAATATTTCTACAAGTTGAATACCTCATCTAAACAATATAAAAATAATGACTAAAAAATATTAAAGCATGTGAGAGAACAAAAATCATTAAAATGATGCATGAAATGAACTATTTAATATGACATTTATTTAGAAAATATGGAAAAAATATGAAATAAAACTAAAAATGAAATTTTATTTTCCTATAATATTTTAGACATTTTAATGAAAATATTGTAAAAAGAATGGATTAAAAAGCATTTTTTATGAATTATTTATGAATTAATGAAAATGGTAAAAATTAAAATGAATTAAAACAAATAAACCAAATAAAATGAGGGAGGGGGGTCAGAATAGTAACTACGCGCAGTTGATATCTGGATGGGCCACATAATGGGGGGTGCAGATAGCGCCTTATGCCAAGGCCCAGAGTTCACTCAGAATTAGTGAAATCATAAAACGCGCTGGGGGTAAGAATAGTAACAGAAACACGTTAGAAATTGGTTTGGGCTTGGTTCAGGGGGGTGGGATTAGCATGATTCAACTCAGGCCCGCCCGTTTCAATTAATGAAACGGTGCGTTTAGGGCCAAACCTCAATTCCCTCCAAACGCTCAGATTGAATAATAACCATTGGATCGCGCCAAAAGTCAAGAGTCCAAACCACAATGAACGGCTATGATTATTTCTTCTTCCTCCATTCAACTGAACCTAGGGTTTCAATTCACCATGGATCCATGCACGAGCAAGCTTTACACCCTTCGGTTCTCCTTCTACACGCAGTGAAACGCCAAGCCATAAACATGAATCATGTTCAGAATTCATCACTCTATAATCCTAGGGCATCAGTTCATCTTGAAACTCACCACAACTATAAACACGATTGAATCACATACTGGCCACCATTGAAATGCACTGATACGAACCTTCACCATTCTTCCTCAAACTTACCCTAAACTAATCTACACATAATGGAGGTTAATCTGATGAATCAAACTAACATTCTAACGCCTTAATCCAAGAGATATAAGCACTAACAGTTTGTTGCACCTGTCACCAATCATCACCAATCCTTTCCAAATTCATCTAACTTAATCTCCTAACCACCTAGATCAAGTCTAAGCTAATAAAATCATGTGAAACTAACTGAACTAAGCAAATCGAAGGAAAACTTACCTGATGTAAAACCTTGAGAACAGCTATGGAAGATGTGGATCTGAAGCTTCTAAGTGTTGAATCTTGATCAATCCTTGAGGAACTTGATTCTGTATGCAAGCTTTGGATGAAACTTGGCCAGAATTATGCTATCCAATGGAATTGGCAACTTTGATATTCTTGCAAAAAGCACTCGAAAATGGATGATAATCACTTGATCCTGGCTTCAATTATGATCTATGATGATGATGGAGTAAAATTGAATTGATCTTGATGAAGATTGATGAAGAATTTGAGAGATTTGGAATGAAACTTTTGAAGAAAGAATGAGAAATCTTGTGGAATTCTTGGTGCAAATGAGGCCAACCCTTGCCAAATTCATCTTTCATGAATATATAGACCCCAATGGTACATTCTAGATCCATCTTGCACATTCCCTTGTTTTCAAACTTTGGCTCATTTTGATTATGTTTCTTAAAAGGTAAGCAACCATGGATAACTTCATTTTTTCCTTCTAAACTCAAAAAAGTGTGTGAACCATTGTTCTTAGAATTGTTTTTCCATTCAAAATCATATATTGGAAGTCTCCATTTGGACTTGTAAATCTCCCAAACCATTTTTCAACTTGAAATTATTCACTTTATAAGCCTTTTTAGTTCATATTTTGACCAATTATGCAACATCATGCTATGAGCTTCTCCAATAACTTGTGACCTTCTTTCTAGACTTAAAATCCCATTTGGAGCAAGTTTGATGTTGTAAGTTTTTCCATTTGAGGCCTCCTTGTATGAGTTTTGGACATAGGTTAAAATGACCTGTAATTCACAAATGCCCAAAATACCCTTTGCTTGTCAAGACCATAAGTTGAGTTCTCCACATCATATGAAGGCATGCCATACCATTCTAGAAAGCTAAGACAATGAGGAACAATTCTTATGTTGACCAAGAATTCATTTGAAATCTCCTTGAGGGGCAAAATTAGCTTGGAAGTCAAGTCACTTTCACAGACAAAAATTCAGACACCTCAGATGACCTGTAACTTGTAAGGACCATAACTTGAGTTCCATAAATCTCCTTGAGGTCTTCCACCACTCAAATTAAAGGTCTTGAGACCCTCTACAAGTTTCATGTTGGCCAAGAAGCCATTTGAATCTAGCATTTTGACTTATCTTGCTTGGAAATTTGACCTAAACTAGGGGACTTTACAGAGAAACCCTAATTTAGTAACTCCTCTTCTCCTTGATTTCTCTTGAATTCTCCTTGTCATATCTCCATATCCTTCTTTATATGTTCAATGATGATCCCCACATCTCTCCAATAGACTTGAATGCCCTCTTAAGTCAGTCAATTGACCTAGGGTTGACCTAGGGTTGACCCAGATGAAACCCTAGTTGACTGTCTTCCACTATAGCTCTTGTGCTTTCATCAATGACTTGCTTTCTTCTCCAAATGACTTTATAAGTCTCTCAAGATGTCTAGATGCTCTCCATGCTTTCATTTCACAGCTCATAACCCTCTTGTTGATCCTCAGATACCCTCAGCTAGGAGATAGACTCAAGGCTTGATCTGCTGAACTCTTTGCTTTCAAATTCTTTCCTGATGACTTGAGTAGGATGGAATTAGGATAATAACCTCTTGCTAGGCCTCTAGAGATGAAAATAATGATTGGTCCCCTGTTGAATGACTTGCTATGCTTATGCTATGCAGATGGTTAGTCTATGTACATGACTCTATATGCAAATGCTAATGATAATGAAACATAAATCCAAGGAGTAAGGTTGGGCAAATTTTAGGGTGCAACAGCTGCCCCTATTCAAGCGACTTGGACCCGATTGGATGAAGAGCCCGGAGCCTTCAGATATTCGCGGTACGAGACGGTTGAATACTAGTGAAACCAGAAATTTGCCAACCGCAGAAATAAACTGCGCTCCTGCTTGAGGAATGACATTCGTCAGCTGAATCTGACTGTTAGAGTAACCCACTGATCTCGCGCGACTGTGCTGGGGATTGTCTTCATCGTTCTGAAGAGAATTCTGTCATCACAACTTGCTTGCTTGCCCACGTTAGGACTCTGTCTGTCATCAATACGAAGAAATCTCAACTAAATCTGTCCACGTTAGGACTCCACTTACTGTCAACCCAGAAAAATCTCGGCAACTCCGCTGGGGATAATTCGTCCGCCCACGTCAGGAATAAAATACTTCCACGTTAGGAATAACGCTTTTCCACGTTAGGAATCACATCGTCCACGTTAGGAGTAACGCTCTTATCTTTCCACTTTAGGAAGCAATCTTCTTTCCACATAAGGAGAACTACATCAATCTGTCCACGTAAGGACTCCAATGCCATTTGACATGTCCGCGTCAGGACTCCGATCTTTCCACGTAAGGAATTCAACTTTGGTTCTGCACCTGTCCACGTCAGGACTCCACTTTTCTCGAATCTGTCCACGTAAGGACTAACTTCCTTCTTCCACGTTAGGAATATCTTCTTCTTTCCACGTTAGGAATCAATCTATCTTCCCCGTAAGGAATAAACTCCTTCTTCCACGTTAGGAATACCTTCTCTTTCTCGATTTGTCCGCGTCAGGACTCATTCTTCCACGTTAGGAAACCATCTTTTTCCACGTAAGGAATCATCTTAATCTGTCCACGTAAGGACTCTGCTCTTTCCCCGTCAGGAATACCGTCATTTCCACGTAAGGAAATTATCTTTTGATACGTCCGCGTAAGGACTACCTCTTTTCCGCGTTAGGAATCTCCGTCTTTCCACGTTAGGAATCACTTCTGTTGATATGTCCGCGTAAGGACTACATCTTTCCACGTTAGGAATAATAATCTCTTTGATCTGTCCGCGTTAGGACACTGATCTCGTCTTGATTCGTCCACGTTAGGACTCAGGCATCTTCGGCCTGCTGAGGAAATAAGACTTGTCCACGTAAGGACTCACACCCTCGACCCCCTGGGGAAATAACTTGTCCACGTAAGGACTCACGCGTCTTCGACTTGTTGGGGAAATAACTTGTCCACGTAAGGACTCACGCGTCTTCGACTTGTTGGGGAAATATCCGCGTCGGGACTTACACTTTGCCAACAACACGAAGAAGGATAAATTTGTCCACGTCAGGACTCTCGTATCTTGTCATCACAAAGAACTACAAACTCGTCCACGTCAGGACGCACATTTCACCATTACAAATAAAGATATCTGTTGGAAACAAATGATCCACGTCGGGACACCAACACGAAGAATAACCAATCTTGTCCACGTAAGGATTTCGCATCCGATCAATGCTGAGAAATCAAATCTGTCCACGTTAGGACTAGCACATATCGTCAACCTGAGGAAATAGACCTGTCCACGTTAGGATGCCCACTTCTGAAGAAATCCCATCAATCTAGGAATAAACTGTCCGCGCTAGGACTTGGTTCTTCAATGATCCTCACCCACAAACTTCTTAGCACTGACGTGACAGCGACTTCGAGATGAGCTCTACTGGGGATGTCTGAAAACCAACTATCGGACACCTGCTCTGATAACTGGCGGTGGCCTCTGAAATTCTGATTCATGCGACCCGTTGATGACAAACAAACTCTGCTTGGGGATGAGGAGATTCTTATCCTGGCCACTCTGGCTGGGGAAAATAAGAGATATTCGCATAAACGACTCTTCTGGAGACAAAGAGAGTTTTATCATGATAACTCTGTGGGGAATGCAGCCAAAACTGACATTATCGTTGAATATCTCCTGCCGAGATCTTGACTGTTTGGTGATTTATTTGAGCAAGAGCTCTCTCCACCTGAACTGCTAGAATACAGGAACTGCTTCAGCAAAATAAATGCTGGAAGGATAACGCCTACTCGCCGGGGATAGCCTGATGCTACAAAATTACTCCGGCAAAATAAATGCTGGAAGAGTGAAGTCGACCCTGCTGGGAAATTGGGAACTTAAACCAAACACCTTGTTGAAGTAACCCCCTGCTGGGGAAAATAACTCTGCTGAGGAATAGCAGATGCGCACAGCACGATCGGACTTTCTGCTGGACCGCAAACTGATATCACCAGTATCTCTGACGAAATAAATGACAGGAACCGCCATCAACTCTGCTGGGGAGAGTCTTGATCTTCGAATTCCACTGGAAGGAAAGAACACTTGCTGAAAGAACTCCGCTGGAGAGGGGATGATTCTCTAAGGGAAAATTAACTGACTCCACTGGGGGAGAATGCATGACCCTGCGGGGAAAAATGAACCTGTCTGAATACAGCCTTACGATCTTGGAATCGCCAAATTCTGCTGAGGACGAGTAACTTCTCTGGAGCCCGTCCTGCGTGGGGGACTAAGTCTTTCGTTAACACAATCTTTTGATCACCTTCCTCGTACGGTTATGAAACCTGCAACAACACAAACAAGACACGACAAGCCTATGCAATCCAAATCAATTCAGGTTAGTGACGTTACACTCAGTCAATTCAAAGCTTTAGCAATTGTTGGCAAGGGCCAATGATGTTATACTCATGTTAGTTTCATCAAACTTAGGCGTTTTATCATGCGCAAAACAGTAAAGAACAGGCATCAAGTACTGAATAACACATTCTCATTGATTGGGCCCCTGAATGGGCGGAGTTTTTGCACACGGGATGTAACTCCTGAAAAGAGGAAGCTACGCAAAGCAGATATACAAGTATGCAAGTATTCACAAGAAGCATAAATATTGACAAATTAAATTTTGTACACATGTCGGCAACTGGATGCAGATGAACACCACGAACTGATCCTCCCATGACTCGTCCGACTCTTATACTTTCCCGGTATCCCTACTTCTGAAGAGGTTGTATCCGATAACTGACTCCTCCAACATATTCTCCCGCACTGATGCTCATTGAATATCAAATTCGGACCGCAGTCATTTGCTTTTCACATCCCTAACTTTTGCGTGAACCGCCCTTTACGGGTTTTCAGTTCACCGGGATACCCTTTTTTGCCGAAGCCGCCCAGTGTAGGTTTTCAACTTCGCGGGTGTACATTTTTTCAATTTTATCCCTAACTTTTGCCCGAACCCTTTCATTCTGTTTTTGGTTCGCCAGGATGCCCCATTTTTGCCTGGACTCTCTCTTTTTTCTGTCCAGCGGGTCTATTTTAAGCAAAGTATTTTTTAACTGCGTCCGAATTCACAGGTGACGCAAAGTCTTCCCCGTCCATGGTGGACAACAATAAAGCTCCTCCTGAAAAGACCTTACTGACAACGTATGGCCCTTCGTAGTTGGGGGTCCACTTGCCCCTGTGATCTGCTTGCGGCGGGAGAATCCTTTTCAGCACAAGGTCGCCCGTCTGAAAGCTTCGCGGAAGTATCTTCTTGTCGTACGCTTTCTTCATTCGTCTTTGATACAAACGACCGTATGCCAGAGAAGCTAGCCTCTTCTCATCCATTAAGCTCAATTGGTTCAATCTATTCGTTACCCATTCTGCCTCGTCCAGCTGAACGTCTCGCAATACCCTCAGAGAAGGGATCTCAACTTCCAATGGTAATACCGCTTCCATTCCGTATACCAACGAAAACGGAGTTGCCCCGGTTGATGTGCGTACCGTCGTACGATAACCGTGCAAAGCGAAAGGTAGCATCTCGTGCCAATCCTTATACGTCACCACCATTTTCTGGACGATCTTCTTGATATTCTTATTGGCCGCTTCGACAGCGCCATTCATCTTGGGTCGGTAAGGGGAGGAGTTGTGATGTTCGATCTTGAAATTCTGACAGAGCTCCTTCATCATTTTGTTGTTCAGATTAGAACCATTATCCGTGATTATCCGCTCGGGAATTCCGTATCGGCAAATGATATCTCTCTTGATGAATCTAGCCACCACTTGCTTCGTTACATTTGCGTAAGACGCTGCTTCCACCCACTTGGTGAAATAATCGATTGCTACGAGGATGAACCGATGCCCGTTAGAAGCCGTCGGCTCAATCTTTCCAATCATATCGATTCCCCACATTGAGAATGGCCATGGAGATGACATCACATTTAGAGGACTCGGAGGCACATGTATTTTGTCAGCATAAATTTGGCACTTGTGGCACTTTCTTGCAAATTTGAAACAATCAGTTTCCATCGTCAGCCAAAAGTAACCTGCCCGCAGCAGTTTTCTCGTCATAGCATGCCCACCAGCATGCGTACCGAATGCACCTTCGTGAATTTCCTCCATGAGAAGCTTTGCCTCTTTCTCGTCTACACAACGCAACAACACCAAGTCGTGGTTTCTTCTGTATAAGACGCCATCCGGGTTCAAATAGAAATTACCCGCTAATCTCCTGAGAGTTTTCTGATCTTGACTGGATGCCCCAGCCGGATACTCTTTATTCTTCAGGAAATTAAGGATATCAAAATACCACGGTTTGCCATCAGACGCTTCATCAATAGCAAATACATAAGCTGGCCTGTCTAACCGAGAGATAGTGATCTGGGGAGCTTCGTTCCAGAAATTGACCTTGTACATGGAAGACAAAGTGGCAAGGGCGTCAGCCATTTGATTTTCTGCCCGCGGCACATGATGCAATTCAACTTTGTCGAAGAAAGGCAACAATCCCCTTGCATAATTCATGTAATGTATCAAATTGGGCTGACGTGTCTCCCATTCCCCTTTGATCTGATTCACTACCAGAGCTGAGTCTCCGTATACGTCTAAATGTTTGATTCGCAAATCAATGGCTTCTTCAAGCCCCATTATACAAGCTTCGTATTCGGCCTCATTGTTGGTAACAGCAAAGGTCAATCGGGCAGTAAACGGGATGTGCGACCCGTGCGGCGTAGTGATAATTGCCCCTATTCCGCTACCGTAAGCATTCACAGCTCCATCAAATATCATCTGCCATTTGGACCCCGGCTCTGGTCCTTCGTCTGGTAACGGCTCTTCGCAATCCTTCATCTTGAGATACATGATATCCTCGTCAGGAAAGTCAAATCTCATCGATTGATACTCTTCAATAGGCTGCTCCGCCAGATACTCAGACAACACACTCCCCTTTATCGCCTTTTGCGAGACGTATTGAATATCATACTCAGTCAAGACCATCTGCCACCGGGCAATTCTACCTGACAACGCCTGCTTTTCGAATATATATTTGATTGGATCCATCTTCGAGATGAGCATGGTTGTATGATTCAGCATGTACTGCCTCAGACGCTTGGCGGCCCAGGCTAGCGCGCAAGAAGTTTTCTCCAGCATTGAATATCGAGATTCACAGTCTGTAAATTTCTTACTCAGATAGTAGATTGCATGCTCTTTTCTCCCCGTCTCGTCGTGTTGACCGAGAACGCAACCCATGCTTCCCTCAAGAACCGTCAAATACATTATCAAGGGTCTCCCTGCCACTGGGGGTATCAAAATAGGAGGCTCCTGCAGATACTTCTTTATTTTGTCGAACGCCTTTTGACAATTATCGTTCCACGTTACAGCTTGATCTTTCTTTAGCAACTTGAATAATGGTTCACACGTGGCAGTTAGGTGAGATATGAACCGGGCAATGTAGTTCAATCTCCCTAAAAACCCGCGCACCTCTTTCTCTGTTTTAGGCGTCGGCATTTCTTGAATCGCTTTTATTTTAGCAGGATCGACCTCTATTCCTCTTTCGCTTACTATGAACCCCAGGAGCTTACCCGATCTCACCCCGAAGGTGCATTTGTTAGGGTTCAGCCTCAGCCTGAACTTCCTAAGCCTTTTAAACAACTTCAACAGATTCACCAGATGCTCTTCCTCTGTCTGGGATTTAGCGATCATATCGTCAACATAAACTTCGATCTCTTTATGCATCATGTCATGAAAGAGAGTCGTCATCGCACGCTGATATGTTGCCCCAGCATTTTTCAAACCAAAGGGCATCACTTTGTAGCAAAATGTTCCCCAAGGCGTTATGAAAGTAGTCTTCTCCATATCCTCTGGCGCCATTTTAATCTGATTATATCCTGAAAAGCCATCCATGAAGGAGAATACGGAGTACTGAGCAGTATTGTCCACTAACACGTCAATGTGAGGAAGTGGAAAATCGTCTTTTGGGCTTGCTTTATTCAAATCTCTATAATCCACGCACATTCGAACCTTGCCATCTTTCTTTGGCACTGGCACGATGTTAGCAACCCATGAGGGATACTTCGTCACAGCCAGGAACCCAGCGTCCCACTGTTTCTGAACCTCCTCTTTGATCTTCATTGCCATATCTGGGCGAGTTCTGCGAAGTTTTTGTTTGACAGGCGGGCAGTCTTCTTTCAGTGGCAGACGATGCACAACCATATCTGTATCGAGCCCTGGCATATCTTGATACGACCAAGCGAATACATCATTATACTCTCGGAGCATTTCAACCAGTTTTCGCTTGATATCACCCTGCAGTGCGGCTCCGATACGAATATTCTTCTCAACCCCTTCCGACCCCAAATTGATAATTTCGATAACCTCGTCGTGAGGCAGAATGGCTCTTTCCTCTTGCTTCACCAACCAAGACAGTTCTTCAGGAACGTCGCTATCTTCGACAACCTCTTCTTCGGTCTGGAATACCGGGTGCTCGAAGTCGGGACGAGTCATAGGCGGCTCAAGGATGTCATCTGAAAATGTTATCCTGCAAAAGGAAGGGTTAAGTACTTCAAAATACGTATAAAGCGATTAACCACATTGCCATTTTATTGAAAAATACAAAACAAGAAAAACAGGGATTACAGTATCTACACATGAAAAAACGCCATTTATTTAATGATTAACGAAGCAATGTTTATAACAACACAGCCCTAAGCGAATCCTGATGCCCCGGGCAAGACATCAGATTATTCAACAATTAATAAAGCAAAGCATTACTGTTTAAAAGTCACAGGAACAAGCTCCTGAATAGACCAGTTGCACAGTCCTTGTCCTGGCGTGCTTGGCTGAATCCAGGCATCCATATCACAGTCGTTGTCCCCTTCATCGGACTCCGAAGCAGCATTGACAGATTCCTGGCATACTCCACTGGCAGAGATGGTGATTGACTTTCTGAAATGAGGGGCCCCCACGGAAGGAGTTGATGACGACGGTCGGTACCCCAGTCCGAACCGGTCCATTTTCACCGGAATGTCCAATACTTTGCCCCAGCCCGTGGCTTCTCCTGCCTTCACTAGCGCTTGGGCTTCTTTATACGATGAGACAGCTATCTCCGGCACTTTGCTTGGCCCGGGATCCTTGTCCTTTATGCGCAAACCTTCGAATGCCTGGCATGGCGTCTCATGGATTTCCCCGTCGACTTCCACATATTTGAACGAAGAAAGATGGCTGACCAGGATGTCTTCTTCTTCGCACACGGTGACTACACTGTCTCCGACCATATACTTTAACTTCTGATGCAGGGTAGACGTGACTGCCCCTGCCCCGTGAATCCAAGGTCTTCCCAGCAAGCAGCTGTACGCAGGCTGTATATCCATGATATAAAACTCCGTTGCAAACACTTCCGGCCCCACTTGCAGAGGCAAGGTGATCGATCCGAAGACTGTTCTACGCGTGCCGTCAAACGCTCTGACTACCAAATCACTTGGTGTGCACAAAATTCCTCGAACATCCAGCTTCATCATAGCCTTCTTAGGCAGCACATTCAAAGACGATCCAGTGTCAACCAATACGTGCGACATTGTCGACCCTCTGCACTCAACAGATACATGTAATGCCATATTATGATCCCTTCCTTTCGGAGTCAAGTCGAAATCAGTAAAGCCCAGACTGTGGCCCGCATTTACATGTGCCAATACTCCTTCTAGCTGGTTCACGGAGACATCCTGTGGTACAAAAGAAGTGTCCAGGACTTTCAGCAAAGCATTTCGGTGAGCCTCTGAACACAACAGCAATGACAGAATAGATATTTTGGACGGCGTTTGCTGCAGATGCTCCACGATTTTATAATCGCTCTTCCGAATTAAGCGCATGAATTCTTCGACATCCTTAGATGCTGCTTCTTTTTCATTTGCTTGAACCGGAACATTTTCCACCGCTTTCCCCTTTCCTTTCGCTAGCCTTTCAGCCTCCACTTCAGGAGATATAAAGATCCTGCCGCTCCTCGTCATGCCTCCTGAGCCCACAACATTATCCACAATCTCCGCTGACTGCTTGTTAACATCGATTTTAATCCCGTCACAATACACCTCCAGCCCATACGACCATGGGACTGCTCTCGTGTTCTCATACGGGATTGGCCCGGCTTTAGTTATGGTAATCGGTGGTCGCTGAGCTGGTGCTGAAATAGTGATCGTCTTCCTAGGAATTGTCACTGTGGCAACATCACTCCGATTATCCACTACTGCCCCTGCCGGCTCATCAATTGCTGTTCTATCAAACTGCAATATACCTTCATCAATTAAGGCCTGAATGCCCTTCTTCAAATCCTCACACCCCCCAGACAGGGCCCAACAATCTAAGCAGTACTCATTACAACCCGGGTAAACACCTCCTTGCAACAGTCGGCTTTTTATTTCGCTCAGCGGCGTCTTTAAATCCTCAACATTCATAATCAGATTCAGACCTTCCTCAGTCAGCACGGCGTTCGCCCCATGATTAGGCATGGGTTTCTGGACTATATTCGCACCGGTCGTTCCGAAGTTGATAGACTTGTTGTCCAAGAGATCCTGCACAACGTGCTTAAAAGCATGACAACCTTCGATATCATGGCCCGGGGCCCCAGAATGAAACTCGCAGCGCCTATTTGCATCATAGCCGAACGGGGGAGTTCCCGTTATCGGTGCCAAGGTTCTTTTCTCTACCAGATTCAATCCCAACAATGTCTGCAATAAATCAGCATAGTTAGAGGGAGGCTTCTCGAACACCCTTCTCGGCTTACCACCCTGGAATTTTCTCTGAGCTTGCTGTGCCCCCTGCTGAGGCTGCTGCTGCTGTGGCATTGGTTGCTGCTGAACCTGTTGTTGTTGCTGAATTGGTTGTTGTTGATACGGGATGGTGACACTCGACACTTGCTGCGGCTGACGATATTGATTTCTTCCCCTGCCTCGGCCTCGGCCTCGGCCTCCAAATACCGCGCTAGCTTCGCCCTGACGGCGCCCACCATAAGCTTTCCTATTACTGCCAGATGCAGCTGACTCGTCAACTTGGAACTTTCCTTGCTTAATGTTCCGCTCAATCTTTTCGCCCATCAGAATCAGATCTGAAAAACTAGCCAGAGACTTATGAAACAACATATCATGAAACAGCCCGGTGAATGTGCCAACAAACATGTCGTTCATTTCTTTATCTTCCACAGGAGGACGAACCCTGGCAGCCATATCGCGCCACCTTTGCGCGTACTCTTTAAAACTCTCCCCCTTCTTCTGCGAAAGCCCGGCCAACTGGACCCGATTGGGTGCCAGGTCACTGTTATATTTGTAATGGGCTACGAACGCCTCTGCTAATTGCTTCCAAGTCTTGATATCAGTGGGCTCCAACCCCATGTACCACTCTAAGGAAGGACCCGATAGACTATCCTGAAAGAAATGCATGAGCATTCTTTCGTCAGTGGAGTATGCAGACATCTTTCTGTAATAAGCTCGTACATGAACCTTCGGACATGTATCTCCTTTGTACTTATCGAACGCAGGCGCTTTGAACTTGATTGGCACCCTCAGCCCAGGTACCAAGCCCATTGTTGCCATGTCCAGACCCACAGCACTCTGGTTTAGGACTCCTTTCATTTGCTCTTCCAGCATTCTAATCTTTTGAGAATCATCCATCGGCCCTTCAAAACCCCCTCCAGAGAAGGCGTCCTCCTGTTGATCCTCTTGCCACATACCGTTTCCAGCCCCGTACCCATCGTACGCATTATTACGTCCAACTCTGACCTGATTCATCCCCGGAACTCGGCCTCTGTTGCCGTACCCTTGAACACCTCCAGCAGGACCTCCAGCCATAAATCCAGTACCATTTCCGTTTCCAAAACCTCCGTAGCCCTGATTGACCATACCATAACCATCTTGCCCAAAGCCTTGAGCATTAAAGCCATACTTGCCAGTATTGTCGAATCCCTGATCGTTGAATCCGAACCCAGCGTTGACAAAGCCATTGCCTCCGAGATTATCTCCCACATTGACATCACCCAGCCCAGCGTTATGGACAGCAGTTTCATTTCCAACTCCGACGTTACCATTCACAGCAGCGGTAGCGTTGTTGACGTTAGCAGCATTCACATTGACGACAGGCGGAGCCACTGGCGTTGGAGTGCCATCTCCATGAGCAGTATCAACCCGGACAGACTGATGATCTTCGTTACCATGACCAGCGTTGCGAGCCAACAGAGGCTGGACCATGGCCTGCAAATTCTCTTGCCCTTTTGCTATAGCCTCCATGGTCTGCATGAAGAGGGCGAGCTTCTCGCGTACATCCTGCATCTCGTTCTGAATCTGGTCCATGACTTTCCGACAGTTGGATCGTGTAGAATAGCGGTGCGGATGTTGATCTGGAATCCTGTTAAGTACCTGATACAGAGCAAGAGATAAGACACCATTCATAGATTACCTGTTATGCAAGATGAATATGAATGCAATGCAATGTGTCTGTGCATTAGGGAAGTTCATTCCCCCAGTTCTAGTGCGAGGGTGCCGGTGCAGTGACAGTGTTGACAATAGGAATATCGGAGCTGAATCATAGAAAGCCTCATATATAGCAGAGAGAATCAATAAGCCCAGGGTACAATATCACTGAGAGTACAAAGATGGCATGACCTCAACCAACAATCCTGGTGATGGTCAGCACTATGCAAATAAAGCATACAAATAATGGAATGATCAGATCCTCCCAAAAGTCTGGTACTCCTCTATCAACTTCTTGGTCTCCGGATGGCTTGGTCGATCAAGCAGCCCTTCAACAAGCTGGTTTCTCTTCTTAAGGACACGGCGTACGTCTTCAGCAGTTTCTTCCCATGTTGCTTCTCCGAAGCAATCTTCTAACTTTCGCTTCTGGGACACTGCTTCATCTCTAGATTTGATTGCCTTGTTCAGTGCATGCTGGACACTATACCGGTTCATCACTTCTTCTTCACACTTCTTGATGCTAGACTTCAACTTCTCTTCGAGGTCGGAAATTTGCTGCTTTAGCTTATCTTCCCTCTTCTTGTTATTGGTGAGAGTAGCATTCCAAGTCTTATTGCAAGAGGATATCTCTCGGTGTGCTGCGTCAAGCGCTTTCTTTTTGGCTTCCAGCATGTCGTGGGAGCTTCTGAACTCTTGCCCCAGACGTTCGCGCTTCTTCTTTTCCTCGGTCAACTCAGCTCCTAACCTGTTTACTAGCTCAATCTGTTGCTGGAAAGCATATACGGCCTTGTTTTTCTCGCTGCGTGCCTGGGCTAGCTCTTGCTCTAACCCTTCATTAATCTTCATCAAGACTTCTTTCTCCCTCACAACCTGTTCATATGCTTCTCTAGAAACAGTAGTCGGCTCTTCTACCGGAATAGGATCAAGAATTGGTGCATCTGGAAACGGCATCTTCAACTGACTAGCCCTCTCCTGAATCCAAGCTCTATAAGGTGCATAGGCCTGACAGTCATTCTTTCCTAACAACGGCTTCCCTTTGCGGTTAATACGCGTCCAGGCACGTCGCAACTTGGCTAATAACTCCCCCTTCACGTCACCGGTGAAGTACAGAGATTCCTGTACTTCTTCCTCTTGAGGTGGATTCTTCAGCGCATATCCGAACTGGCGAATGAATAGAGAAGGGTTGTAATTGATACACCCTTTTCTTCCTATCAATGGCACATTAGGGTACCCAGCACAGCTGAGGATGAGCTCAGATCCCAGCAGATCTCTATCAAACCACTCCATATCCTCCGACGATAGCCTCATCAAGCGTTCTGGCCAACCAACTGGAATTGTAGTCTCTGCAGCAGATCCTCTCTTAGGAAGATGACTCTCAAACCACATACTCAATAAGGGCACACACAGATGAACATTCTTCCCTCTTCCCTTCTCATTCTTGTAATGCAGTGAGTGGTAGAGGTCTCCGAGTAAGGTAGGTACAGGATTACCAGCGGCAAACAAGCAGAAAGCATCGAAGTCCACGAAATCCGGTATATTGGGGAACAGTACTATGCCATAAATGCACAAAGCCAACACAGCATTGAAAGCAACCCAGCACCCATTCTTGGCGTACTCTTGGGCTTTACCCACTAAGAACTGAAATGAGAAGCCTGGAACTCCACGGGAAACAGTAGTCACAAGTTCAGAAGCATCAACATGCAAGGCTTTTGCCAATTCCTCCGGCTTGGGTTTGGCATCATAATGAATGAATGGAACCTGGTTCTGCACAGGCAGCTCAACATACTCAGCGTATTCCTCCAGAGTTGGTCCCATAATAAAGTCAGAGAACGTAAAGCACCTCAAAGCAGGGTCATAGAATTGCATCAAAGCATACAGCCCATCTAACTCTACCTCTGTAGGTTTGCACACCAATCTCAGTAGTCTACCATAGCTCATCCGGAAACTCCTACGAATACCCTCATCAGCAAGAGAGATCAACCCCAGTAAAGGAACAATACCAGGCGTAGGCAATTTGTAAGCAACCGTTCTCCTTAAGCTAGTCATGATCAAACACTCAGAAGTCTGGGCACTAGAACTAGGGAAATGCGAATGCACCTGCAGCACAGACACACGTTAGTGAAATGCAAATGGTAATGGATATGCAGGCAATGCAATGCAAGTAACATGCAACAGGGACCAAAGCTGTAGCTGAATAGCCTAAACCCAATCAAGAAAGGTCTCAGATAGACCATCCAGAAGTCATCAAACCCTGGTCTCAGATAGACCTAAAATAAAACTCCAACACTGGTCTCTGACAGACCTCAAATCATAACTCCGACTGGTCTCTGATAGACCTCAAATCATATCTCTAATTGGTCTCTGACAGACCTCAGAACTCTCCAACTGGTCTCTGACAGACCTCAAAACACATCTCAAATGGTCTCTGACAGACCTCATAACTCTCCATAAATAACCAGGATCTCTGATCAAGAAATAACCGGTAGTCTGGAGGTCTGGTTACCTGCATAATCCCAAATCCCCTCACAGGTGGGTGGCCCTATAACTGGCACAAGGTACGGCATCCTATGCGGTCGTCGGCGTCACAGACTTTCAGGGTTGATGATACGATTCCCAGAAGGAGTGGCATCATCAATTCCTGAAGAGGCCTCACTCAGCCAACTTCCAAATGATCGGTCCCCAGAGTCGACAATCCAACTAACCAGCAACCCACGCCAACCAAAGGAAGGGGCAGGAGGCCAACCAGAGGAACCTCGTCTGAGTGTAGATTTCATGGGACACCAAAGCAAGCAAAGCAAGCGGGCGCCCACTAATTTCTACTCTAATTCTAGGTGCACTCAAGCCCAGGTCCGGCTTATCTCTCAATATCAGAACACCCGTCACGCCCCAAATACAGCAATAATAATCAATATACAAAGCTGAAAATACAAGGTTAGAAATATAAAATAACTCCATACAAAATCCTCGACGGGAAAACAAGCGTTAGGATTGACTCTCTTAAGGGACGTTGGATCCCAAATGCATAAGAACTATCGCAGTCCTTAGCAGCCAGGGGACGTTGGATCCCCAGCAGAGTCGCCAGCTGTCGCTACTGCGAAAATCGGCGCTGGCTGAACAGAAGAGTCGCCACCGTGCGTTATTTATCCCACGGGAGGGAAAGGAAACGCTCAGAGTAAACCTCGCACAACACGGGAAAGGTATGGTCATCGCAACCAAAACCTGGGTTCGGGAGTCGGTTACGCAAGGGGAAGGTATTAGCACCCCTCACGTCCGTCGTACTCGACGGGATCCACGCTTGTTTTCGGGTATGGATTGTTATTCTATCTAAACTATAGGTCAAGGGTTAAAAGAAAAGAAAATAAAAATGACTCGGCAAAGTATCGCACTTTATGCCTACGTATTCCCGTCTGGAACGAGAAATCAGAGTCAACGTAGTTCGCCTACCTACGGGAAAGGAGGGGAAGGTTGCTCGCTAGGATATCGCATCCTATGCCTACGTACTTTCATACAGCATGAAAGATCAGAGCAAACGTAGTTCGGGCCACGTACGACACAAGTCTGTCCTTGATTGATTTTATTCCTTCTGAAAAAGGTTTTTCTGATTAACAGTCCAAGAGGACAAAAATGACGTCTTGATGAGTTCACATTCTTTTACGGAAGAAGTGTCTTTTATTGGGTTTGAAATCTTTATGTGTTTTTCTGTTTGTTTTGAGAAAGAAAGAGACAGAACTCTAACCTACGGTTGCAAAGGGAAACAAACTAACCTAATGTTATCATGCATGGGTTAAGACCTAATGTCTATCATGCTCCTCTCTTGCACAGAGAGAAACAGAGATCCTACGGGATAGGCAGAAACAGAAACAATATCAGATATATACAGTAAAACAGTAAAATGCATGGATGCAACAGTACAAGCGAGGCAAGGGAGTACCACTCAACCTCGAACCTAGAAAACAATAGGCAAAAGTGAACAGGCTTCACTTTCAACCCAACAGGGTAAACAGCAAACAATACAGTCAAGAAACCCAATCAATACATTAGAAATGAAATACAGCAAAAAAAACAGCATCAGCAGCTCTGAATTAACAACTGGCTTCAAGCAATCTCCAATCAGCTACAGGCTTCAACAAGCATCAATCTCCATCTTCATGACCTTCAGGTAAGGGCTTTGATCATCAGTCTTCCATCTGCAATGGCTTTTCTTCAAGCTCAAACCTCCAGGATGAGGGATTAGTCACAAGAGTGAATGGGTGTTAAGCAATCAGCTGACTACCAAAGGTGGTGAACAGACTGCTTCTAACACAAGAGACATTTTCTCTCAAGAGTTCTATCTCATAGACACTATTACCAAGCCTTCCAAAGGAAGGGGGTGGGTGTCTTAGAGAGACTCTGAATCACAGAGAAGGATGGATGCAGACAAGGCATTCCATGTTTGAGAAACAAATTTTCTAATCTAGAGCTCTGCCTAGCTCCTAAGCCCTAGTTCCTCAGCATCTGCTAGCAAGGATCTCTTCTCCTCAACTCTGACAGTTGATCTTCAATCTTTGAATCTCCAATGATCTCCATCTTCACAAATCTTCAGCTTCCCCAGGGCCCCAGACAAACCCAATACCCAATCAAACAATCAACAATCCCCAGAGGGCACACCATACCAAACAACAGATATACAGACAGTAATAATATCAGTAGGGGAATCCTAATTGTTTCTAAGGGATCTAATAACTACCCATAGCCCATATAGTCCCATAACTAATCTATCCACACCCTAAGTCCTAAGGGAAATGAAATCAACCTCCTAAGTTGTCACCTAAAAACCCTAGTTTTGTTCATGATATTCAAGCATTTATTAATCACCTAAAATTAACCTCTAAAAATGGGAACTAAAATATTTCTACAAGTTGAATACCTCATCTAAACAATATAAAAATAATGACTAAAAAATATTAAAGCATGTGAGAGAACAAAAATCATTAAAATGATGCATGAAATGAACTATTTAATATGACATTTATTTAGAAAATATGGAAAAAATATGAAATAAAACTAAAAATGAAATTTTATTTTCCTATAATATTCTAGACATTTTAATGAAAATATTGTAAAAAGAATGGATTAAAAAGCATTTTTTATGAATTATTTATGAATTAATGAAAATGGTAAAAATTAAAATGAATTAAAACAAATAAACCAAATAAAATGAGGGAGGGGGGTCAGAATAGTAACTACGCGCAGTTGATATCTGGATGGGCCACATAATGGGGGGTGCAGATAGCGCCTTATGCCAAGGCCCAGAGTTCACTCAGAATTAGTGAAATCATAAAACGCGCTGGGGGTAAGAATAGTAACAGAAACACGTTAGAAATTGGTTTGGGCTTGGTTCAGGGGGGTGGGATTAGCATGATTCAACTCAGGCCCGCCCGTTTCAATTAATGAAACGGTGCGTTTAGGGCCAAACCTCAATTCCCTCCAAACGCTCAGATTGAATAATAACCATTGGATTGCGCCAAAAGTCAAGAGTCCAAACCACAATGAACGGCTATGATTATTTCTTCTTCCTCCATTCAACTGAACCTAGGGTTTCAATTCACCATGGATCCATGCACGAGCAAGCTTTACACCCTTCGGTTCTCCTTCTACACGCAGTGAAACGCCAAGCCATAAACATGAATCATGTTCAGAATTCATCACTCTATAATCCTAGGGCATCAGTTCATCTTGAAACTCACCACAACTATAAACACGATTGAATCACATACTGGCCACCATTGAAATGCACTGATACGAACCTTCACCATTCTTCCTCAAACTTACCCTAAACTAATCTACACATAATGGAGGTTAATCTGATGAATCAAACTAACATTCTAACGCCTTAATCCAAGAGATATAAGCACTAACAGTTTGTTGCACCTGTCACCAATCATCACCAATCCTTTCCAAATTCATCTAACTTAATCTCCTAACCACCTAGATCAAGTCTAAGCTAATAAAATCATGTGAAACTAACTGAACTAAGCAAATCGAAGGAAAACTTACCTGATGTAAAACCTTGAGAACAGCTATGGAAGATGTGGATCTGAAGCTTCTAAGTGTTGAATCTTGATCAATCCTTGAGGAACTTGATTCTGTATGCAAGCTTTGGATGAAACTTGGCCAGAATTATGCTATCCAATGGAATTGGCAACTTTGATATTCTTGCAAAAAGCACTCGAAAATGGATGATAATCACTTGATCCTGGCTTCAATTATGATCTATGATGATGATGGAGTAAAATTGAATTGATCTTGATGAAGATTGATGAAGAATTTGAGAGATTTGGAATGAAACTTTTGAAGAAAGAATGAGAAATCTTGTGGAATTCTTGGTGCAAATGAGGCCAACCCTTGCCAAATTCATCTTTCATGAATATATAGACCCCAATGGTACATTCTAGATCCATCTTGCACATTCCCTTGTTTTCAAACTTTGGCTCATTTTGATTATGTTTCTTAAAAGGTAAGCAACCATGGATAACTTCATTTTTTCCTTCTAAACTCAAAAAAGTGTGTGAACCATTGTTCTTAGAATTGTTTTTCCATTCAAAATCATATATTGGAAGTCTCCATTTGGACTTGTAAATCTCCCAAACCATTTTTCAACTTGAAATTATTCACTTTATAAGCCTTTTTAGTTCATATTTTGACCAATTATGCAACATCATGCTATGAGCTTCTCCAATAACTTGTGACCTTCTTTCTAGACTTAAAATCCCATTTGGAGCAAGTTTGATGTTGTAAGTTTTTCCATTTGAGGCCTCCTTGTATGAGTTTTGGACATAGGTTAAAATGACCTGTAATTCACAAATGCCCAAAATACCCTTTGCTTGTCAAGACCATAAGTTGAGTTCTCCACATCATATGAAGGCATGCCATACCATTCTAGAAAGCTAAGACAATGAGGAACAATTCTTATGTTGACCAAGAATTCATTTGAAATCTCCTTGAGGGGCAAAATTAGCTTGGAAGTCAAGTCACTTTCACAGACAAAAATTCAGACACCTCAGATGACCTGTAACTTGTAAGGACCATAACTTGAGTTCCATAAATCTCCTTGAGGTCTTCCACCACTCAAATTAAAGGTCTTGAGACCCTCTACAAGTTTCATGTTGGCCAAGAAGCCATTTGAATCTAGCATTTTGACTTATCTTGCTTGGAAATTTGACCTAAACTAGGGGACTTTACAGAGAAACCCTAATTTAGTAACTCCTCTTCTCCTTGATTTCTCTTGAATTCTCCTTGTCATATCTCCATATCCTTCTTTATATGTTCAATGATGATCCCCACATCTCTCCAATAGACTTGAATGCCCTCTTAAGTCAGTCAATTGACCTAGGGTTGACCTAGGGTTGACCCAGATGAAACCCTAGTTGACTGTCTTCCACTATAGCTCTTGTGCTTTCATCAATGACTTGCTTTCTTCTCCAAATGACTTTATAAGTCTCTCAAGATGTCTAGATGCTCTCCATGCTTTCATTTCACAGCTCATAACCCTCTTGTTGATCCTCAGATACCCTCAGCTAGGAGATAGACTCAAGGCTTGATCTGCTGAACTCTTTGCTTTCAAATTCTTTCCTGATGACTTGAGTAGGATGGAATTAGGATAATAACCTCTTGCTAGGCCTCTAGAGATGAAAATAATGATTGGTCCCCTGTTGAATGACTTGCTATGCTTATGCTATGCAGATGGTTAGTCTATGTACATGACTCTATATGCAAATGCTAATGATAATGAAACATAAATCCAAGGAGTAAGGTTGGGCAAATTTTAGGGTGCAACACCAACGCGGCTAAGGCATCAGCCATCTGATTCTCAGCTCTGGGTACATGATGGAGTTCCACTCGATCAAAGAACGGAAGCAGCCTTCTGGCATAATTCATGTACGGCACCAAATTTGATTGACGAGTCTCCCACTCCCCTTTAATCTGGTTGATCAAAAGTGACGAGTCACCATATACATCTAGGTTCTTGATTCTCCAATTAATCGCTTCTTCTAGACCCATGATGCATGCTCCGTACTCTGCCTCGTTATTGGTGACCAGAAACGTCAGTCTAGCAGTGAACGGGATGTGGGATCCATGGGGAGTCGTGATGATCGTCGGACAACGGTTCATCGCAATCTTTCACCTTGAGAAACATGATATACTCATCAGGGAATTCAAATTTCATCGGCTGATAATCTTCGATTGGCTGTTCGGCAAGGTAATTAGACAATACGCTTCCCTTGATGGCCTTCTGGGAAACATACTGAATGTCATATTCCGTCAACACCATTTTCCATCTGGAAATCCTGCCCAAAAGCGCTTGTTTCTCGAAGACGTACTTGATCGGATCCATCTTCGAAATTAGCATGGTTGTGTGATTGAGCATGTACTGTCATAAACGTTTGGCAGCCCAGGCTAGTGCACAACACGTTTTCTCCAGCATTGAGTAACGAGATTCACAATCTGTGAACTTTTTACTCAAATAATAAATGGCGTGCTCCTTTCTGCCCGTCTCGTCGTGCTGACCGAGAACACACCTCATACTATTCTCAAGAACTGTCAAGTACATGATTAAGGGTCTTCCGGCCACTGGGGGTATCAAGATCGGAGGTTCATGTAGATACTGTTTTATCTTATCAAATGCCTTCTGGAAATCCTCGTTCCAGATAATCGCCTGATCTTTCTTTAGCAGTTTGAACATCGGTTCACACGTGGCCGTGAGCTGAGAAATAAACCTTGCAATATAGTTTATTCTACCCAGGAAACCATGAACTTCTTTTTCAGTTTTTGGCGCTGGCATTTCTTATATTGCTTTTATCTTCGCAGGATCAACCTCGATGCCTCTTTCACTCACGATAAACCCCATTAGTTTTCCAGACCGTACTCCGAAAGTACATTTGTTAGGATTCAGCCTCAACCTGAATTTCCTAAGCCTCTCAAAAAGCTTCAGCAAATTGACCAAGTGTCCTTCCTATGTTTGGGACTTCGCAATCATGTCATCAACATAGACTTCAATCTCATGATGAATCATATCATGAAAAAAAGTAACCATTGCTCGTTGGTAAGTGGCCCCTGGGTTCTTCAGACCGAAGGGCATTACCTTGTAGCAAAATGTTCCCCAGGGTGTAATAAACATAGTTTTCTCAATGTCCTATGGCGCCATCTTGATATGATTGTAGCCGGAGAAGCCATCCATGAACGAAAATACGGAGAACTAAGCTGTATTGTCGACCAACACATCAATATGAGGGAGCGGGAAATCATCCTTAGGGCTCGCCCTATTCAAATCCCGATAATCGACGCACATTGGCACCTTACCGTCCTTCTTCGGCACAGGTACTATGTTGGCGACCCACGGAGGGTAAGTGGTGACCACTAAGAAGCTAGCATCAAGCTCTTTTGCACTTCTTCTTTGATCTTAACGGCCATATCTAGTCGTGTCCTTCTAAGCTTCTGCTTAACGGGAGGACAATCTTCTCGCAGCGGCAAGTGATGGACCACGATGTCAGTATCAAGTCCGGGCATATCTTCGTATGACCAAGCAAAGATGTCACTGTACTCTCTCAGCATCTCAACCAATATCTGCTTGACATCACTCGGCAATGCAGCCCCTATCCTGACGTTCCTGACCAGCTCTTCAGAACCCAGATTCACAATCTCAATCTCTTCCTCGTGAGGCAGAATAACTTTCTCTTCTTGTTTCAACAAGCGGGCCAACTCTTCGGGAAGGTCTTCATCTTCATCAATCTCTTCTTCGACTTGATAGATCGGGCAATCGAAGTCCAAGTGAGTCATAGAAGGTCCAGAGTCGATGTCATCTGCTATGTGGATCCTGCAATAACAAGGGTTAAGCTTAAAACAAGGATATGCAGGTTAGCACAAACCCTATTGCCATTTTATTGTTTTTCAAAACAAATATAAAACAGGAATAACAGAGATCACAACATTTGAATGCGAAGAAAAACGCCTTTTGATTTATTGGTAAAATACATGTACATAACCAAACAAGGCCCTTACAATAAAACCAATATGCCCCGGGTAGGACATAGGGTTGTACAATAATTGGAGAAAGTAAATCATTACTCTTTGCCTGTCACTTGGATGGTATCCCTGATGGACCAGTTGTTGAGGCTCTGGTCTGGTTTGCTTGGCTGGATCCAAGAGTCCAGGTCGCAATCGCTGTCTTCGCCGTCTTCAGACACTGCGTTGACACTTTCAAATATCACCCCGCCACTGGTAAACTGGATCGGCCCTTTACCTCGCGACGCACTGTGAGAAGAGGAGGCTTCAGCCGTAGGAGAGTATCCTAACCCAAACTTGTCCTATTTGTTAGGTATTTCTAGAACCTGCCCCTAGCCTGGGGTAGATCCGGCTTGAACAACGGCCCGGGCTTCCTTGAAGGAAGACAGAGTCATCTCTAGTTTCTCAATCATTAATAGAGTCACGTCCTTGACCTTAACAGCTTCGAACGCCTGACATAGGGTTTCGTGGATTTCCCCATCCATCTCAACATACTTGAAGGACGACAAATGGTTCACCATTATATCTTCCTCGCCACAAACAGTTACAATGCTGCCCCCTACAGCATACTTGAGCTTCTGGTGCAACGTGGAGGTCACGGCACCAGCAGAATGGATCCATGGCCGGCCTAAGAGACAACTGTAGGATGGCATGATGTCCATAATGTAAAAGACTGCATCGAAAGTTTCCGGCCCAACTTGGATTGGCAGAGTTACCTCTCCAAAGACATGACGCTTGGTTCCATCGAAAGCTTTCACGACCAGATCACTGGGTGTGCAAATCAATCCGTGAGTATCTAACTTCATCAATGCCTTCTTCGAAAGAACATTGAGCGATGACCCGGTGTCCACTAACACATGTGACATAACCTTTCCCCTATACTCTATCGAGATGTGCAGGGCGCTGTTGTGGTTTCTTCCCTTCGGTGTCAGCTCCAGGTCAGTAAACCCTAACCCGTTTCCAACATTCACGTGGGCTACCACCCCTTCCAACTGGTTGACCGAGATTTCCTGCAGTACATACGTGGCATTCAAAACCTTTAACAGCGCGTTGCGATGTGACTTCGAACACAACAACAAATTCAGGATGGAAATTTTCGAGGGTGTTTGATGGAGGTGATCCACGATCTTGTAGTCACTCTTCTTGATCAACCTCATGAACTCTTCAGCGCCCTTTACAAGTAAGTCCTTCTCTACCCCACGAGGGGTTTCCTCAACGACTTTACTAAGCTTTGTCTCAGCGTCCTTTACAAGTAAGTCCTTCTTTACAAGTAACTCTTCAGCGTCCTTTACAAGTAAGTCCTCCTGGTTTCCCTTATCAGTTTCCTCAGCTTTGTCTGCTTTGTCCACCACAATCTCAAGTGGAGCAAATACTCTTCCGTTGCGCGTGATTCCGCCAATTTCCACTAGGTTATCCATAGACTGCCCAGAGGGTTCTAGTTCCAACTTCTGTCCGTTACAGTAGACGTCTGCCCCATAATGCGACTGGACAGCATTGGTGCTTTCAAAAGGTATCGGCCCAGCCTTTGTGATGGTAATTGTGGGTGGCCTGGTGTCGCACCTCGAAAAATCATGGAGACATTTCGGAGAACGCGACCCTCGCGTGAATGGCACAGAAATGCGGTTCAACAGAGTCGCCACCGAACTTTATTTTTCCCGAACAAACGGGAGAGGAAAATATCGAGAAAAACTCTTAAAACGAAAGGATAGGAACAGGGTTGTCGCAACCATGTTCCGGGTTCGGGAGTCGGTTACGTGAGGGGAAGGTATTAGCACCCCTCACGTCTGTCGTACTCGACGGGAACCTCTTAAGGTAAATGTGGGGAGTGGTGTTTTAAGTTTACTTGTTTTCTTTTCATTGATAAAGGTAGAATTGGTAGGGTAAAAGGTTAAAGGCGCTAAGGAGAGATGGGTGATTGGAGGATAGGGTGCTCGCCAAGGATTGGGGCCCTTGTGCCTACGTATGCTCATTCGGACGAGAATGAGAAATCAGATCGTCGTAGTTCGACTACGGGAAAGGATGGGAAAGTGGAAGATGGATGGGATTGTGGAATAGGGGGAAAATGGGAAATGTGCTCGCCAAGATCATCGCAATCTTGTGCCTACGTATCTTACATTCACACCAGCCACTACCACCAAAAGGATGACGGAGCAAAACACAAACAAATATCGTACAATCCATCATAAATGATTATGATAGACCCCCCCCCCCCCCAAAAGGATGACGAAGCAAAACATAAACAAAATATCGCACAATCTGACATCGACGAAATGCCAGACACACCACCAAAAGGATGATGGAGCGAAACACAAACAAAATATCGCACAATCTGACATCGAAAAAATGTCAGACCCACCACCAAAAGGATGATGGAGCAAAACACAAACAAAAATATCGCACAATCTGACATCGACGAAATGCCAGACCCACCACCAAAAGGATGACGGAGCGAAACACAAACAAAATATCGCGCAATCTGACATCGACAAAATGTCAGACCCACCACCAAAAGGATGATGGAGCGAAACACAAACAAAAATATCATACAATCTGACATCAACGAAATGCCAGACCCACCACCAAAAGGATGACGGAGCGAAACACAAACAAAAAATATCGCACAATCTGACATCAACGAAATGCCAGACCCACCACCAAAAGGATGACGGAGTGAAACACAAACAAAAAATATCGCACAATCTATCATTAATGACCATGATAGACCCCTCACCAGAAGGATGACGGAGCAAAACGCAAACAAAATATCGCGCAATCCGACATCGATGAAATGCCAGACCCACCACCAAAAGGATGATGGAGCAAAACACAAACAAAATATCACACAATCTGACATCGACGAAATGCCAGACCCACCACCAAAAGGATGATGGAACGAAACGCAAACAAAATATCGCGCAATCCAACATCGATGAAATGCCAGACCCACCACCAAAAGGATGATGGAGCGAGAACACAAACAAAACATCGCGCAATCTGACATCGACGAAATGCCAGACCCACCACCAAAAGGATGATGGAGCAAAAACACAAACAAAACATCGCGCAATCTGACATCGACGAAATGCCAGACCCACCACCAAAAGGATGATGAAGCAAAAACACAAACAAAACATCGCGCAATCTGACATCGACGAAATGTCAGACCCACCACCAAAAGGATGATGGAGCGAAACACAACACACAGGTCGCTATCACCAAAAGGATGATAGGACAACACAGATTTGAAGTTTACCAACACCAAAAGGATGCAGGCTAGGTTGAATTGACGAAGTTCGACTATCACCAAAAGGATGATAGTAAGGCAATTGACAACGGTCACGCTTGCTGGGTACAACTCATTGGGGAACCCCTGAGAAGAAGATTGAATTGAAATGAGTTAACGGGGTACGCCCACCGTCTTGTTTGGAGATCATAATTTTGCTGAAATGATTTCATGGTTACGCCCATGAATCTTGAAGAGGATGCCCCTGACTGGGCTGAGTTTGTCTTGATGTCTTGTTTTGCTCAACAAAAGGCTGAACAACTTCATGAGGAACGCTCATGGTATTGCTGAAGATGCCCCTGCTCGGGTTGGATCTTGCTTTGAACTTCTTGGATTTGCCCAACAAAAGGTTGAACAACTTCGTGGGGAAAGCCCACGGTCTTGAATGGTATGCCCCTGACTGGGCTGAATGTTGATTTGAAGATCTGATCAACCACAAGGCTGAAATTCGTCACGGGAGACGCCCATGGTCCTGAAAAAGATGCCCCTGACTGGGCTGAATCTTGCTTTGAATACTTTGAAATTTTGGGAGAAACACACAATTGCAGAAGATTGCCCCTGCCTGGGCTGGTGATTGCTTTGAATCTCTTGAAAATCGTGGGACAAACCCACTATCTTGCAGAAGATGCCCCTGATTGGGCTACCAATGGTCTTGGAAATCCTCGGGATTGATCCTGGACCTTGACTTGCATATATGAATGCTGGATGATAAATAATATTCCATATGAGTGGACGTGCAAATGCAAATGCTGACGCGTGGAGATGCAAGAATTGGGGAAGCATGATATGGTTATGTATGCATATGATGCAAGATGCTTATGATAGCGAATGTAATGCGCGTGATGCATATGATTGCAAACGGGTAATTGAAAATGCGTGTGAAGCCAGCATGGTAGATTTTGGTAGTTGCCAATGCGGATTGGACTTCGGGTGGTGGGAGGGATTGACTTCCTCGACACGCTGTTCGTTGAAGACGTCACGATTGACACAGGCGAAGATACTCTATATGCCCCGAGTTTGGGTACTTTGTGGTATACTGTGGATTTGCTTCAGAGGAGGTTGCAGCTCTGCCTGATGATTAGGGTAACTTGGTCTTGCCCCAGTCTAAATATGGTAATGATATGCCCCTGTTCGAGCTGTTGAATGATTTGCCCCAGCCTGTAGGCTTTGAAATAATCTTGCTTCGTGTACGCCACTGAAAGTCAAGTTTCTCCTCGATTGCCCCTTGCTGGAGTGTCTTTGAATACCTAGCACTGATTTGCAAATAAAATTGTACATTCATAAATGGTGACGTTAATGCAAAGTTCGATGCAAGATTTGAAAAAGTATCGTTTTATTGAAGTGCCATGAAAGTGTGAGACGAACGGACTGCTAGCCCAGACGTTGTGCTAATCTGATTGGTGCGAAAGATATAGCAAGCAAAATGACACCAACGTTGTTGATTAGAAATCATGTGAGGAGTCAGGTTACGCAACCTTGCGATAGTATGCTTTCAGAATAAACCTCGTCTCAATTAGGTCTTTCAAGGGTTGTAACGTGGTCTGGTTCACGGTTATGAAACAAAAGGTTATTAGGCTCAAAGTATGATTTGTACCCACCCCTTCTTCTTAATGATCTCCAGTCCTATGCTCAGTTAATCCTACACTTGTCTGGACGGTGTAAGCTTGAAGGTTCAAGGTTTGCTCGTCATGGCAGTCACCTTATTTTGATGGATGCCAGTGCCCCTTTTGATTTGGGTGGCCACTGAATCCTTTTTGTTTTTGTTGAGGATTTCAGGGTCCTCTTTTGCTTTTGTTTTTGTTGATCCCTAACTTCTGCAGGGATTGACTTTGCTCGTCAGATCCATCGGGATTGCCTTGATTTTGCCTAAGTACCCTCTGAGGTGTCTGACTTAGCAGGCTTTTGATTCTTATTTTGTTGTGACTGCCATAACATGGGTCTTTGATGAACCATCGTCTTTAGGATTTCGCTTTGTTGATTCAAGTGCGGGATTTGAATTGACTTAACACTACCCTGCCCCAGGTTGAGTATAAAGGGTTTGAATATCCGAAGGAAACGACTACTTCTAGGCTCGAAGTGGTTTACTAGGGATTAACTCCTTATATCTCCAGTGTTTGGGGGATTGGAGCAATGCCTGTACATCATTGACGAGATTCTGTCTGAAAGCACACGTTTTGCAATTATGGGTATCTCGTTTTCATCATCCTCCCTCAAATCATGCTAAACAACAGTGAATAGAGTGGAGTGAATAAAGGTGTCGGTGATAAGTGAAAAATGAGTGAATACGACATAACTAATTCAAAACATGCATAAACGATACATTAATGAAAACCGAATACGAATGGCAATTGTTCAAAGCATACAATAGTAACACAAACAAAGACAAAACATAAGGAAAACGAAAGATTAAATGACGGCCTTCTTCAGAGAATGGACTTGACTTGATTGGATTTGACGTTGGCACTAGTTGGCTGGTGGCATCAGGTCGTTGATGGCACTGAGATACTTCCCGTCAAAGGTGAGAGCTTCCTTGTCAATCAGGTCTTGAATTTTGTGCTTGAGAAACCTGCAGTTCTCAATGTTGTGACCTGGAGCGCCCTTATGGAACTCACAATGAGCATTCGCGTCATAATCAGCAGGAAGGACAGTTGGGGGAGCTAGATCTCTTGGGACGATAGCCTTTTTCTCCATTAATTGAGCAAAGATATCTGCATATGTCATTGGAAGACTATCAAATACTCTTTCTGGCTTCCATGTTCTGTGTTGATTTTGCTGACGCGGTCGTTGAACGGTTTGCTGTTCTGATTCCTTTCCAATTATGGATAGGGCTTCGAAGATCTGATCCATCTTTCTGTTGAGAGATTCCAGCTCCTACCTGATAGCAATTTGTTCTTGCTGAATCTGCTCCATTGTTCGTCTTGTATTGGCTCTAGTTGCGTACTGGTGTCGAGAATCAACTTGATTTACTGGAGAGGAAGGAACAAAGACATAAGATTCTGTTGAAGGACTGAAAATGCAAAATGCACAACATATGAAATGCAATGCAAATGATATGCAAGATGCAATGCAAGATACAAGATCCAGGATCGCAGGATCATAGTTCAAACAGCTCCTGAAGCTGATAACTGCGATAGATAAGTAACCATAATTCCTGCTCAAAGAAAATTGACAGGTATAACCTATATGGGAAGATCTAAACATTCTACCCATAAACCCACTTACGGGATGGTTTCTATGTTTGGTTCCCAAGATCACGGACACTAGTTGTATTAGCGTCATGCAACAGGCTGGCTGTATTACGATGATAATGACGACAAGGTCTCTCCTGAGCGGGGTCCTCATGCTAGGCGCACAAGGAGCGAGTCCTTGGAGACCAACATTACACGACCACCAATATCGGAACTGGTGCTAACAAAAGGTTCCCAGAATCACGGACCCTTCATTAATCAAGTCGTGCAACAGGCTAGCTGCGTTACAACGAGATCTACGAATAGGTCTCCTCTGGAGGAGCTTTCATGCTAGGCCCACAAGGAGCAAGTCCTCGGAGACTAACACTACTCGACTACCAATTCTAAACTATGTGTTCTCTTTGCTTTTACCAAAGCTCGGGTGTAGAGCTTTACCCATGATGTCATCCCAAGAACCAACAGGCCAAGATAACAAGCATAAATAAATTCCACAAGAGAGCAAATACAAAAAGAAAACAAATAAAAAACAAACACTCCTCATAAACCAAAAGATAGGCTCGACTCTCTCTTTGCATGGAGCAAAAGTCCCCAGCAGAGTCGCCACCTGCCGCACCTCGAAAAATCACGGAGACATTTCAGAGAACACGACCCTCGCGCGAAAGGCGCGAAAATGCGGTTCGACAGAGTCGCCACCGAACTTTATTTTTCCCGAACAAACGGGAGAGGAAAATATCGAGAAAACCTCTTAAAACGAAAGGATAGGAACAGGGTTGTCGCAACCATGTTTCGGGTTCGGGAGTCGGTTACGTGAGGGGAAGGTATTAGCACCCCTCACGTCCGTCGTACTCGATGGGAACCTCTTAAGGTAAATGTGGGGAGTGGTGTTTTAAGTTTACTTGTTTTCTTCTCGTTGATAAAGGTAGAATTGGTAGGGTAAAAGGTTAAAGACGCTAAGGAGAGATGGGTGATTGGAGGATAGGGTGCTCACCAAGGATTGGGGCCCTTGTGCCTACGTATGCTCATTCGGACGAGAATGAGAAATCAGAGCGTCGTAGTTCGACTACGGGAAAGGATGGGAAAGTGGAAGATGGATGGGATTGTGGAATAGGGGGAAAATGGGAAATGTGCTCGCCAAGATCATCGCAATCTTGTGCCTACGTATCTTACATTCAGACGAGAATGAAGAATCAGAGCATCCGTAGTTCGTGGTAACAACCACGGAAAGATGAGGTTTGAAAAGGGTTGAAGTTTGAGTTTGTGACGAAAGGATGACTGACAAGCAACCCAAGAGTGCGTCTCAAGAGCTTGTCACCCAAGAATTCAAGGAATGCGAGATTCCAAAAACTCAATTCTTTCGGAAATTGACTGAATAAGTTGAAGATAAAGAGTTGGATGTTTTGAAATCGAAATAATAGACTAATAACAACTCGAGGGCGCGCCTCGAGAGTTACTCATTCGAATATCCAAAGAATGCTAGATTCTGAGAATATCCCTCTTTCGTAAGTTTTAGAAATGTTTGTGAAAGGACCGGATCGAAAGATGACATGCAAGGCCAAAAGGAAGTTGTTTTGAAGTAGCTCGACAACGTATCGAGGATTTGTTTGAAAATGAAACCGACTTGACGACGTGTCAAGGGTTAGGATTGTGAGAAACGATATAAGTCCCTGAGGGTGCCCCTAATATCGAAACCACGAGGAGTTGTGAATGAAACGTGAGTTGCGAATGCGGACAAGCATTCGGCTTAGGAGAATGTTTGAAAGTAATTGAATCTAAAATAGTCGAAAGGTTGAGTGAATAACAACTCAAGAGCGTGCCTCGAGAATTATTCACTCGAAAATTCAAGGAATTCTAGATTCCAAGAATCTCCCTCTTTCGGAGTTTTAATCGAAAAAGATGTTGAAGAATTGAATTGAATTGAGGGTATGGAAAGAGTTTGCGGTACAAGAGGTGAGAATACGAGGTTGGATTTGAAAATGACGATTATTTGGCAAATGAGACGTCGGCCTCACAACCAATTAATCAGAGTATTATCGTGATACTAGATCTCGACAACACCTTTTTCATTCAAAAAGTTTGGATGTAAAACGGAAATATCATACGGAATGCTAGATTCTTATAATATTTCTTTGTCCATAAAAGAATATGTTTAAAGAGCGAAAAGTTGAACAAAACATTATTTAAGGTGTACACCTCAATAATATTCATTCGAAAACTCAAAAAGTGCTAGACTTCAAGAGTTTAATTTTTCCGTAATTGATTGAAAATAGCTTTAGTGTTGAAAAATATATACTGGAATAGGATTAATAAATAAAACTTTTAGAAATAAAGTTTAAAAAAAGTTTGCAGTGAAATGAGGTGTGAAAATAATTTTAGGAGAAGTGATAATTAACCAATTATAAGAGTCAAAATGTTGGTTCTAGGCATGGGCTCCAAAAATACCTTCACAGCTTGCCCAGGCCATTGCAATAGACTTGTAACAAATATTTGTATCACCAACAAATCCAAGTTACTAATGCTGAAAGCCTGAAACACTTAAATATTCTATATGGTTTCCATTTTATTCTCAATGAAGGAAATCAATAAGCAAACCCCACTTTTCCAATCTACAAACCTCAATGATCCAAAACATGAAACAAATTTCTATTCGGCAGAATATAAATAGAGTGTATATCTATCTTGAACTGCATCCTCAAACAAAATCCCAATATTCACAAGCAAAACATAACCATTGATATTCAAGACCAATAGAAGTGACACGGATGATGAAGCTGCCTCAAGTATCACCAACTTGCGAGTGAAAAACAAAACTAGGAAATGTGGTGGTTATATATATTCTTCTAAGTTTAACTATTCATAATCAAAAACAAAACTGAAAATGAATAATTAAACCCAACCGTATAAGCACAATCAGGACAGCAACATGTTTTGCTAATAGCAAAATAACAGCAATGAACGTATTCAAATTAGAACAGAACATCTTAATCACAACAGTAGAAAATTGTTTTCGAGTTGTTACTGCGACGAGGCGGCGATGTGGTCGGAGCTAGCTCGACGGCGAACTTGCAGCGAAACTTGCCGGCATACCCTAGTTTGCTTGACCAACTCGAGACTGGAACTTGGCCATGTCAATAATAGTCTGAAAACAGAGACATTAAATACCAACAATGGTCATACAAAAAACAAACAAAATGTGCGTATTTCCGCTCGTGTGCGATTGCTGTCATTGTTGATGGAATAGATGGGCACATCCTCAACATGAATGTGCCACAACATAAGCCAACTTGAATCGAATCTTGTTTTAAAACTCACACCTGCATACAGAACAAGCCACAGACAACAGCACAAAACACAAGCTTTAGGGAAACAATAACAGATAAAACAGAGTCATATTGAAACACAAACGACATCACCATCTTGCTGCTGCTACGCCGTTCAATTTTACCATCGCACAGTTTGAAACTTGGTGATACTGTAACCTGCATACAAACCAGTCACCAACAACCACATAATTTTATAAAAACAGAATGACTTAGGACCTATTATCAAGCTAATACCAAGGCAGATAACAATTCAAAAAAACGACATAGACGAAACCTCATGCCGAGGCTACTGCCATAATTCAGGACCTGTCCTCTACATAGTGAGAATACTCAGAAATCGCAACATAATGAAAACAGCAATTCATCAATCCATCTCTGATACGTACCATACATGAATATGTCAAAAGGTTTAATTCATAATTACCTAAAGTATAGACATATCAAGAACAAGTCATGTGGATATGAGATGCCTACCAATGACGCGAAACATCAATCAACATTAGCGAGCCATTCCAAATAATCTAACCAGTACCATTGTTTTCCAAATCGAGCAGCACTTAGAGTGATTGTTATCCACCTGCATTGCGACCAACATTAAGCTCGATCGACGATGGTTTCAAACCCTTTCAATACTTCCACGATTACAACTTCCGATTACCGTCACTGCATCCAGGGATTTATTGCTGCCATTCAACAGGGTCACGACCTGCACAGAAACTAACAACAGACAGCAACACAAGATACAATCTTTATATGATGGAATCGTCTACTCGAAGATGACACCAATGCTCATAGAAATAACTGGGATATAACCCTGCATATAGAATCGAAATATGAGCCAACAGAAACAATCACTTCCAACATCAAACAACAAAAGTAACCCGCGATTTATTTAGAAGGCCACCAGCTTTGGAACTGCAACATCCACACGAAGCTAAAGGAAACTCATCAGAAAAAAACAGGAATATTAATACAATCAAAGCAAATCAATATCCGATAACCACACTCCACATAACAGCATAAAAACTCAAACAGAACTAATCATAGAAAATAACATAATCTATAGCAAAATAACAAGCAAAACCCTGTAACATATCAATCCCCTTTTTGCTCATTCGAAACCTGCATAATGTACACTAAAACCTCAGACCAAACCAGAACATCCTCTGCAATCGTGTCAATGGTTAAAAACATCAATTGGTATAACATGGTTTCCTAACAAACACCACCTATACCAATCAACAAGGAAATAACAAAAACCCAATCCTGATGTACACACTCAAACCATAACAAGCAAGATATGAGATGAAAACCAGAAGATGATAAACATGATTTTAACAGGATATATATGAGTTCAATACAGACTTTAAAACAACCATCACAATGGCAAAAAAAATTCTTAACGGTTCGGATCAAATGCTAGATCGAAATACACATTGTATTGAAAACGATGGCACTGAAGTAAAAATATTCAACAGAGATATCAATTGAACCAATGTGATAACTCGAGGTTTTACCGTTTACTCCGTGATTTGTCGCGATTTGACGATGTGGAAATCACTAGTACCGCTATGACTGAATCCTCGAAGTCCCGACACTGAATATAGTTGCTACCGCTTTTCCTTCTGCCGACAACGTCAATCACAAACGCAGCTCCATTCACCGTATTTAGATGAGTTCTACTTAGTTGCAACCCTCAACACTTTCAATCGAGATACCCAACCTCAAACCAAGTCTCAACATCAATAGAACGTGCGCCTGCAAAGATTTGTGGTTTGGGACAGTTTTGTGGTTGCGGCGGAAAGAGAGAGATAGGTTAGGGTTTGGTGAAGTGGGGAAGAAAATGGTGATTGAGAGAGGAAAAACGAAGAGGGATTAGGGTTTGTGGGTGACGGCGCCGATTTAATTTGTTAGGGATGAAGCTCTTAGGGTTAGAATGAACAGTGCTTCCTCCCCCTTTCTTCGATCGGTCTTCTCTTCTTTTAATAACCAGCCTCAAGACAAACCCTAACGGGCCGCCGTAATTAGGCCTCCTCCCCAACTTGTTTCTTTCTTCTTCTTTTTTTTAAAATTATTATTAAAAACATTAATAAATATAATATTTAATTTACCTTAAATAAAAAAACTATTTAAATATATAAATACTAAATAATATATAAAAAACAAAGATATTGACAAATATATAAGTAAAACACAAAAAATAATATTTTTTTTAAAAAAGAACTATATATGTGCATATTAAGAAGAAAAAGATTTAGGAAATTAAGGAAAGAATAAATATTCACAAAAAATACTCTTTTAGGCCACGTGTCACGCCTTAATTGGTCAGAAAGAAAAAATTTTAAAAAACGCCCAATTACGGGTGGATACATGTCTAAATGATATGAAATAATAAATGCAAAAATATTTACGAAAGGGGTAGGACAAATTTAGGGTATGACACCTGGGTGCAGAAATGGTTATCGTCTGGCGAGGGATGGTGATGGTGGCAACCTCATCATCTTGCTTCAGCATTACCTCTCCAGATCCACATTCGGCTCTTCGGCTAAACTGCAAGATTCCTTCGGTCATCAGACTTTGAATCCCCACTATCAACTGTTCACATCCATCAGGATGAGTCGCACAGCCCATACACAATTCTCCATAGCCCGGAAAGAAGCCTCTCTTCATCAGCTTGGCTTTAACGAAGCTAAGCGGTGTCTTCAGATCCTTGACATCAGTCAATAAATCTAAGTTCTGTTCTTTAATAATGGCATTCACCCCACCTCCCCTATGGTTCGACATAGGGTTCTTTGTGACATTCGGCACATTATCTGAGAAATTGATGATCTTAGCATCCACCATATCTTGCACCTTGTGCTTGAAGGCTTGGCAGTTTTCTATCGTGTGGCCAGGTGCCCCTGAGTGAAAATCACATGTTGCATTTGCATCATAACCCTGCGGAGGTGCCCCTGTCAAGGGAGCCAGGGTTCTCTTCTGGACTAACTATAACTGAAGCAGAGTCTGTAACAGCTGAGCATAAGACATGGGCGGTGTCTCAAGGTGACGACTTGACAGAGGTGCCCTGTTTTGATACCTTCTGTATCCTTGTTGATTTGGCTGCTGCTGCTGCGGCTGGGGTTGTTGGACAGCAGGGATGGTTATGCTAGCCACCTGCTGGCGCTGGCCCTTACCCTTCCTCCGAGCGTTGGACACGGTGCTCGTCTCTCCTTCACGCCTTTTGTTATCGTATGGTTTCTTTCCTCCTCCAGCTGAGGACAGATCACCACCTTGAATTTTTCCTAATTTGATCCCATTTTCAACGTGCTCTCCAGTAATGATGAGATCTGAGAAACTCCCTGACATGCCACTGACTAGTTTCTCGTAATAGACCCCTGGGAGAGTGGCTACAAACATCTCAACAAGCTCTCGTTCAACCATCGACGGCTGAACTCTAGCTGCTAATTCACGCCATCGCTGGGCGTATTCTTTGAACCCCTCGTTGTTCCTCTGCGACAAGTTTTGCAGTTGAACTCAGTTCGGAGCCAAGTCATTGTTATACTGATAATGGTGTACAAAGGCCTCAGCCAGTTCCTTCCACGTGCGCACACTAGTGGGTTCCAAACCCGTGTACTATTCCAAGGATGGCCCAGACAAGCTATCCTGAAAGAAGTGCATCAGCAGCTTCTCGTCTTCAGAGTGAGCGGACATCTTTCGGTAGTATGACCTTAAGTGGATGCGAGGGCAAGTGGTGCCCTTGTATTTCTCAAAGTCGGGTACCTTGAATTTAGGAGGCACCTTGAAATCAGAAATCAATCCCAATTTAGTCATGTCGACCCCCATAGTGTTCTGGTTCTCGAAATTCCTCATTTTGTCCTCGAGTGCCTTAAACCTCAAACGTACTTCAGCAGTCAGTTCTCCTTCAGAACTCCTCTGTGAGAACAAATCTTCTTGACGATCTTCTAGCCATGGCTGAGGCCCATACAGATTCCCAGCACCTGTGTTGCCATTTCCTAGTCCGGCATTGCCATTAGCTTCGAAGTTTCCATTACCGACGCCAGTCGTATTACTGTTGAGCCCGATGTTAGTGATCACATTGTCGTTACCACTTCCATTCCCCCCTGTCACGGGGATGCCACCCTGAGGAGTTTCAATAGGTGGGGGGACTGGGACGTTCCCACCATGAAGCACACCGTTGCTGTCAACCCTTGAGATCAGAGGCTGGACCAATGTTCTAAGCTGGTCTTGGCCGTTGGCGACCACTTTCATGAGCTCCATGAAGCGGTCCATCCTCTCTCGGAGTTCCTGGATGTCATTTTGCACTTGTTCCATTGCTCTAGCTTGATTCTCCCTGGTCGGATAGCGGTGGATCGGTCTTCGGTCAATCCTGGAACAACCTGCATACACAAAGGGTTAGAAAAATGACAAGGTGCTCGTCATGCCAATGCTTCATGCAAATGCAAACGTGTGTCTGTGCCTTGGGGAGATCCCCCCGATCCTAGTTTCCGAGACAAATAAAGTCTATGATCCAATCATGGAAAAGAAATCCTCATATATTCATCTGAAAAGCCCGCTCGGGTAGCGTACAACTGTAATCACATACAACTGAAGCAATAAGGCATGACCCCAACCAACAGACCTAGCGGTGATCAGCATATCAATGCATAAAATGTACAAAGAAAATACAAAAAGATCAGGTGCGGCCACGGGCACGAAAATCTTCTAACAACTTCTTTGTAGCAGGATGATCTGGCTGGGTAAGCAAACCCTGGATCAGCAGGTCCCTCTGCCTGATGGACTCTGGGAGGTTCTCGGAAACGCTCCTAGCAACACCTTCTTCAGAATGGTTCTCGACTCTACTCCTCTTAGCATCAACCCGGAGTTGAAAATCTTGCAAATTCGTCTTGGCCTTAGCCAATCTATACTGGACATCTCGTCGCAGTGAGGCTTCAGCCTCTATCTTCTCATCTTTCACACTAATCTGAGCTTCTAGCTCGTCTACTTGCTGCTTCAGCTTTTCTTCCCGCTCTTTGTATTTGGCTAGGGTGCTGCTCCAGACCCTCTCATATTGGGTTAACTTCTGGTACACTCTATCCAGATCCTGTTTCTTGGTTGTCAACACGCCATGTACTGACTTCAGGTCCAACCCCAGACGTTCCCTAGCATCAGTTTCTTTGGTCAGGTTGGAGCCTAGATGGTTGTTCATCTCAGTCTGCTTCTTACAGGTATAAACGGTTTCACTTTCCTCTTTCCGAAGCTGAGCGATCTCTTTCTCCAACTATTCGTTGGCTTTTCGTAGCTCTTCCTTCTCTTGGAGTACCTGGTTGAATTTCTGAATATCAACTGCAATAGGCTGTTTGCGCTTGGAAGGATACAATGGTTCCACGGCAGGAAACGACATTAGAAACTTGGCGGCTCTCTCTCGAACCCAAGTCACATACGGATCAAAGGCCTCGTTGTTGCTTTTTCACAGCAGGACCTTTCCCTTTCGGTGAATTTTGCTCCAAGCATTTTGTACCTTGACCAAAGTGTCGCATTCAAGCAACCCCGTGAGATATAGAGATTCCTGTATCTCTTCCTCTTCAGGAGGACCTCGTAGTGCATACCCAAATTGTCGTACCAGCAGAGATGGATTGTAGTTGATACATCCATTTCTTCCGACCAAGGGGACGTTAGGAAAGCCACAACAGCTATGTACAATATCTTTGCCCAGTAGATCTCTATCAAACCAAATAATATTATCAACGATCAAACCCATCAAACGTGCAGACCAAGGCGAAGACTTAGCATAATCAATGAACGGCCCTGACTACGGAAGATGGCTAGCAAACCACTTATACAGTAAAGGAGCACAACATGCCAAGTTCTTCCCCTTTCTGTTTTCATTCTTGCTGTGAACTGAATGGTAGACGTCTCCGAGGAGAGTGGGCACTGGATTCCCGGAGGCAAATATATAGCAAGCATCCATGCTAATGAAGTCCGGATGACTTGGGAATAACACGATCCCATAAATGCAAAGGGCTAAGAAGGCATTGAACACGTCCCAGCGACCCTTCTCGGTAAACGTTCGGGCTTTTTCCATCAGGAAATGCAAAAGGAAACCATGAACTCCAATCTTCCTGGATACCATCCCTTCTAATTCAGACTCATCTACATGAAGAGCGTCAGTCAGCTTACTTAATTTGGGTTCACCCTCAACACGGTAATAAGGCATTTGATTCATCAAAGGCACCCCTAATAGGTCAGAGTACTCCTCCACGGTCGGAGCTAGGACATAGTCGGGAAACACAAAGCATCTGAGTTGTGGGTCGTAAAACTGCAGCAGGGCGTAGAGGCCATTCAACTCGTACGTAGGAAGCTTATATATAATACCCAGAAGTCTCTCATAACTCTTTCTGAAACACTCCATCACCGTCTTATCAGCTAAAGAAATCAAGGTTCGTAACTCTCGGATGTCAGGTGTTGGTAGCTTGTAAGCCACTGTCTTCTTCAAGGATGCCATATCTTCCAGGAGGATCAAGATCACTAGAACCAGGGGGAAATATGCACCTGCAACACAGACACACGTTAATGACATGCAAATGAGGATGCAAATAATGCAAAATGCGATCATGCAGTAGGAGATCAAGATGACTGTTCTGTTGAGGAGATGAAGGCTCTGTATCAACAAAACCACAATACTGCTCTGTCAAGAACAACCATATCTCTGATGAGAAGAAACCCCTGATACCAGACCATCAATCTGCTCTGTCAAGAACACACATATCTGATGATGAGAACCTCTGATACCAACAAAACTGATTCACTATCAAGAAAACCAGGTAGTCTGGGGGTTAAGGTTTCCTGCATCACACCCGACCCTTCTCACAGGTATGGACCTAATCACAGAAAAGGTTCGGCATCCTATGCGGTCATCAGCGTCACAGACTTTCAAGAAATGATGATACGATACCCAGGAGGTGTGGCATCATCATCTCTTGAAGCGGCCTCACTTAGCTGAATTCCAAATGATCGGTTCCCAGAGTCGACAATCCTCGGATCCAACAACCCCTCGAGTCCAAAGGACCGATAGGAAGCCATCAAAGAGAACCTCGTCTGAATGTGGATTACATGGGAACTGATGCAAGCAAAGCAAGCACGTCCTCCACTAACCCACTCTAATACTATATAGCTCTCAAGCCTGGGTCTGGCTTCTCACTCATCAGAATGCCCCTCCCACAACAGTACAGATAATCATATCATGCTGAAAATAAAGTGTGGGAAATAAAATGCGATAAATAAAAACAACCCAACAAGTAATCATACAAGCGCTAGGATTGACTCTCGCAAGGGACGTTGGATCCCCAAATTGACTCGGATAAGGGACGTTGGATCCCAGGAAACTATGTTCTTCCCCAGCAGAGTCGCCAGTTGTCGCTACCGCGAAAATAAGGTGCCGGCAAAACAGAAGAGTCGCCACCTTTTGTTATTTATCCCTCAGAACGGGAAAGGAAACGATCGGAAAAACCTGACGAAAAGGTATAAGACAAGGTCTTCGCAACCATTATCTGGGTTCGGGAGTCGGTTACGCAAGGGGAAGGTATTAGCACCCCTCACGTCCATCGTACTCGATGGGATCCATGCTTGTTGTGTTTATCTGACGGGTTTATTTACTATCTACCTATCAAGGCTGGTTTGAAAAGAAAAGAAAATGACTCGGCAAAGCATCACACTTTATGCCTATGTATTCTCATCAGAGAATGAGAAATCAGAGTCAACGTAGTTCGGCTAACTACGGGTGATGGGGGAAGGTGGCTAGCCAATACATCAGTATTGTGCCTACGTACTCTCAACAGGTATGAGAGATCAGAGCTTACGTAGTTCGGGCTAATACGGATCACGGGGATTCAGATTCATTTGTTTTTTCGAGTAGGGTTAACAAACAGTTCCAGCAGTTTAGTGTACGCAGCTCGACCTTTGGAGACTTAGGCGTTACCGTTTACGGTAGAACTGGAAGTTAACGACACTCTTTTCTTCAGAAAAGCTTCCTTTGAATTATGGGCCCACGGGGCAAAAAGATTTGAAGTTTGTTTTCTGTCTTTTACGGAAGAACTGTTTTTTAGTTGTCTGTAGTTTGTACAGCACTAGAGACTATGACCTGGGAACGAATGCGTCGCATATCGTCCAAAGGACGTATACTAAACATTCTAGATGATTGAGAGAAGGCCGCTCAATTATCATTACCCAAGTAGCTTAAGGCTCGTAACGCGCTTATACTAAGTTGCCTTTATTACGGTTTTTACTGTTGTTTGAGATGAGAAGAGAGAACAAGCTCAACTAAGGGGAGACTATCAAGTCCTAATGTTGTCATGCCAAGGATTCATCCTATGGCTGAAGTTTGAAACAGGGAACTCCTAGAAGTTATCATGCATAGGTTTCAACCTAAAGTTCTAATCATCACTTCCTTATCAAAGGAAGTGAGATTCCTAGGGGATCATGTCAATGATAAACAGGAACAGATAAAGCATCAGCTTAAACAGTAAACAAATATACAGTTAACGACTGTAAAATGCATGCAATGCAAGCGAGGGAGGAAATGTGTGTGGGGCATCAGCCTCCACAAGCTCGTCTCGACCTCAAGCCAGATATGAATAACTGCAATCATGAAAGAAAAATAAAATGCCATTAAGCAAATCACAAACCACATAGGCAAGGGAGTAGAGCTCTACCGAATACCCGCAAGTAAAGCCATACAGTAAAAATACAAGCAGAGGGAGAAACTCAACCTCTAGTGCAATCATGCTCCTAGCTTAAAACAATTTAAACATGAACTTATTCTAATGCATCAATCAAATCACACAAGTTACACCAATACAGTTACACAGAAAGCAAACAGACAGGAAAGAAAGCAGATCAACAGCTTCCACAGCTTCACAGCAAAGCAATCCTCTGACAGCAGTCCAGTCCTCAGTCTGTAACTGTTCTTCAAGGATTTCATCTTCAATAGAAAGTATCAACTTGCTTCTTCAAGCTTTCAATTCATCAATCACAAATATCAACTTGTTCTTCATCTTCTTCAAGCTTCAGCTCTTTCTTCAATCTCAATTTGATCTTCTTCACACAAGTGTCAACTTGTTCTTCTTGATCTTCAAGCTTCAGCTCCAATGGCAGTCTTCAAACAAAGGGGAAGTGCAACCTCTAGCATCTTCAATCTTCTAGCAAGGAACTCCATCCTCTAGCAAGGGAGAAAGATTCATGTAACAAGAGCAAGGTGGGACAGGGAGAAGCAAAGTGAAGACCAAAGGTCACCTATAAGCACTCCACCATCAAAGAAAGGAACCCTCAAAGATTCTACCAACTTGTGAAGAGCCACACATCCTACCAAAGGAGGGATGGGGCCTTCACAAGGGGACCTTAAATCATAGGGAGGAATGGAAGTGATCAACACCTTCCATGTTTCATGAAGGAAGAAAATATATTCTAAGACACCTCCCTAAAAACCCTAATCCTTAACCCTAAACAAACTACACCAAAGGGAGAGAAATCTTCAAGTCCAAGATCCACCATGCATTCCACAACACCCCACACAAGTCTTTATCACCATCCAAAAGCAAGAGAAGCAAAACCCTAGTCTAAGGGAACTAATGAAGTCATTCTAGTTGAGTTAGCAAGTTAGGATCACCTAAAACCTAGTATTAAAGTTAATTCTACCTAAAATACTAAAATCAATTATAAAATCCTACAAAAATAACTATGGGAACCTATTTCAATCATGACTCTACCATGTTAATTCCAGAGATCAAATCCTCAAATAAGACCTAGAAATAAATTCTACACTACAGGGTTCTAAACTTAAACCCTAAAAGGGAGCACCTAAGGTTTCAACCTAAAACCAAAACCTAATTTCATCACAAAAATGTGAGAAAAATAGTATGGGAGCATGCATGTCTAAGCTAATCACAAACAAAAAATCAAGCAAAAACTCATCACCAAATGCTCAAACTAAAATCATCAAACAGAGGTATCAACCATGGTAATTTTATTATCAAATAAAATGTAAAAAATGCACATAAAATAAAAATGCATGATTTTCCTAATATTTTTATTTTATAAAATTTTAGATTGAATCATGAATCAAGGGGAAAAAACCTGGAATTAATTGACCTATTTTTCTATTTTTTATGAACTATTGTCAAACTAATATGAAATGAAGAAAATAAAAGAAAATCAAAAGAAATTCACAAAACATGCGTTGCAAATAGCAATTATAATCAGTTCAAATCCTTGGGTTGGGCCAGAGTGGGGGTGTGAATATCACTCAGAGTCTTAAGCCCATTGTCTCCAATTAACGAAACGGTGCGTATCAAAGGGGGTAAAAGTCAGAGTTTTCAAACTCCATCGTGGCCGTGTGTTTGGGTTACTTGGTCAAGCTTCAAGGATGATCCAACGCTTGCAGTTCATCTTCCTCATTCAAATTTTCAGATGGAGGGAGTTTACAGACGGTGGCCTGAGCAGTGGCGCCACCGTCTTCTCCGGTGAAGACAAATACACAGGTCATCAAAAATCACATAACCATACATCATTTTGTCCAGTTTTTAATGCTGATCACGAATCTACCACTAGAATCATCTAATTCCTTCTCTAACTCAAAACACGATAACATCTTCAGAATTTGTCAAAATCTTGAATCTCACCATTCTCCAAATTAAAGGCATCAATCCAATCCTCATCTCATGGTGATCAATTTCCCCTATCTAATCTTCATTATCTATCCAAGAATCTCTAGAATTTAGCCTCAACAGAAATTGGTCATCATCCTAACTTGTCTCTAATCCACGAATTAGTCATCTCAAATCCATCTACACATTGCAAGGATCCTAACCACCTATAAATTTCTATCTATCTCCTCCTAAATTATGCATAGGAGTGAAAAGTACCAACCTGAGTTCAGAGGTGTAACAGATGCAGTTCTTGATCACTTCAACCTCCAAGATGATGCAGATACACTCCAAAACACCTTCTAAAGCCAATGCAACCTTCAATTTCCCTTGATTTGGCCTGGAACTCAGAACTAGATTCTCTCTTGCAACTCTGAATTTTCAATGGCTCTCCCTGCTACCAGCTTCAAACTCTTCCAAAAAAAATGGCTGAACACACTCAACACCTTATATAGAACTCATTAGAATCATTTAGAACCTTCTCAAAGCTTCAGAATGAGATTTTCAAATTTCAAATTCTCCTCAAAATCTCATTCATGACAGTCGCGATTCCCTCTCTATTTTGGCCTCAACAAGCTTGCACTCAACTTCTCATGAGATATTGAACATGAATGGTGGTGTTTCCCTCCTTGTTTCCATCCAATGGCTCATGTTTGATATGTTACTTCATCATGAAGAAACAAAGAAAAAGGGCATGATATTGGACTCAAATAAAAATTCTAATATTGCCAAAGTTTCTAGAATGCATTTTCCATTCAAAAAATGATATTATTTTGCTTCATTTGCACACAAAATGATTTATTTGAATTTTTGGTCATTTATGCCTTCTTAATTCTTCCTTTTTCACCATTTCTTGAACCAAGTCTCTCCTTGAGCCATTTCAATGCCTCCTTAATACATGGTCAAGGTTAAAACCCCATTTTTGAGCAACTTTCAAGTTGAACAAAATTTCATTTGAGATGTGAAAGTTGGTGAAAATGACCTATAACCAAAAATGACCCATAATCACAACTTCCCAAAATACCCTTGACTTGTCAAAGCCATAACTTGAGTTCTACAAATCCTATCAAGGACTTCTAGTACTCTCTAGAAAGCTACGAGACTAAGGAACAATATTCATGTTGACCAAAAGTTCATAGGAATCATCCTTCTTAAGAAACAGTGTCATGCAAGTTGGGTAACTTTTAAGCTCCAAATTCACATACCTCAGATGACTTGTAACTTGTCTGGCTCATAACTTGAGTTCTATAAACCCTATCAAGGACTTCTAGTACTCAAATTACTCATGCCCTACAACAATCATGTTGGGGTAAAGATGAGATGAAGATCCTATCTTGAGCTACATTGCCTTGAAGACAGGGGTCAAACTAGGGGATTTTACACTGTCAAGTCTTAGAAACCCTGGCTTGAAACTTCTCAAACTCTTTAATCATGATGAGTTGACCTTGGAATAATGCTTATAACATCTCAATGTATCAATCCATGATCACATGGCTCTTGAATTAAGTCTTAACTTCCTTCAAATCATCAGTTGACTTAGGGTTGACCCAGTCAAACCCTAGTTGCACCACTCATGGCTGAGCCTTCTTAATCTTGCACAATGACCTGTCTAGGCCTCAAAGTGATCTTCAAACCTTCTCATGAGCTCTCTCAAGACCTCCAGTCAATCTCCATGACCTCAGAATCATCTGATGGTTTCCATAACTCTCAAGTTAGGAGACCTACACTTTTGGCTACAATCACTCTCTCTGAGGATCTTCTACCTTCTCTTACAACGATATCAACCCTTGAGCCTCTGAATAACCTTCTTAGCTAGCCTCATAGTCTTGTGTAGCTCTTAATTGGTAATCATACCTCTTGATCTCCTGCATACATATCAATGAAATGCAAATGATAATGCTAATGTGAATGAAATGAAACATGAGCTAGGTAAAGAAATGTTGGGCAAATTTTGGGGTGCAACAGAATCATCTAAAAATCACCACAAAAATCCTGCAATCTCACCAACATGTGTATAACCAGCCAGCCAAAAATCAACATCAAATTCTAAATCATGCATTGGTAATAAAATCAGCAAGCAACAAGTCTTATTATGCGTTTTTATTCAATTATCAAAAATAGAAAAATGGACATTAAATGGAAAACAACACCAAAATAAAATCCAAAGGCATGGAAAAATCAGAAATTCAACAAGGATCAACCACATATTTTTCTCATATTTTTCTGATCATTATTTTAATTAATATGAAATAAACAGGATAAATGCAATAGAAGAAAATGAAAATCAATTAAAAGAAATAAAAGAAACTCAGAAAATGTTAGAGCCACAGGATTTGTTGACCAGTCCAATGATCTGAAGGCCACGCGTGTGCCAACTCATTTAATGAAGCTGTGTGTTTTGCTATGTGACAAAGTGTGGTTTAGTTGACTGCAGTCCATGGTACTCCCTAATCATGAGCGTCCAATTCAAAAGTAATCTCATCCTGCGCTTCACACGTTGCCAACTCATCAAACCCTAATTAGCCTAAACCTTGTCCATCAGATGCCAAGACTAAGTCAACAAATTCATCAGATCCAATGATCCCTGTTCATCTTCCTCATTTGAAACTGGTACAAGGGGGTAACTCAGTCACGGTGGCCGGAGAAGAGCTCCACCGTCTTCTCCGGCGAGAGCCATCAAGCTCTGCAATCAAACTCCACGAAACTCAAAGAAAAATACATGGATCCACTCGACTTCTCACCCTGAGCACGAAAATTCACTTCATTTCTATTAATTCCTCATGAATCTTGAAACACGATGCTCAACAGAAAATTCCTGAATTCCCAAAGTGTCATGAAACTCCAAATTGATTACATAGAAATCTTCCTCACCTCTCAAGGATCAAAAATCACCATCTAATTCACCTTAATTCTCAAGCATCAGCCATGCACAAGTCTCAACAGAATTCGCATCTCATCATGAATCATCACTAATCTCCATAATTATGATCCTAAAACAATCTATGTCATCACTACAACCTAACCACATGCCAAATTCAGTCTAAACATGCCTAGAACTAGAGCAATTTTGAAGAATGCAAATTTGGAAGAAAGCTTGCAATTGAGGTAGTTGCAGTGTGATTCTTGACTTCAAATGCTGCAGAAACCTTCAAGGATGATCACTGATGCTAATTGAATCCTAAATTCTTCTTCAAACCCTCTGAATTACAAAAACTGATTTTGAGTTTGAAGCTCCAATCTCTAACTGCCACAACTGAATTCTTCACCAATTTCTTCCAAAAAATGATCTGAACACGATCCAAGACTTAAATAGAATGTATTTGGATCCTAACATGGCCCAATCATGGCCCAATTTGCTTGATCCAAAATTCAATTTTCTTCAATGTACAACCATGGTAACTCGTGCATTTTGACTCAGTTTCAGCTCACTCTTTCCTTCAATAGCTTGCATAATACTCCTTGGATGTGAATGGCTCAGATTGAGTGCTTGAATTGATCTTATGGTCAAGATTGGTTATGTTACTTCAATTCTAAGTAATCCACACAATGCCCATGAATTAAGCCTCAAACCAAAAATGTAACATTGTCATTGTCGTTAAAAGGTCATTTCCAATTAGAAAATGCATAAACTTGTGAAATTTGGCACAAAAATGAATTAAAATGGAATTTTCACTTTTCATGCCTTTTAATTATCCTTTTTTCCAAATTTCTTCACACACTTCCATATTCAATCCATATCAATGGATGTTTCGGTCATGGTTGGACTAAAAACACCATTTTGAACAACTTTCAAGTTGATCAAAAGTTCATTTGAGGTGCCTAAGATATGGAGATGGACCCAAAACCAAATATGACATGTAATTCCAAATACCCAAAATACCCTTACCTTGTACAACTCATAACTAGAGTTCTACAAATACAATCATGGACTTCTAGTACTTTCTAGAAAGATAAGAAGATAAGGAACAACATTCATGTTGACCAAAAGTTAATAGAAATCATCCTTCTAGGGCAAAAGTGTCATGCAAGTTGGGTAACTTTCAAGCTCCAAATTCACATGCCTCAGATGACCTGTAACTTGTATGGCTCATAACTTGAGTTCTATAAACCCTATCAAGGACTTCTAATACTCAAATTAAAGCTAGGATCATGCTCTACAACAATCATGTTGGGGTTAAGGTGAGATGAAAATCTCATCTTGAGTTATGTGGTCTTGAAGTTAGGCACCAAACCAGGGGATTTACACTGTCAAGCATAGCAACCCTAGCCTAGCAACTCCTTACACTCTTGATTCATGATGAGTTGACCTTGGAATCATCCCTTTGACATCTTAACACATCAATCCATGATCACCTGGCCTTGGAATTAGGTCTCAGCCTTCTTCAAATCCTCAGTTAACCTAGGGTTGACCAGATGAAACCCTAGTTGTACCAATCTTGGTTATATCTTCATATCCTTTGCATAATGACCTGTCTAGGCTTCAAAATGATCTCAAATACTTCTTAAGAGCTCTCTCAAGGTCTCTAAGTCCAACTTCATGGCCTCAACATCATCAGATGAGTTTCCCACAACCCTCAAGTTAGGAGACCTACACACTTGGTTTCAACCACTCTTCATGAGGATCTTTGGCTTCTCTAGTGAGGATATCAACCCTTGAACACTTGAATAACCTTCTTAGCTAGCTTCATAGTCTTGTGTAGCCCTTGATTGGTAGTCATACCTATTGATCTCCTGCATACATGTTAATGAAATGCAGATGATAATGCTAATATGAATGCAATGAAACATAAGCTAGGTAAAGAAAGGTTAGGCAAATTTTGGGGTGCAACATACATTTACATCTTTCATCCAAATTTCTTAGTCTCATTTTCTTCACTTGTGTTGTTTGGCTGATACATATATCCCCAACCCTTAACAAGCTTCCGGTAGTTTCGCCACTATACTCTTCAATAGACAAGGTGAGCCAACGTATCATCCCTCTTCTGATAATGGCTCTGGTTTGAGTGAGTTTAATCAACCTATTTTTCCTACTACAGAAAACATACCTCCCCTTATTCAAACCACCACCTGACATGCTCAGGCCGATGGGCCTAATCCTGGGGATGATGAAGCTTCTAGCCCACCATCTCTCAATCAAGCCAAAGCCATGAATACTGAAGAATTGGTTGTTGAAGAGGAAAGTGGTCCTAAAGATCACCCACAAGTTGTTCACGAGGAAACCAGTGAACTACACCCTGAGCCAGCTAATGACCAAGATAATAACCAATCAACCAATGATGGAGGTGAGGCAGTTGAAAATGAAGAAGAAGAAGAAGAGGAAGAAGAAAGGGAAGAAGAACAAGAAGAGGAAGAATAAAGGGAAGAAAAAGAAGAAGAGGAAGAAGAAAACCAGGAAGGGACTGAACTTCACCAAACTTCTTCGCCTGTGTTTGAGAAAACCTCGCCTCTGATTCTAACTCCTGAAGATCCACTAGAGACACTCAAGTGGTCGAACCCTCGGGAATATACAAAACTGATCCTTGGGCAGAAGTACGGTTCTTCTTCTGGTTCTTCGACTTCTTCTGGTCATCCAGCGTCGGATGACTTTGTTAGCCCAATTCTCCAGACCATCAAAAAGAAATTCTTCAAGGGAGACATCCACAAAATCATGGCTTCTGACCCAACTGCATGTCTCTTTCTGAAGGACAACCTTTAAAAACTTGATCTCACAACTCTTAATCTAGAAATTTATAGTTTTCTGATTGACTTGATTTCTGTGGTGAACAAAATGTCGGCAGAGATAAAACTGCTCCCATCCATCTAGAAGACCATCATGGATACAGCAGCTCGTGAGAGCGCAACTTGGGGAGGTGCACAAGAATCAGAGTTCAAAGTTGAAAATCTAGAGGCTGCTTAAAAGCAAAGACAAGAAGAAATAGTCTCCAACCAAAAGGACATCGAGGCCTGGAAGCAACAACTCAAGGAGCTACAAACCACAATTTCCAACGCTGAAAAACGCAACCTTGAGTTAAAAAATTTTGACGACACTGAAATGGCCAAAGAGCTAAAGAGTGCCATAGACTTTATTGATGCATCTCATAGATTCGAAAGAGAACTTGCAGCAGCTAGGCTCGACGAATATTTGTGTGAGGCTTGCCTCAAGCATCATATGGATACCTTTGCTCAGTTGAAGTCAAAACTTCCTTTCTAATGCCCTCATAACCTTTGTTTTTAATTTTCTTTAACTATCATCTGCTTCTTGGCCTTTTAACGCCTTTATGTAATGACAATCTCATGCCTCTAGCATTTATTTAATCATTTTCACTTCGCCATTAATTCTTTCGACCCTCAATTCTTTGGCGCATATTAGGATGTGTTTTATCTATGGCCTCAAATTTGAGTCAACTTTGCAATTAAGGCATTCTGCCTCTTATCTAGAAAACATAAAATTTTCAGCTTTACTTAATGCTCCAAAGACATAAGCTTCTAGCTTTAAAATAATATTTATAGCGTAGCCCTCAGGAATACTCCCACGACCAATCCGCGTGTCTCCACCGTTTGACTGGCCAATCCAAACCAAGTTTCGCCTCTATAAAATCTCTTTCTCAGGAATCATGTCTTGCATCCATAGAAGCAAGCATGAATAACCCTTCAGAAAAATCAACAGTCAAGGACCAAGCTGAAGAGGCAAAGAAGCCTGAGGTAACAAAGAAGGATAAGGAAACAAAGAAGCCTCAAGCCTCCACTGGAGTGACTTCTCGTGCAAAGAAGAGCGAAACCAAGATGAAAATCCCTAAGAAAGGGCGTTCCAACACCAACAACTCTGATGATAACGTTGATGCAGATTACATGGAGTTTCTCAAGTCCATTAATTGGAGAGATTATGAATAGTCTTTGCTTGATTTATAGGTTGTTCTTTTGATTCTTCTTTACTTTGTATGCCATGTTAGCCTTATTTGGCCTATTTTGGCTTTCATGCCTTTGAATAAAACTTATGCTTTGATATGAACCTGTTGCAAGATAGGCCTATATTTTTTCAAATATTTACCATTTACTCTCAAGATTCTTTTATCTTTGTCTAACTCTTCAACCTCATAAGCCCCATTGGAGAATACTTGTATGACTTGAAATGGACCTTCCCATTAAGGAGACCATTTGCCTAATGTTCTGTCTTTTTGATCCATAGGCAAAATCACTTTCCAAACTAAATCCCCACATAAAAAAGATTTAGATTTAACCTTTTTGTTGTAGGAATCCTCGACCCTTTTCTTTTGTCTTCTTAACAACTCTAAGGCATTAAGCCTTTCTTCATCCAAACCCACCAATTCGTCCATCATCATTGCCCAATATGATTGAGAAAGGATCTCATGATGTCTTTGAATTCTTACAGATTGCAAACATGTCTCAACAGGCAATACTTCATCATGACCAAAGGTAAGTCGAAATGGAGTAGTATTAGTAGCCTCCTTAGGGGAAGTTTGACATGCCCAAAGGACCTGTTCTAATGTCTTATGCCAATTTCTAGGCTTCTTTCCCACATGCCTCTTAATCAGTCCAATCACCACCTTGTTGGCAGCTTTGACTTGCCCATTCGCCTGAGCATAATAAGGCGTAGAAGTCAAAAGATTGAAACCTATTTCTTTAGCAAATTCCTGCATCTTTTGACCAGTAAACACTGATCCTTGATATGTGGTAATTGTTTCTAGAATGTCATATCTGTAAATAATGTGATTTTCGATGAATTCCATAACATCTTCTTGACCTATATTCGCCAGTGGTATGGATTCAATCCATTTGGTGAAATAGTCAATACCCACTAAAATATATCTTTGGTTCTTTAAAGATGTTGGTCGAATCTCTCCCACTATATCCAAAGCCCATCCTCTAAAAGGCCACGGTTTCAGTATGGAGTGCAATTCACTTGCAGGGATATGTTGTATGCCAGCATGAATCTGACACTCTTGGAAACCCTTGAAGAATTTCATCCAATCTTTAAGCATAGTAGGCCAATACATGCCATGTCGAAAAAACAACCATTTCATTCTATGGCTAACTTGGTGTGCTCCGCATGCCCCACTATGGATTGTCGAAAGAGCCAAATATGCCTCTGTTTCACTAAGGCATTTCAATAAGACTCCCTCAGGGGTCTTCTTAAACAATTCATTACCCATAAGTATATAACTTAAGGCTTGATACCTGACTCTTCATTCCATCGAAGGTGTTGGATTTTGCAGGTATTCGACTATAGGCTTCCTCCAGCCTTTATCTGTTAGACCATCTACAGCAAAAATTTTAAAATTTTCGCCATCCATGCACCCAAGCTTAGTTGTTTCTATATCTGATGGGCACAATCCAACATCCACCACTTTCCCTCTTGCTTCAATTACTTCCTGAAGGTTTGCCTTCGACACTTTGTATCCAGAGGCAATCAGAGCTAAGTCATTAGCAATTTGATTTTTTATTCTAGGTATATGTTGGATGGCCACTACTTCAAATTTCTTTAATAGCCTATTTGCTATCACAAAGTACATAATGAGATTTTCTTTAACACATTTATATTCCTTTGTGATTTGTTTTACAACCAACTCTGAGTCTCCCATTATTTCGACTCTAGTTGCCCCCAATTCTAACAAAATTTCAAGGCCAGCAATCAACGCTTCATCTTCAGGCTCATTGTTAGAGCAAAGCCCTTCAACCCTGTATTTAAATTTTGTTGGAATTTTTTCAGGAGAAATAATGAATATACCCACCCCCGTTCCATTTTTATGGCTTGATCCATCAAAGTATAACTTCCAGGATTTCAGTTCAACATAATTTAAATCATTTTCATTTATATAATGGTCAACTATAAAGTCTACCACTATTTTCCCTTTCACAGTCTTTAAAGGTTGATATGTTAAAGAATATTTTGTTAATGCTAATGCCCATTTTCCAATTCGACTATGCAAAATAGGTTTAGATAACATATGTTTTACAACATCAAAATGAGACGAAACATACACATCAACGGGCTTTATATATTGCTTTAATTTAGTACAAGAGAAATACAAGCATAGATATAACTTTTCAATCATGCTATACCTAGTTTCTGCATCATTTAAAACTCTACTAAGATAATAAATGGCTCTTTCGACTCCATTTTCATCTTCTTGAGCCAACATGCTCCCTAAAGTTTTATCTGATGCAGCTATATACAATCTCATACTTTTATTTCTACAAGGTGATGACAGAATTGAAGGGTGACTTAGGTACTCCTTGATCTTGTTGAAGGCTTCCTGTTGTAATTGCTCTCACTCAAAACCATCTTTGTTGAAACGAAGCAATGGTGAAAAAGCTTGTGTTTTGCCACTCATGTTGGATATAAACCTTCTTAGGAAGTTGATCTTTCCCAACAATGACTGCAACTCCTTTTTTGTTGATGGCGCTTTCGCCTCCATTATGGCTTTGGTTTTATTTTGATTTATTTCGATCCCCTTTTTATGGACCACAAAGCCTAGAAAATCCCCTGCCTGCACACAGAAAGCACGTTTAAGAAAATTCATTTTAAGACCATATTTTTTCATCCTTAAAAAGGATTGTTGAAGATGGTCAATATGAATCTTCCCAGAAATAGATTTTTTTAACAATATCATCAATGTAAATTTGCATGAAAGTATCTATAAAATCATGGAAGATTGAATTCATCGCCCTTTGATAAATGGCACTAGCATTTTTTAGACCAAAAGACATCATTATCCATTCATAGGTGCCTAAAGCCCCACGACATCTAAAAGCAGTTTTAGGAACATCTTCCTCAGCAATGAATATTTGGCTGTAACCAGAATATCCATCTAACATGCTAAGATATTCATATCCCGCTGCATTTTAACATTGGTTCATTCAATCCCAAAGGCTCATCTTCATAAATGGCGTCGAACCTTTGGCTTTGCTCTCCAGTTTGGACCTTATCTGGATGTTTTGGGTTAAAGTCCTTACCAGGACCTTCTTGGTGACATTCAGAAATGGCTTCGCCAGCCATGTGGTCATTAGAAGCTTCCAAAACCGCTTGTAATTTTGTTTCAGCCACATAGGCCGAAATTCTCTTCAATGCTTCAAATTCAGTCATGATCACTGAATTCACTTCCCCACCATGTGGGGTCTATTGGAGGCGAGCCTTGTAACACCCCACTTCCCATAATTAAAATAAAATACGATTATTTCAAGTAAACATCAGAGTTTCTCCTCAAAAGTGGGATATCACATCAAATAGTTTAACATCATTAGATGGTCTTCAAAATAAAACAGCAGAAGTAATCATCAATTTAACATTCTCGGCCATCCGCCAAATTACATAAACTCATTCATTAATAAGGTTCGCCAAAAATATGATACGTCACAGGAATAAAACAAATTCAACATAGTTAAAAGTAAACACCCAAGTCCCATGTTACGTATCAGAGCATCTTAAGACTCGACCTGCGCACCACTATCCAAGATAGCTATGTACCTGGATTATCTGCACTTCCGAAGAAGCACAGGTCACCACAACAACAAAGGGGTGAGAAAACATGATCAAAATTATCGGTAATAAGATACATGAAATAAACGTTGCAATTATATAAAATATCACCCATCACGCACCAACCACGACCGACTGTCCAACATCAAACACAACATATAATAATGCAAATATACAACTCAAAACCATGAATACGGTACCGGCTCATTGGTTCATTCAATCGAACCCAGGATAGATCACATACACCCCTCCTTGGAAATGATTTATCCCCACCATTCTCCACAAAGGAGTACGGATGAATCGCATACAATCCTCCTGAGCAACCGTTCATCCCACCATTCTCCATAAAGGAGTACGGATGAATCACATACACTCCTCCTGAGCAACGATTCATCCCACCATTCGCGAAAAAGGAGTACAGATGGATCGCATACACTCCTCCTGTACAACGATCCATCTCACCATTCTCCACAAAGGAGTACGGGTGAATCGCATACACTCCTCCTAAGCAACGATTCATCCCATCAAGACACAATGATATGCACGACACCAAAAGCACAACAAACAAACTCAAGCACACTAAGTGCACACGATCCTCCTGATCATATCACCATACATCGTATATATTACTCACCAATTAGTTATGTTAATTACATTAAATATTAGGAAAATTCACATTTTCATACCAAGTTTACACTCTTCACCATTAAACACCGTATCAATTCACAATCTAGGATTCACGCCATACGGCTACCCACAGCATATCATAATACAGCACATGAGATGTACGTTATATAGCGAAAACATCAACTTTGTATGGAAACAACAAAAATAAAACAAGTTGTTGTCATGCTCGCTGGCCCACTCGCCTAGCGAGGCCTCAGCGTACGCTCGCTGCCTCACTCGCCTAGCGAACTCGCTAGCGAAGGCAGACAGTGGCTACTGGAAGTGTTCGCCACACAACTCGCTTAGTGAAGCCTTAGCGAGCCCTCGCTACCTCACTCGTTAGCATCTCGCCTAGCGAGTTCTGCGATACTCAAAAACCCCAACTGTCCAAAAATCATCAGAAGCTCATAAATCATCTGATTCTCACCAAACCAGTCCCTGTAGTCTTAGCCTAACATTCTACGACTAAACTACACGACTTAATCCAGATTTTACCCAATAAAACATCAATTCTACCGATTAAACCATTTCCGACCTAAAATGGCAAACTACACAAAACACCCAAACAATCCAAACAATCCCTACATAATCACATGCATGGAGAGAATCACAAGTTTCACACCCTTACCTCGATTAATTGATCAGATTGACGAAGAATCCTGAAGAATTTGACAGCCCTAGCCTTGTCTCTCTAATTTCCTCCCCTTTTCCTCTTCTTCCTCTTTCCTTCTCTTTCTTTCTATTTCTTTCTATTTCCTTTTCCAATCCACTTTCTCTTATGTCATTTTCTATCCTCCCCCTTCCATTATATTTTCTTTACTTAATCTAATAATAATACAAATAATAATAATAGAATAACAATATTACTAGTAGTTATTAAATTATTATCATTATTAATTATATTATATTAATATTAAACTCCATAGTTTATTAAATGATCTCTATAATTAAGGGCACTCACCAACACACTCAGACACGCCCCCACATCAAGACACACCGAAATAAAATAACACCAAAAGACTAAATAATTAAAATGGGCGTTACAACTCTCCCCCACTTTAATTATTTTCGTCCTCGAAAATTACCTAATGGAAATAATTCCGGATATGCTTCCCGCATCCGTCTTTCCAATTCCCAGGTCACACTGCCTCCTGCAGCACCTCCCCAAGCCACTTTCACCAAAGGTATCTCCTTCTCTCGGAGTCGTTTCATTATACGATCTTCAATCCTCAACGACATCGTTTCAATAGTAAGATTTTCCTGGACTTGAACTTCATCTCTCTGAATTACATGAGATGGATCCGAGACATACTTGCGAAGTTGCAACACATGGAACACGTCATACAAATTCAAAAGTTCAGGCAGTAACGCCACTCTATAAGCTACAACACCAATTCTCTGCAAAACCTGGTATGGCCCAATAAACATAGGATCGAGTTTCTTGGACTTCAACGCACGACCCACACCATTCACTGGGTTAACTCTTAGGAACACATGATCACCTTCACTGAATTCCAGTTCTTTTCTTCGGTTATCATGATAACTGTTCTGCCTGCTCTGAGACGCTCTCATCTTCTCACGAATCATCTGAATTGTCTCAGTAGTTTGCTGCATAATGTCTGGTCCCAATACCACATTCTCACCAGTCTCATACCAACACAGAGGAGTTCTACACCTCCTACCATATAAAGCCTCAAACGGTGCCATTCCGATACTAGAATGGTAACTATTGTTGTACGTGAACTCGATCAACGGTAAATGAGTATCCCACGCACCACCCTTTTCCAACACACAAGCTCTCAGTAAATCCTCTAGCGACTGAATAGTCCTCTCTGACTGACCATCGGTTTGCGGATGGTAAGCCGAACTCAACTTCAACTTAGTACCCAAAGCTTCCTGTAAACTCCAAAATTCTAAAGTAAACCTCGGATCTCTATCCGACATGATACTCGACGGAACACCGTGTAGCTTCACAATTACCCGAATATAAATCTCTGCTAGCTTCTCCAACAGAACACTGATATTAATCGGCATAAAATGTGCAGACTTCGTAAGTCGATCCACAATTACCCAAATAGCATCAAATCCTCTCGCTTTGTTCGAGAAACCCGTAACAAAATCCATGGTTATACAATCCCATTTCCAAACCGGAACTTCCAACGGTTGCATCATTCCAGAGGGTCTCTGATGTTGCACCTTCGATTTCTGACATGTCAAACATGCGTAAACAAATCGAGCTATATCTCTTTTCATACCAGACCACCAAAATAACTTTCTTAAATTGTGGTACATCTTTGTAGCTCCCGGATGGATACTCAGACTACTACGATGTCCTTCACTCAGAATTGACTTCTCCTGTTCGTCATTATCCGACACACAAATCCTGCCTCTGAATCTTAGCACACCTGTACTATCCAACTTAAAATCACTACCGGAGTCACTTCCTACTCCAGGCATCAAATCCACTAATTTCACATCTAGCTTTTGTTTTTCTCTAATTATATCCAAGAAATCGTTGTTCACTTGCAACTTGCCCAACATCACACCATCTGTCGTTGTCTCACAAACCATGCTTAAATCTCTGAACTGCTTAATTAGTTCCATTTCCTTCACCATCAAAGCCGACATATGAATCGTTTTTCTGCTCAAAGCATCAGCTACTACATTCGCCTTTCCTGGATGATAACTCAAGCTGAAATCGTAATCCTTCAAGAATTCCAACCATCTTCTCTGTCTCATATTTAGCTTCTTCTGATTGGAGCTCCCCACGGCGACACACTCGGTCTGATAAACTTTCTATCCAACAATTCTCCAATCTGAGATTTCAATTCAGCCAATTCCACTGCCGACATCCTGTACGGCGCCATAGATATAGATATTGTACCAGGAACAAGATGAATGCTAAATTCAACTTCTCTCGTCGGAGGTAATTCTGTAATATCATCAGGGAACATTTCGGGAAATTCATTCACCACCGCCAACTCATTCTCAAACTTCAAACACTTGAAGGTCATTGCCGTCTCAGTATTGTAATGAGGACAATATTGCACCAGCTCTTCAAATTTCGCAGCATACTCTGCTACAGTCAGATTACCCTGCTTCAGCTCCAAAAACTCTATCTCCTTAGCACTTCGTATATCTTCTGGAAAATACTTTTCCAGAAAACCAGTTCGAACCACACCCCAAGTAATTGCAGTTCCCAAAGTCTCCAATCTCTGGCGACTGTTGTCCCACCAAGCCTCAGCTTCACCTTCCAGCATGTGAGTACCAAACTTCACTTTTTGCTCATCACTACAACCCATTGTTCTGAAAATTTTCTCAATTGCCTTCAGCCATTTTTGTGCAGCTTCAGGATCCAGAATTCCTCCTTCAAACGTCGGTGGCTTGTTATTCCGAAACTGAGCTAAATCGCTAAACTGAGCACTCGCAGCTAGATTCTGATTAGCAACCACCTACGCCATCGCCTGCATAGCTGCAGCCAAAGCAACATCATTCCTTCCTGCCATACTGCTCAACCATAACAACACTAGGTTAAAAGGCACACAGTCTCTATCCTAAGGACAGACTCAACTACTACACTGGCCAGACTGACCGACCTACTCTGATACCAATTGTAACACCCCACTTCCCATAATTAAAATGAAATACGATTATTTAAAGTAAACATCAGAGTTTCTCCTCAAAAGTGGGATATCACATCAAATAGTTCAACATCATTAGATGGTCTTCAAAATAAAACAGCGGAAGTAATCATCAATTTAACATTCTCGGCCATCCGCCAAATTACATAAAATCATTCATGAACAAGGTTCACCAAAAATATGATACGTCACTGGAATAAAACAAATTCAACATAGTTAAAAGTAAACACCCAAGTCCCGTGTTACGTATCAGAGCATCCTAAGACTCGACCTGCGCACCACTATCCAAGCTAGCTATGTACCTGGATTATCTATACTTTCGAAGAAGCACAGACCACCACAACAACAAAGGGGTAAGAAAACATGATCAAAATTATCGGTAATAAGATACATGAAATAAACGTAGCAATTATATAAAATATCACCCATCACGCACCAACCACGACCTACTGTCCAACATCAAACACAACATATAATAAGGCAAATATACAACTCAACACCATGAATGCGGTACCGACTCATTGGTTCATTCAATCGAACCCATGATAGATCACATACACCCCTCCTTGGAAATGATTTATCCCCACCATTCTCCACAAAGGAGTACGGATGAATTGCATACACTCCTCCTGAGCAACAGTTCATCCCACCATTCTCCATAAAGGAGTACGGATGAATCACATACACTCCTCCTGAGCAACGATTCATCCCACCATTCGCGAAAAAGGAGTACAGATGGATCGCATACACTCCTCCTGTACAACGATCCATCTCACCATTCTCCACAAAGGAGTACGGGTGAATCGCATACACTCCTCCTGAGCAACGATTCATCCCATCAAGACACAATGATATGCACGACACCAAAAGCACAAAAAACAAACTCAAGCACACTAAGTGCACACGATCCTCCTGATGATATCACCATACATCGTATATATTACTCAACAATTAGTTATGTTAATTACATTCAATATTAGGAAAATTCACATTTTCATACCAAGTTTACACTCTTCACCATTAAACACCGTATCAATTCACAATCTAGGATTCACGCCATACGGCTACCCACAACATATCATAATACATCACACGAGTTGTACGTTATATATTGAAAACATCAACTTTGGATGGAAACAACAAAAATAAAACAAGTTGCTATCATGCTTGCTGGCCCACTCGCCTAGCGAGGCCTCAGCGAACGCTCGCTGCCTCACTCACCTAGCGAACTCGCTAGCGAAGGTAGACGGTGGCTACTGGAAGTGTTCGCCACACAACTCGCTTAGCAAAGCCTTAGCGAGCCCTCGCTACCTCACTCGCTAGCTTCTCGCCTAGCGAGTTCTGCGATACTCAAAAACCCCAACTGTCCAAAAATCATCAGAAGCTCATAAATCATCCGATTCTCACCAAACCAGTCCCTGTAGTCTTAGCCTAACATTATATGACTAAACTACATGACTTAATCCATATTTTACCCAATAAAACATCAATTCTACCGATTAAACCATTTCCGACCTAAAATGGCAAACTACACAAAACACCCAAACAATCCAAACAATCCGTACATAATCACATGCATGGATAGAATCACAAGTTTCACACCCTTACCTCGATTAATTGATCAGATTGACGAAGAGTCCTGAAGAATTTGACAGCCCTAGCCTTGTCTCTATAATTTCCTCCCCTTTTCCACTTCTTCCTCTTTCCTTCTCTTTCTTTCTCTTTCTTTCTATTTCCTTTTCCAATCCACTTTCTCTTATGTTATTTTCTATCCTCTCCCCTTCCATTATATTTTCTTTACTTAATCTAATAATAATACAAATAATAATAATAATAATAATAATAATAATAATAATAATAATAATAGAATAACAATATTACTAGTAGTTATTAAATTATTATCATTATTAATTATATTATATTAATATTAAACTCCATAGTTATTAAATGATCTCTATAATTAAGGGCACTCACCAACACACTCAGACATGCTCCCACATCAAGACACACCGAAATAAAATAACACCAAAAGACTAAATAATTAAAATGGGCGTTACAAGCCTAAACATGGAAACCTTCCTCCGGGTGTCTCCTTGTTCCATATAAAACCTTCAACAAGATGAAAATACAACGAATAAAATGTCTCTTTGTCTGGTGTGAACTCAAAATCTGCTGGAGGACATGGAGCAATGTTCACCAGGTGCTTGTCAAACTGTCTCCCATCAACATGATTGATAGGGGCTTTAAATTACCCTTGATCAGCTTCAATGTTTTCCACTATACCATTTGGCCTCCAAATAGTGATTCTCTGATGCATTGGAGAAGGCACAACACCTATGCCATGAATCCACACTCTTCCCAGGAGCAGGTTATAATTTCCTCTAGTTTTGACAACCATAAAAATGGTAGGTCTAGTGACAGTTCCCACAGTAAGATCATCTTGGATTACCCCTAAAGTGGGGCCAACTTTTCCTTCATAGTTTGACAGAACCATGTTGTGGGGCTTGGTATCAGTTTCAAACTTCCCAATCTTACTTAATAGAAACCGGGGCATCAAATTCACAGTTGCACCACAATCCACCAATATATTGTTAACAGGCACATTCTCCACTTTTCCAGTGATGTACAGAGGCTTTAAATGACCCTTCATAGCCTCCTTGGGGTGTTCAAAGAATGAATTTTGCTTCTCTACGCACCCATTGTTCAATATATAATAACACACAAGCTTATGTACAAGCATTTCTATCTCAATATTCTGATCTAAATCTTTAACTTTTGTAACCTGGCCAAACTCTTTGGGCATGACAGATACAACATTCACTATAATGTCAAGGGAAGCTTCTGACTCGCTGTTGAATTTGTCAGTCATGTTCTCATCATCTTCGACTTTTCTTTCTGGATAGTACTTTTGAACAACAAACAACTTTCGCCTTGTAGGCATTTTCTCAACTATTCCAACTTGATTGCCAACATTGGTACTCGACTCTCCTTATCTTGGCACCTGAGCTTCCCTGATGGCCTTTCGCCTACATTGTTCTCTTCGCCATTGTGACCTGGTCATAGGGTTCTTACCCTTGTAGTTTTGAGAAGTGTATGTTGTATTATTAGTCGTATGGTTTTCCTTTCGATATTCAAATGAAGAACCTCTTCCTGCATCAAACCTCTGCCATTTCTTCCGCATTCTCCCTTCGACAGGTGTTATCCAACTTCCTGTTGGTACATTTCCAGATGGTTTAAATGTGCTTGGCCTAGCTTGGGTTTTCACCTCTATCATGGATCTTCTTGGATCAAAACTTCTTGGGCCTTGATTCACTTTCTGCCCCCATTTTCCACTGGAATTTTTGACTCCCTCCAAATTATGAGCAGCTTTTTCATAAAAAATGGCACTACATATAGGACACAACATCTCCTGATCCTTTCTTTTGGCAACAATGCAGAAAATCAACAATGGTTTCCTCCTGCTTAGGGTATGCCACTTTGTTACGTTCTTCTTGTTTATCTGCCTCACTTATCTCTTCATCCTTTCGATCTGTGATCTCAATCATGTTGACATTAATCTTATCTTCTAACTGCATCTTCGAAAAGTGAGCTTCAAGGTTTTTAGTGGTCTTTTCCATACACTTATCATCTGCTTCCTTTGTTACCTTCTGCCAGGTTGAACCTTCAGCTTCGACCATTGTTTCAACATTGAATTTTTTACTGTCAATAGATGTTTTGAAGTATTGTTCTGCTGCCATGCATATGCAGTTCTCTAACAAGCAGCCATCCATCTTCATCATCTCCCCTACCGACACCATGTTGTTCTCCAATTCTTTGACGATTTCGACTTTGGGAACATTTCTGCCCATAGCCTCATTGGTGCTGACACTACCTGAACTAGCATCAGATTCCTCACCCAATTCAACCATGTTAATTCCCTCAGTAGCATTTACTCTCAGTCCTCTCACTGCCACACCTAATCCCTTAGCAGCTCTATCCATCTCAACAAACTTATCTGCAGTTTTCTTGGTTACCAATATCAAACTACTATCATCAGTACTTCCTTTACTTAGAGTATCTACAGTCTTGTTAAAGCCTTCAGAAGCTTTATCCCACAACTTGTGCACATCATTTTGGTCTAAGCATTCAGTTACTTTGACCATCACAAGCTTTGTGTCGAAGTCTTCAGTAATTTCCACCATATTATTTGGAAAGTCGAAACCTTCAGTGGCCTCGACCATTTGGACCTCTTTAGGCTCTGCATAGTGAGCCTCTGTAGTTTGCAATGGGTCAGAGTCAATCTTCATTTGAGCCTTTCCTTTGTCCCCAAACTTCAGCCTTCCTTCATGGATAGCGCCTTGCACCAAATCCCTGAAAGAAAATATTGAGAAGTTTTATGACCCAAAAAATTATGGTACTTACAAAAGCCTCTTTTCATTCTTTGTTCTAAAGGTGGCATTTTAGCACTAGCAGGCACTATCATTTGCCCATCCTTAACTAACAAATCAAATATTTCGTCACATTTAGTAACGTCGAAAGTATATCTTTTCTTAGGAAATTTGTCATTAGATTTGACAGGATTTTTTCCATTTGAAGGAGCTAATAGTTTACATGCATAAGGTGAACCTTGCTTTAACTCAGCAACATCAACATCATTTTCGTCGAAATGAGATGTTTCATCATATAGATTCTCCACATCCTTATTACATTCGACAAAGGCTACTTTTTTACCCTTGCTGAATCTAGCTTTCTCCTCCTTTAGCCTTTCTAGTTATCGAACTCTATCAGCTAGCTGAGCCATATCTCTGAGATATTGGGTATCCAACTTCTTCCTAATGGAATAATCAAGACCCCTAGCAGCCATTTCGACCAACTCATGCTCTAGCACTTGGGTAAAACATCTAGCTTTAAGAAGTCAAAACCTATTCAGGTAATCATCAATTGGCTCAGTGACTTTGCATTTGTTACTAGCCAATTCTTTTAGGCTATTCTTGGTTTGTCCCATGTAGAATTGTTCGTGAAACAAACGTTCTAATTGGGCCCAATTATGGATTGAATTAGGAGGCAAAGTAGTAAGCCATATAAAAGCTTTTTTGGTGAGGGAACTTGGGAAATATTTGATCCTAAGGCTTTCGTCACCTGCAATCTTGCCCGCTTCAATCATATACCTAGCCGCATGTTCGACGGTCGATTCAGTGGTATCTCCTGAAAACTTACTGAATTTTGGAACCTTCATCCTAGGGGGTAATTCAGACTTAAGAATATAATCAACTATGGGCGAAGTATAATTGTGCCTTGTGAAGCCAAAGTTTACACCATTTCTAGTCATTATTCTTTCGACCATGGCTGCAAGATTATTTTCTTCTGCTGCATTCTGGTGTCGAACCTGTTTAAGGAATTGGTCAGCATTTTGGTTCCTGTTCACCATGACTACTCCTGGTTCCTCCTCCATATAGATTGGCACCTGGTTCCTTTGTGGTTCGACTCTGAAAGGTTCGCCCATCTCTTGATCTTCCATGTTCCCTTCAGGTGCATTTCATGGCAGACATCGTGGAATATTCTCAATAATAGTTACTCTTCGATCAAGTGTCGGCACTCCCATAAAATCAGCCATACGTGCCAATCGTGTTTCCAATTGTTGGTTAGTTTGAGTAGTATTCTAAATCAATGGTTGAAAATCTTCTCCCATTGTTTGAGACAATGTATGTACCATTTGCATATTACTTTCATCCATTTGTTGTCTCAAACAATTTATGGATGTATTTGTAAGACTAAGTGCTTGAACAGAGTAACCAACGCCTATGCTTTGGTTGTTTCGACCACCTGATCCATATCCTTGCACTGGCGAAGATACTACATTTTATGAAAATATCGGTGGGGCACTGTGCAGATTTTGAATCATTGATGTAGGTATACCATAAGGTGGATTCCTTGGCAATGGCTGTGAAAAACCTGGAGGAGGAAAATGCCTATACATTGAACTTCCTCCTTGGGGTGTTGGTGGGTTAGGACTTTGTGTTTAATCCTCTTAGCAGATGCAGAGGCAGCTTCTTCAGAGTCCTTTCTCTTTAAGAGATTCTTTGGTTTCTCAGCAATCTTAGCCTTCTTCTGGACAGGTTCAGATTCTGCTGCAGACTGAGACCTTTTCCTCTGAAGTGGTACTTCTTCTTCTTCTCCTGCATCTGGCAGTGGTTGTTTGACAAGTTGAAACACATTGGCTGGAACAGGTACTCCTTCCTTTTTGCATTCCTCTATATACATCAGCACTATATGTCTAGGTTCTTCAGCAAAGAATAGAGGAAAGTCAGATACTGGAACCCTCTTATTCAAATCAGACATATTTAACCTCTTTGGAGCAGTAGTGAGTTCATCTACAATCTTGAGTCTCAGAAGACTTTTAGCGTTCAGAGGCTTTCCCATGATGAATTCTAATTCCTCTGTAACCCCAGCATCATACAGAGCAGCCACTAAACCATTTTCAGTGAGAAGATCTGAGAGCAATCTTCCAAATGGTATCCAAGTCCTAATCTTCTGGCCTTTTTCTTTTACAGATTCTCTAGATGCATTGATGTGATTCCATAGATGCATGAACAAAATGTAAGGAAGATCTACCTTGTTGCTCTGACTAAGGCAGTACATAAAATAGATCTGTTCATTGTTGACATAATCTGGGGAATTTGTTGACTTCCTGTGATGTATGCATACCATGAAGATCTTGGCCCAGATCTTGTAATCAGGCTTCAGATCTTTGAATCTGTTAGAGGCTTGTCCAGCAGTCATAACTTCCTCATAAACTTCATCCATATCCACACGCCCAGCTGGCAAGTGGGAAACACCATCTATTTCTTCATAACCAATCAATCTCCTTATCAGATCCTCTATGATGATAATCTCCTTTCCCAGCACAGATGATAAAATAAACTTGGGATACACAGATGCATGAATCCAGAATTCCTTAACAAGTAGAGGGTAAACTGGTCCAAACAATCTATCAAAGTATTTTACCCATCCTTGAGCTCTAACAATGGAGCGAAAATCAAACCCATTGTCAGCCAGAGAATCAAATTCAACCATAGATTCACACAACACTTCTAGTTTGTCAATAGGTGTGAGAAGAGTTCTCTTGGGAGGAGAATATGGAGCAGCACCTAAGTTGTCTGAAGTCACAGCAGCCATTGTAGATTGAAACTGAGCAGTTGTTGATGAAGAAGACGCCATTGAAGATTGCTTTTTCAAACACTTAGGTTTTGAGTTTTTATGCAGAGAGAACAAGAGATGAAAACGCATGTAAATTCTGAGAGTGAAAAGTGTGAAAGTGAATACACAACAAGTATTTATACTAATCACTTAGGCACATCAAAAGTCAGAAAAAAACACACGTTTGAGCAGCATTAAATGAAGAGAATAAAATCATTTCAAATAATAAATGCTTTTGACAATTTGGGGGGGAAAACCAAGATACTTACTATTCAAATTTCACCTCAAACGTCTCTTCAGTTATGTACACGCCACCTCTTCAGATTTTGTGTGACACGTGTTTGCTTGCATGCTGTTCTGAAATCTCTCAAGAAATGAAACGTTAGCCAACGTTCAGATCTTCTAAAGATGGTTAGTTCAGATTTTTACATCAGAAATATTAATTAGAATAGAGTAAATAAACAGAAGAAATACTTAGATAAATTAAGCATTTTTACATCTGTAACAATTTGCTTCTGATAAATATCATTCTGGACAAAAATCCATACCAATATTTTTCAGAATGAAATTGAATCTATCTTCAACAAGGGGTTTTGTAAAAATATCTGCCCATTGATGATCTGTATCAACAAAGGCTAAATTTATGATTCCCTTCTGAACATAGTCTCTAATGAAATGATGCTTAATTTCTATATGTTTTGCCTGAGAATGTAAAATGGGATTCTTGGACAAACATATAGCAGAAGTATTATCACAAAAGATAGAAATGTTACTCTCAAAAATTTGATAATCTTCTAGTTGACTTTTCATCCAGAGCATCTGCGTGCTACATCCAGCAGCAACAATGTATTCAGCCTCTGTGGTTGAAAGTGCAATTGTGGGTTGTTTCTTGCTGTACGAGGAGATTAGATTTCTTCCCAGAAATTGACAACTTCCAGAGGTACTTTTTCTTTCTACTCTGTCTCCAGCATAGTCAGCATCACAGAATCCAACTAATTTGAAATCATCAGATTTTCTGTAACACAAACCCACATTAGAAGTACCTTTCAGATACCTTAGAATCCTCTTGACAGCTGTCAAGTGTGATTCTCTAGGATCTGATTGGAATCTAGCACATAGACAAACACTGAATAATATGTCAGGTCTAGAAGCAGTAAGATAAAGAAGAGAGCCAATCATACCTCTGTAGAGCTTCTGGTCTACTTTCTTACTTACCTCTTCTTTGCCAAGTGAGCTAGTAGGATGCATTGGAGTCTTTGCCAGCTTGCTGTCAGACATGTTGAATTTCTTCAGAAGTTCTTTAACATACTTTGTCTGATGTATGTAGGTGCACTCTGGAGTTTGATTAACTTGGATTCCTAAAAAGAATCTGAGTTCTCCCATCATGCTCATTTCAAATTCTGCCTGCATACATGTAGCAAACTCTTTTCCAAGCATAATATTTGTTGATCCAAAAATAATATCATCTACATAAATTTGGCAAATTAGAAGATCTTTCTTTATAGTTTTACAGAATAAAGTTGTATCCACTTTGCCTCTGATGAAATTTTTCTCCAGAAGAAAATTACTCAATCTCTCATACCAAGCTCTGGGAGCTTGTTTTAATCCATATAGAGATTTCTTTAATTTGAAAACATGATCTGGAAATTTTTCATTTTCAAAACCAGGAGGTTGGTGGACATAAACTTCTTCTTCTATAATACCATTAAGAAAGACACTTTTAACATCCATCTAATACAGAGTGATGTTATTCTGTGCAGCGAAAGAAATAAGAAGGCGTATAGATTCTAACCTTGCCACTGGAGCATATGTCTCAGTGTAATCAATACCTTCTTGCTGACTGTATCCTTGAGTAACCAGCCTTGCCTTATTCCTCTCAACTTCTCCTTTCTCATTTAGCTTATTTCTGAAGACCCATTTTGTACCAATAATATTGAATCCTTGAGCTCTTTGAACTAGATCCCATACATCATTTCTGCTGAATTGGTTTAGCTCTTCTTGCATGGCAATAATCCAATCATTGTCTTGCAGAGCTTCTTCTACAGAAGATGGTTCAATTTCTGACACTAGTCCAAAAAGTGATGCTTCAGATGATCTTAGAAAGGATCTTGTTCTTATGGGATCATCCTTCTTTCCAATAATGACATTCTCTGGATGAGAAGCTTTAATTCTGGATGATGATCCTCTGATAGTTGACTCTTCAGAAATTTTTAGATTATTCATCTGAGAAGTTAAGGGAGTAACATCTGGAGTTGCTTCTGGTTCCTTCACTTGAAGTTTGTCTGCTTCTGGAACTTCATAGTCAATAAAGACTACTTCCCTATCTGCAGAGTTATCAACCTGCTTTGGCTTTTCAGAGCCAAGCTTATCATCAAATCTGACATGAATGGATTCTTCCACAATCTGTGTCTCAGTGTTGTATACTCTGTAGCCTTTAGAGCGTTCAGAATATCCAAGCATGAAACACTTCTGTGCTTTGGAATCAAACTTGCCCAAATTTTCCTTAGAGTTTAACATATAACAAATACATCCAAAAGGATGAAAATAAGAAATGTTGGTCTTTTTGTTCTTCCATTTCTTGCAAAGTTCTGTTTTTCCTCTCTACAACCCCATTCTGTTGTGGAGTTCTAGGACAGGAAAAATCATGAGCAATGCCATTTTCAGAAAAATATTTTTCAAAATATTTATTTTCAAATTCACCACCATGATCACTTCTGACTTTTATAATTTTGAAATTCTTTTCATTCTGGACTTGCTTGCAGAAGTCAAAGAACACAGAATGTGACTCATCCTTGTGTTTCAAGAACTTTACCCATGTCCGTCTGCTAAAGTCATCAACAATGACCAATCCATACTTCTTGCCTCTGATGGATGCAGTTTTCACTGGTCCAAACAAATCAATATGAAGTAGTTCTAATGGTTTAGAGGTAGAAACAACATTTTTTGATTTGAAAGATGTTTTTGAAAACTTCCCTTTCTGGCATGCTTCACAAAGAGGATCTGAAGTGAACTTCAGATTAGGGAGTCCTCTGACAAGATTAAGTTTATTAATCTGAGATATACGTCTCATATTAATATGGCCCAATCTTCTGTGCCAGATCCATTGCTCTTCATTAACAGACAAGAGGCATTTAACATTTTGAACTTTAAGTTCTGAAAGATTTATTTTATAAATATTGTTTTTCCTCTTACCACTAAATAGGATAGAGCCATCCTTCTGACTAATAGCTTTACAACATTTTTGATTAAAAGTTATATCATAACCATTGTCACTTAATTGACTTATGGACAATAAGTTATGCTTTAACCCTTCAACAAGTAAAACATTAGTAATAGAGGGAAGTTTACCATTTCCAATAGTGCCAGATCCAATGATCTTGCCCTTCTGGTTCCCTCCAAACTTCACGTCACCTCCAGATCTAAGTTCCAGGCTTTGGAACATAGACATTTCTCCTGTCATGTGTCGTGAGCATCCAGAGTCCAGGTACCATGATTGGTGTCCTGACCTTGCTGCTAAGAACATCTGCAACAGGAATTATTTTGTTTTTAGGTACCCAGATCTTCTTGGGTCCTTTGGGGTTAGTTGGTTTGTAGGTTTGTCTAAACTTCTGTTTTGCAACATAATGTTTATTCTGACTTGCCTTAGGTTTAAACACATAAGTACTCTTCTAAGAGCTTGTGTGTTTAATGTCATTCAAGTGACCAAATTTGAATTGAGAATACAGAGGTGTCTTCCTGATGAAAAGTTTGTCAACAGGTTTTGGATTGCTTCCAGATGAAGACTCATATCCAATGCCTCTTCTGTTGTTTCCACTAACACCATAGATCATGGAAGCCATCTTGCTTCTGTCTATGCTCTTAGTGAGAAATCTATGAAAACTAGAGTCATATTTTTCTAAAATATTTTCACATGACTTAGTCTCAGATTCAGATTCTTGTTGAGTTCTTTCAAAGTTATTTTTGATTTTCAAATTTATTTCTTTTTGCTCAACAAGTTCAGTTTTCAGAAGATCAATTTCAGATTCAAGATTGCTTTTCAGCTTCTTGTATTTGAGTTTGATGTTGTTATAACTTTTAAGAACTTCTGTTAAAACTTTAATGAGTTCTTCTTTGGTAAGTTTAGCCATTACCTCTTCTGCATCATCATCAGATTCAGATTCTGATTCATATCCTGAGGTACCTTCCTCTTGATCCTCTGTCCTGGCCATCAGTGCAACGTTTGCACATTCTTCTTCTAATTCAGAAGATGATTCACACTCATCTGAGTCATCCCATGTTGCCTTCAGAACCTTCTTCTTTTTGTTGAACTTCTTCTTAGGTTTTTCTTTCAGAAGTTTGGGGCAGTCATTCTTGTAGTGCCCAGGTTCTTTGCACTCATAGCACACAACTTCTTTCTTAGCAGATCTTCTGTGACTAGAAGATTCCTTTCTGTTGTCAGATCTTCTGAAGTTGTTGAACTTCTTTCCCTTGTGCTTCCAGAGTTTGTTAATCCTTCTGGACAACATGGATAACTCATCTTCTTCTTCAGAAGAAGATTCTTCAGAGCTTTCTTGAATGACCTGCAAAGCTTTAGCAGTTTTGTTAGATTTTAATGCTACAGATTTACCTTTATCTTTCTTTTGAGGTTCATCTTCCTCAAGCTCAATCTCATGGCTCCTCAGTGAGCTGATGAGTTCTTCTAGAGAGATCTTGTTCAGATCTTTGGCCATCTTCAGGGCAGTCACCATTGGTCTCCATCTGATAGGCAGACTTCTGATGATTTTCTTTACATGATCTGATGTAGAATATCCCTTGTCCAGAACTTTCAGCCCAGCAGTGAGTATCTGGAATCTGGAGAACATGGCTTCAACAGATTCAGAGTCTTCCATTTTGAAAGCCTCATACTTTTGGATCAGAGCCAGAGCTTTTGTCTCCTTAACTTGAGAATTTCCCTCATGTGTCATCTTTAAGGATTCAAACATATCAAAAGTTGTCTCCCTGTTTGTAATTTTCTCATACTCTGTATGAGAAATAGCATTCAGTAATATGGTTCTGGCTTTATGGTGATTCTGAAGTCTTTCTTCTGAGAACCTGTCATAGATTTTCTGTCAATCTTTTTGCCATCCCCATCTGTGGGATGTACATATCCGTCTATGACAAGATCCCATAGATCAGCATCATATCCTAGGAAAAAGCTCTCAATTCTGTCTTTCCAGTAATCAAATTTTTCTCCATCAAACATTGGGGGTTTGGTGCTGATCCTATCCATCTCTTCATATTTATTGTTAATATTGGACATTGAATTATCAGCCATGATAACAAATAAATATAAATATCAAAGTATATCTCTCTGGATCTTTACTGACACTATTAAGTGGTAGCACACTCAGAACCGGAGCTCTGATGCCAACTGAAGGTGAGATAATACTTAGAAGGGGGGGTTGAATAAGTATGGGAAATTAAGACTTGAAAATAATCACACAATTATTTTTATCCTGGTTCGTTTAACAACTACTCCAGTCCACCCTTCCTAGAGTGATTTGCCTTTCTCAACAAGGACTTAATCCACTATTAAATCAAACTGATTACAATAGTATCACTTAAGAACAACAGTTCTTAGTCTTCTTAAGAGCTACTGATTCCAACTGAATCCTCTTAAGGAATATCCTTTACAATCAATGTAAATTAAATACAAGAGATTTAATGCTTCTAAAAAGCTTTTATCACAACAGTGATTTTTTCTCTTAAGTTTAAGTACAATGAGATTCTATGAAGAATAAGAATAAATGAGAGCTTTAGAATATATTGATTTCTTTTCAGCAAAGTGTGTAACTGAAGAATGAGGTGAAGTTCTCCTTTTATAGGCAGCTGATCCATGCAAGCTGAGCGTTGAAAAGAGAGTCCCAAAAGGTCTGAGCCTTTTTGTCTTCACATCAAGTGACCTTTCCTAGAAGTAGATGGCACAGAAAAATCCTTTTTGTCTGTGTAAGTGTGTCTAGCACAAATGAGGAAAGAGACGTTGAACAACTCCAACGGATATATTCTTGAACATTACTTCTTCAGCTTTCAGCAAGTTCTTCAGAGTCTGAATGGATCAGAGTCTTCTAATGAGATTCAGAACTATGCTGTATCAGAGTCTTCTGCAGCATGTGTGCTTTCAGCGTGTTGATCATCAGAGCATTTTGACACAGAACTTCAGTACTTGGCAGCGTAGGTACTTTCAGAAACTTCTGTAGATAAATGCTTTGAGAAACTCTTCAATCAATATTCTTCTATGCATCAGATGCTTCTGATTATCTTCATATGCTTCTGACTCAGAATGTTCTGGAGCTTCTTGCTTCAGATCCTTCTAGAGACTACGCTCAGGATCTTCTCTAAGGAGCAAACAGATTCTTCTGTAAGGTGCATCTGGCGCTTCAGAGTCAGAATAACTTCTTGTATTCAAAACATATTTGCTTCTAGAGAGTTAATATTATTTCAATCTGCAGTAAAACTCTCAAACAAATTTTAGAGTATATAATTCTTAAATATAAATTTCCTAACAGTTATCATCAAAACAAAGAGTTATTATTAAGAACCAATCTGTGTTCTAACAATAACCCCTATTTATAATGCTCGAAAATAACTACTAAGTGACGGTTGTTTCTTCAACACGTCTCTTTTGGCGGTTTTTCTTGGCTTTCATCGTTCCTACATTCGCCAACTACTCTTTTGAAATTCAAATATTAGGAATTTCCCTCCAGCCTTAGCGGTAACTACAACATGCTTCTTTCAGCATTTTCACGATCAAAGGACCTTCCAACACTTAGCAATTTTTCCTGAGGTTTTCACAACCTCTCTTCGACTCAGGCTTCACCAAAACTAGGTCGAAGCCTTCTTATGCTTAAAAACAATTCTTTGACTTGAGATGACTGTAATTTTGCTGCCGTCGAAAATGAGAGCCAACACCGCCCCCGAATAATACATTTTAGTTTAATTCTCTTATTTGACTTATTTTAATATTCATTTATTAATTATATTTTTAATTAAATTATTAATACTCTTATTGCAATTAAAATAATTAAATTAATTAAGTTAATATTCATTTACTAATTAAAATTTTAATTAATAATTAATTCATTTATTAAAATAATTAATTTTTTAATTAAATTATGAATTTTTATTGCAATTAAAAAAAATTAATTTTTTTGCGGGTGGGGGCGGGGCTGGTGCACCCGTTCTCCACTGGGGGCGGGTTTGGGTGGTAAAGTTTTACCCCCGGTTGGGTTTGGGGGCGGGGGCGGGTGTGTTACATGGAGGCGAGTGCAGGTATAGTTAAACCCGCCCTAGCCCCGTTGTCATCCCTAGGTTGAGGTTAAAAGGGACTAACCTAATGTTATCATGCATGGATTAAACTCCTAATGTCTATCCTACTCCAAATTTAATCGGAAATTAAATTGGACTAGGAATCCTAAGGGAGCATGCAAAGACAAAGCAAAAAGCAAAGAAACAAGGTAAAAATAGCAGCTACAACAGCGCCTCTTGCATAAAACAGCAATAAAATCCAGCACACAAGTAAGACGGCCTATAACAGCACATGTTTCAGCACAAAAGTAGGTGTAAAAATGCAGGCAACAACCAAGTAAGGCAAGGACAACATGCAAATTCAAAATAGGAACAACTGTGAAAAGCGGGGCAACAAGCAAGCAAGCATGATGTAAATCAATCAAACATAAGCAAACACCAATCGTGAATAGATATCATGCAAGTATGAACATGCTTCAACAATCAAACATAATTGATCTACAACATTGCATCATTAAGAATCAACAAGATCATCATGTTTTTCAATTCAAATCAAATGATTGAACGATCAAACGAACATGCAACAAACGGAATCGGAAGCAAACACACACATGCATCACAAATCCAACAAAGAAAACATTCATGATAATCAATTGACATGATCTAAGCATGAAAGGCATGTGATCATTTATCAACCAAACAACATGAACATGTTAAGCATTCAAACGGAAACTAGAACTTACGTGTTGAATTATCCAAATTAATTATTTCAATAATAATGAAATATGTCAAAAACAATCACATAAATGCATCATATCAATCCATGAAGTTTATATGTGAAAAGGAACTCAAACAAGCAATAAAATATAAGAAACACACATTATATCTCAGTGGTAATCAGTTACCAAAATCAAGTAGCCGGTTACCTGTTTGAAAAATGCTCAGAAATATGAAATTTGTGCATGGTAATCGGTTACATGCTAGTGGTAACAGGTTACCACTGAGACAGAAACAGAAAAACAATATCCAACATCAGTTTGCAACACCAAAAAACTTATCCAATCATCCACATGAACATGTAATCAATTATGCACAAGTTTAACACTAAGAATCAGTGATCACACATCAAGTAAACATAATCAAGCATTGAGATCACAAATCACAAAGATCAAAATCATCAAAATGGATCAAAATGCATCAAAAGCCATGGATCTACATTGTGATTATGCAAATAAGCTCAAAATAGAATTGGATCTAGAATTAGCCAACCTTCAAAGATGATATTTGCTTTGGTAAGTGTTAATTTACTTGAAACTAACAAATCCAATCTAGAAACCCAGAGAATCTTCAAGATCTAAGAGCTTCCTTATGGTAGAAGTGAAGAACAAGCAAAATCAATCCATGATTGATCGAAAAGCACTTCAAATCTTGCTTCCAAATTCAGATCCAAATCCATATCCAAATCCAAACAAAAATTGAGTGATGAATTGAAGATAATGAAGATGAGTGAAGGAGGTTTGGCTCTAGAATTCAAGGATTCCACTGAAGAATCAATGAATCAAGTGGAAAGAGCTTTAATGGATGTTTTGGGAATGAAAACATTGGGAGAAAGTTGAGAGAATTTGAGAGCAAATTCTGAAATTGAGATAAAAAATGAGAGTGAAATTGTGTGAATCTGAAAATGAAGGTTATTCTGTAAGGTTTGGAGCAAATTTACTTAAATAAGCTCTAGGTTTGGAATCAAAATATGGTTTGGAATGTGGGTTAGTGTTTGGAATGGAAATTAGGAGTGGAATTAAGAATGGAGTGTTTGAAATTTGGAGGGAAATAGTGAAAATTGAAACAATTCTAGATCCTTCCAATGATGATCATGTGAAATCAATGGTTGAAAATGATTGGAAAATTAGCAATGTTGAAAATTCAAATATCTTGGCAAATTTCGCTTGAGGTAACCGATTACCCATATGTGGTAACCGGCTACCACATTCAAAAAATGTCCAATTTATTGCCAAATGGAGGGAATCCTGTATAATCATCTGTTGTCACCTGTTCTGAGCTCCGTTAAGCCTCTGAAACTTGTCCTTTGACATTGCACTTGTAAAATGCTTGAAATAGCCTGTACACCGTCTTTTGAGCTGAAAATAACCTACTGAATAAAATAAAATCGGCCGCTCGATCTCTGGGGAAAATAAATGTGAGAGCCTCTGACGCCTGCTATTTAAACTATTGCAATAAAAGGGAACCCTGAGCCATGAAAACACCTTGATCCCATGCCTCGAGAACCAATGCTATGATATGCAGAAATGCAAAATGAATAGAAATATAAGCTAGTTAATGTTAAAATGAAAGGGAAAATTTTGGGGTGTTACACCTTGGACTTAGAATTAGGACTCTTTCCCTATGCTTGGAGTATTATGGATCTTTGCCTTTATTTGGTTTGCTTATGTTTCAAGACGGATGGAATTCTTATTTCGCTTGATATGAAGTGTGCTACAATTTGGTTAGATCTTTCTTATCCCTAACTTTTTTTTACTTTTACACTTTAGGATAGTCACTTCTTCTCCACCCCTTCTTTAATTTTCAAAATCCCCTATCTTTTTCAAAACCTTCTTGTTTTCGAAACTTAAACCACTTTCATAATAAAACCTTGACTTTGGTCAAGTAATTTTATTTTTTAAACTTTGTTTTATTTAATAAATGTCAATCAATATTACTCATATTTTGACCAATTTTCAAAAAGACTTAAAAAAGATCAAAGTCACCAACTCTTTTTGTGCCTTTGTGCACTTTTTCTTTTAAAACTTTTTTTTTACGTAAGTTTAGATATGATTCATCTCTTTAAGTGGATTTATTCACTTGGAAATGATGAATTGTCTTTACATTTAAAATCAATCATAACAAACCTTTTTTTTATTTGTACCACGAACTACAGGGTTTTGATCCTATATTTCACTTTGTGGGTACGTAGGCATGAGGCGATAAGTCTCTCGAAACACACAAAAATCTTAAAAAATAATTCTCTTCTCATCCCTCCAATCTCCTTTCAAACAAAGCTTTTCAAACCAAAAAGCGTAGATATTTCAAAGAGGTTCCTATAGAGTACTATAGACGTTTTGGATGCTAACACCTTCTCTTTGCGTAACCAACACCCTTACTCATTCTCTGTTTGTTCTGTTTTAGAACTTGTTTAGGTTCTGTTTGCTCTTTTTCCTTTCCTTTTGGATAAAATAAAAGTGTGGTGGCGACTCTTGCATTTTTGATTTAAGTTAATCAATAGCTTACACTCATAAATTTCCCCACTATAATCATAAAATTAGGAGAAGTTGCTAAATTAAGGTTTTTGGATTTTTCTATGTGTAGAAATTCAGCTTGAAGGGCTTGTTTTCAAGTGCATTTTTCACGTGTTTCCAAGCTCCAATTCACTTTTCTTCAAACATGAAAGTTGTTCCTCATTCTTCAATATTTCTTTTGATATTAAGAAAGCATAATTTGGATCCTTAGAACTCAAGTTATGATATTTTAAAGGCATGAAAATGATGTTTGCTGGTGTAATGGGTTACATGATCTATGTATTCGGTTACATCATTGTTAATCATCCACATAACTTACATTTGTGCTGATTTAACTGGTTACCTCAACCATATAATCGGTTACATCACTGTTTGTGTAGAAAAATCAGTGTTTTCATCACATTGTAGCAGCTCGTCCTACTTCTTTTTAGTCCATTTGGTTCTAGCATTGTGTGGAATATTCTAGATGTTTCAAGACATTTCAAGAATTCACTTGCATATGCTACACGACATCACTTTTAATCATGATCACCATGCAACCTAGTTTCCAAACATGAGAACCTTTGGATTTTGGACTTGCATTGGGATTGCTCCACTGAGTTATCAAATAACTAACTGAGTCAACTTCCAACTTAGTGAGTTAGATGTAACTAACTCCAAAGCTAACTGCAAAGCAAGCCCTAAACCATAGTCCAAACCTATCCTACTTCTAACCTCCACTTTATATAAAGAAACCTTCACATTTTGGGAGGGGAACTTGATCATTTTTCACCTTCAACTATTTTTCACTTTCTTCACTCTCAATTTTCTCTCATTTTCACTATTCTCTCTCATTCTTATTTCTCTCTCAAATCTCTGCAACTTTTTCTCACATTCATCTTCATCTTCTTCATAAAACCACACTAGAGCTCAATTTTCCACCATTGAAGAGTAGCAAAATTCACATTGAAATTGCTTTTCTCTTGAGCTTAAACCTCCATCATATTGCATTTCTCCTTGGATTTATGGAATTACATTACCTTTTACTTCAATTCAAGTAATCATCTCAAGGCTTTCGGTGCAAATTCATATTTTGAACATTTATCGCGTTTTTGTCAGTTTCTGTACGATTTGATCTCAAGCTTGGAATTATCTGCTTTTCTTTATTTACTCTCACCACATTTTACTTACAACAATTACCAAGGCAAGCCTCCACCTTGTAGGTTGGTTGTTCTTGCTCGATTAACTATTTTCGATCATTTTCTCATTTTTTGCAATGTAGCTTTTAATTGATGTTTTGTTGCTTGAGTTCTTGCTTTTCATGATAATTTATTGTAGCTTTTATTTGCTATAAATTAATATGAATTATGTATTTGCTTATATGCTTCGATCCATTGCAATTGCATGAAAAAAGTTGTTCTCAAAAGTGCTATTCTGAAAATATGGTATTGCTATTTTTGCTTATGTAACGGGTTACATCAGCTATGTAACCAGTTACATCACCTTGTCACACCCCTGGAAATGCAGTTCTGGCTGATGTAACTGGTTACCTTAATCACTGCTGTTTGGCCAAAATCATGTTTCTAAAGGCTGTTTTGGATGTTTTGATCATACTTCTTCACATGCTTACTTGTATACATGTTAATACTACTGTTTTAGGGAAGAATCTACATGACATGATCTTTCCTCAATTAATTGCTTAATTTTCTTCGATTATTTTGCAATTTAATCACATGTTAAACAATTTTGTTCACTTTTTCTTGTCTTTGTGTTAACATGATTAGTGATGCATGCTAATTAATTATTGTTAATGCTTGGAATTTTCATTCTTGTTTGTATTAAGTTTTTTCTTTATTGAACAAATTTAATTTTGTATAATCATTAATTCACACCTTTTGCTTTAACGGGTTTTCTACTCGTTTGGGAAATTGTTGGCATATCCTTTCCCTTTGATTGATTAAACGAAACCTTGTTTCAATTGATTAATCATGCTCTTGCTCTTCACTTTAGGATCCCTTTAGAGTTTCTCTTTCTTGATCCCCTGCGGAGCCGGAGGTCTGCACAACGCATTGGAGCACTGTACAAATTACATAATTACTCAGTCGGTTTCAATTTCCGCACTATACTTTGGGGCTAGAGAAGAGATGACAATGGAGAATTCCTAGACCCATTCTGATTATTTTGGGTATGAGATGAATGACCATGTGCCTGGAATAGTCATATCTATCTCTAGTCATCATTTCCTAGATTCAAGATCAACGTTCGCTCCTCAGTTAACCACAGTCTCACTGTTAACATACTAAATTCCTCTTGGGTTAATCACCTTCTCTTGGTTAATCATCTATTTGTTGGTTAATCACATCCTGCCTGTTAAAACAAACATTTCTTGGGTTAATCACCTTCTCTTGGTTAATCACCTGTTCCTTAGTTAACCACAATTCGTCTGTTAACATAGAAATCTTCTTTTGAGTTAATCACCTTCTCTTGGTTAATCACTCATTCTTTTTTGGTTAATCACAGCCTTTCTGTTAAAACCAATACCCCTATGAATTAGTAACCTTTTTCTGGTTCAAATACTCGCGCCTTTGGGTTAGTAACCTTCTTCAGTTTAAATACCTTTCTTCGGTCAAGTACTGCTTGTTCAGTCAATGTACCAAATCCCTTTAGATCACAACCTTTGCTTGGTTCCACACCTGTCCTTTGGGTCACAACCTTTGCATGGTTCCACACCGTTCCTTTGGGTCACAACCTTCGCTTGGTTCCACACGCGATCTCTTGGGTCACAACCTTTGCTTGGTACCACACCTTTGGGTCATAACCTTCGCTTGGTTCCACACCCGTTTTATTGGGTCACAATATTCACTTGGTTCCACAACTGTCCTTTGGGTCACAACCTTTTCTTTATTCCACATTCGTCCTTTGGGTCACAACTGTAACACCCCAATTTTAGTAATTATTAATTTATTAAATTAATTGATTAATTGTGTAATTTTGTGCCTATTTGATTTAATGGATTTAATTGAATTATGTGATTTATTTGAATTAATTAATTTATGTGGTTTATGCAATTTATTTGAATTATTTGATTTAAATGAATTATTTAATTTATTGAATTTGTATAAATTGTTTGATTTATATGAATTATTTTTTTTATATAAATTAATTGACTTATTTAATTTATATGAGTTAATAGATTTAAATGATTTAATCTAAATATGTGATTTATTGAATTAATTGAATTAGTTGATTTATTCTATTTAGTAGAATAATGTAGAATTGTTAGATTATTTAGATGGGTTTAATTAGGTGTGTGAATAGTAAGTGGGAGTGGTCGAGTTAAGCTCAATTGATTAAGACAATGTTAGGGTTTAACAAAAGAATAGAAAGAGAGAAAAAGTTAGAAAAAAGGAAGAAAGAGGCAAGAGGGAAAGCGGAGTGGAGAAGAAGAGAAGAACTCAAGAATCATCCAAGAACCAAGGTAAGGGTGGGTTTTTATATGATTATTTGGATTGTATGATAGTGTATGATGGGTAGTATCATAATTAGGATAAAAATCCCTAATTTCCATGGTTTTGAAATTGATGATTACAGGATGTATGATGGTAGGGTCCTTAAAAGTGTGTTGTGGGTTGTTATAATTGTCATATGATGGTAGTATTTCGAATTCTAGAACTGGAAATTTTTACGGAATTGAAATCGGATGTCCGGAAGGCCTCCAACGGTGAAAAACGTAGAAAATTCTACATATTATACTGTTTGCGTCGACGCATCCATCACAACGGTCGAAGCATACTGAGTGCATTTTTCTGGATTTGTTTCTGCCTTCAACGCGTCGACTTATCCTGTCGCTAGCGGTCGACGCATGCTGTGTATTGGTAAAATTTTCATTTCTACGATTTTGGCCATAAATTTTGATCCGTAAGTCCGTTTTGGTCCCCGTTCGAAGCGTCGCAAAGCTAATGAATAGAGATATATCATAGTATAGATAATAGAATTGGTTTCTGTTGCACCCTAATTTTTGACCTTAAGATCCCACCTCCTTGGGTTTTTGTGGATGCTTGCTTTATCCTATTCTTTTTTTTTTGTGAGCATGTTTTATTACTAACTAGCTTATGCAGGCGCACTCAAACTTCACGTATAGATTTGGGCTCCGCTTCCAGACTGCTTCTTCATCCCCAGGTCGTTATTGGATCAACCCCTCGAGAATATCCTAGATGAACTGTCCGGCTACTGAAAATGATATCTGGTTTGAGCAATTAAGGGTATTTTGAGATAGGCATGTTGAGTTCGGAAGGGATGTCCGGTAGATGTCCTAAGGGCAATTTGGCTTGACAAGGAAGATGAGGAATTAAAGTATAACGAAGTGGAAGACCTAAATTGCATACTCTAGTCTAAATTTCCCTACTTTACTCACAGGTCAATCCTCGTTGGAATTCAAAGTCCTTAGATGCATGGACTCAAGTTTTGAATTTACAAATCATTCTATTCCGAAATCAAGAATCAAAGTTTACGTGATGCAAGGAGCCCAAGTTGCATTTTACAAGCTCAAGTAAATCTCAACATTCAAACTCAAATTATTCAACGGAGGGCTCAGTTTGCTTAGTCGTTCGATTTCAAGGATTAGTACACGTAAGGCTGATTTGGTATAAGGCTAGCATTAATCAAGGATTGCTAATCCAAGGGGATTATGCCAATCTAAGTAACAACTACATTTAAACGTCATCGCCAGCAGCATACCGATCACTTTTTGCATTTTAAAAGACATTACAATGAAACACAATGAGCGCATAAATTCAAATTTTATCACATGGGTTGTTTTAGAAGGAGTACATGAACATTGAACCATTCGAGCTTACAAGACAAGTCTAGGAATATCATAAGATTCCAATCCACAATTTGTTACAAATCATTGTTAAGGCCTAAGACAATCTAAATGAGGCACCGTATCTTAAAGAAGAGGTAGATTAGAAATCCAATATGTGATTACAATGAGGAATCATGGTTGGATAATTATGGAAGTTGGCTCCCTAGTTTCTACATATGCCACTACATGGTTACATTATTAACAGTGCAAGCCATGTTGGTAATGGATTTTGAAATCTGAAGCAAATAAGTTTGAATATGAACAACAGTGCAGTCCTTAACTTCTGCCACAACCCATCTCACATTTTCTTTACAACTCTTATGGCAACCAGACGATTTTGGCGATCACGCGTCGAACGCATTATTCTTCAGCTCTATATTTCATATTCCATCCGCCTACTTCAAAACCTCCAAGTTAAAAGTGATTTGCATTCCGCTGATTAAACCCTACAAAAAACGCCAAGATACCGCTGAAATTAGCAACTTTCAAGGACAAAATCAAGGAAGTAACATGACAGTTAATGAAAACAAGGGAAAGAATAATCTAATTACTCAACAGTTACATCAAACACTCTTACACAATTATCAGATCCACACGAAGCAAGTTGCAGACTCTTGTCATCTTCCTCAGTTTTTCTCCATGCCAGACGGTTTACGGTAGAGGCATGGCATATAAAAGGATCAACGCGAACAAGAAGAGCAGCGGTGGAACCCGATGCAGCGTCTTGTCTGTTGTTATAGGACAGATTCCACAATTCTATTTGGCCGTTTTCCATTCCAACGGCTAGAACTCCATTGTTTCTTCGATGAGGGAGACCAACCTAAGATAATGTTGTCACACTGCTTGTAAATTGAGGTAGAGTCATAAGCTGCCTTACTGATGATTATTCCTTTTCTACGGCCCAGATTTTCATTGTTTTGTCGCTGAACCTGTTGCAAATTCATGGCCGTGTGGGTTCCATGAACATGACCAGATAATCCGCTTGTGGCCTTACTGTCTCGCAAGAAGACTATAACTAATTTCACCAGTTCCTACAAACCACAATTGAGCAATTAGTATTTTAGAGTCACAAAAAGAGAGATAATAATAGTAATGCAGATGCATATGCTTGCATCCTAAGAAGAATGATAACTATCTACCTGTTCTTGTGATTGTAAAAATGGAGAACTGACGATCCCTTGAGACAGTCAAGAAAATTGTCATCGTGTGAGAATTCCATCTGTGTTACTGTTAACTGTGAGATTGCAAGCGACCAACTGCTTTCCATTTCGAACCCGCCAAACCGATATCCTCCGTCGAAGCATAACATAACTAGCCAACATGAGGACAACAGTCATCAACAAAGAAGCCTATTTGTCCTGCTCAGCTTTTGAATAGACCTTTGGCAACCATTTCCAGCTCCATCCGCAAATTGAGTCGCGAAAAGCTATGCCACAGAGAGAGTTCCGACCATACGCCATGTAATCCTTAGCCGTCTTTACTGCGAACCCACTGAAAATACAGAATTACATAGCGACAGGTAAGCTCAAAGGATGATTTTGGCAAGTGTCGGTAAATACGTTTTCGGCACAGAATCAATTTTAAGACCATGTGTTCCCTCAAGGTGATCAATAAGAATTTAACTAAAAGAAGTTAAAACTGAATATACTTATCTTTCCATCATGTCGTGACCTCGCTCATGATTTATCTCAAAGACGTATTCTGCAATTAGCTCTCAAAGTCGGTGCCATCGCCATCAATGTCCCACCATCTGTACGAAAGCGGAGAATACAAATCATCTTCGACAAACAAGGAAACCCAACTCTGCTTGCTCCAAAACTGATTTGGTTACATAAGCTGTGCCACAAGTGAAATGCATAGCAGACGGCAACACCTTCGAGACCGTGCAGAGGAACGACACCTCTGCTAAGAAGTAAGTCACAGCTCATGGAGGTTTTGTTGAAGACGCTAAATGGCGTGCCTACTGGACCCGATTACTAACTCCGGCCCTTAAAGTTCCTGCAATCAAGTAAAACTGTTGTCACGGTCATGAGTATCATAAGGAATAAGCGATATTCGCAACACAAATAAGGCCGTATAACAATAGATCCCAAAAGCATCCAGATTACTCATCAAGACTAATTGAAAGTTGCATTTCAAAACTGGTAACGATAATGCAGAGCCCAGGATTGAATCTAGGCAGTAAAACCGAGATTAAGACCGAAAGCAACTACCTTGATTTTCACGATCTCTATTAGATACGTTCGCCACGGTTGCAACATTAAGACCCGTTATTGAATGGTCCTTGGAAGCAAGCACCTATGAAAAAGAGAGATACTATTGTTACAATTGACAAGAAAATCGCCAGAGCCATCAGAGATTGTTACCTGTTGCAATGAAACAAATATTTCACATCAATTTCATCCTGATTCAAGAACTCAGAAAGGTACTAGGTTGATATTGAAAGGATTTACCTAACATCGCGGTTCTGGATTTACCCTGGAGCTGGAGAATGGTTCATCATGAAAATAGAAGGTTGAAACCAAAAGCACAAGGACAAGACTTAATCACTGAAATTCGAATTGAATTGAAATACGGCTTCGTCAGTAAACCGACATACCTCAAAGGGCCAGTCACGAAGTTCCATCCTGTTATGTTTGGCTCAATGCTCTTAACCACTACTAGATAATATACAGGTTCACTCTGCATAAAGATAATAACTGTTAGACCAATCCAGTTGTAAGAGATTAGAGCATGAAAAGAAAATAACGTGCAGCTCTCGAAATTACATCGTAAAGAAAGGGAAATACAACATAATAACGTCAACTTTTATGAAAGAACAGTCAGCCTAGACAGACTCATGACAAAGAATTTTCCAAATCAAATTGAAAGGTCTTAATTAACTTTCCAAAGCAGGATAAACGTGTTCATACTGATACAGGAAGATTTCTTCTCGTGACAGTTGTATCCTTCCAAAACCAGCTTCCATAAATCCAGAGCATTCATTTCAAATCAATGTCTTTGATTTATTTCGAGCCTATAAAAGGGATAACGGGAGTCAACAGAGGGGGGATCGATTCACAGAAATCACAAATGTAAACCCTATCTTCCAGATAAACAGATCCTCAGTAACACATAAGCTACAAGATCCCAAACCCAAACCTTAAAAATTTCTAGAGGAAGCTGATAACACTTACCTTTTAGCGGTTTCCTCTTCCGGGAAGTTTCGTCACCGTCAGGATCCTCAAAACCTCCGCCGGAAATCGCCTTCGTCGTCGCCGGAAAACCTCGTTACCACGAACCCCTCCCTCGTCGATCCAACCGCGTGCATCACCGGGAATCACCATCCGCGCCGTCAAAACCTGCAGGAAGAACGGCGAAAACGGAGAAGAAAAATCAAAGCGTGAGAAGAGAGGAAGAAAGAATAGAGGAAGAGAGAAGAAGAAATAGAAGAGAAGGATCGCGTGAATGTGGAAAGAAGAAGAAGAAAAGAGGTGGAAGAGAAGAGACGGCGAACGCTGAGAGGCCGATCGAGGGATTTGGGGGAAAGGGTTAGGGTTCCAATTTTCGTTTTGTGCTTTTGTCTATTGTAATAATCATATACTGCATATACACAGACACACGGTGCACTCTCACACACCTCACCCTCAGATCTCCAACAGATCGGATCGGGTGGTCCACACCTGCGTACCCCCCGTATATCCTCACAATCCAACACGCACCCAATCACCTGATTAACCTATTAACCCCCCTAATCACCCGATTAACCCGTTAAAACTCCTAATTAACTTCATTAATCCAGTTAACATAATTAACTTAACCTTTTATTTAATTAATTAATAATTAACACCTTAATCAACCTCTTCTTAGCTAAAACAAACTAATAAAAACCTGTTTTATTTAAATTCCACTCTCATTTCTTTATTCAACTTATTTTAAACTATTATTTCATTTTTATCAATTTAATAAACTTAATGAAGTAAAAAAAATATGGCCTTTTATTAAAATAAATAAATTTCTCTTTAATAACCAATTTGTTTAATAAATATTTTATTCTATTATAATTTTAAAAGAACCCTTTCTAAATAATTTAATTTTATCGATAACTAAAATAATTTTATAATAATCTTTCATAATAATTAAAAAGAACCACTTGTGTCAAAACTAATTAAAATCAACTTAATTTACCATCTGAAAACTTTTAATAATAAATTTTTTAATATTAATCTCTTAGAAATAAAAAATGAAACCCATAAGATTTTTTTTTATAATCAAATTAAATCATTGTAACTTTTATCTTATAGACTAATCTCATCCAAAGAAACAATTTTTCATCTTAAAATCAATCGACTAAAATCAACCCACAGCGTAAACTATAATCAATCGTGCACATCACTTCACGACACATCCACTCACATACACCTTAGCGCTTTCATGCGTATATTATTTATCTTTATCTGCTTTTATTCACAATGCACACACTCACCTAGCGCTTTCATGCGTTCGTGTATGGTTTATATTTTCGTATTTATTTTTCGGCAATTTATCTTTACCGCAAGTCATTATATCTTGTTGCATCGCATTGCATCAGTCCAAAGGAAAAACCTACACATAATTCAACGTTGTGTGTAGTTGCACATCACTTGCATTATTTCCCCATGATCCTTGATTCCATTCAAGTTGATCTTTAGGATAGATCCTATCCCATAGGAAGGACCTTGTCTTTATCTTTTACAACTTAGACAAAACAACACAATCAACACTATACAACTTTTCAAACACATCAGAGAATAGATGTTAATCATCTTAAGTGAGATATAATCTCCACCCCCACAACAATACAATCAAACATGTAGGGACTTTGCCTTAAGAGCGATAAAGGCATACTTGGCGACCATCCGAGTATGTAAGACCTTTTCTTAAGACAATGCAAAGACCATTTCCTACAACCCCTTTTTACACTTGTGGTGGTTATCTCTCCCTTAAAATGAAGACTCATCTCTTCTCCTAAATCCAATCAATCAACTACCTTAAACCCGTAGGAACTTTGACCACAGTCAAAGAACTCCTCTAACCCTTTAGGGTGAACTACAAAATACTATGATTCCACTCCCGTAAGGATATGTAGGCACAAGGTGCGATACCTTATCGAGTATACTTAGAAATAAACCACTAGGGTCTCTAATCCTTTAAGCAGATAACACATAGCAGTAAACAAACATAAAACAAGAGGTTCCTGTAGAGTACTACAGAAACTTAGGATGCTAGTACCTTCCCTAAGTTTAACCAACCCCCGAACCTAAACAATCTAGCTTGCATTTGCATTGCATTGTGGGAATTTCGATCTTTATCCCTTCCTTTGGAAAAATCAAAGTTCGGTTGCAAAATGAATATAAGATTCAAACTAATCAATAGTTTGGTATCCAAATTTCACCGCGACAGAAATGGCGACTTCACTGGGGATCCGCTTGTGGGTTTCCCTACCTTGTCTTATTTATTTGTTTATTGCTTTATAATTTGCTTATCTGCTTAGTTGTACAAATTGATTGTTTATTTTATTTTGGGTTGATACTTATGAGTGGTGAGACAAAGTCCTACACCCGGACTTGAGTGAAATTAAGATAGGAAAGTGATATGTTCGACGAGGCTTACCGGGAGTGAGTCCCGACTAAGCATCATTTGTGTTAAGACACAATGCTTGTTAGTTCCGTGAGAGCTAATGACTTGTCCCAAACCTAAAACGGGGTTTGAAAGCTTAAGGAATGAGATTTTGTGTGTTATTTCTCTAGGGAACGGACCCTATTTAAATGTAAAAACCAAAAAATAATAACAAGTGTTGGTACCACATGACATGAGTTGCATTGAGTCTTGCGTTGAGTCTCATTGTGTATATATTTGTGATATGAGATTACGTGTATCTATGTGAATTGTTGAATTGGTGAAATTGTGGATTGTATGTATATACTTGTAAATGGTATGATAAGAGAGAAAACGCTTACACCTGTTGAAGTGTGAACGGATGTACGATACACATGCAAAGCAAAAGGGAGCATCTCATGTCATTCCTTGCATGTTATAACCATCTTCTGAATAATCATCTTTATGTTCTTATTTGCAGCTTCAACAGCCCCATTCATCTTTTACTTGTAGGGAGAAGAATTATGATGCTCAATCTTGAACTCATCACACAACTCTTTCATTATATTATTATTCAGATTTAACTCGTTATTAGTGATAATCTTGCTTGGAATTCTGCATCAACATATGATTTTATTCTTAATAAACTAGAGCATGACTTGCTTGATCACATTGGCATATGATTTTGCTTCAACCCACTTGGTAAAATAGTCAATATCCACCAATATGAAAAGGTGTTTGTTCGATGCTTTAGGCTCAATCATTCCAATCATGTCAATTCCCCGCATGGAGAAAGGCCATGGAGATGCGACAACATCGAAAACTGTTGGAGGCACATGAATTTTCTCAACATAAATATGGAATTTATGACACTTCTTCGCATATTCGCAACAGTCAGATATCATAGTCAGCCAATAGTAACCAGATCTTAACAACTTCTTTTCCATTGCATATCCATTGGCATGGGTGTCGTAACCTGAAATTTGACCTCCCTTTTACCTTTTTCATAAGCACGAGCATTCACATCATTGGCATACGCATTCTCACTTTTTCTTTGTGATTTTTTGTTGCAGGAATATTCAGGTTTTCCAAGCCCTATTAATCACATCCTCTAAAACATATCACATCACCAAAACAAGCACAAAATGAAGGTTTCTAGGCATATTTATCAAAGCAAAAGGTTGAAAGTCGAAATCATGGCCACAACACCATTTTGCAAGCAAAATATGCAAATTTTGCTTGTGGTAATCGGTTACCACTTTAGGGTAATCGATTACCCTGTGCAAAAATGCAGTTTTTGTTGCATTTTTTGTGACAACCACTTTCACTCTACCACTTTGAGGGTCTACTTGGTTCTAGCATTGTGTGGAACATTCTAGACATATCTAGGCAATTCAAGACATCTCTAAAAATTCAAGACCTTTCTAAACACTTCAAGGCATTTGCTTCAATACATCAATTTGGATTAAGATCACCATGTTGCTTCGTTCCCAAGAATGTGAGCCCTTAGATTCAAGTTTGCATTGGGATAGTCATCAAGTCAACTACCTAACTAACTGAGTTAACCTCCAACTCAGTGAGTTGAGACTAACTAACTCCAAGGAAAATTCCAAGGCGACATCCAAAGCTCACTCTGAACCTAGCAACTCCGAAGTAAAAGTCTATATAAGAAAATCACCACTATTTCACAAGGGGGTTCAATCATTTTCTGAATTTTTACATTCTTCACTCTCAATTCTCTAACATTCTTTCTGAATTTTCTACAACATTTTCACATTCATCTTCATCCTCTCCCAAAAACCCTCACAAAAGCTCAATTTCCATAATTAGAGTGTAACAATCTTCACATCGTAATTGTTATTCTCTTGAGCTAAACCTCATTCCACCATATTTTTACTTGGATTTCTGGATTTACAGTAGATTCTTCTCCAATTCAAGTAATCACCTCAAGCTTCTTCGGTGCAAATCAGTATTCAGAACATTTATTGTATTTTTGTAGATTTCGCTATGATTTGATCTCAAGCTTGGAATTCTCTGGTTTTCTCTACTTATATCTCATCACATATCAATAGCAACAATCACCAGGGCAATCCTCTGCCTTATAGGTTGGTAATTCGCACATGATTTACTATTTTGATCACTCTCGCGCGTTTACGATGTAGTTCGATCATTTTCAGTGTTGATTGATCATGTGATTGTTTGATCTTTGATCTTCATGTTTAATGCTTTCAATTGATGTTGAATTGATGCCTAAGTGATTTTGAACTTCATTTTTTATGTACAAGTGTCAATCATGGCATGTGAATGATTGGATAAGTGTTTTGGTTGCTGAAACTGCTTTTTCAAAAGCTGTTTCTACCACTGTTACAGTGGAAACCGGTTACCTATATGGGGTAATCAGTTACCCTACACAATTTTTACGTGATTTTTCCATTTTTAAGTAGGTAACCAATTTCCTGCATGTGGTAATCGGTTACCACAGTGACAAAATGTCATTTTTGCCTATTCTCAAGTTTATTTGCTATTATTTCCTCATGTAACTTCCATGACTTGATATGCTTGGTATTCGTGGTTGTTTTATGATCTGTTCACCTTTTGTTTGAAGCACGTATGCAAACTTTCAATGTGAGTTTTTTCGATTCTCGATTATATGAATTTTTGACATTGTATAATCATGATCACTCTTGCACATTCTTTGATCACATGCTACATGATTCATGATGCATACTAAATCACATTTTGTACTGTTTGACACTTCCGTTCATGTTTGTGTTAAGTTTGTTCTTCTTTGGAATGAACTTAATCTTGTATAATCAATAATTCATCCTTTGCTTCAATGATTTTTCATCCCTTTGAAAAATTGTTAGCACCATCCCCTTTTGATTGATTAATTGAAACTTCATTTCGATTATTCAATCCTTCTCTTTCTCTTCTCCTTTGGATCTTTGAGAGCTTTGTCCTCCTTTTTACCTCATGGATTTAAAGATTCACAACACATTGGAGCACTGTACAAACTCGGTGCCGTTGTGCTGTCCGTTTGTTTCTTACACCGCACTTTGGTGTTAGAGAAGGAATGAGAGTGGAGAATTCCTACACTCATTCTGACTGTTTTGGGTAGGGGACGAATGACTGTGCCTGGAATACTCGCCTCTATCTCCTTAATATGGTATCCCTGCTTTCTCCAGTCGAGTTGATCCTTGATCACTTGCACCCTTATCTCTTCTTTGGAAATAACTTTCACCTTTCAATTCAACACTCTTTTCTCTTGAGGCCAATCCATTCTTGGCTCCCCAGATATTTGTCATCACTTCTTTCCTTTTCTATTCAACCGTTATTTGGATAAATCCAATTCTCTTCTTCCCTAGCAAAGTCAGTCTTTCTTCTTCGATTTACATAGTCATCCTGTTAAAACCTAATCCCCATCAGAGTTCACAACCTTCTCTTGGTCCTCTCTCCTTCTTATTTGGTTAATCACTGCTTGTCAGATAAACACCGGTCAACTTTTCATCCGTTAAATCATCGTCCGCCTGTTGATAATGAACTTTCTTTGGGTTAATCGCCTTCTTCCGGCTAATCACCTGATCTTTGGTTGATCACGGTGTGCCCGTTAAAACCAGCTTTTTCTTTGGGTTAATCACCTTCTATTGGTTAAGCGCCTGCCTTTTAGTCAATCATTGTCTGTCGGTTTGAATCAATCACCCTTTTTCCCCTTAGAGTCAAACACCTCCCTTTGGTTCAGTACTCTCTTTCTCTTGGTTCGTCACAGTCCGTTTGTTGACGCCAACCTTTTTGCTCTCCCCAAAAAGTTTTACTCTTATCTTTCTTTAGTTAATCACTGCTCACCAGTTAATGCACCGAATCCCCTGCGGATCTTACCTTTATTTTAATTCTTGTCCTTTGCTCCTTTACTCTCTTGGCTCCGATGCCATTCCTTTGTTTTCTCCCCAGTAGGTTAAACTCTTTTCTTCTGCATTCCCCGGTAGAGTTCTTACCTTGTTTCTCCTTTCCTCAACAGAGTTTTCCTTTGCCTTTTTTTATTGGTTTTGACATCATTCCTTTTGCATTCCCCAGTTGGGTATTGCTTTCTCTTTTCTTTTTTGACTTTGACGTCGTCTCTTTCCCTTTTCTTTTTCAGCGTTACTTTTCCAAACTACGTAGGCTCTGATTTCCTTATTGCACTATGAGGGTATGTAGGCACAAGATTGTGAAATCTTGGCGAGCCACCTTCTTCCATTCTTCTTTCTCTCTGGTCCGCCCAAATTTCCTATTCTTTTCCTTGGTTCCATGAACTACAGAGCTATGACTTTCTCATTGCACTATGAGGGTACGTAGGCACGAGGGCCCCCAATCCACTTCGAGCACTTTCTCTCTTTCTATTTCTTTTTCTCTCTTTCTTTTCCTTTTTAGCTATAAGCCTTTAGATAAATAACTCATACAAGCCAAGAAGCAAGCGAAATGGTTCCCTTCCACATAACCGACCCCTTTTCCCGTTTCTTTTCCCTTGGGTATTATCGATATTTTCCCTGTCCTTTGGAACTAAATAAAGTTCAGTGGCGACTCTATTGTATCTTTGAGTATGTGATTCACTCAAATATAATCCCGCTAGCTTCAGGTGGCGACTCTGCTGGGGAGTCATTGCACTTGCAAGTCAGGGTCTCGCATAGTTTTTCTTGCTTGCTTGGGTGTTTATCTTTATGCTTTACTTGCATTATTTTTATGTTATTTACTATATTTCTTTATTATTTTAAATATTCATATGCTGCATATTCTGGATATCTGCTATATTCTACTGTTGTTGGGATGCGTAGATATTATTGGAGAGATAAGTCCTATCACTAGGCTTGAGCAAACATATAGGCTAGAACGTGGATAGTCGTGACGCCTGCATTTTGTGTGTTGGGTTGTCACGAGAGCCACATCCCAGATCCTGATTCACTTGAGAATACTTCCGTTCTGCAAGAATTTGCTACGACGGGGGGTTTTCATTTGAGTCCTATGGTTTTGGAGAACTTTCTAGGGACCACCTTGTTGTGTCTATATCACACCTGTGAGAGGGCTATCGGTTTTTGCAGGAAACCAAGACTCTTCATACCTTTTGTTCTCTCAGTCACGTCAAATTTTTGCACCGACACAGAATTACACAGATATTCAGTTTGTGCAGATTTGGATATCCAGATTATGCAGATTTGGTTGATCAGAGTTGTGCTCGGCTTCGTGATTTGTGTGTTCCATGCCATTGCACCATAATCATTAACATTTTTGCATGTGCATTTTCCAGGTTATTTAAAAGCTTATTCTTTGTTGGCATAGTCATAGACGTTGAGTACTGGTTGCAGAGGTATCATGATTTACAAGTTTTTGGAGCCTAAGCTGAAGACTTTGAGGGCTTTGGCATCTTTTCTGGTTGAAGATAACAGGGGTGTTTTTAGAGATAATTATGGGAATCTTTTGGCCATTCTCAACACTGAAGTCAAAATTACTGCCATTCATACACTTATTCAGTTCTGCGACCCGCCACTAAGGTGTTTCACATTTCAGGATTATCAGCTAGCATCTATACTTGGGGAGTGCTTTCATATCTTGGGGTTGAGATCAAGATTCAAGTTCCGTTTGTCTACACCAGTAGTTGTCCGAAGTTTCCTTTTATTGTCGAAGCTCTTGGCCTTAGTAAGAAGGATGTGGAAGACAATCTCAAGACTAAGGGAAAGGGTATTCGAGGATTTGCTTCGAAGTTTCTAGTAGATAACGCCGCTTCTTTTGCTGAATTTGGAAGCTGGAAGGCTTTCAACGTCGTGTTTGCTTTACTGATATATGGGATCATCTTATTTTTGAACATGGAGGATTTTGTTGATCAGGCTGTCATCAGTATCTTATTGTCTAGGAATCCAGTTCCTACGCTTCTCGCTGATACCTATTATTCTATTCATTCCCGAAATGAGAAGAAGAAAGGAACTATTGTATGTTGTGCTCCTATGCTGTATCGATGGTTCATATCTCATATTTCGCAGAAGGTACCAAGATCATTCTTTGTTGTGGTAAATTCTCTAATTACCTCTCTTGGGTACAAAGGGTGGAATTAACTACAATCCGAGGCCTTCCTTCCATCAGTATGGATATCCGATGCTTGACAAACCAGATCCTGAGGTAGTAGAGGAATTCATCTTTCATGAAGGGGTTGATGACATGGGTTTGTTGAAGAGATTCAGTGCTGCATGGGTACACATTCACCGCGAGGGTAGATATGAGCTGGGTAAGAAGAATTATATTGCGAAAGAAGCCTACACATAATGGGTCAAGGAACGCGTTCAAGCGACTTTGCTACCATTTTCTTTCGAGTCTTCTATGCATGTCAAGCTTCTTGAACTTACTATTGTTCCTCCTTCCGAAGTTGATCAACTTAAGCAGGTTATTGAGAAGTTGAAGAAGGAGAATGCTAATCTTCGTCTCAACCTCGACAAAGTCACATCCGAGAAGGAAAGCTTACAGATAGATCTTTGCAAGAAGAGAGAGCTCATGAGCAAAGAGGTAGAGTTTGAGCAAAACAAACACCGAGAAGTAGGTGATTCTTTGAAGAGTACTTATGACAGACTTACCTCAAAGAAGAGACAACTTGCCAATGCTCAGTACCAAGCCCATAAGGATGAGTAAAGTTACAATAAGAAACTTGCAGATCTTCGAGCAAAATTATCAGAGTACAAGACAAAGCTGCAGAGTGAGCAGGATCGTGCTGACCAGTTGATGAAAGACCTTTCTCAATGTCAAGTCGAGATTGACAAAGTCTTCAGTAATGTCCAGGAGCTGCAGGATCAGGTACACCAGGGCCGAGAGGAGATCATTCAATCTTACTTAGAGAGTACTCATTAGGAGCATCATAGTCGTCATCTGTAAGTCCTCTTGGATCAGAATGAGGCATTTCTGCAGGATATTCTTCAGGGACCTAATCATTCTTTATTACGCAACCTCATGGAGGATGTAAAGTATTAGAGTGAGAGGCATGGTCTTCTAGCCAAATTTGTCGAGCATGCATTAGAGGACTTACCAGGGTTGTTGAGGAATGCTTATGCCGATGTACTACCACACCAGACTCCTTGGGCTACTTTCCACTTCTTATCTGTTTGTAGGGTTGTATTTGACAGGATTCATGCTGATATTGTTGTAGCCCAAAAGGCAGATATTTGAGTTGTATTAGAGCTTGTACTTCTTTATCCATTGATTTGAATGAAGATTTATCTTGTCAATTTATCTTTGTACCTTTACTTATATGCTTTATGATTGTTGCTAATAAAGATAAAGCTCACGAATTCCTGGAATTTAAAATTTTATTTTTGCATACACTACATCTAATCATACTCATGTGCATGTCCTTCATCCGAAAACCATGTCCTTACATTGTTCGTCTCTGCCTTGTAGCAAGACGATGACTCGATATCGTTATTTCACTCGCTCAAACAAGACCGAGATCATGGCTGATATTGAACAAAAGAACACTGCCTACAAGGAGACTTTGGCTTAGTTTCAAGGTCAGATGGATCAGTTCCAGACTAACATGGACGTTATTATGGACTTTCTTCGTGCTCAGAAGGATGCTATCGTTGCTACTTCTATGGTTGCAACTATTACTGATGCTACTGTCATCACTCCTATGGTGATCCCTACTCCTGTCGTTGCTTCTTCTTCAGCTATTGCCGAAGCGCCAATTGAGACTATTGTTCAGCCTTCTGTCAATCTACCTTCTATTCAGCCTGGTTTAAATAGAATGCCTACTGCTTTCCCGTGGGGAATGCCTCCGAATTTTGCACCTCAGATTTCCTGTGGTTTTGCTTTTGTTCCGTATCAACCTTTTCTTGCACCCATGCCCAATGGTAATTCTACTAATTATCCATGGGGCATGCCTACTCCGATTCCACCTCCTGTGGGGAATCATGATGATCACGAGACTCCTCAGACGCAGTTTCGCCAAACTCCTGTGTCTACTGATGTTGAGATTCCTGACAAATACGAGCATGTGCATAGGGGCCCTCCTATTCATGTTCCAGTTTTGTCTCAGCCTGCTCAAACTATGGTTCAAAATGTTCATTCTATGCCCTACCCTGGGGAATCTTCTTTTGCTGTGGTGCTCCCTACTGATTATCCGTATGGTTTTCAGATGGGTTAAAATGCTGGTCAGATGGTAAATTCTGGGTTGGTGTATCCGTCTCAGTTCGGTTCTCCATATATACCTGCTCCAGCCGCATCACAGCTTCCAAATCCTCAAGTTGGTTTTAGGCCCGCTGATCATAACAGACCTGCTGATTATAAGTTGTTGGATGAGAAAATCCGCGCATTGAAGGATATTCTGCTTTTGGCATGGAAGCCAAAGACTTGTGTTTGGTTCCCAATGTCGTACTGCCGCAGAAATTTAAGATTCTCGAGCTTCCAAAGTACAAGGGTTTGAGTTGTCCTTGCAGTCATGTAACCATGTATTGTAGGAAGATGGCGTCCTATGTAACACCCATTTTAATTATTTAGTCATTTTATTATTATTTTAATTATTATATGTTGGTGTGCCCTTTGGTGGGGATTGTGTTTGATGATGATTGGTGGGTGTCCCTGATATGGGAGGATTATTGGTGGTGTTTTGGTGTGGATATAGTAATATAATAAATAGTAGTAATATGGTGGTATTATTATTATTATTTTATTATTAATATTATTATTAGTAGTAATATTATTAATATGGAGAATATAATATTATTATTAATATGGTTATTATATTATTATGATTATTGGTGAGATAATAATATTGTTATCATTATTATGGTTACTATTATTAATATTTAGTAATATTATATATTATTTTATTATTATTATTTGGGATTAGAAATTAAAAAGGAAATAGGAGGCGAAAGGTTATTAGGGAGTTAGAAAGAGGGAAGTGAGAAGACACGATAGAACGGGAGAAGAGGGAATTTGGGAGAAGAGTGAAGAACGGAGGAGAAGAGAGAAGGTCAAGGCTGTCCAATCTTAGGAGGACTCTTCACCGATCAGAACAATTATCCAGGTTAGGGGGGAGAAACTGATTGGGATTGGTATAATGCATGAAATTGGGTAGAGGGGATTCCTTAACCCCGTAGGAATTCGATGATTATGATTGATATATGATATTATGTCTGTGTTTATGAATGTTGTTGTGATTGAAGAGTTTTGTGCATACATTTTATGATGATTGTGGGATTCTGTGTAATTCCTGTAATATTACTGATGAACACGAATTTATGACATTATGCCTGTTGCTGTTGTTGTTGATGGTGATGAAATTCGTACATTGTTACGATGTTGGTGAGTTCCTGTATAACCTCTGTGGCTTGGGTAATGACCATGAGTATTGGTGAGATTTTGTGTAACCTCTGTGGCTTGGGTAATGACCATGAGTATTGGTGAGATTTTGTGTAACCTCTGTGGCTTGGGTAATGACCATGATATAGGTTCTGAGATATAGTTTAAGGAACTATTGATTAGAGTAGGGTGTGGTGATTGTTGCTGATACTGATAGAGTGGTGTATTTGCTGTTATGAGATTGGTGAAATCCGGTATAATTTTCGTAGTAATAGCGATGAGTATGAAATAGGTTCCGAGAGGAAATTAAGGAGCATATGGGTTCTGAGTAACTATGTAGAGTTGGTGATGGATATAATTATAGGTTTTGAGAGGAGAAATTATGGAACAATTGACTAGTGTAGCGTATAAGAATTGTAGTATCGAGAGGACAAGGGATAGAAGTGGAGAAATAGGCTTGAATTTGAGCAGGATAACAGTTCTGGACAGTAAGGATGGGTTTTCGTATGATCATGGGGATTGTGTGATAGTGTATGATGGGTAGGATCACATTTAGGATAGAAACCCCTAAATTCCATGGTTTTGAAAAGTATGGTTATATGATATATGATGATATGATCTTTAAAAATATGTTGTTAGCTATTATAATTGTAATATTATGGTAGGATTTCAAATTCTGAAACCGGGGCTTTTTACGGAATTGAAATCGGAGGTCCGGAAGGCCTCCAACGGTGGAAAATACATAATTTTCTGCATTCTATGCTTTTGCGTCGACTCAAACACTGCAGCGGTCGACGCATACGGTTTGCGTTTTTCTGGATTTCGCGTCTGTTTGCTATGCGCTGACCCAACGGTCGACTCAAAGCTGTATATTGGTGAATTTTCTGTTTTGACGATTTTGGCCATAACTTTTGATCCGTAAGTCGGATTTAGTCTTCGTTCGAAGCGTTGGAAAGCTCTTGAATAGATCTATAACATGGTATAAATAATATAGTTATTTGCCAAATATTTTTATATCCAATATTTTTGGGGAGTCATTGTTTAATTAAATAGTAACTAAACCACAGATCAAGTGAAATGATTTATTGATTATTTACTTGAGTTTGATCGTGTGCACTTAGTGTGCTTGAGTTTGTTTGTCGTGCATTGGTGTCGTACATATCATGGTGTTTGGTGGGATGAATCATTGCTCAGGAGGAGTGTATGTGATTCATCCGTACTCCTTTGTGGAGAATGGTGGGGATAGATCATATCTCAGTAGGAGCGTAAGTGATCTGTCGGGGATAAATCATATCTCAGTAGGAGCGTAAGTGATCTGTCGGGGATAGATCATATCTCAGTAGGAGCGTAATTGATCTGTCGGGGATAGATCATATCTTAGTAGGAGCGTAAGTGATCTGTCGGGGATAGATCATATCTCAGTAGGAGCGTAAGTGATTTGTCGGGGATAGATCATATCTCAGCAGGAGCGTAAGTGATCTGTCCAGGGTTCGATTGAATTAACCAATGAGTCGGTATCGCATGCTTGGTGTTGAGTTGCATATTTGCATTATAATATGTTATATTGTAATTTGAACAGTAGGTTCGATGATTGGTGTGGTGGGGTGAATATTGGTGTGTTTTACTACCTTATTTGCATGTATTAAATTACCAATATATTTTAATCATGTTTTTTCACCCCTTTGTTGTTGTTGTTGTGGTCTGTGCTTCTCTGGAAGTACAGATAATCCAGGTACTTAGCTAACTTGGATTATGGTGTGCCAGTCGAGTCTAGGATGCTCTGATACGTAGCACGGGACTTGGGTGTTTTTAGTTGCCTTCTGTTGAACATGTATTTTATTTCCTGTGAACGTATCAAAAACTTTGTTGGATTTTACTATTTTGTTATTTTCCGCTGTATTTTGGAGAAAACCTTTTTATAAGGAAATGTTGGTTTTGCTATGTGATATCCCACTTGCGAAGAAATACTCTGATGTATATTTATAATGTTTATTATTTTAATTGTTTTGGGAAGTGGGGTGTTACAATTGGTATCATAGCAGGTCGGTCCGTCCGGCCAGTGTAGTTGAGTTGAGTTTGTCCTTTAGGATAGAGTTGAGTATCTTTTAACCTGGTGTTGCTATTTTTGAGCGAGTTATCAAAGGTACTTGTATTATCAATAATATTCCTTTGACTGCTATTATTGATACGGGTGCAACCCACTCGTTTATTTCTGTTGACTGTGTGAAGAGGATAGGATTGGTGCCGTCTACTCTCGAGAGACGAATGACTATTGAGACACCCTCTATTGGTTCAGTGACTACTTCTTTAGTATGTTTGAAGTGTCCTCTAACTATTTTCGGTAGAGACTTTGGAGTGGATCTGATTTTTCTACCACTTGGTAATTTGGAAGTTATTCTGGGTATGAATTGGTTGGAGTTCAACCGAGTCTACATCGACTATTTTCGAAAGGAATTGTTGTTCCTTACTCCTGAAGAGGAAGCGGTGGCGAGTTATTTATCTAATAAAGAATTGAGGATCTTGTTGGAAGACGAAGCCAAAGTGTTTGCTTTATTTGCATCATTATCGGTGGATAGCAAAGCGTCAATGGAGGAATTGGCAGTGGTGAATGAATTTCCGGAAGTGTTTCTTGATGACATTACGGAATTGCCTCCGATGAGAGAAGTTGAATTTAGTATTGATCTTGTTCCTGGTACGAAACCTATTTCTATGGCGCCGTACAGGATGTCTGCAGTAGAGTTGGCTGAGTTGAAATCTCAGATTGGAGAGTTGTTGGATAGAAAGTTTATTAGACCGAGTGTGTCGCCGTGGGGAGCTCCAGTGTTATTGGTGAAGAAGAAGGATGGTAGTATGCGTCTGTGCATCGATTACCGTCAGTTGAATAAAGTGACTATTAAGAATAAGTATCCTCTACCTAAGATTGATGACTTAATGGATCAACTGGTGGGAGCTCGTGTGTTTAGTAAGATTGATTTGAGATCGGGTTACCATCAGATCAGAGTAAAAGAAGGTGATATTCAGAAGACTGCTTTTAGGACTCGAAATAGACATTACGAATATGCTGTAATGCCGTTTGGAGTGACTAATGCGTCGGGAGTATTTATGGAGTATATGAACAGAATTTTCCATTCTTACTTGGATCAATTCATTGTGGTATTTATTGACGATATACTAATTTATTCTAAATCCGATGAAGAACATGCAGGACACCTGAGAATTGCCTTGCAGGTGCTAAAGGAAAATAAGTTGTTTGCTAAAATGTCGAAGTGTGACTTCTGGATGAAGACAATGAGTTTCTTGGGGCATGTAATATCTGGTGATGGTATAGCGGTGGACCCGTCAAAAGTGAGTGCAGTATTGTAGTGGGAACCGCCGAAGACAGCGACTGAGATTAGAAGCTTTTTGGGTTTGGCTGGTTATTACCGCAGGTTTATTGAAGGGTTCTCTAATTTGGCGTTGCCATTGACTCAGTTGACGAGAAAGAACCAAGTGTTTGTATGGGATGCTGCTTGTGAAGAAAGCTTTGAAGAGTTGAAAAAGAAATTGACTACGGCACTGGTGTTAGTGTTGCCGACTCCGAGTGAATCGTTTGTGGTGTACTGTGATGCGTCTAAGATGGGGTTAGGTGGAGTTCTTATGAAGAATGGTAAGGTAGTAGCATATGCTTCGCGGCAACCGAGGGTGCATGAGCGAAATTATCCTACTCATGATCTCGAATTGGCTGCGGTTGTTTTTGTGTTGAAAATTTGGAGGCATTATTTGTATGGTTTGATATTTGAAGTGTTCAGTGATCACAAGAGTCTGAGATATTGATAACACGAAATCATATAGATATTTTCATGCATAATTCAACTAAAGTCTAACCGTTTTCGATCCGATTTCGGGTTATTTCCGTGTATTTGTCTGATGTTTTTGCAGGTATTCAACGATCACGTCTAAACAAGGCAACATGAAGAAAAGAAGCAATCCCAGATGAAATATGGACGAAAAAGGAGTGAAAACACAATGAAAAGCGCAGCAGACTGTTTTTGCTGATGTGACGACCGTCACAGATGCATGACGACCGTCACACGGGTGACGACCGTCACACCTTGTGACGACCGTCATGCAGGCAAAAACGCCCCACTCAGATTACACGTCAAAAGAGCAGTTCCAATTCCCATTAAGTGGTCCACTACTCCCTAAATTATCTGCCTCAAGGTCCATCATCCTCAGAGATAACCGTTGGGACTCCACTTCTATAAAAAGGGAAGCAGGGGACTTCAAAAAGGATGTTGCATTCATACCACGAAGTGCTGCCGAATTTAATTTCCAAAGCAAATTTACTTTCCAGTTTTTATTTGTATCCATTTCTCCTTTACATTTCCTTATTCCCATTTCCGCTCTTTTGTAATTGCTACTGCACTGTACGATCAAATTGGCACTAAAGACCAGAATCCTGCCAACATCTGTGGAGGATCTGCCCAAAGGCCAATTGGCTTATTTACAGGTTTTCATTTTGATCGACTTCTGTTTTAACATAATGCAATTTATTATTTATTATTATTATTTATGTTTTGTTCTTCCCAATTCCATGTCTAGCTAAACTTAGGCAATCGATATGTAGTAATAATTCGAATGGGATTTGATAACTCTTGTTTGAAAACTTTCTTTTCACAAAAATAATCTATGGTCTAAGTGTTTAAAATTGATTCACTGAATAAACTTCGTCGCGAAAGCGAGAACTTATTTAAAAGTAGTTTTACCACAAAAGTGGGAAATTAATTAAGATACGAACCAACAAGCGAAAGCTACGGTAAGGTCAGATAGTAAACACTAGGCATTTGTTTTAATAACAGCGAAAGCACTTTAAAACGAATTAGAACTTAGAGATTTCCAAAAAATAGTTTTAACCCCGAACGGGATACGAAAGTGTACGTTTGGCCCTTAGGATTATGATTAACGTCAATAACCATTGTGAGACGAGAGTCTTCAAATCTCCATTTTCTGCTTAAATAAACTGTGAAAACTATTTCATACACCAGTAACTTATCAAATCCCTGAAGAACACAATTACTACGTATCAATTCAATTAATTAAAATCTAAACAGTAATCTTAGTTCCCCCTTTTAGTGACAATCTTATCCCCTTTAAACATATTCTACCTAGCTAAACATAGTAACTCCCGAGAACACTAGTTTGATTACGAGTCCCTGTGGGATCGATATCTTTTATTACTACGCGATAGACTGTGCACTTGCAGTTAGTTGTATTAGACATAGAAAGTCGCGATCAAGTTTTTGGCGCCGTTGCCGGGGACCCGTTTAGTCAATAGTGTAACCTTCTGTTACGCCGTATAGACTAGGTAAACAATTTTCATTTTTCCTTTACTAGTGCTGTCGATTGTATGCCAAGTGATCACCCACAAGGCGATATCTTGAAACCTTCAGTCGCAGAACTAGAACGCTTCTTACATCTAAGAAGCCGAATCATTGAGTACCAACTCAAACATAACATTCCTGATCCTCTCACTCCCATTCCCAATTCCGAAGAAGAACCGACGATGGCTGAAGGACCTCCGAACAAACCGCTGAAGGCATACGCTACACCATCTCAGATGGAGCCTAGAAGTAGCATTGCTGCCCCAACTATTACCCGAAATGATTTTGAGCTGAAACCATCATTGCTGTCAGCTGTACAACAAAACCAATTCTCAGGTAACGCAACTGAGGATCCGAACGAACATCTAACGAAGTTTGTACAATACGCAGACACAGTGAAAGCAAATGGAGTAACTCCAGACGCGATAAGACTTCGTCTTTTCCCATTCTCTCTTAGAGACAGAGCATGGACATGGTTACAATCGTTACCATCCAACTCCGTTACGACGTGGGAGCAATTGAAGAACGTCTTCTTAGCGAGATATTTTCCACCAAGCAAAACTGCTATGCTTAGAGCTCAAATCAACGGATTTCGACAGAAAGATACTGAATCTCTCTACGAAGCATGGGAACGATTCAAAGATATGATGAGAACATGTCCTCACCACGGTCTAGAAGACTGGGTGACAATCCATACTTTCTATAATGGGCTTCTATACAATACTAGATTGACAATAGACGCTGCCGCGGGCGGTGCACTTATGGATAAGCCATACGATGAAGCCTATCAATTAATAGAAAACATGTCACAAAACCATTGCCAATGGGGAGGTGAACGCACTCCAAATGAGAAAACCACAGCGAAAGGTGGGATGTACGAAATCAGCAGCCTTGAAAAGTTCAATGCTAAAGTAGATGCTCTAGCACAAAAGATCGATAGTCTAACTGTTAACCCCACTGCAACTGTCGCTGCAGTAACTCCAAATTGCGAGTTATGCGGAAGCACCACTCATAATGCACCCGAATGCCCATTGCTAGCCGGAATCCCGCCAGACCAGGTAAATTATGCTCAAGGAAATCCCTACGCAAATACCTACAACCCAGGTTGGCGAAATCATCCAAACTTTTCTTACAAAAGCGAAAATGCATTGCAAATGCCTACTGCTCCGCAAGGATATCAAAAACCAGCTGCTCAGAATGCACCTAGGAAATCAAACCTCGAATTGATGATGGAAAAGTTCATAGCTACTCAAGCTCAGACGAACAAAGAGTTCCTGAATCAAAACATACACACTAGCGAGCAAATTAAACAGTTGACAGGAAAAGTAGACGCTTTAGCCACCCACAACAAAATGTTAGAAACTCAGATATCACAAGTGGCTCAACAGCAAGCATCTGCTGCCGTACCTGCTGGCACATTTCCTGGACAACCCGAACAAAATCCCAAAGGCCAAGCAAATGCTGTGATACTAAGAAGTGGAAAAGAATTGGACGAACCGATCGATCCGAGGACCGAAAACTCAGCCATGCAACAGAAACCAACTGAACAAGCAGAAAAGGAATCTGAGTTAGAGAAGAAGGAGGACAACGAGAAGGAGGATACCGCAAGTGAAAAAACTCAAGCACCTCCAGCGCCATATAAACCACCTATTCCTTATCCGCAAAGACTAATTAACTCTAAAACTTATGGACAGTTTAAGAAATTTGTAGAGCTCCTTAAACAGCTGAATATTACTATTCCTTTTACAGAAGCGATAACTCAAATGCCGTCATACGCCAAATTTATCAAAGAGATCCTGTTGAATAAGAGAAAGATCGAGGACAACGAAACAGTTTCACTTACGACAGAGTGTAGCGCTATTATTCAGAACCGCATGCCTCCTAAATTAAAAGACCCAGGTAGTTTCTCCATACCCTGCGTCATAAGAAAGTTCGTAATAGATAAAGCTCTATGCGATTTAGGAGCCAGTATCAGTGTTATGCCCTTATCTATATGCAAAAAGCTGAATATGGGAGACCTCAGACCAACCAAAATGTCCGTACAATTAGCTGACAGATCAGTAAAATACCCCGTCGGAATACTGGAAAACGTTCCAGTACGCATAGGACAATTCTACATTCCAACCGACTTCATAATCATGGACATCAAGGAAGACACTGTAACCCCGATTATCCTAGAAAGACCGTTCCTAGCTACAGCCGGAGCGATTATAGACGTGAAGAAAGGAAGGCTAACATTCGAAGTAGGAGAAGAAAAGATAGAGTTCATTCTCACCAAGTTCTTACAAGCACCAGCAATAGACGATACCTGCTATTTAGTAGATGAAATTGACGAATGCATAAGAGAACTTGAAAATGAAGAGACCACGTATTCAGAAATAATAAAGATTCAAATACCCGACATTTCTGAAGACGACAATTGGTGTAAACCGTATAAGGACGACAGCCTAAGCGAAAGCTTAGCACTGACCTGAAACCATATGCCAGGTCCGAAGAACCCATCTTTAGAACTTAAAACACTACCCAAAAACCTCAGATATGAATTTCTAGACGATGAAATAAAAAGACCAGTGATAGTCAACGCCGACTTAGGACAACCAGAAACCGAAAAATTATTAGAAGTCCTAAAGAAGTACCCCACCGCGTTAGGCTATAACATAAGCGATTTAAAAGGTATAAGCCCTTCAATCTGTATGCATCGAATTACAATAGAGGAAGACTCTAAAACTTCTCGAGAGCATCAGAGAAGACTGAACCCCATCCTGAGCACTGTAGTCAGAGATGAAGTAAAGAAATTACTAGATGCAGGAATCATCTATCCGATCTCCGATAGTGAATGGGTTAGCCCAGTTCATGTCGTACCAAAGAAAGGAGGAGTCACAGTAGTTAAAAACGAAAAAGGCGAATCGATAACAAAAAGAGTCGTGACTGGAAGTAGGATGTGTATTGATTATAGGAAGCTTAACAAGGCTATGCACAAAGATCACTTCCCGCTACCCTTCATAGACCAAATGTTAGAAAGACTAGCCAAACATTCATATTTCTGCTATCTAGATGGTTACTCAGGATTCTTCCAAATTCCCATCCATCCTGATGACCAAGAAAAGACTACATTCACCTGTCATTACGGTACTTTTGCTTACCGCCGAATGCCGTTCGGACTCTGTAACGCTCCAGCAACCTTCCAAAGATGCATGATGGCAATCTTCGCAGATTTCATAGACGACATTATGGAAGTGTTTATGGACGATTTCTCGGTATGTGGACAAAGTTTTGAAGGATGCTTACAAAACTTAGAAATGGTACTAGAACGTTGCGTAAAAGTAAACCTCGTCCTAAATTGGGAGAAATGCCATTTTATGGTCCGACAAGGAATAGTTCTAGGACACGTCATATCAGATAGAGGGATTGAGGTAGACAAAGCTAAAATAGAGATTATAAAAGATCTCCAACCTCCAAAATCCGTACGAGAAATACGGAGTTTTCTAGGACATGCCAGTTTCTACAGAAGATTTATAAAAGATTTCTCGAAAATCACAAAACCTCTGACCGGCCTGTTAATGAAAGATGTTGAGTTCGTCTTCAACGACGACTGTTTAAAAGCATTCGAAACATTAAAATCAGCCCTTATCACCGCACCAATCATGCAACCACCAGATTGGAGTCTACCGTTTGAAATCATGTGTGACGCGAGTGATTACGCTGTAGGCGCAGTTCTAGGACAAAGGAAGGACAAGAAACTCCATGCTATCTACTATGCCAGTAGAACCTTAGATCCTGCTCAAATGAACTACGCTACCACAAAAAAGGAACTTCTAGCAGTTATATTTGCGCTTGACAAATTCCGTTCTTACTTAGTAGGAGCAAAAATTATAATATACACAGACCACGCTGCCATAAGGTACCTAATAAGCAAAAAGGATGCCAAACCAAGACTATTGAGATGGATCCTGTTATTACAAGAGTTTGACTTAGAAATCAAAGATAAGAAAGGAACCGAGAACGTTGTTGCGGATCATTTATCCCAAATAGAAGGCATCAGACACGAACCAGTACCGATAAATGACGATTTCCCGTACGAACGTCTGATAGCCAAATTAGAAAGTGACATACCCAACTCAATCTCGGAAGATCCAGAATTCGAAAAAGCCGTAGAAGCCGTCTATGCCCAAGTCACATTACCTTGGTATGCTGACATCGTTAATTACCTCGTTGCGGGCGTGCTTCCACCGGATCTTACTTATCAGCAAAAGAAGAAATTATTCCACGATCTGAAACACTATTATTGGGACGAACCCCTACTCTTCAAGAGAGGGGCCGACAACATATACCGTCGCTGTGTCCCAGAGGAAGAAATAGAAAATATTATTTCCCAATGCCACTCAGCACCATATGGTGGTCATGCTAGTACGTCCAAGACGTGCGCTAAGATTCTCCAAGTCGGCCTATTCTGGCCTAATCTCCGGAAAGACGTTCACATCGCTGTGCAAAAGTGCGATAGATGCCAACGAACTGGCAGCATCTCACGACGCGATGAAATGCCTCATAAAGGAATCTTAGAGGTAGAAATCTTCGACGTTTGGGGAATAGATTTCATGGGACCTTTCCCTCCTTCTTTTGGTAATAATTACATACTCGTCGCTGTCGATTACGTGTCTAAATGGATAGAAGCCATAGCTGCTCCAACAAACGACGCACGAGTAGTAATCAAACTCTTCAAGAACACAATCTTTCCTAGATTCAGTGTACCTAGACTCGTCATTAGTGACGGAGGATCTCACTTCATATCACGAATATTCGATAAACTTCTTTCTAGATATGGAGTCAGGCACCGAGTAGCTACACCCTATCATCCGCAAACTAGCGGACAAGTAGAGGTCTCGAACAGAGAAATAAAACAGATCTTGGAAAAGACTGTCGCTACCTCGAGAAAAGATTGGTCATCAAAGCTACAAGAAGCTTTATGGGCCTATAGGACCGCATTTAAGACACCAATAGGTACTACCCCCTATAAATTAGTTTACGGTAAATCCTGCCATCTCCCTGTAGAGTTAGAGCACAAGGCCTTTTGGGCCATTAAAACACTCAACTTCAACTACACCGAGGCAGGAGAAAAGCGAATCTTGAACTTACACGAGTTGGAAGAACTTCGATTAGACGCTTACGAAAATGCCCGTATCTACAAAGAACGAACTAAAAAGTGGCATGATAAACGTTCAATCAGGAAACAATTCAGTGTGGGAGACATCGTATTGCTCTTCAATTCACGATTAAAACTCTTCCCAGGAAAACTAAAATCTAGGTGGTCTGGACCCTATGAAGTGACTAAAGTACTTCAGAGTGGAGCTGTCGAAATTACCGATAAGACGAATGCACCATTCATCGTAAACGGGCAACGTCTAAAACATTACAATAAGAACGACAACAGTCCTCAAGTCAGCAATATAACATTGCTTGAGCTTCCAGCTCAGACACCCGAATAGCTTCTCACCAAGCTATCGTCAGGCTTTAGACGTTAAAAACAGCGCTTACTGGGAGGAAACCCAAATTTCCCTCGTCATTGCATTTCATTTTTCCTTAAAATTCTACTTTGAAAAATCCAACAAAAATCCTAAAACTACTACTACTTTCTACTTTCGTTCATTTTCGTACTTTTATTCTTATTTTATTTTTTCTCTTTTGCCTTTTGTTTCTACCACTTTTCGTTTTGTTTTCTCCGAATTACCTGCGAGTATGGCCGAGTACGATTTCACAAAGGTTCACTTCAGAGGACTCGCTCAAAAGGCAAGATTTGCAGCACTGACCGAAAGAGAATTCGCCTTAACGTTGTATTATGATAAGGCTACTATGGATAAACTAGGAATCCCGGATAGCATTCAATACCTGTTCAATCAACTGGGTTGGGAGAACACTGCTCTGAAAACACGTTTCGCTACCTACCAGGATCTTACCTATGAATTCCTTAGTTCCTTCAGATATACACCCAACTATGGTTTTGGATCCAGCACAGAGTTGATTACCTTCCGATTGTTTGGAATGGACCAAACCCATAGCCGGATGTCACTAGCTAACCTCCTAGGATTCCCTAGCGGACCGCATGTGTTCATCAGTGCAGAAGATGACGATATTGATTTGCAACTCGATCACTTCTGGGGTAGAATCACAGGCGACTATCACCCTGAACCAGACAAAATGTACAATGATGACATTCATAACCCCGCCTTCAGATACTTCCATAAGATACTAGCTCACACCTTGTTTGGAAAAGAAGAAAATATTACCACAGTGTCTAAGGAAGAGTTATTCATCATGTTCTGTGCTTCTCAGGGACGGACAGTAAACGCAGTGCCTTTCATGATGAGATCCTTCAAACGCCTCACGCTGGAACCTCAGACACCTATTCTTATAGGAGGAATAGTAACAATGATTGCCCACGAGCTTGGCCTTAGATTCCATTTAAATGCCAGCACTCGTTTTGGTACCATCAGACCCATGAACATACAATTCTGCTTTAACAGGCGCATCTTAGGGACTATGGGACCTGGACCGTATGAGTACCTTATTAACGAAAAACCAGTACAGCTATTCACACTGCCTGATCATCTAATGACAAGCATCCACAACAAGGATAACTGGCTCTACGAATTGGATGAGCCTATGGGACCTCCTTCACCACAGTCAACACCCCAGGACTATATGTATGACAGTGACCACATCTCTGAGGCACACGACTACATGTACTATGAGGACGCCGCCTCTGAAACTGAAGTAGACCCTATGACTCCTCCGCACTACAATACTTATCCTGAGCCTATCCCTGAGGAAACCACCGACAAAATGGATGCCGTGTTACTCAGATTGGACGACGTTGATAAAGCTCTAACTAATGTAAAAACTGATATCGCAGGCATGCACAGCAAACTGGTAGGCTACATGGATCTAGTCTGCGACCAACTCGACTACTATTCACAGAAATTCGATGAGTTGAAGGAACGAAAAGATTAGTTATTAGCTCGTAGCAGTAGTTTCAGTTTAGTCTAGTCTAGAGTAGTTTCATTTAATCATTTGTATTTTTCGCATTGTTAGTTTTCATTATGTACTACATACAATTGTTTCCATTTTATGTTATTTCAATTCTAGTTTTTATTCAATTATTCTGTTTTCGCATTATCTGTTGTTGGTTGGCTGTTATATTACGTCACCGTATCAATACTAAGCTTTAAAATCACCACGAGTACGCCCTCAGAGCAAAATTCTGCGTTCTGCAGATTTTGCTGCTGTGACGACCGTCACAGCCCCATGACGAGCGTCACGCGGGTGACGACCGTCACACCTTTGTGACGACCGTCACGCAGCCCAGAACTGCTATCTGATAAAACAGGGTTCGTGTTCCCTTCCACTCCCCCCATTATCACTTTCAAACATCCAAATTCATACCCCACTACGATTTTCGTCCTCCCCACATTGAACTATAAACCTCAACTCCAAATTCAACCTCCAAACCACCGTTCTGTCATTTTTCCCTCTCTAACGAAAAACCCCAAAACCTCCGAAACCTCTCCATCTTCAACAATGGCCGGAAACGCAGATGTCAGCAACATTTCCTTCCCTGAAGGCGAGTTAGGCGACAGACAACGAGCATAGTACATTGCATTTCATCAGAGGTCACTCCAGCCAACTCACTACCCGCACCTTCCATCGCTTACGGAGCTCGGACTCCTTGAAGGTGTAACCTGGATGCTTCAACGAGCAGGCATCTGGAACCTTTGCACCAACCCCCAGCCGACCTACGAACAACTCACTCTTGAGTTCTTGAGTTCGTTCACGTACGTCACCAGCAGCGGCGAACTCAACCAGCACACAGGTGCCGCTTGTTTCCGGATGTTTGGCGTCAACTATCAGGTGAATCAGAATCAGATCGCCAACAACCTACAGCTACCCCGCGGCGACAACGCTCATCGCCGCATCACTGACCAGTTCCAGCACGAAGCCTTCGCGCTGTGGTATCAGTTGACCGGCCTAAATGCCGATGGTTGGGACTCCCTGCACGCCACTCACATCCATAACCCTGCCATCCGGTACTTTCACAGAACGTTGAGCAACACCATCTTCGCCAGAGACAGCAACCACAAAGTGAACTCCAAGGAGCTCTTCTTTCTTCATTGCGCCTTCAACAATGAACCCGTCAATGCTGCCCCGTTCCTGCTGGCTCACATTCAGGCCAACTGCAACCGTGGCTCGAAGCCATTCTACTTTGGCGGGATTGTCACGGCTATTGCACTTGGGCTGAACCTTGGCGACCGCCTCCAGCACCTCCATTCCATCCCCTCGGTGTTCCTTGACACCGACCACTGCAGGGCCTCCCATCTCATCCGCTCCCGAGCTGACGGGAAATACCATCCGGTTGTGCGTGGCAAGACCGTCAGAAGCATCATCCTTCCGTCCCGCACCCGCATCCATCCAGAGGACCGTACCAACTGGTTGTTCGACCTCACTGCCCCTCCTGCTGCCGCTGTTCCTACTCAGGATCCCACTCATGATTCCGACGATGAAATCCAAGCTGAGTTGGACAGGTCTTTCGCTACTGCGAAAATCGGTGCCGGCTGAACAGAAGAGTCGCCACCGTGCATTATTTATCCCACGGGAGGGAAAGGAAACGCTCAGAGTAAACCTCGCACAACACGGGAAAGGTATGGTCGTCGCAACCAAAACCTGGATTCGGGAGTCGGTTACGCAAGGGGAAGGTATTAGCACCCCTCACGTCCGTCGTACTCGACGGGATCCACGCTTGTTTTCGGGTATGGATTGTTATTCTATCTACTCTACAGGTCAAGGGTTAAAAAGAAAATAAAATGACTCGGCAAAGTATCGCACTTTATGCCTACGTATTCCCGTCTGGAACGAGAAATCAGAGTCAGCGTAGTTCGCCTACCTACGGGAAAGGAGGGGAAGGTTGCTCGCTAGGATATCGCATCCTATGCCTACGTACTTTCATACAGCACGAAAGATCAGAGCAAACGTAGTTCGGGCTACGAAAGACACAAGTCTGTCTTGATTGTTTTTATTCCTTCTGAAAAAAGGGTTTTTCTGATTAACAGTCCCAGCGGACAAAGAAATGACGTCTTGATGAGTTCACCTTCTTTTACGGAAGAAGTGTCTTTTATTGTGTTTGAAATTTTATTGTATTTTTCTGTTTGTTTTGAGAAAGAAGAGACAGAACTCTAACCTACGGTTGCGAAGGGAATCAAACTAACCTAGTGTTATCATGCATGGGTTAAGACCTAGTGTCTATCATGCTCCTCTCTTGCGCAGAGAGAAACAGAGATCCTAAGGGATAAACGGAAACAGAAACAATAGCAGATATATAATAAAGCAGTAAAATGCATGGATGCAGCAATACAAGCGAGGCAAGGGAGTCCCACTCAACCTCGAACCTAGAAAACAATAGGCAAAAGTGAACAGGATTCACTTTCAACCCAACAAGTTAACAGCAAACAATACAGTCAAGGAAACCAATCAATACATCATAAATGAAATACAGCAGAAAAATAAACAGCCACAGCAGCTCTGAACCAACACCTATCTTCAAGTCATCTCCAATCAGCTACAAGCTTCAGTAAGCATCAATCTCCATATCCACAGCCTTCAAGCAAGGTCTCTGATTATCAGTCTTCCATCTGCAATGGCTTTTCTTCAAGTCTCAATCTCCAGGATGAACATCAATCCACAAGATGAAGTGAATGAATGTTAGCCAGTCAATTACCTACCAAGGGTGGTTCATTAACTGTTAACATTATATAGACAATTTTCCCTCAAAAGTTCTATCTTTCAAATACATTCACTGATCCTTCCAAAGGAAGGAGGTGGGTATTTGAAAGAGACTTTGAATCATAGAGAAAGGATGGATGGAGACAAGGCATTCCATGTTTGGGAAACAAGCTTTCTAATCTAGAGCTCTGCCTAGCTCCTAAACCCTAGACTCCTCCACAGCTGCTAGCAAGAATCTTCTCATCAACTCTGGAAGTTGGACTTCAATCTCTGGATCTCCAAATGGGCTTCATCATCATAAGTCTTCAGCTCTCCCAATCCCCAAGCAATCCCAATACCCACACAAACAAGCAATAATCCCCAGAGAGGGCACACCACACCAGTCAAACAAATACAGTAGTATACTAATAGCAGTAGGGGAATCCTGATATTTTCTAAGGGATCTAATAACTACCCATAATCCTTATAGTCCCATACCCCAAACTTTCAATCTCTAAATCCTAAGGGAAAAGAACTACTTCACCTATGTCACTTAAACCCTAATTCTGTTCATGTTATTCACACCTAAACTAATCACCTAAAACTAAGTTCTAAAAATTGAACTAAATTGTATATACAAGATAAATGTCTAAACTAATCAACCTAAAAAGAATGGATTAAAAATATTGATGCAACTATTCAAACTAAAATTACCAAATTCATGTACTAAACAAAACTATTATTTACACCTAATTAAAAGAAAAATATGCCAAAAATATAAAAATGAGATGAACTATTAATTTTTTTGTATGATAATTTTCTTGACAAAATTATGAAAAGAATACAAAAAGAACCAATGAAAAACATGTATTTTAAAAATTAAAAAAAAGGAAAACAGTGTGAATAGCAGGTTTTACAGTTCATTTGCATTGGGCCTGGTTTGGTAGGGTGTGTATAGCAAGCACATGCTGAGCCCAGTCAGATAGAATAAATGAAACGGTGCGTTTCATTGTTTGAATTTCCCTCCGTTTTCGTTCTTCAATCGTGGCCATTGGATTGGTAAATAAGTCAAATGTCAAAGGGTGATCGAACGGTCCAAAGGTCATCTTCAACCTTGGACAAACCCTAACCCTGAAATTCATCTCCCATGCATGCACCTTCGAGCTCCCTGTTCTCCCTCCATTCTCCATGAAACCAAACACTTCCAAAAGCAAAAATGTTCTATAAACTTCCCTCTACGCAGCCATGATCATAACTTCTCCTAAAACTCAAGCAACAATGGAACTCGATACACATAACAGTTGGAATCCACCATTAATACCTGTCATCAACTTCTCCAAAGCTTGCTCAATTCTATCCTAACCTTGTCTATATCTTATGTTGATCATAACAAGCTATTAACCTAAGGTTTTCATGCTCTAATCCAAGAGTTATTCATTCAAACAGTTCTTGCACTCCATGATCAAACTCCATGAAAACTCTCCAAACTCACCAAACTCAGTCATCTATCCTATCTTAAGAATTCTATGCTATCAAAACCCAGTAATTCTAACTAAAACATACAATTCGAAGGATGAACATACCTGGTGCAAAGTGAAAAAAACAGCTATGTAGTGTGCTGATCCAAGGCTTGTAATGATTGGAAAATGATCCAAGAACTTGATGATGAGTTCTGTATGCAACCAATGGTGTCCAAGGCTTTGAATCTCCCAATTCCAAAATTCTTGCACTTTGAATGGTGAACTTGCACAGCTCAAATCCTCCTTCAATTTCACCAATCTTGATGTGAATTATGATCCTTGGATGATGATGATGAAGATCCAATCAGAAAATGTGAAGATTGATGAGAATTTGAGAGAGTTTGAATTGATTTTGCCAATGAGAGAAAGTGTATGAAACTTGTGTTTATGAGCAATGTGAAGCACCAACCATGGCATGAACCCTCTCAATTCAATATATACATGACATTAGAACCTCCTAGAACTTTGGAGAAGCTTCCCATGCACACCTTCCTTACATTTTGGATCATGTAACTTTCATTACAAGTAACCTTGAATAACTTTCAAAACTTGAACCAAGCTCAAAATTCTACTTTAGCCAATGTTCTCAAAATGATTTTTCCATTCAAAGTGACCTATAATTTCACCTCATTTGGCCAAAATATGAAAAATCTCATTTTTAAGTCCTTTTTTATTCATTAAATCCACCAATTTTGAAACCTTGTGCTATGAACCTTTCCAATATCTCATGGTCTCCTTTATAGACTCAAAATGTCATTTGGAACAAGTTTTATGTTGTGAAATTTTCCATTTGAAGCTTCCTTGTATGAGTTTTGGGCATAGGCTTGAAATGACCTGTAATTCTGAGATGACCAAAATACCCTTTGCTTGCCAAGACCATAAGTAGAGTTCAACAAATCATATGAAGGCATACTATGCCATTCTAGAAATCTAAGACAATGAGGAACAAGTCTTATGTTGACCATAAATTCATTTGAAATCTCCTTAAGGGTTAAAAATAGCTTGGAAGTCAAGTCACTTTCACAGACAAAATTTCAGATACCTCAGATGACCTGTAACTTGCAAGGACCATAACTTGAGTTCTATAAATCTCCTTGATGTCTTACACCACTCAAATTAAAGGTCTTGAGATCCTCTACAAGTTCCATGTTGGCCAAGGATCCATTTGAAGCTTTCATTTTGACTTATCTTGCATGGAAATTTGACCTAAATTAGGGGATTTTACACAGAAACCCTAATTTAGAAACTCCTCTTCTCCTTGATTTCTCTTGATTTCTTCTTATAATAACAACATATCATTCTTTATATGTCAAATGATGAACCCCACACCTCTCCAATAGACCTTTAATGCCTTTCAATCAGTCATTTGACCTAGAGTTGACCCCAGATGAAACCCTAGTTGACTGTCTTCAACTGCATTTCTTGTGATCACACCAATGACTTGTCTCCTTCTCCAAATGACTTTCTAAGTCTCCCATGATGCCCAGATACTATCCATGCTCAGCCCACAGCTCACAATTTCTTTGATGATCCTCAGATACCCTCAGATAGGAGATGGATGCACTTGCTTGATCCATTGACTTGATAGCTTTCAAATTCTTTCTGATGACTTGAATGGGATTGAATTAGAATAATAACCTCTTGATAGGCTCATAGAGATGAGAATAATGATTGGTCCCCTATTGGATGACTTGCTATGCTTATGCTATGCAGATGAGTAGACTATGTACATGACTCTATATGCAAATGCTAATGATATTGAAACATAAACCAAGTGAATAAGGTTGAGCAAATTTTAGGGTGCAACAGCTGCCCCTATTCAAGCGACTTGGACCCGATTGGGTGAAGAGCCCGGAGCCTTCAGACATTCGCGGTACGAGACGGTTGAATACTAAGAACCTAGAAATTTGCCAACCGCAGAAATAAACTGCGCACTGCTTGGGGATTATTTTCATCAGCCTGAAAAGCTTCTCTCATTGCAAGAATAAAACTTTGCTCGTCCACGTTAGGACGCCTGTGCCATCAACACAAAGCACTCTTAACCAAACTTGTCCACGTTAGGAAAAATCTCGACAGCTTCACTGGGGATGGCTCGTCTGCCTCTCCTCAGAAATACATCGTCCATGTTAGGACTAAACTCTTCCATGTTAAGAATACATCGCTCTTCCACGTAAGGAATACAACTTCTTCTCTACATCTGTACACGTAAGAACTCCAATCTTTCCACGTAAGGAATACAATCTTTCCACGTAAGGAATACAATCTTTCCACGTAAGGAATACAATCTTTCCACGTAAGGAATGCCATCTTTTCCTTCCATGTAAGGAATACATCGTTCTTCCACGTAAGGAATCAATCTTTCCACGTCAGGAATGCTATCTTTCCACGTAAGGAATCACATTTTGATTCGTCCACGTAAGGACTCCAACTTGCTCTATGTAAGGAATCACATCTTTCCACGTTAGGAAACAAACTTCTTTTCTGAATCTGTCCACGTCAGGACTAAACTTGATATGTCCACGTAAGGACTCAACCTTTCCACGTAAGGGATCCATCTCCTTTCCACGTAAGGAAACCAATCTTCTTCCACGTAAGGAAACCAATTTTCTTCCACGTAAGGAAACCAATTTTCTTCCATGTAAGGAATAAAATTCTTGATCTGTCCACGTAAGGACTCCAATCTTTCCACGTAAGGAATGCAATCTTTCCACGTCAGGAATACATCGTCCACGTTAGGACTACATCGTCCACGTTAGGACCCACTTTTCCACGTTAGGAAAAAAAATAATCTTCTTGATTGGTCCACGTAAGGACTCCCATTTTTCCACGTAAGGAATACTTCTTCATCCGTCCACGTAAGGACTCCAGTCTGATACGTCCGCGTAAGGACTCAACTTTCACCTTGCTTTGTCCATGTAAGGACTCCCTTCTTTCCATGTAAGGAAACCGTGTCGTCTTGATTTGTCCCCGTCAGGACTCACCTCTTGACTCGCTGAGGAAATAAAACCTTGTCCACGCCAGGACTCCTGCACCTTCGACCCACTGGGGGAAGTGAGACTTGTCCACGTCAGGACTTGCGCGTCTTCGACTTGCTGGGGAAATAAGACTTGTCCACGCTAGGACACACCTTTCGCGAACAACACGAAGAAGGATAAATTTGTCCGCGTCAGGACTCTCGCATCTTGTCGTCACGAAGAACTATAAACTTGTCCGCGTCAGGACGCACATTTCACCATTACGAATAAAGCTATCTGCTGGAAATAAATTGTCCACGTCAGGACACCAACACGAAGAGTAACCCACTTTTGTCCACGTCAGGACTCCACACTCAATCAATACCGAGAACTCGAATCTGTCCACGTTAGGACTAACACATATCATCACCTGGAAGAAATGTCCACGTTAGGACTCCACATTCCAACAATTCTGAGAAATCGAACCTGCCCACGTTAGGACTGGCACATATCGTCGACTGAGGAAATCAATCTCTCCACGTTAGGACCCACCTCTTCTCTAACACAAAGAAAACCTGTCAATAAAATTGTCCTCGTCAGGACTCATCCTTCCATTGGTCCGCAAACTTTTTATCACTAACGTTACAACAACTTTGAGGCTGACTCTACTGGGGATATTTGGAAACCAAACTTCCGGACGCCTGTTCTGATAACCGGCGGTGGCCTCTGAGATTATGGTTCGGGAAACCCTTTAATGACAAATAACTCTGCTTGAGAATGAAGAGAAATCTTGCCTACCCACTCTGGCGGGGAAAACACGAGAAATTCATAAATAACTCTGTTCGGAGACAAAGAGAACTTCATCATGACAACTCTGTGGGGAGTAGTGCCAAAGCTGACACTTCGTTGAATGTCTCACGCCGAGATCTTGAATGTTTATTGATTTATTGGAGCAAGAACTCCTCCCACCTGCAAGAGAAACAATACTTGAAACAAAAGGTTAGCCAACCTGGTTTATGTTTCAAAATGCATGCGTTTGACGACGATGCAATGCTCCATTTGACATGGGAATGCTACGCTTTTATTTGGTGGATGCAAGTATGACACTATATGCCGATGCAAATATGACACTATATGCCGATGCAAATGCAGACTCGAATTGCTGGGATGCAGAAACTGCTTCAGCAAAATAAATGCTGAAGACAATGCCGACTCCGCTGGGAATAGCCAGGTGCTACAGGATTATTCCAGCAAAATAAATGCTGGGAGAGTGAAGTCGACTCAGCTGGGAAGTTGGGAACTTAAACCAAGCCCCTCATTGAAGTAACACCCTGCTGGGGAATATAGCTCTGCTGGAGAATAGCAGACGCGCCTGGTATGATCGAACTTCTGCTGGAGAGTGAACAAATATCACACGGTATTCTGACAAAATAAATGCCAATGTGCCACACCAACTCTGCCGGGGAGAGTCTTAATCTTCGAGTTCCACTGGGAGAAATGAAAACACTGGTTGGAAAGAGAACTCCGCTGGGGCGGGATGATTCTCTTAGGAAAATCAACTGGCTCCGCTGGGGGAGAGGTAAACTGACCCTGCGGGGAAAGGTGAACTTGTCTGAATACAGCTCACCAATATTAATCTTCTGAGGCTAAACCCACTCTGCTTGAAATACACTGTCTGAATACAGCCTTATAATCTTGGAATCGCCAAACTCTGCTGAGGGTGAATGACTTTGCTGGAGCATGTCCTTTGGATAAGCTACGACTAGCTGGGGAGTTCGATCCTTCTTCAAGAAGAACGTGCATGACCTGCGTGGGGGTCGAGTCTTTCGTTGCTGCAATCTTTTGATCGTCTTCCTCGTACGGCTATGAAACCTGCACCAACACAAACAAGACAAGACAAGCCTATGCAACCAAATCGATTCAGGTCAGTGACGTTATTTTCAGTTAATTCAAAGCTTTAGCAATTGTTGGCAAGGGCCCGTGATGTTATACACATGCTAGTTTCAGTAAACTTAGGCGTTTTATCATGCACAAAACAGTAAAGAACCAGCATCAAGTACTGAATAACATATTTTATTGATTGGACCCCTGAATGGGCGGAGTTTTGTACACGGGATGTAACTCCTGAAAAGAGGAAGCTACGCAAAGCAGATATACAAGTATGCACAAGAAGCATAAATATATTGACAAACTAAATTTGTACACATGTCGGCAACGGGATGCAGATGAACACCACGAACTGATCCTCCCATGACTCGCCCGACTCTAATGCTTTCCCGGTATCCACACTTCTGAAGAGGTTGTATCCGATAATCGACTCCTCAGGTATATTCTCCCGCACCAATGCTCAAATGCAGTATCAAATTCGGACCGCAGTCATTTGCTTTTCAAATCCCTAACTTTTGCGTGAACCGCCCTTTACGGGTTTTCAGTTCACCGGGATACCCTTTTTTGCCGAAGCCGCCCAGTGTAGGTTTTCAACTTCGCGGGTGTACATTTTTTTCAATTTTATCCCTAACTTTTGCCCGAACCTTTCATTCTGTTTTTGGTTCGCCAGGATGCCCCATTTTTGCCTGGACTCTCTTTTTTCTGTCCAGCGGGTCAATTTTAAGCAAAGTATTTTTTAACTGCGTCCGAATTCACAGGCGACGTAAAGTCTTCACCGTCCATGGTGGACAACAATAACGCTCCTCCTGAGAAGGATTTTCTGACAACATATGGCCCTTCGTAATTGGGGGTCCACTTGCCCCTGTGATCTGCCTGTGGCGGGAGAATCCTTTTCAGCACAAGGTCGCCCGTATGAAAGCTTCGCGGATGTATCTTCTTATCATATGCTTTCTTCATTCGGCTCTGGTACAAACGACCGTATGATAGAGTGTCATACCCTAAATTTGTCCTACCCCTTTTTAAAGTTTTTTCACTTTTGTTTCGTGCCATTTAGACACATGTCCGCTTGCAATTGGTCGATTTTTAGAAATTTTCTTTCTGACCAACTAAGACGTGACATGTGGCCTAACGACTTTTCTTCGTAAATATTATTTTCTTAAAGTTTTTTATTCTAAAATATTGTTAATGTCTTTGGTAATTATTTCTTTAATTCCTTTTATATATATATATATATATATATATATATATATTTCTTTTTTATTATTAATATTTACTCATTGGTTTTCTTGTTTATTTATTTATTAAAGTTGTTAGTTTTTAGTTTTTTTTTTCTTAATCTTAAGGTTGATAAATTAAAAAAGAGATAATAAAAAGGAAAATTAAAAAAATATGTAAGAAAGAGAGATTGGAAGCACGGTGGATTTGGCAGTTAGGGATGAAAGAATCAGTATAAAAAGAGGTCACTGTTCAACAATGGAAAGAAAAAAACGGCGCAGTCCCAGAGAAAAGAAACCCTAATTTACTGTTCACAGCGCCCCAATTAACTCTGAAAACCCTAACCTGACTGTTCATCACTCTCCCACAAAACCAAATCGGCGCCGCCGCCTACTAACCCTAATCCCCTTTCGTTTTTCCTCTCTCAATCACCATTTTTCTTCCCCATTTCACCAAAACCCTAACCTATCTCTCTCTTTCCGCCGCAACCACAGAACTGGCCAAAATTATAAGCCCTTGCGAGTACCCGTTCCATTGACGTCGAGATTTGGTTCGAGGCTGGTTTTATTTTGGGTGAAAGCACAGAGAGTCACAACTAAGTAGAACTCGTCTGGATACGGTGGATGGAGTCGTGTTGGTGGTAGAAGGCATCGGCGAAAGGAAAAGCGATAGTACCTACATTCGGTGTTGATACTTCGAGGATTCGGCCATAGCAGTACTAGTAATCTCAACATCAGCAAATCACGACGTAACGGTAAATCTCGAGTTATCCCTTTGGTTCGATTGATATCTCTGATGGGCATTTTTTCTGTGTCGGTGTTCTCAGTACAACCTGTATTTCCAGATTAGCATTTGATTCAGACTGTTAAAGTTTTTTTGTATTGACTTCATATCCACCCTGTTAAGAACTATGTTTATCATCTGTGGTTAGTTCATTGTTAGAGTTTATGGGGGATTTCTGAGTCGAATGTTTTCTTGGTATTTACTATAGCAATTGTTGTCTGCAAGAAACATGTGAACTGTTTTACTTTGAACTAGTATATGTGTTTTTTCAAATGGAGCTATTGGTTTGAAAGTCTTAATGTCACGTTTTGGTTTGCATAGTTTTAGTGAATCTGGGTATTGTCATCAGCTGGTGTTGTTGTTCGTAAGTATTGCAGTCAGGCTTACCACAACGGATGGTTGTTGTTTCTCAAGAAGCAAAATATGTTGCTTTAGATATCTGCTGTATTATTGGTATTTCTGAGCATCCAATTTCATTTTTTCTTTAACATTGATACTGACAGGATCACGAGGGTGTCAACCTCCGTTTTTGCGATTTCTAACTTGTAAAGTTCATATTCTGTGTTTTCTGGGATTGCTGTCTATTATATGCAGATTCTAAGTTTTAAACTCAAGGTTTAGAACTGATTGCGTGCCGGCCGCGATGTCATTGGGCTCTATCGTACAGGCAATATAAACGAGTATTCAAGCTCACATCGGCAACAATGACGAATGAGTAGCAATAACGGTTCATTACGATCTGAGTTTTGAGATCCTGATGGTGTAGTTTTACTGACTCTTTACTGAATCTGTCCCGCTATTGATTAATGTTCTGATTTTGGTGGATTTAATATATTAGACATCTTTTGGTGTTGTATGTTGCTGTCATGACCAATGTAGCAGTGGTATTTAGTACTGAGTTAGTTTGTTAATTCAGAATTGTATGTCTTTGATATTTTCAACTTGGTTGTGTTTTGCATTGCTGTCTGCGTCAATTTCATGTGCAGGTGGTTTCTCGGCACCGATACTTGACAATGTTGCGGTTAAGGCTAAAAGGGCGATATCTCAAATCATGACAGAAATCCAATGCAGGATGTGTTCGCGGGGATGTTGCTGGCATGATTGTGTTCCTGTCATGGGAAACACACTGGTTACAGCACTGGGAAGAAATAATACTTGGATCCCGCAGCAGAAGGTCGAGTAAGCGCGACATGGATTCGTAGAACAACACCATTGGCAACAGGAGGAAAGGTATCGATTACACTGCTGCAGGCTCGAGGTGTCATTGTTTTAGCTCATGACAAGCTCAGTATCCGGAGTCGACGTCGGTACCCGGGGTTACTGATCGTGGTCTCGTTCCAAGACAAGTGAAGAAGGTTGCTATCCTTGGTGGAGGACTAATGGGCTCTGGAATTGCAACCGCTTTAGTGCAAAGTAATTATTCTGTCATATTGAAAGAAGTAAACCAGAAATTTTTGGATGCTGGTATCAATAGGATTAAAGCAAACTTACAGAGCCGTGTTAAGAAAGGTACATTGACTCAAGAAAGATTTGAAAAGTCCTTCTCTCTTGTCAAAGGTTCTCTTGACTATGAAAGTTTCAGAGACGTGGATATGGTGATAGAGGCTGTCATTGAGAATGTTTCCTTGAAGCAACAGATATTTGCTGATCTTGAAAAGTATTGTCCACCTCATTGTATACTTGGTAGCAACACTTCCACAATTGGTTTGAACCTGATCGGAGAAAAGACCAAGTCTCAAGATCGAATTATTGGAGCCCATTTCTTCAGTCCTGCACATGTTATGCCACTTCTGGAAATTGTACGAACCAAGCAGACATCTCCTCAAGTAATAGTTGACTTGTTAGATATTTCAAAGAAGATAAAGAAAACTCCAGTGGTGGTTGGAAATCTCAAAGGATTGCTGCTACTACATTTTGCTGTTGAAGTTAGGATGGTATCAGTTTTGTTTTGTGAGCCTCATGTTACTTAAAATAATTATGTTTTTAAAATAGTTCAGGACCTGATTATAGCATCGTTATAGGGGGTCACATTTGGTTTGCTATGAGGGTAGTTTTTCAACTTAAATAATTAATTTAATTCATCTTTTAACAAATCATTTTTTTAAGACAAAATAAAATAAACAATTTCAATAAGTTATTCAAACCTTTAGTTTTATTTCAACCTCAATTAAATATTTTTCAATGTGATTAACTAAAACTTTTTTTATCAATTTACAAAAATAAACTTTTAAGATCTAGCATCTTTTGAGTTTTTTTGAATGAATACTATTGGGGCGTACGCCTTGGGTAGTAACATTTAACTTTTTGTTTCAAAACGCATCTTCTAATCATATAGACAAAGAAATTTGAGTCCGGCATTCGATATTTATTTTTTCCACAAGATTGCTATTTAAATTTAATATCATTATCTAATAATGTTAATTTATCATTGACCTGTCAATTAAAGTCCAGCCTTTCTTGGATTTTTGGATGATCATTAGCGAGGTGTACACCTTAAATAATGTATTATTCAACTTTTTGTTTTAAATACACTATTTTGAACAAAGGAATATTATAGGAGTCTAGCACTCTGTGTAATATATTCGTTGTTTATTCAAACATTATTTCTTAAATTAAATCAAAACCATCCTCAAAATTAATAATTTTTCTGATCCTCATCTAAATTATTTTCTAAATCAAATCGTGAGAAACTAAGTTCTTGAAGTCTAGCACTTCTTGAATTTTTGGATAGTCATTACTAAGGTGTACACCTTAAGTAGTGTATTATTCGACCTCTCATTTTCAAAAATAATATTTTTCTAACAAAGAAATGTCATAAGAATTTAGCATTCTTTGTGATATTTCCTTTGTTCATTCAAGCATTCTCCAAATGAAAAAAGTGTCGTCGAGATCCAGCATTTCGGTAATACCCCAATTAATTGGATTGTGAGGCCTACGTCTCATTTATCAAATAATTGTCATTTCTCTCTTTTTCAAATCCAATCTCACGTCCTCACATCTCGTACCTCAAATTATTTTTCTACCTCATTTCACTCCAAATCATTTTCCAAACTATTTTCTTTCCGACTCAAACTTCGAAAGAAGGAGATTCTTGGAGTCTAGCATTCCCTGAATTTTCGAGTGAATAGCTCTCGAAGCACGCCCTTTGGGTTGTTATTCACTCAACCTTTCGCCTTTTTCAAACTCAAACATCTTCCAACGTTCTCTTAAGTCGAGTGCCCGTACGCATTCGCGACCCACATTTCGCACACATTCACAATTCCCCGTGGTTTCGATATTAGGAGCACCCTCAGGGACTAATATCGTTTCTCACAACCTTAATCCTTGACACGTCGTCAAGCCGGTTCCATCTTCAATCAAATCTTCGACACGTCGTCGAACCAGTTCAGAACAACTTCCTTTTGGCCTCGTGTGCCATTTTTCGATTCGATCTTTTTACGAGCGTTTTAAACCTACGAAAGAGGGATATTCTTAGAATCTGGCATTCTTTGAATATTCGAACGAGTAACTCTTGGGCGCGCCCCCGAGTCGTTATTAGTTCATTCTTTCGTTTTCAAAATGTCCAACTCTTATCTTCAACTCATTCAACCCAATTTCCGAAAGAACTGAGTTCTTGGGATCTCGCATTCCTTGAATTCTTGAGTGACAAGCTCTTGAGGTACGCCCTTAGGTTGTTTGTCAGTCACTCTTTCGTCCTCCAACTCAACTTCAACCCATTTCAAACCTCATCTTTTCGTGGTCGTCTCCACGAACTACGGACGCTCTGATTCTTTATTCATTCTTGAATATAAGATACGTAGGCACAAGATTGCGATGATCTTGGCGAGCACACTTCTATCCATCTCCCATTTCCCCCCATCCTTTCCCGTAGTCGAACTACGACGTTCTGATTTCTCATTCTCGTCCGAATGAGCATACGTAGGCACAAGGGCCCCAATCCTTGGCGAGCACCCTATCTTTTAACCACCCATCTCTCCTCTGCGTCTTTATCCTATTAACCTACCAGTTCTACCTTTAACAACGAAAAGAAAGCCAGTAAACCTAAACACCACTCCCTACAATTACCTTAAGAGGTTCCCGTCGAGTACGACGGACGTGAGGGGTGCTAATACCTTCCCCTCACGTAACCGACTCCCGAACCCGGAACTTGGTTGCGACAGCCCTGTTCCTATCCTTTCGTTTTTAAGAGGTTTTCTCGATATTTTCCTCTCCCGTTTATTTCGGGAAAAATAAAGTTCGGTGGCGACTCTGTCGAACCGCATTTCCGCGCCTTTCGCGCGAGGGTCGTATTTTCGAATGTGATTTTTTTCGAGGTGCGACAGGTGGCGACTCTGCTGGGGAAGCATTGCTCCATGCAAAGAGAGAGTCGAGCCTATCTTTTGGTTTGTGAGGAGTGTTTGCTTTTTATTTGTTTTCTTTTTGTTTTTGTTCTCTTATAGATTTTATTTGTGCTTTGTCGCCTGTTGGTTACTGGGATGACATCATGAGTAAAGCTCTACACCCGAGCTTTGGTAAAAGCAGAGAGAACACATAGTTTAGAATTGGTAGTCGAGTAGTGTTAGTCTCCGAGGACTCGCTCCTTGTGGGCCTAGCATGAAAGCTCCTCCAGAGGAGACCTATTCGTGGATCTTGTTGTAACACAGCTAGCCTGTTGCACGACTTGATTAATGAAGGGTCTGTGATTCTGGGAACCTTTTGTTAGCACCAGTTCCGATATTGGTGGTCGTGTAATGTTAGTCTCCAAGGACTCGCTCCTTGTGTGCCTAGCACGAGGACCCCGCTCAGGAGAGACCTTATCGTCATTATCGTCGTAATACAGCCAGCCTGTTGCGTGACGCTAATACGACTAGTGTCCGTGATCCTGGGAACCAAACATAGAAACCACCCCATGAGTGGGTTTATGGGTAGAGTGTCTAGACCTTCCCATATAGGATTTACCTGTCAACTTTCCTTTGAGCAGGAATTATGGTTATTTATCTATTACGGTTACCAGCTTCAGGAGTTGTTGGAGTTGTGATCCTGTGATCCTGGATCTTGTATCTTGCATTGCATCTTGCATATCATTTGCATTGCATTTCATATGTTGTGCATTTTGCATTTCCAGTCCTCCAACTGAATCTTATGTCTCCGTTCCTTCTTCTCCAGTAAATCAAGCTGATTCCTCGACACCAGTACGCAACTAGAGCCAATACCAGACGAGTGATGGAGCAGATTCAACAGGAGCAAGTCGCCTTCAGGGAAGAGTTGGATTCCATGAAAGGAAAGATCGACCAGATCCTCGAAGCCATCCTCACAGCCAGGAGAGAGGAAGAACAGCGTGAAGCCGCCGCTGTCGTCAACCACAATGGACAGGGGTCTACTGCCATCCCTTTGGTTCAAATTCCAAGTTCTCATGGGATGCCGCTGAACTTCAACAACACAGCCGAGGGAAACACTTCTCAACCAATCCCAGCGCCTGGAGTTACCGTTGGAGTTATCCCGCACGCCCAGCCTGCTGCTGTGCAAATCCCGGTTCCTCATGTCGAAGATACTCTGATGGATCAGTATGATGATGTTCAGAACTATCATGCTGCTATTCCCATCGCCAGTCCTGTCGCTGCTCAGGATTCTGAAGCCATGAAGATGTGCCGAGATCTAGCCGAGAAACTCCGAGCCATGGAGGGGCATAACTCAAATTCTTTCAGTGCTCTGGAATTATGCTTGGTGCCTGATGTTGTCATTCCCCCCAAGTTCAAAGTTCCCGAATTTTCGAAGTACAAAGGTCTCAGTTGCCCAAACATTCATCTGAAGATGTACTGTCGCAAGATGGCTGCCTATGCCAGAGACGAGAAGCTCATGATCCATTGCTTCCAGGACAGCTTGTCTGGGGCATCACTCGAATGGTATATGCAGCTGGAGCGTAATAGTGTGCGCACTTGGGCCGAGCTAGCTGATGCATTTGTCAAGCAGTACAAGTACAACACCGATCTTGCTCCAAACCGTACTCAGCTTCAGAGTATGACTCAGAAGGACAACGAATCCTTCAAGGAGTACGCGCAACGATGGAGAGAGCTAGCCGCAAGGGTGCATCCACCTCTTGTTGACCGTGAATTGATTGACATCTTCATGGGCACTTTGCAAGGCCAGTACTACGAAAAGCTGATCGGTAGTGTCTCCGCTGGATTTTCTGACTTGGTGATCGTCGGTGAGAGAATTGAAGAAGGGCTGAAGAGTGGGAAGATCCCAGGAGGTTCTAACAGCCAGGCTAATGCCAAGAGGCCTTTCAATGGATACAAGAAGAAGGAGGGCGAAACAAATGCCATCTTTGTGCAGAAAGGGCAAGCTTCTCAACAAGCACCTCCTATGCCTTATCAAGTTCCCTACTATCAGTATCCATATGTCGCCGCTGCGCAATATGCTCCAATGCCTTATCAGCCAGCTGTTCAAGCAGCGCAAGCTCAGATGCCACGGCAACAGGCTCCTCAGCAACAAGCCTACAACCAGCAAGGATATCAGTATCCTCCTCAGCAACAGCAGATGCAAGCTACTCAGCAACGACAAGGTGCTCGCCCACAACGTCCGCAGAGAACATGGAGGCCAGATAGAGTCTTTGATCGTCTACCAATGCCATATGCCAAAATCTTTGCTCAGCTGATGGAGAAGAAAGCTATCGTTCCGAGAGATCTAGCTCCTCCAACTATCATTCCTGCCGATTACGATGCAAATGCCCATTGTGAGTTTCATAAGGGCGCTCCAGGTCACACCATTGAGGACTGCAGGGCTTTCAAGCACATAATTCAAGACATGATTGATAGGGATGCTATCAACTTCAATGGGAAGTCTCCAAACATCATCAACAATCCAATGCCACCAGTCAACTAACGCCAACATCAGATTGGTTCCAGTCAAGTTCATTCTCTGAAGAAGGCCGTCATGCTGCCATTTCATTATTCGCAGTTTCTTATGTTTTGTCTTTGTTTATTTAAGTATTGTATGCTTTGAACAATTGCCATTCGTATTCGGTTTTCATTAATGTATCGTTTATGCATGTTTTGAATTAGTTATGTCGTATTCACTCATTTTCACTTATCACCGACACATCTCTTTACTCCACTATATTCACTGTTGTTTAGCATGATTTGAGGGAGGATGATGAGAACGAGATACCCATAATTGCAAACTGTATGCTTTCAGACCGAATCTCGTCAATGATGTACAGGCATTGCTTCAATTCCCCAAACACCGGAGATATAAGGAGTTAATCCCTAGTAAACCACTTCGAGCCTAGAAGTAGCAGTTTCCTTCGGATATTTGAACCTTTACACTCAACCTGGGGCAGGGTAGTGTTCAGTTAATCCAATTCCACACTCGAATCAACAAGCAAAATCCCGAAGACGGTCATTCATCAATGACCCATGCTATGGCAGTCACAACAAAATCCAAAAAAAATCAAAAGCCTGCTAAGTCAGACACCTTAGAGGGGACTTAGGCAAAATCAAGGCAATCCCGATGGACCTGACAAACGAAGTCAATCCATGCAAAAGTTAGGGATCAAGACAAAAGCAAAAGAGGACCCCGAAACCCTCAACAAAAAAAAAAAAACAAACAAAATAGGATTCAGTGGCCACCCAAGTCGAGGGGCACCGACATCCATCAAAAAACCAAAATAAGGTGACTGCCGCGTCGAGCAAACCTTGAACCATCAAGTTTATACCGTTCAGACAAGTGTAGGATTAACTGAGCGTAGGACTGGAGATCATTAAGAAGAAGGGGTGGGTACAAATCATACTTTGAGCCCAATATCCTTTGTTTCATAACCGTGAACCAGACCACGTTACAGCCCTCGAAAGTCCTAATTGAGGCGAGGCTTATTCTGAAAGCATACTATCGCAAGGTTGCGTAACCTGACTCCTCACATGATTTCTAATCATCAGTATTGGTGTCGTTTCTCTTGATACATTTTTTCGCACTAGTCCAACAGCACAACGTCTGGGCTAGCAGTCTATTCGTTTCACACTTTCACGACACCTCAATAAAAGACACTTTTTCAAACTTGCATCGAACTTTGCATTAATTATTACCATTTGGGAATGTACAAGTATATCTGCAAATCAGTGCTAGGTATTCAAAGATACTCCAGCAAAGGGCAATCGAGGAGGAACTTGACTTTTAGTGGCGTACACGAGGCAAGACTACCTCAGAACCCACAGGCTGGGAGCAAACCACTCAGTAGCTCGAACAGAGGCAACTCATCCGAGTTCAACTTCCATACACCAGAACTGGTTAATCTGGGACAGACCATTACCATGTTCAGACTGGGGCAAGACTAGGTCGTCCTGACCATCAAAGCAAAGTTGCAACCTTTTCTGAGGGCAATTCACAACAAACACCAAGTACCCAGACTTGGGGCATCCAGAGTATCTTCGCCTGTGTCAATCATGGCGTCTTCAGCAAACTGCGTGTCGAGGAAGTCAATCCCTCCCACCACCCGAAGTCCAATCCGCATTGGCAACTACCAAAAGTCCACCACGCTGGCATCTCCACCTTGCATTTCCAATTACTCGTCTGCAATCGTGTGCATCATACGCATGGCATTCATTATCATAAGTATCCCGCATCATATGCATACTCCAATCATACCATACTTCCCCAGCTCTTGCCTCTCCGCTCGTTAGTATTTGCATTTGCACTTCCACTCGCATGGAATGTCATTTATCATCCAGCATTCATATATGCAAGTCAAGGTCCAGGATCAATCCCGAGGATTTCTAAGACCATTGATAGCCCAGTCAGGGGCATCTTCTGCAAGATGGTGGGTTTACCCCACGATTTTCAAGAGCTTCAAAGCAGTCACCAACCCAGTCAGGGGCAATCTTCCGCAATTGGGTGTTTCTCCCAAAAATTCAAAGACATTCAAAGCAAGATTCAGCCCGGTCAGGGGCATCTTCTTCAATACCATGGGCGTCTCCCATGACGTATTTCAACCTCGTGGTTGATCGAATATGCAAATCAACATTCAGCTTAATCAGGGGCATACCATTCAAGACCGTGGGTGTTTCCCACGAAGTTGTTCAACCTTTTGTTGGGAAAATCCAAGAAGTTCAGTGCAAGATCCAACCCGAGCAGGGGCATCTTCCGCAAAACCGTGAGCGTCCCTCACGAAGTGGCTCAACCTTTTGTTGACCAAAACAAGGCATCAAGACAAACTCAGCCCAGTCAGGGGTATCCTCTTAAAAATTCATGGGCGTAATCATGAAATCATTTCAGCAAAACTATGATCTCCAAACAAGACGGTGGGCGTACCCCGTTGACTCAGTTCAATTCAATCTTCCTCTCAGGGGTTCCCCATTGAGTTGTACCCAGCAAGCGTGACCGTTGTCAATTGCTTTACTATCATCCTTTTGGTGGTAGGTCTGATACTTCGTCGGTATCAGATTGCGCGATGTTTTCTTTTGTGTTTTCGCTCTACCATCCTTTTGGTGGTAGGTCTGGTACTTCGTCGGTGTCAGATTGTGCGATTGTTTTCTTTCATGTTTTCGCTCTACCATCCTTTTGGTGGTAGGTCTGGTACTTCGTCGGTATCAGATTGCGCGATGTTTTCTTTTGTGTTTTCGCTCTACCATCCTTTTGGTGGTAGGTCTGGTACTTCGTCGGTGTCAGATTGTGCGATTGTTTTATTTGTGTTTTCGCTCTACCATCCTTTTGGTGGTAGGTCTGGTACTTCGTCGGTATCAGATTGCGCGATGCTTTCTTTTGTGTTTTCGCTCTACCATCCTTTTGGTGGTAGGTCTGGTACTTCATCGGTATCAGATTGCGCGATGCTTCCTTTTGTGTTTTCGCTCTACCATCCTTTTGGTGGTAGGTCTGGTACTTCGTCGGTATCAGATTGCGCGATGTTTTCTTTTGTGTTTTCGCTCTACCATCCTTTTGGTGGTAGGTCTGGTACTTCGTCGGTGTCAGATTGTGCGATTGTTTTATTTGTGTTTTCGCTCTACCATCCTTTTGGTGGTAGGTCTGGTACTTCGTCGGTGTCAGATTGTGCGATTGTTTTATTTGTGTTTTCGCTCTACCATCCTTTTGGTGGTAGGTCTGGTACTTCGTCGGTATCAGATTGCGCGATGCTTCCTTTTGTGTTTTCGCTCTACCATCCTTTTGGTGGTAGGTCTGGTACTTCGTCGGTATCAGATTGCGCGATGTTTTCTTTTGTGTTTTCGCTCTACCATCCTTTTGGTGGTAGGTCTGGTACTTCGTCGGTGTCAGATTGTGCGATTGTTTTATTTGTGTTTTCGCTCTACCATCCTTTTGGTGGTAGGTCTGGTACTTCGTCGGTGTCAGATTGTGCGATTGTTTTATTTGTGTTTTCGCTCTACCATCCTTTTGGTGGTAGGTCTGGTACTTCGTCGGTATCAGATTGCGCGATGCTTTCTTTTGTGTTTTCGCTCTATCATCCTTCTGGCGGTAGGTCTGATACTTCGTCAGTATCAGATTGTGCGGTGTTTCATTTGTGTTTTCGTTCTATCATCCTTTTGGTGGTAGGTCTGATACTTCGTCGGTATCAGATTGCGCGATATTTCCTTTGTGTTCCACTCCGTCATCCTTTTGATGGAGGGGTCTATCATGGTCATTAATGATAGGTTGTGCGATATTGTTTGGCGTGTGTTTCGCTCCGTCATCCTTTTGATGGAGGGGTCTATCATGGTCATTAATGATAGATTGTGCGTTTTGCTTTGTGTCTCGCTCCGTCATCCTTTTGGTGGGGGGTCTATCATGGTCATTAATGATGGATTGTGCGAATTTTGTTTGTCTCGCTCCGTCATCCTTTTGGTGAAGGATCTATCATGGTCATTAAGGATAGATTATGCAATTGTGTTTTGCTTTGCCATCCTTTTGGTGGTAATAGCTGTGTGTGTTTCATCCCATCATCCTTTTGGTGATGACGACTTGTGCCGGTTTACTCAGAGGTTTACATCATCCAGCGTTGTCAACTCTCTAAACTCTCTTTTCTTTTCGGACAAATTCAGGGTCTTCTTCATATCTAATTGACTTCTACCTCGGAAAAATGAATGTTGCAGCAGTTCATTTCCCTAGGTTTAAGCCGATTAGATAGGGGCATCTGTCATACCCTAAATTTGTCCTACCCCTTTTTAAAGTTTTTTCACTTTTGTTTCGTGCCATTTAGACACATGTCCGCTTGCAATTGGTCGATTTTTAGAAATTTTCTTTCTGACCAACTAAGACGTGACATGTGGCCTAACGACTTTTCTTCGTAAATATTATTTTCTTAAAGTTTTTTATTCTAAAATATTGTTAATGTCTTTGGTAATTATTTCTTTAATTCCTTTTTTATATATATATATATATATATATATATATATATATATATATATTTCTTTTTTATTATTAATATTTACTCATTGGTTTTCTTGTTTATTTATTTATTAAAGTTGTTAGTTTTTAGTTTTTTTTTCTTAATCTTAAGGTTGAAAAATTAAAAAAGAGATAATAAAAAGGAAAATTAAAAAAATATGTAAGAAAGAGAGATTGGAAGCACGGTGGATTTGGCAGTTAGGGATGAAAGAATCAGTATAAAAAGAGGTCACTGTTCAACAATGGAAAGAAAAAAACGGCGCAGTCCCAGAGAAAAGAAACCCTAATTTACTATTCACAGCGCCCCAATTAACTCTGAAAACCCTAACCTGACTGTTCATCACTCTCCCACAAAACCAAATCGGCGCCGCCGCCTACTAACCCTAATCCCCTTTCGTTTTTCCTCTCTCAATCACCATTTTTCTTCCCCATTTCACCAAAACCCTAACCAATCTCTCTCTTTCCGCCGCAACCACAGAACTGGCCAAAATTATAAGCCCTTGCGAGTACCCGTTCCATTGACGTCGAGATTTGGTTCGAGGCTGGTTTTATTTTGGGTGAAAGCACAGAGAGTCACAACTAAGTAGAACTCGTCTGGATACGGTGGATGGAGTCGTGTTGGTGGTAGAAGGCATCGGTGAAAGGAAAAGCGATAGTACCTACATTCGGTGTTGATACTTCGAGGATTCGGCCATAGCAGTACTAGTAATCTCAACATCAGCAAATCACGACGTAACGGTAAATCTCGAGTTATCCCTTTGGTTCGATTGATATCTCTGATGGGCATTTTTTCTGTGTCGGTGTTCTCAATACAACCTGTATTTCCAGATTAGCATTTGATTCAGACTGTTAAAGTTTTTTTGTATTGACTTCATATCCACCCTGTTAAGAACTATGTTTATCATCTGTGGTTAGTTCATTGTTAGAGTTTATGGGGGATTTCTGAGTCGAATGTTTTCTTGGTATTTACTATAGCAATTGTTGTCTGCAAGAAACATGTGAACTGTTTTACTTTGAACTAGTATATGTGTTTTTTCAAATGGAGCTATTGGTTTGAAAGTCTTAATGTCACGTTTTGGTTTGCATAGTTTTAGTGAATCTGGGTATTGTCATCAGCTGGTGTTGTTGTTCGTAAGTATTGCAGTCAGGCTTACCACAACGGATGGTTGTTGTTTCTCAAGAAGCAAAATATGTTGCTTTAGATATCTGCTGTATTATTGGTATTTCTGAGCATCCAATTTCATTTTTTCTTTAACATTGATACTGACAGGATCACGAGGGTGTCAACCTCCGTTTTTGCGATTTCTAACTTGTAAAGTTCATATTCTGTGTTTTCTGGGATTGCTGTCTATTATATGCAGATTCTAAGTTTTAAACTCAAGGTTTAGAACTGATTGCGTGCCGGCCGCGATGTCATTGGGCTCTATCGTACAGGCAATATAAACGAGTATTCAAGCTCACATCGGCAACAATGACGAATGAGTAGCAATAACGGTTCATTACGATCTGAGTTTTGAGATCCTGATGGTGTAGTTTTACTGACTCTTTACTGAATCTGTCCCGCTATTGATTAATGTTCTGATTTTGGTGGATTTAATATATTAGACATCTTTTGGTGTTGTATGTTGCTGTCATGACCAATGTAGCAGTGGTATTTAGTACTGAGTTAGTTTGTTAATTCAGAATTGTATGTCTTTGATATTTTCAACTTGGTTGTGTTTTGCATTGCTGTCTGCGTCAATTTCATGTGCAGGTGGTTTCTCGGCACCGATACTTGACAATGTTGCGGTTAAGGCTAAAAGGGCGATATCTCAAATCATGACAGAAATCCAATGCAGGATGTGTTCGCGGGGATGTTGCTGGCATGATTGTGTTCCTGTCATGGGAAACACACTGGTTACAGCACTGGGAAGAAATAATACTTGGATCCCGCAGCAGAAGGTCGAGTAAGCGCGACATGGATTCGTAGAACAACACCATTGGCAACAGGAGGAAAGGTATCGATTACACTGCTGCAGGCTCGAGGTGTCATTGTTTTAGCTCATGACAAGCTCAGTATCCGGAGTCGACGTCGGTACCCGGGGTTACTGATCGTGGTCTCGTTCCAAGACAAGTGAAGAAGGTTGCTATCCTTGGTGGAGGACTAATGGGCTCTGGAATTGCAACCGCTTTAGTGCAAAGTAATTATTCTGTCATATTGAAAGAAGTAAACCAGAAATTTTTGGATGCTGGTATCAATAGGATTAAAGCAAACTTACAGAGCCGTGTTAAGAAAGGTACATTGACTCAAGAAAGATTTGAAAAGTCCTTCTCTCTTGTCAAAGGTTCTCTTGACTATGAAAGTTTCAGAGACGTGGATATGGTGATAGAGGCTGTCATTGAGAATGTTTCCTTGAAGCAACAAATATTTGCTGATCTTGAAAAGTATTGTCCACCTCATTGTATACTTGGTAGCAACACTTCCACAATTGGTTTGAACCTGATCGGAGAAAAGACCAAGTCTCAAGATCGAATTATTGGAGCCCATTTCTTCAGTCCTGCACATGTTATGCCACTTCTGGAAATTGTACGAACCAAGCAGACATCTCCTCAAGTAATAGTTGACTTGTTAGATATTTCAAAGAAGATAAAGAAAACTCCAGTGGTGGTTGGAAATCTCAAAGGATTGCTGCTACTGCATTTTGCTGTTGAAGTTAGGATGGTATCAGTTTTGTTTTGTGAGCCTCATGTTACTTAAAATAATTATGTTTTTAAAATAGTTCAGGACCTGATTATAGCATCGTTATAGGGGGTCACATTTGGTTTGCTATGAGGGTAGTTTTTCAACTTAAATAATTAATTTAATTCATCTTTTAACAAATCATTTTTTTAAGACAAAATAAAATAAACAATTTCAATAAGTTATTCAAACCTTTAGTTTTATTTCAACCTCAATTAAATATTTTTCAATGTGATTAACTAAAACTTTTTTTATCAATTTACAAAAATAAACTTTTAAGATCTAGCATCTTTTGAGTTTTTTTGAATGAATACTATTGGGGCGTACGCCTTGGGTAGTAACATTTAACTTTTTGTTTCAAAACGCATCTTCTAATCATATAGACAAAGAAATTTGAGTCCGGCATTCGATATTTATTTTTTCCACAAGATTGCTATTTAAATTTAATATCATTATCTAATAATGTTAATTTATCATTGACCTGTCAATTAAAGTCCAGCCTTTCTTGGATTTTTGGATGATCATTAGCGAGGTGTACACCTTAAATAATGTATTATTCAACTTTTTGTTTTAAATACACTATTTTGAACAAAGGAATATTATAGGAGTCTAGCACTCTGTGTAATATATTCGTTGTTTATTCAAACATTATTTCTTAAATTAAATCAAAACCATCCTCAAAATTAATAATTTTTCTGATCCTCATCTAAATTATTTTCTAAATCAAATCGTGAGAAACTAAGTTCTTGAAGTCTAGCACTTCTTGAATTTTTGGATAGTCATTACTAAGGTGTACACCTTAAGTAGTGTATTATTCGACCTCTCATTTTCAAAAATAATATTTTTCTAACAAAGAAATGTCATAAGAATTTAGCATTCTTTGTGATATTTCCTTTGTTCATTCAAGCATTCTCCAAATGAAAAAAGTGTCGTCGAGATCCAGCATTTCGGTAATACCCCAATTAATTGGATTGTGAGGCCTACGTCTCATTTATCAAATAATTGTCATTTCTCTCTTTTTCAAATCCAATCTCACGTCCTCACATCTCGTACCTCAAATTATTTTTCTACCTCATTTCACTCCAAATCATTTTCCAAACTATTTTCTTTCCGACTCAAACTTCGAAAGAAGGAGATTCTTGGAGTCTAGCATTCCCTGAATTTTCGAGTGAATAGCTCTCGAAGCACGCCCTTTGGGTTGTTATTCACTCAACCTTTCGCCTTTTTCAAACTCAAACATCTTCCAACGTTCTCTTAAGTCGAGTGCCCGTACGCATTCGCGACCCACATTTCGCACACATTCACAATTCCCCGTGGTTTCGATATTAGGAGCACCCTCAGGGACTAATATCGTTTCTCACAACCTTAATCCTTGACACGTCGTCAAGCCGGTTCCATCTTCAATCAAATCTTCGACACGTCGTCGAACCAGTTCAGAACAACTTCCTTTTGGCCTCGTGTGCCATTTTTCGATTCGATCTTTTTACGAGCGTTTTAAACCTACGAAAGAGGGATATTCTTAGAATCTGGCATTCTTTGAATATTCGAACGAGTAACTCTTGGGCGCGCCCCCGAGTCGTTATTAGTTCATTCTTTCGTTTTCAAAATGTCCAACTCTTATCTTCAACTCATTCAACCCAATTTCCGAAAGAACTGAGTTCTTGGGATCTCGCATTCCTTGAATTCTTGAGTGACAAGCTCTTGAGGTACGCCCTTAGGTTGTTTGTCAGTCACTCTTTCGTCCTCCAACTCAACTTCAACCCATTTCAAACCTCATCTTTTCGTGGTCGTCTCCACGAACTACGGACGCTCTGATTCTTTATTCATTCTTGAATATAAGATACGTAGGCACAAGATTGCGATGATCTTGGCGAGCACACTTCTATCCATCTCCCATTTCCCCCCATCCTTTCCCGTAGTCGAACTACGACGCTCTGATTTCTCATTCTCGTCCGAATGAGCATACGTAGGCACAAGGGCCCCAATCCTTGGCGAGCACCCTATCTTTTAACCACCCATCTCTCCTCTGCGTCTTTATCCTATTAACCTACCAGTTCTACCTTTAACAACGAAAAGAAAGCCAGTAAACCTAAACACCACTCCCTACAATTACCTTAAGAGGTTCCCGTCGAGTACGACGGACGTGAGGGGTGCTAATTCCTTCCCCTCACGTAACCGACTCCCGAACCCGGAACTTGGTTGCGACAGCCCTGTTCCTATCCTTTCGTTTTTAAGAGGTTTTCTCGATATTTTCCTCTCCCGTTTATTTCGGGAAAAATAAAGTTCGGTGGCGACTCTGTCGAACCGCATTTCCGCGCCTTTCGCGCGAGGGTCGTATTTTCGAATGTGATTTTTTTCGAGGTGCGACATAGAGAAGCTAGCCTCTTCTCATCCATTAAACTCAGCTGGTTCAACCTGTCTTTCACCCATTCTGCCTCGTCTAGTTGGACGTCTCGTAATACTCTCAGAGAAGGAATCTCGACTTCCAGTAGTAGCACTGCTTCCATTCCGTATACCAACGAGAACGGGGTTGCCCCGGTTGATGTGCGTACCGTCGTACGATAACCGTGCAAGGCAAAGGGTAGCATCTCGTGCCAATCCTTGTAGGTCACCACCATCTTTTGAACGATCTTCTTGATATTCTTATTGGCCGCTTCAACAGCGCCATTCATCTTGGGTCGGTAAGGGGAGGAGTTGTGATGTTCGATCTTGAAATTCTGACAGAGCTCCTTCATCATTTTATTGTTCAGGTTTGAACCGTTGTCCGTGATTATCCGTTCGGGGATCCCATATCGGCAAATGATATCTCTCTTGATGAATCTGGCCACCACCTGCTTAGTTACATTTGCGTAAGACGCCGCTTCTACCCACTTGGTGAAATAATCGATGGCTACTAGAATGAACCGGTGCCCATTAGAAGCCGTCGGCTCGATCTTTCCAATCATATCGATTCCCCACATCGAGAATGGCCATGGTGATGACATCACATTTAGAGGACTCGGAGGCACATGGATCTTATCAGCATAGATTTGGCACTTGTGGCACCTCCTTGCGAACTTGAAACAGTCAGTTTCCATAGTCAGCCAAAAATAACCTGCCCGCAGCAGCTTCCTCGTCATAGCATGCCCACCAGCATGCGTACCAAATGTACCTTCATGTATTTCCTCCATGAGCAGCTTCGCCTCTTTCTCGTCTACGCACCGCAACAGCACCAAATCGTGGTTCCTTCTGTATAAGACACCATCCGGATTCAAATAGAAATTACCCGCTAATCTCCTGAGAGTCTTCCGATCTTGACTAGATGCCCCAGCCGGATACTCTTTATTCTTCAGGAAATTAAGGATATCAAAATACCACGGTTTATCATCGGATGCTTCGTCAATAGCAAACACGAATGCAGGTCTGTCAAGCCGAGAGATAACAATGCTGGGAGCCTCGTTCCAGAAGTTGACTTTGTACATGGAAGACAAAGTGGCCAGAGCGTCAGCCATTTGATTCTCCGCTCGCGGTACATGATGCAATTCAACCTTGTCAAAGAAAGGCAACAATCTCCTTGCGTAATTCATGTACGGTATTAAATTGGGCTGACGTGTCTCCCATTCCCCTTTGATCTGATTCACCACCAGAGCTGAGTCTCCGTATACGTCCAGATTCTTGATTCGCAAATCAATGGCTTCTTCAAGCCCCATTATACAAGCTTCGTATTCGGCCTCATTATTGGTAACTGCAAAGGTCAATCGGGCAGTAAACGGGATGTGCGACCCGTGTGGAGTAGTGATGATTTCCCCTATTCCGCTACCGTAAGCGTTCACAGCTCCGTCAAATATCAACTTCCATTTGGAACCCAATTCTGGTCCTTCGTCTGGCAACGGTTCTTCACAATCTTTCATCTTTAGGTACATGATATCCTCGTCAGGAAAATCAAACCTCATCGATTGGTAATCTTCAATAGGCTGCTCCGCCAAATACTCAGACAGCACACTCCCCTTTATAGCCTTTTGCGAGACATACTGGATGTCATATTCAGTCAAGACCATCTGCCAACGGGCAATTCTCCCCGATAATGCCTGCTTTTCGAATACATATTTGATAGGATCCATCTTCGAGATGAGCATGGTTGTATGGTTCAGCATGTATTGCCTCAAACGCTTGGCGGCCCAGGCTAGCGCGCAACAAGTTTTCTCAAGCATTGAGTATCGAGATTCACAATCTGTAAATTTCTTACTCAAGTAATAAATTGCATGCTCTTTTCTCCCTGTCTCGTCGTGTTGACCGAGAACACAACCCATGCTTCCCTCAAGAACTGTCAAATACATGATCAAGGGTCTCCCTGCCACTGGGGGGATCAAAATAGGAGGCTCCTGCAAATACCGCTTTATTTTATCGAACGCCTTTTGACAATTTTCGTTCCACGTTACAGCTTGATCTTTCTTCAACAGCTTGAACAATGGTTCACACGTAGCAGTTAGGTGAGATATGAACCGAGCGATGTAGTTCAACCTCCCTAAAAACCCGCGCACCTCCTTTTCTGTTTTAGGCGTCGGCATTTCTTGGATCGCTTTTATTTTAGCAGGATCGACCTCTATTCCTCTTTCGCTTACGATAAACCCCAGCAGTTTACCTGATCTCACCCCGAAGGTGCATTTGTTAGGGTTCAGTCTCAGCCTGAACTTCCTAAGCCTTTTAAATAACTTCAGCAGATTCACCAGATGCTCTTCCTCCGTCTGGGATTTGGCAATCATATCGTCAACATAAACTTTGATCTCTTTATGCATCATATCATGAAAAAGAGTCGTCATCGCACGCTGATACGTTGCCCCAGCATTCTTCAAGCCAAAGGGCATCACTTTGTAACAAAATGTTCCCCACGGTGTTATGAAAGTAGTCTTCTCCATGTCCTCTGGCGCCATTTTAATCTGATTATAGCCTGAAAAGCCATCCATGAAGGAGAATACGGAGTATTGTGCAGTATTATCAACTAGCACGTCGATATGAGGAAGTGGAAAATCGTCTTTTGGGCTCGCTTTATTTAAATCCCTATAATCCACGCACATCCGAACCTTGCCATCTTTCTTTGGCACTAGTACGATGTTAGCAACCCATGAGGGATATTTTGTCACAGCCAGGAAACCAGCATCCCACTGTTTTTGAACTTCCTCTTTGATCTTTACTGCCATGTCTGGTCTAGTCCTGCGAAGTTTTTGTTTGACCGGTGGGCATTCTTCCCTCAATGGAAGACGGTGCACAACCATATCTGTATCGAGCCCTGGCATATCTTCATACGACCAAGCGAATACATCACTATACTCTCGGAGCATTTCAACCAGTCTCCGCTTGATATCGCTCTGCAGCGCGGCTCCGATACGAATATTCTTCTCAACCCCTTCCGACCCCAAGTTGATAATTTCGATGACCTCTTCGTGAGGCAGAATGACTGTTTCCTCTTGCTTCACCAACCAAGACAGTTCTTCAGGAACGTTGCTATCTTCGACAACCTCTTCTTCGGCCTGAAATACCGGGTGCTCGAAGTCGGGACGAGTCATAGGTGGTTCAAGGATGTCATCTGAAAATGTTATCCTGCAAAAAGAATGGTTAAATGCTTCAAAATGCGTATAAAGCGAATAACCACGTTGCCATTTTATTGAAAAATACAAAACAAGAAAGACAGAGATCGAAATATTTGCACATGAAAAACACCTTTTATTTAATGATAAACACGCAATGTTTATAACAGCACAGCCCTAAGCAAATCATGATGCCCCGGGCAAGACATCAGATTGTTCAACAATTAATAAAACAAAGCATTACTGTTTAAGAGTCACAGGAACAAGCTCCTGAATAGACCAGTTGCACAGTCCTTGTCCTGGCGTGCTTGGCTGAATCCAGGCATCCATATCGCAGTCGCTGTCTCCTTCATCAGACTCTGAAGCAGCGTTGATGGTTTCATGACATACTCCACTAGCAGAGATGGTTATTGGCCCTCTGAAACGGGGTGCTCCCACGGCAGGTGTTGATGACGACGGTTGGTACCCCAGCCCGAATCGGTCCATCTTCACAGGAATATCCAGCACTTTTCCCCAGCCCTTTGCTTCTCCTGCCTCTACCAGAGCTTGAGCTTCTTTATACGACGAGACGGCTATCTTTGACACTTTGCTCGGCCCGGGACCTTTGTCCTTGATACGCAACCCTTCAAATGCCTGGCAGGGTGTTTCGTGGATCTCTCCGTCGACCTCCACATATTTAAATGACGACAGATGGCTGACCAGGATGTCTTCTTCTCCGCATACGGTGACCACGCTGTCTCCGACCATATATTTCAACTTTTGATGCAGGGTAGACGTGACTGCCCCATCCCCATGAATCCAGGGTCTTCCGAGCAGGTAGCTATATGCGGGCTGTATATCCATGATATAAAATTCCGTCGCAAACACCTCCGGCCCCACCTGTAGAGGCAATGTTATCGATCCAAAGACTGTTCTTCGCGTGCCATCAAACGCTCTGACTACCAAGTCACTGGGCGTGCACAAGATTCCTCTGACATCTAGCTTCATCATCGCTTTCTTGGGCAACACGTTCAAAGACGATCCGGTGTCGACCAATACATGCGACATTACTGACCCTCTACACTCGACAGATACGTGCAGCGCCATATTATGATCTCTCCCTTTCGGGGTCAAATCGAAGTCGGTAAAGCCCAAGCTGTGGCCTGCATTTACGTGCGCCAACACTCCTTCCAGCTGATTCACGGAGACGTCTTGGGGCACGAAGGAAGTATCCAGGACTTTCTGCAATGCATTTCTGTGAGCTTCAGAACACAATAGCAATGACAGTATAGATATTTTGGACGGCGTCTGTTGCAGATGCTCCACAATTTTATAATCACTTTTTCGAATCAAGCGCATGAACTCTTCTACATCTTTCGATGCCGATGCTTTTTCGTTTGCCTGCACTGGGACATTTTCAACCATTTTTCCTTTCCCCTTTGCCAGTCTTTCGGCCTCCACCTCAGGCGATATGAAGATCCTACCACTCCTTGTCATGCCTCCTGAACCGACCACATTCTCTACAGTCTCGGCGGGTTGCTTATTAACATCAATCTTTATTTCGTCACAATACACTTCCAACCCATATGACCATGGGACTGCTTTTGTGCTCTCGTACGGGATTGGTTCGGCCTTAGTTATGGTGATCGGCGGTTGCTGAGCCGGTGCTGTTATAGTGATTGTCTTCCGAGGAATCGTTACAGTGGCCACATCACTCTGATTATCTCCTACTGCCCCTGCAGGCTCTTCCATTGCGGCTCGGTCAAACTGCAATGTGCCGTCATCAATTAAGGCCTGAATTCCTTTCTTCAAATCATCACACCCCCCAGCTAGGGTCCAGCATTCTAAGCAGTACTCGTCACAACCCGGATAGACACCCCCTTGCAACAATCTGCTTTTTATCTTGCTCAGCGGCGTCTTTAAATCATCGACATTCATAACCAGATTCAACCCTTCCTCAGTCAGAATGGCGTTTGCCCCATGATTATGCATGGGTTTCTGCACTATATTCGGACCTGCCGTTCCGAAATTGATAGCCTTGCTATCCAATAAATCCTGCACAACATGCTTAAAAGCATGGCAACCCTCTACATCGTGGCCCGGAGCCCCAGAGTGGAACTCGCAGTGCCTGCTTGCATCATAACCATACGGAGGAGCTCCCGTTATCGGTGCCAGAGTTCTCTTCTCTACCAAATTCAGACCCAACAGCGTCTGCAACAAATCTGCATAGGTTGAGGGAGGCTTCTCAAACACTCTTCTTGGTTTACCACCCTGGAATCTTCGCTGAGCCTGTTGTGCCCCCTGCTGTGGCTGCTGCTGCTGCTGTTGTTGTTGAAATGGCTGCTGCTGCTGCTGCATTGGCTGCTGCTGAAACGGTTGTTGTTGTTGAAATGGTGGTTGTTGATATGGAATAGTAACACTCGCCACCTGCTGCGGCTGATGATACTGATTTCGACCTCTGCCTCGGCCTCGGCCCCCAAACACGGCACTTGCCTCGCCCTGACGACGCCCACCAAAAGCCTTCCTACTACTGCCAGATGCAGTTGATTCCTCAGCCTGGAACCTGCCTTGCTTAATGTTGTTTTCAATCTTTTCTCCCATCAGAATTAAGTCTGAGAAACTGGCCAAAGAGGTGTGAAACAACTTGTTATAAAACATGCCTGTGAACGTTCCGATAAACATGTCATTCATTTCCTTGTCTTCTAAAGGAGGACGGACCCTGGCAGCCATGTCACGCCATCTTTGCGCGTACTCTTTAAAGCTCTCACCCTTCTTCTGAGACAGCCCTGTCAATTGGACCCGATTGGGCGCCAAGTCGCTGTTGTATTTATAGTGAGCTACAAATGCCTCTGCCAATTGCTTCCATGTCTTTATATCAGTTGGCTCCAACCCCATATACCATTCTAGGGAAGGGCCTGATAGACTATCTTGAAAGAAATGCATTAGCATTCTCTCATCAGTTGAATATGCAGACATCTTTCTGTAATAAGCCCGCACGTGCACTTTCGGACAGGTGTCCCCTTTATACTTATCAAACGTAGGAGCTTTGAATTTGATTGGCACCCTCAAGCCAGGTACCAGACCCATTGTTGCCATGTCTAAGCCCACAGCACTTTGGTTTAGGACCCCCCCTCATCTGCTCTTCTATCATTCTGATCTTCTGGGAGTCATCCATCGGCCCTTCGAAACCTCCACCGGAGAAAGCGTCCTCCTGCTGATCTTCCTGCCAGTTACCATTCCCAGTTCCATACCCATCATATCCATTATTGCGGCCAGCTCTAATCTGATTCATCACCGGGCCTCGCCCTCTGTTGCCGTACCCCTGAGCAACTCCAGCAGGTCCAAAAGCCATTAACCCAGCGCCGTTTCTATTTTCGAATCCTCCGTAACCCTGATTGATCACACCATAACCGTCCTGCCCAAAGCCTTGAGCATTGAAACCATATTTCCCAGCATTATCGAATCCCTGATCATTAAACCTGAATCCAGCATTGCCGAAGTCGTTGCCTCCCATATTATCACCCAAGTTGACATCACCAAGCCCAACGTTATGGACAGCAGTCTCGTTCCCAACTCCGACGTTATCGTTCCCAGCAGTGGTAGCGTTGTTGACATTAGCAGCAGGTATATTGACTACAGTTGGAGCCACTGGTGTGGGAGTGCCATCTCCATGAACAGTATCGACTCGCACAGACTGATGATCCTCGTTACCGTGACCGGCGTTTCTGACCAACAGAGGCTGCACCATGGCTTGCAAATTCTCCTGACCTTTTGCAATAGCTTCCATGGTCTGCATAAAGAGAGCTAGCTTCTCGCGCACATCTTGCATCTCGTTCTGCATTTGATCCATGATTCTTCGACAGTTGGTGCGAGTGGAATATCTGTGCGGGCGCTGATCTGCAATCCTGAAAATACCTGGTACAGAGCAGGAAAATAAGATATCATCCGATGATTACCTGTAATGCAATGTGAATATAAATGCAATGCAATGTGTGTGTCTGTGCATTAGGGAAATTCATTCCCCGATTCTAGTGTGAAGGTGCCAGTGCAGCGACAGTGCTAGCGATACAAAGATCGGAATTGAATCACAGAAAGCCTTATATATTGCAGAGAACCAATGAGCCAAGAATACAATATCACTGAGAGTGCAATAAGAAGGCATGACCTCAACCAACAATCCTGGTGATGGTCAGCACTATGCAAATAAAGCATACAAGTTACTACATGACATGATCAAACACTCCCATAAGCCTGGTACTCTTCTAGCAACTTCTTGGTCTCTGGGTGACCTGGTCGGGTAAGCAGCCCTTCAACAAGATGGTTTCTTCTCTTGAGAACACGGCGCACGTCTTCAGCAGTTTCCTCCCATGCCCCTTCTCCGAAGCGATCCTCTAGTTTACGCTTCTGAGACACAGCTTCATCTCTGCCTTTAATGGCCTTGTTCAGTGCATTCTGGAGACTATACCGGGTCATCACTTCTTCCTCACACTTCTTGATGCTAGACTTCAACTGCTCTTCGAGGTCGGAAATTTGCTGCTTCAACTTATCCTCCCTCTTCTTATTGTTGGTCAGTGTAGCATTCCAAGTCTTATTGCAAGAAGAGATCTCTCGGTGTGCTGCGTCGAGTGCCATCTTTTTGGATTCCAGCATGTCATGGGAGCTTCTGAAGTCTTGCCCCAGACATTCGCGCTTCTTCCTTTCTTCAGTCAACTCAGCCCCTAGTCTGTTCATTAGCTCAATCTGCTGTTGGAAAGCATGCACGACCTTGTTTCTCTCACCGCGCACCTGGGCTAGCTCCTGCTCTAACCCTTCGTTGATCTTCATCAAGGCTTCTTTTTCTTTCACAACTTGCTCGTAGGCCTCCCTAGAAACAGTAGTTGGCTCTGCTACCGGAACGGGAACAAGGACTGGTGCATCTGGAAATGGCATCCGCAACTGACTTGCTCTATCCTGGATCCAAACTCTGTATGGTGCATAAGCCTGACAGTCATTCTTCCCTAACAACGGCTTCCCCCTTCGGTTAATACGCGTCCAGGCATGCTGCAGCTTGGCTAATAACTCCCCCTTCAAATCACCTGTGAAGTACAGAGATTCCTATACTTCTTCTTCCTTTGGTGGGTTCTTCAGCGCATATCCGAACTGACGGACCAACAGGGATGGGTTGTAGTTGATACACCCTTTTCTTCCTATCAGCGGGACATTAGGGTACCCAGAACAACTGAATATAAGCTCAGACCCTAGCAGGTCTCGATCAAACCACTCAATGTCTTCGGAAGACAGCCTCATCAGGCGCTCTGACCAGCTAGCTGTGGTTGCACTCTCCACAAAAGATCCCTTCAGGGGAAGGTGGCTCTTGAACCACATGCTCAACAGAGGCGCACAGCAGTAAACCACTTTTCCCCTTCTGTTTTCATTCTTGTAGTGCAAGGAGTGGTAGAAGTCTCCGATCAATGTTGGCACTGGATTGCCAGCAGCAAATATATGGAAAGCGTCCAAGTCTACGAAATTGGGCAAGTTAGGGAACAACACAATTCCATAAATGCATAGAGCCAAAATAGCATTGAAAACTACCCAGCATCCGTTCTTGGCATACTCCTGAGCTTTGCCAACCAGGAAATCAAGAGAGAAACCTGAAACCCCAAGCCAAGAAGTCACTAACAGTTCTGCAGCGTTCATGTGCAAAGCTTTGGCTAAGTCCTCCAACTTGGGCTCAGCAGCAGAGTGAATAAAGGGAACCTTGTTCTGCACCGGTAGCTCAGTAAACTCCACATACTCCTCGATGGTAGGCCCCACAATAAAGTCAGCAAACGTGAAACATCTCAATGCGGGGTCATAGAACTGCATCAAGGTATACAGCCCGTTCATCTCATCCGCAGTGGGCTTGCAGACTAATCTCAGTAATCTCCCATGACTCATTCTGAAGCTTCTCCTAACCTCCTCATCAGCAAGAGATATCAGACCGAGCAAAGGAGTAATATCAGGTGTAGGCAGCTTATACGCAACTGTTTTCCTCAAACCAGCCATAATCAATACTCAAAAGTCTGGGCACTAGAATCGGAGGATATGCAAATGCACCTGCAGCACAGACACACGTTAATGGGACGCAATGATAATGGGTATGCAAACAATGCAATGCAAGTAACATTCAACAGGGACCAACTGCCGTAGCTGAATAGCCTGAACCATATCAAGAGGTCTCAAATAGACTCTTTTAGAAGTCCTCACACCCTGGTCTCAGATAGACCTAAAACAAAGCTCCGACAATGGTCTCTGACAGACCTCTAACCATAACTCCAACTGGTCTCTGGTAGACCTCAAATCACATCTCCAACTGGTCTCTGACAGACCTCAGAACTCTCCCACTGGTCTCTGACAGACCTCAGAACTCTCCCACTGGTCTCTGACAGACCTCAGAACTCTCCATAAATACCCAGGATCTCTGATCAAGAAATAACCGGTATCTGAAGGTCTAGTTACCTGCATAACCCCAAACCCTCTCACAGGTGGATGTCCTAGTAACTGACGAAGGTATGGCATCCTATGCGGTCGTCGGCGTCACAGACTTTCAGGGTTGATGATACGATTCCCAGAAGGAGTGGCATCATCAAATCCTGAAGAGGCCTCACTTAGCCAACTTCCAAATGATCGGTTCCCGGAGTCGACAATTCAGCTGACCAACAACCCCTTCGACCCAAAGGGTAGAAAAAGAAGCCAACCAGAAGAACCTCGTCCGAGTGTAGATTTCATGAGACACTAATGCAAGCAAAGTCGGCACGCGCCCACTACTTTCTACTCTAATTCTAGGTGCACTCAAGCCCAGGTCCGGCTTATCTCTCAATCATAGAACCACCCATCACACCCCAATACAGCAATAATAATCAATATATATAATGCTGAAAATAAAGGTCAGAAATATAAATCCTCGACGGGAAAACAAGCGTTAGGATTGACTCTCTTAAGGGACGTTGGATCCCAAATGCATAAGGACTATCGCAGTCCTTAGCAGCCAGGGGACGTTGGATCCCCAGCAGAGTCGCCAGCTGTCGCTACTGCGAAAATCGACGCCGGCTGAACAGAAGAGTCGCCATCGTGCGTTATTTATCCCACGGGAGGGAAAGGAAACGCTCAGAGTAAACCTCGCACAACACGGGAAAGGTATGGTCGTCGCAACCAAAACCTGGATTCGGGAGTCGGTTACGCAAGGGGAAGGTATTAGCACCCCTCACGTCCGTCGTACTCGACGAGATCCACGCTTGTTTTCGGGTATGGATTGTTATTCTATCTACTCTACAGGTCAAGGGTTAAAAAGAAAATAAAATGACTCGGCAAAGTATCGCACTTTATGCCTACGTATTCCCGTCTGGAACGAGAAATCAGAGTCAGCGTAGTTCTCCTACCTACGGGAAAGGAGGGGAAGGTTGCTCGCTAGGATATCGCATCCTATGCCTACGTACTTTCATACAGCACGAAAGATCAGAGCAAACGTAGTTCGGGCTACGAAAGACACAAGTCTGTCTTGATTGTTTTTATTCCTTCTGAAAAAAGGGTTTTTCTGATTAACAGTCCCAGCGGACAAAGAAATGACGTCTTGATGAGTTCACCTTCTTTTACGAAAGAAGTGTCTTTTATTGTGTTTGAAATTTTATTGTATTTTTCTGTTTGTTTTGAGAAAGAAGAGACAGAACTCTAACCTACGGTTGCGAAGGGAATCAAACTAACCTAGTGTTATCATGCATGGGTTAAGACCTAGTGTCTATCATGCTCCTCTCTTGCGCAGAGAGAAACAGAGATCCTAAGGGATAAACGGAAATAGAAACAATAGCAGATATATAATAAAGCAGTAAAATGCATGGATGCAGCAATACAAGCGAGGCAAGGGAGTCCCACTCAACCTCGAACCTAGAAAACAATAGGCAAAAGTGAACATGATTCACTTTCAACCCAACAAGTTAACAGCAAACAATACAGTCAAGGAAACCAATCAATACATCAGAAATGAAATACAGCAGAAAAATAAACAGCCACAGCAGCTCTGGACCAACACCTATCTTCAAGTCATCTCCAATCAGCTACAAGCTTCAGTAAGCATCAATCTCCATATCCACAGCCTTCAAGCAAGGTCTCTGATTATCAGTCTTCCATCTGCAATGGCTTTTCTTCAAGTCTCAATCTCCAGGATGAACATCAATCCACAAGATGAAGTGAATGAATGTTAGCCAGTCAATTACCTACCAAGGGTGGTTCATTAACTGTTAACATTATATAGACAATTTTCCCTCAAAAGTTCTATCTTTCAAATACATTCACTGATCCTTCCAAAGGAAGGAGGTGGGTATTTGAAAGAGACTTTGAATCATAGAGAAAGGATGGATGCAGACAAGGCATTCCATGTTTGGGAAACAAGCTTTCTAATCTAGAGCTCTGCCTAGCTCCTAAACCTTAGACTCCTCCACAGCTGCTAGCAAGAATCTTCTCATCAACTCTGGAAGTTGGACTTCAATCTCTGGATCTCCAAATGGGCTTCATCATCATAAGTCTTCAGCTCTCCCAATCCCCAAGCAATCCCAATACCCACACAAACAAGCAATAATCCCCAGAGAGGGCACACCACACCAGTCAAACAAATACAGTAGTATACTAATAGCAGTAGGGGAATCCTGATATTTTCTAAGGGATCTAACAACTACCCATAATCCCTATAGTCCCATACCCCAAACTTTCAATCTCTAAATCCTAAGGGAAAAGAACTACTTCACCTATGTCACTTAAACCCTAATTCTGTTCATGTTATTCACACCTAAACTAATCACCTAAAACTATGTTCTAAAAATTGAACTAAATTGTATATACAAGATAAATGTCTAAACTAATCAACCTAAAAAGAATGGATTAAAAATATTGAAGCAACTATTCAAACTAAAATTACCAAATTCATGTACTAAACAAAACTATTATTTACACCTAATTAAAAGAAAAATATGCCAAAAATATAAAAATGAGATGAACTATTAATTTTTTTGTATGATAATTTTCTTGACAAAATTATGAAAAGAATGCAAAAAGAACCAATGAAAAACATGTATTTTACAATTTGTTATGATTTTTTAAAGATTTAATATTTTTTGAAAGAAAATAAAAATGAATTAATATGAATGGAGGGTGCAGCAAGTAAAGAATTCAATTGAAAAAGGGAAACGGGCCAGGCAGTGGGGGTGCCAATAATAATGCACGTTAGGCCCAGCGCGCTTCAGAAAACAAACAAAAATTAAAAAAAAAAGGAAAACGGTGTGAATAGCAGGTTTTACAGTTCATTTGCATTGGGCCTGGTTTGGTAGGGTGTGTATAGCAAGCACATGCTGAGCCCAGTCAGATAGAATAAATGAAACGGTGCGTTTCATTGTTTGAATTTCCCTCCGTTTTCGTTCTTCAATCGTGGCCATTGGATTGGTAAATAAGTCAAATGTCAAAGGGTGTTCGAACGGTCCAAAGGTCATCTTCAACCTTGGACAAACCCTAACCCTGAAATTCATCTCCCATGCATGTACCTTCGAGCTCCCTGTTCTCCCTCCATTCTCCATGAAACCAAACACTTCCAAAAGCAAAAATGTTCTATAAACTTCCCTCTACGCAGCCATGATCATAACTTCTCCTAAAACTCAAGCAACAATGGAACCCGATACATATAACAGTTGGAATCCACCATTAATACCTGTCATCAACTTCTCCAAAGCTTGCTCAATTCTATCCTAACCTTGTCTATATCTTATGCTGATCATAACAAGCTATTAACCTAAGGTTTTCATGCTCTAATCCAAGAGTTATTCATTCAAACAGTTCTTGCACTCCATGATCAAACTCCATGAAAACTCTCCAAACTCACCAAACTCAGTCATCTATCCTATCTTAACAATTCTATGCTATCAAAACCCAGTAATTCTAACTAAAACATACAATTCGAAGGATGAACATACCTGGTGCAAAGTGAAAAAAACAGCTATGTAGTGTGCTGATCCAAGGCTTGTAATGATTGGAAAATGATCCAAGAACTTGATGATGAGTTCTGTATGCAACCAATGGTGCTCCAAGGCTTTGAATCTCCCAATTCCAAAATTCTTTCACTTTGAATGGTGAACTTGCACAGCTCGAATCCTCCTTCAATTTCACCAATCTTGATGTGAATTATGATCCTTGGATGATGATGATGAAGATCCAATCAGAAAATGTGAAGATTGATGAGAATTTGAGAGAGTTTGAATTGATTTTGCCAATGAGAGAAAATGTATGAAACTTGTGTTTATGAGCAATGTGAAGCACCAACCATGGCATGAACCCTCTCAATTCAATATATACATGACATTAGAACCTCCTAGAACTTTGGAGAAGCTTCCCATGCACACCTTCCTTACATTTTGGATCATGTAACTTTCATTACAAGTAACCTTGAATAACTTTCAAAACTTGAACCAAGCTCAAAATTCTACTTTATCCAATGTTCTCAAAATGATTTTTCCATTCAAAATGACCTATAATTTCACCTCATTTGGCCAAAATATGAAAAATCTCATTTTTAAGTCCTTTTTTATTCATTAAATCCACCAATTTTGAAACCTTGTTCTATGAACCTTTCCAATATCTCATGGTCACCTTTCTAGACTCAAAATGTCATTTGGAACAAGTTTGATGTTGTGAAGTTTTCCATTTGAAGCTTCCTTGTATGAGTTTTGGGCATAGGCTTGAAATGACCTATAATTCTCAGATGACCAAAATACCCTTTGCTTGCCAAGACCATAAGTAGAGTTCCACAAATCATATGAAGGAATACTATGCCATTCTAGAAATATAAGACAATGAGGAACAACTCTTATGTTGACCAGAAATTCATTTGAAATCTCCTTGAGGGGTAAAAATAGCTTGGAAGTCAAGTCACTTTCACAGACAAAATTTCAGATACCTCAGATGACCTGTAACTTGCAAGGACCATAACTTGAGTTCTATAAATCTCCTTGATGTCTTCCACAACTCAAATTAAAGGTCTTGAGATCCTCTACAAGTTCCATGTTGGCCAAAGATCCATTTGAAGCTTGCATTTTGACTTATCTTGCTTGGAAATTTGACCTAAATTAGGGGATTTTACACAGAAACCCTAATTTAGAAACTCCTCTTCTCCTTGATTTCTCTTGATTTCTTCTTAGAATAACAACATATCCTTCTTTATATGTCAAATGATGAACCCCACACCTCTCCAATAGACCTTTAATGCCTTTCAATCAGTCATTTGACCTAGAGTTGACCTAGAGTTGACCCCAGATGAAACCCTAGTTGACTGTCTTCAACTGCATTTCTTGTGATCACACCAATGACTTGTCTCCTTCTCCAAATGACTTTCTAAGTCTCCCATGATGCCCAGATACTATCCATGCTCAGCCCACAGCTCATAATTTCTTTGATGATCCTCAGATACCCTCAGATAGGAGATGGATGCACTTGCTTGATCCATTGACTTGATAGCTTTCACATTCTTTCTGATGACTTGAATGGGATTGAATTAGAATAATAACCTCTTGATAGGCTCATAGAGATGAGAATAATGATTGGTCCCCTGTTGGATGACTTGCTATGCTTATGCTATGCAGATGAGTAGACTATGTACATGACTCTATATGCAAATGCTAATGATATTGAAACATAAACCAAGTGAATAAGGTTGAGCAAATTTTAGGGTGCAACAAGGTCCGAGCAGCCAGAGGCATCGCAACCTCCTCCTCCAGTAGGTACACCTTCTCGCCGCCGCCGTCACCATCCCGTGCCCGACTACACCGAAGAGGACCTCCGTCGCTCCCTAGACCAGCAGGCACAGATACTCACGATGCTGCAGCAGCAGAACCAGCGAGCTGACCAGTTCGAAGCCTGGCACCGGACTCAAATGCAACAACTTCACACCGGCCAAGCTACGATCACTGAGAGTCTAGCGAATCTGACCCTGCAGGTCGAAGGACTCCGAGACACGGTCTACCACACCGGAGCCATGAGCTATGAGGATAGAGTAGCCCTTGCTAGAGCCAGAGGACGCCAGCACGGACGTGACAGAGGCCGGGACTAGATTTTCATTTTTTTTCCTTCATTGTTTACTATATTTCAGTTCTTTGTATTTTCATTTTCAGTTGTATCTCCCTCTCGCATGCTTCAAGAATCAGTGAGGACACTGATCGAGATAGTGTGGGAGCGGAACCTTATTTCCACTGTACTCTGAACTTCCCTTATTTCCTGTATTTCCATTTCACTGCACTTTGAATTTTAGTAATTTCTATTTTTACACTTTCTATTTCTAGCAAATAAAGCTCGTCTATATATTTTTCACGTTACACAAACAATCCCCACATTATTCAACGTAAACAAAAACTTTCATTTGTTCCTCAAAAGCAAAAGCATCACGAGAATGCACCTGAGTTCAAAACAAGTTTCGAAACCCCGAGGAAACGACAGTTCTAACAAAACCAGTATCGTCCAGACACCTTAGATCTCTAGTTTATGAGAGTCGGTTTCACCACCTACGTGTACCAAAGTCTTAAGTGTCTACGCAAACTCAACCCCAAGTAGTTTATACTAGCAGTCAGCACCATCCTAAAAACACTTCTAAGCGAGCGACCGATGCAAATAAGTGTATGATCTCCAAAAAGATGAAAAATCATGAAAAGAGAGCTAAAAAGCCCAAGAATATAAGATACATTTCCTTCTAAGTTAGGTGCTCCTCACCCGAGCATTTAGCCCAACGGCACGAAAAACTCATTGAAAAATCAATGACACCAAATTATGATCAATGAAGAAGATCAAAAACAAAAACGAGATCATATTCACTAACAGGTCGACTTGCCATGAAAGTGTGCGGACAACGGGCTTAATGTGATTGCGCTAGAACAAACAGGGTGAACTTGCCACGAGAACCTTGACACCAAGATACGGTAGCATGACTGAGACCGATTTGCATAAAAAGGAGACCTCCGGAGACTCGTAGTCCAGTGTCGTCATGATACTCGTCTTGTTCCTACCAAGAATCCCGGTTTTTCCAAACTCTGCGAACAAAGAAGCAGCCTCGTGCTTACCGACCTTTCCACGTTTTACTTGAGGACAAGCAAAGATTCAAGCTTAGGGGAGTTTGATAACACGAAATCATATAGATATTTTCATGCATAATTCAACTAAAGTCTAACCGTTTTCGATCCAATTTCGGGTTATTTCCGTGTATTTGTCTGATGTTTTTGCAGGTATTCAACAATCACGTCTAAACAAGGCAACATGAAGAAAAGAAGCAATCCCAGATGAAATATGGACGAAAAAGGAGTGAAAACGCAATGAAAAGCGCAACAGACTGTTTTTGCTGATGTGACGACCGTCACAGATGCATGACGACCGTCACACGGGTGACGACCGTCACACCTTGTGACGACCGTCATGCAGGCAAAAACACCCCACTCAGATTACACGTCAAAAGAGCAGTTCCAATTCCCATTAAGTGGTCCACTACTCCCTAAATTATCTGCCTCAAGGTCCATCATCCTCAGAGATAACCGTTGGGACTCCACTTCTATAAAAAGGGAAGCAGGGGACTTCAAAAAGGGTGTTGCATTCATACCACGAAGTGCTGTCGAATTTAATTTCCAGAGCAAATTTACTTTCCAGTTTTTATTTGTATCCATTTCTCCTTTACATTTCCTTATTCCCATTTCCTCTCTTTTGTAATTGCTACTGCACTGTACGATCAAATTGGCACTAAAGACCAGAATCCTGCCAACATCTATGGAGGATCTGCCCAAAGGCCAATTGGCTTATTTACAGGTTTTCATTTTGATCGACTTCTGTTTTAACATAATGCAATTTATTATTTATTATTATTATTTATGTTTTGTTCTTCCAAATTCCATGTCTAGCTAAACTTAGGCAATCGATATGTAGTAATAATTCGAATGGGATTTGATAACTCTTGTTTGAAAACTTTCTTTTCACAAAAATAATCTATGGTCTAAGTGTTTAAAATTGATTCACTGAATAAACTTCGTCGCGAAAGCGAGAACTTATTTAAAAGTAGTTTTACCACGAAAGTGGGAAATTAATTAAGATACAAACCAACAAGCGAAAGCTGCGGTAAGGTCAGATAGTAAACACTAGGCATTTGTTTTAATAACAGCGAAAGCACTTTAAAACGAATTAGAACTTAGAGATTTCCAAAAAATAGTTTTAACCCCGAACGGGATACGAAAGTGTACGTTTGGCCCTTAGGATTATGATTAGCGTCAATAACCATTGTGAGACGAGAGTGTTCAAATCTCCATTTTCTGCTTAAATAAACTGTGAAAACTATTTCATACACCAGTAACTTATCAAATCCCTGAAGAACACAATTACTACGTATCGATTCAATTAATTAAAATCTAAACAGTAATCTTAGTTCCCCCTTTTAGTGACAATCTTATCCCCTTTAAACATATTCTACCTAGCTAAACATAGTAACTCCTGAGAACACTAGTTTGATTACGAGTCCCTGTGGGATTGATATCTTTTATTACTACGCGATAGACTGTGCACTTGCAGTTAGTTGTATTAGACATAGAAAGTCGCGATCAGATATCTGTTTGATCAGAAAGAGTTAAATATGAGGCGGAGGAGATGGTTGGAATTTTTGAAGGATTATGACTTCAGTTTAAGTTATCATCTAGGAAAGGCCAAAGTAGTGGCAGATGCTTTGAGTAGGAAAGCAATTCATATGTCGGCTATGATGGTGAAAGAAATTGAGTTAATTGAACAGTTCAGAGATTTGAGTATGGTTTGTGAGACTACTTCAGATAGTGTAATGTTGGGTATGTTGCAGGTGAGTAATGACTTCCTGGATACGATTAGAGAGAAGCAGAAGTTGGATGTGAAATTAGTGGATTTGATACCTGGAGTAGAGAGTAACTCCGATAGTGACTTTAAATTGGATAGTACAGGTGTGTTAAGATTTAGAGGCAGGATTTGTGTACCAGATGATGAAGAATTGAAAAGGTCAATTTTAAGTGAAGGACATCGTAGTAGTTTGAGTATCCATCCTGGAGCTACGAAGATGTATCATGATTTGAAGAAATTATTTTGGTGGTCTGGTATGAAAAGAGACATTGCTCAATTTGTGTATGCCTGTTTGACGTGTCAGAAGTCGAAGGTGGAACACCAGAGACCTTCTGGATTTATGCAACCATTAGAGATTCCGATTTGGAAATGGGATTGCATTACTATGGATTTTGTTACAGGTTTGCCAAATACGGCGAGAGGTTTTGATGCTATATGGGTGATTGTGGATCGATTGACGAAATCTGCACACTTTGTGCCGATCAATATTAGTTTCCCGTTGACGAAGCTGGCGGAGATTTATATTCGAGTAATTGTAAAGTTACATGGTGTTCCGTCCAGTATTGTGTCGGATAGAGACCCGAGGTTTACTTCGGAATTTTGGAAGAGCTTACAGGAAGCTTTGGGTAATAAGTTGAAGTTGAGTTCAGCTTATCATCCGCAAACTGATGGTTAGTCAGAGAGGACTATTCAGTCGCTTGAGGATTTGCTGAGAGCTTGTGTGTTGGAAAAGGATGGTGCGTGGGATACTCATTTACCATTGATTGAGTTCACATACAATAACAGTTACCATTCGAGTATCGGAATGGCACCGTTTGAAGCTTTGTATGGGAGGAGGTGTAGGACTCCTCTGTGTTGGTATGAAACTGGTGAGAATGTGGTGCTTGGACCAGAGATTATACAGCAGACTACTGAGACAATTCAGATGATTCGTGAGAAAATGAAAGTGTCTCAGAGTAGGCAGAAAAGTTACCATGATAACCGGAGGAAAGAGTTGGAATTCAGTGTAGGTGATCACGTATTGCTCAGAGTGAACCCGATGACTGGTGTGGGTCGTGCATTGAAGTCCAAGAAGTTGGATCCTAAGTTTAATGGACCTTATCAGATTTTGCAGAGAGTTGGTGTTGTGGCTTACAGGGTGGCGTTGCCGCCTGAATTGTCGAATCTACATGATGTGTTTCATGTGTCGCAATTGCTAAAGTATGTTTCGGATCCGTCTCATGTGATTCCGAGGGATGATGTTCAGGTTCGAGAGAATCTTACTATTGAGATGATGCCGTTGAGGATCGAGGACCGTAAGATGAAACAGCTCCGAGGGAAGGAGATACCTTTGGTGAAGGTAGCTTGGGGAGGTGCTGCAGGAGGCAGTGTGACCAGGGAGTTGGAAAGTAGGATGCGAGAAGCGTATCCGGAACTATTTCCATCAGGTAATTTTCGAGGAAGAAAATAATTCAAGTGGGGGAGAGTTGTAACACCTATTTTAATTATTTAGTCATTTTATTATTATTTTAATTATTATATGTTGGTGTGCCCTTTGGTGGGGATTGTGTTTGATGATGATTAGTGGGTGTCCCTGATATGGGAGGATTATTGGTGGTGTTTTGGTGTGGATATAATAATATAATAAATAGTAGTAATATGGTGGTATTATTATTATTATTATTTTATTATTATTATTATTATTATTAGTAGTAATATTATTAATATGGAGAATATAATATTATTATTAATATGGTTATTATATTATTATGATTATTGGTGAGATAATAATATTGTTATTATTATTATGGTTACTATTATAAATATTTAGTAATATTATATATTATTTTATTATTATTATTTGGGATTAGAAATTAAAAAGGAAATAGGAGGTGAGAGGTTATTAGGGAGTTAGAAAGAGGGAAGTGAGAAGACACGATAGAACGGGAGAAGAGGGAATTTGGGAGAAGAGCGAAGAACGGAGGAGAAGAGAGAAGGTCAAGGCTATCCAATCTTGGGAGGACTCTTCATCGATCAGAACAATTATCCAGGTTAGGGGGAGAAACTGATTAGGATTGGTATAATGCATGAAATTGGGTAGAGGGGATTCCTTAACCCCGTAGGAATTTGATGATTATGATTGATATATGATATTATGTCTGTGTTTATGAATGTTGCTGTGATTGAAGAGTTTTGTGCATACATTTTATGATGATTGTGGGATTCTATGTAATTCCTGTAATATTAGTGATGAACACGAATTTATGACATTATGCCTGTTGCTGTTGTTGTTGATGGTGATGAAATTCGTACATTGTTACGATGTTGGTGAGTTCCTGTATAACCTCTGTGGCTTGGGTAATGACCATGAGTATTGGTGAGATTTTGTGTAACCTCTGTGGCTTGGGTAATGACCATGAGTATTGGTGAGATTTTGTGTAACCTCTGTGGCTTGGGTAATGACCATGATATAGGTTCTGAGATATAGTTTAAGGAACAATTGATTAGAGTAGGGTGTGATGATTGTTGCTGATACTGATAGAGTGGTGTATTTGCTGTTATGAGATTGGTGAAATCCGGTATAATTTCCGTAGTAATAGCGATGAGTATGAAATAGGTTCTGAGAGGAAATTAAGGAGCATATGGGTTCTGAGTAACTATGTAGAGTCGGTGATGGATATAATTATAGGTTTTGAGAGGAGAAATTATGGAACAATTGACTAGTGTAGCGTATAAGAATTGTAGTATCGAGAGGACAAGAGATAGAAGTGGAGAAATAGGCTTGAATTTGAGCAGGATAACAGTTCTGGACAGTAAGGGTGGGTTTTCGTATGATCATGGGGATTGTGTGATAGTGTATGATGGGTAGGATCACATTTAGGATAGAAACCCCTAAATTCCATGCTTTTAAAAAGTATGGTTATATGATATATGATGATATGATCTTTAAAAATATGTTGTTGGCTGTTATAATTGTCATATTATGGTAGGATTTCGAATTCTGAAACCGGGGCTTTTTACGGAATTGAAATCGGAGGTCCGGAAGGCCTCCAACGGTGGAAAATACAGAATTTTCTGCATTCTGCGCTGTTTGCGGCTTCTGGATTTCGCGTCTGTTTGCTATGCGCCGACCCAGCGGTCGACGCATACTGTTTGCGTTTTTCTGGATTTCGCGTCTGTTTGCTATGCGCCGACCCAGCGGTCGACTCAAAGCTGTATATTGGTGAATTTTCTGTTTTGACGATTTTGGCCATAACTTTTGATCCGTAAGTCGGATTTAGTCCCCGTTCGAAGCGTTGGAAAGCTCTTGAATAGATCTATAACATGGTATAAATAATATAGTTATTTGCCAAATATTTTTATATCCAATATTTTTGGGGAGTCATTGTTTAATCAAATAGTAACTAAACCACAGATCAAGTGAAATGATTTATTGATTATTTACTTGAGTTTGATCGTGTGCACTTAGCGTGCTTGTGTTTATTGTGGTGTAATATATATAATGTGTGGTGATGTGATCAGGAGGATCGTGTGCACTTAGTGTGCTTCAGTTTGTTTGTCGTGCATTGTTGTCGTGCATTGGTGTCGTACATATCATGGTGTTTGGTGGGATGAATCATTGCTCAGGAGGAGTGTATGTGATTCATCCGTACTCCTTTGTAGAGAATGGTAGGGATAGATCATATCTCATTAGGAGCGTAAGTGATCTGTCGGGGACAGATCATATCTCAGTAGTAGCGTAAGTGGTCTGTCGGGGTAGATCATATCTCAGTAGGAGCGTAAGTGATCTGTCGGGGATAGATCATATCTCAGTAGGAGCGTAAGTGACCTGTCGGGGATAGATCATATCTCAGTAGGAGCGTAAGTGATCTGTCGAGGATAGATCATATCTCAGCAGGAGCGTAAGTGATCTGTCCAGGGTTCGATTGAATTAACCAATGAGTCGGTACCGCATGCTTGGTGTTGAGTTGCATATTTGCATTATAATATGTTATACTGTAATTTGAACAGTAGGATCAATGATTGGTGTGGTGGGGTGAATATTGGTGTGTTTTACTACCTTATTTGCATGTATTAAATTACCAATATATTTTAATCATGTTTTCTCACCCCTTTGTTGTTGTTGTGGTTTGTGCTTCTCCGAAAGTGCAGATAATCCAGGTACTTAGCTAACTAGGATTATGGTGTGCCAGTCGAGTCTAGGATGCTCTGATACGTAGCACGGGACTTGGGTGTTTTTAGTTGCCTTCTATTGAACTTGTATTTTATTTCCTGCGAACGTATGAAAAACTTTGTTGGATTTTACTATTTTGTTATTTTCCGCTGTATTTTGGAGAAAACCTTTTTATAAGGAAATGTTTGTTTTGCTATGTGATATCCCACTTGGGAAGAAATACTCTGATGTATATTTATAATGTTTATTATTTTAATTGTTTTGGGAAGTGGGGTGTTACATCCTATATCGACAACGATGAACTGCTGGTGCATTGTTTCCAAGATAGCTTGTCTAGAGCTTCTCTAGATTGGTATATGGGTTTAGAACGTAGCAAGATTCCCTCGTGGAGAGACCTATCAGAGGTATTCTTAAAAAATACAAATATAATCTTGATATGACTCCTACTAGATTGCAGTTGCAGAATCAGTCACATCGTTCAACTGAAACATTCAAAGACTATGCACAAAGATGGCGGGAGATGGCTTCTCGGGCGCGACCTGTTGTTTCTGACAATGAATTGGTTGACATTTTCATTGGCACTTTGCAAGGGTTGTATTATGATAAAATGATAGACAGTTCTTCGACAAAATTTTGGTGATAATGTGACTATTGATGAAAGGATTAAGAACGGATTGAAGATTGGTAGGATTGTTGGTCCCGCTGTTCAACAACCAACCAAGAGACCTCAGAGCAGTCATTCAAAGGAAAAGGAAGGTGAAGCGAATGTTGTGATGGTAAAGGCCTCTCCTCAGTATTAGGTTCCTGAGGCTCCCATGTCGTATTATCCCTATCCTTATGTTGTTGCTGTCTCGTATCAACAACCACCGTATTAGTATCAATAACAAGTTCAAAATTCTCAGAATCAGAATCAACCTCAATGTAACCAGTCTCAGCAAAACAACAGAAATCAGCATCAGAACAAATAGAATACAACAATTATAACAACCATAAGCGGATTAATTTTGACAACATTCATGTGCCTTATACAGAGTTGTTTCCTTATTTGATTCATCAAGGGGCAATAATCCCTAGAGAGATTGCACCTGTAGTTCCTCCTTTTGGTTTGAAGCACAATCCCTTGACTTATTCTCAAGGCCAAAGTTCAAGAGCTTATCGATTAAAAAATCTTGACATTTTCTGAGGAGCATCATAATATATAAACTAATCCCTTGCCTACCCATGGTGGACCTGTAGTTAATATGAGTGAGGATGATCAAAGGGCTGAGTTGATCATAGATGTCGAAAAAATGAAATCTCCGATGACTGTTGTGATCAAGAAGTTTAAAGAACAAGGGTTATTAAAAGGTCTTCATGAGAAATTACAGATCTGCAAAGATAATCCAATCACTGCCGAAGGTTGAAATGTTGCATTCAGCTCTTGATGAACCAAGGTGTAGCTCAGTTTTCCAAAGCCAAGTCTATGGAAGAGGTAGCTACTATCAATCCGTTCACAATCGTATATATGAAGGTTCCTGTGGAATCTCATTAAAAGAAGATTCAACCTATCACTGCTTGAGTTCCTAAGCCATTCCCGTATCAGAATTCGAAAGAGGTTCCTTGGAAGTATGGTTCAACCGGGTTCTTTGGGGATCAAGAAATCAAGTTCTCAAAATCTGAAATCGTAAACGTAACTGCCTCTAGAGGGATGACTTGTAGCGGGCGAGTGTTTACTCTGAAGGCCATATCTAAGCGAGTGTAAATTCCAAGCGTTGTTCCTCCTAAAGAAAAATATACTTCAACAACCCCTGTTGTACAACAGGGGGCATCAACTACAACATTAGTTCCAGTCACTCCGTCTGTGGATGTCACCAAAAGCAAAGAATTCATGGATGATCAAGAGTTCCTCAAGTTGATCAAGAAGAGCAACTTCAAGATTATGCATCAAATAGGGCAAACTTCATCGAGGATTTCTAACTTATCTTTTCTCATGAGCTCACTAGCGTACAAATCAGCTTTGTTGAATGTTTTGAACACCGCTCATGTGATGCACGACATTCCAGTAAAACAATTTGATGACGTCATCACAAACATAACTGCTAGTCGGTACTTGGGTTTCAACGAGTCAGAGTTGCCTTCTGAAGGTACTACCCATAATAGAGCCTTGCATATCTCAGTGACGTGTATGGACTCTTTGCTATCCCGTGTTCTTGTGGATACTAGTTCTTCTCTCAATGTGATGCCTAAGGGTACATTTAGTCAACTATTGGTAGAGGGGAGTGAGATAAGGCCAAGTGCTTTGATCGTTAGAGATTTTGATGGTTCTCGAAGAAAAGTCATTGGCAAAGTGGATTTACCCATTAAAGTCAGACCGCATTTGTTTACCATTACTTTCCAAGTGATGGATATAATTCCTGCATACAGTTGTTTATTGGGTAGACCCTAGATTCATGTTGTAGGGGAAGTTACATCTATATTACATAAGAAGTTGAAATTCATGTTTGAAGATCAGATGGTTATCGTCTGTGGTGAAGAAGATTTGCTAGTAAGCGAGTTATCATCCTTCCGATATGTCGAGACTGATGAAGGCATAGCAAAGTGTCGTTGCAATGTCTCGAATTTGAAGATGTCAGCTCTGCTTCTGTCAATTCTAGTAGACTACCAAAAATAGCCATGTCATCTGTCAAGAGCGCTAAAGAGACCATTAAGAAAGGTGCCTTACCTGGCTGGGGGAAAATTATGGATGTGGTTGAAAAGCATGATCGCTTTGGACTGGGCTACCATTCTGATCATCAAGTTAGTTCATGCAGTCATCAGAAATGCAACTTAAGTTCACAAGTGTAGGATTCCAAGATAGGGATATTGTGTCGGCCACCGATTATGTGGGTCCTAGCAGCCAAAGCACAAGCTTTGTACATAAATGTCCGTCGGGTTTCAAGCTCAGCAACTGGACATCTACTGTGATTCCCATGGTTTTTCCCACAAACATGTAATTCAGTTTTTTTCCTGTTCCCTCGTCCTCGCCCGAGATGAGTGAATAGCTTGTAAGGGCCTCACGCTTTTGAAACATTATGTGATCAATAAATAAGAGTTTTTTGCATTCAAATCATGCTCTTATTTCTTTATTTATTTTATTTTTCACAAATAAATAAATGGCAAAGTTTCTTTTATTTTTCACCTTTTCAAATAGCTTCATTCTAAACATAATTCATAAACATGTCGAACAAATAATTGCATTGGTAACAACTTGGAAAACATCTGTTGTAATTCTGGGATTCCAATTAACCAAGCCGAAGAAGATGGCGAGGAAGATTGTGAATTCCCGGCTGAACTAGCAAGGCTCCTTGAACACGAGTAGAAAGAGATTCAGCCACAGAAAAAGCCAGTGGAGGTTATCAATCTTGGTGCTCATGAAGTCAAGAGAGATGTCAAGATTGGGGCATCCCTCGCTAAGCATGTACACTCCGAGTTGGTCAAGCTATTGAAAGAGTATGTTGATATTTTCGCCTGGTCTTATCAAGACATGCTTGGGTTGGATACCAACATCGTTGAACATCACTTTCCACTCAAGCCTGATTGTCCTCCTGTCAAGCAGAAACTCAGAAGGACTAGACCCGACATGGAAATTAAAATAAAAAAAGAGGTAAAGAAGCAGTTTGGCGCTGGGTTCCTAGCCACTTCCGAGTATCCTTAATGGATTGACAACATCGTCCCAGTTTTGAAGAAAGATGGGAAGGTCCGAATGTGTGTGGATTATCGAGATCTCAATAAGGAGAGCCCGAAAGATGATTTTCCTCTGCTGCATATTGATGTTTTGGTAGACAACACAACACAGTTCTCTGTCTTTTTGTTCATGGAAGGTTTCTCAGGATATAATCAAATCAAGATGTCCTTAGCCGATATGGAGAAGATTACTTTCATCACGCCTTGGGTACATATTGCTACAAAGTCATTCCATTTGGTTTAAAAAATGCAGGGGCAACATACCAACATGCCATGATAACCCTCTTTCACGACATGATCCATAAACAGATTGAGGTTTACGTGGATGACATGTTTGCCAAATCCAGAACTGAAGATAATCATCTAGGCCATTTGAAGAAGCTGTTTGATAGACTCCGAAAGTTCAGACTACAGTTAAATCCGAAAAAATGCACCTTTGGAGTTCGATCTGGAAAACTGTTGGGTTTTGTTGTAAGTCAGAAGGGCATCGAAGTTGATCCTGAAAAGGTTTGGGCAATTCAGAACATGCCGCCTCCCAAAACAGAAAAAGAAGTCAGTGGCTTTCTGGGTTGACTTAATTACATTTCCATATTCATTTCTCATCTAATGGCTACCTGCAGACCAATTTTCGAATTACTAAGAAAAAATCAATCGGTTGAATGGAACAATGATTATCAAGGAGCTTTTCTCAAGATAAATAAATATTTGCAAGAACCAGCGATCTTAGTACCTCCAGTTCCTGGTAGGACTTTAATCATGTATCTCACTGTTCTCGATGAATCAATGGGATGTGTATTAGGTTAACATGAAGACACTGGTAGAAAAGAACATGCAATTTACTCTCTGAGCAAGAAGTTCAATAATTGTGAGAGCAGATACTCACTATTGGAGAGAACTTGTTGTGCTCTAACTCGGGTTGCTCGACGCCTGAGACATTACATGATTTGCCATATTACTTTATTGATATCCAATATGGTTCCAATAAAGTACATTTTCAAAAAGCCTGCTGTCTCTGGGCAAATTACCCGGTGGCAAAGGCTGTTAACTGAGTATGATGTCCAACATGTCACCCATAAAGCAATAAACGGGGGCGTCTTGTCTGACTACCTTGCTCATCATCCTGTGGAAGGTTATCAACAAATGAAGTTTGACTTTCTCGATGAGGATGTTGTGTTCATAAGAGATTATGAGACTCTAGACCCTGATATAGTACAAGAACCAGGAACGCATTGGACGCCCGTGTTCGATAATGCTGCCAATGCTAAAGGTCGTGGAATCGGTGCTATCTTTATCTCTCCAACAGGTTTTCATCTTCCCTTCACCGCCAAATTATGCTTTGAATGCACCAACAATATGGATAAGTAGGAAGCATGTATCTACGGTATTGAAGCAGCAATCAACATAAGAATCAAGACTCTTGAGGTCTATGGAGATTCTTGAGGTTTTGGTGATGAGGAAAGTTCAATACATTTTTGAGGATTGATTTTGAAGGATCAAATGATTTGGAAAAGATCATAATCAAACTTTGGTATAGAAGATGCAAAAAGTCAACAGTTTTGTGGTTTGGAGGTTGGCTTTTTGGTTTGTTGGTCTTTTGATGGATGTGAGTGTTTGAACACGCTTATAATGTGTTCTGTGATGTGTTAGGGAAATTGGTTTCGTGGTTTAAGGTATGGAAATGCAGATGGAGTGATTTGTGCAAAGTGGCGATTTTTTGGTTCAAGTGGTGTTTCGTTTGCAAGATGTTGATCTTTGGAGGTTTAAGGGTGTTTTTCTATGGTTTTTTCTCCTCACTTGGTTTGTTTAGTTTGGTTGGATTCCAACTTTGTGTTTTGTGATTCTCCATGGTTTCAAGGTAAAAGTACAATGAGATCTTAAATGGTTGAGATATTTCTTCTGATTTTGAAAGTGATTGAGCGTAGAGAGGAAACGTTGGAGGTTCAAGAAGTTGGTTTTGTGCATAAAGTTACCTTTATCAAAATGGAAGTCATGCCTTTATACCAAACATGAAAAAATCCTTGAAACCAAGCTTCTACCTTTTGGATAATGCACCAAAAGCATGTGTACTTATCTAATTTAAGCCATATTAGCAAGTAATAGGTTTTGCCACATGAAATCGTGGAGATTTGAGTGGTTTTGCAAAGTGAGTCCATGAGGTCATGACCTAGAAATCATGTTTTGGACTCCAACTTCTTCTCTTCGAAACTTCTAGCTCAAAAATTCTATGAAGGAGTTCTTGTACATTTTGGAAAGCCCTAAACATGGCCTACAACTTTCATGTTTTAAGAATTCCTTGAATCTCAAGGGATCATGGTGAAAACTAGCCTCGAAGTTGACTGAAAATTGGAGTAACAAAGATGTCTTGAAAAATTTATAAGTGTTTTGAAATTATTCCAAACTATGAAGCTTCATAACTTAGACAACTCAAAATGGATGTGTGGATTGCAATTTATGGCCTTTCAAAGTTGGCACCGAAACTAGGGTTTTTCCACACTTAGAAAAATTTCAAGTTGTCTAAGTTTTCTTCTTTTGCAAGAAACCTCTCAAATCTTGATTTCCCATGAGAAAACTCATTTATTGAGCATATCTTGATGAAATTTGGCTTGGATGCTCCAATTTCAACCAAAAAACCTAAAAGTCAAAGAGTTGACTTTGTCAGATGAATTTTGAATCAGATGAATTCAACTGTGTGATCTTCAATGAATTTGCATCTTGAGACTCCTCAAACATCATAGATAGGCTTCAATGATGTATACGATCATTATGAATCATGTCCCAAGGCTTGGGATCATGCTTGGACCAAAAATCAAAAGCACAGTTGACTGTCCCTAACAAAACCCTAATTTAGGACAAGATGCAATTGGGCTTCAATTGAATTGTAGTGAGATCAATTAACACTTGATTCTTGTTGAATATAAACTTCTTGATTGTACGGGGAGTTGATTTGATGGTGATCAATCCAAAACCTTGACAGATCAAGCAATAATCCTCTTGATTCAATTGGTGTAAAACCCTAATTCAGATGAACCTCAACAACAACAAACTTGAAAAAATTTAGGGTTATGAAGCAATTCTTGATGATCCTAGAATGACAATGGAATCTAGAGGTCAAAATTTGGGGTATGACAGTCGCCCCTATTTAAATAGCTTTACCGGATGGTATGGGAGATGAAAATCTCCATATAATCATGGTGAAAGGTATTTAAATATAGCAAACCGAAAATTATGTCCCTTAGATGCAATGGTATGCAAAGGACAACAAATAAACATGCAAGTGCTTAAATGCCATGAACTCTACAATGATGCTTTAGGATGACAAATGCACAAATGTAAGATGCAGACAGACACGCAAGCAAATAGAAGAAATCCAACACAACGAATAACTGTTCACTAGGAAAAGTCAGCAACACTGGGGGAGAGCTGAAACAAACTGGGAAAATCTAAAGTGATTGGGCACGAAGTCCAAACATGACTAGTGTGACACTCTAGAGGAAAGGATCTCCCAATAGGGGCAGGAAAGTACTCTACTTGGGAAAAATTGAAGAAAATGAAACTCCACTGGGGAAATCCAGAAAGAAACAAAATCTCCATTGGGGGAAACAAAAATATTCACTGAGGACTAAACCAAAACGAAGAATTTCCTTATAACGAAGAGTTCAAACGGGATCTTCAGGAAACAGCCGGAGATGTTAGTGATAGACAAAACATCCTAAGATTCACTAGGAATGCTGGTAACAACCAAAACATCCTACGATCAGGATTAGGTGAACATTGCTAATAACCAATGGGCTTTAAAACGAATATGGTAATGACCAAAACTGAGATGCCAATAACAATTAGACTTTAACCAATACTAGTCAAAACATTACTGGACTTTCAAATGGTTACGACCAAACCAGCAATACCAATAACAATTGCATTTTAAATAATGCCAGTAACTAATGGGATTTTAGGGGATTGGTGATGACCAAAACAAAGATGCAAAAAACTATTCGACTTTAACTAATACCAGTCAAAACATTACTGGACTTTCAAATGGATATGGTGACAACCAAATCAGCAATACCAATAACAATTGGATTTTAAACAATGTTAGTAACTACTGGCCTTTCAGGGGATTGGTGACGACTAAAACAGAGATACCAATAACAATTAGAATTTAAATAATGCCAATCAAAATATTACTGGACTTTCAAATGGATATGGTGACAACCAAATCAGTAATACCGATAATAATTGGATTTTAAACAACACCAGTAACTACTGGGCTTTTAGGGGATTGATGACGACCAAAGCAGAGATACCAATAACAATTGGATTTTAAACAAAACGCCAGTCAAAACATTACTTTACTTCAAGGAGGATATGGTAACAACCAAACCGGCGATACCAATAACAATTGGACTTTAACCAATGTCAGTCAAAACATTACTGGACTTTCAAATGGATATGGTAACATCCAAATCGGCGGTACCAATAACAATTGGATTTTAAACAATGCCAGTAATTATTAGGCTTTCTAGGAGTTAGCAACGATTAAACTTCATGGAGAAATGCTGGTAACCACCAGACAAAAATGATTTGAGGGACTAGTAATAATTGGCCTCACAATGTAACATTGGTAATTGCCAGGCAACAAGCATTAATGATAATTGGATTCTCTACTAGAAATTTCTAGTTACAACTAGACTTTACATGGAAATCTGGCGACGACCAGACAAGCGAAACCAAAAGGGAGTTAGTAACAACTAGACTGCAGGAGAATCTGGAGACGACCAGAATAGAAAAATCAATAGGGGGCTAGTAACAACTAGACTGCAGGGGAAATTGGTAACAACCAAAGGTTAAAATATGGCAGTAACAACTGATCTATAAAGGTTTGGTGATAGCCAAAGATCTCGAAAGGGGAGCCAAGCGACTCTGTGGGAGACAAAGGTGGACAACAACCACAACAGACGCAAAAGATTTCCAATTACAATTGGACTTAGAAACAAAAACAACAGTCAAGAAAATGCAACCCAAAAAGATATACTAAATGCAAATGCTATGATATGATGCAAATGTTCAAAGACGCGCAAGAACCGAATCTAACGAGAGACAGGGAAACAACAGACTTAGAGGGGAAGATAGATCACAATCTACTTCACTAGGGAAACAAAATGTCACACTGAATCCAGGGAACCAAGGTGTCCTTGACTTCACAGAGAGATCAAATCTATTCATTTCACTGGGAACAACACGAGGCTTAGGCAAGCCAGCTAACAACATAAATCTCTTTGGAGAGTCAAAGTTCCTACTCTGAGGATGGGTCTTCAAAACTTCCATCGAGTGAGGGGTACTAGAGAAATTTTTCTTCAGTGGGGCCAACGTTGCTTGAGGTGGAAATATCAAGATTTTGGCTGCTTTTAGACTTTCTGGGAAGAAAATTAATTTTCACTGAAATCCTTCATAAGCCAAAGCAACTACTTGTTATGTTTTAGTTTTCCTTTAAAAATCATTGTTGATTCAATACTTGCTTTCAAAAATCATTATTAACAAATAAGTGATGTTTTGCATAACAATGAAAAGTAAAGAACGCAGTAGATCATAAATATTTAAATGGTTCGAACTGATTTTATTTCATGAATGGTAGCTTGCTAATGGCAAAGCTCCATGGAATTTTTACAATTTAAAAATGGCAAAAAGGAAAACACTACATCAAATCCAATGACTATCCTGCCCTAATGAACGAGAGTTCTTCAGATCTTCGCCTCTAACAAGAGTAGTGGAAGTGGATTTCCTTGGTAATTTTAAGTAGTGGTAATGACCTCTGATGCAACAAAATGCTTTTTGTCCCTAACTTTTGCCTGAATCTCCCTTTCGGGTTTTCGACTCACCGGGACACTCATTTTTTCCTAAGTCGCCTTTTCAGGTTTTCGACTTAGTGAGCTTTCTTTTTGTTTCATCCCTAATTTTTTCCTGGATCTCCTTCATAGGTTATGATCCATCAGGATACCCATTCTTGCCTAAGTTGCCTTTTCAGGTTTTCGACTTACCGAGTTTTAAGCATAATATTTTCTAACTGCACAAGAGTTCACAGGGTGAGTGAGTTGTTCTCCATCCACTATTGTGAGGATGAGCGAACCTCCTGAGAAGGCTATCTTCACAAAAAATGGGCCATCATAACTGGGCATCCACTTTCCGCATGAGTCTTTAGGAGTTGGTAATATCTTCCTGAGTACAAGTTCTCCTTCTCGGAATTCTCGAACATGGACCTTCTTGTCAAAGGCTTTTTTGATCCTTTTCTGATATAGCTATCCGTGGAACATGGCAGTTATTTGTTTCTCGTCGATGAGGTTCAACTAATTGAACCTTTCTCTGACTCACTCAGCTTCCTCCAACTTAGCTTCCATCAGGACTCTCAAAGAAGGTATATGTACTTCAATGGGAAGGACCGCGTCCATTCCATATACCAAGGAAAAGGGGGTTGCCCTATTGAAGTGCAAATAAATGTTCTATATCTGTGCAAGGAAAACGGTAACATCTCATGCCAATCTTTATAGGTTACAACCATCTTCTGCACGATATTCTTAATGTTCTTGTTCGCGGCTTCAACAACTCCATTAATCTTTGGGCGATAAGGAGAAGAGTTGTGATGCTCGATCTTGAAGCTATCACAGAGCTATTTTATAGTCTTGTTGTTCAGATTAGTTCCATTATATGTGATAATACAGTTAGGAATTCCATATCGACAGATAATCTCCTTCTTGATGAATCGGGCAACCACTTGCTTGGTCACGTTGGCGTAGGATGTAGCTTTAACCTATTTTATGAAATAGTCGATGGCAATGAGGATGAAACGGTGTCCATTGGAAGCCTTCAGCTTAATTTCCCCAATCATGTTAATCCCCACATAGAGAAAGGCCACGATGATGATAAAACATTCAACAGTGTTGGAGGCGCGTGGACCTTATCCGCGTAAATTTGGAATTTATGATATTTCCTGGCATATTGGATGTAATCAATCTCCATAGTTAACCAATAGTATCCATCTCTAAGAATCTTTTTGGACATGACGTATCCGTTGGCATGTGTGCCAAATGTTCTTTCATGGATGTCTTGCATTAGCAAGTCCGCTTCTCATCTATCGACACACCTAAGCACATCATTGCTAAGAAAGAACTTGGATTCCAACCTTCTCAAAGTTTTCTTGCCGAGCAAAGTGGCATCAACTGGATATTCTTGATTGTGCAGGTACTGTTTAATATCATGAAACCATGGTTTCCCATCGAACTCCTCCTCCACTATCTGGAAGTAAGAAGGCTTGGTCTTCCTCTCAACTCGTACGAGCGTCGCTTCATTAACAAAACGGACCTACCACATAGTAGCCATCATAGCCAAAGCATCGGCGATGTGACTCTCAGATCTTGGCACATGCTTGAAGGTTACCTCATTAGAGTACTCAATCATCTCCACAATATAAGCTATGTACGGGATTAGTTTCTCATCTCGGGTCTCCCGTTCATCTTTGACCTGATAAAAAACTAGAGCTGAGTCACCACTTACTTCTAGAATTTTGATGCGGAGATCAATTGTTGCTTCTAGTCCCAAAATGCAAGCTTCATATTCAGCAATGTTGTTAGTACATTCAAAACACAATCTTGTTGTGAAAGGAGTATACCCTCCAGCCGGGTTCATCAAGATGGCACATATACCATGCACCTTTTGGTTGGAAGCACCATCAAACATCAACTTCCATCGGGAATCGGGTTCAGAACCTTCATCTAGGCCTGGCTCTTCGCAGTCTTTCTTGATTAGCATAATGTCTTCATCCGGGAAGTCAAACTTGAGAGGCTCATAGTCTTCTACTGGATGATCAGCAAGGTATTCTGACAACATTCTACCTTTGATGGAATTTTGAGTGACGTACTAGATATCATACTCTGACAAGAGCATATGCCAACGGGCGAGCCTTCCTGTCTGGTCAGTTTTCTCAAAGATATACTTTATCGGATCCATCTTGGAAATCAACAAAGTGGTATGACATATAACATATTGCCTCAGACATCTAGCACCTCAAGTCAAAGCACAATAAGACTTCTTCAAAAGTGAGTAACGACTTTCACAATCGGTGAACTTCTTACTAAGATAGTAGGTGGTGTGTTCCTTTCGTCTGTATTCATTATGTTGACCCAATACATAACCCATAGATCCCTCGAGCACTTTCATGTACATGAAGAAAGGTTTTCCCGATATATGAGGAATCAAGATCAGAGGTTCTTGGAGATAAATTTTAATTTTGTCGAATGCTTGTTGACAGTCTTCATTCCAAACAACTGTTTGATATTTTCGTAGCAACTTAAAGATCGGCTCAAAGATTGGAGTCATGTTAGAGATGAATCTGAAGATGTAGTTTAGTCTCCCCAGGAAACCTCTGACTTGTTTTTCTATCTTTGGAGCAGGCATCTCTTGAATAACTCACACTTTGTCAGGGTCTACCTCGATTCCACGCTTGCTGATAATAAAGTCGAGTAACTTTCTAGATCTTACTCCAAAAGTACATTTTGCAGGATTCAGCCTCAATTGATATTTCCTGAGCTTTACGAATAACTTCAACAGGTGATCCAAATTATCTTCTTCACTTTGAGACTTGGCTATCATATCATCGACTTACACCTCAATTTCTTTGTGCATCATGTCATGAAATAATGTGACCGTAGCTCTCTAGTAAGTGGCTCCTGCGTTTCTTAAACCAAAAGGCATGAATTTATAATAATAAGTGCCCCAGGGTATGATGAACATGGTCTTCTACATGTCCTAGGGATCCATCCTTATCTGATTGTATTGTGAGAAACCATCCATGAAAGAGAAAACAACGAATCTAGCAGTATTATCCACCAAGATATCGATATGTGGTATAGGGAAGTCGTCCTTTAGATTGGCTTTGTTCAAATCCTTGTAGTCTAGGCACATTCTAACTTTTTTGTCCTTCTTTGGCATGGGCACAATGTTCGCCACCAATTCTGGGTATTTTGATACTGCCAAGAAACCTGCATCTATCTGCTTTTCAACCTCATCGCTGATCTTGAGAGCCATGTCGGGTTCGGTCCTTCTGAGCTTTTGTTTGACAGGCGAATACTCAGATCATAGAGGTAACTTGCGAACACATCAACATACTCTTCTAGAAGCTTCACTAGTCTCTGCTTGATCTTTTCCCCAAGCATTGTCCTAATCTTGACTTCTCTTCTATTTTCATCAATGCCAAGATTAACGGCATCAACCTGCTCTTGGTGAGGTTGAAGGTCTGTGTACTCGTGCTCAGACATTTTTGCCAACTCATCCAGAATCTCAAAATCTGTCGTTTTCGTCTTTGGCTTGATATATGGGTGAATCAAAGTCAGGAGGTAAAACATAGTCATTGGATTCGACTGGTTTTGGAGTTTCTCTGCATGTTTGGAATGGCTTAATTTATTAAAAAAAACATAAAGATTAATGCACAGAACAAAAGGAATATATTTTTGCTAGTTTCCAAAAGAAATGACATTTTCTTTAAAAGTAAAAGCAAAAAATAGTAAATGAACCAAATGAGGATTTTAACAAAACATATTCATTGATTATAATAATTTTAAAGCATGTGGCCCATAAAATATAATCTGATAACCTTGGGCAGGGTTAGGGAAATTTTTTTGAAGGAAGCTACAAAACAAAACAAGCAAATTACTTGTCACAGGAAAGATGATAGGAATCTCAACAGCCTCCCAATTCTTAGAGCAGTGTCATCGTGATATACCAATTAATCAAATAGTCGTCCTCAAAATCCTCCTCAACAACGTTGATTTGGATGCCTGAACTGATGAACACTTCGTTGATGGTTTTCAGTCGTCTTTTGGCAAACTCTTGAGTCTTGTCGTGAGTTAGTTTGTAACACAACCGTTAGCGGTTTGTCTTTGCTCTTGATTCCACTAACTAGGTATTGATTTAAACTAAAGTAAATACATAACAAAAATGTAGGAAAAATAAAAATAAAATACTATAATCTGATATTACAAATCTAGCATCGTATTCATTAATCCACCATATGCAGAGAGGGAATTGCTTTTTGCCCAAGTAAAAGGTTGATTTGAACTTGGGGTTTGCACATTTTGAAAGATAGAACCCATGTTTGAACCATTTCCTTCACCTTCTCTTTGAGAATGTAGCACTGTTCAATTTCATGGCCAGGTGCTACTTGGTGGAAGGTACAGAAAGCATCAGTCTTAAAGTAACTCTTGTGGGCCTGAGGGATAGCTGGTGAAGTTTATTTATTGATCAATCTATTATGTAAGAGTATAGGGAACAACCGGGCATAGCTCACAGGAATTTCTCTGGATTCATCACTTTGTTTTGAATTGGTAGAGGAAGAAGAACCATCCCGTCGTTGGGATATGACCAAATCCTTGACCAAATTTGTTAGGTTCCTTTTAGCAGCCTTCAAGCTTGGTACTTCATCCCGAAGCTTTTGATTTTCTTGCTCCCGAGCATCTATCAAATCCTTAATAGCGGCAGAGAAGGCCTCCATGTTAGTCCTTAAAGCAGAAATTTCTTCTCAAAGTGCATGATTCTCTTGTTCTAAACGGTCCATCTTCTTCCGAGCTTGAGTCTTAGTGTTGCAAGGATGCGAAGGACTCAGTATGGTCGACTAGAGATAAAATAGCATAGAATAAGCCACAGAACAGGAGAATACATATGTAATTCTCATGACATGCTAATGCTAAAGCAAAGCTAACATTCAAAGGAAACCCAAAATTATGTTTACAAACATCAATAATAGAGTAAAGAGCAAAGCAAAATAACTTTTCATTAACAAATGAAAGTTTTACAGGGAAAAGAAATACACATCCAAAGCCCAAGTTTGGACATAGATTACAAGATTAAAGATTGAAACTGAGAGGCTTAGTCTTTCTAACAAGAAGATCCTTCCCCTTCTTGAAGCTTCATTTTCCTTGCAATTTCTTCTTTCTAGTTCTAACGGAGCAGCTTCCAGAGTTCTTCATTCTCTTGAACAATCATGAAGTGTTTATCTTCCCACATCTTCTTCTTCTTTTCAGCTATGACTAAAGCATCCTTCAATTCTTCCATAGAGAAGCATTCTTTCGGAGTTTTCGGAGTAGACTCTAAGTGAGTGTAGAACATCTTTAAAGCTATCTCTTTAGACTAAAGAAGATATGCCTCTGAGACAGTACAATCTGGATGCCCCTGAGTAGTTATCCCTTGGGTATTGAGGTGACGCCAAGCGTACTCAATTTATTCCTTAAGATTTGGGTTTCTTCCTGCTTCAAGAAAACATCTCCTCAAAAGGACCGGATCAGGCTCTTTCGCTGCAGGATATTCTAGCTGGCAGAGAGCTAGGATGGGGTTGTAACTAATACATTCATTTATGCCAAGAAGAGGCACATTAGGGAAATCCCTATAGCTGTGAATCATGGTAACCCCATCATACATGGGACCGTACCAACGAATGTCATAGTGTTTGAGTGATAGAAGCTTTTTTATCCATGCAATAATGTCCTTCAGATTCCATAGAGAGGTTATTCTTGGCAAGTGCAAAATAAACCACTTGTGAAGGAGAGCATTACAGCAAGTAATCTAGCCTTCTCCATGGGAGTTCTTTAGATGAACAAAGAAGTATGTGTTAGCTAGTAGGGCGGGAATAGGATTCCTGATCATAAACAAGTTGATGGCATTCAAGTCTATGAACGCATCAGCACTTGGGAACAAAAGGAGTCCATAAATCAATAAGGCCAAGATAGCTTCAAAGATCTTTGTGTCTTGCTTATCAGTATGAGCCTCAGCTCTTTCCATCAAGGGTTTCACTTGCAAACCAGAGAATCCATCTTTGACATCCAGATGGGTCTAAAGGTCAGATGGTTCTAGGTGTAAGGCTTCAGCCAAGACTATCCTATTTGGTCTTCTTTCTCTCCCAGAGAATGGTTGAGGAGTGATACACAATCACATTAAAGCAGAATACTCTTCCAATGTTGGTAGCAGTCGATATTCTGGAAACATGAAGCAATGGTAAATGAGGTCATAGAACTGAACCAGTGCCATTAACATCTCCTCATCTTCTTGGAGCTCCAATAGAGGCAGAAGGATTCCATACTTGTTGCTGAATGACAAAGGATCTTCCACTAGGCCTCCTAGTGTTCTCAGATTGTCCAACTTTGGGCTTTTGAATATGCATCCAATATTTCTTTTCTTTCTTGAGTCCATTACAATGTCTACAAAAACGTTTGGGCTCCTCGAATGTTAACAAAACAATGAGATGCAATGCAGTTGGTTTTAAGAAACTCAAAATTTTTTTTGCAAAAGAAACACTTTTTGGCACAAAATCTTACTTCATTAATATTGGAAAAAGTTACAACTTTAAAGTATAATACAAGAGACTAAAAATACAAGAGGAAAAAGACTAGGCCTTAGAGTCTCCACGGAGTATAGCTAGAAAGGTCCTATATGTGCATCCTGTTAGAACACAGATTGGTGTTTCTTATATCTCTATGTTTTGATGATAACTTTTATGGAATTTTGTAATGAGTAAATATACACTCTAAAATTTGTTCAAGTATTATTGTTTCAGGTATAAAATTAAATACTCTTAAAGAAGCAAAATACATAAGTACAAAGAAACTATGCAAAGCTCTGAAGCATCAGATGCAAGACTATCAGAAGATTCTGAAGCACTGCTAGAAGGATCTGAAGCAGAAGCTACAGAATGATCTGGAGCGTTAATGATTTGAAGTATACAAAAGACGAAGCTTTGACAATCAGACTCGTATCATTAATATTCACGCTCTTAGCACATACTACTGCATACTCTAATGAAGACTTTGATCAAGACTGAGACTTTGATATATTAAAGATCTAATCTAGACTGAGACTCTGATACATTAAAAATCTGATCATCTATCCAAGACTTTGAACTTATCATTCATCTTAAGCTCTGATCATCTTAAAGCATTCCATACCTTTTATGCTTACTACAAGTTCTGAAGTGCAGATTATGAAGACTTCATCTTGAAGGAAGCTTGTTGAAGAAGCTGTAAACTTGATTAGACGTGGTGCTACTTCCAAAGTAACCAACGGCTAATTTGTCCAAAGAAGTGACATGGTGCAAATCCCAAGGCTTCTACAACCATACCTTTATGCAGAAAGCATATCTCTGCCCATACTTTTGGTGATGAAAAGTCATACAATCAAATATTATATTCAGCTGCACATCACTCAAGGCATTTTGAAAAACCTATAAAAGGAGAACTACTTCAACATTTTGATGTTGCTAAATTAAAACTCACAGTTGGCTCATTGCTAGTTCACTTAGAAAGAAATACACACTTGATTCATATAAGAGAAAATCTCTCAAGATCTTACTCATTTTGATCTCTCATAAAACCATATAGTTTTTGTTGTACTTAATCTGAAGTGTAAACATCACAGTTGTGATACAGCTTACTAGAAGCATTCAAACACTTGTTAGTTTACATTAAATTGTAAGAAGTTCCTTAAGAAGACCACGGTGTGGTCAGTAGTTCTTGAGAAGACTAAGACAATTGTTCTTATTGCTATCTATTGTAATCAGTTGATCAATAGTGGATTAAGTCCTTGCAGAGAAAGGCAAATCATCTTTGATAAGGTGGACTGGAGTAGTTGAGTTCAACGAACCAGGATAAAAATATTGAGTTGTTTTTATTGCAATATTTCTTAAAACTCTTATTCAACCCCCCTTCTAAGTGTTTTTCTCACCTTCAGTTGGCATCAGAGCTCCGGTTCTGTTTGTGCTATCACTTAACCGTGACCAGAAAAGATCCAGTGGGAAAACTCTTGATACTCTTGGTTGATATACATTATGGCTGCTGAAACTCAAACAACCAACAACAACAAATATGAAGAAAGAGTCAGCACAAAACCTCCCATGTTTGATGGAGAGAAATTTGATTATTGGAAAGATAGATTGGAAAGTTTCTTTCTAGGATTTGATGCTAATATTTGGGACTTAGTTATTGATGGATATGTTCATCCCACTGATGGGAATGGCAAGAAAGTTGACAGAAAATCAATGACTGAGGAGCAAAAGAAGGAATTCAGAAATCACCACAAGGCTAGAACTATATTGCTAAATGCTATATCTCATACTGAGTATGAAAAAATAACCAACAGAGTAACTGCCTTTGATATATTTGAATCCATGAAGATGACTCATGAAGGGAACTCTCAAGTCAAAGAAACCAAGGCTCTGGCGCTGATCCAGAAGTATGAAGCTTTCAAGATGGAAGAATCTGAATCTATTGAAGCAATGTTCTCCAGATTCCAGATTATCACTGCTGAAAAGGTTATGGACAAGGGTTATTCTATAGTAGGTCATGTCAAGAAAATAATCAGAAGCTTGCCAACCTGATGGAGACCCATGGTCACTGCTCTGAAGCTGGCAAAGGATCTGAATAAGATTACGCTAGAAGAACTAATCAGTTCTCTAAGGAGAGTCATGAGATTGAACTAGAGGAAAATGAGCCTCTAAAGAAAGGTAAGTCAATTGCGTTAAAATCTAATAAAGATGTTAAAGCATTGCAGGTATTAGAAGAAAGCTCTGAAGAGTCTGCTTCTGAAGATGAAGAAGAACTATCCTTTCTATCCAGAAGAATCAATAAACTCTGGAAGAATAAGCAAAGGAAGTTCAAGGACTTTAGAAAACTAGATCAACACAAAGAATCTTTTGGGCACAGAAGATCTGGAGAACACTCTGGATACAGAAGATCTGGAGAACCCTCTGGACACAGACGATCTGGAAAAAGAGAGGTTGTTTGCTATGAATGCAAAGAACCTGGGCACTACAAGAGTGAATGTCCAAAGCATCAGAAGGAGAACCTAAAAAGAAAGTCAGATCACAAAAAGAAAGTTCTGATGGCAACCTAGGATGACTCAGATGCATCTGATTCGTCATCAGAGTCAGAAGAGGAATGTGCAAATGTAGCATTCATGGCTGACATTGAGGACAGTGCTTAATCATCTGGATCAGAATCAGAATCTGATTCTGAGGAGGTATTTGCTAAACTTTCTAGACAGGAACTAGTTGAAAGTTTATCTGATATTCTTGAAAACTATAGTAAAGTTAAACTCAAATACAAAACGCTTCTAAAGCATATTGAATTTGAGAGTAACAAGTTTGAATCAGAAATAGCTGAACTAAAAGCTAAAAATCTTCAATTGAAAAATAATTTAGAAACTGCTCAACTAAACTTTGATTCAAAATCTGAACCATGCTCTAAAAACATTTTACAAGAGTATGACTATAGTTTCAGGAATTTTCTAACTAAAAGCCTAGATAGAAGCAAAATGGCTTCAATGATCTATGGTATTAGCAGAAACTATAGAAAAGGTGTTGGATATAAATCTTTCTCTTATGAAGATTCAAATCCAAAATCTGTAGATAAACTGGATATCAAGTATCCTCCTTTATATTCTCAATTTACATTTGGTCACTTAAATGATATTAAACACACAAGTTCTAATCAGAACAAATATGTGTTTAATAAATCTAAAGCTAATCAGAACAAGTCTTATGTTGAAAGACAGAAGTTCAGAAAAAGCTTTAAGGCAACTAACCAAAAAGGACCCAAGAAAATCTGGGTACCTAAGGATAAGATAATCTATGTTGCAGACATCCTTAGCAGCAAAGTCAAAACTCCAGTCATGGTACCTGGACTCTGGATGCTCACGACATATGACGGGAAAAAGGTCTATGTTCCAAAGTCTGGAGCTTAGATCTGGAGGAGATGTCAAGTTTGGAAGGAATCAGAAGGGCAAAATAATTGGCTCTGGAACCATAGGCAATGGTAAATTTCCTTCCATAACTAATGTCTTGCTTGTTGAAGGGTTAACTCATAACCTATTGTCCATAAGTCAATTAAGTGACAATGGTTATGACATTATCTTTAATCAAAAATGTTGCAAAGCTGTTAGTCAAAAGGATGGCTCAATCCTCTTTAATGGTAAAAGGAAAAACAACATTTATAAAATTAGTCTTTCAGAACTTAAGGTTCAGAATGTTAAATGCCTTATGTCTGTTAATGAGGAGCAATGGGTCTGGCACAGAAGATTGGGTCATATTAATATGAGACGTATATCTCAGATTAATAAACTTAATCTGGTCAGAGGACTTCCTAATCTGAAGTTCAACTCAGGTGCTCTTTGTGAAGCATGTCAGAAAGGAAAATTTTCAAAATCTTCTTTTAAATCCAAAAATGTTGTTTCAACTTCAAAACCATTAGAGTTACTTCAAATTGATCTGTTTGGACCAGTGAAAACTGCATCCATCAGAGGTAAGAAGTATGGATTAGTCATTGTTGATTACTACAGCAGATGGACATGGGTAAAATTCCTAAAACACAAGGATGAGTCACACTCTGTGTTCTTTGACTTCTGCAAACAAGTTCAAACTGAAAAAGATTTCAAAATTGTTAAAGTCAGAAGTGATCATGGTGGTGAATTTGAAAACAAATATTTTGAAAAATATTTTAATGAAAATGGCATTGCTCATGATTTCTCCTGTCCTAGAACTCCACAACAGAATGGAGTTGTAGAGAGGAAAAATAGAACCTTGCAAGAGATGGCCAGAACCATGATCAATGAAACTAACATGGCAAAACATTTTTGCGCAGAGGCAATTAACACAGCATGCTACATTCAGAACAGAGTGTCAATTAAATCTCTTCTGGAAAAGACTCCTTATGAATTGTGGAGGAATAGAAAGCCAAACATTTCTTATTTCCATCCTTTTGGATGTATTTGTTTTATATTAAACACTAAAGAGAATCTTAACAAGTTTGATTCTAAAGCACAAAAGTGTTTCATGCTTGGATATTCTGAACGCTCTAAAGGCTACAAAGTATACAATACTGAGACACAGATTGTGGAGGAATCTATACATGTTAGATTTGATGATAAGCTTGGCAATCAAAAGCCAAAGCAGATTGAAAACTCTGCAGATGAAGAAGTTATTCTCATAGAATCTGAGAAACCAGAGGTAGAGAAAGCTCAAGAAGAAGCTACGCCAAATGCAACTCCATTAGCTGCTTAGATGAATAACATGAATATTTCTGAAGAACCAACAGTTAAATGATCACCCAGAATCAAGGCTTCTCATCCAGAAGAAATGATTATTGGAAAGAAAGATGACCCTATAAGAACAAGGTCGTTTATCAGATCATCTGGAACATCACTTCTTGGGTTGGTGTCTATTATTGAACCAACATCTTTGGATGAAGCTCTGAATGACAATGATTGGATACTTGCAATGCAAGATGAGCTAAATCAATTTACAAGAAATGATGTGTGGGATCTGGTTCCTAGACCAAAAGGTTTCAACATTATTGGAACAAAGTGGGTATTCAGAAATAAACTAAATGAGCAAGGAGAAGTTGTTAGGAACAAGGCAAGGCTGGTAGCTCAAGGGTACAGTCAACAAGAAGGTATTGATTACACTGAAACTTATGCTCCAGTGGCAAGGTTAGAATTTATACGCCTTCTTATTTCATTTGCTGCACAACATAACATCACTCTATATCAGATGGATGTTAAAAGTGCCTTCTTAAATGGTATTATAGAAGAAGAAGTTTATGTCCATCAACCTTCTGGTTTTGAAAGTAATAAATTTCCAGATCATGTTTTCAAACTTAAAAGATTAAGTAATTTTCTTCTGGAAAAGAAGCTCCCAGAGCTTGGTATGAAAGATTAAGTAATTTTCTTCTGGAAAAGAACTTTATCAGAGGCAAAGTGGACACAACTCTTTTCTGTAAAACATTTAAGAAAGATTTACTAGTTTGTCAAATTTATGTGGATGATATTATTTTTGGATCTACCAATATTATGCTGGGAAAGGAGTTTGCTTTGTCTATGCAGGCTGGATTTTAAATGAGCATGATGGGAGAACTTAGATTCTTTATGGGAATCCAAGTAAATCAGAATCCAGAATGCACATATATTCACCAGATTAAATATGTCAAAGAGCTTCTGAAGAAATTCAATTTGAATGAAAGCAGATTGGCAAAGACTCCAATGCATCCTACAAGCACACTTGGTAAGGAAGAGGTAAGTAAGAAAGTTGATCAAAAACTTTACAGAGGTATGATTGGATCTCTCTTATATTTGACTGCTTCAAGACCTGATATTTTATTCAGTGTGTGTCTGTGTGCTAGATTCCAATCAGATCCCAAAGAATCACATTTAACAACTGTTAAAAGGATTCTAAGGTATCTGAAAGGTACTACTAATGTGGGTCTATGTTACAGAAGATCCGATGAGTATAAATTAGTTGGATTCTGTGATGCTGACTATGCTGGAGACAGAGTAGAACGTAAAAGTACTTTTGGAAGTTGTCAATTTCTTGGAAGTCATCTGATCTCTTGGTTCAGCAAGAAGCAACCCACAATTGCACTTTCAACAACAGAGGCAGAATATATTGCTGCTGCTAGTTGTAGCGCCCAGATGCTCTAGATGAAAAGTCAACTGGAAGATTATCAGATCTTTGAGAGTAACATTTCTATCTTCTGTGATAATACTTCTGCTATATGCTTATCTAAAAACCCTATTTTACACTCTAAAGCTAAGCATATAGAGATTAAACATCATTTCATCAGAGACTATGTTCAGAAGGGAATTATCAATTTAAACTTTGTAGATACAGATCATCAATGGGCTGATATCTTTACAAAACCCCTTGCTGAAGATAGATTTAAATTTATTCTAAAAAATATTAGTATGGACTTCTGTCCAGAATAAAATATTCATCAGATGAAGTTTTCTTTCAGATGATAAATGTCTAAACTCTGAAGTATTTTTTCTGTTGAATTCTGTGTTTATTTCTTTGTGTGTAAATCTGAACTAACAAGGCTCAGAGGATCTGAACGTTGCCTAACGTGTCATTTCTCAAAGAGTTTCAGAGGCACATGCAAGCAAACACGTGTAGCTCAGAATCTGGAAAGGTAGAGTGCACCATACTGAAGTGACATTTGAGGTATTGCTTTGAAAATCCAAAATCTCTTGATTTTCCCCCCTTCTGTCAGAATCTTAAACGGTTGATATGATTTTATTCTTTTCATTAATTGCTTGATTTGATTATGGTTCACTTCATTCAATGCTTGTGCACGCTTGAGAGTGTGTGTCTTTTTGCATGCCCTAAAATTTTTCTATAAATTCTCTCAACACTTCACAAATCACACTTTACACTTATCATCTCTCATATGCATTTTTGCCTTCTCTATTGTTTCCATCTCATTTCAAAACCCAAAAACCCTCGTAAACCCAGACGCATCTCAAGAACTTAAATGGCTTCACCTTCATCAACACCTGCTCAGATGAAAACTTCAACTGTTGCTGCATCATCTCCTAATGCTGTTGGTTCATCCCAAACTGCTGTTGTGTACAAAGCACCTGTAAGAACTCTTTTCACTCCAATCAAAGAACTTGAAGTTCTGTGTGAGAACTTTGTGGATTTTGAATCCATCAAAGAAAATGGTTTTGATCTCCTTTCAACCATCAAAACTCAGAACTGGGAAAAGTATTTTGACAGGATGATGGGTCCTGTTTATCCAGCTTTGGTAAAAGAATTCTGGATACACACTCAAGTTTGCCCTAAGTTTATTCATTCATCTGTTCTTGGGAAGGAAATTGTCATCACAGAAAAATTAATCAGACAACTACTTGAGTATAAGGAAACTGAGGGAATCACAAGTATGGCTACTGATCGTGTGGATTTGGCTGACATTTTTCAAGAAGTTTGTGTTTCTGGGGAACCATCTAATAAGGTCAGAGATCTGAAACCTGTTTACAAAATTTGGGCTAAGATCTTCATGAGTTCAATCTTTCATAGGATATCTTCTAACTCACCAGATTATGTAAATTCAGAACAAATTTACTTCATGTTCTGTATGAGTAAAGGAAAGAAGGTGGATTTACCTTATCTTCTATTCAGTCATCTTCTGAACCATATCAAAGAAACAAGAGAAGAAGTTAGGGTTAAATCTGGAAAAATCAGAACTTGGATCCCTATGGGAAGACTGATATCAGACATTCTAACAGAGAATGGTCTTGTGAAACATCTATTTGATGCTGGGGTGACAGAGGATCTGTCTTATGTTATAGGATCTGTCATAAATGGGAACACTCTGAAGAGAATGAAGGTTATTTCAGAGCTTGCTGGAAAACCCAAGAAATTTCAATCTGAAGACGTCATCAGAAGGAGAATTCCTTTAGCAGATTTTCTTATGTTCAGTGCTGATGAACCTAGGCACATCATTCTGACATACATTGTTGAATGTTTAAGAGATGGTATTCCTCTGCCTACTAACATCGTACATAAGGAAGGAGAAGTATTTCCAAATCTTTTGAGAGAAAGGCTGAGGAAGGATCTTTTGCACAGCCCAAGAGGAAAGCCTCTGATGCTGGTGACAAGCCTGAAAAGGACAAGAAGCAAAAGGAAAATCCTCCAGAAGCTACTGTGGAAGAAATCAGAGAAACAATTCACCAGGTATTAACATCTGATCCCAAACCATATGTACCTTCATCCTCACCTTCACCTCCACCATCTCCTCTTAAACCATCTGAACCTAAATCATTTGTACTTCATTCATCTGAACCCATTTCATCTCCTAACAAACATTCTCAACTATCTTTTGTTCAACTACCATCTGAACCCCCTCAACAGAAATCATCTGAACATCAACCTCCTCAACCAAACCAATCTGAACCACAACAACAACCATCATCTGAATCACAAAAACAACAATCCTCTGAACAACAAACACAACCAGAACAACAAAAACAATCTGAACCACTCTCATCTACTCAACCACCAGAAGAACCAACCATCCAAAGTCCTGAACCATCTGTCCAACAACCACCTGAAGACATTCTGGATGTATCACCACTTGCTTCCATGTATGTCCTCTCTTCAACTTCATGTCATTCAACTGAATCATCTGATTCTGATGAATCTGAAGTCCCCTCACCAACTAGCTTACAAATTCCTGATCCCTATAAACCACTATCATCTGATCTACCTGCATCTGACAACCCTCTTCGCTTCAAATTCAACTTCACAGATTTTATGTCATCCTCATCTGATGTTGTTACATCAACACCATCTGATGCTGACACCTCCATTCCTCAACTTACCATACCACAAACATCCATACCCTAACCATCTGAACAACAACCATCTGAACATCCATCATCTGATCACCCACCTCCTGAACAAACTCAAACACCTACTAAACCATCACAACCTGTCACCATAGATGACTTTCTGAACCCCAAACCCAGATCAGATGTTTCTACTCTGTTCAAAAATTTCAAGAAGGAACTACGTATGGGAATTGCTTCTGTGGAGAAAGAGTGCATGGCTAGTTTGGATCCTGCTGAATCTGAAGCTTCTTGGAACAGATTCATATCAAAATTCAACTCTGTTGCATCTGACCTCAGAAAGCTCTGTCTTGATGATGCAAAGGCTAAGTTTGCTGAAATGGTCAGACAGACTCTGCTGAACATTATCACAACTCCAGTGTTTCTTCTAGAAGATGCTCCTGCTGAAGATTCTACAATGATAGAAGATACTCTTGCATCTGACATGGCGATTAATCATCCAATGGAAATTGCATCTGCTTCTGAACCTTCTGCATCTGAGATGAAGACTGAGATTCCAGATGTTGTCCAAGAAGTCAAGGAAATCAGAACATAGATGATAAAACAGGAACAAACTATTGAAGAAATCAAGACTTGGATGGACAAGCAAGAAGAGTCCATTGCTAAGATTACGGATCTTCTGACCTTGATTGCTTCTCGCCAGCCCTAGTTTTATTTTTCATGTCTCTGCATTCGTGTTTTGCACTTGTTTTCTGTTTGTTCTATTTTCTATCATTTGCTCTATGAACTTCTTATGCTGTTGTGCTATTTTGATCTGATTAAATCTGGTTGTTTTGTCTTTCATTTGTGTGTTATGTTTTTTTTCTCTTCTTCTGTTATCTTTTCTATCTTTAAAATTCTTTTTGATTATGACAAAAAGGGGGAGAAAGAAAATTTGACTGTTCAATCCATAAGCAAATACTAAAAATGAAATCCAGACATTGTTTTAATCTAACTTTGAATCTTAAGACTTTCAGATTTCATTATTTCATCTAACAAAATGATCTGAAGTTACCCTGAGAATTATCCAACTAGGCTCTGATCCTTGAAAGCAGATTTTGACTCTGATTCTGGAAGATACACCAGACTCTTCATTTTGAAAGAAATTATCAGACTCTAATTCTGGAAATCATCCAAGCTCTGATTCTTTCTCTCAACAAGGATTTCTACCAGGTTCTGAAATATACTCAAGCAAAAAGGGAAGTGTTCTTTTCTATTAGAGTATTCATTTCAGGGGGAGATTCTTAATCTCAGGGGGAGTATTTTTTTTCTCTTCTTTTTTATTGAACAAAATTCCCTATGTTTTGTCATCATCAAAAAGGGGGAGATTGTTAGAACACAGATTGGTTTTTCTTATATCTCTATGTTTTGATGATAACTTTTATGGAATTTTGTAATGAGTAAATATACACTCTAAAATTTGTTCAAGTATTATTGTTTCAGGTATAAAATTAAATACTCTTAAAGAAGCAAAATACATAAGTACAAAGAAACTATGCAAAACTATGAAGCATCAGATGCAAGACTATCAGAAGATTCTGAAGCGCTGCCAGAAGGATCTGAAGCAGAAGCTACAGAATGATCTGAAGCGTTAATGATCTGAAGTATACAAAAGATGAAGCTTTAACAATCAGACTCTTATCATTAATATTCACGCTCTTAGCACATACTGCTGCATACTCTGATGAAGACTCTGATCAAGACTGAGACTCTAATATATTAAAGATCTAATCAAGACTGAGACTATGATACATTAAAAATCTGATCATCTATCCAAGACTCTGAACTTATCATTCATCTTAAGCTCTGATCATCTTAAAGCATTCCATACCTTTTATGCTTACTACAAGTTCTGAAGTGCAGATTATGAAGACTTCATCTTGAAGGAAGCTTGTTAAAGAAGCTGTAAACTTGATTAGACGTGGTGCTACGTCCATAGTAACCAACGGCTAATTTGTCCAAAGAAGTGACATGGTGCAAATCCCAAGGCTTCTACAACCATACCTTTCTGCAGAAAGCATATCTCTGCCCATACTTTTGGTGATGAAAAGTCATACAATCAAATATTATATTCAGCTGCACATCACTCAAGGCATTTTGAAAAAGCTATAAAAGGAGAACTACTTCAACATTTTGATGTTGCTAAATTACAACTCCCAGTTGGCTCATTGCTAGTTCACTTAGAAAGAAATACACGCTTGATTCATATAAGAGAACATCTCTCAAGATCTTACTCATTTTGATCTCTCATAAAACCATATAGTTTTTGTTGTACTTAATCTTAAGTGTAAACATCACAGTTGTGATACAACTTATTAGAAGCATTCAAACACTTGTTAGTTTACATTAAATTGTAAGAAGTTCCTTAAGAAGACCAAGGTGTGGTCAGTAGTTCTTGAGAAGACTTAGACAGTTATTCTTAGTGCTATCTATTGTAATCAGTTGATCAATAGTGGATTAAGTCCTTTCAGAGAAAGGCAAATCATCTTTGATAAGTTGGACTGGAGTAGTTGAGTTCAACGAATCAGGATAAAAATCTTGAGTTGTTTTTATTGCTATATTCCTTAAAACTCTTATTCAACCCCCCCCCCCCCCCCCCTTCTAAGTGTTTTTCTCACCTTCACATCCTCTTATGTCTTTTCAATTATTCATTCTCCAATACTAGCTTGTCAACGATTCCCTTCCAAGCACCGGATGTAGATGGGATGTCAGAGTACTCATGGGTACTAAGCACAGGCTGAACATTAGAGAAAAATAAATTCTCTTGTGCCACGTATCTGTCAATAACCCTTATTTCAAGCAACTCAATCAAATCATCCTTCTCTTTCAGTTGTCTCTTCATCTCCATCTGCTCAGAATGAATGACGTGGTACTTGCCCTCCCAAGTATCTCGCTCAAGCTTCAATTTGGCCAAAGTTTCTTGGTATTCCTCCATTTTCTCAAAGGAATGATAGAGGAAGAAGCAGAAACAATCTGGAAAGCTCTCTCAGGGAGATAAGGCATCTTGAGATCACGGGCTCTAGCATGAACCCATTGTGTGAAAGGCTCAAATGCTATACAAATCTTCTTCCCTAGATCAGTCTTGGTCTTCTTGTGGATGATCTTCCAAGCATCTACAACACTATCCCTAAATCTCATACTAGCTTCTGCATTGAGGTAAAAGAAACCTGGCAACAGGATATTGCTAGGCATTTCCTTCATGGGAAACCCAAACTGACGTCTCGCAAGGATACAGTTGTAGTCGTTTCCTCCTTGCCCACTGAGAAGAGGTACGTTGGGAAATGAACCACAACTTTTGATGATCGCTCCTTTGTCATAAGTGGGATCATACCAATGTACATTGGTCTAAGTCAGTGCCATGAGCCTTTGAGACAACCTTAGTCCATTTGGATTTTCTTTGAAAAGATCTGTTCTCGGCAAATATGCAACAAACCATCTATAAACAGAGGAGCACAACATAGGACAGTCCTATCTCTTTTGAGAGTCCTATAGTGAATAGAATGGTAGATATCCCCAAGCAGAGTAGGTACGGGATTACCAATGACGAAGATCTGGATAACGTTGATGTCAATGAAATTTTCTTCTTCGGGGAAGAGGACCAAACCATAGACGAGCAATGCAAGGATTGTTTCAAAAGCATCTAGGCTATTTTCTTTGGCAAACAGAGCAGCTCTCCTTATCAGAAATTCAGCAGGTAGACCTTTGAGTCCATACTTAGAGATGAGATTGGCTTTTACTTCGGAAGCTTCTAGGTGGATGGCATTTACAATGTTCTTTGGCGAAGGGAACTTCTCCAAACCACTGAACGGATTCTTATCCAATACTTGCATACCAAGGTGATATGAGTACTCTTCCAAAGTCGGGACAAGTTGATAATCAGGAAAGGTCATAGAATTGCACAAGAGTGTTAAGAACTCCTTCTTGCATCTTGATCTTGACAAGTCCTAATAATCTTCCATATCTCTTTTCGAAGTCTTCAGGATAAGACACTAAGGTCACCAATTTCCTTAATTCTGTTAAATCTGGTTTCTAGAAGTTGTACTTTTTTGTGTTTCTTTTTCTAAAATCCATGACCTAAGGTTCTTGCAATAAAGAAAACAATTGAGTTTCTCAAAACCAACTGCATGGATGCTTATGATGGGATGATGAGATGATGCACAAGCAATACATTTACAAGTATTCATATAGTCACATATATAATGCATATGCAAACAAACAAGGGTTCTAGGTTTGCGTTACAAGCATGGAGCCATGGTATACCCTTCCCAACTAACATATTATGGTTTGTTTATACCTGCACAATGGGTTCTACGAAGTTCCCAGAGTCATCGATAAATATTTCGGATATGATCAACCTACATGACTACTCATGTGAGTCAAAAATATTCTCAAGATAAACTCGTCTGAGTGTAGTATCGCATATCAACCATTCGGGACTACTCCCTCACAGTCGTTACACTACGTCCTAAAAAGGCCAAGTGGGGTAAGTGTTGCAGTGAGAATCATGATGTCAAGCTATTGATTAACTTGAATCTTAACTCATTAAGTTCACAACCGGAATTTGATTTATCCAAAAGAAAGGTTAAAGAAAGAAATACCTTTTGCATGATGTAACAACAACGCTAAGAGATCGGGGATTGGGGCTTGGTTATGCTTAGGGTAGGTATTTCGCATCCTAAACATCTATAGTACTCTACAGGAACCTTTTGTATGTTTGTATGTTATACTTGCTAAATGTTTGTTGTAGCTTGGGGATAGGGCATAAGGTGAAGGTAAATACCTAAAGATAGCTTCTAAGTTTGCTCGCAAAGATATCGCATCTTCTACCTACGTATTCTAACTAGGATAGAATTAAAGCAACCGTAGTTCATCTCACTAGGGATAGATGAACACTTGATTATGATCAAGGTTCAAAGGGGAACAAACATAACAATGCTTGCATAGAGTTTGACAAAACTCTCTACTCTAAGTTATACACTCAAAGGACTTTGACTTTGACAAAAGCCAAGAGGTGAGTAAGTAATCATGGGGTAGGCCTTTAGACTTAAAGCAAAGTCTAATGGATATAGGTTCTAACTTAACTAAGTTAGGGTTCAAGGTGACTTAACAAAGTCAAAGGGAGAGCAATGAGCTAACTATGACTCAAGGGTCAATAGAGAGACTTTCCTTTGGAATGGGAAAAGATGAGGCAACTGGATGAGAACTAATAAGTTCCATCACTTGGGGAATAACTTAACAAAGTTATAAAACATACATAATCATCCATTCAAATATGATGAACATATAAAAGAGTATGGTAACAACTAAGGAAGAGATGCAAGCATGTGACAACATCAAGCAAAGATTACAATCAAGTCAAATGGTTACGACCAAAGATATCACAATATCTAAAAAGGAATATTAATCTTAAACATCTTAACAAAGATAGAGAGTAATGAGGTAACAACCATCAAGACAAACAAAACATATACTTCAAACAAGTTTAAATGCAAGCAAGTTACAACTTGAGGCAAACATATATAGGGATCAAAGGATGTCAAACGTAACAACATAAGACCAACAATCCATCATTGATGACAATCAAGTCCATAAGCATACAAGAAGTGTTACAGCTAATCAAGTAAGAATCTCACGGCTTGATGGGGAAACACATACAAGTTTATGGTAACAACCAAAACAAAGCAAGGCCTAGCATTCCATGGTTCTAAAAGACACATAAACAAGTAGAGAAGACATAAAGAACACACTTAAGAAGTTACAACATCAAGATATATAGTGTGGTTTACAAAGAAAGTCCAAAGTGTTATTCATATAAATGCATTCACAACAGCAAGGATTAAACATGGTAATACTTTGAATCAAGAAAACTTTAATCATCCAAGCATGTTAACAAACATATGTGGATCAAACACAATCAATATTACAAGATAAATCACATTGGTAGTTGAGAAAAGTTTCAAAAGAAGTAAGATGAAAACCCTAAAAACAACATGATTTTCAAGTGAGTTAAAGTATTACTAGGATAGGCATATTGAATTCTTCACTTATCATTTGAAAATAGACATGATGAAAAACAATTTGCAAAAATAATGGGGTAAAAATGTTGAAAAATGAGTAAGTTATAATGATTTTAAGTTTGTGAAGAAATCATGAAAAATAAGTGATAAAAATAAAGGAAGTGTCCTCCACAAGGGTAGAACACACACCTTCTAGTCCACAGGCTCAAAACCTTACCAAACAAGCCAAGGAACACATGTGATAATACAAGGAGAAAGCATCAACATATGCTAAAAATGCAAGAAAATCACAAAATGTAAAAGAGTTGTCCTCGACCAGGATCAAACTCATGCAAGCAAGGCAAAGAATACACAAGGCGCGCAAGTCATAACCACTGGGGTGGTGATACATCCAATATATCAAACCACCCCATAAAATCATAACCCTTAAAGTCATGATTTCTGGGCAAATAATCATGCCAAACCAAGCACAAAACCAAAAACGTGAACCTCTCAAGCTTATTCAAAACTCCATGGATTTTGACAAAGTTTAGGTCTAAACTGCTTGAAATTAAAAGAGGAATTCAATGGCACTCTTAGTTTTCTCTGAAGGTGCTTACATTTCAAAATTCGAATGTAAATGCAGGTTTGGTGTCAAAATGCATTTCCAACACTAATGGATTGTTCAAACATGCTATAGTTAGAAAAAGAGTTCAAACACATCCTAAATATTATGTACAAAGTGTTCATACACACATAAAACTTAGATCCTAAATAGAACATCAAATGGCATATATGGATGCAAGGGTAACATGTTGTCAACAAGTGAATTTATGAGAGTTTTCAGACAAAGCAAGTTTAAGATTCAAATATGATTCATATAAACATAATGGCATACAAATGAACTCTTTGATCAATCCAACAATTGGTTTAAACAGAAATAACCAACTTTGCACATTTGAAATACCTAGCAATCTAAGGGTATCAAAACAACATCAAACACATACATCTTGTATTATATATAGATCTTACATGTGCATCATGACCTGTCAATGAATTCCAGACACAAACATTACCTCAAACTCAAACAAAAACAGAAAATGGCTCATGGAAGGGAAAACTCAGGCTATCTCAGCATACACAAATAGAATGACTTATAAGTTCCTTACATGAAAAGATAGCACCTCAAAAGTAAGGTTCATACATGATTCTAAACAAACGTTAAACTAATGCACCTCAAAAGTAAGCATGTTGCATATGAAAAGATAAATGGATCAAGATGACTTACCTCTTGAAGACCTCCTATCAAGTTCCTTGAGCAAAACTGTCTAGTTGAGTGAAAATGAGTTAAATGGCTTTTCCATGCCTCTAGTGCAAAGTCCAAGTAGCTCCAACTCCTTCCAAGCAAGTTTTGTGCAAAAACAGGATTGCTTACACTTGAAGCAACAAGTGATTTTTGTGACAGATCCACAAAATGGTGGGACAATTGATCTTTGATGGTTTAGATAGTGAATACACTCTAAACTGAAGGTGTTTGAGGTGTTATGGAGGCTAGAACAGGTCTGTACAGAGAGTGGTGCTAGATTACGCAGAAGGTCAAACCTATTAGGTTTGAAGGTTAACTTTTTGAAATACAAGGTTTCTGATTGGGGTAATGGTTGGAACAGGTTTAAAACATCATTTATGGTTTTGGTGAAGTGTTGGTGTTTATGTATGGTGGTTAGAAATGGATTTGAGGTGTAATCTGTTCAAGACAGATTTTGGTACTTTTGTGAGGTTTCTTCGCTAGCAAGAAAATGCAAGGCAAGAATGAGAAGCTTGTTTCTTCTTGAATTGAGGGTTGTTCTAATCATATTTAATGCATAGAGGTTTCTCTATTTATAGGGGAAACAAGAGAGCCAAGGGTGAAGGCAGATTGAACCAATGTGCAATGTCTTGCCATTTTGGAGGGAAGGGTGAACAAATCCATTTGTGATCTTGCTTTGCAGGTCAAGCTTATTTCCAAAGCATCTTAGAATCAAAACAGGATGTAATCAAGCTGTATGAGGTAACTAGAGAGATGGAAAGAGGAGGATCTCTATGCTGCAGCAGATTTTGCTCTAAAGCCTTCTCCTCCATGTGTACTTTTGTACTTTCTTTGATTTTAATAATGCTTTTAGCCAAAACTTTGGTTTTGCTCATGGGTTCTTCTTGCATTTTCAATCATCACACCCCTAAACATCAGATCAAGGGTTAACCAAGTAGTTAAGAACCAATTGGCTGGTTTTTGCATTGGTTTATCACAAGTTGATGTTTCACATCTCAAGCTTTGGGACCCCAACTTCCCTCCTTTAAAACTCCTAGCTCACAAATGCTATGTATGAGATCTTATACTTTTTAGAAAGCCCTCATCATGATCTACAACTTTCATGTTTTACACTTTTTCAAATTCCAAGTGGAACTAGGTCAAAAATCCCCTTGAAGTTGGCTGAAAAACATGACTTGAAAGTGTCAAAAACATGAAATTTCTCTAAGTGTTTTTCCCTCTCGACTTGTTTTTGATCATAACTCAAAATCTATTCATTTTTTTCACATAGGTCACTTTTATAATTTTGTAGGACTTCTCAAGACCTTTCTAACAAGCTTTGAACCACTCCATTTGGATGTGTGGTTAGGAAGTTATGATCTTGCCCCCTTCAAAACCCTAATTTCCCGACTTTTCGATTACTTCTCAATTCTTGATCCAATGGTAACCAAACTTCATGATTATATATGACATATCATTGGAAACATAATTATTTTCAATTTTGGGTTAAGACCCTGTTGGTCAATGAGTTTACTTTTAGGTTAGACGAACCGAACGATCGAAAACCTCCTAATCGACTGTTGATATTCTGGGTTCCCCGAGGCCTTGAAATTTCTTGAGGGGACATAAATAAGTCATATAAGATTCATGGACCAAGATTCCACCATTGGAATTCCATTTAAGCCAAAAGTCAAACCACAATTGACTTTCTTGATCAAAAACCCTAATTGGGGGTCCTGGACTGCACTACTCTTCTTCCTTGGATGACAACCTCAAATCGGATTCATAATTAATCCAGTATAGTATTCTTGATGATGTAGAGAGTTGTTATATGGAGAATCAATCCAAAACCTTGACTAATCAGACCATATAAACCTAATTCCCATCTGTAAGGAACCATAATTCATCTGCATCTTAACAAAGATCAAACTTGAAATAGGTTAAGGTTAGATAAACAATGTTAATGCTCCTAGAATGATGATGGAGTCTAGGGGTAAAAATTTGGGGTGCAATAGTAAGTGGGTGACTAAAAGGTCCTCAGTTTCACAGACTTCCAACTCGGGAAAAGTAATGAACGTACAACTAATCATACGCCATCAGTAATACCAAAGGGGCCTCAACGGAGTGTGATTACATCATATGTAAAACATGTTAGGATTACTTCCAACCATCAACTATTGATCATACCACAATCCTGTCATAGGTGTACACTCAAGTCCGGGCTAGGACTTATCTCACCTCTCAAGGTAGCAACCAAATGTACATATGCAATACAACAACTATAATATACAGATATTCACAAACATACATGTATAAAGGAAATAGATATGAACAAAACACAACTGCAACCAAGGTGGGCTTAACCCTCTAAAAATAATATCCCCAGTGAAGTCGCCATTTTTGTTGCGGTGAGAATCAGATATCATGCTATTAATTAATTCGAATCGCAAATCTTTAAATATTCACCACCGAACTTTTGTTTATCCAAAGGAAATGGTAAAGATCGAAGAAAACCCTAAGTGCACTAGGTAACAAAGAAGCTAAGAGATCAGGGGGTTTGAGGGTTGGTTATACTAAGGGAAGGTATTAGCACCCTAAGTATCTATAGTACTCTACATGAGCCTCTTGTTTAGTAGTTGTGCTATTGTTAATGTATGTTTGCTAATGGTTATGTGCTAAGGTTAAGACCTAGGGGTATATACACTAAGTATGCTTGCCAAGACGTTACATCTTGTGCCCATGTATCCTAACAAGGATGGAATCAGAGCAGCCATAGTTCTCCAGACTAGAGTGAAGAACACTTGACTATGGTCAAAGTTCAAGGGGAATAAGCATCAATAACAATGATACTTATATAGAGTTAACAAACTCTCTAATTCTAAGTTGAAAGACTAATTGGGGGTTTGACTTTAACAAAAGTCAAAAGGGGAAAAATGAGTACCCATAACAATGGTTCACACATAGAGTTAACAAACTCTAATCCTAAGCTATAAGTTGTAGGGTTCCTAACAAGGTGTGCTAAAGATCTTGACTTGACAAAGCCAAATGGATGAGGTTCTTACTTAAGGTTAAGTTGAAAGTCCTAATGACTCTAACAAGGTCAAAAGGAGGTTAAAATAAATGAGCTATCTATGACATTGAGTCAATAAAGATTCTTTCCTTTGGAATTAGGAGCACAAGGCAACTCCTTTGAGGATGAGAGCTAACAAGCTACATAACTTGGGGGAATATCAAAGCTTAAGCATACACATATATTCATTCAAACCTAATGAAGATATAAAATTATGGTAACAACTAAGAAAGATAAGGGCAAGCATGTGACAATATCAAGCAAAGATGATAACAAGGTTACAACCAAGTATTTATCCATAGAATTTTAAAATCAAACCAAATGGTTACAACCAAAGGTAAACATAAATGTTACAACATCTATAAGGGTATGAAATAAGGTTCTTACAAGGCCAAACATCATAATTACAAGTGAATCATGCATAAGTCAAAACATTACTTATAACGACGTTCAAAGATCAACATGCATAAGTCATAACAATATTTAAACATGGATACAAATAGAGAATCATGTATAAGTCAAAACATTACTTATAACGTTCAAAGATCAACATGCATAAATTGTAATAATATTTAAGCATGGATACAAATAGAGAATCATGTATAAGTCCAAACATTACTTATAACAAAGTTCAAAGATCAACATGCATAAATTATAACAATATTTAAGCGTGGGTACAAATAGAGAATCATGTATAAGTCAAAACATTACTTATAATAAAATTCAAATTTCAAGATTAACATGCATAAATCATAACAATATTTAAGCATGGATACAAATAGAGAATCATGTATAAGTCATAACATTACTTATAATAAAGTTCAATGTTCAAGATTAACATGCATAAATCATAACAATATTTAAGCATGGATATACATAGAGGTAACAACCAAAACATCTTTGAACAAGGTGTGACATGTGTGACAACAACATGTGAACTATGGTGAATGTTTGTTAAACAAGTAGGTAACAACCAAACATGTAAAAGGAATTCAATCATGGATTTGTAAGCAACAATGAGAAGCATCTCAATGAAGATTCATGTATACCAAACATGTTTCAAAGTAAAACAAAAAGTTTATAATAACACTCAAGGCAAGGTATGAAAGACATAAAGCATATGCACATTCAAATCAATCAATCAATGGAAGAGAAATATATGTCAAAGGCAAGGTAACAACCAAAGTTTTATGATATTCAAACATACATTCATATGTGAAAATGAACTTGAAAAGTGATAACCAACATGTTACAACAAAGGTATGAAAATTCACATATCATGTGATGTTCATACAAAGTATGTTGGGTGCATACAAGCAAAGAGAATCAAAGGAATCAATCAAAAAGATCAAGAGAAAGCCTAAGAAACCCTAAAAAGTCACAAACTTTGAACATGCACAAGTACTAAATAAATAATATGTTTTGGAATTTTCTTTACATAGACAAAAAATAGACATTCGCATGAGAATTTAGCAAAAAGAATGGGATCAAAATGATAAAAATCAAAGAAGTTATGATCAATTCAATTTGTGAAGAAAAACATAAAAATAAGGCATTAAAAATAAGGGGATGCACTCAATGGGGTTTGAACCTACACCTTCAAGGTTATTGGCCCAATACATTAGCAAGATGAACTACATGCGCATTGTGAAACAACGATGGAAGCAAGATAATATATGTAATCAACTTTAAAAAATGGGAAAAAAGCAAAAAGGGTTGATCAGCAGGATCGAACCCAGGTCAGGCAAGGCAAGAAAGTATTAAAGCGCACATGGTAAACCATTGTGGTGGTGATACATCCATTGTATCACCTCCTTAAATTAAAACATAGGACTTCAGATGACCTGAAGCCTTACCCAAGGCGCCATGACTAGACCTTAACTTCCCAAAACCAGTTTGCAAAACCAAACATATCTTCCTCAATATTCCATGAAAATGGATTATTCAAATACCAAACTTGATTGAATTTTCACAAGGATCATAGTGGTACCAATGATTTTTTCTAATAATGTTTCTATTTTAAAACAAGATAGTGAAACCTCAAAATAGAACAAACTTGCAATGTCTATATCACAGTTTCCTATCATTTTGGATAGCATCAAGTAATAGTTCAAACACATTACATATGACATATCAAACAACTCCATGATCAATGTACATCAAAAGATAGCATGATTTGCAAAGTGCCGAGTTTGAGGAAACTTACCTCTTGGAGCAAACTTGAAAATTCAACAACAGTTGGAACATAAATGCTTTGATGCTTAGGGCACCTCAAATATACCTCCAAGAAGCTTTTTGAAAGATTGGACTCAAGAGAAAACCTATGGAACAGAAAATACCTTCTTCTTGCAAAAAAATGGAAAAATGAGATTTTGAACTTTAACCAAATGAGGTTACAGTTAGGTTTTGGTGATGAGGAAAGTTTAAGACGTCTTTGAGGATTATTTTGAAGGATCAATTGATTTGGAAATGATCATAATCAAACTTTGGTATAGAAGATGCAAAAAGTCAACAGTTTTGTGGTTTGGAGATTGACTTTCTGGTTTATTGGTCTTTTGATGGATGTGAGTGTTTGAACACCCTTATAATGTGTTTTGTGATGTGTTAGGGAAATTAGTTTGGTGGTTTGAGGTATGGAAATGCAGATGGAATGATTTGTGCAAAGTGGAGCTTTTTTTGGTTCAAGTGGTGTTTTGTTTGCAAGATGATGATCTTTGGCGGTTCAAGGGTGTTTTTCTATAGTTTTTTCTCTTCCTTTTGAAACATGGTGAAATGCTCTATTTATAGGGAAAGGTTTGAGGTTAGTGTCTTGCAGCATAACAGATTGAAAAGTTCACTTGGTTTGTTTAGTTTGGTTGGATTCCAACTTTGTGTTTTGTGGTTCTCCATGGTTTCAAGGCAAAGTACAATGAGATTTTGAGTGGTTGAGATATTTCTCATGACTTTGAAAGTGCTTGAGTGCATAGAGGACAAGTTGGAGGTTCAAGAAGCTGGTTTTGTGCATAAAGTTACCTTTATCAAAATGGAAGTCATGCCTTTATACCAAAAATGGAAAAATCCTTGAAACCAAGCTTCAACCTTTTGGATAATGCCCCCAAAAGCATGTGTACTTATATGATTTAAGCCATATTAGCAAGTAATAGGTTCTTCCACATGAAATATTATAGATTTGAGTGGTTTTGCAAAGTGAATCCATGAGGTCATGACCTAGAAATCATGTTTTAGACTCCAACTTCTTCTCTTCAAAACTTCTAGCTCACAAATGCTATGAAGGATTTCTTGTACTTTTTGGAAATCCCTAAACATTCCCTACAAATTTCATGTTTTTATAGTTCCTTGAATATCAAGGGATCATGGTGAAAACTAGCCTTGAAGTTGACTGAAAAATTGGAGTAACAAAGTTGTCTTGAAACATTTCTAAGTGTTTTGAAATTCTTCCAAACTTTGAAGCTTCATAAATCAAAATCTATGCATCTTTTTATCATAGGTCACCATGACAATTTTGTATTACATGAGGAGATCTACAAATTTATCTTTGGAACTCACAAAATAGATGTGTGGATTGGAAGTTATGGCCTTTCAAAGTTGGCACCAAAACTAGGGTTTTTCCACACTTAGGAAAATTTCAAGTTGTCTAAGTTTTCTTCTTTTGCAACAAACCTATCATATCTTGATTTCCCATGAGGAAAATGATTTATTGAATATATCTTGATGAAATTTGGCTTGGATGCTCCAATTTGAACCAAAAAAACCTAAAAGTTAATGAGTTGACTTTGTCAGATGAATTTCAAATCAGATGAATTCAACTGTGTGATCTTTAATGAATTTGCATCTTGAGACTCCTCAAAAATCATAGATAGGCTTCAATGATGTATATGATCATGTTGAATCATGTCCCAAGACTTGGGATCATGCTTGGACCAAAAGTCAAAGGCACCGTTGACTTTCCCTGAAAAAACCCTAGTTTAGGGTCAGATGCAATTGAGCTTCAATTGATTTGTAGTGAGATCAATTAACACTTGATTCTTGTAAAATATAAACTTCTTGAATGTTTGGGGACTTTATTTGATAATTATCAATCCGAAACCTTGACTGATCAAGCAATACTTCTATTGATTCCACAAGTGCAAAACCCTAATTCAGATGAACCTCAACAACAATAAACTTGAACAAAGTTAGGGTTATGAAGCAATTCTTAATGCTCCTAGAATGACAATGGAATCTAGGGTTCAAAATTTGGGGTATGACAATGGAAGACAAAGTTGCCAGTGAATCTGCCATCTAATTCTCATCACGAGGTATATGGTGAAACTCAACTTTATTAAAGAAAGTTGACAACCTCCTTGCATAATCCCTATAAGAGAACAAACAAGGTTGACAGGTTTCACACTCTCCTTTAATATGATTAATGACCAAAGCAGAATCACCATAGACATCAAGATCTTGATCCTCAAATCAATAGCTTCTTCGAGACTCATTATACACGCTTCATATTCTGCCATATTATTTGTACAATTGAACATCAACCTTGCGGTGAAAGGAATGTGAGAACCTTGAGGAGTAATAATGATTGCCCCAATACCATTGCCATAAGAATTAATAGCTCCATCAAAAACCAAACCCCACTGGGATCCAGGCTCTAGCCCTTCTTCAGGTAATGGCTCATTACAATCTTTGGCTTTCAAATACATCACATCCTCATCAGGGAAGTTAAACTTGATAGATTGGTAATCATCAATTAGCTGATGAGCCAAATGGTCAGCCAAAATACTTCTTTTTACAGCTTTCTGAGCTCGGTACTCGATATCATATTCTGATAACAACATTTGCCAACGGGTGATCTGACTAGTTAAAGCAGGCTTTTCAAAAGATACACTTGATTAGATCCATTTTAGATATCAACCAAGTGGTATGATTCAACATATACTAGCGGAGGCACTTAGCAGCCTAGGCTAAAGCATAAGTCTTTTCATGCATGGAGTACCGAGACTCACAATTAGTGAACTTCTTACTCAATGGCATATTATTTTTGAACAAATTCATCTTGTTGACCAAGAACATAACCCATAGACTCTTCTAGCACAGTCAAATATAAAATCAAAGGTCGTCCTTCCACTGGAGGAGACAAAATAAGAGGTTCAAGCAATATTCTTTGATACAATCAAAAGCCTTCTAACAATCATTTGTCTAGACAGAATCTTGATCTTTACGAAGAAGCTTGAATATTGGCGCACATGTGGCAGTCATGTGGGATATAAATCTGGAGATATAATTCAAACATCCTAAAAATCGTCTTACTTGTTTTTCTGTCTTGGGTGAAGGAATTTCTCGAATAGCTTTAACTTTACCATAATCAACTTCAATACCCCTCTGGCTAACAATGAAACCCAGTAATTTTCCATAACGGACACTGAAAGTACATTTATTTGGATTCAAACGGAGCTTGAATTTTCTTAGACGGTTAAACAGTTTCAGTAAATGTTCAACATGATCTTCCTCAGTCTTTGACTTAGCGATCATATCATCAACATATACCTCAATTTCCTTGTTCATCATATTATGGAAAAGAGAAGGCTAAGCTCTCTGGTACATCGCACTAGAATTCTTCAAACCGAAGGGCATCACTCTGTAGTAGAATTTTCCTTAGGGTGTAATAAATGTTGTCTTCTTCATATCCTCATGTGCCACCTTTATTTGATTATAGCCGGAAAATCCATCCATAAAGGAGAAGATATTGAATTTTGCAGTATTATCTACCAGCATATTAATGTGTAGTAGTAGGAAATCATCTTCCGGACGTTCTTTATTCAAATATCTATAGTTAACGCACATCCGAACTTTTCCGTCTTTCTTAGGAAAAGGCACAATATTGGCCACCCATTGATGATACTCATCAGTCATAGTGAAACCTGTGTCAATATGCTTTTGAACCTCCTATTTGATCTTGACAGCCATGTCGGGATAAGTTCTTCTCAACTTCTGCTTTACTGGTGGGCATCCAGGCTTCAATGGCAATCGAAACTCCACAATATAGGTATCAAGACATGGAATATCTTGATAGGACCAAGAAAATACATCAACACATTCTCTGAGAAGCTCTACCAACCTCTTCTTAACATCTGAAATGACCAGTTCCCCAATCTTGACTTCCTTCTTATCATCTTTGGAACCTAAGTTGATCATTTCAATTAACTCTTCATGAGGATGAATGGCTTTTTCCTCGTGCTCAAGCAACCGAGAAATTTTATCAGGAATCTCTTCAACATCCTCTTCTTCCGCTTCAAACACAAGGAATTCAAAGTTGGGAGAGGGCATGGGGTCATTATTTTCAATGAGTTTAACAATCAATCTACACAATGATTTTATGTTTGAATTTAGAAACACAAATAAGATGCAAGTACTATACAGATATAAAAAATGATTATTATCTTAGGTTTTTTTATGTTACCATTTTTCAGAAAAAGCGAAAAGATAAAACAACACATGGATAGCAAAATAACACTTTATTAATGTTGATAAAGTCTGAAACAAATCCCACACAGATTCACTTTAACCTTGGGCATAATGAAAGGATTTTTGAAAATAACAAAAACAAATTACTCTAAGGCATGAACAATAGTAGGACGTCAAAAGGAGTCCAATTCTAGGAAAGCATTCCATGCGTCACAAAGTTCAGGAAATCCTCATTTGAGTCATATTCAAAGATAACAACAGTAGACTGATCTTTGGCATGTGTAAATCCGACACTATGAAACACGTCTTAGATATGCTTCAAATCTCTTCGGATTGAACTAGGAGAGAAACCCAAACCAACCTTATTCTTATTTTCAACAATCTTAATGATTTGACCCCAACCAACAGATGGGCCATTCTCCATAATATGTTGATCATCCTTCAGAGAAGACATGTAGGCTCCATTCTTCTTAACATCATCATGTATGACAGAAAGAGCTTGGAAAGGCGTTCCCACAGCTCCGTTGGCATCAATATATGAAAATAAAGAGAGATAGATGACCAAGATAGCTTGTTCACCTCTAACCACAACTAACTTCCCATACTTCATAAATTTCAGTTTTTGGTGGAGTGTCGTAGTGTCAGCTCTAGCCTCATGAATCTATGGATGACCTAGAAGTCAGCCATAGGCAGGACGAATCTCCATCACTTGAAAAGTAATTTGAAATGAGCACGGACCTATCTGGATTGGGAGATCAACTTCCCCAATCACTGTATTCCTCGAACTGTCAAAAGCTTTAACAACCACTCCACTATTTCTCATAAGATCACCTTGATAGGAGAGTCTGGACAAAGTAGATTTTGGAATAACATTCAAAGACAAACCAGTGTTAATCAACACATTAGATATAAAATCTTATTGGTAATTCATGAAGATGTGCAATGATATGTTTTGATTTCTCCCTTCTTTGGGAAATTCCTCACTACAAAAACTCAAGTTGTTGCATGCGGTAATATTGGCTACAATGCCATCAAACTTGTCGATTGGCATGTTGTGATCTACATAAGCTTGCTCCAAAACCTTTTGCAAGGCCTCTCTATGAGCCTCAGAACTCATTAACAAGGATAAAATAGATATCTTGGACGGTGTATGCAACAACTGATCCACCATATTATAATCACTTTTCTTGATCAATTTTAACACCCAATCAACATCATACTTTTGATTCACACCACTGGATTCAACATATTGCATAAAAATATTATCAACTTGAACATGCTTTCTCACAGAGACATCTTCCACTCTTTTTGGAGCTTTGAAGAAGAATACTCGACCAACTCTAGTCACCTTGCTAACATCAATAATGATCACCATAAAAGAAAGAGAAGGAATAGGGACTTCATTACCATCTTCTACCATTGTGGCATTATACTTGTACGAAACTGCTTTGTCAGAAACATAAGGCGTAGGACCTGCCAAACAAATAACCAAAGGAGAATAGCAGACTCCTGACTATTATAAGAAACAACCACAGGTTCCGAAATAATGTAGTTTGGAATAATAACATTCCCATAATCATCTTCATTTCTATCCACAGTAATCTGAATCAAATTCTTATCAAGCATTTCTTGCAAATATTTTCACAACTGCACACCTACAAGGGTTTCTTGAACATATAGGACAAGCATCATGATTGTGTTCTTAATAGCTCAACTCGCATAGAGTAGCATGTATTTCAACTAGAAATCTTCTACGTATACCAGGACACCCCTCTACCATATTCACAATTGCTTGCCAAACTTCGGCAACGAACTTGCTTGTACATTCGGCCCAGAGTCTTCAAATGAAAGAATACCACTTTGAATTACCTTTTTCACTTCATACTTCAAAGGATAACAATTTTCAATATCATGCCCTTAGGCTCCTTGATGAAAGGCACAATGAGCTTCTAGCTTATACCACCACATAATATCCTTAGGAACAACAAGAGGATTTCGGGTCTGAACAAGATTCTTCTGGATTAAAGCTGGAAATAATTCCGTATAAGACATCAAAATAGGATCAAGTTGTATTTTCTTTTGGACACGGTTTTATTGATTACTTTGTTGTTGAGTACATTGTTATTGATGGGCGGGAGCTGCCTGGAAAACGGGAGTTGAATTAATAACAGGAGTAATTGATGAAACATTTTACCGATGCTGAGAATTTCTACCATGATACCTTCTACGTCTGTCTTGGGAAATGGCATTGGATTCACACTCTTTCTTCTTAGAAAGTCCCCTCCATACTTTTTAGCACTTCCGGAAGAATTTCCTTCCTTGGTGAATCGTCCTTCACGGATACTTTCTTCTAATCTCATCACCATGTTTACCATTTCTGTAAAATCACTAGGACCGCCTATAATCATTTTCTCATAATAGAAATGACTTAGAGTTTTCAAAAAGATCTTTTTCATTTCTTTCTCTTCAAGTGGAGGGCTGATTTGTGCTGCAATCTCGCGCCACCTTTGCGCATACTCCTTAAAGGTTTCTTTATCCATCTGGGACATAGCACAGAGCTAATCCCTTTCCAGTGCCATGTTAACATTATACTTGTATTAGAAAACAAAAGCTTCTCCCAAATAATTACAGGTGCAGATCTGAGTACTATCCATGCCCATATACCATTTCAGTGCAGCGCCAGTCAAACTATCCTGAAAATAGTGAATCAACAGCTAATGATTATCTGTTTGAGTGGACATATTATGAGCATACATCACTAAATGACTTAAAGGACATGAATTTCTTTTATACTTCTCGAATTCAGGAATTTTGAACTTGTGAGGATTCTTCACATTAGGAACCAGACAAAGCTGTGAGCATTTTTCCCAAAGAGTTCATTTCCCCTTAAGGCCTTATTCTCTTTTTGCATTTCCTCAAACTGATCTTAGAACTCGTCCATCTGATCATACATACCCTAACTTTCACTAGCTTCAGCATGTTAAACATGTTCATCAGTCTGTGGGACAACAAGTACCACAGGTGGAGGGATTGCCATAACAGACTGAACAGTTGGAATTTCAGCAGCAGATATGTATCCTTCAGGGATGAAGTTCAAAGGCATACCCTAAGGAAATCCAGGAGGCACTTGATATGAAGTAACACTAACATGAGTCACAGAAACGGGCATAGAAACCACTTCAGAAATAATAGTTGCTTGAGGCAGAGATGTTTGAGGACTAGATGGATGAGGAGACTGATTTTTCAAGGCAACCAGAGACTCGGCCAATTCATTGAGCTTCTCCATACCAGCACAGAGACTTGTAACCACTTCTTGAGGTTCAAGATTCTCTTGTTCCAAGTGATCCACCATCTTTCTTTGAGAATTAGCACGGGTGTTGTAGTGGTGCGACAACTTGAATTCTAAGAAAACCAAGAAGAAAGCAATAAGACACCTGTCAAAGCAAGAACCAATTTAGAATGATGTGAATTCAATGCAAATGTTTCATTCAGTTTTCAAGGATCTTTAATATATAAAGCAATTGAAAACATCGTAAAGAAATTACACTTTTTGAAATACTGATAAAAATCTCATACTATTGATAATTGGAAAGAGCTACACTTGGAAGTACAAGTTACAAAGGATCAAAATACAATTGTAAAAAACTAGATCCTAAGGATCCTAAGGAATCAAATCTGATGATGATCCAAGCTAATACTTCCTTCAAAGTCTCTTGATCTCCATTTTATAGCCATCCTTGATGGTGGTCTTCTCTAACACGAGTTGATCCATAATACCCTTCCAGGCACTAGAAGTAGAAGGATGAGATGATGAAGTAGTATAGGAAAATAAATCCTCTCAGTGTCTCTTCACAGCACGTTGCTCAAGCAACACTATCAAGTCATCTTTCTCCTTCAACAGTTTTTGCAACTCTAGCGTCTCGAGGTTTAAAGCATGAAATCTGGATTCCCAAAGGTCATTTCCTTGCTTCATCTGGGCTAAGGCATCTTGAAGTGTATTCACATCTTCAGAAAGAATGGGGAATGGTGTAGCAACCACTATAAACATGAGTTTCTTAAAAGCATAAGGCATTTTGAGCTCATTAGTTCTCTCCTTCACCCAAAGTGTATAAGGTTCCAAGGCAATGCAAAGTTGTCTTCCAAGCTCTCCTTTACCTTTTCTATGAATGTTGCACCAAGCGTGAGCCATTCTTATCTTCAAACCAAGAGAGTTCTTCCCTTCTTCGAAAAACAAACCCTCTAACAAAACAGTATTAGGTTTATCCTTCAACATATAACCAAGATGACATCTTGCTAAACTCGGGTTGTAGTTAATTCCACCTTATGTACAAAGAAGAGGCACATTAGAGAATTCTCCACAACTATCAATGATCTTGACATTCTCATACACAGAAGAATACTAAGTAATATCATCCCGAGTAAGGGACACGATCATCTGAGACCATGTTAAACAGTTCATGTTCTACTTGAAAGTAGATGACCGCGGCAAGTGTGAAATAAAGCACTACAACAAATATGTGTAGAAAACAATGGTACCATTTCCTTTAGAATTCCTATGATGGATAAAGAAGTAGGTATCCCCAACTAAATTTGGAACAGGGTTCCCTATCAAGAATATCTGAATAGCATTAACATCCACAAAGTTGTCAATGTTAGGGAACATGACTAGTCCGTAGATAAGAAAAGCAAAAATAACCTCAAACGCCAAAGTGCTATCAACATCAGCAAATGAAGTAGCTTTCTCAACCAATAACTTAGAAGTCAACCCTTTAATGCCTCCCTTATCGACGAGGTTGGCATCTATGTCAGATTTCTTCAAATGAACGGTTGCAGCAATAACTTGGGACTTAGGAACTTCCTCCAAACCAAAATAAGGATCCCCAAGAGATAAGCGTACTCCTCCAAGGTCGGAAAGAGCTGATAATTAGGAAAAGTAAAGCATCAGTAGAAATGATCATAGAACTGCACAAGAGTATTCAGAATTCTGTCTTAAATGTTGGTAGAAAGAATAGACAGGAGTCTTCCATGACGAGATCTGAAATCCACTAGATCAAATACATGTTAGAACACATATTGGTTCTTAATAATATCTCTATGTTTTGATGATAACTCTTATGAAATTTTGTATTAAAGAATTATATACTCTAAAAATTTGCTTAAGAATGTTTGCTGCAGATATTAGAGTGAATATTATTCTGGAAGCAAATTAGATCTGAACATGAAAATTATGCAAGGCTCAGAAGCGTCAGAAGCATCTTTTAGAAGATTCTGAACGCTGCCTCCAGAAGATTCTGAGTTCAGTCTACAGAAGGATCTGAAGCAGAAGCTACAGAAGAATCTGAAGCAGAAGCCAGAAGCATCTGAAGCATTGAAGAATTCTGTATGAAGAGTTTCAAGCACAGTCATTTCAGAAGACTCTGATAGTACTAACGCTACCAGTACTGAGGATTTGATTCCAAACTCTGCTCTGAACAATTACACTTTGAAAGCACACCTGCTGCAAAGACTCTGATTCAGCAAACTCTGATAAACATCAGAAGGCTCTGATCAATCTAAACTCTGATGATACTTGCTAAAACCTGTTGAAGAAGAATTCAAAGTTATGTCCGTTGGAATGACCAAACGACTCTTTCCTCATTTATGCTAGACACAAGAACACAGACAAAAAGGATTTTTTTGTGCATTCTACTTCTAGGAAAGGTCATGTGATGTGAAGACAAAAAGGCTCAGACCTTTTTAGTACACAGCCTTCAACGTGAAAAGCTACTTGGACCTTTGTGCCTATAAAAGCAAGACTTCATTCATCTTCTTCAGTTGACGAAATACTTGAAAGAATTCATTACAAAGCTCTCATACAGTTTATAGTTATTTGCTGAATTCATTTCATTGTTCTTAATCTTAAGTGAAAAATCACAGTTGTGATAAAGCTTTATTAGAAGCAAATTAAACACTTGTATTAATATTACATTTGATTGTAAAGAACCTTAAGAAGATCCAGTTAGGATCAGTAGTTCTTGAGAAGACTTTGAACAGTTGTTCTTAGTGCTTACTATTGTAATCAGTTGATTTAATAGTGGATTAAGTCCTTGTTTGAGAAAGGCAAATCACTCTTGATAGGGTGGACTGGAGTAGTTGAGTTCAACGAACCAGGATAAAAATCCTTGAGTTTTTATTAGTAAGTTTTTCTACATACTTATTCAACCCCCCTTCTAAGTATTTTCTCACCTTCAGTTGGCATCAGAGCTCCGGTTCTGTGTGTGCTACCTCTTCACAGTGACAGAAAAGATCCAGTGAGAAAAACTTTGATATATATTTGGTTGTTATTATGGCTGAAACTTCAACATCTAACAGTAACAACAGATATGAAGAAAGGGACAGAATCAACACTAAACCCCCTATGTTTGATGGGGAGAAATTTTATTATTGGAAGGACAGGATAGAAAGTTTCTTCCTTGGTTATGATGCTGATTTATGGGACTTGGTCATAGATGGGTATGTTCATCCCACTGATAGGAATGGCAAGAAAGTAGACAGAAAATCTATGACTGAAGCCCAAAAGAAGGAGTTTAGAAATCACCACAAGGCTAGAACAATCTTGTTAAATGCAATATCTCACACTGAGTATGAGAAGATCACTAATAGAGAAACTGCATTTGACATGTTTGAGTCCTTGAAGATGACTCATGAAGGAAACCTTCAAGTGAAAGATACCAAGGCTCTAGCGTTAATACAAAAGTATGAAGCGTTCAAGATGGAAGAATCTGAGTCTATAGAAACTATGTTCTCTGGATTCCAGATCCTTACAGCTGGTCTAAAAGTTCTGGACAAAGGCTACTCAACTGCTGATCATGTGAAGAAGATCATCATAAGCTTGCCTATCAGATGGAGACCTATGGTCACTGCTCTGAAGCTTGCCAAGGATCTGAACAAGATCACTCTGGAGGAGCTAATCAGCTCTCTTAGGAGCCATGAAATTGAACTTGAGGAAGATGAGCCTCAAAAGAAAGGTAAGTCTATTGCCTTAAAATCTAACAAATCTGTGAAAGCTTTGCAGGTGTTAGAAGAAAGCTCTGAAGAATCTTCTTCTTCTGAAGAAGAAGATGAACTATCCTTGCTGTCCAGAAGAATCAACAGACTCTGGAAGCACAAGCAGAGGAAGTTCAAGAACTTCAAAAAGCCAGATCAGCGCAAGGAGTCCTCTGGACCAAAAAGATCTGGAAAGAAGGAAGTTGTTTGTTTTGAATGCAAACAACCTAGTCATTACAAAAATGAATGTCCAAAGCTTCAGAAAGAAAAGCCTTGAAGAAAGCATGAGCACAAGAAGAAAGTTCTAATGGCTACATGGGATGACTCTGATGAATCTGGATCCTCATCAGAATCTAAAGATGAATGCGCCAATATGGCTCTGATGGCAGGCGTTGAAGATCAGAATGAAGAATCATCTAGATCTGAGTTTGATTCTGAATCTGACTCAGAAGAGGTACTTTCTGATCTCACTAGGGAAGAGCTTATTAAAGTCTTATCAGATGTCCTGAAAAATTATAATCAGATTAAGCTCATATGCAAGAAGCTTAAGTGCAATCTTGGCTCTGAGAATAATCTGTTAAGATCAGAAATTGCTGAGCTAAAAGAAAATAATTTGAAAATGAAAACCAATTTTGAAATAGCTCAATAAAACTCTGAATCTGAAAGTAAGTCTAAATGCAAAAACATTTTAGAAGAATATGACTTTAGCTTTCAGAAATTTCTTGCTAAAAGCATAGACATAAGCAAGATGGCTTCTATGATCTATGGGGTTAGCAGAAATAACAGAAAAGGAATTGGATATGAATCTTCCTCTGGAAAGGATTTAAATCCAATGCCTGTTGATAAACTTGTTATTAAGAAAACTCCATTGTACTCTCATTTCAAGTTTGGTCATCTGTATGAAATTAAACACAAACGTTCTGATCAGAACGTTCCTGTGTTTAAACCAAAATTAAGTCAGAACAAAACTGTTGTAAAAAGACAGAAGTTCAGACCAACTTTCAAGGCAGCTAACCAAAAAGGACCCAAAAAGATCTGGGTACCTAAGGATAAGATTCTCCCTGTTGCAGATGTTTTTAGCAGAAAAGTCAAGACGCCAGTCATGGTACCTGGACTCTGGCTGCTCACGTCACATGACGGGAGAAAGGTTTATGTTCCAAAGCCTGGAGCTTAAATCTGGAGGAGAAGTGAAGTTTGGAGGGAATCAGAAGGGCAAGATCATTGGCTCTGGTACTATTGGTAATGGTAACCTTCCCTCTATATCTAATGTTCTTCTTGTAGATGGATTAAAGCATAATCTATTGTCCATAAGTCAATTAAGTGTCAATGGTTATGATATAATTTTTAATCAACAATGTTGTAAAGCTGTTAGTCAGAAGGATGGCTCAATCCTATTTAATGGAAAGAGGAAGAACAACATTTACAAAATAAATATTTCAAAACTTAAAGTTCAAAATGTTAAATGCCTTTTGTCTGTTAATGATGAGCAATGGGTCTGGCACAGAAGATTGGGGCATATTAATATGAGACGCATATCTCAGATTAATAAACTCAATCTGGTCAAAGGACTTCCTAAGCTGAAGTTCAACTCAGATGCTCTTTGTGAAGCATGTCAAAAAGGAAAGTTTTCAAAATCTTCTTTTAAATCTAAAAATGTTGTTTCAACCTCAAGACCATTAGAATTACTTCACATTGATCTGTTTGGACCAGTGAAAACTACATCCATCAGAGCCAAGAAGTATGGATTAGTCATTGTTGATGACTACATCAGATGGACATGGGTAAAGTTCTTAAAACACAAGGATGAGTCACATTCTGTGTTCTTTGACTTCTGCAAACAAGTCCAGAATGAAAAAGATTTCAAAATTATTAAAGTCAGAAGTGATCATGGTTGGTGAATTTGAAAACAAATACTTTGAAAAATATTTTAATGAAAATGGCATTGCTCATGATTTTTCCTGTCCTAGAACTCCACAACAGAATGGGGTTGTAGAGAGGAAAAATAAAACTCTGCAAGAAATGGCCAGAACCATGATCAACTAGACTAATCTGGAAAAGCATTTTTGGGCAGAAGCAATTAACACAACATGTTACGTTCAGAACAGAGTGTCTGTAAGACCTCTTCTGGAAAAGACTCCCTATGAATTGTGGAGGAACAGAAACCCCAACATTTTATATTTCCATCCTTTTGGATGTATTTGCTATATGTTGAATACTAAAGAGAATCTTAACAAGTTTGATTCTAAAGCACAGAAGTGTTTCATGCTTGGGTATTATGAACGCTCTAAAGGCTACAAAGTATACGATACTGAAACACAGATTGTGGAGGAATCTATACATGTTAGATTTGATGATAAGCTTGGCATTGATAAGCCAAAGGAGTTTGAAAGTTCTTCAGATAGAGAAGTAATTCTCACAGACTCTGAAGGCTCAGAGGCAAACAAAGCTCAAGTGAAGGAACCTGAAGCAAAACCAGATGCAATTCCTTTAGCTTCTCAAATGAACAGCTTGAACATTTCTGAAGAATCAACTGTTAGAGGATCATCTTCCAGAATCAAGGCCTCTCACCCAGAGGATGTGATCATTGGAAAGAAGGATGACCCCATTAGAACAATATCCTTCATCAAATCTTCTGAAGCATCATTATTTGGGTTGGTGTCAGTTATTGAACCAACTTCTGTTGATGAAGCTCTTCAAGACAATGACTGGATTATTGCCATGCAAGAAGAGCTCAATCAATTCACAAGAAATGATGTTTGGGATTTAGTTCCAATACCAAAAGGATTCAACATAATTGGAACAAAATGGGTCTTCAGAAACAAGCTAAATGAGAAAGGAGAAGTTGAAAGAAATAAAGCAAGGCTTATTGCTCAAGATTATAGTCAGCAAGAAGGAATTGATTATACAGAGACTTATGCTCCTGTAGCAAGGTTAGAGTCTATTCGTTTACTCATTTCTTTTGATGCACAGAATAACATCACTCTATACCAGATGGATGTTAAGAGTGCCTTTCTAAATGGTATTATAGAGGAAGAATTTTATGTTCACCAACCTCCTGGTTTTGAAAGTGAAAAATTTCCAGAACATGTTTTCAAACTAAAGAAATCTCTTTATGGTTTAAAACAAGCTCCCAGAGCTTGGTATGAGAGATTAAGCAATTTTCTTCTGGAGAAAAATTTCATCAGAGGCAAAGTGGACACAACTCTCGTTTGTAAAACATTTAAGAAAGATCTTTTAATTTTTCAAATATATGTGGATGATATTATATTTGGATCTACCAATGTTATGCTGGGAAAGGAGTTTGCTCAATGTATGCAAACAGAATTTGAGATGAGCATGATGGGAGAATTGAGATTCTTTCTGGGAATTCAAGTCAACCAAACTCCAGAGTGCACTTACATTCATCAGACCAAATATGTTAAAGAGCTTCTGAAGAAGTTTAACATGATTGATAGTAAGATGGCAAAGACTCCCATGCATCCAAAAAGTACACTTGGTAAGGAAGAGGTAAGTAAGAAAGTAGATCAGGAACTCTACAGAGGTATGATAGGATCTCTTCTCTACTTAACTACTTCTAGACCTGACATTTTGTTCAGTGTATGCTTGCGTGCAAGATTCCAAGGATTTTTCTGTGCATTCTACTTCTAGGAAAGGTCATGTGATGTGAAGATAAAATAGCTCAGACTTTTTTAGTACACATCCTTCAACGTGAAAAGCTACTTGGACCTCTGTGCCTATAAAAGCAAGACTCCATTCATCTTCTTCAGTTGACGAAATACTTGAAAGAATTCATTACAAAGCTCTCATACAACTTATACTCATTTGCTGAATTTATTTCATTGTTCTTAATCTTAAGTGAAAAATCACAGTTGTGATAAAGCTTTATTAGAAGCAAATTAAACACTTGTATTATTATTACATTTGATTGTAAAGAACCTTAAGAAGATCCAATTAGGATCAGTAGTTCTTGAGAAGACTTTGAACATTTTTTCTTAGTGCTTACTATTGTAATCAGTTGATTTAATAGTGGATTAAGTCCTTGTTTGAGAAAGGCAAATCACTCTTGATAGGGTGGATTGGAGTAGTTGAGTTCAACGAACCAGGATAAAAATCCTTGAGTTTTTATTACTAAGTTTTTCTACATACTTATTCAACCCCCCCTCTAAGTATTTTCTCACCTTAAATACAAAGGATACTATGTTTTTCAAATCTTTAAGATCAGAAGCTCAGAAACTGTACTTTTGAGTATTTCTCCTTCCAATGTCCATAATAAAAAAATGCGAGGTTTGCAAAGGAAAATCTCTGAGATCCATGAAAACTGATTGAAACATAATGCTTATAAATGCATGATATCATGATGCAACAAGCACAAATAAGATCACAAACAAGGTCAAGGGTTCTGAGTCATGAGCATGGAGCCAAGGGTAAGCACCACCCACAATGGTATGTACTAGAGTTTATATTAACCTGTACAACAAGGTTCTAAAAGGTTCCTGTCGCAACTGCGAAAAACATCCGGCGGAAAAATAGAAGAGTTGCCACAGAATGTTATATATCCCAACAAGAGGGAAAGGAAACGATTGAAGAAAACCTGAAGAATGGGAAAAGACAAGGTCATCACAACCAAATCTTGGGTTTGGGAGTCGGTTACGCAAGGGTAAGGTATTAGCACCCCTCACATCTGTTGTACTCAAAGGGATCCACGCTTGTTGTCTAACCAAAGGGTATGTTTATCTATAAGCTACTGCTAAACGAAAATGAGAACAAAAGAAAGAGACTCGATAAAACATCGCCGCCCTATGCCTACGTATTCCCTCGTGCAATGGGAAAGTCAGAGTCAACGTAGTTCAGAAAACTATGGGTGATGGGGAAAAGGTTGCTCGCTAAGACATCGTCGTCTTGTGCCTACGTATCCTCACCTGGTATGAGAAATCAGAGAAAACGTAGTTCGGGCACACGAAACCACAAGTTGGTTAAGTGCTTTTTATGAGCAACGCTAAGTTCCCATTCCAGCAGTTAGGGTCGATTCCTGTTTGCGATAGAACAGAAGAGTAACATACTTTTTTTTCTTCTGAAAATGAGTTTGAAACACAAATCTCAAAGGATAAAAAGGTTTGAGTTTTTTTCATGAGTTTTAGTGAAATGAATTAGTTTGTTTGAGATTCACGTTGCACTAAAAACTATGACATAGGAGCAAATGCGTCGCATATCGCCCCCAGACGGGACGTACACTAAACACTCTAGACAAGCGAGAGGAGACCCCTTACTCGTCATTTCCCATGTGCTTAAGGCTCGTAGCATACAACGTTCATCGTATTTATTAGATGAGTTAGAATGGTTTTGAGATGAGAAGAGAGACGCACAAAAGGTCTAAGGGAAACTCGGCCCTAACGCTGTCATGCAAAGTGGTCCTAAAATTGGGATGTGAAAAGGGATTATATCCTAATGTTAGCATGTAACATATGGACCTAAGGTTGAGGTTGAAAGGGACTAGCCTAATAGTTATCATGCTTGGATTTCAATCCTAATGTCTATCTTACTCAAAATTTAATTGGAAATTAAATTGGAATAAGAAACCTAAGGGAGAATGCAAAGACAAAGAAAAAACAAGAAACAAGGTAAAAACAACAGCTACAACAGTGCCTCCTGCATAAGACAACAATAAAATCCAACACTCGAGCAAGACAACCTATAATAGCACGTGTTTCAGCTTAAAAGCAGGTGTAAAAGGCAGGCAGCAAGCAAGCAAGGCAAAGATAGCATGCAAAGTTCAGAATAATCATAGTCGTGGAAGGTAAGGTAGCAAGCATGTAAGAAGGCAATTAACCATGAACAAACACCAACCATGGATAGATATCCTGCAAGTATGAACATGCTTCACCAATCAAACATAATCAATCAACAAGGCATCATACAATGTGATCATTCATCAAGCAAGCAACATTAAAATGATATACGTTCAAACAGAAGCCAAAAGTCAAGCGTCGAAGATTCGAGATCGAACATTCAAGAATGATGAAATATGTCAAAAAAATCCACATAAATGCATCACATCAATCCATGAAGTTTACATATGCAAAGGAGCCCAAACAAGCAAGAAAAATGCAAAAATACAGCATTATGCTCAGCGGTAACCGGTTACTCAATATCAGGTAACCGGTTACCCTATTGTAAAAAACAGTCTGGACGTGAAATTTGTACTGAATAACCAACTACCCTATATAAGGTAACCGGTTACTGTTGTACCCCAAAATTTGACCAACCTCTTTCTTTACTTGGCTTATGTTTCATTTCATCTTTAGCATTTGCATTTGCATAGCATTGTCCTTTTTTAGGGGATCAAGAGAGGTGTGTCATTCAAGAGAAGAGTTTCAAGGGTTTCAAACTCAAGCATGAGTTCTTATTCAAGTCATCAAGTGCTTACAATCATCAGGAGGTGGTCAGAGCTGTTCGAAAGAGTAGATGGATGTATGCTGCTTACCTCATATCTTGGGGGTCAACTGGGATCAGATATCCAACATATATAAGTTCAAAACAAGCTTTGAGGGCTCAGAAGGGCAAATAGAGCTTGGAGAGAGTAATTTCAGTTTTCAAATTCTCAAAGAAATTTCAAAATCATGTCTCACATTTCTACGCAAATCAACTCCAATTGAAGAGAAATTCACCTTCCTTGTGTAATTCGGAGTGGATCTGGACTATTGGAAGCAAGCTTGCAAGCATCTGAAGCACCAACGGAGTGTCTCCGTTCAGTAAGCTTCTTCTCCATAATTCTCTCATTCTAGGTCATGATCTAGGTTCATTAATCTGGATGAGGTTGGTTTGGATCTGGGCCCAGAGTGCTATTGGCACCCCCCCCCCCCATTTTGTTCAGCCCAAACGCGTTTCAACTGATTTCCTTTGTATTCTGGAATTGCTTGATGCACCCCCATCCATTCATGCATTTTATTTTATTTCATTTATTTTCTGTTTAGCTTTTTTTTATTATTAAAAATACTTCCAAATATCATAAAATTCAACAAAAAATATTCTAAAACACTTTGAAGTCTTAATTAATTTTTCATATTTTTTAATTTTTATTTTCTTTTATTTTTCAATTTAATTTGAATTTTATAATTGGAAGTGTTTTTAATATGGTTTCTTTATTCTTGCTTGTTTTGTGGACCATTTGCAATCACCAATAAATGAGGCTTCTTCTCCACTTTGATGATGGATTGAGGTGCCTTTGAGGCTGATTTTGTTCAAGGTTTGACCTATTTTTGTTTGACCCTCGATAAATATCCTTCAAGGTAGGGCACCCTAGTTGATCAATTCATTTGGTGATGCCTTGATAGGAATTTGGTTTGGTTGTTTTGGCCTCTAGTTTCCAACTTGATTAGGTGCTTTTTGCATTTTATTTTAGATTTATTGAACAGTTCTTATATTTTTGGTGAACCTTGAAAGTCAAGTCACCCTAGTTGAAGTTCATATAAACTAGTTGACCTAGTTCCTTTGGGAAATGACCTTTGTGGATCCCATATGCATCCTATGCCTCTTGAACCACATTCTTTACATGTTTAGGACGTTGGTTTCAATTTTATTTGGGTTTGCGTTGCAAGTTACTTTTAATTATGGTTTTCCATTTGTATTTGAATGTTAAAAGTGTTTTGAACTTTGGTTCATTACCTTGCCCTACTTTGTAACTTGTCTTGGCTTTGTTTCTTCTTTGATTTGTGAACCTTCTTCTCTTGTTCTCACTTCTGTCGCTTGAACTTTGGAACTCATTCAAGGTGATTTGGTACTCTTTGTTTGTACTTTGAGTTTGCCTTGAATGAGATGCCACTTTGAGAACTTGTTTGTGCTTTCTTTTTGCATGATCAATGTGATGCTTTTGGTTGATATTCTTCTTATGTTTCTTTCTGCCCAAGCCTATTCTCCCATCCTCATTTTGATCATTCCTTCTTCTTTTGCTTATTTGTTTGCCTTTTCGTTTGGTGATTGATTTCTCAATGGTTGTAGGAGTCGTAAGTTCTTTTGCTTGCATTCCTCTTTTGCTTGCATTCCTTTGTTTGTTTTCAAGAGGTTGAGATGTGCTTGTGGTGGTTACTGCCCCACACTTTTTTCCTCCCTCTTTTCTTTGTGTTGCATTTCATGTTTGCATCCCTTTCTCCCTTTTCATTTGTGATTGATTTATCTTGTGTTTACTTGGTTTTCTTTGCCATGATCCCTTAGGATTCCTAGTCCCATTTTTTTAAGGTAAGAGTAGGAGAGACTTTAAGTGTTCAATTCAAGCATGATAACATTAGGATAATCTTTTCCCTTTTCAATCACAATCTTAGGAGCACATTGCATGATAACATTAGGGTTGAGTTAGTTTCCCCTTAGTTAAGTCTTTTCTCTTCTCATCTTCATAAAGACTCAAAAGCAAACATCAAACTTTTTTATCCATCGGGATTAATTGAAAACCATTTTCAAAGAGAGTGTTGTTAACTCTTGGTTCTACCGCAAACAGGTAACGCCTAAGTCTTCAAAGGTCAAGCAGCAATACACCTAACTGCTAGAACGAAGGTTTAACCCTACTCAATTAAAGCACTTGAACCAGCCTGTGGTCGTGTCAGCCCGAACTACGTTTTCTATGATTTCTCGTACCAGACGAGGATACGTAGGCACAAGACGGCGATGTCTTGGCGAGCAACCTTCCCCGCCTTCACCCGTAGTTTTCCGAACTACGTTGACTCTGACTTTCCCATTGCACGAGGGAGTACGTAGGCGTAGAGCGGCGATGCTCTATCGATTCTCTTTTCCTTTCTTTTGTCCCTGTGTACCAGCCTTCGATAGATTAACGCCATTTTAGATATATAACAAGCATGGATCCCATCGTGTACAATGGACGTGAGGGGTGCTCATACCTTCCCCTTGCGTAACCGGCTCCCGAACCCAAGACTTGATTGTGGTGACCTGTCTTTCCTTTTTTTGTAGGTTTTTTCTGATCGTTTCGTTTCCCTCTCTTTGGGATAAATAATGAACGGTGGCGACTGTTCTATCCTTGTCGGCCCCTATCGCAGCAATGCGACAGCTACCACTAAACAAGAAATATAAAAATAGCTTTAAAAATCAGTTTTCAGCATCCAACAGCTTATCCAATCACTCACATGAACATGATATCGATCAAACACGAAATTATCATCAACAAAACAGTGATCAAACAACATGTAAACTCAATTAAGAATTCAAGGATTCCAATGAAGAATCAAAGAAATCAAGTGAAAAAAAGCTTTAATAGAGGTTTTGAGAGTGAAAAAGTGGAGAGAAAGTTGAGAGCAAATTCTCAAGAATGAGTGTGAAATCTGAAACATGAAGGTTCATTCTTGAGGTTTGGAGCAAATTCACTTAAATAAGCTCTAGGTTTGGGATCAAAATGTGGTTTGGAATATGGATTATCATTTGAAATGGAAATTAGGAGTGGAATATGGAGTTAAATTAGGAATGGAGTGTTTGAAATTTAGAGGGAAATGGTGAAATTAGAAACAATTCTAGATCCTTCCAATGATGATCATGTGAAATCAATGGTTGAGAATTATCGGAAATTGCACATGCTGAAAATTCAAATATTCTGGCCAACTGCGCTTGAAGTAACCGGTTACACTATATGCAGTAACCGGTTACCCTATCCAAAAAATGCCAATTTAGGCGCCAAATGGAGGGAAAATTGTGTAATCATCTGTTGCCACCTGTTTTGAGCTCTGTTAAGTCTCTGAAAACATACCCTTAGATATTATGATTATGAGAATACTTGAGATAGCCTGTACACCGTCTCTTGAGCTGAGAATAACCTGCTAAATAAAATAAAAACGACCGCTCGATCGTTGGCAAAATAAATGTTGGAGCCTCTGACGCTCGCTGTTTAAACTCTTGCAACAAAAGGGAACCCTGAGCCATAGAAATACCTTGATCTCATGTCTCGAGAACCAATGTATAATATGCAGAAATGCAAAAATGCAGAGAAACAAAAGCCAATTACGGTAAAAATGAAAGGGCAAATTTTGGGGTGCTACAGCTACCCTTATTCAATCAACTTGAACCTGAAGGGATGATAGCAACCGCTTTCAGAAATTCAAGGTACAAGGTGATTGAATACCAAAAGAACCCGAAAATTTGCAACTTGCCGGGATGCAAAACAGCGAATACCAACCAAAAGTTAGGATGCGACACGCTGAGGATAATAATCCAAGATGAACAAAACTTCAACCAAAAGTTGGAACGAAACAAAGGACACCAACCAAAAGATACCAACCAAGAGTCGGGACAACATTCAAAGGACACCAACCAAGAGTTGGGATAACAACTGGAAAATACCAACCAAGAGTTGGAATAAAGCAAAGGATACCAACCAAGAGTTGGGATAAAAACCACGAGATACCAACTAAGAGTTGGGATAAACAATCATAGGATACCAACCAAGAGTTGGGATAACAACCAAAGGATACCAATCAAGAGTTGGGATAAAAACCAAAGAATACCAACCAAGAGTTAGGATAACAAGAATGTCGTCCAAAGATAACCTTTTGGGGGACAAAAACTCCAAACAAGAACCTGCAGAACATACAATCAACAAACTTACAACCTGAGGGAAAGACAACTCTGTTGGGGACGAGGAGAAGCCTGAATAGACAACTCTGTGGGGAACAAATGCCCACCAAAAGATAATAACCAAAGGATACCAACCAAAAGATGCGATAAAGGTTTGTCCCTGGGGATAAAAACTAAACACTACCAACCAAGAGTTGGAATAACCAACGCTACCAACCAAAAGTTGGAATTACCGCAACGCCAACCGAAGGCGAAATGATGGGGAGCAAAAATTCTGAAAGCAGCGACCTCGCTGGAGAGCATACCAACCAAAAGTTGGAATACAACGAAAGGTATTAAACACAAGCTACCCACCAAAAGTAGGAATCACCGTAATACCAGACAAAGCAGAACACAAGCTACCAACCAAAAGTCAGAATCGCTTCCAATCTGCAAGGGATAACCTTCAGCTCAAAGGCTGGAGAATCATGGCTACTAACCAAAAGTTAGAATCACCAAGGCGCCGACTGAAGGCATAATCTATAGGAGAAAGATATCAACCCCAATAGTTGAACCCACAAAGGAAAACTACCAATCAAAAATTAGGATCAACAACCCGAAACAAAAATTACCAACCAAAAGTTAGGATCGTCAACCAAGAAACGAAGGTTACCAACCAAAAGTTGGAATAAATTGACAAGACGACTAAGCTGGGGATTGTTGTACCCCAAAATTTGACCAACCCTTTTCTTGTACTTGGCTTATGTTTCATTTCATTTTAGCATTTGCATTTGCATAACATTGTTCTTTACAGAGGACCAAGAGAGGTGTGACATTCAAGAGAAGAATCTCAAAGGTTTTAAAACTCAAGAAAGAGTTCTTATTCAAGTCATCAAGTGCTTACAATCATCAAGAAGTTGTCAAAGCTCCTTGAAGAAAGGAGGGATGTATGTTGTTTATCTCCTATCTTGGGGGTCAACAGAGGATCATCAGGGGTTTATAAGTTCATTGTTGTGGATAAAATGTGTTTGAAAACCTCATTGAGCACTTTGGAAGCCATTGTGGAGCTTTTCTATGCCTTCATTTCATTTGCAAGACGTCACAGTCAAAAGATATGAATCTAGGGTTTCATCTGGTCAACTCAACGTCATTTGTGTACTTGAGGAAGTTCAAGATTTAGTTTTAAGTCATTGAGGCAATATTGAGACATCTAGAATGTCACGTCAAGCTCAAATCAAGAAGAATCAAGAGTTCAAGGAGTTACTAAATTAGGGTTTCAGAGGATCTCAGTGTAAAATCCCCTTCATTAGTGCCTAACTTCAAGGACAAGTTACCTCATGATACAAGTTCAATCTCATTTTCTTGCAAACATGAAACTTGTAGGGAATGTTCTTAGATTTATTTTTGGTACTAGAACTCATCCATTGGGTTTGTGAAACTCAAGCTATGATGCCAACAAGTTAGAGGTCTCACATGAACTTATTTTTGGTCAACCAAAAGTCAACTCACTTCCAAGGCACTTTTGACCTAGAATCAAGTTTCTCCTCAACTTTAGGTGAATATGAAGGTTGTTCTTCATGATCTTAGCTTTCCAAAAAGTCCTAGAAGTCCTTGATATCATTTTTAGAGCTCATGTTATGGACCTTACAAGGCAAGGGTATTTTGGGAAAGTTTGATTATAGGTCATTTGTTACATAGGTCATTTTCATGCACTTGTGTACCTCAAATGAACTTCCAACCAAAACAAAATTTGCTCCTAGGGACCTCATTTACATCATAAAGCTCAAGGATCATGTGAAGTATGGATGGTTATGGACATGTGGTGAGATTTTTAAGTGAATTATGGATTTTTAAGCGTGGTTTCAATTCAATTCATTATAAGTCATGTTTATATCTTATTTTGATTCAATTCCTTCCAAGATACACTCATAAGAAATTTGCACAAATTGGTTTTGGTACAAGAAGAAGAAAACACGTGCAATTTCACTTTTCTTCATAAAGAAGTTTCAATTCAAAACTTGCAAATTGGATCAAACCAAAGGCCCAAATCAATTCTACTGTCAAATTTAACTTACATGCTGCATATTGGAGGGGTTTTCATGAGTGAAGGAGAGAAAAATTGTAACACCCCCCTTATTCCTACCCCAAAATAATTCAATTAATCATTTAGGCATAAGTCAAAATTTTATCAGAGTACATGTAAGTCATAGCACAAAAGGGGGTATGTCACATTATCATAAAAATTCCAATGCAATACAACACCTGCTCTACAGATATGCAACAACGGGTCAGCACCCACGAGAAAATATTTAGAACAAGGCGGAAACATCTAAATATTTCATATCTCCAATACATGTATTCACATATACAATTATCATCCAACATGTCAACAAAACATAACATCGGCAGATACATGCACAGATGTATCGCAAAAGAATCGAAATAACTCCTATCTACCCGGTGCTACATATCAGAGCCGACCGACCAAAAGGGAAATGAAGTCATGCTTCACAAAATATCTCCAGCCATCTAATCTGCAATGCCTCATAGAGCATTATAAAACAGCAGAAGGGTGAGAAACAATATCATAATAAATAATGCATAAAGACATATATAAATATCTCATATCAACAATTATGCATTCTACGCATTCTCACCACAACTCACCTTGTACAACATAATATATCTATATACAACTATAACACCAAGCATACTCAATATGCATCATCAATGTTTATATCTTTTCATAAACATCCAGCCACATATATATATATATATATCTATATATATATATATATATATATATATATATATATATATATATATATATATATATATATATATATATATATATATATATATATATATATATATATATATATATCCTCCAGTATCTACATTATGCCAAAACATACATTTCACGTTAATTCAATAAACATACACAACATGTTTATTTCACTATACATCATATACAGATGACAAATGCAAATCATAGAGGACAACTCGCTACTCTATGTAAATGCAACACAACATCGATCTAGTCGATCGTCAGATCCTCCTAAGGATCAATCTACTCTCACCCCTCATGGGTATTCTATCACTTGTCAGATTCTCCTAGGAATCACAACACTCATCAGACTCTCCTAGGAATCACACCATTCATCAGATTCTCCAAGGAATCACGCCACTCGTCAGATTCTCCGAGGAATCACACTGTTCATCAGATTCTCCAAGGAATCAGGTTAATCAGCAGACTCTCCAAGGAATCACATATCTCGTCAGATTCTCCGAGGAATCAATTCATTCAGCAGATTCTCCGAGGAATCACACCATTCATCAGATTCTCCGAGGAATCAGGTCATACAGCAGACTCTCCAAGGAATCACACCTCTCATCAGACTCTCCTAAGAGTCATGTCTCTTCTCAGGCTCTCCTAAGAGTCCTATCACTCATCAGATTCTCCTAGGAATCAACAACACAAGAATGTATTCTATACAATTCTTGAAATGCACACACATACACATAATATGTTCATGCATCTTCACCTCATTCAATTTCATACAATCATCATACATCACAATGTATATTACACGACACATTAGTCATTCACCTCATTATCATGCATTTTAAATTAATTTAAACAATGCACATATTTGCCCAAACGGCCACCATTCACAATCGAGGATTTACGCACGAAGGCTACCCACAGCACATGTTATCACAATAGATCACATACTTATTCATATCTTAGAGGTATTAACCTATGTGAATCAACCAAACAATCACCACATGTGCAACACAGCACAAGAAAAATGTTGTCACGTTCGCCTTTATTCGCCTGGCGAACCCCCGCAGCGAACCTTCGCTAGGCTTCGCCTGGCGAACTCGCCAGCGAGCCCAAGTCAGTAGCTACTGACTTCATTCGCCACCATTCGCCAGCACCTTCGCTGGGCGAACCTTCGCTATCCACCTTCGCCTGGCGAACTCACCAGCGAAGTCCACTGGGACTTAAACATAATTACTCGCCAGCATCCGCTGGGCTTCGCCTGGCGAAGCTTCGCCTTCGCTCGCCTGGCGAGAGCCAGCGAACCTGCGCAGAACAGCATTCTGTTCTGTCTCTCCTTCACCAATCCATCATCAACCATCTCTTAAACATCTAAATCAGCACAAATAGCATCAATACATGTTACCCGACTATTCTACGACATTATTACTCAGTTTCAACCGATTAAATCTTCAATCTACCGATTATTCCAACTTTTGCCCTAGAAATGGATAGTGTAGAAAACCTACCAACAAGCCCAAACTAATACATATATGATGCTATACATTATTAAGATGATAAAACTTCTCACCCTTACCTGATTAATCGCAAGCTTTGATCGATTCTTGATGATTCTAGGTTTTCCTCTTTCTCTTCTCTTTCTCCTCCTCTTCTTTCTTTCTCCTTTCTTTCTCTCCTTCTTACTATCCTTTCTTTCCCTTCTATTTCCTCTTTAATATCTTTTCCATTATTCTTCCAAAACATCTATTAATTCAATATCTCACAAATATCTCACTTAATATTAAATAGGAAATGTCCAAAATACCCTTCCAAACTATTTCCTCCGAAACCTCCCAATACCGGTTAAAAATATGATAATATGTAAATATAACATATTTCCACACAAATCCTACATCCAAATATTATTCACCCAATTTAATTAAATTGGGGCCCAATAAAAGTGAAAATCGAAATCGGGGCGTTACAACTCTCCCCCACTTTAGAAATTTTCGTCCTCGAAAATATCACTTGATTCAAAACACACCGGACACGATTTCTGCGTCCTTTCCTGAATTCCCAAGTTACACACAATCGTCCACATGCATACTTCCTTATCACAATCACAGCCATGCCACGTGGCTCATAAAAGACTGTCACCCTCATCAACTCCCATTGGAGATTACGGGTACACCACTCGTACTTCACCAGGAACAATATCTACGTTATTCCACCCCGGTGATTCTTTCCACTAGGAACGACACATTACCATTCTACCCTAGCGAATACAACCATGATACTTATACCTCATCAGGAATAACATACTAGTCATTCTACTCCAATGAGCTCAAATCTCAAACACGTACGTTGTCCAACGTCACCATCTTAAAGTCTTCACTCTCAATTACCATCGCATCAACGGAAAATCAAAACCAAACACTAAGCGTACTCAAAAGAAACGAACAAATGAGTCGCTCCGATATCAACCATAACAACTAAAGGTGCAACATAATTAAAGCACATACCTCAAATCAAACGATCCGCATTGGTAGTGTCTGACCCTGCCAATGCAAACACTTTCCCACTTACTGAAGCTTGCTTCGGTTTAGGACACTTCGCACTGATGTGACCCACTTCTCCACAATTGTAGCACTTCACTGCACCCATTCTACAATCCTTAACATCATGTCCAAGAACTCCACAATTAGAGCATTTGATCTTGGGCTTTCCACACATAAAAGACTTATGACCCATCTCGCCACACTTGTAGCATTTAATGGATCCAGAACTCCCTCCTCCAGATCCCTTAACAAAGTTTCCCTTATGCTTGCCCTTATCAGCTGGCGTCTCATAAGGTTCACTCCTTACTTGTCGCTTTTCTTTCTCCTCCTTCAAACTCTTATAGTGAGTAGAACGAGCTTTGCGATCTTCTTCAAAAATTCGGCAACATTCGGTCAAGTCCGAAAATCTCCTTATCCTCTGATAGCCCACTGCTTGCTTGATCTCGGGACGCAAGCCGTTCTCATACTTAACACACTTAGAAAATTCTGCCGTCACCGCATCATAGTGAGGATGAAATTTTACTAACTCCATAAACTTAGCCGTGTAATCCACCACAGACATATTGCCTTGTTTCAACTCAAGAAATTCCATTTCCTTCCTTCCTTTCACACTCTCAGGATAATACTTCCTCAAGAATTCAGCACGAAATAAATCCCAAGTTATTTCCTCGTCATCTACTTCAAGCACTTGCCTCATGCCGATCCACCAGTCATCGGCTTCTTCCCGCAACATGTGAGATCCAAGCCTCACCTTATTGCCCTCAGCACAGTTCATAACTCTGAAGATCCTCTCGATCTCTTTCAACCAATTTTGGGCACCGTCCGGATTAAACCTTCCTTTGAACACCGGTGGCTTATTCTTTCTAAACTCATCATTTGCGTTCACATTCGGCGCACCCTGCACCGCTCTAGTCATCGCCTCCAATGCCGCAGCCATAGCACTGTCATTACGACCTGCCATAATCTTCTTAATCGCAAAAACAGCAACAAGGTTAAACAACCGCTCAACCAACAAAACAATAAGACAAACACAACTGACTCAACACTGGCTCTGATACCACTTGTAACACCCCCCTTATTCCTACCCCAAAATAATTCAATTAATCATTTAGGCATAAGTCAAAATTTTATCAGAGTACATGTAAGTCATAGCACAAAAGGGGGTATGTCACATTATCATAAAAATTCCAATGCAATACAACACCTGCTCTACAGATATGCAACAACGGGTCAGCACCCACGAGAAAATATTTAGAACAAGGCGGAAACATCTAAATATTTCATATCTCCAATACATGTATTCACATATACAATTATCATCCAACATGTCAACAAAACATAACATCGGCAGATACATGCACAGATGTATCGCAAAAGAATCGAAATAACTCCTATCTACCCGGTGCTACATATCAGAGCCGACCGACCAAAAGGGAAATGAAGTCATGCTTCACAAAATATCTCCAGCCATCTAATCTGCAATGCCTCATAGAGCATTATAAAACAGCAGAAGGGTGAGAAACAATATCATAATAAATAATGCATAAAGACATATATAAATATCTCATATCAACAATTATGCATTCTACGCATTCTCACCACAACTCACCTTGTACAACATAATATATCTATATACAACTATAACACCAAGCATACTCAATATGCATCATCAATGTTTATATCTTTTCATAAACATGCAGCCACATATATATATATATATCTATATATATATATATATATATATATATATATATATATATATATATATATATATATATATATATATATATATATATATATCCTCCAGTATCTACATTATGCCAAAACATACATTTCACGTTAATTCAATAAACATACACAACATGTTTATTTCACTATACATCATATACAGATGACAAATGCAAATCATAGAGGACAACTCGCTACTCTATGTAAATGCAACACAACATCGATCTAGTCGATCGTCAGATCCTCCTAAGGATCAATCTACTCTCACCCCTCATGGGTATTCTATCACTTGTCAGATTCTCCTAGGAATCACAACACTCATCAGACTCTCCTAGGAATCACACCATTCATCAGATTCTCCAAGGAATCACGCCACTCGTCAGATTCTCCGAGGAATCACACTGTTCATCAGATTCTCCAAGGAATCAGGTTAATCAGCAGACTCTCCAAGGAATCACATATCTCGTCAGATTCTCCGAGGAATCAATTCATTCAGCAGATTCTCCGAGGAATCACACCATTCATCAGATTCTCCGAGGAATCAGGTCATACAGCAGACTCTCCAAGGAATCACACCTCTCATCAGACTCTCCTAAGAGTCATGTCTCTTCTCAGGCTCTCCTAAGAGTCCTATCACTCATCAGATTCTCCTAGGAATCAACAACACAAGAATGTATTCTATACAATTCTTGAAATGCACACACATACACATAATATGTTCATGCATCTTCACCTCATTCAATTTCATACAATCATCATACATCGCAATGTATATTACACGACACATTAGTCATTCACCTCATTATCATGCATTTTAAATCAATTTAAACAATGCACATATTTGCCCAAACGGCCACCATTCACAATCGAGGATTTACGCACGAAGGCTACCCACAACACATGTTATCACAATAGATCACATACTTATTCATATCTTAGAGGTATTAACCTATGTGAATCAACCAAACAATCACCACATGTGCAACACAGCACAAGAAAAATGCTGTCACGTTCGCCTTTATTCGCCTGGCGAACCCCCGCAGCAAACCTTCGCTAGGCTTCGCCTGGCGAACTCGCCAGCGAGCCCAAGTCAGTAGCTACTGACTTCATTCGCCACCATTCGCCAGCACCTTCGCTGGGGGAACCTTCGCTATCCACCTTCGCCTGGCGAACTCACCAGCGAAGTCCACTGGGACTTAAACATAATTACTCGCCAGCATCCGCTGGGCTTCGCCTGGCGAAGCTTCGCCTTCGCTCGCCTGGCGAGAGCCAGCGAACCTGCGCAGAACAGCATTCTGTTCTGTCTCTCCTTCACCAATCCATCATCAACCATCTCTTAAACATCTAAATCAGCACAAATAGCATCAATACATGTTACCCGACTATTCTACGACATTATTACTCAGTTTCAACCGATTAAATCTTCAATCTACCGATTATTCCAACTTTTGCCCTAGAAATGGATAGTGTAGAAAAACTACCAACAAGCCCAAACTAATACATATATGATGCTATACATTATTAAGATGATAAAACTTCTCACCCTTACCTGATTAATCGCAAGCTTTGATCGATTCTTGATGATTCTAGGTTTTCCTCTTTCTCTTCTCTTTCTCCTCCTCTTCTTTCTTTCTCCTTTCTTTCTCTCCTTCTTACTATCCTTTCTTTCCCTTCTATTTCCTCTTTAATATCTTTTCCATTATTCTTCCAAAACATCTATTAATTCAATATCTCACAAATATCTCACTTAATATTAAATAGGAAATGTCCAAAATACCCTTCCAAACTATTTCCTCCGAAACCTCCCAATACCGGTTAAAAATATGATAATATGTAAATATAACATATTTCCACACAAATTCTACATCCAAATATTATTCACCCAATTTAATTAAATTGGGGCCCAATAAAAGTGAAAATCGAAATCGGGGCGTTACAAAAATCACGTGTGCATAAGAAGCTAACCATTTTTGGGAAGTTTTCCAATTAATTAGATTGAGGCTTCATGGGCCTTCCAAACCATTTCAAATCCATCATATATAAACTAAAAATTCTCCCTAATAGCTCAGAAGTGGCATTTGGAGTTGGAGATAGCATTTTCATATTTGAATTTCTCAAGTAAATTTGAAAATCGAATTCACTTGAAGTATTTGGAGTGGATATGGAGCAAGAGAAGCAAGCTTGCACGCATTTGAAGCACCAACAGAGTGTCTCCATTTAGTAAGTTTCCATTCCAAATTTCTCTCATTCTAGGCCATGAATTAGGTTCATACTGGTTGCATCTGAAGCCCTACGTTGAGTAGGCCATGTTTGATTGCTTGTTGTTCATGTTTGGTTGAGTTTCCAGTTATGCATCTCAAACTTGTAGCGTTCGATTCTCTTAATCCATGAGCGTTTTCAATGATTGGATCTTGGATTTGGAACCTATGTAACTTCAGCTTTCATTTGGTACCATTTTTGTGCATTTTGGTTAAGGTTGGATGACTGTGTCTCCGGCAATCTCACCGGAGAAGGCGACCGGAGCCAGGGCTCTGACGTCTGGTTCAAACTCAGTCAGATCTAAGGTGGCCTTGGTTGAAATGTTGACTGCATGCGTGTCTCATTTTGATTCGTTTGACCAGGGTGATTTGGCATGGCTGACTCCACGTCCGTTTAATGAAACAGAGCGTTTTGGCTAATGAGCTGAGTCTTTTGGATTGGGCCCAGAGTGCTATGCATGCCCCTCTCTTTTCATCCCAGTTTTCATTTCAACATGATTCCTTTGTTTATGTTTATTGCTTTTTCACCCCCTTCCATTTCCATGTTATTTTATTTTATTTCTTTTTTCTGTTTTGGTTTTGCAATTTTAAAAATAGCTCCAAATTGCTAAAATTTCCACAAAAATTATTTTCCAATATTTCAAAACTTTAATTAAGTTTCTATAATTTTTAATTTTAATTTTCTTTTATTTTGAAATTATTTTTTAATTTTGCAATTGGAGTTGTTTTTGAAATTATTTTCACTTGATCATTCTTGTTTGATGTACCATTTGCAATCACCAATGAATGTGGTTTCCTCTCCATCTTGAGGATGGATTGAGGTACCTTTGAGGCTGATTTTGGTCAAGGTTTGATCAATTTTTGTTTGACTTTGTGTTGCTTTTTTTTTACTCTCGATAATATTTCCACAAGGTGGAGCACCCTAGTTGATCAAATCATTTGGTGATGCCTTGATTGGAAATTGGTTTGGATGTTTTGGCCTCTGGTTTCCAACATGGTTAGGTGATTTGTGAATTTTATTTGAGATTTATTGAACAATTCTTCTATTTTTGGTGAACCTTGCATGTCAAGTCACCCTAGTTGAAGTTCATATAAACCAGTCGACCTAGTTCCTTTGGGAGATGACCTTGATGGATCCCATATGCATCCTATGCTTATTTATTCATATTCTTGACATGTTTAGGGTGCTAGTTTTAATTTTATAGGTCATACACTTGTTTGGTTTGTGGTTCAAGTTACATTAAAGTTAGGCCTTCCACTTGTGTTTAGGTGTTGAATGTGGTTTGAACTTTGGTTCTTTCCTTTGCCATAGCTTGTAACTTATTTATGCTTTGTTTCTCCTATTGTTTGTGAGATATCTTCTCATGTTCTCACTTCTGTCCCTTGGGTTGTGGTACTCATTCAAAGTGATTTGGTTTGATTGACACACTTTGAGTTTGCTTTGAATGAGAAACCACTTTGAGAACATGTTTGTGCTTTCTTTTTGCATGGTCAATTTGATGCATTTGGTTGAGATATTTCTCATGTTGCTTTCTGCCCAACCCTATTCTCCCATCTTCATCTTGATCATGGCTTCTTCTTTAAGCTTTGGTGTTTAGCTTTTGATATTAGTGATTGATGCATGAATGGTTGTAGGAGTTGTAACTTCTCCCATTTCATCTCACTTTCTCTTTGGATTGTTTAAGTCATTTTGCCTTGATCTTTGTTTGCTTTGCATCTCTTATATCTTGAATATCATGTTTGCGTATTCTCTTTACTTGTTTAAGTCAACTTCATCTCTTTCTTTCATCTCATTTGTGATTGATTTATCTTGTGTTTACTTGGTTTCTTTGCCATGATCCGCTAGGATTCCTAGTCCCATTTGTTTAAGGTGGGAGTAGGAGAGACATTAAGTGTTCAATCCAAGCATGATAACATTAGGATAGCCTTTTCCCCTTTTAATCTCAATCATAGGAGCACCTTGCATGATAACATTAGGGTTGAGTTAGTTTTCCCTTAGAGTTTGTGTCTTCTCTTCTCATCTCCAAAATTTCTTCAAGACATTTAATCATGGATAATAAGTGTTGTACGCTACGAGCCTTAAGTACTTGGGGAATGATGGTTGGGGGGATTCCTCTCAATTGCCTAGAGTGTTTAGCATATACCCTTTGGGCGATATACGACGCATTCACTCTCAAGTCATAGTCTTTAGTGCAACATGAGTTACAAATCTAATCAATTAACTTCTTCATAAAAGACTCAAAAACAAACATCAAATCTTTTTTATCCTTCGGGATTAATTGAAAATCATTTTCAGAAAGAGTGTGTTAACTCTTAGTTCTACCGCAAACAGGTAACGCCTAAGCCTCCAATGGTCGAGCAGCAACACACCTAACTGCTAGAACGAATGTTTAACCCTACTCGGTTAAAACACTTGAACCAACCTGTGGTCGTGTTAGCCCGAACTACGTTTGCTCTGATTTCTCGTACAAGACGAGGATACGTAGGCACAAGACGGAGATGTCTTGACGAGCAAACTTCCCCACCTTCACCCATAGTTTTCCGAACTACGTTGACTCTGACTTTCCCATTGCACGAGGGAGTACGTAGGCATAGAGTGGCGATGCTCTATCGAGTCTCTTTTCTTTTTCTTTTGTCCCTATAGCCAGCCTTATAATTTAACACCCTTTTAGACAGACAACAAACGTGGATCCCGTTGAGTACAACGGACGTGAGGGGTGCTCATACCTTCCCCTTGCGTAACCGACTCCCGAATCCAATATTTGGTTGCGATGACCTATCTTCTCCCTTTCTCGTAGGTTTTCTCTGATCGTTTCCTTTCCCTCTTTTGGGATAAATAACGAACGGTGGAGACTCTTTTGTCCTTGCCGGCCCATCTTCGCAGCGATGCGACAGGGATTACCAACCAAAAGTTGGAATCAAGCAAAGGCTACCAACCAAAAGTTGGAAATCACCGAAACACCAATCAAGGGCGAACTGACCACAACGAAAATTATCAACCAAAGGTTTGAATAACAGATTCTACAAGGGGAACCAAGGATTACCAACCAAAATTTGGGATAACGTCAACAAATTTTACCAACCAAAAGTTGGAATCAAATAAAGGCTACCAACCAAAAGTCGGAATAACACTCAAGAGATGAAAACTGCCAACCAAAAGTTGGAATAACAAATCTGCCAGGGAAAAAGATCTCATTGATGGATTACTAACCAAAAGTCGGGATTGAGGCAAAGGTTACCACCCAAAAGTTGGGATAACTCCCACAAACTGAAGTTACCAACCAAGAGTTGGAATAACATCAACAAAACCTTACCAACCAAGAGTTGGAACAACAACCAACAAGCCACGAATTACCAACCGAAAGTTGGGATAACGACTCCGTTAGGGAATAGAAGAGGACCGCCATCCAAAAGTTGAGATAACATCCAACCACCAACGGGTTACCAACCAAAAGTTGGAATGAAACAAAGACTACCAACCAAAAGTTGGGATAGAAACTCTGCAGGGGGAACCAAAGGCTACCAACCAAGAGTTGGGATAACACACCTAAGGATTACCAACCAAAAGTTGGAATAACAATCACAAGACCTCGGACTTCACTGGGGATTACCAACCAAGAGTTGGAATGACATCCAGAATAGGCCGGCAACAGAATCAACCGACTCGTAACCTACAAAGAAATCTGACGAGGAAAGAGAGGTTTAAAGAAACGACTCTGCCAAGGAAAATGACGTTTAAACAAACGACTCAGCTGAGGAAAGAGAAGTTAAACAAACAACTCTATTAAGAAAAACGACATTTAAACAAACAACTCAGCCGGGAAAAGAAGACGTTTAAACAAACGACTCAGTTGGGAAGAACCCAATAAAAGATGAACGACCAAAAGATTCACTCTGACGGGGAAAACATGAAAATCTCCTGAATAACATCATCATCTTCCATAGAGACGACTGAAACCAAAGGTATCAAACTTGGCTTATGCTTAAGATGCATATGTTTGAAAATGGCGTAATGCTCCATACGAAATGGAAATGCTACATATTTGGGAGGATGCTATGCCAATGTAAATGCAAAGGAACACGACCCGGAGAAGTGCTGAGAGGACCAATAAACCAAATCTCCTAAGGAATACGCTCTGGATGGCTCTCCTAAAAAAACTAAACCCTGCTAGGTAATACACCCTGGATGGCTCTCCTTGAAAAACTAAACCCTGTTGGATAATACGCCAAAAATCCACTTAGTGGGGAAACAAGAATAGTGCTGAAAAATCCAACCTGGTAGGGATAACAAGCACATGCTGAAGGTTCCACTCTGCTTGAAATACAAGAATAATAATCCACCCTGCTGGGGATATCATAGACTTCTACAGAAGATTCCATTCTAATGAAGAGATGAAAGTAAACTCTGTTAATGATTCCCCTCCATAGGGAATGTAGTGAACATCTATAGAGAACTCGACTTTACTAGGGAATAAACAAGCCCTGCTTAAACATCTTCCCTGAGGAAATTGGAATACCATCTGTTGGGAGCTCGTCCTGAAAACTGATCCTGAAAGATGCCAATGCTCATTGGACTTGGCTGGAGATACCAATTTGCCGTTGATGTTCCTGTCGAGGGAACCAACACTAAATTCTGCTCGGGAAAGAAATTCATGAATACTAATCTTGTCGGGGAGAGACACCAGAGTGTCGATTCCATTGGGGAAGAACATCAAGGATGTTGCCTCTGTTGGAGAGTAACACTGAATTGAAATCTCTCCTACCACTGAGGGAATATCCTTCATCCTTACTCTGCTGAATATGTTGAGAACAAATCCACCCTGCTAGGGATTAGCCTTTGTGGGGAAACAACACTCTGCTCTGCTGGAGATACGCTGCACCTCCGTTGGTGACAACACTTCTGATTTGATAACGAAATTCTGTAGGGAAGACAAAAATCTCTGCTATGGGGAAACAAAAATGCCTGACTGCATTCTATCTAAAGTAGTCACCCTTTGAAAACTCGCTGGGAAGTACAAGTCAAACTTCGGCTGGAAAATGAAACTCTGAACTCCTTCTAGGGGAGGAATGATTCACCATGCATTACTATTAGAACTTCATCACTGGGGAGAAACGCTCTACTTGGAAGAGGATCATGCTATCCTGCAACAAACAAGAAACAATAGGATGCCCCATGTGCGAAATGGTTACCTCGATTACTATTCATGACACTTATTGTTCAAGCAAACCACTGCTTTCATTATGCTCCGTGAAGCCTCATGTTTTCACCTGTAATGTTTATCAAAAATATCTGACGTTTTTTGAAAACAAAACAGTAAAAGTAAAAACAAGAAAACAAAAAGCTCTTCGACTGAAATGACTACTTTATTAATGAAAGGCCTATAAATAGGCGAATTACAACTCGGACGCAATTCCTGAAAAGAGGTAATTGCGCAAAAAACAAATAAGAATATATACAAATGTCGGCATGTGGAAACAGACAACACCATGTGTCGATTCAGCTATGACATGTATGTCTTTGATGTTCCCCCCATGTTTCGCCTTCTAAAAAGACTGATTAAGCTAATTCTTTTCCTTCGGGATAACCGTGTGTCGGATAAACTCACATATCGAACGTAGACCGCATTCATTTGCTTTTAAATCCCTAACTTTTTCCTGGATCACCCTTTCGGGTTTTCAATCCACCGGGATACCTATTATTGCCAAAGTCGCCTTTTCAGGTTTTCAACTTTGCTGGTTCATTGTTTTCCTTTTATCCCTAATTTTTGCCTGAACCCATTCTTTTTATGGTTCACCGAGATGCCCCATTTTTTCCTGGACTTTTCTTTTTCTGTCCAGCGGGTCTCTTTTAAGCAAAGTATTTTTTGACTACGTCTGTGTTCACCGGGGATGAAAAATCTTCACCGTCCATGATTAACAGTAATAAGGCTCCGCTAGAGAAAACCTTTCTTACCACATATGGACCATCATAATTGGAAGTCCATTTTCTCCTTTGATCTGTCTGAGGAGGAAGGATCCTTTTCAACACCAAATCACCGATCCGGAAGCACCGAGGACGCACCTTTTGATCAAAGGCTTTCTTCATCCTACTCTGGTACACCCTGCCATGAGAAATGACTGCCAATCTCTTCTCATCAATCAAGCTCATTTGATTCAGACTGCCTTGCACCCATTCAGCTTCGTCAAGCTTCACATTAGATAATACGCTCAAAGAAGGAATCTCAACTTCTAATAGTAGAACTGCTTTCGTACCATACACCAGTGAGAAAGGAGTTTCCCTAGTTGACGTACGCACCGAAGTACGATAAATGTGAAGAGCAAAGGGAAACATCTCATGCCAATCCTTATAGCTTACAACCAACTTTTGTACGGTCTTCTTGATATTCTTGTTAGCTGCCTCAACAACGCCATTCATCTTCGGACGATATGGAAAAGAATTGTGATGCTCAATCTTGAAACTCTGGCATAGTTCCTTCATCATCTTGTTATTCAAATTTGAACCATTATCAGTAATGATTATCTCCTGAATTCCATAACAACAAATGATGTCCTTATTCATGAATCAGGCGACCACCTGTTTCGTGACATTGGCAAAGGAAGCTGCTTCCACCCACTTCGTACAGTAATAAATGGCCACCAAAATAAAGCGATGCCCATTGGAAGTAGTCGGATCAATCTTTCTAATCATATCAATGCCCCAATAGCAAAGGGTCAATGAGATGTTAACACATTCAGAGGGGTCAGTGGCACATGCACCTTATCAGCATAAATTTGGCATTTATGGCATTTTCTGGCGTATTTGAAGCAATCGGATTCCATAGTCATCTAGTAATACCCAGCTCTCAGCAATTTTCTGGCCATTGCATGTCCGCCGACATGAGTACCGAAATAACCCTCATAGACTTCCTCCATCAACAGGCTTGCTTCATGTTCGTCAACACAACGCAGCAAGACCATCTCAAAGTTTCTCTTGTATAGCACCTCATCCTTGTTCAGATAGAAATTACCAGCTAACCTCCTCAGAGTCTTCTTTTCTTTGCTAGATGCCCCGAATGGGTACTCTTGAGTCTTTAGAAAATGCTTGATATCAAAATACCAAGGTTTTCCATCTGATACATTCTCAATTGCAAACACAAAAGCGGGTATGTCAAGACGCATGATGGTGATATCTGGAGCTTCATTCCAGTAATTCACTTTGTATATTGATGATAACATGGGCAAGGCGTCCACCATCTTATTCTCAGCTCTTGGCACATGATGGAACTCAATTCTATCAAAGAATGGAAATAGTCTCCTTGCATAATTCTTGTAAGGCACCAGGTTGGCCTGGCGAGTTTCCCACTCTCCTTTGATTTGATTGACGATTAGCACTAAATCACCATACACATCTAGATTCTTGATCCTCAAATAAATGGCCTCTTCTAATCCCATAATGCACGCTTCGTAATCGACTTCATTATTGGTGCATGCGAATGTCAATCGGGCAGTGAACGATATGTGAGAACCGTGAGGAGTTGTAATGATTGAATTGATTCCATTACCATATGAACTAACAACTTCGTTGAAAACCAGTTTCCATTGAGATCCAATCTCTGGACCCTCGTCAGGTAAAGGCTCGTTACAATCTTTCATCTTCAAAATCATGACGTCTTCATCTAGAAACTCAAACTTCATCGGCCGATGATCCTCAATAGGCTGTTCAGCCAGATATTCTGACAGAACGCTTCCCTTAATGGTTTTCTGGGAAACATATTGAATATCATACTCTGTTAAAACCATTTTCCATCGGGCAATCCTTCTGGAGAGTGCTTGTTTTTCAAAGACATACTTGATAGGATCCATCTTCAAAATCAACAGGGTTGTGTGGTTTAACATGTATTGTCTCAAACACTTAGTAGCCCAAGCGAGTGCACAACATGTTTTTTCCAGCATTGAGTATCTCGACTCACAATCAGTGAACTTTTTACTCAGGTAATAGATGGTGTTCTCTTTTTTACCTGACTCATCTTGTTGACTGAGCACACATCCCATTGAATTCTCAAGAACCGTGAGATACATGATCAGAGGTCTCCCTGCAACTGGAGGCATGAGTATTGGAGGTTCCTGCAGATACTCTTTTATTCTCTCAAATGCCTTCTGGAAATTTTTATTCCACCTGACCATTTGATATTTTCTTAACAATTTGAATATTGGTTCACAAGTGGCTGTAAGATGAGATATGAACCTTGTAATATAGTTCAACCTCCCCAGGAAACCACAAACCTCTTTTTCCGTCCTCGCCTCAGGCATTTCTTGTATAGCTCTTATTTTAGCAGGATCTACCTTAATACTCTTTTCACTGACAATGAACCCCAGTAACTTTCCAGATCTCACCCCGAAGGTGCACTTGTTAGGATTCAACCTCATCTTGAACTTCCTTAACCTTTCAAACAATTTCAAAAGATTGACCAGATGTCCTTCCTCTTTCTGTGACTTTGCGATCATGTCATCAATATATACCTCGATCTCATGATGAATCATATCATGAAAGAGAGTCACCATTTCCTACTGATAATTTTCCCTAGCACTCTTCAACCCAAAGGGAATCACCTTATAGAAAAGTCCCCCACAATGTAATGAAAGTAGTTTTCTCCATGTCCTCTAGAGCCATCTTGATCTGGTTATACCCAGAGAATCCATCCATGAAAGAAAACACAGAATATTGAGCAGTGTTATCAACCAACACATCAATGTGGGGGAGCGGGAAATCTTCTTTCGGCTCACTCTACTCAGATCTCTATAGTCAACACACAGCAAGAAAACCAACATTCAACTGCTTATGAACTTCTTCTTTGATCTTGACTGCCATGTCAGGTCTCGTCCGTCTCAACTTCTGCTTGACTGGCGGACATTCTTCTCGGAGAGGCAACCAGTGTACCACAATATCTGTATCCATCCCAGGCATGTCTTGGTAAGACCAAGCGAAGATATCCTTATACTCACGGAGCATTTCAACCAATCTTCTCTTGATACTGTCTTCCAATGCATCCTTAAATCTGACCTCTTTCTTGTCGTCTTCGGTACCCAGATTGATAACTTCGATATCCTCCTAATGAGGCACAATGACCCTTTCCTCCTGCTTAAAAAGTCTGACTAACTCTTCGGGTAGTTCATAGTCTTCATCAGTCTCTTCTTCAGCTCTATAAACGGGATTATCAAAGTCATATGAAGCCATAGCTGAACGTGAATTGATGGTATCTAATAGAAAAGACCTGCATGACGATGTTTATGTTTATTATGTGATGCAACAAACAAAACACATTGCCATTTTTCTGTTTAATATAATGCAAAAACAAGAAAAAGGAAAAACAGGGATCATAAAATTTGAATGCGAAAAACATCCTTTATTTATGATAAAGTGCAAATAACAAAAGGGGCCCACAGATTGGGTCATTACGCCTTGGGCAGAACGTAGGACTAAACATAATCAAAACAATGAATATTACTCTGCAGTAGTAACATGAATGATTTCTTCAGTAGTTTAGGCATCCATATCACAATCACTGTCACCTTCGACATCTTCAATGGCATTAATCCTGTCAAATATCACCCCACCACTGGTGAATTGAACAGGTCCCCTGTACCTCGGAATGTCTTGAGAAGAACGGGAGGATTCGTATCCCAGGCCAAACTTGTCCTGCTTGACGGGAACATTAAGAACTTGGCCCCACTTCTGTGATGAACCGGATTCTACGATAGCACGGGCTTCCTTGAACGATGGCATGGAAACCTCTGGGCTTTTGGCTTCTACTGGAGACTTCTCCTAAATCTGAACTATTTCAAATGCCTGGCAGAGTGTTTCGTGGATCTCCCCATCCACTTCCACATACTTGAAGGATGATAAATGGCTAGCCATGATATCCTCTTCACCGCATACTGTAACAACTTTCCCTTCCATCATACATTTCAGCTTCTGATGCAACATTGAAGTGACTACTCCCGCAAGATATATCTAAGGTCAGCCAATCAAACAACTGTATGCTGGCTGGATATCCATAATGTAAAAAGTTGCATCAAAGATCTTCGGTCCTACTTGAATAGGCATCATAATCTCCCCAAACACTGACCTTTTAGATCCATCAAATGCCCTCACAACCAAACCACTTGGCATGCATATAAAATCTTGAGTATCTAATTTCATCAATGCCTTCTTCGATAACACATTGAGGGATGATCATGTATCAACCAGGACATGCGACAATAGGACATTCCATTGATATATGTAAAGCATGGTTATGGTTTCTCCGCGCAGGAGTTAAATTCAAATCAGTAAAACCCAAACCATTACCAGCGTTTACATGAGCTACTACCCCCTCTAGTTGATTAATAGAAATCTCTTGGGGTACATATGCTGAATTCAAGATTTTCAATAAAGCGTATCGGTGTGCCTCCGAACATAAAAATAATGACAAAATGGAAATCTTCGAAGGAGTCTTATTTATGTGATCCACAATCTTGTATTAACCAACCTGTTGTTGGATGTTCTCCTCAATCACTGCCTTACCCTTTCCTTTGTCATTTCTATCAGTATTAACCTCCGGTGGGGAAAATATCCAGCCACTTCTAGTGATACCACCGGCGCCAACTATATTCTCAATCGAAGAACTTCCGCATGAAGATCTTGTCAATTCATGTCTCTGCCCATTACAGAACACCTCTGCCCCATAGTTCCATGGGATGGCTTTTGTGCTCTCGTATGGCACAGGTCCAGGAACAATAATGATAACCGGCGCTGGCCTAGCACGTGCTGAAATATTGATTGTCCGGTATGGAATAGAGATTGTACCAACTTCGCTTCTATTGTTACTGACCTTATCCTCAACGTCTTCTCTTACAACCTTGTCAAATTGTACACAACCCACATCAATCATTCTCTGAATACCCTTCTTCAAAAGATCACAACCCTCATGTTGTGCTTCACATTCTGAGAAGTCAGTAGAACATCCTGGAAACACTCTCTTCTTCAACAAACTAGCCATCACGAGACTCAACAGAGTCTTCAAATCCTCAACATCAGTTATCAGATTCAACTTTTCTCCCTCAATAACAACATTAACTCTTGCCACCCCATGATTCGACATTGGTTTTTGATTCACATTAGGCCCCTCGTTAGTGAAGTTGATAGCCTTTGAGTCAAGCAAGTCCTAAACTTTATTCTTGAAGGCTTTGCAGTTGTCAATATTATAGCCCGGAGCGCCTGAATGAAAATCGCATCTGGCGTTCGCATCATAACCAGGAGGCGGTGTACCAGTGAGAGAAGCCAAAGTCCTCTTTTGAACCAATTGCAACTGTAACAGATGTTGTAACAACTGAGAATACGACATCGAAGGAGTCTCAAACTGCCTGTCAGCCATTCTTGTCCTAGCAGCATAAGGTTGTGGAGCGTTAACTCGTAGCTGAGGTGCAACTGGAATAGCTACAGTAGCAACTCGTTGATGATAACAAGACTGCGTTATACCTTTACCCTTGTGAGAAATAGCATTTGCATCCCCTTCCCTCCTCTTAGGGTTTGCTGAATATGGTTTCTTTGCTCCTCCTGAAGAGGATCCACAACCATTTAGAATCTTCCCAGACTTGATCCCACTTTCGACTCTTTCACCAGCCACTATCAGATCAGAAAATCATGCAGACATGTAGCCTATCAACTTCTCAAAATACACACCAGGCAGTGAAGCCATGAACATATCGATCAATTCTCTTTCCACCATTGGAGGTTGCACACTTGCATTTAAATCTCGCCATCTCTAGGCATACTCCTTGAAGCTCTCAGTATTCCTCTATGACAGACTCTGCAATTGTACCCTGTTTGGTGCTAGATCATTGTTATACTGATAGTGACGAACAAAGACCTCAACCAATTCTTTCCAGTTGCGGATATGAGTTCTCTCAAGCCCCATATACCATTCCAAAGACGCTCCTTCCAGACTGTCTTAGAAAAAATGCATTAACAGCTTTTCATCATCGGAGTACGCAGACATTTTTCTGAAATACGCTTGGATGTGTACTCTAGGACAGGTCTTCCCTTTGTACTTGTCGAAATATGGTACCTTAAACTTGGCGGGAATCCTGACCCCGGGCACGAGACTAAGATCCGACATATCGAGACCCATAGAGTTTTGATTCTCGAAAGACTTCATCTTTTCCTCGATTAGTTTAAACCTTCTGTCAGCTTCAGTTGGCAAACCAACCTCCGTATCTTTCATAGAAAAGACATCATCCTGGTGATCTTCCCAATGAGGGCCAGCAGCCCCGTGTACAGTGCACACACTCCCACCAGCAACATTACCATTTTCATTCATAGCACCTCCACTCGGAGGTATGAGGATAGTAGGAATACCCTGTGGAATAGACCTACCAACTAGTGGAGGAATAACACCTGATCCTCCATGCAAAACACCCTCTTTGTTGACCCGTGCTATCAACGAATGGACCATAGTTCTCAATTGTTCTTGCCCACTGGTGACATTTTGCATCATCTCCATGAACTAGGCCATGCGAGCTTTGACTTCCTGCAATTCCACCTGAACCTGATCCGTTACTTTTTTATGATTCCCTCAAGTTGAATATCTATGGAAACTGGACTCTTCAATCCTGTTACTGAAGAAAACCAAGCAGAGATAAGAACACAAGGCCACTGAGAACACTTGCGATGGAAATGAGAATGCAAGATGCAAAATGCAAACATGTCTATGTATTTACATGGAGATCTCCCCCTCGATTCTAGTTTCAATAAATAAGAACAGTAGAGATGGACAAGAATACCACAATAATCTTATCATATATCAAGTAAAGTTGGGACAATACATAATAATAAATGAGAAAGATCCAAATACAAAAAGGTACTGATCTCATCCAACAAATCTGGCGTTGATCAAGATACATAAGAAAAGAAACTATTGTGACATATCACACGATAATCCTCCCCATCAATCATGCTCTTTGTTCCAGGCCTAAGCCTTCTTAAGCATCATCTTCGTATCCAGATGGCCTGGCCTGACAACCAACTCTCTAATGAGGATGTCCCTTCTACGTATCACATCCCAGAGATAATGGCAATAAACTTCCCAAGCATCTTTGCCGAAGGCATCTTCAAGTCTGGGTTTCTTCACACCTGCTCGGATCTTGAGCTCTTCAAGCGCTGATAAAGTCTCATGGAATTTCTGCTCAATCGTGTATCTACGTGACGATTCCACCATTACTTCTTTCTCCTTGACCTTGAGTTGCGCCTTCAGCTTATCAATCTGAGTACAAAGTTGGCCTTCCCTGTTCTTGTTGGCGGTAAAAGTAGCATTCCATTGCTCATTGAATTTGGATATCTCCAGATACGCTCTGTCTAAATCCTCCTTCTTATGCTTCAAAATGCTGCAAGTGCTCTTTATATCCTTACTGATCCACTCTCGTACCCTGATCTGCTTGGCTAGCTTTTTCCCCAACTTGGTCAATGATTCTGACTTCGTCTTTGCCAAATAAACAGCTTCGTCTTTAAACAACCACATATTTTTTTCCATAAGTTTTTTATCATTAAAACTATTTAAAATGAATTAAAATCAATCAAGATAATAAAAGAAAACAGAAAAATGATAAAGGAAATAAAAAGAATCAGAAAATATCACAACCCTAGGATATGATTACTAGTCCACTCATTTTAAGGCCACGTGCATGCCACATCATTTAATAAAACGACGCATTTTGATTAGTAAGCAGGTGTCGCTTTCGCGAAAATAAGGTGCCGGCATGACAGAAGAGTCGCCACCTTTCGTTATTCATCCCTCAGAGCGGGAAAGGAAACGATCGGAAAAACCTGACGAAAAAGGGTAAGACAAGGTCATCGCAACCATTGTCTGGGTTCGGGAGTCGGTTACGCAAGGGGAAGGTATTAGCACCCCTCACGTCCGTCGTACTCGACGGGATCCTCGCTTGTTTGTTTACTTGAACGGGCTGGCTGAAAAAGAAAAGAAAAATGACTCGGCAAAGCGTCGCACTTTATGCCTACGTATTCTCATCAGAGAATGAGAAATCAGAGTCAACGTAGTTCGGCCTACGAAGGGTTATGGGGGAAGGTAGCTCGCTAGGATATCGCATCCTATGCCTACGTACTTCCACACAGCATGGAAGATCAGAGCAAACGTAGTTCGGGAAACTACGGGTTATCTCCTGAAAGAAGTGTTTTTTATTGTATTTGCGATCTCAACCGCACTAGAGACTATGACCTGAGAGTGAATGCGTCGCATGTCACCCAAGGGGTACCATACTAAACATCCATACTGTGGAAAAGAAACTCTTCCACAATCCTTTCCCAGATAGCTTAAGGCTCGTAACGTACGAAAGAAATCATTCATGATTACTGTATCTTAAACTGTTTTGAGATGAGAAGAGAACAGACCCAACTAGGAGGGAGACTATCAAGTCCTACTGTTGTCATGCCATGGATTCATCCTATGGTTGAGGTTTGAACAGGGAACTCCTAGATGTTGTCATGCATAGGTTTCAACCTAAAAGTCTATCATCAAATCCTTATCAAAGGAAATGAGGGTCCTAAGGGATCATGTCAATGATACACCAAAACAGACGAAGCATCAGCTTAACAGTAAAATGCATGCAATGCAAGTGAGGGAGGAAATGTGTGTGGGGCCTCAGCCTCCACAAGCTCGTCTCGACCTCAAGCCAGTCATGAGATAACAGTAATCATACCGAAAAATAAACAACATGCTATCAAGCAATAAACAGTAAACTGCAGTCATACAGATAAAAGAAATGAAAATATGCTATCAAGCAAACAAACCACATGGGCAAGGGAGCTGGGCTCTACCGAATACCCGCAAGCAAAGCCACGCAATAACAATACAAGCAGAGGGAGCAACTCAACCTCTAATGCAATCATGCCCCTAGACTGAACTTATTCTAGATGGACTTATTCTAATGCAACAGATAATTCAGACAAAGCACACAATACAGAAAAGAAAACAGAAGAAAGCCTCAGCTCCTCCAGCAGCAACTCAGTCTTCAGACTTCAATCATCACTTGCTCCCGAGGTATCAACCCTCCAATGTGAGTATCAACTCATCTTCTCCCTTAAGCTTCAGCTTCTTTGATCAGCTCCACCTTCAGGCTTCACTATCTTCAGGGATATTCAGGTATCAACTTGATCTTCACAAAGTCTTCAGACTTCAACAATCTCCAAGGAATCACCCTCTTCACAGCTTCAGCTTCTATCTTCAATGGCTTTTAGATCTTCAATCAAATCTTCAATGCTCTTCATTGCTATCTTCAACGACCCAGATGCTTCAGCAAACAAGAGTTAATCCACAAGATGAGGTGAGGATGTTAAAGTGCTCACTGACTTCCAAAGGATGCCATTGAGGACTTAACACCAAAGGGAAAGACTCTCTCAAAGTTCTACCTCAGAGGGCAAGGTCACTAATCCCTCCAAAGGAGAGAGGTGAATACCCTTAAGGGACTTTATGTCACAGAGAAGGAAGGAGGTGAACAAGAGACTCCTTGTTTATTGAATGGAAGTATTCTATCTAAGGCTCTACCTATGCACTTATGATCCTATAAACAGAACAAACAAAATCTAAAACTAAGCTCCATTGCAAGGTATTCAAAGCTTCAATGATGATCCACAAGGTCTTCAACTCAATCTTCAAGGCTCACACACTCAAAGGAGAAGAAAAACAAGCACAACAATACAAACTATGCCTTCAAGCAACACACATACTAACCATACATTCAAAAATCAGTTAAAAATGCTAAAATACCATACAATAGTCTAGCAAAATTCTAGGGGATTCTATACATACTTACCCTTAACCCATATATTCCCCATACACTAATTTGGCCTATAAACCCCAAAACAAAATTGTTAAATCTACTTATACAACCTAAAACCCTAATTTTGAGCACCTAAATGTCAAACAAGCAAACTATATCAAATTTTAATCTACAAATTGTGAATTAAATCCTATATGAACTATGATTCAATACCTAACTATGCCAAAAGGAATGGCTCAAAAATCCTAAGGGAAGACCCTAAAGGAAATTATACAAAATTAAGTATCAACTAAATCAATTAAAAATACTATTTACAAGAATAATATGCTAAAAATATTAAAAGGAAAATAAAATGGAATTTTATTTATTTACATTTTTCTAGACATGATTAGGAATATGCAGGAAAAAACAAGAAGTGAAAAATATTAATTTCCTATTTTATATGGATTTTTTAATATGCAAAAAAATTAAAAGGAATTAAAATAAAGGAAAATGAATGAAATGGGGGTGGGGTAAGGAAAGTAAACACGCCCAGTTCATTTTATGATGGGCTGAAGACCTGGGGGTGCGAATATCAAGCCCACGTGCTTCAGAAAAAAGGAAAAAAAAACATTAAGAAAATGGAAAGGATACGGTGAGAATAGCAACATTTTCACGTTGAAATCTGGGTTAGGCCTCTGAGTAGGGTGTGAATATCAACTTTCCATTAAGCCCAGAACTTCTCATTAAACCAAACGCTGCGTTTTGCAGTTGAGTCTTCCCTCCTCTTCTGAAATTGAATCTTGGTCGTGCGATCAGATGAAGAAGTCAAATATCGAGGCTAATCCAACGGTGACAAGCTCGTCTTCTCCAAAACACCATCTAGGGTTTCAGAAACCCTAACTCCATGCCAGAGTTTCAATCCACTCGTTCTCTCTGATCCCTCAATGAAATCCAAAACTTCCAAGAGCAAACTTGTGCTAATGATCACCATTAACACGACTATACCAATAGTTTTCCCTGAAACCCCTCATATCACTCTAACAGAACACACGAATGTTTGGGTTCCACCATGATTCTCTGAGATCAAACATGATAGAGCTTCAATCTAATGAGGTAAACTTGCTCTCCATGTTACCCTAGCCATTCTAAACTATACCATATCCATTAAAACTCCATGAACAGCCTATTATCAATCTTGCAAGAATTGGTACCCTGCCACGAAACTCCATGGATCCCTCTCAAACTTTCAGAAAACCTTCCTCTAACCTAGCATGCTATCTTTCCACCTAAAATTCTAACAGAATGCACCTAAATAAGGACTTATGGATCAAGTTACCAACCTGCTAAAGATCAATGGTGAGTGGTGCTAGAGCTTGATTCAAGGCTTGAAATCTTCCCCAAATGCTCCTCCAATGGTGGATACCTTTCTGTTTGCAAGAGTTGAGATGGATGAGGTTTGTAGAAGAAGAAATTGAAGCTTGCTTGATTTTGAAGGAATCTTGAAATGTCACTTTCTCTCTCACTCTCTCCAATGAACTTAGCAACTTTCACCAACCTTGCTCTCATGGTGATTCATCCTTTTTATAACAATCAAAAGAAGAGTCTAGAAACTCAAGGAAAGTGCTAGAATGTTATAGAATTTCTCATGAAATGATACATTGTATATCCCTTATCTCATGCCTTAAGCTTGTCAATTTGGCTTTAAAATCTCCTTACAAGAGATATTGAGAAGGAATGAGTGAAAAACATGCCTTGGTTTTGCTTTGTGTGAAGTTTCTCAAGTTGCCTTATTATGCAAGAATGAAAATTACAAAGCAACCTCCATTTTGAGACCTCAAATAAAAATTCTACTTGAACCATTGTTTTTAAAATAATGTTTGGAGTCAAAATGACATATTGGATGACCCATTTTGGATTTGTACATCTCCTAAACCAAGATTCCATTTCAACTTTTTTAACTTATAAGCCATTTTTAGGTCATTTTTACCCAATCATGAAAATCCTTGCTACAAGCTCTTTCAATAACTCATGACCACTTTTCTAGGCTTAAAATCCCATTTTGAACAACTTTGATGTTTTGAGTTTTTCCATTTGAGGCTTGGAAATGGGAGATATGGCCTTTGCTTAAAATGACCTATAATCACCAAATGACCAAAATACCCCTGTCTTGTTCAAACCATAAGTTGAGTTCTACAAATCCTATCAAGGACTTCTAGTACTCTCTAGAAAGCTAAGAAGATTCTCTTCAACATTCATGTTGACCAAGAGATCATAGGAATCATCCTACTAGGGAAAAAGTTGTCTGCAAGTTGGGTGACTTTCAAGGACCCAGATTCACACACCTCAGATGACCTGTAATTTGTCAAAACCATAACTTGAGCTCTGCACATCCTATCAAGGACTTCTACCACTCAAAATAAAGCTAAGAAGAAGATATACAACATTCATGTTGTGGGGAAGATGAGATATCAATCACATCTTGAGCTAAAACTGCCTGGAAGATAGGGATCCAACTAGGGTTTTTTCACTATCCATCCTTAGAAACCCTAGCTTAAAACTTCTCAAACTCCTCAATCATGATGAGTTGGTCTAGGAATAATCTTTATAACATCTCCATACATCATTCCATGATCTCATGTCTCTTGGATTGGGTCTCAATCTTCTCCAAAACTTCAGTTGACCTAGGGTTGACCCAGTCAAACCCTAATTCTACCATTCATGGTTGAATCTTCTGAATTCTTGCATAATGACCTCTCTGGACTTCATGATGGCTCTCAAGACATCTCATAACCTTTCTCAAATCCTCAAGTTCCCTCTCAAAGTCTCAGAATCATCTGAGGAGCTCCCACAACTCTCAAGCTATGAAGCACACAACCTTGGTTTCAACCAATTCCTCTGAGGATCTCTTGAACTTTGTGATGAAGGTATCAACCTGCAAACACTTGATGGATAAATAATTGTTGGTCAAATTTTGGGGTGCAACAGCTGCCCCTATTCAAACGGCTTGAACCTGACTGGGTGAGAAGCGAACGGCTCTCAGCCAATCAAGGTGCGAGACGGTTGAATACCGGTAAACCCGAAAATTTGCCAACTGCACGAGCACACAATACTCTACGGGGAACAAATCTTCGAATACTGCAATACTAGCTGCACGGCAACTAGCTGGGGAAATACTGATCTGACATCGCCGTCAGTTATCCACATTGAATCATCATCAGACAACCAAAACACCCAACATCACCGCTGGAAGACTAAACCATCTGGCATCGCCGTCGGACAATCAAAATACCCTGCATCGCCGCTGGAAACCCGAATCTGACATCGCCGTCGGAAACAAACATCACTTTGAGAGACACTCGACATCGCCGTCGTACACACATCATCTCTGCTGGGATTTAAAGAGTCTGACCTCGCCGTCAAACAAACATTCAACCTCGCCGTCGAACACAAACATGATCTGACCTCGCCGTCAAAACAAACATTCAACCTCGCCGTCGAACAAACCTGATCAAATCTGACCTGGGGTTCACCCCTGGTAAATGGAACAAAAGGTATACTTGCGTATTTGAACCTACTCCGCTGGGAATGAGAGACTCAACCAAGCACTCTCTGATCTGGGATTCACCCTCAGGACCATAACGAACATCGGAATACTACTGCACACTGCCCACCGTAGAACTTCAACATCAATACTATATGAAACCCTGGCCCCTGGCCACTTCTAGCTTCAGCTAGAAAAGATCTTCAAGTACTTCTGAAGATAATCATCCTTGGCCTTCAAGGATATAAACTTTTCCCGTCGGCAACTCTGCAGGAGGTATCTTCGACTTCAGTCTAAAGAAATGGTCCTTGGCCTTCAAGGATACATGGATCTTCCTTCAGGCAACTCCACCTCTGCTATAGAGTATCCGTGACTTCAGTCAGGGATATACTTCGGTCTTCAGTCCGAAAAATGAATCCTAGGTCATTCATGACCTTTGGGATAACCTTGCCTTCAGGCACCTTCGCTTCGGCTTGGGAAATCTGTGACTTCAGTCAGAGAAACGGTATCCTGAGCCATTCATGACTCTTCGGGGATTCAAACACTTTGCCTTCAGGCAAACTCCGCTTCAGCTGGAGAAACATCTTCGACTTCAGTCAGAAGAAACATTATTCATTTGATCGCAATCAATCATCACCTCAGGATAACTGACTTGGTCTTCAGGCCAACACGGATCACTTTGCACACAAAAGCTGCATCTACAAACTTTTGAACTTTGTCTTCAGACACACGTTGATCCATCAACACGGAAACCTGAATCCACAGGAACATTCTGGTACCGCCTTCAGGCGTTTACGAAATCAATCTTCAGATTAGACATCACTGTTGGAGCAAACATATCACACTGCTAAGGACTTCAAGAATCATCTCGAACAAGCAACTCCGTCGGGCACCTTCAAGAATCATCCTGAACCGATAACCATTCTGGAGACTTTATTCTGCTGGGTATTCCGGGAATCCTCCTGGGCAACTCTTGCTGGAGACGCTACTGGGGGAGCTCAAGAATCATCCTAAGCAAACAACTCGGGAACCTGCGCCGAGGTCTTAAGAATCACCTTAAGCAAACGGCCCTGCTGAAGAATTCGAGAATCGTCTTGAACCGAAGACTTCGTTGGGGATTTCAAAAATCATCTTGAGCGAGCGACTGTGGGGATTACACCGGGGTCTTTAAGAATCATCTTAAGGAAGCGACCTCGTTGGGGAGAATATCAGGCATTGTCCTGAGCAACTGGTCTCTTGGTGGAACACCTGTAAGACAAGAACGATAATAACCTAGATCATGCTTATGACGCATATGCTTCGGCGCCGTGCCCCACACGGTGGAAATGCTATGCGTTTATGCTAAATGCTATGCAATCATGCACAATGCTATGCAATCCCGTCAGCAAAATAAATGCCGAAGGGGAATTCTCCTGTCAAGGAGAAAGAAATACTCAGATAGAGGAATCATCCTGCTGAGGAGAACGTGGACACGCCCATATCAATCAGACTCCGCTTGGGGAAGTGATCTTTCGGTCGACTGCTGCAGGGAAAACAACTTCAGTTGATTGCTGCAGGGGAGCGAAGTTCTACGAGAACTTGGACCTGCTGATATTAATCGCGAGAATAAACTGCACAGCCGTCATGGCCACTCCTCTGGGGGGATAACTCTGTGGGAAAACAACTTCAGCTGCTCAACACTCCACTGAGGAAAACCAACCATGATCTGATCAACTTCCAAGGACTCGGCTCTCTTGGACATCTGCAAACTCGGTTGAGGAAAGAGAAGTCATTCTGCTTCACTGGAGAGAGTGCGACTCTGGGGAAATACATCATCAGCTATTCAATATCTGCTAGGGAAAATCCACTCATGGTCCCAACTGCTTTCAAGGATTCGGCCCTCCCGGGGGGGTTTGCGGACTCAGCCGGGGAGAGAGAAATCATTCTACTTCACTGGAGAGCACGACTCTGATGAGGAATTTCAATTCCGCTGGGGAAGAGAGAATCATCTGACTTTGAGGGAGAGAATACAGCTCTGCAGAGGAATACCACATCAGCTGTTCCAACACTCTACTGGGGAAGGAGAAGTCATTCTACTTCGGGAGAGAATACGGCTCTGGTGGGGAATCCCAATTCCGCTGGAGACTTCAGTCTGGCACCATCAGTTACTGCATACTTCGGCATACGAACAGCTTCCTACAAGACTTGCACTTGTGACCCGGTGCTGGGGGAGACATCTGCTTCGGCGACTTTACTAGGGAAAACACGAGCTTCGGCACCCGAACATTTCTATGAAGCCTGCACTTGTGACCCGGTACTGGGGAAGCGAGCTTTGGCCCTTGACTCAGCTGATGGGGTGACGTTCCTTCAGGATGCGTCTGCTTGGGAAAGAGAGTCATCTCTGCCTGGGGAGACATATCAATGCTTACTACCTTGCGTCCAGATTCTGCGGAGGAGAGACCACTGAACTCTGCTGGAGAAGGAGGGCTCGCCCTGCTTCGGGGATGCGCACGACACATCGCCTGGAAGGTGCTACACCTGCAACAACACAAACAACCAGACAAGATACCCTCCTCAAAGGGGCCTATCAAGGTTATTATCTCGTGACAATATTCAGGTGATTAATTGTTTCAACAATCAATGGGCCCAGGCCCGCAAGTTTATGTATGCGCATTTTATCAAAAACATCGGCGTTTTCATTCGCAAACAAAACAGATAAATGCTAAACAGGCAAGTAGAATTGCTGAATAATATGCATTTTATTGATGGTGAACCCCTGAATGGGCAAAAATGTTTTACAACAGAGGCAAGCTCCTGGAATGAGGAAGCCGCGCAACAAAAAGAAAACATAAATATACATCAGTATATACAAATGTCGGCAATGAGGCGTAGACGAACACCATGAGTTGATCCCTCTAAGACCCACTCGACTTCGATACTACTCCGACGCTTCAGCTTCGGAAGAGATTGATTCAGATAAACGGCCCTCAGGTCCTCCAAACCACTAAACAATGAAAGTCCACACGCGGAACGCAGTCATTTGCTTATTCAAATCCCTAACTTTTGCGTGAACCGCCCTTTACGGGTTTTTAGTTCACCGGGATACCCTTTTTTGCCGAAGCCGCCCAGTGTAGGTTTTCGACTTCGCGGGTGTACATTGTTTTCAATATATCCCTAATTTTTGCCCGAACCTTTTATTCTGTTTTTGGTTCGCCGGGATGCCCCTTCTTTGCCTGGACTCTTTCTTTTTTGTCCAGCGGGTCTCTTTCAAGCAAAGTATTTCTTTCAAGCAAAATCTTCACCATCCATCGTGGATAACAACAAAGCTCCTCCCGAGAAGACCTTGCTGACGACATACGGCCCTTCGTAATTCGGAGTCCACTTGCCCCGGTGATCGGAGTGTGGCGGAAGAATCTTCTTCAGGACGAGATCACCCGTCTGAAAGCTCCTAGGACGCACCTTCTTATCATAAGCTTTCTTCATTCGGCTTTGGTACAGGCGACCAAATGCAATCGATGCTAACCTCTTCTCGTCTATCAGGCTGAGTTGGTTCAAACGATTCGTAATCCATTCTGCTTCGTCGAGTTTTACATCAACCAGAACTCGCAAAGAAGGAATCTCCACTTCTAACGGCAGGACAGCTTCCATACCGTACACCAAGGAGAAAGGAGTTGCCCCGGTCGACGTACGCACCGTCGTACGATAACCGTGCAAGGCAAACGGCATCATCTCGTGCCAATCTTTGTACGTCACAACCATCTTCTGAACAATCTTCTTGATGTTCTTGTTGGCGGCTTCGACGGCGCCATTCATCTTCGGCCGGTAAGGAGATGAATTGTGGTGTTCAATCTTGAAGCTCTGGCACAGCTCCTTCATCATCTTGTTATTCAAATTCAAACCATTATCAGTAATGATCCGCTCGGGAATTCCATAGCGACAGATGATGTCCCTCTTTATGAATTTAGCTACCACCTGCTTGGTCACATTAGTGTACGAGGCTGCCTCCACCCATTTGGTGAAGTAGTCGATAGCTACCAGGATGAAACGATGACCATTGGATGCAGTGGGCTCGATCTTGCCTATCATGTCGATGCCCCACATGGAGAACGGCCAAGGGGAGGACATGACATTTAATGAGCATGGCGGCACATGAACTTTATCAGCATAAATCGGGCATTTATGACATTTCTTCGCGAATCTGAAGCAATCCGACTCCATAGTCAGCCAGTAATACCCTGCTCTCAGGATCTTTCTCGTCATGGCATGCCCGCCGGCGTGCGTACCAAATGTGCCCTCATGGACTTCTTCCATGAGCATACTCGCCTCTTTCTCATCTACACATCTGAGTAGCACGAGATCGTGGTTTCTTTTATACAAAACTCCATCAGGATTGAGATAAAAATTTCCAGATAGCCTCCTCAGAGTCTTCTTATCCTGGGTTGACGCACCCACAGGATACTCCTTAGTCATAAGGAAGGTCTGGATATCGTGGAAGCATGGTTCGCCGTCATTGGCATTCTCGATTGCAAAGACAAATGCCGGTCTATCAAGACGCGAAAGCAAAATTCTTGGAGCCTCATTCCAAAAATTGACTTTATACATTGAAGCCAACGTGGCTAAGGCATCAGCCATCTGATTTTCAGACCTGGGTACATGATGAAGTTCCACTCGATCAAAGAATGGAAGCAGCCTCCTGGCATAATTCATGTACGGCACCAAGTTCGCTTGACGAGTTTCCCACTCCCCTTTAATCTGATTGATTACAAGCGCTGAGTCACCATATACGTCTAGATTCTTGATTCTCAAATCAATCGCCTCTTCTAGACCCATAATACATGCTTCATACTCTGCTTCATTGTTAGTAATTGGAAACGTCAGTCTCGCAGTAAACGGGATGTGGGATCCGTGAGGAGTCGTGATGATAGCCCCGATACCACTTCCATAGGAATTAACCGCTCCGTCGAATATCAACTTCCACTGAGACTTCCTATCTGGCCCCTCACCGGGCAATGTCTCATCGCAATCCTTCGCTTTGAGAAACATAATATCCTCGTCAGGGAATTCAAATTTCACCGGCTGGTAGTCTTCGATTGGCTGTTCGGCAAGGTAATCAGACAATACGCTTCCCTTAATGGCTTTCTGGGAGACGTACTGAATATCATATTCTGTTAACACCATTTGCCACCTGGCAATCCTGCCCGAAAGAGCCTGCTTCTCAAAGACGTACTTGATCGGATCCATCTTCGAAATTAGCATAGTGGTGTGATTGAGCATATACTGTCGTAGACGTTTGGCAGCCCAAGCTAATGCACAACACGTCTTCTCGAGCATCGAGTATCGAGACTCACACTCAGTGAACTTTTTACTCAAATAATAAATGACATGCTCCTTCCTGCCCGTCTCGTCGTGCTGACCGAGAACACACCCCATACTATTCTCCAGAACCGTCAGGTACATGATTAATGGCCGTCCAGCCACTGGGGGTATCAAGATTGGAGGTTCTTGAAGATACTGCTTTATTTTTTCGAATGCCTTCTGGCAATCCTCATTCTAAGTAATCGCCTGATCTTTCTTTAAAAGTTTGAACATCGGTTCACAAGTGGCCGTAAGCTGAGAAATAAATCTTGCAATGTAGTTTATTCGGCCCAAGAAACCACGAACTTCTTTTTCTGTTTTCGGCGCTGGCATTTCTTGAATAGCTTTTATTTTCGCCGGATCAACTTCAATACCTCGTTCACTAACGATAAACCCCAATAACTTTCCGGACCGCACTCCGAAAGTGCACTTGTTAGGATTCAGCCTCAGCCTGAACTTCCTAAGCCTCTCAAAAAGCTTCAATAAGTTGACCAGATGCTCTTCCTCCGTTTGGGACTTTGCAATCATGTCATCAACATAGACCTCGATCTCATGATGAATCATATCATGAAACAAAGTTACCATTGCTCGTTGGTAAGTGGCCCCTGCGTTCTTTAGACCGAAGGGCATTACCTTATAGCAAAATGTTCCCCAGGGGGTGATAAATGTCATTTTCTCCATGTCCTCCGGTGCCATCTTAATCTGATTGTAACCGGAGAAGCCATCCATGAACGAAAACACGGAAAACTGGGCTGTGTTGTCGACCAACACATTGATATGAGGCAACGGGAAATCATCCTTAGGGCTCGCCCTATTCAAATCCCGATAATCGACGCACATGCGTACCTTACCGTCCTTCTTCGGTACAGGCACTATGTTGGCGACCCACGGAGGGTAAGTGGTAACGGCTAGAAATCCTGCGTCCAACTGCTTCTGGACTTCTTCTTTGAATTTTACAGCCATATCTGGTCTCGTCCTCCTAAGCTTCTGCTTGACTGGAGGGCAATCTTCCCGTAACGGCAAGCGATGAACCACGATGTCTGTGTCAAGTCCGGGCATATCCTCATATGACCAAGCAAAGACGTCACTATACTCTCGAAGCATCTCGACCAGTCTGTGCTTGACATCATTCTGCAGCGCAGCCCCTACTCTGACATTTATGACGAGCTCTTCAGAACCCAGATTTATGATCTCAATATCCTCCTCGTGAGGCAGAATAACCTTTTCCTCTTGTCTCAACAAGCGGGCCAACTCTTCCGGAAGGTCTTTGTCTTCATCAATCTCATCCTCGGCTTGATATATCGGGCAATCGAAGTCGTAGTGAGCCGTAGAGGGTCCAGATTCGATGTCATCTGTCATGTGGATCCTGCAATAACAAGGGTTAAGTTTAAAGCAAGAATATGCAGGTTAGCACAAACCCCGTTGCCATTTTACTGTTTTTCGAAATAAACATAAAACAGGAATAACAGAGAACACACATTTGAGTACGAAGAAAACGCCTTTTATTTATTAACAAAATGCATGTACATAATCCAACAAGGCCCTGACAATAAAACCACTATGCCCCGGGCAGGACATAGGGTTGTACAAAGATTGTAAAAAGCAAATCATTACTCTTCACTTGTCAGCTGGATAATCTCCTTGATGGTCCAATTGTTGAGGCGCTCGCCCGGCTTGCTTGGTTGGATCCAGGCGTCAAGATCACAATCACTATCCCCGCTGTCCTCAGACGCTGCGTTGATGCTTTCGAAAATTACTCCGCCCTTGGTGAATAGGATCGGCCCCTTCCCACGAGACGAACTGCTAGAAGAAGATGAAGCTTCAGCTTCAGGAGAATATCCCAATCCAAACTTATCCTGCTTGATTGGTATCTCCAAAACGTGCCCCCAGCCTGGGGCGGAACCGGCTTCGACGACGGCCCGGGCTTCTCTGAACGAGGAGAGATTCATCTCTTGCTTCTCTACGATGACAGGAGCTACCTCTTTCACCTTGACGGTTTCAAATGCCTGGCAGAGAGTTTCATGGATTTCGCCGTCCATTTCAACATATTTAAAGGATGACAAGTGGCTCACCATAATGTCCTCCTCACCACAGACGGTTACTATGCTGCCCCCGACAGCATACTTGAGCTTTTGATGCAGCGTGGATGTCACGGCACCAGCAGCATGGATCCATGGCCGACCTAAGAGGCAACTGTAGGCAGGCATGATATCCATGATATAGAAAACCGTATCAAACGTCTCCGGACCAACTTGAATCGGAAGGGTCAGCTCTCCGAAAACGTGGCCCTTAGTTCCATCAAAGGCTTTCACCACCAGATCACTGGGTGTGCAAAGCCATCCACGGGTATCCAACTTCATTAGTGCCTTCTTCGGAAGCACATTAAGCGACGAACCCGTATCCACCAGGACATGCGACATGATCGTGCCTCTGCACTCTATTGATACGTGCAAGGCGCTGTTGTGATCTCTCCCTTTAGGAGTCAGCTCTAAATCTGTGAATCTCAGCCCATTACCAGCATTAACATGGGCTACCACCTCTTCTAGCTGATTTACTGATATCTCTTGCGGCACGTAGGCAGCGTTCAATACCCTCAGTAATGCGTTGCGGTGCGCTTCATAACACAGCAACAAGTTAAGAATAGAGATCTTTGACGGAGTCTGATGAAGATGATCTACAATCTTGTAGTCACTCTTCTTGATTAATCGCATGAACTCTTCAGCATCTTTAACCAGCAAGTCCTTCTCTGCCCCAGAAGGGACCTCTTCGACAGCTTTACCTTTACCCTTATCAGCAGCATCAGCCCTGACCACTTTCTCTGCTGCAACCTCTGCTGGCACGAACACTCTACCGATTCGAGTAATGCCACTGACTCCGGCAAGATTCTGCACAGTCGATCCGAACGGCTCAAGCTCTATCTTCTGACCATTGCAATAAACTTCGGCGCCATAATGCCATGGGACGGCGTTAGTGCTTTCGAAGGGGATTGGCCCGGCCCTGGTGATAGTGATAGTAGGCGGTCGGGGCGCAGAAATAGTAATAGGTTGACGAGGAATGGTAATGGTAGCAACTTCATCTGCTTGCTTCAGCACGACCTCCCCTGATACACTTTCAACGCTACGGCTGAAATGCAAAATACCCTCAGACATCAGACTTTGGATACCTTCTGCCAGTTGCTCACACCCATCAGGAAGTGTAGCACAAGCCATACATAACTCTCCGCATCCAGGAAAGAAGCCCTTCTTCAGCAACTTAGCCTTGACAAAACTAAGTGGCATCTTCAAGTCTTTGACATCAGTCAGCAAGTCTGCACTCTCCTCTGTGATAACGGCATTCACTCCGCCCCCCCTATGATGAGGCATAGGGTTCTTGGTAACGTTGGGCACGTTATCAGAAAAGTTAATGACCTTGGCGTCCACCAAGTCCTGCACTTTGTGCTTAAAAGCTTTACAATTCTCAATCGTATGGCCTGGTGCCCCAGTATGGAAATCACAAGTAGCGTTTGCATCATACCCCGGTGGTGGTGCCCCTGTCAAGGGAGCCAACGTCCTCGTATGACATAGGTGGAGTTTCAAAATGACGATTTGCCAAAGGAGCCCGATTCTGATATTTCCTATACCCCTGCTGATTCTGCTGCTGAGGCTGCTGCGGCTGCTGCTGCGGTGGAGCTGCCGGGATATTTATGCTAGCAATCTGCTGTTGAGGGCCCTTGCCCTTTCTCCGAGCATTAGTGACAGCATTTGCATCCCCTTCCCGACGCTTGCCAGCGTAGGGTTTCTTACTACCTCCTCCAGCCGAGGATGATTCGCCCTGAATTTTTCCAATCTTTATACCGTTCTCAACATGCTCGCCCATAGTGATGAGAGCCGAGAATGTTCCAGACATGCCACTGACCAGCTTTTCATAGTAAATTCCAGGAAGGGTAGCTACGAACATTTGCACTAGCTCGCGCTCAACCATCGGCGGTTGAACCCGAGCGGCCAATTCACGCCACCGCTGGGCGTACTCTTTAAAGCTTTCATTGTTCCACTGAGAAAGATTCTGAAGCTGAACTCGGTTAGGGGCCAAGTCGCTATTGTATTGATAATGGAGGACGAACGCTTCAGTGAGGTCTTTCCAGGTGCGTACAGCAGCGGGCTCCAGGCCCATATACCATTCGAGTGATGGACCAGAAAGACTATCTTGGAAGAAGTGCATCAGCAGCTTCTCATCGTCAGAATAGGCGAACATCTTTCTATAATAAGATCGAAGGTGGACCCGAGGGCAAGTAGTACCCTTATACTTCTCAAAGACAGGCACCTTGAACTTACGAGGTACCTTAAAGTCAGCAATCAACCCGAGCTTGGACATATCAACGCCCAATGTGTTCTGATTTTCAATGTCTCTCATCTTGTCTTCCAGCGCTTTGAACCTGAGACGAGCTTCAGCATTCAACTCTGCTTCCACACCTCTCTGAGAGAATACGTCATCCTGATGGTCCTCCAGCCACGGTTGAGGCACCAACAGATTTCCGACACCAGCATTTCCGTTGACCGGTCCTATGTTTACATTGGCTCCCAGACTACCATTGCCGACGCCTGCCGTATTGAGTCCGATATTAGTCATCATATTGCCGTTAGCACTTCCGTTGCCCCCGGCACCAGGAACAACATTCTGTGGAGCGTCCACTGGAGGAGGAGTAGGCACAGCCCCGCCGTGCAGTATGCCATTACTGTCAACCCTGGAGATTAGAGGTTGAACCAAAGTACGAAGCTGGTCCTGACCATTAGCGACCACCTACATCAGTTCCATAAAACGATCCATCCGTTCCCGGAGCTCTTGAACATCTGACTGCACCTGGTCCATTATCCTTGTCTGATTAGCGCGAGTTGAGTAGCGGTGGATGAGTCTTTGATCAATCCTGGAGACCGGAGACAGCTCGGAACCTGTGTACCTGAAAAACCTGTCAACAATAAAGGTTAGGAAAAGCAATAAGATATACACCATGCAAATATGCTTCATGCAGATGCATGCGTGTGTCTGTGTGCGTGGGAGATTTTCCCCCGATCCTAGTGCCTTAGTGCCAGTGCCGATAATAATAAGAAGACGAAGAAATCCGAGCCCAATAATGGAAACATCAATCTCATATATATATGGAAAGGCCTGTCAAGGCAGTACACGGTATCAGCGAGTACAAAACAAATCAACAGCATGACCTCAGCCAACAAATCTGGTGATGGTCAGCATACATCAAAGATCAAAACAGCAGGAATACAACTAGTCAAGTATGGCCACGGGCGCGATACTCTGCTAATAACTCCTTCGTCTCTGGATGATCTGGCAAAGTGAGCAACCCCTCGACGAGTAGTTCCCTCTGCCTGATGGTATGCTGAAGCCCCTGAACTGAATTCTCCCAAGCTCCTTCACCAAAGCAATCCTCCAGTTTCCGCTTCTTAGACTCAAACATCAGCTTATGCTCCTTCAGGTTAGCAAGAGCTTTGTTGAGACGGCTTTCGGCGGCGTATCTGCGGGCGGTCTTGTTGCGGTGAAAATTTGATATCAAGCTATTAATTAACTTGAACCGTATTTCTTTTTACAACCGGTCTTTAATTTATCCAAAGGATAGGTCTAAAGAAAGAAAGAACCTTTTGCGCGATGTGACAACAACGCTTTAAGAGATTCGGGGATTCGGGGGTTGGTTATATCTAGGGAAGGTATTAGCACCCTAAATATTTGTAGTACTCTACAGGAACCTTTTGTTTAATTACTTGCTAAGTTTGTGAATTGTGCACTATGGTTTAAGGATTAGGAATTGAGATAAAATAAATAAAAAGGCCTAAGTGGTTTTCTAAGTTTGCTCGCAAAGGCATCGCACCTTCTGCCTACGTATCCTGACTAGGATAGAATCAGAGCAATCGTAGTTCGCCTCACAAGGGGAAAGAACACTTGATGATGATCAAGGTTCAAAGGGGAACAAACATTACAATGTTTGTGTGGAGTTTGACAAAACTCCTTAAGCTAAGTTGAAGGGGAAGTAAGAAGTCATGACGATGATTCTTACACAGAGTTGACGAACTCTTTCCTAGGGTTCTAGTTGAAGAACACTCCTAGTATGGGTGGGTTTCTTAGACTTCAAGCAAAGTCTAGAGGTTTCTTAATCTATGGTTAAGGTGACTTAACAAAGTCAAAAGGGTTTGAGATTTTGGTTCAAGACATTGACAGTCAAGTGGACAGACCTTCCTTTGGAGGGACAGATAGTGGGCAACTGGATGAAAGCTAACAAGCTTCAACACTTGGGGATAAAAATAAAAACAACATACAAAAGCATTCATGGTAACAACCAATGAAAAAGATTAAAGATGAAAAAGCAATGATAACAATCAAAGCAGCTGATTCAGTATGAGAACCGTGACGACAGTTCCCACCTGGAGTATAGTTAACAAACAGATGAGGTAAACATGATAATAATTCAAGGTAAAATTTCTAACATGTTTACAAACATGTATAGGTATGATAACAATCAAATTTCCACAAAGAAAATAAGTGAAACCCTTTTAACTTTCATCTGCAACCGATTAGGGTTAGTACTGTCAACGCGCGGATCGCGCATAATCAAACATGGTGAAAAAATAATAAAACATGGGAAATAATTACATGGTATGAAATTACATATAAAAACAAACACAATGAAAAAAGAACGGGCGCAAAACGATAAAAAATGAGGGAGTTATGATTTTTTGAAGTTTCATGTGAAAAATGACAAAAAGTGGCAACAAGGGTTATCACCAAGGATCGAACCCATGCCAAGAACAATACGCGTGCAAGTTTCTACCGCTGGGGCGGCCATACATCCAATAACAAATGTGCATCAATAAATATATAAAGCTTGCTTGGTTCCATGGCTGGGCAAACACATAATCAAAACCAAATACGATTTATACCGTATCTCACTAACCGCTTATCTGATCGAGGCAAATTTTATATGGAAATTGGGTAGAATTGAATGAGGAAGAGGATGGTTGTGTTGGTTTTTTGAAATTCAATTTCTACTGCAAAACCCGATAGTACCTTCTTTTAGGCTCAAAAATTGCATTTTCTCATGAGTAGCCTCACACACTCAAATTCAAACTGTAACAGCCATACATACATCATGGATAAAGGGTAATGAGTGAGTTTAAATCCTTCTTGGAGCTGAAACTGAACTGTATTGAAATGTCACATACAAAATGCAAAGATAACATAAATTATGCATGAAAGTTGGTATTTCTGTTTCAGATAAGTATTGATCATTCTAACCTTACACACACCTCTAAAATGAGTTAAGAACTGAGTTCACATGAAAAACCAGGGGCTGTAATGACAGTATAAAGTTTTGGTGTTCAAAGTGCCTTTCTTGTGTGTGAGCATGCATTTCAATGTGTGATTCTTATTCCAAACAGTTTTAGATTCAAGTAGCTATGCAAACACTCTATAAATGATAGATATGAACTGTTGGATCAAGTGTTTCAATCCAAAACAAAGTTGATGCAAAGATGATGTGTGATATGTCACTTTGTGGAAAAAATGAGCATTTGAAGAATGAGATTTTGATGTAAAGGGTTTTATGACAAGGTGATCATTCTAACATCTTATAAATGACTGATATGAAGTGTGTGTGATGTGGTTTTAGTGAAAAATAAACTTGTGCAAAAAGTAGCAAGTGTATGGAAGTGTATGTGACCATTTTGAAAAAAAGGCAAATTTAACACATAACTTCCACCAGTGGAAGTTAAGTACAAAATGTGACATTTTTGAAAAAAGCCTAAAATAACACTAACCTCCACCAGTGGAAGTTAAGTGCAAAAAGTGACATTTTTGAAAAAAGCCTAAAATAACACTAACCTCCACCAGTGGAAGTTAAGTGCAAAAAGTGACATTTTTGAAAAAAGCCTAAAATAACACTAACCTCCACCAGTGGAAGTTAAGTGCAAAAAGTGACATTTTTCATTTTGAAAGTGATTTTTCATGACAGTGAGTTTTTCAAAGAAATGATCATACATACATGTTATAATTTACCAATATGAGGTGTGTGAGGTGTTGTTTTAGTGAGAAAACAAGTATGTGCAAAAAACAACATTTGAGTGATTTTGTGCATTTTGAATCTTGGTGTCAATAGGCGACTTTTGATGCAAGACAGCAAAACAGTAAACCACACACATAGGCATGCTTAAAATAATCAAACAAACATGTGGAAATGAGAAAATCAAACATATCATGTGTTATGCCAAGAATGTCAATGTTAAGTGACTTGTGTGTATCATGAAATTTGGTGTCCACAAGTGAGTTTTTTTTTATGCAATGCTCAAAACAGCAAAGTGAATACACAAACATGTTACCTATGATCATATTAATCTGTTTCCATCAAAAGATCTCAAGGAGCTTCATTCATTTTCAAACTGGTGTAGCATAGAGAGCATGTAAAGGCAAGAATGCATTTTGTGGTACATAGATCATGATAGTCTGTTTTGATTCCAAGAAATTATGCACACACACTCTAAATGGTTAGCATGAGGTGCTCAAAAGGTGTTTTTAGTGAGAAACCAGTTTATGCAACAAAATGGTATGTGAGTGATTTGAAGATTTTAATGAAATGCTATGAAAACATGTGGATATGTGTGCTATGCACAAAGTGACAAAAGTGAATACATAGACAAATTCTAAATGTACATCTAAACATGTTCCAACCATGACAAAATGATTTTCAATGCTCATGCAGAAAATGGTTTTCAAACTGCTTTCCAAGTTCTTGACAGCAAGTTACAAGTTCAAGTAGTATGCTTATTGTATGATCATAATGTTAATGCATTTGAGAAAATAATTATAAACCATAAGAACATGAATTCAGTGTTTGGTTCAATTTGCCAGATACATCAAAAAGTAAGAATCACACATAACAGCATCATCAATCAACAATGTGCAAAAGCTGTAATAATGAAAGTAACCTAAACAGTCATGGTTTTATGAAATGCTCCTCAAACTTGTTAAGCCAGCATGCACATAAACAGATAATTGAAAATTTTAAACAGAATGTCTAAGCAATCCTCATACTCACTCTCCACAAGGGACTCTAGCATCAATAGGTTTGGCAACAACAAAACTGTCAGCAGCATTTGACAGTAACAACACTCTCTTGATAACAGCAAAAGGTATACCAAACAATCAATCCAATTGACTTTCAATACCAGGGTTCAGTTTCATGACAGCAGGTAGGGGGAAAATATCTAGATCAAACCTCAGTCTTCTAAGTGAATTTCCAAAACAGTGGGGCAAACAGGCTAGGGTTTTGCTTATCCTAGTTTAACTGGTGCAGCCCTTATCACTTCTTGGTGAAGCATTGGTTTCAATCATGACATCAGTATATTCTATTGAAGAATAACTAGAGAATATAGCAGTTTATCAAAACAATTCCAGCATAGAAAATAAATTAAAACCTATAGTCAAACACTGTCCACTTAAACCAAACTTATTATGAAGAATGTACTTGACAGCAACCATGATAAAAACACACACACCACCTGTTTCAGCAGCACTTTTGATGTTTCAACCTAGCTCTTAACAGCAAGTTTATGAACAACACTTAAAGAATTTTTCAAATGCAAAATGTGATTAAAGAGGTTTTACAGAAGCAACAACATAATTTTAATGAGTTGTAAACACAAACATTTCAAGGCACACCCTTGATGCAAAAGCCAACACCAGGGCTGGACAGATTCAGAAGCATGAACAGAATTTATGCTTTACAAATGATAAACATCAGTCATAGCAAGATTTAAGATCAAAACAGTTAGACCATACTTCTCCATGTTGACAGATTTTCAAAACAGTCTTGGTTATAGGGAGTTTACAAGCCTTATCACTTACAAGACATAATAGAACCAAGGGCATCAAAAAGGATTGAGCTAGCATAAATCATGATAAACAGGTCAAGACATGTAGGCTAAAGCTTATGAGAAGTCCTTCCATTCATTGAGACATACATGGTAAACATACACCAAAGCATAGACCATAAATGAGCAACATGAGTTTTATGCTACCATGATGCAAAGCAATAATCTAAATGTTACATACCTGTTGGGAAGCTTGTTTAAACAATCAAAAGCTGTTGAGAAAACCAGAGGTGCTGAATCCTAGTCTTTGCTTTACTTGAAGCTTAAGAATCAAGCCACTTGAGATGCCAAAATGAGATTTATGAGTCTCTGATGATAGGTGAAGGCTTGGACAGTTGAGGTATATGGTATGTGAGGTGTATGAGTGGTCACAACCTCAAGAAAATGCTTGGAGATCAGTTTGGTGTTTTTTATGGACTTTGGTCAAAGTAAGCCAAGTGAAATGTTGACTTTTTGATTTCTTGTGATTTTTGGTTGTTCAATGGTTTGTACACCTTCTATATGTTATTTAGAAGGTGTATGGATGATGATTTGGGTGCTGGAACATGTAGAACTTGATGTGGTAGCAAAAATGCAAAGTGCAGAATTTTGGCTATTTTGGACACTTTGAATGATTTTGCAAAATGTAAGTGAGAGAGAGATGTGATGAGGGAGCTTGGTTTAGCAGGTTTTCAGAATGAAATTGATGTCTTGAATGAGGGGTATGAGGTCCCTATTTATAGCAAAAAGCAAGGAGGTGCTTGCTTGAGAACCTTACTTACAAATGAAGTTATCCTTGATATTTCCATCCATTTGCCAACTTGCTTTGCTTTTTCTGATCTTTGGCTGTCTCCTTAACCCAATGGGAAAGTTTAAATGATGTTTCTACTGATAAATTGCAGCCTAGATGCTTGGTAGAGTGGCTGGAGCAGAATCACTTTCCACCTCATGCTTGGAAAAGTCAAAAATGGCAACTTAGGCAATGAACTTCCAATCTTTAATTCTATGCTATCTCCATGCAATTTCTTTGCTTCAACCTGCTTGAGATGTTCAATATATCAGATAGTATGAGTTTGACAAGTTAGAATTGGCCCACTTGGGTGGGAGAGGTGCTTTTGCAAAATTGGTCAATGTGGGACTAAAGTGACAAAACACCAACTTTGAACACATGTATCTTTCTGCTCATAAATCATCTTGAGGAGTTCTTGTACAATTTAGAAAGCCCTCACATAGTACTAAAACTTTCATGTTTGCCAGAAGTCTTGATTCTATTTGAAACTAGGTGAAAAATCCTCTTGAAGTTGGTTGATTTTAGCTTTTAAAGTGAAAATAACTTAGAAATTTTCTAAGTTATTTTCCCTTCTAGGAATGTTTTTGCTTCTATCTCAAAAAGTATGCATTTTCTGGTTGTGGACTAGTATGGGACTTTTGTAGGACTTGCCAAGAGATTTAAAATGAGACTAGAACCAACTCAATTGGATGTGTGGTTAAGGAGTTATGGTTTAGCCCTTTTCAAAACCCTAATTTCCCGATTTCTCGATTACTCTCTCATCCTTGATCCAATGATCATGAAAATTGATATGCAAGTCCATTATGACATAAGGAACAACTTTGATTCACAACTTGGGTTCCAATTCTCAAAATTTGAGGAGTTGACTTATCGGTCAACCGTACGATCGATCGGTGCCGATTGAGCCGTCTGTTGATATTCTGGACATCCTGAGACTTTGATACTTATTGAATAGTCTTTAATAGTCTATATGAACTTCATGGACCTCAATACCACCATTAAAACATATTCCAACATCAAAGTCAAACCACAGTTGACTTTTCACTAGTTAAAAACCCTAATCGGGGCCTCCTAACTGCACTGTTCTTGATTCTGAAATGATTTCTTCAAATTGACTTCTCTTTTGACTTTGATATTATCTTTGATTTCATTCAATGATTGAATTGGCCCAAATCATTGGTTGATCATTCCTTGGTTGTTTTGAATTTGTCGGTGCGAAAACCCTGATTCATCTGTAACTTGACAATAATGAACTTGCACTGATTTAGGGTTAGATAATTCATGATCATGCTTCTAAAAATGATAATGAGGATCTAAGGGGTCAAAATTTGGGGTACAACAGGTCTCTTCATCAAACCTCCGCTCACTGTCCTTTACTTCGGCTTCCAGCTTAGAAATCTGCAGCATCAACTTGTCCTCTCGCTCCTTCCTAGTGGCCATGGAGGTCTTCCAACGCTGGTCGAACTTAGATATCCTCCGATATGCCTCCTCCAAATGCTGCTTCTTCGTAGCTAGTACATCATTAGAAGCCCTGAAGTCTTGACCCAAGCGTTCCCGATCAGCAATCTGCTTTGCCAAGTCTGCACCCAGTTGGTTTACCGACTCTGTTTGCTTTCTGAAAGCATGCACGACTTCGTTCCTTTCGCTTCGAAGCTGAGATAATTCCTTCTCTAACTCTGCGTTCGCCCGCTTCAGTTCATCTCGCTCAGCCAATACCTGGTTGTGTTGATGAATGGACACAGTGGTAGGCTCTTCGACTGGTGGAGGACTCTCTGGTCTGACATGAGGGAATGGCATCCCTATAGCGCTGGCTCTGGCTCTGATCCAATCTGAATAAGGAGGGTAGGCTTGGATGTTGCTCTTTCCCAACAAAGGCTTTCCCTTCTTGCTGATATTGTTCCATGCACGCTGAAGCTTGGACAACAAATCCCCCTCTAAAGTACCCGTGAGGTACAGAGATTCCTGTACCTCTTCCTCCTTCGGTGGAGTCCTCAAAGCATATGCGAACTGACGAACTAGCAATGACGGATTGTAGTTGATGCAACCCTTCCTACCTATCAGAGGTACATTAGGAAACCCACTACAACTGAAGATCACTTCGGTGCCTAACCTGTCTCTGTCAACGAACCAATCAATATCTTCTGCCGACAAACCCATCAGACGCTCAGGCCACTCAGCTGTGGCTGCAGACAAGACGAAAGAACCTTTCTTAGGAAAATGACTATCAAACCATCTGTACAACAACGGTATGCAGCATGGGACATTCTTCCCTCTCCGGTTCTCATTCTTGTAATGCACCGAGTGATATACGTCCCCGATCAGAGTAGGGACTGGATTCCCTGAGGCGAAGATGTGGAACGCATCAAAGTCGACGAAGTCAGGCATGTTGGGGAACAGGATAATGCCATATATGCATAAAGCAAGGATGGTATTGAATGCGTCCCAACATTTATCCTTAGCACACTGCTGAGCCTTAGCTATCAGAAACTGCAGAGAGAACCCAGGAACCTTGTTCCAACTCGTCACCACTAACTCAGAGGCGCTCAAATGGAGTGAAGAAACTAAACCAGCCAGATCAGGCTCAGCATCCATGTGAACAAAAGGCATATGCCCTTTGATAGGCACATCCAGCATATCAGCATACTCTTCCAATGTCGGTGCGAGAACGAAGTCCTGGAAAGTGAAACACCTCAGAGGAGGGTCATAGAACTGCAGGAGAGCATGTAACCCATTCAACTCGGACGTAGAAGGTTTGCAAACCAGACTGAGCAACCTGCCATAAGACTTCCTGAACCTATCCTTCACAGAATCACCTGCCAGGGCTATCAAACCAGTCAGCTTCGACACATCAGGAGTCGGGAATTTGTACGCAACAGTCTTCCTGAGAGAGGCCATAGTACCACAGTAGGAGGCGGGAAATCCTGGATCGGGGAAACGGTACCTGCAACACAGACACACGTTAATGGAATGCAAATGAACATGCGAACTAATGCAAAATGCAGGCATGCAGTAATATATCCGGATAGCTGCTGTGGAGATTCTGTATCAACAGTCACTGATGAGAAGAAAACCCCGGTGTAAGACCACTAATCTGATTTGCTGAGAATAATCATTTGATAGGACCGAGATCAAAATTCCGCTCTGTCAAGAATAAGTGCCTGATAATAAGGACCCCGGGTGCATGATCAGGAGATATCTGGTGATGAAGTCTTCAGACTCCGAGTCAAAAATCTGCCCTATCAAGAACAAACATACAGCTGCTGATGAGATCTTCAGACCCCACTCAAAATCTGCCCTATCAAGAACAAATAACATCTGCTGACGAGATCTTCAGACCCCACTCAAAATATGCCCTATCAAGAACAAACCACTGACGACAATACTCTGATCAAAACCTGCTCTATCAAGAACAGACGAGTCTGCAACTGAGAACCCTGGTACCAACATAACTGATTCACTGTCAAGAAAACCAGGCAGTCTGAAGGTCAAAGTTTCCTGCAATAAACCCGATCCCACTCACAGGTATGGACCTAAACTGACTCAAGGTACGACATCCTATGCATTCATCAGCATCACAGACTTTCAAAACTGACGATACGATTCCCAGAAGGAGTGGCATCATCAAGTCTTGAAGAGGCCTCACTTAGCTGAATCACAAATGATCGGTCCCCAGAGTCGACAATTCACCAAACCAGCAACCGTCTCAACCCAAAGGGTTGAAAGTGAAGCCAACCAGATGAACCTCGTCTGAGCGTGGATTTCATGAGACACTAGTGCCTGCAAAGCAAGCACGCGCCCACTAATTTCCACTCTAAGTCTATGGTGCACTCAAGCCTGGGTCTGGCTTCTCACTCATCAGAACTCCCATCCCACAACAGCACAAATAATCATATTATACTGAAAATAAAATGCGGGAAATAAAGAGCGAGAAGTAAAAATGCGATAAATAAACGCAACCCAGCAAATAAACATACAAACGGTAGGATTGACTCTCTTAAGGGATGTTGGATCCCAAAACTGACTCGCTTTCGGGACGTTGGATCCCTAGGAAACTATCACGTCCCCAGCAGAGTCGCCAGCTGTCGCTTTCGCGAAAATAAGGTGTCGGCATGACAGAAGAGTCGCCACCTTTCGTTATTCATCCCTTAGAGCGGGAAAGGAAACGATCGGAAAAACCTGACGAAAAAGGGTAAGACAAGGTCATCGCAACCATTGTCTGGGTTCGGGAGTCGGTTACGCAAGGGGAAGGTATTAGCACCCCTCACGTCCGTCGTACTCGACGGGATCCTCGCTTGTTTGTTTACTTGGACGGGTTGGTTATAATCTATCTGCCTATCAAGGCTGGCTGAAAAAGAAAAGAAAAATGACTCGGCAAAGCGTCGCACTTTATGCCTACGTATTCTCATCAGAGAATGAGAAATCAGAGTCAACGTAGTTCGGCCTACGAAGGGTTATGGGGGAAGGTAGCTCGCTAGGATATCGCATCCTATGCCTACGTACTTCCACACAGCATGGAAGATCAGAGCAAACGTAGTTCGGGAAACTACGGGTTATCTCCTGAAAGAAGTGTTTTTTATTGTATTTGCGATCTCAACCGCACTAGAGACTATGACCTGAGAGTGAATGCGTCGCATGTCACCCAAGGGGTACCATACTAAACATCCAGACTGTGGAAAAGAAACTCTTCCACAATCCTTTCCCAGATAGCTTAAGGCTCGTAACATACGAAAGAAACCATTCATGATTACTGTATCTTAAACTGTTTTGAGATGAGAAGAGAACAGACCCAACTAGGAGGGAGACTATCAAGTCCTACTGTTGTCATGCCATGGATTCATCCTATGGTTGAGGTTTGAACAGGGAACTCCTAGATGTTGTCATGCATAGGTTTCAACCTAAAAGTCTATCATCAAATCCTTATCAAAGGAAATGAGGGTCCTAAGGGATCATGTCAATGATACACCAAAATAGACGAAGCATCAGCTTAACAGTAAAATGCATGCAATGCAAGTGAGGGAGGAAATGTGTGTGGGGCCTCAGCCTCCACAAGCTCGTCTCGACCTCAAGCCAGTCATGAGATAACAGTAATCATACCGAAAAATAAACAACATGCTATCAAGCAATAAACAGTAAACTGCAGTCATACAGATAAAAGAAATGAAAATATGCTATCAAGCAAACAAACCACATGGGCAAGGGAGCTGGGCTCTACCGAAAACCCGCAAGCAAAGCCACGCAATAACAATACAAGCAGAGGGAGCAACTCAACCTCTAATGCAATCATGCCCCTAGACTGAACTTATTCTAGATGGACTTATTCTAATGCAACAGACAATTCAGACAAAGCACACAATACAGAAAAGAAAACAGAAGAAAGCCTCAGCTCCTCCAGCAGCAACTCAGTCTTCAGACTTCAATCATCACTTGCTCCCCAGGTATCAACCCTCCAATGTGAGTATCAACTCATCTTCTCCCTTAAGCTTCAGCTTCTTTGATCAGCTCCACCTTCAGGCTTCACTATCTTTAGGGATATTCAGGTATCAACTTGATCTTCACAAAGTCTTCATACTTCAACAATCTCCAAGGAATCACCCTCTTCACAGCTTCAGCTTCTATCTTCAATGGCTTTTAGATCTTCAATCAAATCTTCAATGCTCTTCATTGCTATCTTCAACGACCCAGATGCTTCAGCAAACAAGAGTTAATCCACAAGATGAGGTGAGGATGTTAAAGTGCTCACTGACTTCCAAAGGATGCCATTGAGGACTTAACACCAAAGGGAAAGACTCTCTCAAAGTTCTACCTTAGAGGGCAAGGTCACTAATCCCTCCAAAGGAGAGAGGTGAATACCCTTAAGGGACTTTATGTCACAGAGAAGGAAGGAGGTGAACAAGACACTCCTTGTTTATTGAATGGAAGTATTCTATCTAAGGCTCTACCTATGCACTTATGATCCTATAAAGAGAACAAACAAAATCTAAAACTAAGCTCCATTGCAAGGTCTTCAAAGCTTCAATGATGATCCACAAGGTCTTCAACTCAATCTTCAAGGCTCACACACTCAAAGGAGAAGAAAAACAAGCACAACAATACAAACTATGCCTTCAAGCAACACACATACTAACCATACATTCAAAAATCAGTTAAAAATGCTAAAATACCATACAATAGTCTAGCAAAATTCTAGGGGATTCTATACATACTTACCCTTAACCCATATATTCCCCATACACTAATTTGGCCTATAAACCCAAAACAAAATTGTTAAATCTACTTATACAACCTAAAACCCTAATTTTGAGCACCTAAATGTCAAACAAGCAAACTATATCAAATTTTAATCTACAAATTGTGAATTAAATCCTATATGATCTATGATTCAATACCTAACTATGCCAAAAGGAATGGCTCAAAAATCCTAAGGGAAGACCCTAAAGGAAATTATACAAAATTAAGTATCAACTAAATCAATTAAAAATACTATTTACAAGAATAATATGCTAAAAATATTAAAAGGAAAATAAAATGGAATTTTATTTATTTACATTTTTCTAGACATGATTAGGAATATGCGGAAAAAAACAAGAAGTGAAAAATATTAATTTCCTATTTTATATGGATTTTTTAATATGCAAAAAAATTAAAAGGAATTAAAATAAAGGAAAATGAATGAAATGGGGGTGGGGTGAGGAAAGTAAACACGCCCAGTTCATTTTATGATGGGCTGAAGACCTGGGGGTGCGAATATCAAGCCCACGTGCTTCAGAAAAAAGGAAAAAAAAAACATTAAGAAAATGGAAAGGATACGGTGAGAATAGCAACATTTTCACGTTGAAATCTGGGTTGGGCCTCTGAGTAGGGTGTGAATATCAACTTTCCATTAAGCCCAGAACTTCTCATTAAACCAAAGGCTGCGTTTTGCAGTTGAGTCTTCCCTCCTCTTCTGAAATTGAATCTTGGCCGTGCGATCAGATGAAGAAGTCAAATATCCAGGCTAATCCAACGGTGACAAGCTCGTCTTCTCCAAAACACCATCTAGGGTTTCAGAAACCCTAACTCCATGCCAGAGTTTCAATCCAAAACTTCCAAGAGCAAACTTGTGCTAATGATCACCATTAACACGACTATACCAATAGTTTTCCCTGAAACCCCTCATATCACTCTAACAGAACACACGAATGTTTGGGTTCCACCATGATTCTCTGAGATCAAACATGATAGAGCTTCAATCTAATGAGGTAAACTTGCTCTCCATGTTACCCTAGCTATTCTAAACTATACCATATCCATTAAAACTCCATGAACAGCCTATTATCAATCTTGCAAGAATTGGTACCCTGCCACGAAACTCCATGGATCCCTCTCAAACTTTCAGAAAACCTTCCTCTAACCTAGCATGCTATCTTTCCACCTAAAATTCTAACAGAATGCACCTAAATAAGGACTTATGGATCAAGTTACCAACCTGCTAAAGATCAATGGTGAGTGGTGCTAGAGCTTGATTCAAGGCTTGAAATCTTCCCCAAATGCTCCTCCAATGGTGGATACCTTTCTGTTTGCAAGAGTTGAGATGGATGAGGTTTGTAGAAGAAGAAATTGAAGCTTGCTTGATTTTGAAGGAATCTTGAAATGTCACTTTCTCTCTCACTCTCTCCAATGAACTTAGCAACTTTCACCAACCTTGCTCTCATGGTGATTCATCCTTTTTATAACAATCAAAAGAAGAGTCTAGAAACTCATGGAAAGTGCTAGAATGTTATAGAATTTCTCATGAAATGATACATTGTATATCCCTTATCTCATGCCTTAAGCTTGTCAATTTGGCTTTAAAATCTCCTTACAAGAGATATTGAGAAGGAATGAGTGAAAAACATGCCTTGGTTTTGCTTTGTGTGAAGTTTCTCAAGTTGCCTTATTATGCAAGAATGAAAATTACAAAGCAACCTCCATTTTGAGACCTCAAATCAAAATTCTACTTGAACCATTGTTTTTAAAATAATGTTTGGAGTCAAAATGACATACTGGATGACCCATTTTGGATTTGTACATCTCCTAAACCAAGATTCCATTTCAACTTTTTTAACTTATAAGCCATTTTTAGGTCATTTTTACCCAATCATGAAAATCCTTCCTACAAGCTCTTTCAATAACTCATGACCACTTTTCTAGGCTTAAAATCCCATTTTGAACAACTTTGATGTTTTTAGTTTTTCCATTTGAGGCTTGGAAATGGGAGATATGGCCTTTGCTTAAAATGACCTATAATCACCAAATGACCAAAATACCCCTGTCTTGTTCAAACCATAAGTTGAGTTCTACAAATCCTATCAAGGACTTCTAGTACTCTATAGAAAGCTAAGAAGATGCTATTCAACATTCATGTTGACCAAGAGATCATAGGAATCATCCTACTAGGGAAAAAGTTGTCTGCAAGTTGGGTGACTTTCAAGGACCCAGATTCACACACCTCAGATGACCTGTAATTTGTCAAAACCATAACGTGAGCTCTGCACATCCTATCAAGGACTTCTACCACTCAAATTAAATCTAAGAAGAAGCTATACAACATTCATGTTGTGGGGAAGATGAGATATCAATCACATATTGAGCTAAAACTGCCTGGAAGATAGGGATCCAACTAGGGTTTTTTCACTATCCATCCTTAGAAGCCCTGGCTTAAAACTTCTCAAACTCCTCAATCATGATGAGTTGGTCTAGGAATCATCTTTATAACATCTCCATACATCATTCCATGATCTCATGGCCCTTGGATTGGGTCTCAATCTTCTCCAAAACTTCAGTTGACCTAGGGTTGACCCAGTCAAACCCTAATTCTACCATTCATGGTTGAATCTTCTGAATTCTTGCATAATGACCTCTCTGGACTTCATGATGGATCTCAAGACATCTCATAACCTTTCTCAAATCCTCAAGTTCCCTCTCAAAGTCTCAGAATCATCTGAGGAGCTCCCACATCTCTCAAGCTATGAAGCACACAACCTTGGTTTCAACCAATTCCTCTGAGGAACTCTTGAACTTTCTGATGAAGGTATCAACCTGCAAACACTTGATGGATAAATAATTGTTGGTCAAATTTTGGGGTGCAACATCAGGGTGTGGTTCAGTTGACTAAGTCCTATGGTACGTTCTAATTAGGTCCATTCAATAGAAAAGTATGATCATCCAATGCTTCAGAGTGTGTCAAGTCATCAAACCCTAGTCAAACTAAATCTCATCCGCTGGATGCAAAGACCAAGTCAACAAATATAAACAGATCCAACGGTGCTCCATCATCGTCTTCGTTTGAACTGAACAAAGGAGGGAAATTATTCCACGGTGGCCGGAGAAGAGCTCCATCGTCTTCTCCGGCGAGAGCAATCATGCTCTGTGATCAAACTCAACCAAACTCAAAGAAAAATACATGAAATCACTCGTCTCTTCACACTGATCATCAAGATCTACTCCATTTCTTGAAATCCTTCATGAATCTTGAAACATGATAGTGAACAGAAAAATCACCAATTCCACAATTGTCATCAAACTTCAAATTAATGCCATGGATCTCTTCCTCACTCCTCAGGGATCATCTTAAACCATCTAATTCATGCTAACACCTCAAGAACAGCCAGATTCGAAGCCACACAGAATTTGCACCATGACCTAAATTGTCTCTAAACCTCAAGATTATGATCCTAAATCCATCTATGTTCCTCCTATAACTTAACCACATGCTCAATTCCTGCTAAACAAGCCTAAATCAAGAGGAATTCTGAAAGATAAAAACCTGAGTAGAAGCTTGAAATTAGAGGTTCTTGAGTGTGAATCTTGACTTCAAATGCTGCAGATTCCTTCACTGAATGATCCCGGTGCTATGGAAATCCTCAATTCTTCTTGAAACGCTCTGAATTGCAAAAAACGAATTTCACTTTGGAAGCTTCAATCTCAAACTGACACAACCGTTTCTTCACCAAATGCTATCCCAAAAAATGATCTGAACATGATACTGAACTTAAATAGGATGTGTTTGGATCATAACCTGGCCCAATCATGGCCCAATTTGATTAATCCAAAATTTCAATTTTCTTCAAAGTGCAAATATGAAACTCGTGTGTTCTGGCTCTGTTTCAGCTCACTCTCCACTCAAATGACTTGCATAACCCTTGGTGAAGATGAATGGATTAGATTGCAAGCTTGGTTTGATCCTATGGTGAATCTTCGATGTGTAACTTCAATTCTAAGTAATCCAAACAAAGCCCATAAATTATGCCTCAAACCAAAAATGTGACATTGCCAATCCTTCCCATATGCCATTTGCAATCAAAATATGTACCAATTTGTGAAGTTTTGTGTAACACCCCACTCTAAACTATCGCGGAAATAAGATAAACAACAGAAACAATTTAGAGTGCAGCAAATAAAATCTCATGACGACCATCATGGATGTCACGACCGTCACGGTCATGACGACCGTCATGGAGCTGTGACGACCGTCACGCTCCCAAATTCTCAAACGCAGCAGAGGTGTCACATTCTACACTTAACCAAAACACATACACCTGCAAAAGCTCATTTACTAACACACGTAGCACAAAATTCAGATGAACAAACAACGGTAACTTGTTTAACATTTTAATCATAAACGCCATGTTATAATACACTTCCAACGATTCGTACTAATTAAATTCCATTAAAATTCAGCAAGTAACTATCTTGCATCAATTCGCTAAAACAACTATGCATCCAAGCAACATTTGGCATTATCAGAAACAACCAATCTATTTGCCATAGTACTTAATAAAATTCAGCAACAAGGAATTCAATTAAAACAATAACATTAATCGTTCATCCCCCCCAGAGTGCTACGTATCAGAGCGACCAACAACCTTAAACATAAAGCTACACTTTCTTTCGAGTTACCTGCAAATTACCACCAACGGAGGTAACATACAGCATAAAGGGTGAGATATCAACAATATAACATAAGGCATGATAAAAGTCATGTCAGAATATTATCACAACATTATAATTCCAGCAGTTCGCATAAATATTAGTAATAATTAAACTGCAACAATTCATTATTCATAACCACAACAATTATCATCATATCTCAGCAACTCATCAAAACAACTCAACAACGCAACTCAACAATGCGACTCATCAATGCGACTCAACTGTGCATATGCATGTGGTACCATTTAGGAGCCGACACTCCAAAACTAAGGACAAGGCCAACACCCCGAACCCATCTAGGAGCCAACACTCCAAAACTCGGGAGACAACTCTCCACAATAATTCGGGAGACAACTCTCCATAACTCGGGACAGGGCCAACACCCCGAACCCAACTAGGAGCCAACACTCCAAATAACGCCAATACAGGCACAACCGTCGCCAATCCAGGCCAAATGATATGCTATGAGATGCAACTATTATGGACTATAACACAACAACAACAACAACTGTGCAACAACTGTGCAACAAGGCATCATGCCTACAACCAATTATCCATAACAGAAACATCACATTTTGCATATATTATGGACTCACCATTTCAATCTGTTCATATCAGAGAACTACCAACAATATTGTTCCTACGAATAAGACTCTAACACATTTTCGCAGAGAACAATTAAAAACAACCTCGTCTCTACAATCGAGAACTCAACAGCATTTTCATGTCAGAGAACAACTGACAACATCATTACTACAAATAAGAACTCAACACATTTTCATATACCTTCATACGGGTAATATAACTACAACTTACCCACATAATTCAAGGAGAAAATTATAATAACATTTCCTCAACAAATGGGAAATTAGCGCGTGTCGGTGCCGATTCCCAACATTACTACATAAACTAACGACATAAACATTAATGCAGGCGTAGACAAACATTAACTCTTAATATTTCTTCAATTTACGGGGATATTTACCCTTAATATTCCTTTAATATTTCTCAACCTACGGGAACATTACTACGGTAACGTTACTACGGGGACATCACTACGGGAACATTACTACGGTAACGTTACTACGGGAACATTAATCTTTAATATTTCTTTCTTTAACTTACAGAAACATTACTACGGTAACGTTACTACGAGAACATCACTACGTATTTGCCCCATTAGGGAAACCTTAGAGCATCGTATATAACATATTCATTCTTACATAAAAAAAACTCGTCCCTAACATTTATCGATTGACAGAAATTATACCTATGAATCAATTCCCTACATGAAATTGATCATACCCACGGTTATAGAATTGAACCCCACCCTTACCTTGGAATAGAGGCCAATTCCAAGCTTCCGGTTCTGGTTCTGCTCTCCGGCGGCTTTTCTGCAACTATCTTCCAATTCCCTGATGGATGATTCTCTGCTCTCCATTTCTCTCAACAGCCACCTTCCTTTTTCCTTCTCTTCAACTTTTTTCCTCAAATTTGGTTTTCTGAGCAGTTTATCGTGAAAACCCTCTTTCTCCCAAAATCCTTTTTCTGGCAGTTTATCGTGTCCTCCTCTCTTTCCCAAAAACTTCTCTATTTCCTTTAATCCCTTATTTCTTATTTTATTATTTAAATCCAGTAATAATAATACTACAAATATTATTCTCCCGCTAATAATAATATTCATAATAATAGTAATAATATTCCACCAATAATAATATTAATACTAATAGTAATAATAATAATAATAAAAATAATAATAATAGTAATAATAATAATAATAATAATAATAATAATAATAGTAATAATAATAATAATAATAATATTACTATTAATTATTAAATTATCACGAATTATTAATTATATTATACTAATATTAAACTCCAATCGTTATTAATAATTCTTACAGTCTAAGGGCATCCACCAACTCCACCCAGACACACTCCCACATAAAGGCACACCAACAATTCATAAATAATTTAATTAAAATAAACGGGCGTTACAACTCTCCCCTACTTAAAAGAATTTCGTCCTCGAAATTACCTCAATCAAACAGCTCCCAACCAGACCACTTTCACCAAAGCAATCTCTTCACCTCAAAGTTGCTTCTCGTTCATCCACCTGAACTAGCAACGCCTCAATAGTCAAATTACCTTTCACTTTTACACCATCCATCCGAATCAATGTACTTCTTCAACTTAGGCACATACCACATCATGCAAATTCCCATGAGTGACAACGGTAAAACGGTCTAACCTGCTATTTTTCCCACGCTTCTGCTGCGCCACTCTGGTACAGATCATAAAACACAGTGTGCTTCCGAGACTTCAAGCTTGACCAACACCAGTTACTATCGTAACTCTCAAAGCACGTCTTTCTTGGATCCTTTGGATCTTTTCAGTCGTCTCTTGCACAATCTCAGCTAGCTTCGACATAGAATGATTAATCTCACTTGTTAGGAAAAGAGCCAAATTAGTCATTCTATCCAAAATCACCCAAGTAAAATCATATCCCTCAAGTTCTTTGGAAAACCCAACACCAAATCCATGGGAATACTATCCGATCTCCACTCTGGAATATTCAACGGTTGCATCGGACCCAACGGTCTCTGAATTTTATTCTTCGACTTCCAACAAGTCTAACCAGCATATACTAACTCAACCACTTATCTCTTCAACTATGACCCTCAAAATAATTTCCTCAAATCCGGTTACATCTTCATAGCACCTGGATGGATACTCCATCTACCTCAATACTCTTATTCCACTTAACACAAACTCTATCACGACATCTCATGATACTATTTCCATTAATCTGAAAATCATCCCTTCGACTTTAGTTCCTCAGATTCAACTAATCTACCAACTCAAACTAGAATTCTGACCTTATCGAATCTCGTCAAGAATACCACTAGTAAGGTTCAACATACTAAGCTTAACTCCATAAGAAGTCTCTTCACAAACCAATTCATACCACAAAATTGCTCAATCAGTTCTAACTCTTTTCACCATCATTATCGGCATATGCAAGGATTTCCAAGTCAATGCATAAGCTACCACGTTTTGATTTTCCCGAATGGTAATTCAATCTGAAACCATAATCCATTCCGGAGTCTCAATTATTTTCTCTGCCTCATATTCGACTCTTCCAAATCAAATAAATACCTTAAGCTCTTGAGGTCACCAAACACGTCAAATCTCAAACTAACTAATCGAGCTTCCAACTCCGACACTACCACAACAACAACCAACTTTAAATCACTCGTCAGGTGATTCCTCTTATGTACTTCAAGTTGCCTTAAAACATAACCCAAAACTCGCTGACGTTTCATTTATCATATCAACAAGGCATCATAAACACAACAAATGGTCCTGTCGGGTTCGGCAAAAATCAACACACGATACATTTTCAATTTTCTGCTATAATTGAACCAGGTACAGGCCTCAAAACAATTTTTCCTAGAAAGAGCATCTCGTTATCTTTCCAACGCTTCGAATGGGGACTAAAACCGACTTACGGATCAAGAGATATGAATTTTCGAAGTTTCTCCAAAACAGAATTTTTCTGCATAAAAGCTGCTACGGGTTTGAGCATTTTTGCCCGAAAATCCGACCGATTCAATTATTTTCTTCGAAACAAACACATACTCATTCGTACCAAACATATATTAGTGATTTAGAACCATCAAACGTGAAATCTACGACTTTCGATTTTAATCCGAATCTTAAATCCTCAAATCTCCAAAAATGCAAAAACTTACAAAAATCCATCAAATTCGATAAAACAAGCATACTCGATCACGGCCTAACATTACCCGACACAACGGCGTAATCTATTCCAACTTTCGTCTGTAAAAACATTGATTCCGTAAAAAGCTGCGATCTCGGAATTCGACGTACGACAACAATTTCACACTCTGTGGCCTAAGCACACACACCAGACACAAGTCTCAAAGCTACTTAATCAATTTAGTTCTTTGACCATCCAACAGACATGTAGCTCTCAATATCGAATTAGTTTTCGCAACTAAGTCGATCACAACTCCACTTCACTTCTTGGCTGTATATCCCTATCCTGTCAGGATAACTTCCAGTCAACCACAATTAATTGACAAATCGCCAACTTCTCACTTTCATTATAAATCAAAAATTCCCATCAAATTAAACACTTCAACACCGTCCTGCGCCGACTCGTCAAAACAATTCTTAAGCACTTAGTCTAACTCAAGGCAATTCATTGCTCACGCCATCCAAGCTTGCAAGACACGTATATCCCATCCAACACAATCCCAACTACTATCAACAAGAGATCAAGGCTGATCAGTTCCTCAATTTGTCAATAGACAGCCGAAAATCATGATGGGGTATAAACCATCTTTATCAAACTATAAGACCGTTCAACCACACACCGAGCTACAACTCCACACTTGCAGCATCCTGGAGAAGCACAGGCTTCTCCCCCACTTGAATCATTCTCACTCCTGCAGACAAAGGTTCCACAACACAACATGTACCGACAGTGTTTTCACACACATGTCGCATACCAGGGAATACACAACATTAAACAACTTGGTCGGACGGATCGACCTGCTCTGATACCAATTGTAACACCCCACTCTAAACTATCGCGGACCCCACTCTAAATTATCGCGGAAATAAGATAAACAACAGAAACAATTCAGAGTGCAGCAAATAAAATCTCATGAAGACCGTCATGGATGTCACGACCGTCACGGTCATGACGAGCGTCATGGAGCTGTGACGACCGTCACGCTCCCAAATTCTCAGACGCAGCAGAGGTGTCACATTCTACACTTAACCAAAACACATACACCTGCAAAAGCTTATTTACTAACACACGTAGCACAAAATTCGGATGAACAAACAACGGTAACTTGTTTAACATTTTAATCATAAACGCCATGTTATAATACACTTCCAACGATTCGTACTAATTAAATTCCATTAAAATTCAGCAAGTAACTATCTTGCATCAATTCGCTAAAACAACTATGCATCCAAGCAACATTTGGCATTATCAAAAACAGCCAATCTATTTGCCATAGTACTTAATAAAATTCAGCAACAAGGAATTCAATTAAAACAATAACATTAATCGTTCATCCCCCCCAGAGTGCTACGTATCAGAGCGACCAACGACCTTAAACATAAAGCTACACTTTCTTCCGAGTTACCTGCAAATTACCACCAACGGAGGTAACATACAGCATAAAGGGTGAGATATCAACAATATAACATAAGGCATGATAAAAGTCATGTCAGAATATTATCACAACATTATAATTCCAGCAGTTCGCATAAATATTAGTAATAATTAAACTGCAACAATTCATTATTCATAACCACAACAATTATCATCATATCTCAGCAACTCATCAAAACAACTCAACAACGCAACTCAACAATGCGACTCATCAATGCGACTCAACTGTGCATATGCATGTGGTACCATTTAGGAGCCGACACTCCAAAACTAAGGACAAGGCCAACACCCCGAACCCATCTAGGAGCCAACACTCCAAAACTCGGGAGACAACTCTCCACAATAATTCGGGAGACAACTCTCCACAACTCGGGACAGGGCCAACACCCCGAACCCATCTAGGAGCCAACACTCCAAATAACGCCAATACAGGCACAACCGTCGCCAATCCAGGCCAAATGATATGCTATGAGATGCAACTATTATGGACTATAACACAACAACAACAACAACAACTGTGCAACAACAGTGCAACAAGGCATCATGCCTACAACCAATTATCCATAACAGAAACATCACATTTTGCATATATTATGGACTCACCATTTCAATCTGTTCATATCAGAGAACTACCAACAATATCGTTCCTACGAATAAGACTCTAACACATTTTCGCAGAGAACAATTAAAAACAACCTCGTCTCTACAATCGAGAACTCAACAACATTTTCATGTCAGAGAACAACTGACAACATCATTACTACAAATAAGAACTCAACACATTTTCATATACCTTCATACGGGTAATATAACTACAACTTATCCACATAATCCAAGGAGAAAATTATAATAACATTTCCTCAACAAATGGGAAATTAGCGCGTGTCGGCGCCGATTCCCAACATTACTACATAAACTAACGACATAAACATTAATGCAGGCGTAGACAAACATTAACTCTTAATATTTCTTCAACATACGGGGACATTTACCCTTAATATTCCTTTAATATTTCTCAACCTACGGGAACATTACTACGGTAACGTTACTACGGGTACATCACTACGGGAACATTACTACGGGAACATTACCACGGAAACATTAATCTTTAATATTTCTTTCTTCAACTTACGGGAACATTACTACGGTAACGTTACTACGGGGACATCACTACGGGAACATTACTACGGTAACGTTACTACGGGAACATTAATCTTTAATATTTCTTTCTTCAACTTACGGAAACATTACTACGGTAACGTTACTACGGGAACATCACTACGTATTTGCCCCATTAGGGAAACCTTAGAGCATCGTATATAACATATTCATTCTTACATAAAAAAAACCTCGTCCCTAACATTTATCGATTGATGGAAATTATACCTATGAATCAATTCCCTACATGAAATTGATCATACCCACGGTTATAGAATTGAACCCCACCCTTACCTTAGAATAGAGGCCAATTCCAAGCTTCCGGTTCTGGTTCTGCTCTCCGGCGGCTTTTCTGCAACTATCTTCCAATTCCCTGATGGATGATTCTCTGCTCTCCATTTCTCTCAACAACCACCTTCCTTTTTCCTTCTCTTCAACTTTTTTCCTCAAATTTGGTTTTCTGAGCAGTTTATCGTGAAAACCCTCTTTCTCCCAAAATCCTTTTTCTGGCAGTTTATCGTGTCCTCCTCTCTTTCCCAAAAACTTCTCTATTTCCTTTAATCCCTTATTTCTTATTTTATTATTTAAATCCAATAATAATAATACTACAAATATTATTCTCCCGCTAATAATAATATTCATAATAATAGTAATAATATTCCACCAATAATAATATTAATACTAATAGTAATAATAATAATAATAATAATAATAATAATAATAATAATAGTAATAATAATAATATTAATAATAATAATAGTAATAATAATAATAATAATAATAATAATAATAATAATAATAATAATAACATTACTATTAATTATTAAATTATCACTAATTATTAATTATATTATACTAATATTAAACTCCAATCGTTATTAATAATTCTTACAGTCTAAGGGCATCCACCAACTCCTCCCAGACACACTCCCACATAAAGGCACACCAACAATTCATAAATAATTTAATTAAAATAAACGGGCGTTACATTTTGCACAAAAATGAATTAAAATGGAATTTTCACTTTTTAAGCCTTTTAATTATCCTTTTTTCAAATTTCTTCATACACTCCTCAATTCAATCTATATCAATGTATATTTGGGTCATGGTTGGACTTAAAACACCATTTTTAACAACTTTCAAGTTGATTAAAAGTTCATTTGAGGTGTCTAAGTTGATGAAATTGACCTATAACCAAAAATGACCTGTAATTCCAAATTCCCAAAATACCCTTATCTTGTAACGCTTGTAACATGAGTTTTACAAATCCAATCATGGACTTCTAGTACTTTCTAGAAAGCTAAGAAGTTAAGGGACAACATTCATGTTGGCCAAAAGTTCATAGGAATCATCCTTCTAGGTCAAAAATTTCATGCAAGTTGGTTGACTTTCAAGCTCCAAATTCACATGCCTCAGATGACCTGTAACTTGTCTGGCTCATAATTTGAGTTCTATAAACCCTATCAAGGACTTATAGTACTCAAATTAAATCTATCATCATGCCCTACAACAATCATGTTAGGGTCAAGGTGAGATGAAAATCACATCTTGAGTTAAGTGGTCTTGAAGTTAGGCACCAAACCAGGGGATTTTACACTGTCAAGCATAACAACCCTAGCCTAGGAACTCCTCACACTCTTGATTCATGATGAATTGACCTTGGAATCATCCCTTGGGCATCTTAAGACATCAATCCATGATCACATGGCCTTGGAATTAGGTCTCAACCTTCTTCAAATCATCAGTTATCCTAGGGTTGACCAGATGAAACCCTAGTTGTACCAATCTTGGGTATATTTTCATATCCTTTGCATATTGACCTGTCTAGGCTTCAGAATGATCTTCAATACTTCTCATGAGCTCTCTCAAGGCTCTAGGTCCTACTTCATGGCTTCAGAATCATCTGAATAGCTTCCCATAACTCTCAAGTTAGGAGATGTACACACTTGGCTTCAGCCACTCTTTCTGTAGATCTTTGGCTTCTCTGGTGAGGATATCAACCCTTGAATACTTGAATAAGGTTCTTAGATAGCTTCATGGCCTTGTGTAGCCCTTTGTTGGTAGTCATACCTCTTGATCTCCTGCATACATGTCAATGAAATGCAGATGATAATGCTAATATGAATGCAATGAAACACAAGCTAAGTGAAGAAATGGTTAGGCAAATTTTGGGGTGCAACACATGATGAAACATGTTTTGTGATTATCCATGTGTGTTTATACATGTTGTGAAATGTATGAGGAGTTATGAATGGATTGTGGTGAGAAATGCAGTATATGTGTATTCTATGCTTGTGTATATATATAATTATATGCATTGATTATTATGATAATATTTCTCACCCTTCTGTTGTTTTGTAGTGCTCTATGAGGCATTGCAGATTAGGTTTGCTGGAGGTCTTTTATGAAGTATAGCTTCATTCTTTTGGTCGGTTAGGCTCTGATATGTAGCACCGGGTAGTTAGGATTGTATAGTATTCTTTTGGGATACATTTTGTATATGTATCTGATGGTAAATGTTTATGTAAACATGATGATGTGGTGAATTAAAATGAATGAGATGTATTTATATGATTTCATGTTTTAAGTAATTCAATGTTTAGATTTTCTGCTTTAATTCTAAATATTGAGATGTGGGTGTAAGGACTAAGTTCCTCTGTTGAACTACCCTACTGTTACATGTCTTTTATAGAGCAGGTGTTGTATGTTATTTTGTGCATGATGTGGCATACTTCTTTTATACCATGTTTTAAATTTACTCTGATGAAATTTTATTATGTGATTTATTTGTTTATTTGGGGGTATAGAAGGGGGTGTTACATTAAGTGGTATCAGAGCAGGTCGGTCTGTTGACCAAGTTGTTAACGTGTTCATTCCCTTATGCATTTGGTATGTGTGTGTAGCACTATCCATATGGTTGTTCTAACAAGGATTTGTTGTGGGAATCAAGAACAATGGTTGCAGGCAGGAATGATGAAGCGATTGCTAAGGCATTGACGAGGTTGGCTGGAGCGATTGGGCAAAATCCTCAAGCCAATGTAAATGTTGGAAATAATGCTGATGATGAGCTTCGTGCTTTGGGAAGGTTCCAAAGGAACAATCCACCGATTTTCAAGGGAACCAATGAACCTGACAAAGCACAAGTATTGATGAAAGCAATTGAGAAGATCTTTCGGGTCATGAATTATTCGGATGCGCAGAGGGTGCAGTTTGGCACTCATATGCTTGAAGATGAAGTTGAGGACTAGTGGGGTAATACTCGCCAAAGGTTTGAAGAGGATGAGATTGTGGTTACTTGGGATGTTTTTAGAGAGGCATTTCTGGAGAAGTATTTTCCAGAAGATGTGCGTGGTAAGAAGGAGATTGAATTCCTTGAGCTGAAGCAGGGTAACTCAACTGTGGCCAAGTATGCCGCAAGATTTAAGGAATTGATTAAGTTTTGTCCTCATTATAACACTGCTAATGCTGAGATATCCAAGTGTCTTAAGTTTATGAATGGTTTGAGGCCGGAATTAAGCAAGTTGTTGGTTATCAGGAAATTAGGCGATTTTCTGAATTGGTAAACAAGAGTAGAATTTATGATGAAGATAGTAGGGCTCGGTCTAGCCACTACAAGAGTTTAAATGATAAGAAGGGAAAAGGTCAAATCAGAGGGAAGCCGTATGTGACTCCTGCTGATAAAGGGAAACAGAAAGCTGGTTACGGTAAGAATCCAAGTGGGGGAGGAGTTTCTACTCCGGTGAGATGTTTTAGGTGCGGTGAAGCAGGACATCATGCTCCTGAGTACACAATTGTCGAGCAAAAGTGTTTCAAGTGTGGCAAGCCAGGCCACAAAGCTCTTAAGTGCATAAGCGGTGCGAATGTTACTTGCTACAACTGTGGTGAGCAAGGGCACATTAGTACCAAGTGTGACAAGCCAAAGAAGACTCAAGGGAATGGGAAAGTGTTTGCTCTATCAGGATCGGAGACTGCTAGTGATGATTGATTCGAGGTACGTGCTTCATTAATGGTATACCTTTGATCGCTATAATTGATACTGGAGCTACACATTCTTTTATTTCCTTTGATTGTGTTAAGAGATTAAGTCTTAAGTTGTCTGTTATGAGTGGAGGTATGGTTATTGATACTCCTGCTATGGGTTCGGTAACTACCCCGTATGTGTTTTTGAATTGTCCGTTGAGTATTTTTGGTAAAGACTTTGGAGTTGATTTAGTGTGTCTTCACTTAGATCAACTTGATGTTATTCTTGGGATGAATTGGTTGGAATTCAATCGTGTCTATATTAACTGTTTTGACACAACGGTTATTTTTCCTGAACCTGATGATTAAAGAGATTTGTTTATCACAGCTAAGCAAGTGAAGGAATCACTGCAAGATGGTGCTAAGGTATTTTTGTTAATGGCAACGGTGAGCATTGGTGAAAGTGGAAGTTTTTCCTGAGGAGATAATAGATTTACCGCCGGAACGAGAAATGGATTTTGTGATCGACTTAATTCCTGGAACTAGTCCGATATCGATGGCTCCATATCATATGTCTCCATCGGAATTGAAAGAATTTAAGAGTCAACATGAAGATCTACTTGAGAAAAGGTTTATTCGTCCGAGTGTGTCACCGTGGGGTGCACCGGTGTTGTTGGTTAAGAAGAAAGAAGGTTCTATGAGACTCTGTGTGGATTACAGACAATTGAACAAGGTGACTATCAAGAATAAGTATCCACTTCCGAGGATTGATGATCTGATGGATCAGTTGGTCGGTGCAAGTGTGTTCAGTAAGATAGATTTGAGATCTGGGTATCATCAGATTCGTGTGAAGGCTGAGGATATTCAGAAGACTGCTTTTAGAACGAGGTATGGACATTATGAGTATTCTGTGATGCCATTTGGTGTGACTAATGCACCAGGTGTATTTATGGAGTACATGAATAAGATTTTCCATCCTTATTTGGACAAGTTTGTGGTGGTGTTCATTGATGATATTTGGATTTATTTGAAGAGTGAAGAAGAACATGTCGAGCATCTGAGGATTGTGTTATCTGTATTGAAAGAGAAGCAGTTGTATGCTAAAATTTCTAAGTGTGAATTTTGGTTGAAGGAAGTGAGTTTCCTTGGTCATGTGTGTTGCACCCTAAAATTTGCCCAACCTTTTCTTAACTTGGTTTATGTTTCATTTCATTTCTTCTAGCATTTGCATTGCATAACATTTTTCATTGAACAGGGGATCAAGAGTTTGTGCATATCAAGAGGAGTCTACTCAGAGGTTTGAGCCTAAACAAGGGATGTTACTCAAGTTTGAATGGTCATCAGGTCATCTAGAAATGGACAGTGGTCTTATGAAAAAAAGGATGGATGTATGTGGGTCAGCTCCTAACTTAGAGGCCAATTGAAGATCATCAGAGGATTATGAACTCATGATTATGGATATAAGATGTTAAGAGAGCTCATTGAGTGCCTTGAGGGTCATTGTGGAGCTCATCCAAGTGTTTGTGCTAAGTGTGAAAGGTTACAGTTGAAGGTGTTGCATCTAGGGTTTTCATCTGGCTAATCCTCAGTCAACTGTGAAATTAGAGGAGATTAAAACTCAATTCCAAGTCTCTATGGTCATGGTATGTTGTGTTAAGATACATGAGACATCATTTCAAGTTCAACTCATCAAGGATCAAGTGTGTGAGAAGTTACTAAATTAGGGTTCTCAAGGTAAAATCCCCTATTTAGTGCCTAACTTCAAGACCACCTATCTTAAGATACAAGTTTCATCTTGTTGCACCCCAAAATTTGACCAACATTTCTTTACCTAGCTTATGTTGCATTTCATCCACATTAGCATTATCATTTGCATTTCATTGACATGTGTGCAGGAGATAAAGAGGTATGAGTACCAATCAAGGGCTATGCAAGACTTTGAGGCTAGCTAAGAAGCTTATTCAAGTGTTCAAGGGTTGATATCCTTGTCAGAGAAGTTAAAAGACCCCCAGAGAGGATGGTTGAAACCAAGGTTGTTTGCCTCCTAACTTGAGAGTTGTGGGAGCTCCTCAGATGATTCTGAAGCCATGAAGTTAGACTTGAAGCCTTGAGAGAGCTTATGGGATGTCTTGAAAGCCATCATGGAGCCTAGATAGGTCATTGTGCAAGATTAAGAAGACTCAGCCATGAGTGGTGCAATTAGGGTTTGACTGGGTCAACCCTAGGTCAACTAATGATTTGGAGAAAGTTGAGACCTAATCCAAGAGCCATGTGATCATGGATTGAGGCATTGAGATGCTATAGGTATGATTCCAAGGTTAACTCATCATGAGTGAAGAGTTTGAGAAGTTTCAAGCTAGGGTTTCTAAGGCTTGACAGTGTAAAATCCCCTAGTTTGACCCCTATCTTCAAGGCAGTTTAGCTCAAGATGTGATTGTCATCTCATCTTACCCCCAACATGAATGTTGTAGATATTGTTCTTAGCTTTAATTTTAGTACTAGAAGTCCTTGATAGGATTTGTAGAGCTCAAGCTATGACTTTGACAAGTTACAGGTCATCTGAGGTATGTGAATCTGGGGCCTTGAAAGTTACCCAACTTGCATCAAACGTTTGCCAAAGAAGGATGATTCCTATGAACTTTTGGTCAACATGAATGTTGTTCCTTATCTTCTTAGATTTCTAGAGAGTACTAGAAGTACTTGATAGGATTTGTAGAACTCAAGTTATGGCTTTGACAAGTCTAGGGCATTTTGGTCATTTGGAGATTACAGGTCATTTCAACCATAAGGCCATAACTCCTATTTCCAAGCTTCAAATGGAAACATCTTCAACATCAAACTTGTTCAAAATGATGTTTTAAGGCTAGTAAGGAGGTCATGAGATGATGGAAAGGCTTGTAGCTCAAAGTTGCAAAAATGACCTAAAATAAAGGCATAAGTTAAATAAACCAAAGTTGGAAATTGATATTTTCAACCTACACATCCAAAACATGGCATGTAATATATCATTTTGAATCTAGAAAAAATTTTAAAAACAATGGTTTAGCCACATTTTGAGTTGAGATTCAATTTATGGACTTGCTTTGAAAAGTAATGACTTGCATATTAAGCAACACTTGCAAAACTCAAAATCAAGGCATGAGCAAGGCTTTTTGCAAGCTAAACACCTCTAATATCTCACTTGGGGAGATTTTGGGATGAGAACAAGTGGTTGTACCAAGGGAAACAGAATTGAGCATGGAATGATACATGATTGGAAATCTCATGACATGAGAAGTGGAAAATCTCATTGGAAGGGTCTAGAGGATTCTAGATCATCCAAACTTCATCTATATAAGGAGTAGAGTGGATCCATTGAAGGGGTTGGTTATCATTGAAGGATTGAGCTTAGTTTGAGATTGAATTTTCATAGCTTTCAAGTGCAATCGGTTTCACCAAATTCCTCCATTTCCTTCCATTTTCTTGATTGATACTTCTTCCATGAATATCAAGGAGTGATTCCAGATCATTTCCAAGAAGAATTGGTGGCTAGATCGTGTATCAAGCAAGTGATTTTCAACACCTGCAACTCACCATCGGGTTTCAAGATTGAAGCACTTTCCATTGGTTCTTTTGCATACAGAAGCAAGGAGGAGGTTCATTCAAGGTGTCTGCAAGATTGTGGAGCTTGATGTGGTGGTTTCGTGCATCTGTTCAACCAAGGTTTTCAGGTTGGTACCTTTCTTCCTATAGCATGATTTAGGTAGAATTATGTTGAATTAAGGTGTTAGATTGATTGTAGAATGATGTAGGATGGATTCCAGATAATTAATTGATGAATTAGAGACAAATTAAGAGAATTGCCATTTTCGGTTAAGATTGGGAGATGATGAATCTTGAGGTTTCAGAGGAAGTTAATGGTATGGTTGAACTCGTGGCAAGATTTGGAATAAGATTCATGTTTTGACCTCTTGGATTGGAGGCCTCTAGGCAGAACTAGGGTTGAAGGGGATGACCGGAGCTCCACCGGTGGTGGCCGGAGTTGGGCGCGAAGCTCAGAGGTTTGAAAGGTTGAAGACGACCTCAGGACCATTGGATGAGGGTTTGACCTTTGACTGGTAGCTGATCCAAGGGCCACGTTTTAAAGTTGGTTTGTGAAGGATTCTGATGAAGGAAACATTGCGTTTCATTTATTTGTTGTTTTGGGCTTAGTGATCTGAGTGTTATTCGCATCCCCCTGATGGCCCAACCCAAACTTTTAACTGAGTCTGATTGCTACTTACACCGTGTGTTTGTTTATATTAATTGGATTTTCTTCATTTTCTTCATTTTGTTTATGGTTCTTGTAAAAATCATAATTAATTGAAAATTAATCCAATTAAACTCATTCTTTTGGCATTCTACTCATGATTGAGTCTATTATTTTTTAGAGAAAAAATATTTTCATTTTATGTAATTTATGATTTAATTGGAATTTTGCATTTTAATTGATATTAAAATGGTTATGTTTGATGCCTAATTTTGTGGAATTTTGTTTGATCATGTGGTGATGACTTTGATCCTAATTTCTTGTGTGTGATTAGCTTAGACATGTATGATCTCATAGATTTTTTCTCACATTTTTGTGGTGAAAATAGGTGTGCTTTCTAGATTGATATTTAGATGCTTCCTTTTTAGGGTTTTAGGTTGATACCTTAGAATGTAGGATTTAGTTCTAGATCTAATTTTATGATTTGATCTTTGAAACTAATGTGGTAGTGTCATGATTGACCTAGGTTCCCATAGTAATTTTTGTAGGATTTTATAATTGATTTTAGTATTTTAGTTAGGACTAACTTTAGTACTAGGTTTTAGGTGACCCTAATTTACTAATTCAACTAGTTTAACTTCCCTAGTTCCCTTAGATTAGGGTTTGTGCTTGGTTTGCCTTTGGTTGAGATTGAAGACAAGTTGAAGACAAGGTGAGGATGCTTGAAGTTGCTTGAAGGTGCTTGGAGCTTTGGATTTGTTTGAGCCTGAAGGTGTCTGATGAAGATTAGGAGATAGGACATAGGGAGAGCCTTGTAGTTAGAATGATTTCTTTCACAAACATGGAAAGCATCTTGTGCTTCCATTCCTCCCAATGACTAAAAGTCCTTCTCAGATATTCACATCCCTCCTTTGGAAGGATGAGTGGCTTTATCTGGGAAGTAGAACTTTGAGGGAACCAGTCTCTCATAATGATGAACCCTTACAGGCTTCCTTTGGTTGTCAATAAGCTGTTCATCATTTCCCATCATCCTGTTAAATCAATTGTCTCTTGATTGGAGTATCTTGAAAGATGTTGGACTTGAGTTTGAAGATGAGGGCTTCATTGAAGAGTGTGGAAGAGGATGATTCCTTGAGCATTGCCATTGCAGCTGAAGCTTGAAGAGCAAGAAGAACAAGTTGATACTTGAAGATCCAGGGGAGATTGAGTGAAGAGTTGAGGCTTAAAGAATTGAAGGATGAAGTTGACACTTCCATGTGATTGAAGACTACTCTGAGAAGCTGAAGCTTGTAAAAGGAGAAGACCAAGTTGATACTGGTAAAACAAAGCGAGCTGAGGCTTGAAGACTAAGTTGGTACTTATGCAGAAGATTCAATTGAGATTGAGTGTAGAGCTGAGGCTTGAGGAATAAAGGATGAGTTGATACTTACATTGAAGCTTAGAGAAGCAAGTTGACACTTGCCATTGAGGATGATAGCCTTGAAGGGTAGGTGAGGTCTGAAGAGCTGAAGCTTGAAGCTGTGGGAGTGGTTGATCTGCTTTCCTTTCTGACCTGTTTCTTTCCTGTCTGTTTTCTTTGTTGTATTGATATGCCTTGTTTGACTTGCTTGATGCAGTAGAATAAGTCCATGATTAGACTGACTTTAATCTAGGAGCATGATTGCACTAGAGGTTGAGGTACTCCCTCTGCTTGTATTGTTACTGTATGGCTTTGCTTGCGGGTATTCGGTAGGGCCTAGCTCCCTTGCCCATGTGGTTTATTTTGCTTGATAGCATTCTATTTTCTTCTATATGATTACAGTCTTTTATATTTTGCTTGATAGCATGATGTTATTATTGCTGTATGATTACAGTTATTCATTCTAGCTTGAGGTTGAGATGAGCTTGTGGAGGCTGATGCCCCACACACATTTCCTCCCTCACTTGCATTGCATGCATTTTACAGTCATTTACTGTTTACTGTTGAAGCTGATGCTTTACCTGTTTCTGTGTATCATTGACATGATCCCCTAGGAATCTCACTTCCTTTGATAAGGCAGTGATGATAGAACTTTAGGTTGAAACCTATGCATGATAACTTCTAGGAGTTCCCTGTTTCAAACTTCAACTATAGGATGAATCCTTGGCATGACAACAGTAGGACTTGATAGTCTCCTTTTAGTTGAGCTTGTTCTCTTCTCATCTCAAAACAGCTTAAGATACAGTAATCATGAATGATTTCTTTCGTACGTTACGAGCCTTAAGCTATCTGAGAAAGGATTGTTGGAGAGTTTCTTTTCAACAGTCTGGATGTTTAGTATGGTACCCTTTGGGTGACATGCGACGCATTCACTCTCAGGTCATAGTCTTTAGTGCGATTGAAATTGCAAACACAATAAAAAACACTTCTTCTGTAAAAGACAGAAAACAAACTTCAAACCTTTTTACCCCGTGGGCCCGTAATTCAAAGGAAAGCTTTTCTGAAGAAAAGAGTGTCGTTAAACTTCAGCGCCACCGCAAACAGACTTTGTCCCTAACTGCTGGAACTGTTGTTTAACCCTACTCGATAAAACAGATGAATCTGAATTCCCGTAATCCGTATTATCCCGAACTACGTAAGCTCTGATCTCTCATGCCTGTTGAGAGTACGTAGGCACAATACTGACGTATTGGCGAGCCACCTTCCCCGTAACCCCTCGTAGGTCGAACTACGTTGACTCTGATTTCTCATTCTCTGATGATAATATGTAGGCATAAAGCGCGACGCTTTGCCGAGTCATTTTTCTTTTCTGTTTAAGCCAGCCTCGATAGGTGGATAGATAAACCAACTCGTCCAGTAAACACAACAAGCATGGATCCCATCGAGTACGATGGACGTGAGGGGTGCTAATACCTTCCCCTTGCATAATCGACTCCCGAACCCAGACAACGGTTGCGACGACCTTGTCTTACCCTTTTCGTCAGGTTTTTCCGATCGTTTCCTTTCCCGCTCTGAGGGATAAATAACGAAAGGTGGCGACTCTTCTGTTTTGCCGGCACCTTATTTTCGCGGAAGCGACACATCTCAACTTTTGAACAACATGAAACTTGTAAATCATTTTCTTAGCTTTCTTTTGAGTACTAGAAGTCCTTGATTGAATTTATAGAACTCAAATTATGATCCAGACAAGTTATAGGTCATCAGATGAATGTGATTTTGATCAACAAACGTCAACCAACTTCAAATCCATTTTTGACCTAGAGGGATGTTTCTCCTCAACTTTTCGCCAACATGAAAGTTATAGATCTTGGTCTTAGCTTTCCAAAAAGTACTAGAAGTCTTTCATCTGATTTGTATAACTCAAGTTATGAGGCTTGCAAGTCAGGGGTATTTTGAGAAAGTGAGATTATAGGTCATAAAATTATAGGTCCATTTTACCAACTTGCACACTTCAAATGAAGATTTTTCCAACATCAAATGTGCTCCAAATGGTGTCATTTTTTCAACCAAACATCAAGAAGTCATAGATCTGGCTTGGTTTGAGGAATTGATGTGTGATTTTTCATGGAAGAAAGCTTAAAAGGGAAAAATTGGAATTAATTCATTTTTGACCATTTTTGTGCAAATAGGTACATATTTTGAGTGCAAAACATGTTTTAAACACATTGGCAATTTTAGAATTTGAGTTTGATGTGTTTTGGTGAGCCATTTCCAAGTTTACTTCATCATGAAGTTACACAACAAACATTAACCATTGAGATTAAACAAGGGGTAAATCATGGCCATTCACACTCCATACACTCCCATCATGAGTTTTGAGCCAATTTGGAGCCAAATTTGAAGCATTTTCGTGCACTTGAAGAAGCTCCAAAATCAATTCCCATGTATTTTCAATTGGGCTCTAGGGACTAGAATTGGGCTTCATTCTGATTCAAATCCATTACATAAAAGGTTTCTAACCTTCACAAATCATCAAAATACGAAATTGGAGGCAAATTGCTCAAGAACAACTTTGAAAAAGTGGTGAAAATTCAAAATTTGAATTCTGAGAATTAGCAAGTTTCAAGCTTAATTGTGAATTGCAAAAGCTTTATTGAAGTTTGTTGAGTGATTCTGGACATTTTTCTTCAAGCTTAAGCATCAATTGAAGGCTCAGTGGAAGTTCTCCACTAGGTATTTACAAATCAACCTTACACTCTCAATATGTCATAATTCATTGCCATTTTTGCATATTTGAGACCTAGGAAACATGTAGATCGTTAATAACTAAAACGAACTGGCATTTGTGATGATTGTTGGATGAAGCTAAAAAATGTTTGGATCTGATATGGCTTATTCCTGTGGTGTTTTGCTTGTTTGTTGATTGATTTGTAACCTCCATAACATGTAGCTGATGTTTAAACCAAATTGTGTGATTTTTGGTGAACTTTTGGTTTTGATGCACAAACTTGTTTGCTTCGGTTTGAGTTCATGTTGCATGATAAGTGATTTTTGATGTTGGATTTGAGATCCTCGTGATCTCTAGATGAATTTTGATATTAAATTCGTCAAGTTTGGTGGAGAAATGATGATGCGTTTTGTTGTTGTGCTGCGCGCGGTGGAGGACGGGCGGAGAAGATGATGAACAGTGTCTCCGGGCGGTAGCTTGGTTTTAGGGTTCTTGGAGGTAGAAGATGATGATGTGTCACGACCACGCGCGCACGATTTGCTTACTTTTGTTTTCAACGTCCAGGATTAAGAAACATGGTAGTCTTCCTTTGACTTGATGCATGTGATTGCTTTTAAATTCCTCATTAATGTGTTGGCAGTCTGACAGCCACGTAATGTAATTACCAATTAATCATGCGCTTCCTATTGATTTCCATGATAGTCCATAGTTGACTCTTGCACACACAAGCACTAGTTTGTTTGGTTTTTGTTTGGATTTCCTGACTGGGCCTTGTACACACGCGCTATTCACACCCCCCCTGTTGGGCCCAAGCGCATTTTACACTTCATTTCTTTGTTATCCACACCAATTATTTTCCTATTTCCTTTTATTTTCATTTTTTTATTTTTCTTTTATTCTGTTTGAATTTAAATCATATAAAATAGCTCCAATACTTTAAAAATTCACCAAAAATATTTTTTATAAACTTTGAGATGTCTAATTTTTTTTAGATATTTTTATTTTGATTTTTGATTTTATTTTCAATTTAAAAAAAAATTAAATATTGGAGTTGTTTTAAATGAAGTGAATTGTGGCATTGTTTGATCTTGCATTTATTTCTCTTCTTCCTTTTTGATCCAATGATTGAAAATTGATCCTCATCTCAATGATGAGTTGATCAATTTTTGAGGACCATTTTGGCCCTGGTTGTTGAATTTTGGGTTGACTTTTGTGGCTTTTCTTTTTGCCTTTGTTTCTCCAATTTCAAAGTGGTACATCTAAATGAATCTTTTCTTTTGATGGTGCTTTGAGGGAATATTTGTCTTGATCTTTTGGCCTCTGGTTTCCAACATGTTTAGCTTCTTTGTGAATTTTATTTGGTATTTTTTTAGCCTTTTTCCTATTTTTGACATGACTTTCAAGTTGGGTCATTTCGTAGGACAGCTCACACGAGTGCATGACCTAGTTTGGATTGGAAATGACCTTTGTGGATCCAATAAGCTCTCAACTCTTCTTGTTTCACATTTTGGACATGTTGAGCTTGCTGTATGTTCATTTTTAGGTCAAAATTATGTTCATTACTTGTTGATTGATGCATTTCTTTTTGAGCTTTCAACTTGAACTCCTAAGTGGTGTGTGCTTGCTTCCTTTGTGCTCTTACTTGCATTTCTTCTTAATTTGTTTTGTTCTAGATTTTGAGATTTCTTATCTTCATCTCCCTTCTGTCCAATGACCTTGGAGTGTCATTTAAGGTGGCTTGGTCCCTCCTTTGGAGGTATTTGAAGCATACTTAGAATGATGAATCCTTGAGGACACTTTTGGTGCTTCTTTGCTTTTGATGACTGATGCTTATGGTTGAGTACCTATTATGGGGTCCTTGCTGCCCTCATTTGGTCTCCCATACTCACTTGGCTTTGGGTTTTGGTTTTACTTTCTTTTTTTTTTTGTTTTGGTGGTGTGGTTGATGTTGTTTGACTTAGGTCATTTTATCCATTTTTTGATGCACCTTTGTGTGGTTTATTCTTTTTTGATTTGATTTCTTCTTGTTCTCTTATTTTTCTCTTCTTTTCTTGCATTTCCATATGCATGCTTGGTTGAGATGAGCTTGTGGAGGCTACTTCCCCACACTATTTTCCTCCCACTTCCATTCTATTTGTGCATCTTATGTTTGCATCTTCATTTGTATATGCATTCTTCTTCTTCTTCTTCTTTTGCTTTTCTTTGCCATGCTCCCCATAAGTTCTCTAACCTCTTGAGGTTATGATAGACATTAGGTTCCTAACCATGCATGATAACATTAGGTAGTTCCCTTTTGAATCCCAACTCTAAGTCCACTTTGCATGATAACTTTTAGGATTGTTTAATCTCCCATTAGTGTTCTTTCTTTTCTTCTCATCTTCAAACATTCATAAAAAACTTAATAAAGAATGACAAATGTAGCACGCTACGAGCCTTAAGCTACTTGAGAAATGGTAATTGAGGGGCCTCCTCTCAAGGACCTAGAGTATTTAGTGTACACCCTTTGGGTGATATACGACATAAGTTACAAATCAAATTCAAAACACTTCTTCTCTAAAAAACACAAAAACACTTCAAACCTTTTTCATCCTTCGGGATTCTTAATCGGAAAATATTTTCAGATAAAAGAGTGTCGTTAACTCTTAGTTCTACCGCAAACGGTAACGCCTAAGTCTCCAATGGTCGAGCTGCATACACCAACTGCTAGAACTACTTGTTAACCCTACTCGGGCTTAAAAACTTTTGAACCAACCTGTGGTCCCTTTAGCCCGAACTACGTTTGCTCTGATCTCTCATGCCAGATGAAAGTACGTGGGCACAAGACGCAATGTCTTGGCGAGCAACCTTCCCCCCTTCTTTAGCCGTAGTTAGTCGAACTATGTTGACTCTGACTTTCCCATTGCACGAGGGAGTACGTAGGCACAGAGCGACGATGATCTGCCGAGTCAGTCATTTTTCTTTTTCTTTTGTCCCTGAGCCTTTAGCTAGATAGTATCAACACACCCTTTTTAGATAGACAACAATGTGTGGATCCCGTCGAGTACGACGGACGTGAGGGGTGCTAATACCTTCCCCTTGCGTAACCGACTCCCGAATCCAGACATGGTTGCGATGACCTTGTCTTTCCTTTTTTCTTTAGGTTTTTCCAATCGTTTCCTTTCCCTCTCTTTGGGATAAATAACGAAAGTGGTGACTCTTCTGTTTTTTCTGCCAGTGGTTTTTCGCAGTTGCGACAGCTGGCGACTCTGCTGGGGACTCTGGTTCCCTATGCAAGTCAATCCTAGCGCTTGTCTGTTTATCTCTAGGTGTTGTATATGTATGCTTTATTTACTTTCACATTTTACTTTCCTGCATTTAGTTTCCGTATCATATGTCATTACTGCTATGCTGTGGGGAGGGAAGTTCCATTGGGCGATAAGCCAAACCCAGGCTTGAGTATAAACCTAGTTTTAGTAGTGGAAATTAGTGGTGGATGTGCTTGCTTTGCTCGTACTAGTTCACCATGAAATTCACGCTCGGACGAGATTCTCTTTGACGATTTTCTTTCTAGCCCTTTGGGCTCGAAGGGATTTTGGATCTGAGGGTTGTCGACTCTGAGGACCGATCATTTGTGAGTCAGTTAAGTGAGGCCTCTTCAAGAGATTATGATGCTAAACCAGAAATGGTGAACGTAGCATCATTTCTTGAAAGTCTGTGACGATGACAAATGCATAGGATACCAAACCTTATCAGTGGATAGGTACATACCTGTGAGAGGGATTGGGTTATGCAGGAAACCTTGGCGTTTTTCTCCTCTTGGTCCCTCCTTTGGAGGTAATTGAAGCATACTTAGAATGATGAATCCTTGAGGACACTTTTGGTGCTTCTTTGCTTTTTATGAGTGATGCTTATGGTTGAGTACCTATTATGGGGTCCTTGCTGCCCTCATTTGGTCTCCCATCCTCACTTGGCTTTGGGTTTTGGTTTTACTTTCCTTTTGGTTTAGTTTTTGTGGTGTGGTTGATGTTGTTTGACTTAGGTCATTTCATCCTTTTTTTGATGCACCTTTGTGTGGTTTATTCTTGTTTGATCTGATATGTAGCACCGGGTAGTTAGGATTGTATAGTATTCTTTTGGGATACATTTTGTATATGTATCTGATGGTAAATGTTTATGTAAACATGATGATATGGTGAATTAAAATGAATGAGATGTATTTATATGATTTCATGTTTTAAGTAATTCAATGTTTATATTTTCCGCTTTAATTCTAAATATTGAGATGTGGGTGTAAGGACTAAGTTCCTCTGTTGAACTACCCCACTGTTACATGTCTTTTATAGAGCAGGTGTTGTATGTTATTTTGTGCATGATGTGGCATACTTCTTTTATACCATGTTTCAAATTTACTCTGATGAAATTTTTTTATGTAATTTATTTGTTTATTTGGGGGTATAGAAGAGGGTGTTACAAGGTCCACCACTACTCTACACTACTAATGTTATGTTTGTACTCAAGCCCGGGTCCGGCTTATCTCTTAGTGGAACATTCCCTCTCCATAGCACATCAATAATGATACAATGCGGAAAGTAAATGCGGAAAGATAAAGATAAAGCACATATGTACATACACCTAAAATATAAACAAACAAGTGCTAGGATTGACTCGCATAGGGGATGTTCCTGTCCCCAGCAGAGTCGGTAGTTGTCGCTACTGCGAAAAAAGGTGCCAGCAATGACAAAAGAGTCGCCACCGTTCGTTATTTATCCCAAAAGAGGGAAAGGAAACGATTAGAGAAAACCTGACAAAAATGGGAAAAGACAGGTCATCGCAACCATGTCTTGGGTTCGGGAGTCGGTTACACAAGGAGAAGGTGTTAGCACCCCTCACGTCCGTTGTATCGACGGGATCCACGCTCGTTATCTATATAAAGGGTGTTTATCTATCTAGCTAAAGGTTTGGGACAAAATAAAAGAAAAGTGACTCGGTAGAACATCGCCACTCTATGCCTACATATTCCCTCGTGCAATGGGAAAGTCAGAGTCAACGTAGTTCGGCTAACTACGGGTGAAAAGTGGGGAAAGGTTGCTCACCGAGACATCACCGTCTCGTGCCTACATATTCTCATCTGGTATGAGAAATCAGAGCAAACGTAGTTCGGGCGATTAGAACACTGGTTGGTTCAAATGTTTTAGACCCGAGTAGGGTTAAAACTTAGTTCTAGCAGTTAGGTGTATGCAGCTCGACCATTGGAGACTTAGGCGTTACCGGTTTGCGGTAGAACCAAGAGTTAACAAAACTCTCTTTTCTAAAAAAGTTTTTTCGTTATTAGGATCCCGAAGGATAAAAAGGTTTGAAAGTGTTTTTTTTAAGTCTTTTAAGAGAAGAAGTGCATTGATTAGGGTTTGCAAGTCATGTTGCACTAAAGACTATGACTTAGGAGCGAATGCATCGCATATCACCCTAAGGGTGTACACTAAACACTCTAGGAAATTGAGAGGAAGCCACTCAATCACCATTTCCCAAGTAGCTTAAGGCTCGTAACGTACAACATTCATTAACCTTTATTAAGTGTTTTGAAATTATTTGAAGATGAGAAGGAGAGAGGACACACTAAAGGGAGACTAACTCAAACCTAGTAGTTGTCATGCAAATTGGCCTTAAAGTTGAGGTAAAAGGGATGCTACCTAATGTTGTCATGCATGGTTTAAATCCTAAGGTCTATCATAATCTCAAAGAGATTAGAGATCCTAAGGGAGCATGGAAGAAAGAAAGCAAAAGAAAAAGGAAGCATAATCAAGGCATAAGATATGAAAGATGCAAATGCAATGCAACACACAAGCAAAGGGAGGAAAAAGTATGGGGTAAACACCTCCACAAGCACATCTCAACCTTTATTAATGCAAGAAAAAAAATGCAAAAAGAAGAGAAAGAAAGTATGAATCTTACAACATTCAAACATCAATCCTAATGCATAAAAGCACACCAAGTGAAAAGGAAAGAGGGAAATAATTGAATGAGAAGATGGGAGGCAAAATGAGAGCCTAAAGAACTCACAAGGGCACTCAACCAAACATACCACATTCAATATGCAAGCAAATCAAACAAAGGGTCCTCAAAGGCTCACTATTTATGACATGCTTCAAGTTCCTCCTAAGGAGGGACTAAGCCTTCATAAATAGGATCCTTAAGTCATATGACAGAGGTATAGATAAGGATAGAATTTGCTCAAAGTAAATGAAGAGAAACTCACAAGATAATGCAAACAAAAGCATGTAAAAGATTGAGAACATTCACACATATTAACAATTAGAAACCCTAATGTAAGGCCTAAAAGACAAGCATGCTTCAACAAGTTATAAACCAAATTATGACCTATAATTGAACCTACACACATTTCAACATGCCTATAGCATGAATCCACAAGAGTTAGAGGTTCAATTAACGCATAAAAGTCATTTACAAAGCAAGCTAGTTCAAGCACTAGTGTAAACATCACTTAATGATAACCTAAATGGAAATTACCCTAAAAATAGGAAACATGCTCAAACATTACCAAATAAAATCCTAGATGACCCCTAAGGTGTTAGCAACCAGGGGTCAAAATTATGAGGACAAAGTCCTATCAAAACTATGCAAACAGAAATGAAACCCTAAGGGTATACCAAATGGGAAAGGGTGAATTGAGGGTCACTAAAACTAGCCTAAAACCCTACCCAAAATCAATCAAAACAGGGGTAATATGGTCTTTAAAAAATCATTCAACATATCATGAACATGAGAAACAATTATCAGCCATTGAAAATGAAAATCACTCAAGAAATAAAATCAAGAACCAAGAGGAAGCAATTTTAAGTCAATTAAAATACCTCAAATGTGAAAATCCATTTTTAATTGAAAAATGACTAAAAAAATAAAGTGAAAATTCCTAAAACTAGTTAACATCCCAAAATGTGTAAAAAATATTTTTTCAAGATTTATAGGTCATTTGAGGTTTTTTCCTTGAATTAAAATCAAACAAAAAAAACTAAAATGTAAAAGAAATAAAAGAAAATAAAAATGGGAAACCAGCGTGGCAAATAGCAAAAGAAATCAGTTAGTTTGATTGGGCTTAATGAGGGTGGGGTGCGAATAAGAATCGGAGCCTAAGATCCAAAACATTCAGCATCTGAATGAAACTCACCATTTCATTTATTCATGTGGCAGTTAAACGAGTCAAACAATTGTTCAGATGGAATCAAGGTCGTTCATCAAGTCTTAGTCAAAAAGTCCAAGGTCTATGTGGACCTCCACGTACGCAGTCGGGAGAAAAAAACAGATGCTGGAGCCACCATGCTCTGGTCGTCTTCTCTGATGGTACCTCCGGTACTGGGAGTTCAAAACTCAACCAAAATGCGCAATTTTTTAGTCTAAACTCATCCTCTCAATGCGCATATCAAGAATCCAAGGTTTGTTTTCATTTTTTATCCATAAATAGGGAAACACGAAGCCATGAAGTTTTGAGCATAAATCCACATTCATCAAGAACACTAACCATACTAATCCAAAAATGGCCTACATGAGTAGGGCTTCAAGATACACTAAAAATGGCGCATGATGGATGCCTAAACAGAGAGAATTCTTGAGAGTTTACCTAACGGAGCTCCTCCGTTGGGTCTTAAATTAAAGCTTGAACTTGTGCAAAACAATCCATAAACCTTCAATGATCTCCAAGGAAGCTATTGGTAATCTTCAATTGGCTTGAATTGATCTGAAACTTAATTTCAAGATTTCACTTTCTCCTTGGAATTTCTCAATTGAATTTGCTCCAATTCTCATGAAAATGGCTGAATGAGGGTTTGTTCTTCACCAGAAGTTTATATATTTTGGATCTGAGATCAATTGGAGGCCCAATTATGGCTTGTTATGATGAATTGCAAAATCCAAAAATTGAGAATGAAGCTTGAAATTTCACGTTGAAACTGGCTTCAATGGCTCTGAACTCAGTTCAAACGACTTGCTTGTGGTGTGGAGTGATCCAATGGGGGAGATTGATCCCTTGAAATGATCCTATGGTGGATTTTGTATGTGTAACTTCAACATGAAGTAACTTGAGATTTTGACATGTTTTTGCTCATCGTGAACCAATTCTGATTTGTGCATTATGTTTGGGATGTTAAAGGGACTCAAAAAATGCACAAATATGTCATGAAATGATTTAAATGGATTAAAATTCAAATCATGGCCTTCAATGCCTTTTTTCATGAAATTACTTCACCAATATTCACATACAAGCCAAACCCATGACAAGTGAATGTTCAATGATGAAATTGAGTTCATTTGATGAAAGTTTGATGTTGGAGAAAGTTCCATTTGAAGTGCACAAAGTCATGAAATAGACCTATAATGAAAATGACCTATAATCAAAGTTTCCCAAAATACCCATGCCTTGCAAGCATCATAACTTGAGTTCTACAAATCAGATGAAGGACTTCTATGAGTTTTTGGAAATCTAAGATCATGAGGAATAACTTTAATGTTTGGGTCAAAGTGAGGAGAAATATCCTTCTTGGTCAAAAATGTCTTGGAAGTTGGTTGACTTTTGTTGACCAAAATCACATTCATCTGAGGACCCATAACTTGTCAGCATCGTAACTTGAGTTCTATAAATCCAATGGATGCGTTCTAGTACTCAAAATAAAGCTAAGAACATGCTCTAAAAGTCTCATGTTTGCATCAAAGTGAGATGAAACTTATACCTTGAGATATGTGGTCTTGAAGTTAGGCACTAAAACAAGGGATTTTACACTGAAAAGCTTAGAAACCCTAATCTAACAACTTCTCACACTCTTGATTCTTCTTAAATTGATCTTGAAATAACATCTTGGATGCTTCAACACAACTTTCCATGATCACAATGACTTGGAACTAGGTCTCAATCTCCTTCAAATCTCCAGTTGACTTTGCACTAAGCAGATGAAACCCTAGGCGTACAATCCTTAGACTGCAACCTCTTGTACATGATATAATCACTTGGATAAGCTCCACAATGGCCCTCAAAGCAACCATTGAGCTTATACCACATTCTCCATCCATAACCTTGGACTCGACATCCTCTAATGATCTTCAACTGGCCTCCAAGATGGGAGATAAACCATATTCACCCATCTGCTCTTTCAAAGAACTTTGACCTTCTCATGATGATGATAAGCACTTGACCACTTAAATAAAACCTCCTGCTTAGGCTTAGACCCTGGGTAACCTTATCCTTCTATGCACACCTCTCCTGATCCCCTACAAATGAACAATGTTATGCAAATGCAAATGCTAGAACAATGAGTGAAACATAAACCAAGTTAGGAAAAGGTGGGAAAATTTTAGGGTGCAACACAAACTGCTTGTCAAAAAGCAGTGCACAACAAGAAACCATCTTTCCTCTTCTTTTCTCATTCTTGTAGTGTACCGAATGATACAAATATACGAGGAGAGTAGTTACGGGATTATTGGAAGCGAAAATACGAAAAGCATCCAAATCAACAAAGTTTGGCACGTTAGGAAACAACACAATGTCATAGACACACAAAACTAAGATAGCACTGAAAACCACCCAACAACCCTCTTCAGCATACTTTCGAGCTTTATCCACCAAGAAAGATGAAGTAATGACGAAAACTGTATTCTTGCTGACAACATGATCAACCAATTTAGAGGCGCTCAAATAAAAAGCGACGACCAACTTCTCGAGATCGGGTTCTTCCTCTGAATACAGGAATGGAACTTCATCTTAGACCAGAACGCCTAAGATGAAAGAGAACTCCTCCAAAGTCGGAACCAACACATAATCCAGGAAAGTGAAACATCACAGCGGTGGATCATAAAACTGCAATAGGGTACAAATAGCTCTATGATCATAACTCGTGATTTTACAGACAAGATTCCGAATTCTCCCATAATCTTTCTTGAAGGTTTTAAGGACGCCAGGCTCAGCCATGGAAATCAGACCAAATAAAGGTCCTAATTCAGGTACCGAAAACTTTTATACAACAATCCTCTTTATGTCTACTTCCATCTCTGCAGAAGATTAGTACCAGAATCAAATGAGATACGAGAACCTGTAAAACATACAAACATGCAATTTCAAATGCAGGATGATTATGCAGATGCAAACATGGGATCAAGGTATCCAATGCTCAAACTTGATGTTGTGTTGTTGACTGAATATAACCATAGCTCTGCTCTAATAAGAAATCCAGAAAACCAGGACATTGAGACAATATAAAACCAGAGTACTCAGGATCAAAGGTCCGCTCGGACGAGAAAACCATAAAACTGGGTTGGTTGAAAGTCAAGGTTTCCTGCAAAACCCTTCCCTCTCACATGTGGGTTCTAATCTTGAACGGTACGACATTCTATGCCTATCATCAGTATCACAGACTCTCAGGTTGAGAAACGATGATATATTCACCATTTCTGGTTTGGCATCATGGTCCATCAAGGAGGTCTCAACTGACTTCCCAATGAACAATCTCCAGAGTCGTTAGTTTTTCTAAGTCAATACCCCCTCAACTGCATCAGACGCGCATGATAGAGTATCTTCAAAGAAAAAACTCATCCGGACGTGAATTTCGCGCGAGCTATTGCATGGCCAGACGCCATATAAGCTCCCGCTACTCTCCATACTAATCCTGTGTGTATACTCAAGCCTGGGTATTGGGATTATCTCTCAATGAAATAAACCACCCACAACACAACAACAACAACATAATATGATAACAATAAAATGCAAATGCAATAGTATACAACAAGCAATGTACATAAATAAAATTAATGCACAAAAGTAAACACCCAAAGAAACAGAAATAAACAAGCACTAGGATTGACTCGCATAGGGAACCCGGAGTCCCTAGCAGAATCGCCAGCTGTCACAACTGTGAAAAACACCCAGCGGAAAAACAGAAGAGACGCCACCGAACGTTGGTTATCCCAAAGAGAGGGAAAGGAAACGATCAAAGAAAAACTGAAGAACGGGAAAAGACAAGGTCATCGTAACCAAATCTTGGGTTCGGGAGTCGGTTACGCAAGGGGAAGGTATTAGCACCCCTCACGTCTGTTGTACTTAACAAGATCCACACTTGTTGTCTAATCAAGGGTATGTTTATATATAAGCTACTGCTAAATGGAAACGAGAACAAAAGAAAAAAATAAAGAGACTCAATAAGACATCGCAGCCCTATGCCTACGTATTCCTTCGTGCAATGGGAAAGTCAGAGTCAATGTAGTTCGGAAAACTACGGGTGATGGGGGAAAGGTTGCTCGCCAAGACATCATCGTCTTGTGCCTACGTATCCTCATCTGGTATGAGAAATTAGAGCAAACGTAGTTCGGGAAAACGAAACCACAGGTTGGTTAAGTGTTTTTTTTAGCAACGCTAAGTTCCCATTCTAGCAGTTAGGGTCAATGCCTGTTTGCGATAGAACGGAAAAGTAACGTACTTTTTTTTGAAAATGAGTTTGAAACGCAAATCCCGAAGGATAAAAGGGTTTGAGTTTTGTTTGTGAGTTTTAGTGAAGTGAATTAGTTTGTTTGAGATTCACGTTGAGCTAAAGACTATAACATAGGAGCAAATGCGTCGCATATCGCCCCCAGACGAGACGTATACTAAACACTCTAGACAAGCGAGAGGAGACCCTCACTCATCATTTCCCATGTGCTTAAGGCTCTTAGTGTATAATGTTCATCATATTTATTAAGTGAGTTAGAATGGTTTTGAGATGAGAGGAGAGACGCACGAAAGGTCTAAGGGAAACTCGGCCGTAACGTTGTCATGCAAAGTGGTTCTAAAGTTGGGATGCGAAAGGGGATTCTATCTAATGTTAGCATGCAAAAGATGGACCTAAGGTTGAGGTTGAAAGGGACTAGCCTACTTGTTATCATGCTTGGATTGCAATCCTAATGTTTATCTTACTCCAAATTTAATCAGAAATTAAATTGGAATAAGAAACCTAAGGGAGCATGCAAAGACAAAGCAAAAACAAGAAACAAGGTAAAAAAACAGCAGCTACAACGACGCCTCTTGCATAAGACAGCAATAAAATCCAACACTTGAGCAATACAGCCTATAACAGCACATGTTTCAGCACAAAAGCAGGGGTAAAAGGCAGGCAGCAAGCGAGCAAGGCAAAGATAGCATGCAAAGTTCAGAATAACCACTGTCGTGGAAAGTAGGGCAGCAAGCATGTAAGAATGCAATTAATCTTGAACAAATACCAACCATGGATAGATATCATGCAAGTACGTACATGCTTCACCAATCAAACATAATTAACCAACAATGCATCATACAATGTGATCATTCATCAAGCAAGCAACATTAACATGTTATGCGTTCAAATGGAAACCAAAAGTCGCGCGTCGAAGAGTCGATATCGAACATTCAAGAATGATGAAATATGTCAAAAACAATCCACATAAATGCATCACATCAATCCATGAAGTTTACATATGCAAAAGAGCCCAAACAAGCAAGAAAAATGCAAAAATACAACATTCTGCTTAGCGGTAATCGGTTACTCAATATCAGGTAATCGGTTACCCTATTGTAAAAAACAGCCTGGACGTGAAATTTGGACTGAGTAATGGGTTACCCTTTATAAGGTAACCGGTTTCCACTGAACCAGCCTGGACGTGAAATTTGTACTGAGTAACCGGTTACCCTTTATAAGGTAACCGGTTTCCACTGAACCAGAAACAGAAAAACAACTTTAAAAATCAGTTTTCAGCATCCAACAACTTATCCAATCACTCACATGAACATGATATCGATCAAATACGAAATTATCATCAAGAAAACAGTGATCGAGCAACATGTAAACACAATCAAACACTAAAATCACAAATCACCAAGATCCAAATCATCAAAATGGATCAAAAAGCAGCAAAAATCATGGACCTATAATGTGATAACCCAAATAAGCTCAAAACAGAATTAGATCTAGAATTGCCAACCTTCAAAGATGAGATTTTCTTTGGTGAGTGTTGATTCACTTAAAATTAGCAGATCAAAGCAAGAAACCCATAGATTCTTCAATATCCAAGAGCTTCCTTATGGTAGAAATGAAGAACAAGCAAGATCAAGCAAAAATGATCCAAAAGCACTTCCAATCTAGCTTCTAAATTCAGATCCAAAACCAAACGAAAATTGAATGATGAATTGAAGATAATGGAGATGAATGATTGAGGTTTAGCTCTAGAATTCAAGGATTCCAATGAAGAATCAAAGAATTCAAGTGAAAGAGCTTTAATGGAGGTTTTGGGAGTGAAAAGTAGAGAGAAAGTTGAGAGCAAATTCTCAAGAATGAGTGTGAAATCTAAAAAATGAATGTTCATTCTTGAGGTTTGGAGCAAATTCACTTAAATAAGCTCTAGGTTTGGGATCAAATTGTGGTTTGGAATATGGATTAGCATTTGGAATGGAAATTAGGATTGGAATTAGGAATGAAGTGTTTAAAATTTGGAGGGAAATGGTGAAAATTAACACAATTCTAGATCCTTCCAATGATGATCATGTGAAATCAATGGTTGAGAATGATTCGAAATTGCACATGCTGAAAATTCAAATATTCTAGCCAAATGCGCTTGAAGTAACCGGGTACCCTATCTGCAGTAACCGGTTACTCTATCCAAAAAATGCAAATTTTGGCGCCAAATGGAGGGAAACTTGCTTAATCATCTGTTGCCACCTATTTTGAGCTCTGTTAAGTCTATGAAATGGAGGGAAACTTGCTTAATCCAAAGAATGCTTGAGATAGCCTGTACACTGTAACACCCATTTTAATTATTTAGTCTTTTTGGTGTGTCCTTGTGTGGGGAGTGTGTCTGAGTGCGTTGGTGGGTGCCCTTAATTGATAAGGATTATTTTATTAAGCCATAGAGTTAATATTAATATAATATAATGAATAATGATAATAATTTAATAAATAATAGTAATATTGTATTTGTATTATTATTATTATTATTATTATTGAAATGAGTAATAAAAAGGGGATTTTGGGGAGAAGGAGGAAAGAACACGATAAACCAATTTGGAAGAAAGATTGAAGAGAAAGAACAAGGTGGAGGAGAGGGGCAAGGAGAAGAGAAACAAGGAAGAGCAATCAGATTCATAGGAATTCTTCAACGATCGGAGCAATTAATCGAGGTAAGGGGGAGAAACTGATTGGGATTGGTATATTACATGAATTGGGTGGAGGGGATTCCTTAACCCCGTAGGGATTCTATGATTATGATTTATATCTTGATGTGTTTATGAGTATTGCTGCCATTGATGAAGTTGGGCATGTGTTGTTGTGAGATTGGTGAGGTTCTGTGTAACTTCTGCAGTAGTAGTGATGAACATGAATATTGGTTCCGGAGAGAAAGTTTAAGGGAGAAAATGATTAGAGTAGTGTGTGATGGTTGTAGTAATGATAGGGCAGATGATAGATGGATGAGTAGAAGTTTATGTAGGGAGAAAACCCTAGATTTGAAATTGTGGATTAATGGTGAATGAGTAGAAGTTTATGTAGGAAGAAAACCCATAGAATACTCATGGTTTAGTGGATTTTCGAGTTTGGTGAATACCCTAACATGTGGGGATTGATTGTGGTAGCAAAGAGGGAAGGGTTGGTGAAAAATACCATTTTCTGCTTAATTTTTCGAAAACACACAATAAGCAATCGATTGCACTAGTACAACAATTGATTGCACAGCAAAACAGAGGCTAAAATGTGAAAATTTGGGTCAAGCAATCAATTGCACTATTACAGCAATCGATTGCATGCTGTTTAAAAGCTGAAAATTGGAAATTTCTGTTCCGACGATTTTGGCCATAACTTTTAATCCGTAAGTCGGTTTTAGCCCCCGTTCGAAGCGTTGGAAAGCTAATGAATAGATCTATAACATAGTATAGATAATATAATTAGTTGCCAAATATTTTTATATCCAATATGTTGGGGAGTCATTGTTTAATTAAATCTTAACTAAAACATGGATTAATTGAGATGATTCATTGATTATTTACTTGGTGCAAAAGGGGAAATGGTGTAGTATTGAATATTAATTGAAATAATTAAATTGGTGGTGTGATATATGTATGAGGTAAGGTGATGTGATCAGGAGGATCGTGTGACTTTAATTAAAATGATTAATTGATGAACAATACGTATGCATGATGTATGGTGATGTGATCAGGGGATCGTGTGCGCTTAGTGTGCTTGGATTTAGTTGTTGTACATTGGTGTGTATGATTTAATTTGATTATCCAATGGTTTATGTTAGGATATTGAAACGATTAAGTTGGTGTGTAATATGTATATATTGTATGGTGATGTGATCAGAGGATCGTGTGCACTTAGTGTGCTTGAGTTCATTTATTGTGCATTTGGTGTTATGCATATCATGGTGTTTGGTGGAATGAATCATTGCTCAAGAGGAGTGTATGTGATTCATCCGTACTCCATTGCGGAGAATGGTGGGGATAGATCATGGCCAAGGACGGGTGTATGTGATCTATCCGGGGTTCGATTGAATGAACCAATGAGTCGGTACCGCATGCATGGTGTTGAGTTGCATAATTGCATTATGGTGTGTTGTGTTGATGTTGGACAGTAGGTCGTGTTTGATGAATGTTGGGTGATGAATGTTATGATGATTACCTTTATTTGATGTACTGTATTATCGATAATTTTGATCATGTTTTCCCACCCCTTTGTTGTTGTTGTGGTCTGTGCTTCTTCGGAGGTACAGACAATCCAGGTACTTAGCTAGCTTGGATAGTGGTGTGCGAGTCGAGTCGTAGGATGCTCTGATACATAACACGGGACTTGGGTGTTTAATTGCTTTATGTTGAATTGTTTTTAATTCCTGTGACGTATCAAGTTTGGTGAACCTTTTAATGAATGTTTTTGTGTAATTTGGCGGAAAAGTAATGCGTGTACGACTACTCATATGACATCAGTAATTCCAAAGGGGTTTCCACTGAGTGGGGGATCTCAAGTCAGCTTAGTAAGGACTACTTTGCATAAGGTGAACAAGACTATACCACCCTCATATCATAAGTGCTCTCAAGTCCAGGTATAGGACTTATCTCGCCACTCAAAGATTACCAAGCACTAAAAATAAAAGAAACAAACAACAAACAACATATATAATACAAACATAGATAAGTATTTTTTTTTAATAATTTGGGTTTCACAAGACTTCCTAAGCCTCGTGCCTATGTACCCACAAAGTGCAATGGAGGATCAAAACCTCGTAATTCGTGGTACAAATAACAAAATGGTTTGTTATGATGCATTTTAAATGAAAAAATAACTTGTCATTTTAAGGAGAAAACTTCAACTAATCACCCATAAGTATGTGAAAATGGACCTTTGCATCACCATGAGAAGGGCTCTAACTTGGATTAAATCAACAAGTATGCCACTAACTCGCTAAGGTGGAAAAGAATCAACTCATCTTAAACAATACTATGGGGATAGGAGGATCACATCTCAACTATGGAAATGACTCATGTCTAAACTTTATGAAAAGTTTTATAAGCAAAAAGTGAACAAATGCACAAAATGGTTTGAATGAGTTAAGTATTTTTTTAATTCTTTTGAAAATGGTCTTGATATGCTTAAGATTAATTAGAATTTATTAATAAAATGACTTTGAAAATACACTTGACAAAGTCAGGGTTTATTAAGAAAGTGGCTCTAGTTTGAAAAAGAAGGTTTTGAAAAAAGGGAGAAGATTTTGAAAATTTAAGAAGGGGAGGAGATGAAGAGGCTACCCTAAAGTAATAAAATAAAAGCTAAGGAAGAAAATATATAACCCAGATACAAGCCTTTGAAATAAACAAAGTAAAACTCCCATCCTTTGGACTCAAGCAACAAGATAAGCAAATAATAGCCAAGCATCAGATGAAAACCAAATATCGAAGCCAAGTCTTCAAAGAGGTCAGCACAAGGTCAAAGTACCAGATAAGATCCAAGGTCTCAAGTCACAAATTTAAAGCATAGGGAAAGGAAACTAATTCTAAGTCCAGAACTCCAAATGGATGCAAGGGATAGTCATCAATAGCCCAAGGAACATTAAGTCTTTTAATGGTTGTTTAGCCTTTATTAATGTCTTAAAAGGAAAAGAAAGTCCAAGTGGACAAAGAGAAAAAGGCATAAACATAAACAATATGATAATATGATATGAAATGATAAACATAAAAAATAAAGAGCTAAAAGTAAAGTAGATTACTCGACTAATCAACCCAACAAGTTTGAGAGCTTTGCGTCATCCTTTGATAAAGGCTCCGACTTGGATAAAATCAACAAGTATGCCACTAACTCTCTTAGGTGGAAAAGAATGTACGTACTATGGAGATAGGAGATTTACATCTAAACTAAAGATGACTCATATATAAAAGTGGACCAAATGATCACTTTCTGATTTGGGACAAATTTAGCACTATGTTAAGCAATCGTAGCACAATCTATAAGAAATATCATACTATGGGAGGTCGGTCAATAAAAAATCATGTACCGTACATGTTAGAGATCTGATATAAAGATCATACTCCTAAAACATGTAGCACAAGTAAAAATAAGGTGGATCAAGACCTAAGTCAAGGAAAGATGAATCCATTACATCAATCAACCCATCATAGTACTTTGAACAAACTTATGCATAAATCCAAAGTACCTCAATTGATTAAATGATCAACCAGGTGGTATATTTGAAATGATAAAAGTTCATCAAGTAGCACTCAATATCTCATGAACCAGATGACCTACACATCCTCCAATTAATTCAAAGAAAGGTGAAAAACAAAAAGAAAGGGATGAAGAAGAAAGGATCAAACAACAAAGCGAAACCAAATTGGATCCAAGTGATGATGAAGTCATCATCAAAATCAATCATCCATTTTGGTGGATTAGGGTTTTCACCCCATCAACACCCAAGATCCATTGAATTTGATGAAACTTATAATCAAATCAACTAAGTTCCCAGGCCAACGACAGTCTACAGAAGTCAAACAACTATAAACTACAAGAATATGAATTAAAATATTACTAAAATGATTTTTAAAATTAATTTTAAAATAAAAATAAAGATGAAAAGGCAAATGATGCATCAAATCAAATCACAAATGGCCAATAAAAATCATGCAAGTTAGAAACAAGTCAAGAATGATATATAAAAAGTTTTGAGAATTTTTTAATGCATGAAAGTATTTTTAAACTATTTAAAAATAAAATATGAAAAACATAAAATGAGAAAGAGAAAAATAAAAGAGAATTTAAAAAAAAAATTTGGGATTTTTTAAAGTTAAAATGAAATTTCTCTGAATTTTTAAATGAAAATGAAATTTAAAAATAAAATAAGAAAAGAAAATAAAAAGGAAAAAAACAAGGCGTGTCAGATCCAACCTCATTAATTGACATGGTAGCTCAGATGGCCTTTATATGAGGAAACACAATAGAAATTAGTTTAGAAATATCAAAGGATCATATTTGAATTTGACCAATGAAAACATAACAAAATGCCAGCGTGTCCAATCTCTGAGTGTCATCGTCCCCCTTTCCCGTCATTTTCACTAGTGAACCAGTCACCAGAGATTGTTAAATGGTAACATGAGAGCATGATACCACTATCATTGCAACCGTCTCGTTAAGGAGAACTCAACCTCAAACTCCATTTTCATTTATTGAAAGAGAGTAGAGAGAATTGCAGAGAAAATACAGTGAAAAAATCAGGAAAACAAAAATTAAATGATGAACACAAGCTATCAACAACTGCTAGGTTTGGGGAACTAATCAACAAGCAAAGAACTACATTGTGGTAACTTGTTTGATTGAAAATGGAGCCTTAAACTACCTTGTCCAAAAACGATTAGAGGAGCTCTAAAACTGGATTTGGTAAGCACGATTTAGAGACTCTTAGAGCTTGAGAATTTATGCAGAAGCTTTAGAGGAACACGAAAGAGCTAACTGAATCAAGAAATTAGATTGAATTAAGCAGGAAATTAAAACACAATAACTCACTTTTTTGCAGAAAATTTGAGGTGGAACAAGGGTTTCCGACTATCAAAAGCTTGGTTTTTAGTGTGCAGTGATTCTCTATATATAGCTGAAGATGATGAAATGCTGAAAGGGGTGAAATGATCAATAATTGAGTGAATTCATGTGCACCCTCATCATAAAGAAAGTGTGAGTCAATTAACTTCTGGAAACTTCATTAAAGTTTAGGTCCAAAACACGTGGTAATTTGGCATGTAATTGAGTTTTGGATGAGAAAAGAATCTAATCATGTTGCAAATCTTTAATTCCAAGTAACCATGTTTGCATCAATGGGGCATCTTGTACAAGAGGCTTTTTGATTCCATTCATTTTGCAATTTTTTAAAATCATGGCAAAGATCACACTGTGCCAAGAAAGGTTTCATTTGGATGCTTGATAAAAAATTTATGTCATGTTGAAGTTGGCATAAAAATCTGGCAAACCAAACTTGAAAATTTCTAAGTCCATATGGCTGAAAATGACCCATAATGTATCAATGAATTCCATGGCCTTCCAAGCACAATTTGATTCTGACCTTCGAAGAAATCTTGTAGAGAGTATCACAAATTATATTGTGCAAAAAAATGAGCTCAATATGTTGAAAATTGAAGAAGTTGTGATTCTTGAAAGTTGATAAAAAGTCATTTGAAATAGGCAAATTCTCACTAAGTCCAAAAATGACTTATAATGTCTCCAAACGTTTGATGATCTTCCGAGCATAATTGGATCTTGTCATGTAAAGAGAAGTTGAAAAGTATGTTGAAAAGATTCATATGAAAAAATAATAATTAAAATATGTTGAGAATTGAAGGAGTTGTGATCCTTGAAACTTTGACTTTCATATGTTGACTTTTTAGGTTAAATTCCCTTGAACCAACTTGTAAACTTGGACTTTCCTTTCTTTTCAAAGCATGTGGATGATCATATGAACTGAAAATAATGTTTCCTTGAATTTAATTTTATTAAATTGACCAAAACTTGAGGTAACTTGTTGATTAAGGCATGTAAATAAACACATGAACCTTTGACTTTTCTTGAGAGACAAGCTACTAAACCTTGAGATATCTTTGATCAAAATGAAATTTAATGATGCTTGAAACCTTGTACTTTGATATTAGAAGCCATGATTTGATGAGATAGCCCTTGGGAATCCATGGTTGACAACACTTTAACCTTAAAGGAGCAAAACCCTAGCTGATGAATCATGCTTGGTGTTCTTGATATAGCATCATACATTGCAAAGAAATAAAAGGACACAAGACATATTTTTGGTATTTTGACTAGTAGCTAGTGAAACATAAAGCATATAAACATAAACGAAAAAGATACACAAAGAGGTGCTTGATGATCTCTGCACAAGCAAACACAAAGAATAGAGGGTAAGAAAGTAACTAAGCTTGTGATCTTGTTTGCGTGAAAAAATGCAAAAAGAGGATGGGATCCTAGGGTGAAAAATTAGGGGATAACAACTCAGAAGTGAAATAGAGAACCTACCAGAATGCAACTACCTCTGAAGATATTTAATAAGCTTTTTCTCAATTGGTGATAGAGACTTTCAAACAGATCGCCTTTGCACCATCAACATCTATAGTAATACATTTTTCAAGGATATTCTGTAGACCTTCAGAAACCCTTTTTATCAAGACCAATGTGTTAAAAACATGTTTTGCTTTTCCATCACTTAAATTCAGTGGAATCACCCTTTGAATATGGTAGGAAAACAAGTATGATATTTTTCATGTGGCACTTGATTCCTTCTCGAAGGAAAGTCTTTGACCGACATACTTTTCCTATTGGATCATTATATGTGCCACTGTCAAGTGTTATGCACCGACCAGGCTACGATGCCAATTGAAGGTGAGAAAAGTACACAAGAAGGGGGGGTTGAATTGTGTTTACCGTTTTCTTAGTTTGCATCTTATTAGAGTTCAGAATCTAAACTGGTGTTCAAATTCTAGTTAATTCTTAGCAGTGGAATGTTGACAGAATCAAATAAATAATAGCAGAAGACACAAATATTTATACTGGTTCCTCCCAAACTGAGACTATGCATAATACTTTTACATTTTCTCAGGCCCAAGGTCCAAGACTTCTTGCTTAAGCTCTTCTCTCAAGACTTCTTTCTTAGGTTCCACGAACCTAATACTTCCTTGCTTAGGCCCTCATCTTGGACTTCTGCTCAAGTCCCATATACCCAAGACATCTGCTCCAAGCCACTCTTGCTGATACTTTTGCTCTAAGCCACTATGGCCGAGACTTTTTCTCCAAGCCACTCTGCCTGAGATTTCTGTTCCAAGCCACTATGGTTGAGACTTTCCTACTTGACCCACATACCAAGAGATCTTAATCAATGCACTTGATTAAGACTTTCATAACTCAAGCACATAGAAAGATACTTGCGTGGCTCAAGCATCTTGGCTCGAGACTTCCTTGCTTAAGTCCCAATGACTTAATACTTTTTCTTAATAAACCTAGTTGTTTAAGACATACATTGCTCAAGCATATAACAAGAGACTTACATGGCTCAAGCATCTTGGCTCGAGACTTCCTTGCTTAAGTCCCAATCACTCAAGACTTTTTCTCAAGCACATAGCAAGATACTTTGATCTAAACTGCTAAACAAGTTCAACAGAATAGAGAGTAAGGTGTACTTGATACAAGTATCAAAGGCACAAGAAATAACCACAACAAAGACCTATAGAACTTAATATTTCTAAGATATTCAATGTATAAGAAATCTTAAGGCTTTTATAATTACAACATATAATAGAAAATTTGCATATACAATAGTGTTGATAATTGTTGATCTTGTTACTCCTTCTTCTAAATAATCCTTGTTAAAGATTCAGTTTGAACCTTCAGCCATATATATAGCCTTTGCATAAACTAGTCGTTGAAGAGGTAACTTGATCAAGAGTGTTTGCTTTTAATCCATAGTACAAGAGACGTTGAAGAAAGATACACTAGAAGATGTTGATCCAATGTGTAACATGTTTAACCTTTGAGTCTTCAAAAATTCCATTACTATTAGAGCTGTTGAGAGTACATATCCGTAAAGCATGTCATCCTTCCTTGAATCTTGAAATATGTAGACTTTAGCTGACAAACCGATTTGATAATACAACTTGCTTTCTGCAGTACAGACAACTTCAACTTTATCACCAACTCTGAATGGTACCATAAGCCAATTTGCATTCAATAAGTGTAGAGACAAATATGCTGCTTCTTCCGATGCTAAGACCTTGAGTTTCAGAGTCTATGTCAGACATCACTTAGCAAGTGTTCTTCATATTCTGCCACCAGATGCTAGCAATTTAGCAACTCCCAAGTGTGCTAATGTAAAACAGATACTAACTAATATTTACAAGTATTAGAACCTGCACACATGTAATACACATCAAATAAACCATTATTATTTCAATATTTTGTTATCATCAAAGCCCAACGAAAATATGTCATGAACAAATATTGTTCTAACAGGTTGCGTAGTAGAGGCCCACGAGGAGCCTTTCTTGTTGGGACAATACGAAGACCCCACCTAGAGTAGATTATCTTAGAGATGTTATTGTCGGACGAGCCCTCGTCCCGACAATAATGTTTTCAATTTGGATTGATGGCTCTAGGGACCTTTTTGAACCTGTTCCTTCCATGGTGGTTGTGTAGTATTTACCTACGAGACCTTAGACTCGTTGGGTTAATACGAAAACCCCAATCAGATGAGATCCCTTGAATGTATTACTTGTTAGAACACAAATTGGTTCTTAATATATCTCAATGTTTTGATGATAACATTAAATAAATTATGTATAAGAAAATATATACTCTAATTTTGTTCAAGTGTTTTTGTTTCAGATATTAAATTAATATTCATCTGAAGACAAAAAGAATTCCTCTGAACATGATTTAACGCAAGGCTCTGAGCGTAGGAAGTGCAACTTCAGAAGACTCTGGAACGCTAGCAGAATACTCTGAAGCGCAAGCTGCAGAAGACTCTAAAGCACAAGCTGCAGAAGAATCTGAAGCGCCAGCAACACAGAAGACTCTGGAGCGTTACCTACAAAAGACTCAAAGCAAAGAGTATAAAGATTCAGAATATTCAGAAGACTCTGATAACTAAACGCTGCAAGTACAAAGTATGTGAAGGAGCTTTTGAAGAAGTTCCACATCATAGAGAGCAAGTCAGCAAAGACTCCAATGCATCCAACAAACACTCTGGGAAAAGAAGAGGTTAGTAAAAAGGTAGATCAGAAGCTCTACAGAGGTATGATTGGTTCTCTTTTGTATTTGACTGCTTATAGGCCTGATATTTTTTTCAGTGTTTGTCTGTGTGCTAGATTCCAATCAGATCCTAGAGAATCTCACTTAATAGCTGTTAAGAGGATTCTGAGGTATTTGAAAGGTACTACTAATATGGGTTTGTGTTACAGAAGATCTGATGATTTTAAATTAGTTGGATTCTGTGATGCTGATTATACTGGAGACAGAGTTGAACATAAAAGTACTTCTAGAAGCTGTCAGTTTCTGGGAGGCAACCTGATCTCATGGTACAGCAAGAAGCAACCCACAATAGCACTCTCAACTATAGAAGCAGAATATATTGCTGCTTCTGGATGTAGTACACAGATGCTCTAGATGAAGAGTCAGCTAGAAGATTATCAGATATATGAGAGTAACATTTCTATCTTCTGTGATAACACTTCTGCTATTTGCCTCTCTTAAAACCCTATTTTACATTCTAAGGCAAAGCATATAGAAATTAAACATCATTTCATCAGAGACTATATTCAGAAGGGAATTTTAAGATTAAATTTTGTTGATACAAACCATCAATAGGCTGATATCTTTACAAAACCCCTTTCTGAAGATAGATTTAAATTTATTCTGAAGAATATTAGTATGGACTTTTGTCCAGAATAAAAGTATTACTCATAAGCAAATTTGTTCAGATGAAAAATGATTAATGTCTATAATCTGAAGTGTTTCATCTGTAATTTCATTTGTTGCTTTATTTATTTTTGTGAATCTCTGAACTAACAAAGTTCAAAGGATCTGAGCGTTGTTTAACGTTTCATATTCTAAAGAGCTTCAGAGGCAAAACAACATCAAACACGTGTCACATGAAATCTGAAAAGGTGGAGTGCACAAGTGAGACGCCGTTTGAGGTACTGTTTCGAATTATTACAATTCTCGTTTTCCCCCCACTTTTGTCAAATCCCATTAATTGCTGAAATCATTTTCTTTTTTGATTAATGTGATTAACTGCTAAGTGTGGCTTGTGTTTTTGTGCCCTAATTTTGTCTCTATATATTCCACGATTTCACACTTTCACTCTCTCACACTTTTTATGCATTTTGGCCTTCTCCGTTGTTTTCTATTCTCTGCTAAATCTAAAAGAAGATCAGTTAATCTCAAAAGTTCGTCAATGGAAACCTCATCTTTTTCATCTCAAAAGTTAGCATCAATAACGGTTGGAGCATCATCATCTGAAAAGGGTAATGAAACCTACAAAGCATCAGAACGAATGCTTCTAACACCACTGGATGATTTAGAAGTTCTTTGTGAGTTCATGGTGAACTTTGAATGCATGGCAAAGAACGGGTTTGATCTTCATTCGACTGTATCTTCTCAAGGCTGGGTAAAGTATTTTGATAGGTTGTTTGGTCCAGTTTATCATCACTTGGTTAAAGAATTCTGGATTCACGCGAAAGTTTTCCCCAAGTTCATAATTTCATATGTTTTAGGAAAGGAAATCATCATCATTGAGGATTTGATTAGAAAGCTGATTGGGTATGAAGAAATGGATGGTGTTACTTATCTTTTTGCAGGAAGGGTAGACATGGATGAAGTCTACAGAAAAGTCTTCACTTCTGGGTTGTCTTCTAGCAAGATCAAGGATTTGAAGACTCACTATAAAATCTGGGCAAAAATCTTTCTGGGGTGTATTCATCACAGAAAATCAACCAACTCTTCAGATTACATCAACGCAGAACAACTATACTTTCTGTATTGTTTGGGAAACAACATTAAGGTGGATCTGCCACATTTGCTATTTTCTCATCTGTGGAACCATGTCAAAATGTCCAGAGAAGAGATCAGAACAAAACATCAGAAGATCAGAAATTGGACCCCAATGGGAAGATTGATTTCTGATATACTTACAGAGAATGGATTGGTTGCACATCTGACAGAGGCAGGTCAGACAGAAGAATTGGAAACAATTCTGGGAAAGCCTCTGGATGGGAAAAGCTTGCAGAGGATGAAGCTGGTAGAGGAACTCTCTTCTGATCCAATTAAGATTAAATCAGAGGAAGTTTGCAGAAGATGAGTCCCAGTGGATGACTTTCCACTATTTACTGCAGAGGAGCCCAGAAAAGCTTGCTCTATTATATTGAACCATGTCTGGCAGATGGAACTCCCATACCAGCAGATCTCATAAAGAGAGCATCTGAACCTGCTCCAGAAATAATTGAGAAGAAGAGGGAATAAGAGAAAGGTTTCAGAAGAAGATTTTGCACGCCCCAAGAGGAAAGCCTCTAAAGATGGTTCTTCTGAGAAGTCCTTCAAGCCTCTTAAGAAATCAGGTAACACTTCTGTTATTCCTGTTCTGGAAACTATAACAGAAATTCCTGCATCTGAACCTTCTCCTCCTCCCTATGACCCAATTCCCACTCCTTCTCCTCCTCACACCACCTCTGGACACTTTTCATCTAAAAATGTTCATGACTCTGTTCCATCTAAACCACAAACATCAGTTCCCTCTGAACCACAAATATCACAAACTTCTGAACCACAAACTTCTGAACCACAAACATCTGAACCATAACCAGATGAACCAAACCCCTCTGACCCTGATCATGACATCCTTGATATCCAACCTCTCATGGCAGTACACCCTATATCATCTGGATCGCCTGACTCATCAGATTCCTCTGATTCATCTGACTCTGACCTTTAAGATATTACCTCACCAACACATAACTCCCCAAACCATCCTGATGATATTCCTGTTAGAACACAGATTGGTGTTTAATTATATCTCTAGGTTTTGATGATAACTCTAATGAAATTTTGTATTAAGAAAATATATACTCTAATTTTGTTCAAGTGTTTTTTTTCAGATATTAAATATTCTTATGGAAGAAAAAATGCATTTGAACAGTAGTCTACGCAAAGCTCTGAAGCATCAAAAGCAAGCCATCAGAAGACTCTGAGCGCTGCCAGAAGAGACTCTAAAGCAGAAGCTGCAGAAGACTCTGAAGCAGAAGCTGCAGAAGACTCTGAAGCAGAAGCTGCAGAAGACTCTGAAGCAGAAGCTGCAGAAGCATCTGAAGCGTAGCTGAAGATTTTGTATGAAGATTTTAAAGCATTGTTTCAGAAGACTCTGAATGTACTTTACAGTGCAAGTATAGAGGCTCTGAAAAATAAGTATGCTCTAATCAGATCACTCACGCTGAAGCACTGTTGCTGCAACTCTGATATCATTTAATCTGATCTGAAGAACAAGAAGCACATAAGTGGATCTGATGTTGTTTATGTTTGAAAAGAGGTCAGCACGTCAATAGACTTGGTACTATTCTCAAAGTCCTTTCCAATGGAACTATTCCTTATTTGTGATAGACACAAGGATTCAGGAAAAAGGCATTTCTCTGAACATTCTACTTCTGAGAAAGAAAAAGTCATGTGAAGACAAAAGGCTACATCTACTCTACTTGCACAGTCTTCAAGCATTGGACTTTCAGCACTATAAAAGGACGTCTTCAACATCTCTTCAAGGTTAACGAATAACCAACGAATCTTGAACAAATTATTCAACAACTCTCATACAATCTTTCTTACTCAAAGCTGAATAGTTTTTATTCGTTCTTAATCTAAGTGTAAAAATCACAGTTTGTGATATAGCTTTTTAGAAGCATCTTAAACACTTGTTTAGTTTACATTAAATTGTAAACGGTTCCTTGAGAAGACCAAGTTGTGGTCAGAATTTCTTGAGAAGACTAAGAAAGTTGTTCTTAGTGGTTGACATTGTAATCTGTTTGAATATAGTGGATTAAGTCCTTATGGAGAAAGGCAAATCACCTTGATAGGATGGACTGGATTAGTTGAGTTCAACGAACCAGGATAAAAATCTTGTGTTGTTTTTATTGCCATATTTTTTCTAAACCCTTATTCAACCCCCCCCCCCTTCTAAGTGTTTTTCTCACCTTCAGTTGGTATCAGAGCTCCGGTTTTGTTAGTGCTCTCATTTCACCGTGAACAAAAAAGATCTAGTTGAGAAAACTCTTGATATATTTTGGTTGATACATTACGGCTGAAGCTTCAACATCCAACAACAACAGATATGAGGACAGAGATAGAATCAGCACTAAACCCCCTATGTTTGATGGGGAGAAGTTTGACTACTGGAAAGACAGGATTGAAAGCTTCTTTCTAGGATATGATGCTGACCTTTGAGATTTAGTCATTGATGGATATGTTCACCCCACTGATGGGGATGGCAAAAAGATAGACAGAAAATCTCTGACTGAAGCTCAGAAGAAAGAATTCAGGAATCATCATAAAGCAAGAACCATACTACTAAATGCTATATCTCATACTTAGTATGAGAAAATTACTAACAGAGAAACAACATTGGTATGTTTGAATCTTTGAAGATGACTCATGAAGGGAATTCTCAAGTCAAGAAGACCAAGGCTCTGGCGCTGATCCAGAAATATGAAGCCTTCAAAATGGAGGAATCTGAATCTGTAGAAGTTATGTTCTCTAGATTCCAGATTCTCACAGCTGGCTTGAAAGTTTTGAACAAGGGTTACTCCACTGCAGATCATGTTAAGAAAATCATCAGAAGTTTGCTAATCAGATGGAGACCAATGGTAACTGCTCTGAAGCTAGCAAAGGATCTGAACAAGATCACGCTGGAGGAACTGATCAGCTCTCTGAGGAGTCATGAGATTGAACTAGAAGAAGACGAACCCTAGAAAAAAGGTAAGTCTGTTGCTTTAAAGTCTAACAAATCTGCCAAAGCTTTGCAGGTTTTAAAAGAAAGTTCTGAAGAATCTTCTTCTGAAGAAGAAGATGAATTGTCCCTACTGTCCAGAAGGATAAACAAAATCTGGAAGCATAAACAGAGGAAGTTCAAGAACTTTAAGAAACCGGATCAACGTAAAGAGTCGTCTGGACACAGAAGATCTGGAAAGAAAGAGGTTGTCTGCTATGAATGCAAGGAACCTGGGCACTACAAGAACGAATGCCCAAAGCTTTAGAAGGAGAAGCCAAGAAGGAAGTCTGATTATAAAAAGAAAGTTTTGATGGCAACTTGGGATGATTCAGATGCATCTGAATCTTCATCAGACTCAGATGAAGAATGTGCAAACATGAAACTCATGGCTGACCTAGAAGACCATGTTGTCGCTACCGCGAAAATAAGGTGCCGGCAAAACAGAAGAGTCGCCACCTTTCGTTATTTATCCCTCAGAACGGGAAAGGAAACGATCGGAAAAACCTGACGAAAAAGGTATAAGACAAGGTCATCGCAACCATTGTTCGGGCTCGGGAGTCGGTTACGCAAGGGGAAGGTATTAGCACCCCTCACGTCCGTCGTACTCGACGGGATCCACGCTTGTTGTGTTTACTGGACGAGTTGGTTTATCTATCTACCTATCAAGGCTGGCTTAAACAGAAAAGAAAATGACTCGGCAAAGCGTCGCGCTTTATGCCTACGTATTCTCATCAGAGAATGAGAAATCAGAGTCAACGTAGTTCGACCTACGACGGGTTACGGGGAAGGTGGCTCGCCAATACGTCAGTATTATGCCTACATACTCTCAACAGGTATGAGAGATCAGAGCTTACGTAGTTCGGGATACTACGGACTATGGGGATTCAGATTCATCAGTTTTATCGAGTAGGGTTAAACAGCAATTCCAGCAGTTAGGGACAAAGCCTGTTTGCGGTAGAACTGAAGTTTAACGACACTCTTTTCTTCAGAAAAGCTTTCCTTTGAATTATGGGCCTACGGGGCAAAAAGGTTTGAAGTTTGTTTTCTGTCTTTTACGAAAGAAGTGTTTTTTATTGTGTTTGCAATTTCAATCGCACTAAAGACTATGATCTGAGAGTGAATGCGTCACATGTCACCCAAAGGGTGCCATACTGAACATCCAGACTGTTGGAAAGAAGCTCTCCAACAATCCTTTCTCAGATAGCTTAAGGCTCGTAACGTACGAAAGAAATCATTCATGATTATTGTATCTTAAGCTGTTTGAGATGAGAAGAGAACAGGCTCAACTAAAGGGAGACTATCAAGTCCTAATGTTGTCATGCCAAGGATTCATCCTATAGTTGAAGTTTGAAACAGGGAACTCCTAGAAGTTATCATGCATAGGTTTCGACCTAAAGTTCTAATCATCACTTCCTTATCAAAGGAAATGAGACTCCTAAGGGATGATGTCAATGATACACAGAAACAGATAAAGCATCAGCTAGACAGTAAACAGTAAATGACTGTAAAATGCATGCAATGCAAGTGAGGGAGGAAATGTGTGTGGGGCAGCAGCCTCCACAAGCTCATCTCAACCTCAAGCCAGAATGAATAACAGTAATCATACAGGAAAGACATGCTATCAAGCAGAATATAAGTGACTGTAATCATACAGAAGAAGTAAAACATGCTATCAAGAAAAATATAGTAAACTGCAATCATACAGATAAAATAAAATCATGCTATCAAGCAAAATAAACCACATAGGCAAGGGAGCAGGGCTCTACCGAATACCTGCAAGCAAAGCCATACAGTAACAATACCAGCAGAGGGAGCAACTCAACCTCTAGTGCAATCATGCCCCTAGATTAAAGTCAGTTTAATCATGGACTTATTCTAATGCATCAAGCAAGTCAAACAAGGCACATCAGCACAGAAAAGAAAACAGACAAGAAAGCAGATCAACAACTCTCCCTCAATTCCAAGCTTCAGTTCTTCTAACAGCAATTCAGTCTTCAGACTTCCATCACCCTTCAAGGCTACCATCTCTCATGACAAATATCAATTTGCTTCTCCAGATCTCAACCCTTCAACATAAGTTTCAACTTATCCTTCTTCTCCAAGCTTCAGCTCTTCAGTCAATTCTACCTTCAGGCTTCACTCTTAACTGCAAGTATCAACTTGATTCCTTCAGGCCTTCCAAGCATCAATGTAAGTATCAACTTATCTTATTCCTCAAGCCTCAACTCCACACTCAATTTCAATTGAATCCTCTTCATAAGTATCAACTTAGTCTTCAAGCTTCAGCTCTCTTTGCTTTACCATTCTCAACTTGGTCTTCTCTCTTCATCTACAAGCTTCAGCTTCTCAGAGTAATCTTTAATCACTTAGAAGTGTCAACTTCATCCTTCAATCTTTAAGCCTCAGCTCTTCACTCAATCTCCATTGTATCTTCAAGTATCAACTTGTTTTTCTTGCTCTTCAAGCTTCATCTGCAATGGCAATGCTCAAGGAATCATCCTCTTCCACACTCTTCAGTGAAGTCCTCACCTTCAAACTCAGGCCCAACATCTCTCAAGATACTCAAGCCAGAAGACAAATGATTTAACAGAGTGAAAGGAAATCATAAACAGCTTACTGACAACCAAAGGAAGCCTGTAAGGGTTCATCATTATGAGAGATTGGTTCCCTCAAAGTTCTACTTCCCAGATAAAGCCACTCATCCTTCCAAAGGAGGGATGTGAATATATGAGAAGGACTTTTAGTCATTGGGAGGAATGGAAGCACAAGATGCTTTCCATATTTGTGAAAGAAATCATTCTAACTACAAGGCTCTCCCTATGTTCCTATCTCCTAAACCTCATCAGACACCTTCAGGCACACACAAAATCCAAAGCTCCAAGCAACTTCAAGCAACTTTAAGCATCCTCCTATTGTCTTCAACTTGTCTTCAATCTCAACCAAAGGCAAACCAAGCACAAACCCTAATCTAAGCGAACTAGGGAAGTTAAACTAGTTGAATTAGTAAATTAGGATCACCTAAAACCTAGTACTAAAGTTAGTCCTAACTAAAATACTAAAATCAATTGTGGAATCCTACAAAAATTACTATGGGAACCTAGGTGAATCATGAATCTACCACATTAATTTCAAAGATCAAATCATCAAATTAGACCTAGAACTAAATCCTACATTACAAGGTATCCAACCTAAAACCCTAAAAGGAAGCATCTAAATATCAATCTAGAAAGCACACCTATTTTCATCACAAAAATGTGAGAAAAATTCTATGGGATCATACATGTCTAACCTAACCACACACAAAAAATTAGGCTTAAAAATCATCACCATGAGATCAAACAAAATTCTACAAAAATATGCATCAAACATGAACATTTTAATATCAATTAAAATGCAAAATTCCAATTAAATCAGAAATTACATGAAATGAAAATATTTTTTATCTAAAAAATAATATACTCAATCATGAGTAATATGCAAAAAGAATGGGTTTAATTGGATAAATTTTCAATTAAGTATGAATTTTCCAAGAATCATAAATTAAATGGAAATTAAATGAAAATCAAATAAAAATGAATAAGCGTGCGGTGTGGATAGTAATCATTTTCAGTTAAAAATCTGGGTTGGGCTCGCTGGGGGTGTGGATAACACTCAGATCACTAAGCCAAAAACATCAAATAAATGAAACGCAACGTTTCCTTCAGAAATCCTTCACAACTCAGTTTTAAAACACAGCCCTTGGATCAGCTCCCAGTCAAAGGTCAAACCATGATCTGATGGTGATAACTTCATCTTCTCCATTTCAAACGCCTGAACTTCGCGCCCAGCTCCGGCCACCGCCGATGGAGCTCCGATCATCCCCTTCAACCCTAGTTCTTCCCAGAGGCCTCCAATCCAAGAGGTCAAAACATGAAACTCACTCCAAATCTTGCCACGAATTCAACCATACCCATAGTTTCTTCTGAAACCTCAAGAATCATCATCTCCCAATCTCAACCGAAAATGGAAATTCTCCTAATTTGTCTCTAATTGATCAATTAACCATCTGAAATCCATCCTAGGCTATTCTACAATCAATCTAGCACCTTAATTCAACCTAATACTACCTAAATCATGCTATAGGAAGAAGGTTACCAACCTAGAAATTCTTGAATAACAGATGCACCAAATCTTCACTTCAAGCTCTCAAATCTTCTGGACACGATCACTGAACCTCCTCCTTGCTTCTGTATGCAAAAGAATCAATGGAAAGTGCTTCAATCTTGAAACACGATGATGAGTTGCAGGTGCTGAAAACCACTTGCTCATACACGATCTAGCCACCAATTCTTCTTGAAAATGATCTGAAATCACTCCTTGACATTCATGGAAGAAGTATCAAGCAAGAAAATGAATGGAAATTGAGGAATTTGGTGAAACCGATTTCAATTGCAATCCAAGAAAATTCACTCTCAAACTAAGCTCAATCCTTCAATGATCACCAACCTCTGCCATGGATCCATTCTACTCAATATATAGATGAAGTTTGGATGATCTAGAACCCTCAAGATCCTTCCAATGAGATTTTCCACTTCTCATGTCATGAGATCTTGAATCACTTATCATGACATGCACAACCCTTGCAAACAGCTTGGAATTCATCCCATTCACTCTTAATTTCTCCCCTAGTGAGATATTAGGGGTGTTTAGCTTGCAAAAACCCTTGCTCATGCCTTGATTTTAAGTTTTGCAAATGTTGCTTAATATGCAAGCAAGTGCTTTTCAAAGCAAGTCCATGAATTGAATCTCAACTCAAAAATGTGGCTAAACCATTGTTCTTAAAATGTTTTCTAGAGTCAAAATGATATATTACATGCCATGGTTTGGATGTGTAGGTTGAAAATATCAATTTCCAACTTTGGTTTATTTAACTTATGCCCTTATTTTAGGTCATTTTTGCAACTTTGAGCTACAAGCCTCTCCATCATCTCATGACCTCCTTACTAGCCTTAAAACATCATTTTGAACAAGTTTTATGTTGAATATTTTTCCATTTGAAGCTTGGAAGTAGGAGTTATGGCTTTATGGTTGAAATGACCTGTAATCTCCAAATGACCAAAATGCCCTTGACTTGTCAAAGCCATAAGTCGAGTTCTACAAATCCTATCAAGGATTTCTAGTACTCTCTATAAATCTAAGAAGATAAGGAACAAAATTCATGTTGACCAAAAGTTCATAGGAATCATCCTTCTTGGGCAAAAGTTGGATGCAAGTTGGGTGACTTTCAAGGCCCCAGATTCACATACCTCAGATGACCTGTAACTTGTCAAAGTCATAACTTGAGCTCTACAAATCCTATCAAGGACTTCTAGTACTCAAATTAAAGCTAAGAACAAGCTCTACAACACTCATGTTGGGGGTAAGATGAGATGACAATCACATCTTGAGCTAAACTTCCTTGAAGATAGTGGTCAAACTAGGGGATTTTACACTGTCAAGCCCTAGAAACCCTAGCTTGAAACTTCTCAAATTCTTCAATCATGATGAGTTGACCTTGGAATCATCCTTATAGCATCTCAATGCATCATTCCATGATCACATGGACTCTTGGATTAGGTCTCAACCCTCTCCAGATCATCAGTTGACCTAGGGTTGACCCAGTCAAACCCTAATTATACCACTCATGGCCAGGTCCTCTTAATCTTGTGCAATGACCTGTCTAGGCTTCATGATGGCTTTCAAGACATCTCATAAGCTCTCTCAAGGCTTCAAGTCCTTCTTCATAGCCTCATAATCATCTGAGGAGCTTCCCACAACTCTCAAGTTAGGAGACCTACACACTTGGTTTCAATCACTCTCTCTGAGGATCTTTTGATTTCTCTGACAAGGATGTCAACCCTTGAACATCTGAATAACCTTCTTAGCTAGCTTCATAGTCTTGTGTAGCTCTTAACTGGTAATCATACCTCTTGATCTTCGGCATACATGTCAATGAAATGCAAATGATAATGCTAATGTGACTGAAATGAAACACAAGTTAGGTAAAGAAAAGTTGAGCAAATTTTGGGGTGCAACAGCTGCCCCTATTCAAACGGCTTGAACCTGACTGGGTGAGAAGCGAACGGCTCTCAACCAATCAAGGTACGAGACGGTTGAATACCGACAAACCCGGAAATTTGCCAACTGCACAAGTACACGGTACTCTGATGGGAACGAATCTTCGAAAACTGAAATACTAGCTGCACGACAACTGGCTGGAGAGTTGGTCACACGGTAATCGGTAATACATGGTCGATCATGCCTTCAAGCATCAGTTCTCCTCGGGACTCATCAGGTCAACAATCAAGTTAATCATGCCGTCGGGCATTCGAAGAAGACTTTCGAGCATCAACCGGACTTCATCAGTAAGTCGGGAATAGAATTCTCGGTCAATCATGAACCAATTGGGGATATCCAAACTTCTGCCATCAGGCACTCTGCCTCAGCTGAGGGAACTACTTTGTTAACACTGTTGGACTCCAATCACTAAGTCTTCGAGGGAAGTTTCAGCTTCGCTGCTCAGAAACCTGCTGGGGATGACGCATCTCCGCTGGGGACTCTGGAGAACTATCAAGTAACTCTGCTTCGGAGATTCAGAAATCATTCCGGGAGAATCATCTTTGCTGAGGAAATCAAGAATCATCTTGAACAACTAACTCCGTGGGGACTTCAAGAATCGTCCTGAACCCATAACTCCGCTGGAGATTTCAGGAATCATCCTGAGCAAACACTCTGCCGGGGACTCTAAGCATCAACTTGAGCAACCAACTCTTTCGACTTCACTGGGTATTTTAAGAATCATCTTAGGCAAACACCTTCGCTGGAGAATTCAAGAATCATCTTGAGCGAGCGACTTTTCCGGGGATTCAAGAATCATCTTGAGCAAGCGGCTCTGCGGAGGAACACCTGCAAAACAAGAACGGCAACGACCTAGCTTATGTTTAATATGCATATGCCGCATTGGCGCAATGCTCCACACGGTGGAAATGCTACGCGTTTATGATAGATGTTATGCAATCATGCAAAATTCTACGGCCCCGCCAGCAAAATAAATGCCGAAGGGAGAGTCCTCCTGTCAAGGAGGAAGAACCACTCTGGTGGAGAAAAGGTCACGCCGATCTCAATCGGACTCTGCATGGGGAAATGAACTTCAGTTGACTGCTGCAGGGGAACGGAGCTCTACGAGAACCTGGACCTGCTGAGGAGAGCGATGTTAATCGCGGAAATAAACTGCACGGCCTTCACGGCTAAACCCTCCTGGAGACAACGACTCCGGCGGGGAAATACGGCATCAGCTATTCAACATTCTACTGGGGACAACCAATCATGGCCCGAACTGCTTTCCAAGGACTCGACTCTCTTGGGGTTCTGCAAACTCGGCTGGGGAAGAAGGAATCATCCTGCTTGCTAGGGAGAGTACGACTCTGCGGGGAATCTCGATTCCACTGGAGACTTCAGTCTGGAACTAGCAATTGCTGCACACTTCAGTATATGAAACAGTTGGGGAGATGATGTTCCTTTAGGATACATCTGATTGGGGAGAATCTTCTCTGCCTGGGGAGACATATCAATGCCTACGATCTCATGTTCAGACTCTGCAGGGAGAGACTGCTGAACCTTGCTGGAGAAGGAGGAATCGTCCTGCTTGGGGACGCGTACGACGTACTGCCTGGAATATGCTACACCTGTAACAACACAAACAAACAGACAAGATACCCTTCTCAAAGGGACCTATCAAGGTTATCATCTTGTGACAATGTTCAAGTAATTCATTGTTTCAACAATCAGTGGCCTAGGCCAGTAAGTTTATGTATGTGCATTTTGTCAAAAACATCGACGTTCTTTTTCGCAACCAAAACAGATAAATGCTAAACAGACAAACAGAATTGCTGAATAGTATACATTTTATTGATAACGAACCCCTGAATGGGTAAAAATGTTTTACAACAGATGCAAGCTCCTGGAATGAGGAAGCTGCGCAAAAATAAAACATAAATATACATCAGTATATACAAATGTCGGCAATGAGGCGTAGACGAACACCATGAGTTGATCCCTCTATGACCCACTCGACTTCGATACTTCTCTGACGCTTCAGCTTCAAAAGAGATTTATTCAGATGAACGGCCCTCAGGTCTTCCAAACCACTAAACAAATACAGTCCACACGCAGAACGCAGTCATTTGCTTTTTCAAATCCCTAACTTTTGCGTGAACCGCCCTTTGCGGGTTTTCAGTTCACCGGGATACCCTTTTTTGCCAAAGTCGCCCATCCGGGTTTTCGTCTTTGCGGGTGTACATTTTTTCAATTTATATCCCTAATTTTTGCCCGAACCTTTTTCCTTTTTTATGGTTCGCCAGGATGCCCCATTTTTGCCTAGATATTCTTTTTCTTTCCAGCGGGTCATTTTTAAGAAAAGTATTTTTTAACTGCGTCCGCGTTCACCGGGGATGCAAAATCTTCACCATCCATCGTGGATAACAACAAAGCTCCTCCCGAGAAGACCTTGCTGACGACGTACGGACCTTCGTAATTGGGAGTCCACTTGCCCCGATGATCGGAGTATGGAGGAAGAATCTTCTTCAGGACGAGATCACCCGTCTGAAAGCTTCTAGGACGCACCTTCTTATCATAACCTTTCTTCATTCGGCTTTGGTACAGACGACCATGCGCAATCGATGCTAACCTCTTCTCGTCCATCAGGCTGAGTTGGTTTAGTCGGTTCTTAATCCATTCTACCTCATCGAGTTTCACATCAACCAAAACTCGTAAAGAAGGGATCTCCACTTCTAACGGTAGGACAACATCCATACCGTACACCAAGGAGAAAGGAGTTGCCCCGGTTGACGTACGTACCATTGTACGATAACCGTGCAATGCAAACAGCAGCATCTCGTGCCAATCCTTGTAGGTCACAACCATCTTCTGAACAATCTTCTTTATGTTCTTATTGGCCGCTTCAACGGCGCCATTCATCTTCGGCCGGTAAGGAGATGAGTTGTGGTGTTCAATCTTGAAACTTTGGCACAGCTCCTTCATCATCTTGTTATTCAGATTCGAACCATTATCAGTAATGATCCGCTCGGGAATTCCGTAATGACAGATGATGTCCCTCTTTATGAATTTAGCCACCACCTGCTTGGTCACATTAGCATATGAGGCTGCCTCCACCCACTTGGTGAAGTAGTCGATAGCTACCAGAATGAAGCGATGACCGTTAGATGCAGTGGGCTCGATCTTGCCTATCATGTCGATGCCCCACATGGAGAACGGCCACGGGGAGGACATGACATTTAACGGGCACGGTGGCACATGAACTTTATCAGCATAAACCTGGCATTTATGACATCTCTTCGCGAATTTAAAGCAATCTGATTCCATCGTTAGCCAGTAATATCCTGCTCTCAGGATCTTTCTCGTCATAGCATGCCCGCTGGCGTGCGTACCAAATGTGCCTTCATGGACTTCATCCATGAGCATACTCGCCTCTTTCTCATCTACACATCTGAGTAGCACGAGATCGTGGTTTCTTTTATACAAAACTCCATCAGGATTGAGATAGAAATTTCTTGACAGCCTCCTCAGAGTCTTCTTATCCTGGGTGGATGCTCCCGCCAGATACTCCTTAGTCATAAGGATGTTCTGGATATCATGGAACCATGGCCTGCTGTCGGCGGCTTCCTCGATCGCAAAGACGAATGCAGGTCTATCAAGACGAGAAAGGACAATTCTTGGAGCTTCATTCCAAAAATTGACTTTATACATTAAAGCCAACGTGGCTAAGGCATCAGCCATCTGGTTTTCAGCCCTGGGCACATGATGGAGTTCCACTCGATCAAAGAACGGAAGTAGCCTTCTGGCATGATTCATGTACGACACCAAATTCGATTGGCGAGTCTCCCACTCCCCTTTAATCTGGTTGATCACAAGCGCCGAGTCACCATATACGTCTAGGTTCTTGATTCTCAAATCAATTGCCTCTTCTAGACCCATGATGCAGGCTTCGTACTCCGCTTCATTATTGGTGACTGGAAACGTCAGTCTCGCAGTAAACGGGATGTGGGATCCGTGGGGAGTCGTGATGATCACCCCGATGCCACTTCCGTAAGAATTAACCGCCCCGTCAAATATCAATTTCCACTGGGATTTCCTATCTGGCCCCTCGTCGGGCAACGGTTCATCGCAATCTTTCGCTTTAACAAACATGATATCCTCATCAGGGAATTCAAATTTCATCGGCTGGTAATCCTCGATCGGCTGTTCGGCAAGGTAATCAGACAATACGCTTCCCTTAATGGCCTTCTGGGAAACGTACTGAATATCATATTCTGTCAACACCATTTGCCATCTGCCAATCCTGCCCGAAAGCACTTGCTTCTTAAAGACGTACTTGATCGGGTCCATCTTCGAAATTAGCATAGTGGTGTGATTGAGCATGTACTGTCGTAAACGTTTGGCGGTCCAAGCTAGTGCACAACACGTTTTCTCCAGCATCGAGTAGCGAGATTCACAGTCTGTGAACTTTTTACTCAGGTAGTAAATGGCATGCTCCTTTCTGCCCGTCTCGTCGTGCTGACCGAGAACACACCCCATACTATTCTCAAGAACTGTCAAGTACATGATTAATGGCCGTCCAGCCACTGGGGGTATCAAGATTGGAGGTTCCTGCAGATACTGTTTTATCTTATCAAATGCCTTCTTGCAATCCTCATTCCAGATAATCGCCTGATCTTTCTTTAAAAGTTTGAACATCGGTTCACACGTGGCCGTGAGCTGAGAAATAAACCTTGCAATGTAGTTTATTCTGTCCAGGAAACCACGAACTTCTTTTTCTGTTTTCGGCACTGGCATTTCTTGTATCGCTTTTATTTTCGCAAGATCAACCTCGATGCCTCTTTCACTCACGATAAACCCCAGTAACTTTCCGGACCGCACTCCGAAAGTACATTTGTTAGGATTCAGCCTCAACCTGAACTTCCTAAGCCTCTCAAAAAGCTTCAGCAAATTGACCAGATGTCCCTCCTCCGTTTGGGACTTCGCAATCATGTCATCAACATAGACTTCAATCTCATGATGAATCATGTCATGAAACAAAGTTACCATTACTCGTTGGTAAGTGGCCCCTGCGTTCTTCAGACTGAAAGGCATTACCTTATAGCAAAATATTCCTCAGGGAGTAATAAACGTAGTCTTCTCCATGTCCTCCGGCGCCATCTTGATCTGATTGTAACCGGAGAAGCCATCCATGAACGAAAACACGGAGAACTGAGCTGTATTGTCGACCAACACATCAATATGAGGCAGCGGGAAATCATCTTTAGGGCTCGCCCTATTCAAATCCCGATAATCGACGCACATTCGCACCTTACCGTCCTTCTTCGGTACAGGCACTATGTTGGCAACCCACGGAGGGTAAGTAGTGACCGCTAAGAAGCCAGCATCAAGTTGTTTCTGCACTTCTTCTTTGATCTTAACGGCCATATCTGGTCGCGTCCTCCTAAGCTTCTGCTTAACGGGAGGTCAATCTTCTCGCAGCGGCAAGTGGTGGACCACGATGTCAGTATCATGTCCGGGCATATCTTCGTATGACCAAGAAAAGACGTCACTATACTCTCTCAGCATCTCGACTAATCTCTGCTTGACATCATTCTGCAATGCAGCCCCTATCCTGACGTTTCTGACGAGTTCTTCAGAACCCAAATTCACGATCTCGATCTCCTCTTCATGAGGCAGAATAACTTTCTCTTCTTGTTTCAACAAGCGAGCTAACTCTTTAGGAAGGTCTTCGGCTTGATAGATCGGGCAATCGAAGTCGAAGTGAGCCGTAGAAGGTCTAGAGTCGATGTCATCTGTTATGTGGATCCTGCAATAACAAGGGTTAAGTTTAAAACAAGGATGTGCAGGTTAGCACAAACCCCATTGCCATTTTATTATTTTTCAAAACAAATATAAAACAGGAATAACAGAGATCACAATATTTGAATACGAAGAAAAACGCCTTTTGATTTATTGATAAAATGCATGTACATAATCAAACGAGGCCCTGACAATAAAACCACTATGTCCCGGGTAGGACATAGGGTTGTACTATGATTGGAAAAAGTAAATCATTACTCTTCGCTTGTCATCTGGATGATATCCTTGACGGACCAGTTGGTAAGGCCCTCGCCTGGCTTGCTTGGCTGGATCCAAGAGTCGAGGTCACAGTCGCTATCTCCGCAGTCTTCAGACACCGCGTTGATGCTTTCAAATATCACCCCGCCACTGGTAAACTGGATAGGCCCTTTACCTCGCGACGCACTGCTAGAAGAAGAAGCTTCAGCTCCAGGAGAATATCCCAACCCAAACTTGTCTTGCTTGTTGGGTATCTCCAAAATTCGCCCCCAGCCTGGGGTAGATCCGACTGGGACAACAACCCGGGCCTCCTTGAATGAGGAGAGAGTCATCTCTGGCTTTTCATTGACTACAGGAGCTACATCCTTGACTTTAACAGCTTCGAACGCTTGGCATAAGGTTTCATGGATTTCCCCATCCATCTCAACATACTTAAAGGACGACAAATGGCTCACCATTATGTCTTCCTCGCCACATACGGTCACGATGCTACCTCCGACAGCGTACTTGAGTTTCTGGTGCAGCGTGGAGGTCACGGCTCCAGCAGCATGGATCCACGGCCGGCCCAAGAGACAGCTGTAGGCGGGCATGATATCCATGATATAAAAGATCGCGTCGAATGTTTCCGGCCCGACTTGGATTGGCAGGGTCACCTCCCCGAAAACAAGGCGTTTAGTTCCATCGAACGCCTTCACAACCAGATCACTAGGTGTGCAAATCACTCCATGAGTATCCAACTTCATTAATGCCTTCTTCGGAAGAACATTGAGTGACGACCCCGTGTCTACCAGCACGTGAGACATAATCGTTCCCCTACACTCTATCGAGATGTGCAGGGCGCTATTGTGGTTCCTCCCTTTTGGCGTCAGCTCTAGGTCAGTGAACCCTAACCCATTTCCAGCATTTACGTGGGCCACGACCTCCTCTAACTGGTTTACCGATATTTCCTGCGGTACATATGCGGCGTTCAACACCTTCAGCAGTGCGTTGCGGTGTGCTTCAGAACACAGCAACAAGTTCAGGATGGAAATCTTCGAGGGTGTCTGATGGAGATGATCCACAATCTTGTAGTCACTCTTTTTAATCAACCGCATAAACTCCTCGACGTCTTTAACAAGTAAGTCTTTTTCTGCCCCACGCGGGATCTCTTCAACGGCTTTACTTTTACCTTTATCAGCTGCATCAGCTCTGACCGCTTTGTCCGCCACGACCTCACGTGGTGCAAACACTCTCCCGCTGCGAGTGATTTCGCTTACTCCCGCAAGGTTATCTACAGACGACCCAAACGGTTTTAGCTCCAACTTCTGTCCGTTGCAGTAGACTTCAGCCCCATAATGCCATGGGACAACATTAGTGCTTTCGAACGGTATTGGCCCAGCTTTGGTGATGGTGATTGTGGGAGGCCTGGGTGCAGAAATAGTTATCGTCTGGCGAGGGATGGTGATGGTGGCGACCTCATCATCTTGCTTCAGCACTACCTCTCCTGATCCACATTTGGCCCTCCGGCTAAACTGTAAAATCCCTTCAGTCATCAGACTTTGAATTCCTTCTACCAACTGTTCACATCCATCAGGACTAGTAGCACAGCCCATATATAGCTCTCCGCAACCTGGAAAGAAACCTCTTTTCATCAACTTAGCTTTAACGAAGCTAAGCGGCGTCTTCAGATCTCTGACGTCAGTCAACAAATCTAAGCTCTCGTCTTCAATAATGGCGTTTACTCCACCTCCCCTATGATTCAGCATAGGGTTTTTTGTGACATTTGGCACATTATCGGAGAAGTTGATGATCTTAGCGTCCACCATGTCCTGTACCTTGTGCTTGAAGGCTTTGCAGTTCTCTATTGTGTGGCCCGGTGCCCCTGAGTGAAACTCACAAGTTGCATTAGCGTCATAACCTGGCGGAGGTGCCCCCGTCAAGGGAGCCAAGGTTCTATTTTGGATCAACTATAGCTGAAGCAAAGTCTGCAATAGTTGCGCGTACGACATGGGCGGTATCTCGAGGTGACGACTCGACAGAGGTGTCCGATTCTGATACTTTCTGTACCCTTGTTGATTCGGTTGCTGCTGCTGCTGCTGTGGCTGTTGAACCGCCGGGATAGTTATGCTGGCCACCTATTGGTGAAGGCCTTTACCCTTCCTTCGAGCGTTGGTCACAGCGCTCGATTCTCCTTCCCGTCTTTTGCCACTATAAGGTTTCTTTCCGCCTCCTCCAGCTGAGGATGACTCACCTTGAACTTTCCCGAGCTTGATCCCATTTTCTATGTGCTCACCCATGATAATGAGATCTGAGAATGTTCCAGACATACCGCTGACCAACTTCTCATAGTAAACCCCTGGGAGGGTGGCTACGAACATCTGCACAAGCTCACGTTCAACCATCGACGGCTGAACCCTGGCTGCCAACTCACGCCACCGCTGGGCGTATTCCTTAAACCCTTCGTTGTTCCTTTGCGACAGATTCTGCAGTTGGAATCGGTTCGGGGCCAAGTCGTTGTTGTATTGGTAGTGGTGCACAAATGCTTCAGCAAGGTCCTTCCACGTGCGCACACTGGTAGGCTCCAGACTCATGTACCACTCGAGGGAAGGCCCGGAAAGATTGTCTTGAAAGAAGTGCATCAGCAACTTCTCGTCCTCAGAATGAGCGGACATTTTCTTGTAATACGATCTCAGGTGGACGCGAAGGCAAGTGGTGCCCTTGTACTTTTCAAAGTCAGGTACCTTGAACTTGGGAGGCACCTTAAAATCAGCAATCAGTCCCAACTTGGACATATCAACGCCCAGGGTGTTCTGGTTCTCGATATTTCTCATCTTATCCTCGAGTGCCTTGAACCTTAGACGTGCTTCAGCAGTCAGCTCCCCTTCAGCGCCTCTCTGAGAGAACACATCGTCTTGACGATCTTCTAACCATGGCTGAGGCCCAAACAGATTCCCAACACCTGCATTGCTGTTGCCCAGCCCAACATTGACATTGGCTTCCAGACTCCCATTACCGACGCCCGTCGTATTACCATTGAGTCCCATGTTAGCTATCACATTGCCGTTGGCACTTCCATTCCCCCCGGTCACGGGGACGCCATTCTGAGGAGTTTCGACTGGTGGAGGGGTAGGCACAGTCCCACCATGGAGTACGCCATTGTTATCGACCCTCGAAATCAGAGGCTGAACCAAGGTTCTGAGCTGATCCTGGCCATTGGGGACCGCTTGCATGAGCTCCATGAAGCGATCCATTCTTTCGCGGAGTTCCTGAACATCAGTTTGCACTTGCTCTGGTCGGATAGCGGTGAATAGGTCTCTGATCAATCCTGGAATAACCTGAAACAACCTGAAAGCACAAAAGGGTTAGGAAAAAACGACAAAGTGCTCATTATGCGAATGCTTCATGCAAATGCAAATGTGTGTCTGTGCGTTAGGGAGATCTCCCCCGATCCTAGTGCCTGAGTGCCAGTGCTGATAATAAGAAGAAGTCCGAGTCCAGTCATGGAAATAACATTCTCGTATATAAAGAAATCCCATCAAGGCAGTACACAACATCAGCGAGTACAAGATGAATCAATAGCGTGACCTCAGCCAACAAGCCTGGTGATGGTCAGCATACAACAATGATCAAAACAAAAGGAATACAAACAGTCAAGCACGGCCACAGGCGCGATACTCTTCTAACAACTCCTTCGTTTCTGGATGATCAGGCAGAGTAAGTAACCCTTCGACGAGTAATTCCCTCTGCACAATGGTGTATTGAAGACCTTCGACCGAATCTTCCCATGCTCCTTCGCCAAAACAATCTTCTAACTTCCGCTTTTTGAATTCAAACGTCAGTTTGCGCTCCTTCAGGTTAGCGAGAGCTCTGTTGAGCTGGCCTTCAGCGGCATATCTGCGAGCGGTTTCTTCATCAAACCTCTTCTCACTAGCCTTCACTTGGGCTTTCAGCTTGGAGATTTGTTGCATCAGCTTATCCTCCCGCTCTTTCCTGGTGGCTAAGGAGGCCTTCCAGTGCTGGTTAAACTTGGATATCCTCCGATATGCTTCGTCCAAGTGCTGCTTCTTTGTGGCCAGTACGTCGTTGACAGCTTTGAAGTCTTGACCCATGCACTCACGCTCGGCTATCTGCTTAGTCAAATCTGTACCTAGCCGGTTCACCAGCTCTGTCTGCCTCTTGAAGGAATGAACGGCTTCGTTTCTCTCGCTCCGGAGCTGAGCCAATTCTTTCTCCAATTCTTCATTTGCCCTCTTCAATTCATCTCGCTCAGCTAACACCTGATTATGTTGCTGAATGGGCACGGTAGTAGGCTCTCCAATCACGAGAGGGCTTTCCGGCTTGGCAGGTGGGAACGGCATCCCTATAGCATCGGCTCTGGCTCTGACCCAAGCCACATACGGAGGGTAGGCTTGATTATTACTTCTCCCCAGCAATAGTTTTCCCCTCTTACTGATGCCATTCCAGGCGCGCTGAAGCTTAGATAACAGATCCCCCTCTAGAAGACCAGTGAGGTACAGAGATTCCTGCACCTCTTCATCCTTCGGCAGAGCTCTCAAAGCATACGCGAACTGTCGGACCAGCAAAGACGGATTATAGTTTATACAACCCTTCCTGCCTATCAAAGGCACGTTCGGAAACCCGCTACAGCTGAAGAGAATCTCGGTACCCAACCTATCTCTGTCAAACCAGTCAATATCCTCTGCTGATAGACTCATCAAACGCTCGGACCACTCAGTTGTGGCTGCAGACGAAACAAAGGGACCCCTCTTGGGCAGATGATTATCAAGCCATTTATAAAGCAAGGGTACACAGCATGAGACATTCTTGCCCCTTCTGTTCTCGTTTTTGTAGTGGACGGAATGGTAAACATCTCCTATCAAGGTAGGGACTGGATTCCCTGAAGCAAAGATGCGAAAGGCGTCGAAGTCTACAAAGTCGGGCATATTGGGGAACATAATGATGCCATATATGCACAGAGCGAGAATGGCGTTGAACACGACCCAACATCCGTCTTTGGCGCACTACTGAGCCTTACCCACTAAGAACTGCAAGGGGAAACCGGGAACCTTGTTCCAACTAGACAATATCAACTAGGAGGCATCCAGAAGGAGTGAAGGAGCTAGACTAGCCGGATTAGGCTCAGCATCCATATGAACAAAAGGCATCTGCCTCTTGATAGGCACACCTAACAAATCAGCATATTCCTCTAGCGTGGGTGCGAGAAAAAAATCTTGGAAAGTGAAGCATCTCAGCGGAGGATCGTAGAACTGCAGCAGAGCGTGCAACCCATTCAACTCAAACGCAGAGGGTTTACGAACCAAACTGAGCAATTTGCCGTAAGATTTTCTGAACTCATCTCTCACAAAATCATCTGCTAAAGCAATCAAACCAGTCAGTTGAACCACATCAGGGGCAGGGATCTTGTAAGTGACGATCTTCCTCAGAGAACCCATAACAATACAAAAGGAGGCAAGAAATCCTGGATCGGGGAAAACGGTACCTGCAACACAGACACACGTTAATGAAATGCAAATGAGTATGCAAAGCGATGTAAGATGCAATCATGCAGCAGGAGATCAAGGCAACTGTGTTGTGGAGATTCTGTATCAACAAAACCATAATCCTGCTCTATCAAGAACAACCACTATATCTGATAATAAGGAAAACCCTGGTATCGGACCACAAATCTGCTCTGTCAAGAACACACACACATATGACCACAAGTCTGCTCTATCAAGAATAACCATCTGATAATAGGACCTCTGATACAGGACCAAAACTCTGCTCTATCAAGAACAAACATCTGATAACCAAAACTCTGCTCTGTCAAGAACAACCATACATCTGATAATAAGGACCTCTGATACAGGACCAAAAATTCTGCTCTATCAAGAACAAACATCTGAATGATGAGACCCTCAAACCCCAATCATAAACCTGCTCTGTCAAGAACAAACGTCTGGTAATGAGATCCTCTGATCCCAATCATAAACTTGCTCTGTCAAGAACAAACATCTGGTAATGAAATCCTCTGATCCCAATCAAAACTGATTCACTGTTAAGAAAACCAGGTAGTCTGAAGGTCAAAGTTTCCTGCAATAAACCCAACCCTGCTCATAGGTATGGACCTAAACTGACTCAAGTTCGGCATCCTATGCGTTCATCAGCGTCACAAACATTCAAGAGGGGTGATACGATACCCAGAAGGTGTGGCATCACCAACTCATGAAGCGGCCTCACTCGGCTGAATCACAAATGATCGGTCCCCAGAGTCGACAATCCTCCAAACCAACAACCCCCTCAACCCAAAGGGTTGAAAAAGAAGCCAACCGGGAGAACCTCGTTTGAGCGTGGATTTCATGAGACACTAGTGCCTGCCAAGCAAGCACGCGCCCACTAATTTCCACAACTAATGCTATGTTCACTCAAGCCTGGGTCTGGCTTCTCACTCATCAGAATGCCCCTCCCACAACAGCACAGATAATCATATCATACTGAAAAATAAAGGTGCGGGAAATAAAATGCGATAAAATAAACACAACCCAACAAGTAATCATACAAGCGCTAGGATTGACTCTCGCAGGGGACGTCGGATCCCCAAACTGACTCGCTTTCGGGACGTTGGATCCCAGGAAACTATCAAGTCCCCAGCAGAGTTGCCAGTTGTCGCTACTGCAAAAATAAGGTGCCGGCAAAACAGAAGAGTCGCCACCTTTCGTTATTTATCCCTCAGAACGGGAAAGGAAACGATCGGAAAAACTTGACGAAAAAGGTATAAGACAAGGTCATCGCAACCATTGTCTAGGTTCGGGAGTCGGTTACGCAAGGGGAAGCTATTATCACCCCTCACGTCCTTCGTACTCGACGGGATCCACACTTGTTGTGTTTACTGGACGAGTTGGTTTATCTATCTACCTATCAAGGCTGGCTTAAACAGAAAAGAAAATGACTCGGCAAAGCGTCGCGCTTTATGCCTACGTATTCTCATTAGAGAATGAGAAATCAGAGTCAACGTAGTTCGACCTACGACGGGTTACGGGGAAGGTGGCTCGCCAATACGTCAGTATTGTGCCTACGTACTCTCAACAGGTATGAGAGATCAGAGCTTACGTAGTTCGGGATACTACGGACTATGGGGATTCAGATTCATCTGTTTTATCGAGTAGGGTTAAACAGCAATTCCAACAGTTAGGGACAAAGCCTGTTTGCGGTAGAACTAAAGTTTAACGACACTCTTTTCTTCAGAAAAGCTTTCCTTTGAATTATGGGCCCACGGGGCAAAAAGGTTTGAAGTTTGTTTTCTGTCTTTTACGAAAGAAGTGTTTTTTATTGTGTTTGCAATTTCAATCGCACTAAAGACTATGATCTGAGAGTGAATGCGTCGCATGTCACCCAAAGGGTGCCATACTAAACATCCAGACTGTTGGAAAGAAGCTCTCCAACAATCCTTTCTCAGATAGCTTAAGGCTCGTAACATACAAAAGAAATCATTCATGATTATTGTATCTTAAGTTGTTTGAGATGAGAAGAGAACAAGCTCAACTAAAGGGAGACTATCAAGTCCTAATGTTGTCATGCCGAGGATTCATCCTATAGTTGAATTTTGAAACAGGGAACTCCTAGAAGTTATCATGCATAGGTTTCGACCTAAAGTTCTAATCATCACTTCCTTATCAAAGGAAATGAGACTCCTAAGGGATCATGTCAATGATACACAGAAACAGATAAAGCATCAGCTAGACAGTAAACAGTAAATGACTGTAAAATGCATGCAATGCAAGTGAGGGAGGAAATGTGTGTGGGGCAGCAGCCTCCACAAGCTCATCTCAACCTCAAGCTAGAATGAATAACAGTAATCATACAGGAAAGACATGCTATCAAGCAGAATATAAGTGGCTGTAATCATACAGAAGAAGTAAAACATGCTATCAAGCAAAGTATAGTAAACTGCAATCATACAGATAAAATAAAATCATGCTATCAAGCAAAATAAACCACATGGGCAAGGGAGCAGGGCTCTACCGAATACCCGCAAGCAAAGCCATACAGTAACAATACCAGCAGAGGGAGCAACTCAACCTCTAGTACAATCATGCCCCTAGATTAAAGTCAGTTTAATCATGGACTTATTCTAATGCATCAAGCAAGTCAAACAAGGCACATCAGCACAGAAAAGAAAACAAACAAGAAAGCAGATCAACAACTCTCCCTCAATTCCAAGCTTCAGTTCTTCTAACAACAATTCAGTCTTCAGACTTCCATCACCCTTCAAGGCTACCATCTCTCATGAAAAATATCAATTTGCTTCTCCAGATCTCAACCCTTCAACATAAGTTTCAACTTATCCTTCTTCTCCAAGCTTCAGCTCTTCAGTCAATTCTACCTTCAGGCTTCACTCTTAACTGCAAGTATCAACTTGATTCCTTCAGGCCTTCCAAGCATCAATGTAAGTATCAACTTATCTTATTCCTCAAGCCTCAACTTCACACTCAATTTCAATTGAATCCTCTTCATAAGTATCAACTTAGTCTTCAAGCTTCAGCTCTCTTTGCTTTACCATTCTCAACTTGGTCTTCTCTCTTCATCTACAAGTTTCAGCTTCTCAGAGTAATCTTTAATCACTTAGAAGTGTCAACTTCATCCTTCAATCTTTAAGCCTCAGCTATTCACTCAATCTCCATTGTATCTTCAAGTATCAACTTGTTCTTCTTGCTCTTCAAGCTTCATCTGCAATGGCAATGCTCAAGGAATCATCCTCTTCCACACTCTTCAGTGAAGTCCTCACCTTCAAACTCAGGCCCAACATCTCTCAAGATACTCAAGCCAGAAGACAAATGATTTAACAGAGTGAAAGGAAATGATAAACAACTTACTGACAACCAAAGGAAGCCTATAAGGGTTCATCATTATGAGAGACTGGTTCCCTCAAAGTTCTACTTCCCAGATAAATCCACTCATCCTTCCAAAGGAGGGATGTGAATATATGAAAAGGACTTTTAGTCATTGGGAGGAATGGAAGCACAAGATGCTTTCCATATTTGTGAAAGAAATCATTCTAACTACAAGGCTCTCCCTATGTTCCTATCTCCTAAACCTCATCAGACACCTTCAGGCACCCACAAAATCCAAAGCTCCAAGCAACTTCAAGCAACTTTAAGCATCCTCCTCTTGTCTTCAACTTGTCTTCAATCTCAACCAAAGGCAAACCAAGCACAAACCCTAATCTAAGCGAACTAGGGAAGTTAAACTAGTTGAATTAGTAAATTAGGATCACCTAAAACCTAGTACTAAAGTTAGTCCTAACTAAAATACTAAAATCAATCGTGGAATCCTACAAAAATTACTATGGGAACCTAGGTCAATCATGAATCTACCACATTAATTTCAAAGATCAAATCATCAAATTAGACCTAGAACTAAATCCTACATTACAAGGTATCCAACCTAAAACTCTAAAAGGAAGCATCTAAATATCAATCTAGAAAGCACACCTATTTTCATCACAAAAATGTGAGAAAAATTCTATGGGATCATACATGTCTAACCTAACCACACACAAAAAATTAGGCTTAAAAATCATCACCATGAGATCAAACAAAATTCTACAAAAATATGCATCAAACATGAACATTTTAATATCAATTAAAATGCAAAATTCCAATTAAATCAGAAATTACATGAAATGAAGATATTTTTTCTCTAAAAAATAATATACTCAATCATGAGTAATATGCAAAAAGAATGGGTTTAATTGGATAAATTTTCAATTAATTATGAATTTTCCAAGAATCATAAATTAAATGGATACTAAATGAAAATCAAATAAAAATGAATAAGCGCGCGGTGTGGATAGTAATCATTTTCCGTTAAAAATATGGGTTGGGCTCGCTGGGGGGTGTGGATAACACTCAGATCACTAAGCCCAAAACATCAAATAAATGAAACGCAACGTTTCCTTCAGAAATCCTTCACAACTCAGTTTTAAAACACAGCCCTTGGATCAGCTCCCAGTCAAAGGTCAAACCATGATCTGATGGTAATAACTTCATCTTCTCCATTTCAAACGCCTGACCTTCGCGCCCAGCTTCGGCCACCGCCGATGGAGCTCCGATCATCCCCTTCAACCCTAGTTCTTCCCAGAGGCCTCCAATCCAAGAGGTCAAAACATGAAACTCACTCCAAATCTTGCCACGAATTCAACCATACCCATAGTTTCTTCTGAAACCTCAAGAATCATCATCTCCCAATCTCAACCGAAAATGGAAATTCTCCTAATTTGTCTCTAATTGATCAATTAACCATCTGAAATCCATCCTAGGCCATTCTACAATCAATCTAGCACCTTAATTCAACCTAATTCTACCTAAATCATGCTATAGGAAGAAGGTTACCAACCTAGAAATTCTTGAATAACAGATGCACCAAATCTTCACTTCAAGCTCTCAAATCTTCTGGACACGATCACTGAACCTCCTCCTTGCTTCTGTATGCAAAAGAATCAATGGAAAGTGCTTCAATCTTGAAACACGATGATGAGTTGCAGGTGCTGAAAACCACTTGCTCATACACGATCTAGCCACCAATTCTTCTTGAAAATGATCTGAAATCACTCCTTGACATTCATGGAAGAAGTATCAAGCAAGAAAATGAATGGAAATTGAGGAATTTGGTGAAACCGATTTCAATTGCAATCCAAGAAAATTCACTCTCAAACTAAGCTCAATCCTTCAATGATCACCAACCTCTGCCATGGATCCATTCTACTCAATATATAGATGAAGTTTGGATGATCTAGAACCCTCAAGATCCTTCCAATGAGATTTTCCACTTCTCATGTCATGAGATCTTGAATCACTTATCATGACATGCACAACCCTTGCAAACAGCTTGGAATTCATCCCATTCACTCTTAATTTCTCCCCTAGTGAGATATTAGGGGTGTTTAGCTTGCAAAAACCCTTGCTCATGCCTTGATTTTAAGTTTTGCAAATGTTGCTTAATATGCAAGCAAGTGTTTTTCAAAGCAAGTCCATGAATTGAATCTCAAATCAAAAATGTGGCTAAACCATTGTTCGTAAAATGTTTTCTAGAGTCAAAATGATATATTACATGCCATGGTTTGGATGTGTAGGTTGAAAATATCAATTTCCAACTTTGGTTTATTTAACTTATGCCCTTATTTTAGGTCATTTTTGCAACTTTGAGCTACAAGCCTCTCCATCATCTCACGACCTCCTTAATAGCCTTAAAACATCATTTTGAACAAGTTTGATGTTGAAGATTTTTCCATTTGAAGCTTGGAAATAGGAGTTATGGCTTTATGGTTGAAATGACCTGTAATCTCCAAATGACCAAAATGCCCTTGACTTGTCAAAGCCATAAGTTGAGTTCTACAATTCCTATCAAGGAGTTCTAGTACTCTATAGAAATCTAAGAAGATAAGGAACAACATTCATGTTGACCAAATGTTCATAGGAATCATCCTTCTTGGGCAAAAGTTGGATGCAAGTTGGGTGACTTTCAAGGCCCCAGACTCACAAACCTCAGATGACCTGTAACTTGTCAAAGTCATAACTTGAGCTCTATAAATCCTATAAAGGACTTCTAGTACTCAAATTAAAGCTAAGAACAAGATTTACAACATTCATGTTGGGGGTAAGATGAGATGACAATCACATCTTGAGCTAAACTTCCTTGAAGATAGGGGTCAAACTAGGGGATTTTACACTGTCAAGCCCTAGAAACCCTAGCTGGAAACTTCTCAAATTCTTCAATCATGATGAGTTGACCTTGGAATCATCCTTATAGCATCTCAATGCATCATTCCATGATCACATGGCCTCTTGGATTAGGTCTCAACCCTCTCCAGATCATCAGTTGACCTAGGGTTGACCCAGTCAAACACTAATTATACCACTCATGGCCAGGTCCTCTTAATCTTGTGCAATGACCTGTATAGGCTTCATGATGGCTTTCAAGACATCTCATAAGCTCTCTCAAGGCTTCAAGTCCTTCTTCATAGCCTCAGAATCATCTGAGGAGCTTCCCACAACTCTCAAGTTAGGAGACCTACACACTTGGTTTCAATCACTCTCTCTGAGGATCTTTTGATTTCTCTGACAAGGATGTCAACCCTTGAACATCTGAATAACCTTCTTATCTAGCTTCATAGTCTTGTGTAGCTCTTAACTGGTAATCATACCTCTTAATCTCCTGCATACATGTCAATGAAATGCAAATGATAATGCTAATGTGACTGAAATGAAACACAAGCTAGGTAAAGAAAAGTTGAGCAAATTTTGGGGTGCAACACATGTAAAAACATCTGGATCAAAATTAGAATCAGAATCAAATTCTGAGGAGGTATTTTCTGAACTTTCTAGAGCAGAGCTTATTGAGAGTTTATCAGAAATGTTAGAAAACCATAGTAAGATTAAGCTCAAGTACAAGAAGCTTGAAAGCAATCTTGTATCTGAGAATGATCTTCTGAAATCAGAAGTTGCTGAGCTCAAAGAAAACAATTTGAAAATTAAAAATGAATTAGAAAAAGCTCAACAATATTCTGAAGTTGAAACTAAGTCAAAATCTAAAAACATTTTAGAAGAATATGACTATAGTTTTCAGAGATTTCTTGCAAGAAGCCTAGAAAGAAGCAAGATGGCTTCAATGATCTATGGTGTAAGAAGAAATAACATGAAGGGTATTGGATATGAATCTTCTTCTGAGAAAGATTTAAATCCAACATCTGTTGATAAACTAATCATTAAGCATACTCCTTTGTATTCTACTTTTAAGTTTGGTCATCTTAATGATATTAAACACACACGATCTGGTCAGAACATTCCTGTATTTAAACCTAAAGTTAGTCAGAACAAACCTGTTGTCAGAAGATAGAAGTTCAGGCAAAACTTTAAGGCAAATAACCCTAAAGGACCCAAAAAGATATGGGTACCTAAAGACAAAATAATATCTGTTGCAGACATCTTTAGCAGCAAAGTCAAAACACCAATCTTGGTACCTGGACTCTGGCTACTCGCGTCACATGAAAGGAAGAAGGTCCATGTTCCAAAGCCTGGAACTTAGATCTAGAAGAGACGTCAAGTTTGGAGGGAACCAGAGGGGCAAGATAGTTGGCTCTGGAACTATTGGAAATGGTAATCTTCCTTCTATTTCTAATGTATTACTTGTTGAAGGATTAACACATAACTTATTGTCCATAAGTCAATTAAGTGACAATGGTTATGACATAATCCTCAATCAAAAATGTTGCAAGGCTGTCAATCAAAAGGATGGCTCAATCCTATTTAATGGAAAGAGGAAGAACAACATTTATAAAATCAACCTTTCAGAATTTAAGGTTCAGAATGTAAAATGTCTTTTGTCTGTTAATGATGAGCAATGGGTCTGGCACAAAAGATTGGGGCATATTAGTATGAGACATATATCTCAGATTAATAAACTCAATCTGGTCAGAGGACTTCCTCAGTTGAAGTTCAACTCAGATGCTCTTTGTGAAGCATGTCAAAAAGGAAAATTTTCAAAATCTTCTTTTAAAACTAAAAATGTTGTTTCAACCTCAAGACCATTAGAGTTACTTCATATTGATCTGTTTGGACCAGTGAAAACTGCATCCATCAGAGGAAAGAAGTATGGATTAGTCATTGTTGATGACTACAGCAGATGGACTTGGGTTAAATTTCTAAAACACAAGGATGAGTCACATTCTATGTTCTTTGACTTCTGCAAACAAGTCCAGAATGAAAAAGATTTTAAAATTGTTAAAGTCAGAAGTGATCATGGAGGTCAATTTGAAAACAAATATTTTGAAAAATATTTTAAAGAAAATGGCATTGCACATGATTTCTCTGGCCCTAGAACTCCACAACAGAATGGAGTAGTAGAGAGGAAAAATAGAACATTGCAAGAAATGGCCAGAACCATGATCAACGAGACTAATCTGGAAAAACATTTTTGGGCAGAAGCAATAAACACGACTTGCTATATTCAGAACAGAGTGTCTGTAAGACCTCTTCTGGAGAAGACTCCCTATGAATTGTGGAGGAATAGAAAGCCCAACGTTTCATATTTCCATCCTTTTGGATGTGTATGTTTTATGTTGAATACTAAAGAGAATCTGAACAAGTTTGATTCTAAAGCACAGAAGTGTTTCATGCTTGGGTATTCTAAACGCTCTAAAGGCTACAAAGTATACAATACTGAGACACAGATTGTGGAGGAAACAATACATGTTAGATTTGATGATAAGCTTGGCAATCAAAAGCCAAAGAAGCTTGATAATTCTGCAGATAGAGAAGTCATTCTCACAGACTCTGAAGTATCAGAGGCAGAAAAGGCTCAAGTGAAAGAACCAGAAGCAACACCAGATGCAACTCCATTGGCTGCTCAGATGAACAATTTGAATATTTCTGAAGAACCAAATGTTAAGGGATCATCATCCAGAATCAAGGCCTCTCATCCTGAGGATGTGATAATTGAAAAGAAGGATGACCCTATTAGAACAAGGTTTTTCCTCAGATCATCTGCAACGTCACTTTTTGGGTTGGTGTCTATCATTGAACCAACTTCTGTTGATGAAGCTCTGAATGATAATGAGTGGATAATTGCTATGCAAGAAGAGTTAAATCAATTCACCAAAAATGACGTTTGGGATCTGGTTCCAAGACTAAAAGGATTCAATATTATTGGAACTAAATGGGTCTTCAGAAACAAATCGAATGAGCATGGAGAAGTTGTAAGAAACAAAGCAAGGCTAGATGCTCAAGGGTATAGTCAGTAAGAAGGAATTGACTACACATAGACTTATGCTCCTGTGGCCAGGTTAGAGTCTATACGCCTACTCATTTCTTTTGTTGCACAAAATAACATCACTCTTTATTAGATGGATGTTAAGAGTGCCTTCTTAAAAGGTATTATAGAAGAGGAAGTTTATGTTCACCAACCTCCTGGCTTTGAAGATGATAAATTTCCAGAACATGTTTTCAAACTTAAAAAATCACTCTATGGTTTAAAACAAGCTCCCAGAGCTTGGTATGAGAGATTAAGTAATTTTCTTCTAGAAAAGAATTTTATCAGAGGCAAAGTGGATACAACTCTCTTCTGTAAATTATTTAAGAAAGATTTGTTAATTTGTCAAATTTACGTAGATGATATTATATTTGGATCTACCAATGTTACGCTGGGAAAGGAGTTTTCTCTTTCTATGCAGGTTGAATTTGAGATGAGCATGATGGGAGAACTCAGATTCTTTCTGGGAATCCAAGTCAATCAAACTCCAGAAGGCACCTACATACATCAGACTAAGTATGTGAAGGAGCTTCTAAAGAAGTTTAATATGACTGAAAGCATGTTGGCCAAAACTCCAATGCATCCTACAAGCACTCTTGGTAAGGAAGAGGTTAGTAAGAAGTAGATCAAAAGCTTTACAGAGGTATGATTGGATCTCTTCTGTATTTGACTACTTCTAGACCTGATATTCTATTCAGTGTTTGTCTGTGTGCCAGATTCCAATCAGATCCTAGAGAATCACACTTAACAGTTGTTAAGAGGATTCTAAGGTATCTGAAAGGTACTACTAATGTGGGTTTGTGTTACAGAAGATCTGATGATTATAAATTAGTTGGATTATGTGATACTGATTACGCTGGAGACAGAGTAGAAAGAAAAAGTACTTCTGGAAGCTGCCAGTTTCTTGGAAGTCATCTGATCTCTTGGTTCAGTAAGAAGCAACCCACTATTGCGCTTTCAACAATAGAAGCAGAATACATTGCTGCTGCTGGTTGTAGCACTCAGATGCTCTGGATGAAGAGTTAGCTAGAAGACTATCAAATCCATGAGAGTAACATTTCAATCTTCTGTGATAATACTTCTGCTATATGTTTGTCTAAAAATCCTATTTAACACTCTAAGGAAAAACATATATAGATAAAACATCACTTCATCAGAGACTATGTTCAGAAGGGAATCATCAGTTTAAACTTTCTTGATACAGATCATTAATGGGCTGATATTTTTACAAAACCCCTTGCTGAAGATAAATTTAAATTTATTCTGAAAAATATAAGTATGGATTTCTGTCCAAAATAAAATGTTCATCAGAAGAAAATATCCTCAGATGGAAAATGTTTTAACTCTGAAGTATTACATCTATTTATTTATTATTTATTATTTTATTCTTTGTGTTCAAATCTGAACTAACAAGCCTTAGAGGATCTGAACGTTGGCTAACGTTTCATTTCTCAAAGAAGTTTCAGAAGCACATGCAAGCAAACACGTGTAACTCTGAATCTGAAAAGGTGGAGTGCACAATACTGAATTGACGTTTGAGGTACTGTTTTTGAATATTGAGTTTCTCTTTTTCCCCCCAATTTTCAGAATCATTAATTGCTTGAAATGATTATATTCTTTTTATTAAATGCTATGTGTAAGCGTGTTGAACGTGTGACTCTTTTGTGCCCTAATTTCTTCTATAAATGCCACAACTTTACACATTTCACACTTTTCACTCTCACGAACACCCTTGTATGCATTTCTTCTTGTTTCATTGCTTTCATCTCTCTTCCAAACCCAAAACTGTTCGTAACCCTAAAACTCTTTCAAGAACAACAATGGCTACTTCATCATCAACTTCTGCTCAGTTTCAATCCTCTATGGCTATTGTTTCATCGTCCAATATGGGTGATGTTGCCTTCAAGGAACCTATTAGAACATTACTCACACCTGTTGACAAACTGGAAGTCTTGTGTGAATCCATTGTTAACTTTGAATCTTTTGCTGAAAATGGGTATGATCTTCGTCCCATTGTTGATGCTCAATGCTGGACCAAGTTCTTTGATAGGCTGATGGGACCAGTTTATCCTTGTCTGGTAAAGGAATTTTGTATTCATGCTTCTACTTGCCCTAAGTTCATTGTCTCTTATGTTCTGGGTAAAGAAATTATCATAACTGAAGATCTTATAAGAAAACTCATAGGGTATGAGGAAACTGATGGTGTCATAAATCTTCCAGCTGGGCGTGTTGATATGACTGATGTGTATAGAGAAGTTTGCTCATCTGGAGAAGCTTCTAACAAGGTGAAGGATTTGAAGCCAGTTTACAGGATCTGGGCTAAGATTTTCATGGGTTGCATTCATCATAGAAAATCTTCCAATTTTCCAGACTATGTTAACACTGATCAACTATACTTCATGTATTGTTTGAGTTAGAGCACAAAGGTGGATCTACCGTATCTTCTGTTTCATCATCTGTGGACACACGTTAAACAGTCAAGGGAAGAGGTCAGAACCAAACATCAGAAGATGAGGAACTGGATTCCGATGGGAAGACTTATCTCAGACATTCTGAGTGAGAATGGTCTTGTTAGACATCTGGTAGAAGCTGGATTGAAGGAAGAGTTAGCTTCTGTAATAGGAAAACCTCTTAATGGGAAGAGTCTTCAGAGGATGAAAGTTGTAAAAGAAGTCACTTCTGCACCAAAGCAAATAAATTCTGAAGAGGTCACTAAAAGAAGGATACCAGTGGATGATTTTCCTATGTTCTTAGCTAATGAACCAAGGGAGATTATTCTGAAGTACATTGCAGAGTGTCTAAAAGATGGAACTCCTCTACCAGCAAATCTGGTTCAGAAAGCAGGTGAACCTGCACCAGATCTTTATGAGGCAAGACACAAAAAGAAGAGAAAGGTTGCTGAATAAGGATCTTCTAAACCCAAGAGGAAGGCTACTGGTGAAGCTGCTGTTGTCAAACCCAAAAGAGTCAAGAAGCAAAAGGCAAATCCTCCTGAGGCAAGTTTAGATTCTATTCTGGAAACTGTCAAAGAGGTATTAACATCTGATCAAACTCTCCATGAACCTATACCATCACCTTCACCTTCTCCTCCTCGTGTTTCTAAACCTAAGAAACCTTCTATAACAGCTCCTTCTGTACCCCAACCACAAGCAACTCCATCTGAAAAGTATAACTCTGAACCTATACATTCTCAACCATCTGATATTTCCCCATATGACAAACAAACACTTGCACCACAACAATCATCTGAAATTCCCCCACCAGAACCATGAACTTCTAAACCTACTGAACCAACACCATCAGAACCAAAACCAACAGAACAACAACAACCACAACCAGAAAAATCCATTCCTTCTAATCCTGAACCAGCATCTATCCAAACATCTGAACCTTTCATACCTGATTCTGATGTTTTAGATATTCAACCTCTGACAAATCTGGTTGATATCTCTTCCACATCTTGTCATTCATCTGAATGCTCTGATTCATCTGAATCTGACTTACCACCAGAAATAAACTCACCCCCTCACTCCGTGGCTATGAACCTAGAACATCTGAGTTTGTATCCTTTGCTTCTTTCAAACCTCATCCCTCTGATCCCCTTCCATATGGTCTAAAACTCAAAAACTTTTATCCCAGAATAGAAGCATCTGACCCTAACATTCCATATAAACCTATTTCTTCAACTATCCTTCCTTCTGTACTTCAAGCCTATCTAACACAATAACCAGATATCATTCCACCTGAACCTCTGGACTCTCAAAATTTTGTTTTTACCCCTTATACTTCTACACCATTTGATGTCATTCCCTCTGCATCCAATTTCAAACAGTTCTTGTTTCCCAAATCATCTTCATCCAGATCCAAAGTTTTCATTATCCCAACCTTTACCATACCACCCCCACCAGAACAACCCAAACCATCACCTCTGGAAGCCTACCTTAAACCTAAATCCAGGTTAGATGTTGATGTTTTATTTGACAATTTTAAGAAAGAAATAAGGATGAGTTTAGACTTTGTAAAGAAGGAATGTCTCTCAAGCATTAATCCAGAAGCTTCTGAAGAATGTTGGATTAAGTTCATTGCCAGATTCAACTCTGTGGCTTCTAATCTGAAGACCATTTGCTCTGATGACGCAAAGGTCAGATTTGCTGAAGTTGTCAGACATACGCTATGGAATGTGAACAGATCTCCAACATTGCTTCTTGAGGATGCACCTTCAACTTCTAGAGTAGCTGCTACTTCTGAGACTATTGAAGAATCTGCTCCTGAAGTCACTCTGGAAACCAATCCATTAGCTCTAATGATTGTAGACCAACCATCTGAATCTGTGCCTCTAGAATCTGCATCTGCAATGATCATTGACTCTGCTCCTACTCCTGCATCTGAATCTGCTCCTACTACTTCTTCTGAAGTTAAGAATGAGAATCCAGACCTAGAAGACAAGATTGTTGTGCTGGAAGCTGGTCAATCTGAAATTAAATCTTGGATGGCAAAACAAGATGAGAAGACAGAAACATACAGAAATGGATGGCTAAGCAAGAGGAATCTACTTCTGAGATGACCAACATCCTTAAGCTTCTTGCATCACGTTTATCTTAGTTCTTATGTTTGTGCACTTTAAGTGTTATTTTGTTCTGTTTCTGCTTTCTCTGAATCATGTTTTATTCTTGATGTACTCTGATTATCTTTGAATGAATCTGTCTGTTTGATTATTTGTGGTACATATGTTGATGTTATCAGCTTTATTTTGTTTTCTTCTGTTAACCTTTTATTTGTCTTTAAAAGTTTTCTTTTTGATTATGACAAAAAGGAGGAGAAAAGAAATTTTGTTTGTTCAAATATAAACAGTAACTCAAATGAAATTCAGACATAACAAATTATATCTAACATTGAATTTTAGTCTTTCAGAACTATAACGTATCATCTGAAAAAATTCATTGAAGTTACCTTGAGAATCCCCAAACCAGACTTTTATTCAAACCAGGTTCTGATTACCAGGCTCTGATAAGTCAAACCAGGCTTTGATCCTAAAAGCTAACCAGGCTCTGATTCTGGAAAGAAAATCAGTAAAAGTAAAACAAGTTATTACCAGGCTCTGTTTCTGGAAAGCAAATCAAGCTCTGATTCTGGAAAGTATATTCTAAACAGGATTCTAACCATAAGTTTTTAACTAGGCTCTTAATCTGAATAGTATACTCATGCAAAAAGGGAAGTATTTTCTTATATTAGAGTATTCATTTCAGGGGGAGATTCTTTATCTCAGGGGTAGTTATATATTTATCCTTTTTTGTTGAACAAAATTTCCTATGTTTTGTCATCATCAAAATGGGGGAGATTGTTAGAACACAGATTGGTGTTTAATTGTATCTCTATGTTTTGATGATAACTCTAATGAAATTTTGTATTAAGAAAATATATACTCTAATTTTGTTCAAGTGTTTTTGTTTCAGATATTAAATTAAATATTCTTATGGAAGAAAAAATGCATCTGAACAGTAGTCTACGCAAAGCTCAGAAGCAAGCCATCAGAAAACTCTGAGCGCTGCTAGAAGAGTCTCTGAAGCAGAAGCTGCAGAAGACTCTGTAGCAGAAGCTGCAGAAGCATTTGAAGCGTAGCTGAATATTTTGTATGAAGAGTTTAAAGCATTGTTTCAGAAGACTCTGAATGTACTTTATGCTGCAAGTACAGAGGCTCTGAAAAACAAGTATGCTCTGATCAGATCACTCACGCTGAAGCACTGTTGCTGCAACTCTAATATCATTTAATCTGATCTGAAGAACAAGAAGCACATAAGTGGATCTGATGTTGTTTACGTTTGAAAAGATGTCAGCACGTGAATAGACTTGGTACTATTCTCAACGTCCTTTCCAACGGAACTATTCCTTATTTGTGATAGACACAAGGATTCAGCCAAAAGGCATTTCTCTGAACATTCTACTTCTGAGAAAGGAAAAGTCATGTGAAGACAAAAGGCTACAGCTACTCTACTTGCACAGTCTTCAAGCATTGGACTTTCCGCACTATAAAAGGATGTCTTCAACATCTCTTCAAGGTTAACGAATAACCAACGAATCTTGAACAATTTATTCAACAACTCGCATACAATCTTTCTTACTCAAAGTGGAATAGTTTTTATTCGTTCTTAATCTAAGTGTAAAAATCACAATTTGTGATATAGCTTTTTAGAAGCATCTTAAACACTTGTTTAGTTTACATTAATTTGTAAAAGGTTCCTTGAGAAGACCAAGTTGTGGTCAGAATTTCTTGAGAAGACTAAGACAGTTGTTCTTATTGGTTGACATTGTAATCTATTTGAATATAGTGGATTAAGTCCTTGTGGAGAAAGGCAAATCACCTTGATAGGGTGGACTGGATTAGTTGAGTTCAACGAACCAGGATAAAAATTTTGTGTAGTTTTTATTGCCATATTTTTTTCTAAACCCTTATTCAACCCCCCCCCCCCCCCTCTAAGTGTTTTTCTCACCTTCAATTCTTACTTTCATTCCCACTCCTACTCAAATTCCCTCTCTTACTCCAATTCTCATTCCTACTTCCCTTACCATTCTTACTCCCCTTCCTCCTATTTCCTCAGAACAACCCTCATCTTCTGAACCTACACCTTCTGTTAACCCTAAGGAAACCTTCTTAGAGGCTCTCCTTAAACCCACACCTAGATCAGATGTTGGGAAACTGTTATATGGTTTTGAGACAGAAATGTAGATGTGGCTATTTGTTGCTAAGGAAAGATGCCTGAATAGAGTGAATCCTCGTGATTCTGAAGTATTTTGGACTACTTTCAGAAGAAGGTTCAACTCTGTGACTGAGAATCTTCAAGCTGCTTGTTCTGCAAATGCTCAAGTGAATTTTTCTGAAGCTGTAAAATTTGCTCTTCTGGGTGTAAGCAAAACTCCTACTCAGTTTCTAGAAAACACACCTGAAAAGGTTGTGTGTTCAGCTTCTGAAGAAACTGTTGCACTTCATATTAGTGTAATTCCTCAGCCAGAAAAAACTTTCACAGAGGCTGCTATCTCTGAAGAGGCTTCTGCTTTTGATGAGCCTTCTGATATGGATTTAGAGTCGGCTTTTGCTTCAGTGGTCATTCCATAATCAGTTGTGAAGAACGACTCTGAAGAAGTTAAAGTTTCTGAAGACGTGAAGGAAAAGCTTGCTCAACAAGAGGCTGCAACTTTTAAGATTAAAAACTGGATGGTCAAGCAAGAGAAGACAACATAAGAGATCAAGACTTGGATGGCTAAGCAAGATGAATCTACTTTTGAGATAAAGACTTGGATGGCAAAGCAGGAAGCACAAACTTCTGAGATAACTGAGCTTCTGAAGATTATAGCCTCTCGTCCTTCTTAGTTATATTTCTTGTCTGTGCACATCTATGTTTTTTCCTGTTTGTTATTATCTTCTGATTGAATGCATCTGACTACTTTTCTTCTGCTTATTTGTTAATTGTTTTCTTGCTCTGATATTTTTTTTTGTCTTAAATGAATTTTTTCTGAAATCACTTTTTGATATGACAAAAAGGGGGAGAAAATGGAAATTTTGATTATTCATATAAACAGATACAAAATGGTAACTCATACATGATAAAATATAACTAATGTTGAATTAAGTGTTTCAGAGCTAAAAACTTCTCATCTGATAATATCCTTAGAAGTAACTCTAAACAAACTCTGAGAAAGTCTACAAAGCTAACTATGACTCTGGAAAGAATACTAATGCTGAAAGGGAAGTATTTATTTTTTCTAGCAGTATTCATTTCAGGGGGAGATTCATAATCTCAGGAGGAGATATATATTTTTTGTTTTGAACAAAATTTCATATAGTTTTTGTCATCATCAAAAAGGGGGAGATTGTTAGAACACAGATTGGATCTTAATATATCTCAATGTTTTGATGATAACATTAAAGAAATTTTGTATAAGAAAATATATACTCTAATTTTGTTCAAGTGTTTTTGTTTCAGATATTAAATTAATATTCATCTAAAGACAAAAAGAATTCCTCTGAACATGATTTAACGCAAGGCTCTGAGCGTAGGAAGTGCAACTGCAGAAGACTCTGAAACGCTAGCAGAAGACTCTGAAGCGCAAGCTACAGAAGACTCTGAAGCGCCAGCAACACAAAAGACTCTGGAGTGCTACCTACAGAAGACTCTAAGCGCAGAGTATAAAGACTCAGAATATTCAGAAGACTCTGATAACTAAACGATGCAAGTACAGAGGCTCTGAATCAAGTCAACTCTGATCATTCACGCTAAGCACTTTGCTGCAAGACTCTAGATAGAGTGACTCTGATTAGAAGAATAAGAAACAACATCAGAGGATCTGATGCAAGATTATTTTCATATATGTTCATTTGAAAAGGAAGTGTTCAAGAAAGAGACGTTGCTAAACCCAAGGTCTACCAACGGTACTATTTCTCATTCGTGCATGACACAGGAATTCAGGCAAAAAGGGAATGTCAAATCAAGGCGAAAAGTATTTGTCCTTCCTGTCTACATCATACAGTACTTTATTCTACACACTATTGAGAAAGTGGAGTATATAAAGAAGTCTTCATCAACACTTCAAACACAACTTTTTGGATACATGATTTTAAAAAGAATTCAAAGAAGCAATCAAAAAGAAAAAATTTCAAACAAGTTTCTTCATAAAACACTAAGTGTTATTTGTTCTTCATTTTGTGTAAATCACAGTTGTGATAATTGCTTTTTAGAAGCACCTAAAACACATTTGTATTTTACTCTTGTAAAAGTTCCTTGAGAGACCAAGTTGTGGTCATGATTCTTGAGAAGACTAAGACAATTGTCTTAGTGGAAATCACTGTAATCAAGTTTTGATTTAGCGGATTAAGTCCTCGTTTGAGAGAAGGGAAATAACCTTGGCCGGGTGGACTGGAGTAGTTTGAGTTCAAACGAACCAGGATAAAAATAACTTATTATTTTCTATTGTCATAATTATTTTAGAAAACCCCTTATTCAACCCCCCCCCCCCCCCCTTCTAAGTGTTTTCCTACCTTCAGTTGGTATCAGAGCTCCGGCTCTAAAGTGCTATCATTTAACAGTGACAGAGAAAGATCCAGTTGGGAAAACTCTTGATCTATTATTCTTGATATTATGGCTGAAACTTCAACTTCAACTTCATACAACAAATATGATGTTAAAGATAGAATCATCACAAAGCTTCCAATGTTTGATGGAGAAAATTTTGATTATTGGAAGGATAAAATAGAAAGTTTCTTTCTAGGCTATGATGCTGATCTATGGGACTTGGTCATTGATGGATACATTCACCCCACTGATGGTGAGGGCAAAAAGATTGACAGAAAGTCAATGACTGACCAACAGAAGAGAGATTTCAGAAATCATCACAAAGCTAGAACCATTATGTTAAACGTTATATCTCATATTGAGTATGAAAAGATCACAAATAGAGAAACAGCGTTTGACATGTTTGAGTCATTAAAAATGACACATGAAGGAAACTCTCAAGTGAAGGAGACAAAGGCTCTTGCGCTTATTCAGAAGTATGAAGCCTTCAAGATGGAGGATGAAGAATCTGTGGAAACCATGTTTTCAAGATTCCATATTCTGACAGCTGGTTTGAAGGTCCTTGACAAAGGATACTCCACTTTTGATCATATGAAGAAGATCATCAGAAGTCTGCCAAAGAAGTGGAGACCCATGGTCACAGCGCTGAAGCTATCAAAGGATCTTAACAAGATCACTCTGGAGGAACTCATCAGTTCCTTAAGGAGTCACGAGATAGAGTTGGAAGAAGACGAGCCTCTGAAGAAAGGTGTTGCACCCCAAAATTTGACCAGCATTTATTTACCCATCAAGAGTTATATGAGGCTATGAAGAAAGTCAAGAAGGTTGTTCAAATGTTCAAAGGTTGATACCTTTGTCAGAGAACTCAAGAGATCCTCAGAGGAATTGGTTGAAACCAAAGTTGTGTGTCTCATAACTTGAGAGTTGTGGGAGCTCCTCAGATGATTCTGAGACTCTGAGGATAGACTTGAAGCTTTGAGAAAGCTTATGAGATGTCTTGAAAGCCATCATGAAGCCTAGAGAGGTCATTGTACAAGAATTCAGAAGATTCAGCCATGAGTGGAAGAATTAGGGTTTGACTGGGTCAACCCTAGGTCAACTGAGGATTTGGAGAAGGTTGAGACCCAATCCAAGAGCCATGTGATCATGGAATGAAGGATTGAGGTGTTATAAGGATTGCTGAACTTACTGTTGTAGCATAAGCTGTTGGATTTGGTGTTGTATGTTTGGATTCATTTTGTCTGAAATCTGCTGCTTGATGTGTGTTATGTTTTGATTCTTTATTGGTTGTTCATACCCTGTTCACACTACTTAGACTAATGTGTTCATACTGCTCAAAATCAAGTGATGAAGCATTGATGGTTTGCTGCTATACTTGATACTGTCATAAGATGTAACTTGGCTCATATTTGCTTGGCTTTGAAATATGTTTGCATTACAATTATTTGCTGTTAATTCTTCCTGAGTTATGGAGTCATGATGGATTGGTGTTGTGCCTGCTTAATGATGATCATTGCTGTTTGAAAATGTTGTGTTCATGCTGTTAAAAAATATACCATAGCAGTTTGAAAGCTTCACTTCAGTTTTTTTTGCATACCACATTAAGAACTTGATTTTAGCATTCAGACATATCCTAGTAGGTATTTGGAGCAGGTTTGTACATTTGCTTTGATTACAAGGTTGTTACTTTGGATTTTCATGTTTTCAAAATCATCCTACTTGCAATTCAAGCCACTCACACTTACTTTTTGCACAACACAGGACCAACTTACTTTCTCCATTTTAACATGTCTCAATGCACATTATAAAGATGCTTGTATGCTTACTTGGCTGTCTTGTGCATTATATCCAAAATACACTTGTTGACACATTCACATCAACACACATCAAGCCACAACATTGTCATTCTTTGCATAACACATGATATGATTGCTTTCCTCATTTCAACATGTTTGTGTGAACATTCTAAGCATGCCTACATGATTGTTTGGCTGTTTTATGTCTTGTACCAATAATTCAGATGTTGACACCAAGATTCAAAATGCACAAAATCACTCAAATGTTGTTTTTTGCACATACTTGTTTTCTCACTAAAACAACACCTCACACACCTCATATTGGTCAATTATAACATGTATGTATGATCATTTCTTTGAAAAACTCACTGTCATGAAAAATCACTTTCAAAATGAAAAATGTCACTTTTTGCATTTAACTTTCACTGGTGGAGGTTAGTGTTATTTTAGGCTTTTTTCAAAAATGTCACATTTTGTACTTAACTTCCACTGGTGGAAGTTATGTGTTAAATTTGCCTTTTTTTCAAAATGGTCACATACACTTCCATACACTTGCTACTTTTTGCACAAGTTTATTTTTCACTAAAACCACATCACACACACTTCATATCAGTCATTTATAAGATGTTAGAATGATCACTTTGTCATAAAACCCTTTACATCAAAATCTCATTCTTCAAATGCTCATTTTTTCCACAAAGTGACATATCACATACCAATCTTTGTATCAGTTTGTTTTGATTCAAAAAGCATGTTCTAACATCTTATATTTGTCATTTACAATGTGTTGGCATGATCATATGAAGCTTTAACCATCTGAACACATATCACATACTAAAATGCATGATCACACACAAAGAATGCACTTTGAATACCACACCTCCACACACTCATTCCAGTTCAGATTTTTTCACATACACACACTCATAATCATGTATTGGATATGTTCACAACATTGCTTTGGTCTGAATTGCTTTGAAACATAGAATGCCTAACTGTCATGCCTTGTTACTTTGTGGATATTTGCAACTTGAACATGATTATTCATTTTAGCTCAATTCTGTCCCCAAGCATGTTCTGAATTGCTTCTCTATCATTTAACTGAGATGTATGTGTGTTTAGTTGGAGTTAAGTGTGTTTGTATAGGGTTGTTCATGTCAATTTGCAATTCTTGAAGCATAAAGCAACCCCTATCGGGTTTTTCACTAGAGAAATAATTTGGAAAAACCAAGACCACCATCTTAATCCTCATGTTTTTCTACCCCAAAAGCATATAAGGTTTGTCCAAAAACTCAAAAAATTGAAGAAGTTATGGACATTTTGCAAATCCATAGAAACCATGTTTTGCCCAGCCATAAATCAAGACATACATCATATATTTATTGTTTCACTTTAATTAACGGATATATGGCTGCCCCAGCGGTTGAAACTTGCGCGCGTATTGTACTTGGCATGGGTTCGATCCTTGGTGATAACCCTTGTTGCCACTTTTTTTCATTTTTCACATGAAACTTCAAAAAATCATAACTCTCTCATTTTTTATCATTTTTCACCCATTCCTTTTTCATTATGTTTATTTAATGTGTACTTTCATGTCATAATTTTATTTTCCATGTTTGATTAATTTTTCACCATGTTTGACTATGTGCAACTTGTCATATTGACAGTACTAACCCTAGCTGTTGCAGATGAAAGTTTAAAGGGTTCCACTTGTTTTTCTTTGTGAAAATTGATTGTTCTCATTCCTATACATGTTTTTCAACATGCTAGGATTTTTACTTTGAATTATTATCATGCCTATCTCATCTGTTTGTTAATTGTACTCCAGGTGCGATCTGTCGTCACAGTTTTCGTACTAATCATCTGCTTTGATTGTCACCATTGCTTTTTCATCCTTAAATATTTTTCGTTGGTTATCACCATGAATGCTTTAGTATAATGTTTATTTTATCCCCAAGTGATGAAGCTTGTTAGCTTTCATCCAGTTGCCCACTATCTCTCCCTCCAAAGGAAGGTCTGTCCACTTGACTGTCAATGTCTTGGACCAAAATCTTAAACCCTTTTGACTTTGTTAAGTCACTTCAACCCTAGTTTAGAAACCTTTAGACTTTGCTTGAAGTCTAAGAAACCCACCCATACTAGGAGTGTTCTTCAACTAGAACCCTAGGAAAGAGTTCGTCAACTCTGTGTAAGAATCATCGTCATGACTTCTTACTTCCCCTTCAACTTAGCTTAAGGAGTTTTGTCAAACTCCACACAAACATTGTCATGTTTGTCCCCCTTTGAACCTTGATCATCATCAAGTGTTATTTTCCCTTGTGAGGTGAACTACGATTGCTCTGATTCTATCCTAGTCAGGATATGTAGGCAGAAGGTGCGATGCCTTTGCGAGCAAACTTAGAAAATCACTTAGGCCTTTTTATTTATTTTATCTCAATTCCCAATCCTTAAACCATAGTGCACAATTCACAAACTTAGCAAGTAATTAAACAAAAGGTTCCTGTAGAGTACTACAGATATTTAGGGTGCTAATACCTTCCCTAGATATAACCAACCCCCGAATCCCCGAATCTCTTAAAGCGTTGTTGTCACATCGCGAAAAAGGTTCTTTCTTTCTTTAGACCTATCCTTTGGATAAATTAAAGTCCGGTTGTAAAAAGAAATACGGTTCAAGTTAATTAATAGCTTGATATCAAATTTTCACCGCAACAATCCCGAAGCAGGATGATTCCTCCTTCTCCAGCAGAGTTCAGTAGCCTCTCCCCGCAGAGTCTGAACACAAGATCATGAGCATTGATATGTCTTCCCAGGCAGAGATGATTCTCTCCCCAATCAGATGCGTCCTGAAGGAATGTCACCTCCTCAGCTGAGTCACATGCCGCAGCATGAATTCACTCCCCCAGCACCGGGTCACAAGTGCAGGTTTCGTAGGAAACTATTCGTACGCCGAAGTATGCAGCAACTGATGGTGCCAGACTGAAGTCTCCAGCGGAACTGAAATTCCCCACCAGAGTTGTACTCTCCCCTGAAGACGGATGATTCCTTCTTCCCCAGCGGAATTGAGATTCCCACAGAGTTGTACTCTCCAGCGAGGCAGTTGGGACCATGATTGGTTTTCCCCAGCAGAGTGTTGAACAGCTGATGCAGTATTTCCCCCAGAGTCGTACTCTCTCCAATGAAGCAGAATGATTTCTTCTTCCTCAGCCGAGTTTGCAAATCCCCAAGAGAGCCGAGTCCTTGGGAAGCAGTTGGGACCATGATTGGTTTTCCCCAATGGAGTGTTGATCAACTGAAGTTGGTTTCCCACATAGCTCTTATCCCCAGAAGAGTAGCCGAGACGGCCATGCAGTTTAGTCCCGCGACTGACATCGTTTTCCCTCAGCAGGTCCTGGTTCTCGTAGAGCTTCGTTCCCCTGCAGCAATCAACTGAAGTTGTTTCCCCCGCAACAGTCAACTGAAGTTGTGTCCCCTGCGGAGTCTAATTGATATTGGCGTGACCATGCTCTCCTCAGCAGGATGATTCCTCTATCTGAGTAGTTCTATCTCCTTGACAGGAGGATTCTCCCTTTGGCATTTATTTTGCTGACGGGATTGCATCATTGTGCATGATTGCATAGCATTTATCATAAACGCATAGCATTTCCACCGTGTGGAGCATGGCGCCGAAGCATATGCATAATAAACATGATCTAGGTTGCTACCGTTCTTGTTTTGCAGGTGTTCCACCGAAGGATCAGTTGCTCAGGATGATTCCCGACATTCTCCCCAGCGAAGTCGCGTGATCAAGATGATTCTTGAGATCCCCAGCAAAGTCTTTGGTTCAAGATGATTCTTGAATTCCTCAGCAGGGCCATTTGCTTAAGATGATTCTTAAGCTCCCCAGTAGAGCCCCCAGTGAAGGTTGCCCAGGATGATTCCTGAAGCCCCAAGAGAGCCGAATCCTTGGAAGCTGCTCAAGCCATGATTGGTTTGTCCCCGGCAAGAGTTGCCCAGGATGATTCCTGGAATCCCCAACAGAGTGTTTGCTCAGAATGGTTATCGGTTCAGGATGATTCTTGAAGGTCCCCGGCGGAGTTATTTGTCCAAGATGATTCTTGAAGTCCTCAGCAGAGTTGATTCATCCAGAATGATTTCTGGACCCCCGGAGCGGAGTGGCTTGATAGTTCTCCAGATTCCCCAGCGGCGAAGCGTCCTCCCCAGCAGGTTTTCTAACGGCGAAGTTGAAATCTCCCTCGAAGACTCCATGATTGAAGTCTGACCGTGTTAATGAAGCAGTTCTCTCAGCTGATGTGGAGTGCCTGATGGCAGTGGTTTAGAGTTTCCCAGTTGGCTCATGGTTGACCAAGAATTCTATTCCCGACATGCTGATGATGTCCGGCTAATGCCCGACAGTAATGCGGAATGCCTGATGGTTGAAGTCCGGCTGATGCCCGACCAATTTCTTTGGATGTATGATGTCATGATCAACCTGATGGTTGAAGTCCGACTGATGCCCGACAGTGTTCTTTGAATGCCTGATGGCATGATCGACTATGTACTACCGGTTACCGTGTGACCAATTTCCCAATGAATTTTCTTCACCCTGACGGCGAGGTCAGACGATGTTTGTTTTTTACGGCGAGGTCAGATTATTTTGAGTTTTCCAGCGGCGATGTTGGATGGTTGGTCGTCCGACGGCGATGTCAGATAGTTCAGTTCTCCAGCAGCGATGTTGGATGTTTGTTTCCCAGAGTTACGTTTATTTTTGACGGCGAGGTCAGATTATTTTGATTCTCCAGCGGCGACGTTGGATGTTTGTTTTTGACGGCGAGGTCAGATTAGTTTGAGTTCTCCAGCGGCGATGTTGGGTGGTTGTCTCTGACGGCGATGTCAAGTGATTTAGTTCTCCAGCGGCGATGTTGGATATTTGTTTATGACGGCGACGTCAGGTTCCCTATCTCTCCAGCGGCGATGTTGGATGTTTGTTTATGACGGCGATGTCAGATCCTCTATTCCTCCAGCAGTGATGTTGGATGTTTGTTTATGACGGCGATGTCAGATTCTTTGTAGCTCCAGCGGTGATGTTGGGTGTTTTGTTTGGTTGACGGCGAGGTCAGATTCTTCAGTTTTCCAGCGGTGATGTTGGGTGTTCTGGTTGCCTGACGGCGAGGTTCGGTGTCTGATGACAATGTCAGAGGAATTTAATGTGGATAACTGACGACAAGGTTCATATCAGTATGTCTCCAGCTAGTTGTCGTGCAGCTATTATTCCAGTGCTTATGCAGTTGGCAAATTTCCGGGTTTATCGGTATTCAACCGCCTCGCACCTTGATTGGCTGAGAGTCGTTCGCTCCTCACCCAGTCAGGTTCAAGCTGTTTGAATAGGGGCAGCTGTTGCACCCCAAAATTTGACCGACATTTATTTACCCATCAAGAGTTATATGAGGCTATGAAGAAAGTCAAGAAGGTTGTTCAAATGTTCAAAGGTTGATACCTTTGTCAGAGAACTCAAGAGATCCTCAGAGGAATTGGTTGAAACCAAGGTTGTGTGTCTCATAACTTGAGAGTTGTGGGAGCTCCTCAGATGATTCTGAGACTCTGAGGATAGACTTGAAGCTTTGAGAAAGCTTATGAGATGTATTGAAAGCCATCATGAAGCCTAGAGAGGTCATTGTACAAGAATTCAGAAGATTCAACCATGAGTGGAAGAATTAGGGTTTGACTGGGTCAACCCTAGGTCAACTGAGGATTTGGAGAAGGTTGAGACCCAATCCAAGAGCCATGTGATCATTGAATGAAGAATTTAGGTGTTATAAGGATGATTCCTAGACCAACTCATCATGATTGAGGAGTTTGAGAAGTTTTAAGCTAGGGTTTCTAGGGATTGACAGTGTAAAATCCCCTAGTTTGATCCCTATCTTCAAGGCAGTTTAGCTCAAGATGTGATTGTCATCTCATCTTCCCTACAACATGAATGTTGTAGAGCTTGTTCTTAGCTTTAATTTGAGTAGTAGAAGTCCTTGATAGGATTTGTAGAGCTCAAGTTATGGTTTTGACAAATTACAGGTCATCTGAGGTATGTGAATCTGGGTCCTTGAAAGTCACCCAACTTGCAGACAACTTTTGCCCTAGTAGGATGATTCCTATGAACTCTTGGTCAACATGAATGTTGTAGAGCATCTTCTTAGCTTTCTAGATAGTACTAGAAGTCCTTGATAGTATTTATAGAACTCAACTTATGGCTTTGACAAGCTAAGGGCATTTTGGTCATTTGGAGGTTATAGGTCATTTCAAGCATAAGGCCATATCTCCTACTTCCAAGCTTCAAATGGAAAAATATTCAACATCAAACTTGCTTAGAATGATGTTTTAAGGCTAGTAGGGAGGTCATGAGATGTTGAAAAGGCTCATATCAAAAAGTGATAAAAATGGCCTAAAAATGAGGCATAAGTTAATTAAGGTGAAATTGAAAAATGGAAATCCCAAGCTATAAATCCAAACCATGTCATGTAATAGGTCATTTTGACTCCAAATGACATTCTAAGAACAATGGTTCAGCCACAATTTTGATTTGAGGCTTGGATCATAGGGCTGCTTTGGAAAAAGCTTACTTGCATCTTAAGGTACCAAACCAAAACTCAAAAGAACTCAATGAACAAGGTAGTTAAGCATTGTAACTCATCCTAAATCTCATGTGGGGATAAATTCAAGTCAGAATTGAAGTGTACAAGGAGCTTGGCATGAGATAGCATGTAAGGAGAATTGGATTCAAAATACCATGACATGAAAAGTTCAATTTCTCATTGGATGATCCTAGATGGTTCTAGATGATTCTAAACCACTCTATAAGATGATTGTAACTTGCTCAGATGCAAGGTTAGTGTGAATTGGTGCATGAAAGAGAGAGTGAAATCCAAAATCTTCCATTGCAAGTCAAGTGCAATTTCTTCATTCTTCTTCATTTCCACCTCTTTTTTCTTCACAAACCCTTTCCATAGATCCCTCTGAGTGTGTGCATACTGAATTGAAGCTCCATTGATGGAAGATTAAAGGTGTTCCCATTAGATTTGCAAGAAGCCATTCATCATTGGATCTTGAAGTGCAAGCACTCTTCCTCCATTTTTTTGCAAACAGTAGAAGTTTCATCATCCAAGGATCATTCTTGAAGAGTTTCAAGCCTTGAATTGAAGATCTACCACCACTGCCATACCAAGAAACCAGGTTTGCAAAATCTCTTTCACCTCATTGTTTAGGCATGGTTAGGTTGAATTATTAGTGTAGAATGGCTAGAGACCAATAAGTGATCAATTCTAGAGACTTTGAGAGTAATTGGTGAAGGTTGAATGTGTGACACCATTACTTTGATGAGCAAGAACTCGTGGCATAGTGAGTGATAATGCAAGTTTGATAGCTCGTTTTAACCAGTGGAATGTGAGGATCATTTTGATGCAAAGAAATCTAAGAATTGTTGAAGTTGAGGTTTGAGATCATGTTGAGTTGCACTATCGGGTTTTGTAATGGAGACCAGTTCAATGCATTCTAATACCATAGGCGTGATCAGGGTGAAAATGGATCAATTTAGGGTTTTACATTTTAGAATTTGATGCTGATTTGAGGTAATACGAGTGGATGGAAGATGGTTGCATGAAGTCTGTTTCAGGAAGCTCCCATGGCAAATCCTAGCTGCGTGAGGAAGACGAAGTCTCAGCCGTGAGATGCATGCGCTGACTCTTGACTCAAGCACTAATCCAACGATCCACATTTGATTTCGCTTTGGAGGGAATTCAGAACTAATGAAATGCCGCGTTTCATTAAAGGAGAATTTTGGGCTTAGTGGATCATAATGATATCCCCACCCCCCTTTGAGGCCCAATTGCATAATGAACTGAAATCCATTGATATCTGCACCGCTGTTTTTTTTATTTTCTTTTGGTTTTATTCATTGTTTTTCTGATTTAAATTGGGCCCAGGCGCGCATGCTATTTGAACCCCCCATTCTGGGCCCAAGCGTATTTGAACTGTATTTTGTTACTAGCTGCACCCATCTATTCATAATTCATTTTATTTTCTCCATTTTATTTTTGATCTTTAAAAATTCATATTAAATGGAAAATTAAAGATTTTTTCATGGGAGTTTTTTCTCCTACTTCATGTTTTTGTCTAGAAAAATATAAAATAAAAATATTTTCATTTCATGCATGTTTAGTATTTTTTGTATATTTTCTTCTTTTATTGCATTTTATTTATTTTATATTGATATATGAATTTGTGGAATTTTGTTTAGGTAGCTCCCTTAGTATTTTTAGTTCATTATTTTTAGGATAGTTAAATATATGTTTTAGCTTCCCCCTGGATTTATTCCATAATTTTGTGATGATTTTTAGGATAGTTTTGATTAGATAATTTTAGGTTGTGTAGAATTAGGTTAAACTTCAACATAGATCCATAATAACTTTAGATTTTTGGGTTTTTAGGACAAGTTAGACTATGGGACATATAGGGCATTAAGGGTAGGTATGTAGGATCCCTTAGAAATTATGTTAGGATTTAATATAGTAGTATGCTATTTTTAGTTGATTTTTGTATTGGTTGATTGTTTGTGTTGCCTTTAGGGCATGTTTGCTCTTGTTTGCTTTGTGGGCTTGGAGAGCTTGGAATTGTTTTAAGGAGCATTGAGGAGCATAGTAGAAGAGTTGAAAATGCATTGAGGAGCTTGAGAGCTTGATCTTATTTCTTTTTTTGTTGTTTTAGGGTTAAGGATTAGGAAGAGTTTAGACTTAGATAACTTCTTTCTCAAACATGGATGGTATCTGTCACCTCCATTCCTCCCTATGATTCAAAGTCCTTACATGGTATACACCTCTCTCCTTTGGAGGGATAAGTGGTGTACCTAGGAAGTAGAACTTTTGAGGGAACCTTTCCTTTAATGTTGAACCCTTATAGGTCACCTTTGGTGGTCAATAAGCAGTTCAATATCCCCAGCTTATCCAGTAAGTGATTTTCTCTGGTTTGATTATCTTGAGAGATTCTGAGCTTGAGTTTGAAGATGAAGACTTCAATGAAGAGTGTAGAAGAGGATGAATCCTTGAGCATTGCCATTCTAGCTGAAGCTTGAAGAGCAACAAGAGCAAGTTGATACTTGAAGACCCCTGAAGATGAAGTAAAGACTGAAGGATGAAGTTGACACTTCTAAGTGATTGAGATTGATTCTGTAGAGCTGAAGCTTGAAGAGAAACAGGAGCCAAGTTGATACTCATGAGTGATAGTGAAGCCTGAAGGTGGAGCTGATCAAGAAGCTGAAGCTTAAGGGAGAAGATAAGTTGAAACTTATGTTGAAGGGTTGAAACCTGGAAAGGATATTTGTCAAGAGTGATTGAAGTCTGAAGACTGAGTTGCTGTTGGGAGAAGCTGAAGCTTAGAGTTGAGAGAGGAGTTGGTCTGCTTTCTTCTTTTTCTTTTCTGTATTGATGTGTTTTGTTTCACTTGCTTGATGCATTAGAGTAAGTTCATATCTAGAATAGGTAGAATCTAGGAGCATGATTGCACTAGAGGTTGAGTTGCTCCCTCTGCTTGTATTGTTACTGTGTGGCTTTGCTTAAGGGTATTCGGTAGAGCCCATCTCCCTTGCCCATGTGGTTTGTTTGCCTTATGACATTTTATTTCATTTATCTGTATGATTGCAGTTTACTGTCATTGCTTGATAGCATGTTGTTTATATTTCAGTATGATTACTGTTATCCATTTTGGCTTGAGGTTGAGATGAGCTTGTGGAGGCTGAAGCCCCACACACATTTCCTCCCTCACTTGCATTGCATGCATTTTACTGTTAAGCTGATGATTTGTCTGTTTTGGTGTATCATTGACATGATCCCTTAGGACTCTCATTTCCTTTGATAAGGATTTGATGATAGAACTTTAGGTTGAAACCTATGCATGACAACTTCTAGGAGTTCCCTGTTCAAACCTCAACCATAGGATGAATCCATGGCATGACAACAGTAGGACTTGATAGTCTCCCTCCTAGTTGGGCCTGTTCTCTTCTCATCTCAAAACAGTTTAAGATACAGTAATCATGAATGATTTCTTTCGTACGTTACGAGCCTTAAGCTATCTGAGAAAGGATTGTGGGAGAGTTTCTTTTCCATAATCTAGATGTTTTGTATGGTACCCTTTGGGTGACATGCGACGCATTCACTCTCAGGTCATAGTCTCTAGTGCGATTGAAATCGCAAACACAATGAAAAACACTTCTTTCGTAAAAGACAGGAAATAAACCGTAGTTTCCCGAACTACGTGAGCTATGATCTCTCATGCCTGTTGAGAGTACGTAGGCACAAGATGGCGATGTCTTGGCGAGCTACCTTCCCCCATAACTCGTCGTAGGCCGAACTACGTTGACTCTAATTTCTCAGTCTCTGATGAGAATACGTAGGCATAAAATGCGACGCTTTGCCGAGTCATTTTCTTTTCTGTTTTAAGCCAGCCTTGATAGGTAGATAGAATAAAACCAACCCGTCCAAGTAAACACAACAAGCGAGGATCCCGTCGAGTACGACGGATGTGAGGGGTGCTAATACCTTCCCCTTGCGTAACCGACTCCCGAATCTAGACAATGGTTGCGATGACCTTGTCTTACCCTTTTTCGTCAGGTTTTTCCGATCGTTTCCTTTCCTGCTCGGAGGGATAAATAACGAAAGGTGGCGACTCTTCTGTTGTGCCGACACCTTATTTTCGCGCAAGCGACAAAAGGTAAGTCTATTGCTTTAAATATTATAAAAAAATATGACACGAAAGCTTTTTAGGTACTTGAGGAAAGCTCTGGAGAATCGTCCTCAGATGAAGATGAACTATTTTTACTTTCCAGAAGAATAAATCAACTCTGGAAGCATAAGCAAAAGAAGTTCAGAAACTTCAAAAGACTAGAGCAACATGGAGAATCTTCTGGACACAAAAGATCTAGCAAGAAAGAAATTGTGTGCTTTGAGTGCAAGGAGCAGGACACTACAAAAGTGAATGTCCCAAACTTCAGAAGGAGAAACCCAGAAAGAAGTTTGAGAAAAAGAAGAATGTCCTGATGGCCACGTGGGATGACTCAGATGACTCTGAAGCTTCATTAGAGTCAGAGGACGAATGTGCTAATGTTGCTTCAGAGCTATCTTGCATCTGAGACTGATCAGATGAAATCTGAAATTGCTGAGCTAAAAGCAAATAACTTTCAAACAAAAACTGATTTCAAAAAAGCTCAACAAAAGTCAGATTTAGATACTAAGTTTTGCTCCAAAAATATTTTAGAAAAGTATGACTATAGTTTTCAGAAGTTCTTGTCCAGAGGCCTAGATAGAAGCAAAATGGTTTCCATGATCTATGGTGTTAGCAGGAATAATAGAAAAGGAGTTGGATATGAATCACCCTCTGGGAAGGATTTAAATCCAAAACCTGTTGATAAGCTGATCATCAACTACCCTCCTCTGTACATTCATTTTAAATATGGTCACCTAAATGACATAGAGCACACACGCACAGATCAGATTACTAAAAGCTTTATTAAACCAAAACCTCATTAGAATAGAAATGTTTTTAAGGAAACAAAGTGCAGGCAGAACTTCAGACCAACTAACCCCGAGGACCTAAAAAGATATGGGTACCTAAGGATAAAATAATCTATGTTGTAGATGTCCTTAGCAGCAAAGTTAAGACACCAATCATGGTACCTGGACTCTGGCTTCTCACGACATATGATGGGAAGAAGGTCTATGTTCCAAAGCCTAGAACTTAGATCTGGAGGAGACGTGAAGTTTGGAGGAAACCAAAAGGGCAAAATCATTAGCTCTGGAACGATTGGTAATGGTAACCTCCCTTCTATCTCTAATGTTCTGCTTATTGAAGGATTAACACATAATCTATTGTCCATAAGTCAATTAAGTGACAATGGTTATGATATAATCTTTAATCAAAAATGTTGTAAAGCTGTTAGTCAAAAAGATGGTTCAATCCTCTTTAATGGGAAAAGAAAGAACAACATTTATAAGATAAATCTTTTAGAACTGAAAAATCAAAATGTTAAATGCCTTATGTCTGTTAATGATGAGCAATGGGTCTGGCATAGAAGATTGGGTCATGTTAGCATGAGATCTATATCTCAGATTAACAAGCTCAATTTGGTCAGAGGACTTCCTAAGTTTAAGTTCAACTCAGATGCTCTTTGTGAAGCATGTCGAAAAGGAAAATTTTCAAAATCTTCTTTCAAATATAAAAATGTTGTTTCTACCTCTAGACCATTAGAGCTACTTCATATTGATCTGTTTGGACCAGTGAAAACTGCATCCATCAGAGGCAAGAAGTATGGATTAGTCATTGTTGATGACTACAACAGATGGACATGGGTAAAATTCCTGAAACACAAGGATGAGTCTCATTCTGTATTCTTTGACTTCTGCAATCAAGTCCAAACTAAAAAGAATTTTAATATTATCAAAGTCAGAAGTGATCATGGTGGTGAATTTGAAAATAAATATTTAGAAAAATATTTTAAAGAAAATGGCATTGCACATGATTTCTCTTGTCCTAGAACTCCTCAACAGAATGGAGTTGTAGAACGAAAGAATAGAACATTGCAAGAAATGGCCAGAACCATGATCAATGAGACAAATATGGCAAAACATTTTTGGGCAGAGGCAATTAATACAGCATGTTATATTCAGAACAGAGTGTCTGTAAGACCTCTTCTGGAGAAGACTCCTTGTGAATTGTGGAGGAGTAGAAAGCCTAACATTTCTTATTTCCATCCTTTTGGATGTGTTTGTTTTATTTTGAATACTAAAGATAATCTGAACAAGTTTGACTCTAAAGCACATAAGTGTTTTATGATTGGATATTCTGAACGCTATAAAGGCTACAGAGTATACAATATTGAGACACAGATTGTGGAAGAATCAATTCATGTCAGATTTGATGATAAGCTTGGCAATCAAAAGCCAAAGCAGTTTGAAATTTCTGCAGATAGAGAAGTCCTTCTCACAGACTCTGAAGAATCAGAGGCAGATAGAGTTAAAGCAAAAGAACCAGAAGCTACTTCAGATGCTACTCCCTTAGCTGCTCAGCTGGACAATTTAACCATTTCTGAAGAAACCCCTCTGAAAGGATCCTCCAGAGTCAAAGCTTCTCACCCAGAGGAAATGATTATTGGAAAGAAGGACGATCCCATCAAAACAAGATCCTTTATCAAATCATCTGGAACATCATTGTTTGGTGTAGTATCACTTATTGAACCTACCTCTATGGATGAAGCTCTGCAAGATAATGATTGGATACTTGCTATGCAAGAGGAGCTTAATCAATTCACAAGGAATGATGTTTGGGATCTAGTTCCAAGACCAAAAGGATTTAATATCATTGGAACGAAATGGGTTTAAAGAAACAAGCTGAATGAGCAAGGAGAAGTCACCAGAAACAAAGCAAGACTGGTTGCTCAAGGCTACAGTCATCAAGAAGGTATTGATTACACAGAGACTTATGCTCCTGTGGCGAGCTTAGAATCTATTTGTTTGCTTATTTCTTTTGCTGCACAAAATAACATCACTCTGTATCATATGGATGTTAAAAGTGCTTTCTTAAATGGCTTAATTGAAGAAGAAGTCTATGTTCATCAACCCCCTCGTTTTGAAAATGAAATATTTCCAGAACATGTTTTTAAATTAAAGAAATCACTCTATGGCTTAAAACAAGCTCCCAGAGCTTGGTATGAGAGGCTGAGTAATTTTCTTCTGGAAAATAATTTTATCAGAGGAAAGGTTGATACAACTCTCTTTCATAAATCAATTAAGAAAGACACTTTAATCTGTCAGATTTATGTAGATGACATTATTTTTGGAACAACAAATATTACGCTTGGAAAGGAGTTTGCTCAATCTATGCAGGCAGAATTTGAAATGAGCATGATGGGAGAACTCAAATTCTTTCTGGGAATTCAAGTCAATCAAACTCTAGAAGGCACTTACATACATCAAACAAAGTATGTGAAGGAGCTTCTGAAGAAGTTCAACATGATAGAGAGCAAGTCAGCAAAGACTCCAACGCATCCAACAAGCACTCTGGGAAAAGAAGAGGTTAGTAAAAGGGTAGATCAGAAGCTCTACAGAGGTATGATTGGTTCTCTTCTGTAATTGACTGTTTCTAGGCCTAATATTTTTTTCAGTGTTTGGCTGTGTGCTAGATTCCAATCAGATCCTAGAGAAACTCACTTAACAGCTGTTAAGAGGATTCTGAGGTATCTAAAAGGTACTACTAATGTGGGTTTGTGTTATAGAAGATCTAATGATTTTAAATTAGTTGGATTATGTGATGCTGATTATGCTAGAGACAGAGTTGAACATAAAAGTACTTCTGGAAGCTGTCAGTTTCTGGGAGGCAATCTGATCTCATGGTACAGCAAGAAGCAACCCATAATAGCACTCTCAACTATAGAAGCAGAATATATTGCTGCTGCTGGGTGTAATACACAAATGCTCTGGATGAGGAGTCAGTTAGAAAATTATCAGATATATGAGAGTAACATTTCTATCTTCTGTGATAACACTTCTGCTATTTGCCTCTCTAAAAACCCTATTTTACATTCTAAGGCAAAGCATATAGAAATTAAACATCATTTCATCAGAGACTATATTCCGAAGGGAATTTTAAGATTAAATTTTGTTGATACAAACCATCAATGGGCTGATATCTTTACAAAACCCCTTTCTGAAGATAGATTTAAATTTATTCTGAAGAATATTAGTATGGAATTTTGTCCAAAATAAAAGTATTACTCATAAGCAAGTTTATTCAGATGAAAAATGATTAATGTCTATAATCTGAAGTGTTGCATCTGTAATTTCATTTGTTGCTTTATTTATTTTTGTGAAACTCTGAACTAACAAACTTCAGAGGATTTGAGCGTTGTTTAACGTTTCATATTCTAAAGAGCTTCAGAGGCAAAACAACATCAAACATGTGTCACATGAAATCTGAAAAGGTGGAGTGCACAAGTGAGACGCCGTTTGAGGTACTGTTTCTAATTATTACAATTCTCGTTTCCCCCCACTTTTGTCAAATCCCATTAATTGCTGAAATCATTTTCTTTTTTGATTAATGTGATTAACTGCTAAGTGTGGTTTGTGTTTTTGTGCCCTAATTTTGTCTCTATATATTCCACGATCTCACACGATTTCACACTTTCACTCTCTCACACTTTTTATGCATTTTGGCCTTCTCCATTGTTTTCTATTCTCTACTAAATCTAAAAGAAGATCAGTTAATCTCAAAAGTTCGTCAATGGCAACCTCATCTTCTTCATCTCAAAAGTTAGCATCAATAAGGGCTGGAGCATCATCATCTGAAAAGGGTAATGAAACCTACAAAGCACCAGAACGAACCCTTCTAACACCAGTGGATGATCTAGAAGTTCTTTGTGAGTTCATGGTGAACTTTGAATGCATGGCGAAGAACGGTTTTGATCTTCGTTCGACTGTATCTTCTCAAGGCTGGGTAAAGTATTTTGATAGGCTCTTTGGTCCAGTTTATCATCACTTGGTTAAAGAATTCTGGATTCACGCGAAAGTTTGCCCCAAGTTCATAATTTCATATGTTTTAGGAAAGGAAATCATCATCATTGAGGATTTGATTAGAAAGCTGATTGGGTATGAAGAAATGGATGGTGTTACTCATCTTTCTGCAGAAAGGGTAGACATGGATGAAGTCTACAGAGAAGTCTTCACTTCTGGGTTGTCTTCTAGCAAGATCAAGGATTTAAAGACTCACCATAAAATTTGGGCAAAAATCTTTCTGGGGTGTATTCATCACAGAAAATCAACCAACTCTCCAGATTACATCAACGCAAAACAGCTATACTTTCTGTATTATTTGGGAAACAACATTAAGGTGGATAGGCCATATTTTCTATTTTCTCATCTGTAGAACCATGTCAAAATGTCTAGAGAAGAGATCAGAACAAAACATCAAAAGATCAGAAATTGGATCCCAATGGGAAGATTGATTTCTGATACTTACAGAGAATGGGTTGGTTGCACATCTGACAGAGGCAGGTCAGACAGAAGAATTGGAAACAATTCTGGGAAAGCCTCTGGATGGGAAAAGCTTGCAGAGGATGAAGCTGGTAGAGGAACTCTCTTCTGATCATGTTAAGATTAAATCAGAGGAATTTTTCAGAAGAAGAGTCCCAGTGGAAGACTTTCCATTGTTTACTGCAGAGGAGCCCAGAGAAGCTCTGCTCTACTATATTGAATCATGTCTGGCAGATGGAACTCCCATACCAGCAGATCTCACAAAGAGAGCATCTGAACCTGCTCCATAAATAATTGAGAAGAAGAGGAGGAAGAAGAGAAAGGTTTCAGAAGAAGATTCTGCACGCCCCAAGAGGAAAGCCTCTGAAGATGGTTCTTCTGAGAAGTCCTTCAAGCATCTTAAGAAATCAGGTAACACTTCTGCTATTCCTGTTCTGGAAACTATAACAGGAATTCCTACATTTGAGCCTTCTCCTCCTCCCTATGACCCAATTCTCACTCCTTCTCCTCCTCACACCACCTCTAAACACTTTTCATCTGAAAATGTTCATGACTCTGTTCCATCTGAACCACAAACATCAGTACCCTCTAAACCACAAATATCACAAACTTTTGAACCACAAACTTATGAACCACAAACATCTGAACCACAACCAGATGAACCAATCCCCTCTGACCCTGATCATGACATCCTTGATATCCAACCTCTCATGACAGTACACCCTATATCATCTGGATCGTCTGACTCGTCTGATTCATCTGACTTTGACCTTTCAGATATTACCTCACCAACATATAACTCCCCAAACCATCCTGATTATATTCCTAATTCCATTCCCACTCCTACTCAAATTCCCTCTCTTACTCCAATTATCATTCGTACTTCCCTTACCATTCTTACTCCCCTTCCTCCTATTTCCTCAGACAACCCTCATCTTCTGAACATACACCTTCTATTAACCCTAAGGAAACCTTCTTAGAGGCTCTCCTTAAACCCACACCTAGATCAGATGTTGGGAAACTGTTATATGGTTTTGAGACAGAAATGTAGATGTGGCTATCTGTTGCTAAGGAAAGATGCCTGAATAGAGTGAATCCTCGTGATTCTGAAGTATTTTGGACTACTTTCAGAAGAAGGTTCAACTCTGTGACTGAGAATATTTAAGCTGCTTGTTCTGTAGATGCTCAAGAGAATTTTTCTGAAGTTGTAAAATTTGCTCTTCTGGGAGAAAAACTCCTACTCAGTTTCTAGAAAAGACACCTGAAAAGGTTGTGTGTTCATCTTCTGAAGAAACTGTTGCACTTCAGATTAGTGTAATTCCTCAGCCTGAAGAAACTTTCACAGAGGCTACTATTTCTGAAGAGACTCCTGCTTCTGATGAGACTTCTGATATGGATTTAGAGCCAGCTTCTGCTTCAGTGGTCATTCCATAATCAGTTGTGAAGAACGACTCTGAAGAAATTAAAGTTTCTGAAGACGTGAAGGAAAAGCTTGCTCAGCAAGAGGCTGCAACTTCTGAGATTAAGAACTGGATGGTCAAGCAAGAGAAGACAACAGAAGAGATCAAGACTTGGATGGCTAAGCAAGATGAATCTACTTCTGAGATAAAGACTTGGATGGCAAAGCAGGAAGCACAAACTTCTGAGATAACTGAGCTTCTGAAGATTATAGCCTCTCGTCCTTCTTAGTTGTTTTTCTTGTCTGTGCACATCTATGTTTTTGCTTGTTTGTTATTATCTTCTGATTGAATGCATCTGACTGCTTTTCTTCTGCTTATCTGTTAATTGTTTTCTTGCTCTGATATTTTTTTGCCTTAAACGATTTTTTTTTCTGAAATCACTTTTTGATATGACAAAAAGGGGGAGAAAATGGAAATTTTGATTATTCATATAAACAGATACAAAATGGTAACTCATACATGATAAAATATAACTAATGTTGAATTCTGTGTTTCAGAGCTAAAAACTTCTCATCTGATAATATCCTTAGAAGTAACTCTAAACAAACTCTGAGAAAGTCTACAAAGCTAACTCTGACTCTGGAAAGAATACTAATGCTGAAAGGGAAGTATTTATTTTTTCTAGCAGTATTCATTTCAGGGGGAGATATATATTTTTTGTTTTGAACAAAATTTAATATAGTTTTTGTCATCATCAAAAAGGGGGAGATTGTTAGAACACAGATTGGATCTTAATATATCTCAATATTTTGATGATAACATTAAAGAAATTTTGTATAAGAAAATATATACTCTAATTTTGTTCAAGTGTTTTTGTTTCAGATATTAAATTAATATTCATCTGAAGACAAAAAAGAATTCCTCTGAACATGATTTAACGCAAGGCTCTGAGCGTAGGAAGTGCAACTGCAGAAGACTCTGAAACGCTAGCAGAAGAATCTGAAGCGTAAGCTGCAGAAGACTCTGAAGCGCCAGCAACACAGAAGACTCTGGCGCGCTACCTGCAGAAGACTCTAAGCGCAGAGTATAAAGACTCAGAATATTCAGAAGACTCTGATAACTAAACGCTGCAAGTATAGAGGCTCTGAATCAAGTCAACTCTGATCATTCACGCTAAGCACTTTGCTGCAAGACTCTGGATAGAGTAACTCTGATAAGAAGAACAAGAAACAACATCAGAGGATTTGATGCAAGATCATTTTCATATATGTTCATTTTAAAAGGAAGTGTTCAAGAAAGAGACGTTGCTAAACCCAAGGTCTACCAACGGTACTATTTCTCATTCGTGCATGACACAGGAATTCAGGCAAAAAAGGAATGTCAAATCAAGGCGAAAAGTATTTTTCCTTCCTGTCTACATCCTACAGTACTTTCTTCTACACACTATTGAGAAAGTGGAGTATATAAAGAAGTCTTCATTAACACTTCAAACACAACTTTTTGGATACAAGATTTTAAAAAGAATTCAAAGAATCAATCAAAAAGAAAAACTTTCAAACAACTTTCTTCATAAAACACTAAGTGTTATTTGTTCTTCATTTTGTGTAAATCACAGTTGTGATAATAGCTTTTTAGAAGCACCTAAAACACATTTGTATTTTACTCTTGTAAAAGTTCCTTGAGAGACCAAGTTGTGGTCAGGATTTTTGAGAAGACTAAGACAGTTGTTGTAACGCCCGTTTTATTTCGACTAAATTTAGTTATGACTTTACCGTGTTTTGTTGCGTTGTGGTCGTATTTGAAAATCTGTTTGTTTCGAATAAAGGAATTGAATCGGTCGAATTTCGGGCAAAAGTGCAAAATCCCGTAGCAGTTTTAGGGAAAACTTCAAAAATTCATATCTCTCGATCCGTAAGTCGGTTTTAGTCCCCGTTCAAAGCATTGGAAAGCTTAAGAAATGTTCTGTCTAATAAAAATGAAAATTTTCTAATATGACAGTCGTCACAGGCATGTGACGGTCGTCACGGTCGTGATGCTCGTCAGGAACTTGTTACGCTCGTCATAGTAACGAAAAATCCAAATTAAAAACAGAATTGGGACGTGGCCACCTGGATGTTAAAAATTTAGTAACGTATCCCCATATTCCATTACGCTCAATTGAATTGGGAAGTTTTCACAAAAAGAGAAAACATAAAGGAAGAAAATAGCGTGGTTGAGAGAAATTGATAACAGAAGAATTTTCCATCAGAGAACTTGGAAGAAAGTTGCAGGAGAGTTACCGTAAACCAGAACCGGAACCGGAAGCGTGGAATTGGCCTCTATTCTAAGGTAAGGGTGGGGTTCAATTCTATAACCGTAGGTATGATCGATTTCATGTAGGGAATCGATTCATAGGTATAATTTCTGTTAATCGATAAATGTTAGGGACGAGGTTTTTCTATGTAGAAATGAATGTGTTATATCGTTAGTAGTACGATGCTCTAAGGTTTCCCTAATGGGGCAAATATGTAGAAATGAATGTGTTATATCATTAGTAGTACGATGCTCTAAGGTTTCCCTAATGGGGCAAATATGTAGAAATGAATGTGTTATATCGTTAGTAGTACGATGCTCTAAGGTTTCCCTAATGGGGAAAAAGGGTAGTTGTCCTAATTGTTTCGTAATTAAACCTTGATAGAGATTTGTAATTAATCATGTGAATAGGAGCAGATATGTTGTCATTACGATCGTATATTGAATTCTTAATTGTTGATTTAAGGCTGTTATTGCTCTCATACGTGAACAGGTGGAAAATGATAGTGTCTTGAGTTGTATGAGAATGATGCTCTATTATGGACAGTTTGGTTGTAAGCATAAAGCTTTATTGTATGGTCGTTATGGTTGTGTCGTAGTCCATAATAGGTGTATTTCATGGCATATCATCTTGGTTGGCCAGAATTGGCGTTATTTGGAGTGTTGGCTCCTAAATGAGTTAGTTGGAGTGTTGGCTCCTATCCCGAGTTTTGGAGTGTTGGCTCCTAAATGGGTTTTGGGGTGTTGGCTCCTATTCCGAGTTTTTGGGTGTTGGCTCCTAAATGGTACCACATGCTTATGCACAGTTGAGTTGCATTGCTGAGTCGCATAAAGCTGCATAATTATGTTGGTTGTCGGTTGTTGTAGCATACGTGAGATATGAATTTGCTTGCAAACGATTGTCGTTGATGTTTATAAGTTTGCGAAGATTATATTGCTATGATATGATTTCTAACATGACTTTTGTCATGCCTTATGTTATGTTGTTGATATCTCACCCCTTTACGTTGTATGTTACCGCCATTGGTGGTAATTTGCAGGTAGCCCGGAATAGAGTTTCCGCTTTGTCGTTAAGGTGTCATTGGTCACTCTGATACGTAGCACTCTTGGGGGGATGAACGTTTGCCGTTATTATTTTAGTTGATGTTTTGCTGCTGCACTTGTTATAGCATTTTCATTAAATTGTTTTAATTGAACGTGTTTTAAGCTTTACTACAATTTCGTCGAAATAAGAATTGGTTGCGTTATGAGTTAAATGTTAAGCAATGTTGTTGTCTGTTCATCCAATTTCGTGCTACGTATGTTATTTGAAATGTGGCTGCATAAATGCATGTTGTCTGTTCAGTTGAATGTAACATCTCTGATATGAAGAATTGTGGGTGTGTGACGACCGTCACACCTTCATTACGATCGTCATGCGTGCAATTTTTACGTTGATGCACTCTGTTTCTTATATGAGTTGTTGTTTTTCTTGTTATCCCCAAGTGTTAGAGTTGGGGTGTTACAGTTGTCTTAGTGGAAATCACTGTAATCAAGTTTTGATTTAGTGGATTAAGTCCTCGTTTGAGAGAGGCGAAATCACCTTGGTCGGGTGGACTGGAGTAGTTTGAGTTCAAACGAACCAGGATAAAAATAACTTGTTATTTTATATTGTCATAATTGTTTTTGAAAACCCCTTATTCAACCCCCCCCCCCCTTCCAAGTGTTTTCCTACCTTCAGTTGGTATCAGAGCTTCGGCTCTGAAGTGCTATCACTTAACAGTGACAGAGAAAGATCCAGTTGGGAAAACTCTTGATCTATTATTCTTGATATTATGGCTGAAACTTCAACTTCAACTTCATACAACAAATATGATGATAAAGATAGAATCAACACAAAGCCTCCAATGTTTCATGGAGAAAAATTTTATTATTGGAAGGATAGAATAGAAAGTTTCTTTCTAGACTATGATGCTGGTTTATGGGACTTGGTCATTGATGGATACATTCACCCCACTGATGGTGAGGGCAAAAAGATTGACAGAAAGTCAATGACTGACCAACAGAAGAGAGATTTCAGAAATCATCACAAAGCTAGAACCATTATGTTAAACGTTATATCTCATACTGAGTATGAAAAGATCACAAATAGAGAAATAGCGTTTGACATGTTTGATTCATTAAAAATGACATATGAAGGAAACTCTCAAGTGAAGGAGACAAAGGCTCTTGCGCTTATTCAGAAGTATGAAGCCTTCAAGATGAAGGATGAAGAATCTGTGGAAACCATGTTTTCAAGATTCCATATTCTGACAGATGGTTTGAAGGTCCTTGACAAAGGATACTCCACTTCTGATCATGTGAAGAAGATCATCAGAAGTCTGCCAAAGAAGTGGAGACCCATGGTCACAGCGCTGAAGCTATCAAAGGATCTTAACAAGATCACTCTTGAGGAACTCATCAGTTCCTTAAGGAGTCACGAGATAGAGCTGGAAGAAGACGAGCCTCTGAAGAAAGGTAAGTCTATTGCTTTAAAATATAATAAAAATCTGACACGAAAGCTTTTTAGGTACTTGAGGAATGCTCTGGAGAATCTTCCTCAGATGAAGATGAACTGTCTTTGCTTTCTAGAAGGATAAATCAACTCTGGAAGCATAAGCAAAAGAATTTCAGAAACTTCAAAAGACCAGAGCAACATGGAGAATCTTCTGGACACAAAAGATCTGGCAAGAAAGAAATTATGTGCTTTGAGTGCAAGGATCCAGGACACTACAAAAGTGAATGTCCCAAACTTCAGAAGGAGAAACCCAGAAAGAAGTTTGAGAAAAAGAAAAAAGTCCTGATGGCCACGTGGGATGACTCAGATGACTCTGAAGCTTCATCAGAGTCAGAGGACAAATGTGCTAATGTTGCACTGATGGCTGACACAGAAGACCATGAAGAAACATCTGAATCTGGATCAGAATCAGATTCAAAAGAGGTGTTTTCTGACCTTACCAGAGCTGAGCTAGTTGAAAGCTTATCTGAGATGGTTGAAAACTATAGTAAAATCAGACTCAAATACAAGAAGCTTTAGAGCTATCGTGACTCTAGGAACCTACCAACTGTAGAGCCTACCCATGGGGTTCCTTTAATCAGAGATATAATTTATTTACCCATTTTGGATCTATGATCCTGAGCATTACATTGCGTTGATTCAGATATCATTGCATTTGCATTCATCAGAATTGCATATCATTTTCCAAAGCCAAAAAACTCATCCATCCCGTGTCCATAACCTGCAGCTAATTTCCTAACACACATCGGACATGAAGTAGTTCTCAAAATATCATGGATCTCGCAGAGCAAAACCATATTGTGTTGAGGGAACATGTTGTTCAATTGCACCAATTCATTGATGCTATGAGAGCTTTGGCAATGATAGAGGACAACCTTCAACGAGCTGTCGTAACCGAAAATGTCATTCCACCTCAAGTAAACAACCTTGTTCGACCTCAGCCTTTAAGGATCCCAATTCAGGCCCCCGTTATTCAAGGACATCCCATTATTCGAGATGGACATTCCTCACATCATGACGCTATTGAGTATCAAAGCTTTTTGTTCTTAGAGAAAAATTCCTAAGGGGAAATTCCGATAAGAACGGCCAAGAGACCAAAGGTTATTAAGATTAGTGAAAAGTACTGTGTGCTAGATGTCATACCCTAATTTTGGCCCTGAATCGCTGAGTCAATATAGTTATCATGGAATCTGCGCCATTTGCATAGAATGGCATGCATTTCATCTTGCATAATGCCCAAATTTTCAGTTAGAATAATCATTCAGATTTACAGAAAGAATGATCAAACTGAATCTCAACTGTGTGTAAAATCAATGGATAAAAAATTTCAAAATCGAGCTTGCAGACGCCATTTATATTAATCTATGTTTCGCATTGTTTAACCTAGCGTGCTCGTTTTAATTTTTTTACTACTTTTTTGGTCGCATTTTGTTCAGTCTAAGCCTTTTAACCGGTCTAAATCATTTCAAAGATTGATCAAACACTGTATTTTTCAATAAGTTTATTTCGCGCTGCTCATTTTGGTGTACTCAATTTAATTTTCTGAGCATTTTTGCATCCAACTTTTGTTTTTCCTGTTAAAATGTTTGAAATAATTTTATTGAATTATTGGTGTTTGTCATTTCTATTTTATTTTAATTATGTTGAAGCGTTTGATTTTATTTTAAGTGTTAATTAGTTTAATTAATTTTGTCACTAAAAAACAATTTAAGAAGATATTATTGGCATAAAGTACAATTTTTTATGTATTGGTGAGAGACCAATAAAACAAGTGGCATCGGCTAGTGTTTGTCCTTGTTTCATGAAGTTGCACTTTTTTTCCTCTTGTTAATAAAAAGAGAGAGGATTGTTTTCTAAAAAGGAAAGAGGTGAGCCATTGGAAAATAAAAACTCAGTAGGTATTCTCCTACACAAACAAATCATCTTCATACCTTTCTCTCTCATGATAACATAAATTAAGACCAACACAACCTAACACACAAAAAGTTGCGCCTTTCCCTATCATGATCCTCTCTCTCATGCATGCTATTTCATTATCATCTTTTTATACTACCACATAAAAATAACACAAAAAGAAAAAAGAGACCTTACTATTTATCCCTTCACCCTCATAATACATTAAAAAAAACCTCACATGTTGCATAACTTTGGTCTCATTTTTTTTTATGGAAGGAAAAAAACAATAATAAATAGGTAATAGGTCATCTCTCCTTGACAACACCATTTCATAAACTCACTCCCTCTTTTCACTATAACCAACATTTCACGCAAGTTTTTCCCTCTCTTCTTTTCCATCTCAAAACAGCCACATAAAACACCATTTCCTAAACACACTCATCTTCTTTCTACACCATGAAGTGAAACCAACCACCAAACTTCCATCACCTTTCAATAATTCTTAGAGTTCCACCCAACTTTCACTCTTTCTCCTCACAATCCCATATCTTTATTTTTGAGAAAAAATTCATATATCAATACCACCATACACTAAAGTTTTCCTTCTCATGCCCTCCTTCTACAATCACTACAAAAAATACTCTATTTTCCTGCGGGTTTTGACAAAATTTCTGCAGGAAACGTGTTACCTGCAATTCTTCCTGCTATTTTCTATTCCCAGCTAAAATCTGGGTAATTAATTTAGCAGGTAAAATCGTTGGAAAAAATTACAGGTAATACAGCTAAATTCGCAGATAATACCGCAGGTAATTGAAATTTTCGCAGGAAAAGTCACAGCAAATTGAAAATCCGCAGGTAAATTCGTAGATAATTTCTCTCTCAGGTTTTTACTTTTTATTATTAATTTTGTTTAATTCATATTTAAAATATTATAATTAATATTAAATATCAAAGTATCAATAATATAAAAATAAAAATCTAACTTGAATAAGCCAATGCAATACTAACCACATTCAAAATTTTAAAACAACCAAACATTACTATAAAGTCAATAACAAGTACTTCTAGAGCTACATTACTAAAAATGACACAATCAAGTTACTAATAATCACTTGTCCAACCAAATTCATAATAAAAAACAATACAAATTTCAAACTAGTTAACAAGAAAAAACAATCCAAATCACAATTCACTATTAATGTGTTCACTAACGTCTTCATCTGATTTATCAACATCATCTTCACTTGAATTATCAGTTTCATTATATGCTTGAGATAGATGAGAAGAATATGCAGCAAATCCTAAATGATTCATTAACAATGAAAGTTTATTGTTCGTTTCAATCATCTCTTTGTCTTGTCGTTGCAATTGTTGCTTCATCTCAAACTTCTCATGTTCTTGTATTTGCAATGATGCATTGAGAGCATAGACTTGACTTCTCAAATCATCAACCTCTTGAGAGTTACTCGAAAGACTTGGTTGAGTTGTTAAAGGAACCAGAGTCTTGGCAATGGTTCCAAGACCAAATACCCTCCCTTTCTTCTTTCTAAATGACTTCACCCATATATTCAAATAAGTCGGTATTTCAAAAGTAGATTGACTATCAGCTTCATCCTCTCCTGGAACAGTTGAATTTTGAGAAGAAATCTCCAAATTTTTCCGTTTAAATTCATCCTAAAAGAAAATTTAAGAAACATAACAAGGAATTAATATTTTACAGACATAACAATAAGCTTCATCTCATATAAATCAAAAAAATTAGCCTTTAACACAAGTGCATTATGTTCTATGCTATTTATATGCCTTCATAAATACATTCCAACTCATATAAACTTTATTAAAATACTTGAACCTTGATATTTGTGTTATTTGATTAAGGATTACACACAATGACTTTTTGACATCATTGCCACAAATATGAAAACATATTTTTGATCTTCAATTACTTTGATAGTTATAAGAGCTTAAGGTTATCAACCACTAGAGAGAAACTGAGATAGACTCAGGAAATCATATAAGAACTGATCAATCATGTGTTGTGTTTGTTCACCATTATGAAGCCAAAAATAATTCTATAAAGATAAATTTGATTCGAAGTACTTACATATATAAATTCAGCGTGAACACCTACCCAACTTTGATCCTCTTTTCAATGGTTGCGAAACTAAAACCCAGTCAATGATGGATCGACACCCTTCTCCTTTTTCTATCAATTACAAAATAATAGTTTCATTTATTATAAGTACTAATTTATGAAATATAAAGAAAATTTATAATACCATTCGTTTCCAATGCAAATGATGAGGAATAGATCCTCCAATGTGAAGAGATGCACCATCCATAGAACAACGATTTCTTTTATTTGTTGCAGATACTTTTTTGAACTTGAAGGAATTTCAATGTACCGTTAATTGCTTCCACACCTCCTCTCTCATCCATTCTGGCCTATACTCTAAATCTCTCCAAACATGTTGCATTAATTGGACATCTTAGCTGCACTTCATTGTTCAAAGTTGCGTCGCACTGTAACCTTGTGTTCGGGTGGCCATGTAAACTTTTGTTGTATAAAAAAAAAATGACTCAATTACTTAATTATTTCAATATGCTTCTAACATGAAGTCCCATATTTAGATTTAATTACCCTAAATAGATTAAAGAAATAATTTTGTTGCTCTTTTGATAATTTCTTCCATGACGGTTTTCCCTCATTCAAATGAGTACGTATGATGTGAGCAATTTCTGAAACTACCAATTTGTGATGATCAAATCTTAAAAAGAGACATTCTAAACAAACAAATATTGACTTAAATGGAGAAAGTAATGTTACATATAAAATAAATTATCTTTTTTATTAGTTATTATATACGAGTAAGAGACTCAACTGTCACCTTCAGGAAGTATTGGGATTCTAGTTCTAACGGTGTCTCCACCAGCATGGCTAGATGAAGATGGGCCTTCAACGACCATAAATTGAGAAGGGATGGATCGAGATCGATGTTGAGGTTGAGGTTGATAGGGTTGAAAAGGGATGGGTCGAGATTGAGGTTGAGAAGGTAGAGTGCAAGATTGGGTGGGTTTAGGCCATGATCGAGAATGATTTTAAGATTGAGTTTGATTGTGTTGGGGTTGAGTTTGTAAAGGGTGATATTGGGTGGATTAAGGACGAGGTTGAGTAGGTTAAGGTTGAGAAAGTTGAGTGCAAGATTGGGTGGGTTTAGGTCGTGATCGAGGTTTTGGTTGATTGTGTTGGAGTTGAGATTGATGGGATTGTGATATAGATCTAGACGGTGGTTAAGTGAGTTGAGGTCGAATTGGATGTGGAATAGGTTGTGGTTATGGTCGGAGTTGAGTGAGTTGAGGTCGACTTAGATGTTGAATAGGTTAGGGTTGGGGTTGAGGTTGAGTTTGATATTGGATGAGTTGAGGTTGAGTGAGATGATTAATAGGTTGGAGTTGAGGTTGAGTTTGATATTAAGTGAGTTGAGGTTGAATGAGATGGGGAATATGTTGGGGTTGAGGTTGAATTTGATATTGAGTGAGTTGAGGTTGAATGAGATGGGGAATATGTTGGGGTTGAGGTTGAATTTGATATTGAGTGAGTTGAGGTTGAATGAGATGAGGAATAGGTTGGGGTTAAGATTGAGTTAGTTGAGGTTGAGTAAGTTGAGGTTGAATAAGATGAGGAATAGGTTGAAGTTGGATGACTTCATATTGAGAAGATACATAACCTTTTTCACAATTCTTTTTTTTTTGGACTTTTTAAGTGACTTCATCTTGAAAGAATTTAAAGAAATGGAAAACGTAAAAAAAAAATAAGAGTGCAAAATCAAAATAATATTAGTAACAAAAGAAAGTCTATTGTCATGAATCATTGGGGACCTAAAACTGAACAGAGCTATAAATAGATTAAAAATGTCATAATCTATGATATGTACAAAATAACAATAAATATAGATGAGTTTTCCTATTAGGCTAAATATTAGGAAGATCCTAAAGTCTCAAATTGGTTGGAGATAGAGTATTGAAATAGTTTATATAAAGTGTCACCCCTCACCTTACCAACCGGTTTTGTAGGGTAGTGTTAGGCCAAATTCTAATATGGTATCAGAGCCTATCGATCGGACCTTGGGCAACCCACCGTTTAAAATCCACGTACCAAGCCCAAAAAGAGTGTTGGACGTGAGGGGATGTATTAGAAAGATTCTAAAGTCTCACATTGGTTGGAGATAGAGCATTGAAATAGTTTATATAGAGTGACAGCCCTCACCTTACCAACCGGTTTTGTAGGGTAGTGTTAGGTCAAACTCTAATACTAAACAAGTCCTACAAATTTGGACAGGTGCGTTGAAAATTAATTAAAATTATCATAAAAGATACGGCTTTGGAAAATAATCTAACAGAGCTAAGCTGAACATTGGAGTACTTTTGTTAGTGTCAACTCTAGATTGGAACGTGTGGATGAAGCATATCATAAGCCATGTTATCTCATGTCTCAACCAGTTTAATAAAAGCTTCACATTTTACTCACCCATGCCAAGTGTCAGTTTCCTCATAGCAACATATACATGGCAACAAAATAAGGGGAACTCAAGTTACTGTCTACTTTCATGTTGAATATTAAGAGTCAAGACTTAAAGAATGCGACTTAGTTTGTTTCCTTAATATGAATAGACACCGTGAACTTGACTTAGTTTGTATTCTTGAACAGACATCATGAAATGTATGCCCACAATTGTGTAGCACATGTTTATATAGTAGAACCTACTTTGAAATTTCAAAATCAATAGCTCTGTTTGGTGCGGGAAATGAGTTCAAATTTGTACTTCAACTTTCAAGAACAACAATTGATTGTATTAGCACCTAAATCTATCCTTTACATCATACTCAAAACACCAAGTATATCACAAAGTTAAAGCTATCTATAACATAACACTTCAAATTCTGTTATGTAGATTTGTAATCAAAGAGAGATTGCACTTGCAGTGCACTGAATGTTGTGAAGTTATTGATACAAAAACTACATTGGTTTAATTATTTCGGGTTCTGTTGAAAGAATATTAGATTTGAAAAAATAAAAAGACAATATATTATTATAAAAAAGAAACATACTTGTGTGTCCAACCATTTTAAGTAACTCTTAGAAGTGACACCAGTCCATTCCGGGATTAACGCTCAGAAACATACTTCTGTAAAGTCATTCCTAAATACATAATAAGCAGCTTATCATTTGTTCTCTTGTTTCCTTTAGTTTTCTGCATCTATCTATGTCTCATGGTTATTTCTACAGGACCTAACAATATACCAATCAAACAAAATCTTTCTATATGCCGGCTAAATAATATCTCTTCAGTAAGGTGCAGAAATGAATGAAGTGTCTGCTTCTATGTTTAGCAGGAAAATGTTCAACGTATAAATTTGCACTTTTTAAATTAATTCAACGTAAAATTATAAATATTAAAGACCATGACGCTCAAAAATCTAACTACAAACTAGTGTTATCATAACTTCCCAAATCATTTTAACAGAAAATCCACATAATGCAGTATCCCAGCTGGCATTTTAATTGCACAATTCCATTTAATTTCTACTTCGAAACAAACACAGTAACATAGTACTACCTACTTCGAAATTTCAAAATCAATAGCTCTGTTCTGTGCCGGAAATAAGTTCAAATTTGTACTTTAACCTGCAAGAACAACAACTGATCGTATTAGCATCTAAATATATCACAGTATAATAAAAACTATCCTTTACATCATACTCAAAAACTGCATTGTAATAGCCTATTGAGAAAGAATATCATGCATAACATACAAACAAAATGGGATGAGTTCTAAAACATTGATCTTCTAATTTTACACATGCTATTAGTTTGATTCATTATGGTTTTATATAACTAGATACACAACTGTGGTTGTGTCTCAGCTTCAATTGTCAAAATTTTGCACTTCTGAGCTAAGTAGTTTTGCAGCGGCCCTTAATCTTGTTTATGTATCCAATACCCGCACTTTCGATTCATATATTCCACGCCCATACCTCTGCCTCTACGAATGCGAAAATACAACTCAAAATCATCAAAATGGCTGTGTATATGCTCTTGTATAACCTTTTAACATGTTATACTTACCTTCACATCTACTGTACAACAAATTGTTTGAGAAGGCGAGCAACGGGAGTCGGGAGAACCTTTAACAATAAGGTGAGCTAAAGAAAACTTCCCAACACTTGCAAGAATGAGAAAGTGTCATGTATCTGTAAATGATATATCTCTGAAAAATGCTTAAGAGCGATTCATAAAGTAGGGGGAAAGGTTTTAATCACATGTTCAGAAAATCAGTATTTTCTTCATTATTTACCTATAATTGACTAAGGCAGTAGGCACATCCAAGGACATAAGTTTGGACTTGGGAAGTACCACCAATTATGCCAAAGAATATACAACTTAAGGACAGTTTGGTGTATGAGAATGTTTCCTCAAACCAAACAGGCACTAACGAGCTAATTTAATGTACACGACGCAATAATACCAATAAGTACAGCGCATAATTTGTATTAAAAGCTTTAGAGAAACGCCATATGTGAGAATATTTTCCAGTGCATATTCCTCCAAGATAAATCTGTGGCAATTTAAGCCTACTGTAATGTAACAATGGGATTATATGCATCAGTTATTTTGATATGTTTTCCAGCAGAATTATTTTATAAAAATAGTTTTTAATTAAGACTCGATCCGCACAGCCTATTAAAAACAAGGTATCTAATGTCATTATTTGCGTCAAATGTTGTTATAGAAAAATACTGCAAGAACAAGCGATGCCAATGGTTCAGATATCAGTTCAAACATCGATTAACATTTCTGGCATAACAGCCCATAGCAAGTTCAAGACTTGTTCCATTTTCAAATTCCAACCAATTCATATAACAACTTTTTTCTAACCAATGTCGTGTTACACTTGACTGTTCCATTTTCAATTTCAATAATATTCAATTCAAAGCATGTAATAATTAACCAAGTGTCCTAACAACTAATCTTAATTCTAACTGTTATAATTTTAAAAAAGTCTACGAACACGGCCACAACAAAACGGTATTGACAAGTGCAGATATCAATATTGTTATTGATTGTTTTTTAAAGAATAAATTTCGTATATGTTGGTGATATTGCTCAGAAGACCAAAGATGTTGTGTATAAGACCAAAGACTATGTAGGTGATGCAACATATAAATCTAAAGATTATATAGGTGATGCTTGTCGACACTGCGAAGAACACCCGGTGATAAAAAACAGAAGAGTTGTCACCGAATGTTATTTATCCCAAAGAGAGTGAAAGAAAACGATCGAACAAAATCTGAAGAACGGGAAAAGACAAGATCATCGCAACCAAATCTTGGGTTCGGGAGTCAGTTACGTAAGGGGAAGGTATTAGCACCCCTCACGTTCGTTTTACTCAACGAGGTCCATGCTTGTTGTCTAATCAAATTGTGTGTTTATCTAAAAGCTACCGCTAAATGGGAGAGAAAAAGAAAAAGGAGACTCGATAGGACATCGTCACCTTATGCCTACGTATTCCCTCGTGTAACGGGAAAGTCAGAGTCAACGTAGTTCGGGAAACTACGAGTGAAAGGCGGGAAGGTTGTTCGCCAAGACATCGTCGTCTTATGCCTACGTATCCTCATCTGGTATGAGAAATCAGAGCAAACGTAGTTCGGGTAACTAGACCACTGGTTGGTTAAGTGTTTTTTTATGAGCGGCGTTAAGTTCCCATTCCAACAGTTAGGGTCGATCCCTGTTTGTGATAGAACAGAAAAGTAACGTACTCTTTTCTGAAAATGATTTTGAAACAATCCCAAAAGATAAAAAGATTTGAATTTGGTTTAAGAGTTTTTTAGATAACTGAATTGAATTTGTTTGAGATTCACGTTGCACTAAAGACTATGATATAGGAGTGAATGAGTCGCATATCGCCCAAGGGCATACACTAAACACTCTAGACAAATGAGGAGAACGTTCATCATTCTTTATTAAGTGTCTTAGAGTTGTTTGGGATGAGAAGAGAAGACCCAAAAGAAAACACTAAAGGGAAACTGAAAACCCTAATGTTATCATACAAAATGGTCCTAAGGTTAGGATGAAAGGGAAGTCTACCTAATGTTATGATACAAATGATGGGCTTATCGTTGAGGTCAAGAAGGGATCATCATAATTTTTATCATGCAAAGAATTAAAGTTCTAATGTCTCTCCTACTCCCACCTTAATCATAAATTAAGTAGGACTGGGAATCCTAAGGGATCATGTGAGAAAGCACAAGTAAACACTATCCAATTCAATCACAAATGAAAACAAAGATGAAACTTAAACAAGTCTCAAAAAAGAGAGAAGATGAAGAAGAAAGTAGGAGAAGGAGGAAGATACAGTCAAAAGAACAAACATGGAAGTTTAAAGACAAATAAGTATCAAGCGCACACACATCTCAAATTTTATACAAAGTGAACATTTACATCATGTTAACAATAACAAAGATCAATCACAATGTCAAACCACGCCAAGAGATTTGAAAATCAAAATACAATGGCAAAACAAAGTGCTCAAATACACACAAGTGACTAAAAGTCCAACAAGAGGTATTATCAATCATCAAACAAGGTGGAATGAAGTCAAATGAGATGGGAAACAAGGTAGGGTAGTAACAATATCATATCATGTCAACTCCATTCAAAGATCAAAGAGTGTCAAGTATGCATCATATCAATATCTAAACAACTAGCAATAACTAGCTCATGTAAAACACACTTCAAATTATCAAACATGTGAGATTAGGGTATGAATCTAGGATGGGGAAGTAGCATACATGAAAGTTTAAATTCAAATCCAAACTCAAGACCTCAAGAAGGATGCATAGGTGTTACATGAAGGTAAGCATAAACAAGCACATACAATTGGGCATGCATCAACCAACATCTTTCATAAAAGGAAACAATTGTTCATTTGAAGTAAGGGAGGTGAAAGTCAAACCAATGATCATCAAGACATGTTAAGGCAGGGGTATATACCAATTATTCACATCATTCAATTGTCTCTTACATCACTCAAACACAAGTAAGCAAGAAGTCTCAAAACTAGGTCAAACATTAAGCACATTCATTTCAAAAGAATGTCACATTGAGTCATCAAGATAAAATATGAAAGAGGAAAAACAAAAATTAATTAAGAAACTCTAACACATGTTATATCCATCAAGAACATGAGGGGAGAGCAAACCCAAAGTGGTTTCACAAGTGCATCCCTAAACAATTCAGAAAAAAAGTATGAAAAACATGTGGACATGTTGAATAATCAGAAAAAAGTGTCTTGGTATTTTTGAAAAGATTTTAACCACTAAAAATAAATCAAAAATGAAAAAAAGAATGAAAATAAAATAAAAAGGAAAATAAAGAGAGGGGAGGTGAATCAGTAATTTCATAATGAACTAGGAAACAATTCAACACGTGTTAGGCTCATAATCTGAGGGGTGCAAGCTCATGTTGTGTGTGATGAACATTCGTTTGGACCTATGACTTTGGGTTCCCCACTAAACCGTAGATCACGCCATGTGAGAACCTTATTTAAGAAGCAGTCACTATTGGCCCTATCCATACCTTAGACTTATGAACTCATGTGCTTGGAATCCATTCATGAATTCACACATAAACTCATACATCATAAAAAAACAAAGCTCTTAGTGTCTTATTCTTGTTGCAGATAGAAGCATTTACCAGAAGCAATCATGATGAAAGTGAATTTGGGGACAATGAAGTTGAACAAGAAGACTGGAAGAAAAAGTACTTTCTCCTTCAAATACAAAGATCCTTTAATTGATAGTCTAAAAGCTTTGAGTGCCAACATTACCCCCATTAAGCACAACGAGTTTCATGCGTCCTATGGGAGAATTTTGGATTTGTTGACAGAAAAGACCGAATATGAATCCCTCACAGCTTTGGCTCAGTACTACGATACTTCTCTTCATTGTTTCACCTTTGCTGATTTCCGAATAGCTTCCACTCTAGAAGAGTTCGAGAAGATATTGGATCTTCCCATCAAAGACCGCAACCCTTTTCCAAAACTTGAAGAAGAGTTCACTTTGAATAAGGTAGCTTCTGCCTTAGGGATTCTCGTAGGAGATGTGGTAGCTAATTGGACACTCAAATGGACCAAGGGTTTCTCAAGGAAGTTTTTAGAGTAGCAAGCATGGAAGTATGCCAAAGAGGAGAAATGGGAGATATTTGGTGCAATTTTGGCGTTCTAGGTCTATTGAATCGTGATGTTCCCGAATGTGGAAAATTTTGTGGATCAAGTGACTGCGGAAATTTTCTTAGCGGGAAACCCTATGCCTTTCCTTCTAGGTGATCTCTACCATACACTCAACACCAGGCATGCAAAGAATGGAAGAATGTTCCTCTGTTGTCTAACGCCCATTTTAATTAATTTCATTTCCGGTATTAATTTATTCGCGAATGTGTCTTGAGGAAGTGTTAGAAGATTATGAACTCATAGTATCAATATGTGGTAAATAAAATGAGATAATTAATGGTAATGTGAAAATTATTATTAATTATTATCATTGTTATTTCCAATATTAATATATGAGGAAACATAATTAATTGGACTTTTTGGAATAAAAAGTATTATGAAGAATTAATATAATTTTGGAAAATATATTTATTTGGATTAAAAATGAGTTATTTGGATTTAATAAAAAGAATATTGGGACTAAGGGTATTGTGTGAAGGTGAGAAAATACTTAGAAGGGGGGGTTGAATAAGTATGAAGATAAAACTTAGAAGTAAAAACTCAAGTATTTTTATCCTGGTTCGTTGAACTCAACTACTCCAGTCCACCCTATCTAGAGTGATTTGCCTTTCTCAAACAAGGACTTAATCCACTATTTAATCAACTGATTACAATAGTAAGCACTAAGAACAACTGTTCAAAATCTTCTCAAGAACTACTGATCTCAACTAGATCTTCTTAAGGACTATTACAATAAAATGTAAGATTAAAACAAGTGTATGAATGCTTCTAACAAGCTTTATCACAACAGTGATTTTTCACTTAATGTTAAGAACAAAAGAATAAACTCAGCAATAAGAATATTTTATGAGAGCTTGTAAGAGTTTCTTTCAGAGATTCGTTTGTTGTGGATCACTTTTAAGAAGATGAGGAAGACTTGCTTTTATATGCACAGTAGTCCACAAAGTCTTGACGTTGGAGGCTGTGTACTGAAAAGGCCTGAACCTTTTTGTCTTTACATCACATGACCTTTCCTGGAAGTAGAATGCACAGAGAAATGCTTTTGGTCTGTGTTCTAGTGTCAAGCATGAAAGAGGAAAGAGTCGTTGAGCCAAATCAAAGGATATTACTTTGAATTCTTCTTCAACAAGTATTTCTTTTCAGCAAAGTTAACAATCAGATTTTGCATGATCAGAGTCTTGGATACCCATCAGATTTTGCTGAATCAGAGTAATGCAGCAAGTGTGCTTTAGCGTGTAGTTCTATCAGAGCAGAGTTTTATGAATCAGATCCTCAATACATACAGCGTGTAGTACTCTCAGAGTCTTCTGAAAAACTGTGCTTCTTAACTCTCATACAAAGTTCTTCAATGCTTCAGAGTCTTCAGATCTATTAGAGTCTTCTGCTTCAGATCCTTCTGCAGCTTCTGCTTCAGATTCTTCTGTAGCTTCTGCTTCAGATCCTTCTGCAGACAGCGCTCAGATTCTTCTATAAGATAATTCTGACTCTTCAGAGCCTTCCATAGTTCTATGTTCAGATTAATTTACTCTTGGATGTATATATACTTTAATCTTCTGCAGCAAATATTCATGAACCAATTTTAGAGTATATAATTTTTTAATACAAAATTTCATAAGAGTTATCATCAAAACATAAAGATATTACTAAGAAACAATCTGTGTTCTTACTAATATAATTTTGGAAAATATATTTATTTGGATTAAAAATGAGTTATTTGGATTTAATAAAAAGAATATTGGGACTAAGGGTATTGTGGGTATTTTTGGAGAATAGAAAGAGAAGTGGAGGAAGAACTCGTGAGAACACGAGAGAGGAAGGAGAACAAGCGATCAAGGGTGCAAGCTGAAGCATCAAGAACAGCAACAAGTTAGCTGATTTTCGTGAGGATTGAAGTGAAAATTCATCATCCAAGCTTCGTTTGAGGTAAGGGGGGATTTTACGGTACTTTGGCTTTTGCATGAAATTCGGTAGATTTTGGGGAAAATCCCTAACCCCATGGAATTGTTGTTGTTTGATGCTATTTGTATGATATTATTGTTGTGAATGTTGAGTTATATGATGTTTGATTCGTGCATGTGCTGAGATGTTGATTTGTGAGAGTTTTGGAACATTTCGGTAAAACTTCGGAGTTGAACCCGGAAGTTGGTTCGGAGAGTAGAATGGATGATATTCGAAAAAGAATCGGGAATAAACCTGTAGAGTAGGGGTAGTATGTTGTAGGATATCGGGTGATGATTTAATAGGGCAGAATCGGAAGTGAGGGACGATTCTGATGTGCAGAATGTGCTGAATTCTGCAGGATTCACCAACCTTCGCTGGGCAAATGGAGGCGAGACCTCGCCAGGCTTCACCAGGCGAATGTTCGCTGCGGGCCTTCGCCAGGCGAGTGTGCCAGCGAGCCCGACAGCAGAGCTGTGTTTTGCTGTTGTTTTTGTGTGGTTCCTTCGTGGACTTCGACCCTTGCTGGTCGTATGCGATGGGAGGCTTGCTGGAAAGTTAATGCGAGCGTGTGTATGAGGTTGTGGGGATGTTTGGCCGGCGTTTATCGCCCGTGGCATAATTGGGGGAATTCGTGTTATGTGTGAACCGGTGCGGATATGCATATACGTGTAGTGTGTGCATTGTGTGTGTGCCGAGTGTGAGAGGTGAAGATCAGTACGACCGTTGCGCCTTGGGTGCGTTGTGTCGGTGTGTTGTTGAAAATGGATCCGTGGGGATCGATACACTTATCGTGCGTTGCGTTTGCACGCTATTATATGAAGTATTGGGGTCAGTAAGACCGACATGCCTTGTGTGCATTGTATATGGTGAATTGTATAGTGAGCGGATCCGTGGGATCGGTACGCCGTGGGCGTAGTGTATGTGTGTGGAGAGGAATGGATCAATATGATTCATGTGCACTTAGTGTGCTAGTTGTTTAATGTGCGTGGTTATGGTGGTGTGCTCCTGTAGAGGAGGGTGATGGCCCAGTGACCATCGACATCGTTGGTGTGCTCCTGTAGAGGAGGGTGATGGCCAAGTGACCATCAATATCGTTGTTGTGCTCCCAGTGGGGAGGGTGATGGCCATGTGTCCATCGATATTGATGAGGTGCTCCCGGTGTAGAGGGTGATGGCCAGTTGTCCATCGGAGATATGCTCCCGTAGCGGAGGGTGATGGCCAAGTGTCCATCGGCATTACTATAGTGCTCCCATTGTGGAGGGTTGATGGCCAGTTGCCCATCGGTGTGGTGTGCTCCCTGTGTGGAGGGTTGATGGCCAGTTGCCCATCGTTATATTTTGTGCTCCCGCGTGTAGGGTTGATGGCCTGGTGCCCATCGTGGTAGTGAGTCGGTGTTGTATATTGTGAGTGGTGTGAGCGCGTTTGTTGCGCGATTGTGAATTATGGATGAGGGTGGGACCGTGATTCCGGATGATGTGTGTATGAAATAATATTATTATTATTGATTTCTGCTTTTATTTCATGCACTTATATGCTATTATTATTTGATCGTAATTCTCACCCCTTTGTCGTTGTTGTTGTGGTATGTGCTTCTCTGGAAGTGCAGACAACTCAGGTGCTAGCTAGATGGATTTGTGGTGTCTCGTAGGACTGCTCTGATACGTAACACCGGGGCGTTTTGGGAGTTTTTCTGTTATTATTGATATGTGTGCCCCAGTGGCGTGTCTGACTTTTGTGTATGCGTGATGATGTTTTGATGATGTCATGTATTTTGGGCAGATGGTTGTCGTATGTATGTACACATATGAGGATGATGGATATGGTTGATGTATATCTATGATGTTTTGAGATTTATGACAGACTATGTTTATTCTCTTCTCCTCTGAAATTTTATGAGAAGTTCAGTTAATTTAATTGGAAAATTTTATTTATGGAATTTGAAGTGAAATTGTGACATCCCGTTGGGAGGAAACTCTGATATATGGTTTACTTGTTTGTTTTATTTTATTTTGGGGGCAGGGTGTTACAAGTTGGTATCAGAGCAGGTCGATCCGTCCGGCCAGAGAAGTGTGTTGAGTCTGTCTATAGGATAGAATTGCTTGTTTTCGGTTAACCTGGATTGTTGTTGAGCAGTATGACTGGGAGGAATGACGTGGCGTTGGCTGCAGCGATGCAGGCTATGGCGCAAGTGGTGGCCAACCAGAATCTGGCTGTGGGAGCTCAGTTTAGAGATCTGACGCAGTTCCAGAGCAACAAGCCACCAAAGTTTGAAGGTGGAATTCTGGATCCGGTGGCTGCACAGAAATGGCTGAAGGCAATCAAGACGATTTTCAGAACCATGGGGTGCAGTGACGAGCAGAAGGTGAGGTTCGGTACTCACATGCTCGAGGGAGAGGCCGAGGCTTGGTGGGATAATTGCCGTTAGAGAATGGAAGCTTCGGGGACTCCGATTACTTGGGAATTGGTTCGGTCTGGATTTCTGGAGAAGTATTTTCCAGAAGATGTCAGAAGTGCTAAAGAGGTGGAATTCTTGGAATTAAAACAGGGCAGTATGACAGTAGCCGAGTGTTGCACCCCAAAATTTGACCAACAATTATTTATTCATCAAGTGTTTGCAGGTTGATACCTTCATCAGAAAGTTCAAAAGATCTTCAGAGGAATTGGTTGAAACCAGGGATGTGTGACTCATAGCTTGAGAGTTGTGGGAGCTCCTCAGATGATTCTGAGACTTTGAGAATGAACTTGATGCTTTGAGAAAGTGTATGAGATGTCTTGAAAGCCATCATGAAGCCCAGAGAGGTCATTATGCAAGAATTCAGAAGATTCAACCATGAATGGTAGAATTAGGGTTTTAACTGGGTCAACCCTAGATCAGCTGAAGATTTGGAGAAGGTTGAGACCTAATGCAAGGGCCATGAGATCATGGAATGATGCATAGAGATGTTATAAAGATGATTCCTAGACCAACTCATCATGATTGAGGAGTTTGAGAAGTTTCAAGTCAGGGTTTCCAAGGATTGTCAGTGAACAAACCCTAATTTGATCCCTATCTTCCAGGCAGTTTTAGCTCTAGATGTGATTGATATCTCATCTTCCCCACAACATGAATGTTGTAGAGCTTGTTCTTAGATTTAATTTGAGTGGTGGAAGTACTTGATAGGAGTTGCAGAGCTCAAGTTATGGTTTTGACAAATTACAGGTCAGCTGAGGTGTGTGAATCTGGGTCCTTGAAAGTCACCCAACTTGCAGACAACTTTTGCCCTAGTAGGATGATTCCTATGATCTCTTGATCAACATGAATGTTGAAAGGCATCTTCTTAGCTTTAATATGAGTGGTAGAAGTCCTTGATAGGATTTGTAGAACTCAACTTATGGTTTGAACAAGACAGGGGTATTTTGGTCATTTGTCAGTTATAGGTCATTTTAAGCAAAGGCCATATCTCCTATTTCCAAGCCTCAAATGGAAAAAATCAAAACATGAAAGTTGTTCAAAATGGCATTTTAAGCCTAGAAAAGTGGTCATGAGTTATTGAAAAGGCCTAGAGCATGGATTTTTAAAAGTGGTTCAAATGGCTTGTAAATGGCTTATAAGTTGAAAAAGTTGAAATGGAATTTTGGTTTGAGAGATCTACAAATCCAAAATGGGTCATCCAATATGTCATTTTGACTCCAAACATCATTTTAAAAACAATGGTTTAGCCACATTTTTGAGTTTAGGCTTAAAAATTGGAGTTGCTTTGTAAATTTGTTACTTGCACTTTAAGGCATCAAAAGGAAAAAGGAGAAAATGCTACATAAGGGTTTGTAAGACCTTATTTTCATCTCATAATATCATATGGGGAGAATTTAAGTAAGATTGCATGGTTTATCATGAGATTGCATGAGATTCACTCAAGATGACAAATTCAAATTCTCATTGCGTGATACATTCTAGAAACTTCTTGGAAGGTTCTCAAAGCTTCCATACCTTTCCATTGGCACCTATATATCCCCTAGAGAGGATCCATACCCTGGTTGGTGATTCTTAGAGCTTGCATACTACACTTTGATTCATTCACTCCAAAAGTGCATTTTCATTCCAAACTCCATTGAAACTTCATCCATCATCACAATTCTGGTTATCATCATCATCTACCATCATCATAGAGCATTTGGCAAGAAAGATTGAGGAGAATTCGTGGCTGGTTCATGTATTCCAAGTGATCACTCCAAGTTGCATGAAGGATTGGCTAGGTTGATTCAAGAGGAGTAAGCAAGAACTACTGCAAACAGAAGCATATAAATCCATTGAAGATCATCCAAAGAAAGCACCAAGGCTTGAATTGAAGGAGAAACACCATAGCCATCACCACTTGCAAGGTATGCGTTTTCTTTTGAGTCTCATTATTTATGCATAGTTAAGTTATGTGGTTAGGAGAAATGTGATAGAGACCAATATAGGATGAATCATGATGAGTTTGAAAGCATTATATGGAAGTTGACAACATGGCCATTTCTGTTTTAGGATCAAGAACTCGTGCCTTAGTGTACTATAAGCTTAGTTTTGTAGTTTAGAATAATCACCATGAAGTGTAGATCATTCTAGGTTAGTTTCAGCCAAGATCATGATCATGCATACCAGGTGCAAACTATGATGGACAGAACTTCCATCGTGTGTATTTCTTGAGTGGTTAGGTTTTAGAGGAATCCGTGACCACAGTCTTGTAGAGGGCAAGGAGAGGAATGAGTTTGGTTTTTGTATCGAGGGAAATGGTTGCGAGATGAGAGAGCTATGGAGGATGGAAGATCTGCGCATGAAGTTGGCTTCGTGAAACCCTAGTTGATCCAAGGTAGAAGACAAAATCGCACCCGTTGATCCGTTTTGAAATGTTGACCAATTCACTTCATCCAGCGGTCCAGATTGAACAACAAATTGGAGGGAAAGTTTGGGCGTTGAAACGCACCGTATTGCTAAATGAGGCGCGTGTGGGCCTGTCTCAGAATGCTATCCACACCACCCCATATCTGGCCCACTTGAAATTGAACTAGCGCGTTTCGCTTTTCACACCCCCTCCCCTTTATTTCAATTCTTTTATTTTTTTAATTCCATTTATATTTTCTTGCATTTATAAAATTCCTAAAAAATCCAAAAATGAGTATTTTTTAATTCTTCTTTTTCCTATATGTTAATAAATCTGTCAAGAAAAATATAAATAAATAAAATCTCCATTTTCTTTTCTTTTCATATTTTTAGTGTATTTTTCATTTTAATAGCTTTTTAATGTGTTTAGTTTGGTATCCAATTTTGTAGAATTTCTTTTAGGACTTTCCCTTAGGTTTTCTAATTCATTCTTTTTTGTGTAATTAGATATTGAATCATAGTTCCCCATAGGATTTAATTCTTGATTTTTAGATTAAAATTTGATTAGTTCAATTAGGTTAGCATTAGGGTATCCTAATTAGGGTTTAGGTTGTGCATAGGTGAGGAAATTCATTTTCTTTAGATAGTTTTGTCTTGATTTTTGAGTAGGGGCATATGTGGATGTTATGGGTAGATGTTGTATACCCTTATGATTAATTGATAGATTTTTCCCCATTGGTTTAGTATTTTTAGGTATTTTCTGAAGTTGACTGATGATTTTGTCTGTGCTGTGGTTAGCTGTTTATCTCTGGGGTTTATTTTGGGGAATTTGTTGTGGGGCTTAGTTTGTTTTGAAGATCTTGTTGGAGAGCATGATGAAGAGAAGATTGTAGATCAAGAATTAGAGACCCAGAGCTTGGCTTGTTCCCTGTCTGTGAGGTTTGAGATCCTGAAGTTTGAAGGAAGTTCTTGGTACTTTCCTGAGGAAGGCACTATGAATGACTTTCATTCTTTCTTCTCACCTCTTTCTTAAGTATCCAATGATGTTGGAGCCAACTTGTGAGTTTAATTTCTCCTGAGGAGGAATGTAAACTGATCACCTGTTGTTGAGCCACATGGGATACAACTCCTAAGTGGAAGCCTCCTAGTACTTTCCTGAGGAAGGTCCTATGGATCTATTCACTTAGTTCCATTAGTTTATCTAGGATTTCTCAAGTATCCAATGATGTTGGAGCCAACTTGTGAGTTTAGTTTCTCCTGAGGAGGAATGTAAACTGATCACATATTGTTGAGCCACATGGGATACAACTCCTAAGTGGAAGCCTCCTAGTAGTTTCCTGAGGAAGGTCCTATGAGTCTGTTCATTTAGTTCCACTAGTTCAGATAGGATTTCCTAAGTATCCAGTGATGTTGGAGCCTGCTTGTGAGTTTAATTTCTCCTGAGGAGGAATGTAAACTGATCACAGTGGTTGAGCCACATAGGATATGACTCCTGAGTATACACCTCCTAGTGCTTTCCTGAGGAAGACACTATGAGTCTGCTTACTTAGCTCCCTTTCTTTGGTAAGCTTGCTTTGAAGCTTGAAAGACTGGGATTGATTTCTTTTGGTTAGGTTTTGCTTTAGGGCTTTGCTTAGATTTGATTCAGATTCTGTGTTAGGGTTAGGATTAGAGAGTAGATGATTCTTTCTCAAGCATGTGTTTTGTTTGCCTGATGGCACTTCATTTCCTTTACTGTTTGCTGCTTGATAGCATGTTGTTTATTTTCAGTATGATTACTGTTATTTCATGACTGGCTTGAGGCCGAGACGAGCTTGTGGAGGCTGAAGCCCCACACACATTTCCTCCCTCACTTGCATTGCATGCATTTTACTGTTAAAGCTGATGCTTTTGTCTGTTTTGGTGTATCATTGACATGATCCCTTAGGACTCTCATTTCCTTTGATAAGGATTTGATGATAGACTTTTAAGTTGAAACCTATGCATGACAACATCTAGGAGTTCCCTGTTCAAACCTCAACCATAGGATGAATCCATGGCATGACAACAGTAGGACTTGATAGTCTCCCTCCTAGTTGGGCCTGTTCTCTTCTCATCTCGAAGCAGTTTAGAATACAGTAATCATGAATGATTTCTTTCGTACGTTACGAGCCTTAAGCCATCTGAGGATGGATGTTTAGTATGGTACCCTTTGGGTGACATGCGACGCATTCACTCTCAGGTCATAGTCTCTAGTGCGGTTGAAATCGCAAACATAATAAAAAGCACTTCTTTCAGGAAATAACCCGTAGTTAGCCGAACTACGTTTGCTCTAATCTTTCATACCAGATGAAAGTACGTAGGCATAGGACGCGACGTCCTAGCGAGCAACCTTCCCCATAATCCTTCGTAGGCCGAACTACGTTGACTCTGATTTCTCATTCTCTGATGAGAATACGTAGGCATAAAGTGCGACGCTTTGCCGAGTCATTTTTCTTTTCTTTTTCAGCCAGCCCTGATAGGTAGATAGATTATAACCAACCCGTCCAAGTAAACAAACAAGCGAGGATCCCGTCGAGTACGACGGACGTGAGGGGTGCTAATACCTTCCCCTTGCGTAACCGACTCCCGAACCCAGACAATGGTTGCGACGACCTTGTCTTACCCTTATTCGTCAGGTTTTTCCGATCGTTTCCTTTCCCGCTCTGAGGGATAAATAATGAAAGGTGGCGACTCTTCTGTTATGCCGGCACCTTTTTTTCGCGTAAGCGACAGCTGGCGACTCTGCTGGGGACCGAACCCAGAATCTCTGGTTCTCCGGTTCCCTATGAGAGTCAATCCTATCGTTTGTGTGTTTGCTTGTTGGGTCGCGTTTATTTATCGCATTTTTACTTCTCGCACTTTATTTCCCGCATTTTATTTCCAGTTTGATATGATTATCTGTGCTGCTGTGGGAGAGGGATGTTACTATGAGTGAGAAGCCGGACCTGGGCTTGAGTACACACCTAGATATAGTTGCGGAGAAGTAGTAGACGAACCTGTCTGCTGAGCAGGCACAATTCCCTACGAAAATCTGCGCTCAGACGAGATTCTTGCAGAGGTGCTCCTTTCTGGTCCTGAGGATCTGAGGGGAGTCCAGACGTGAGGATTGTCGACTCTGGGGATCGATCATTTGGAAGTCAGCTAAGTGAGGCCTCTTCATGACTTGATGATGCCACTCCTTCTGGGAATCGTATCGTCACTCATGAAAGTCTGTAACGCTGACGACCGCATAGGATGCCGTACCTTTGTCCGTGGATTAGGTCCATACCTGTGAGTGGGGTTGGGATATTGTAGGAAACTTATACCTTCAGACTACCTGGTTTTCTTGACAGTGAATCAGTTATGTTGATATCAGGGTTCTCGATGGCAGATTTGACTGTTCTTGACAGAGCGAGGGTTTGATCAGAGGATTTTATCATCGGGTGTATGTCTGTTCCTGATAGAGCAGGTTTCAATCAGAGTATTGTCTTCAGAAGTTTGTCCTAGATGGAGCAGATTTTTTAGTGGGGTCTGAAGATCTCATCAGCAGTTGTTGTTTGTTCTTGATAGGGCAGATTTTGAGTGGGGTCTGAAGATCTCATCAGCAGCTGTGTGGTTGTTCTTGATAGGGCAGATTTTTGATCTGGGGTCTGAAGACTTCATCAGCAGACGTTTTCTGATCATGCATTCGGGGTCCTTATTATCAGGCACTTACTCTTGACAGAGCAGAATTTTGATCTCGATCCTATCAGATGGTTATTTTCAGCAGATCAGATCAGTGGTTTTACACCGGGGTTTCCTTCTCATCAGTGACTGTTGATACCAAATCCCCACAGCAGCCACCTGGATATATTATTGCATGACTGCATTTTGCATTAGCTTGCATATTCATGTTTGCATTCCATTAGCATGTGTCTGTGCTGCAGGCACGTTTCGTACCCTGATCCTGGTGTCCCAAGCAATATGAGATATTTTCTTCCATGAATGGATCCAGTCTTATCACTGCATTGACACTATGTTGGCCCGTTGACACCAGAATTAGGGGCGATCTGCTAAACGTACAGACACCCATGGCATTAGCATAATTCATCTTGCATGGCAGAAGCCGGGACTTGTCTTCTAACCCTCATGTTTGCAGGTTTGACTCAGAATCAAGCAGCTCAGATTGATGGAGCAGGTACAAGCTGAACTGGGGAAGATCCAAAGCCTGCTAGGGCAGGTCATGAATGACATACAGGCAGTGCGTCTGGACCAGCAAGTACTCAGAGAGGAGAATCAATAGCTGCAGAATCAGTTGAGCTTTCTCATGGGAGTGGTGAGGAGTATGCTAACAAAGGAGAGTGATCAAGCACCCAAGGTGGAGCCCAAAGTGCTTCCTCCATTACCGGCAGTGCCACCTGTGCTGAAGCCAAATGGACCTCATAAATCCTCTACACAGCATGAAGCTCAAGACCTGTCTCGTCAGCAGCCGCGTCGGGCATCTCAGAATAACCCTGAAGGTTATAATCAAAAGAAGAAGCTACTTGATAGGGCTGTGGACCCAATACCTGTGAGTTATGCCCAGTTGTTGCCATTGTGGGTTCAGAACCATGTTCTCAAGCTTCGGACCTCGGATCCACCAGATGACGTGTCACCAGACGTTGATCTCAGCATACATTGTGATTTCCACTCAGGAGCACCAGGGCACCATGTTGAAACATGTAAGGCTCTCAAGAATAAGATTCAAGACCTTATTGACTCAAGGGCGATTAGGCTTGTGCCGGGCGGCATAAGAGCATCGGGAAAGTTCATCCCGTACCCTGCAGAAGAGTTTCTACCTGGATCAAGTTCAAGGACGCAAGCGCCTAAACAAGAGACCGTTGCCACTCAGAAACGACGACTTATTACTCCTGGGCGGAAAGAATACCAGCACCAGGATCACAAGAGACCTCGCAACCACTTAGAACAAAGGAATGCTTCTTTCCATCCAGTGCATGTGCCGTATAGCCAGATTCTTCCACTGTTGATTCAGAATTCCTTGGTGGAACCGAAAGCTCTCAAGCCCGCGCCAGAGCCTTACCCTCCAGGGTACGATCCTCATGCTCAGTGTGGCTACCATGGTGGATCTCCGGGGCATTCAACTGAAGATTGCAAGGCTTTCCAGGCGAAAGTGCAGCAATTGATCGACCAAGGGTGTATTTCCTTTCCAGGTGGAGTTTTGGTTGTACGTGACAACTTCTCAGCTGTCTGAGCTCGCAGATTCAGAGGGTTATTTCCAGAAGCCAGTAATCCAGACAGGCAGACGTCCTCAACATTGGCAGTCCTCGGACTTTTTACCATTTTGCATTTGTAGTTTCTTTTCTGTTAGTTACTACTTGCTGTTAAACATTGTATGTTTCGAATGGTGATGTTAATAAAGTGACTATGCATTTTTTCTGAACTAATTATGTCGTTGTCACTCATTTACTGCATTACACGGACACTTGCATTTTATTTACTCCGATTTCTTACTATGATTAGCAATGAGCGGAGGGAGGATGATGAAACTGAATACTCATAGCCAATGATCGTATCGCTTTCAGATAAAACTTTGCCGATGACGTACAAGGCATTGTTTCAAATCCCCTAAACACCGGAGAGATAAGGAAGAGAATCCCTTGTTAACCACTTCGAGCCGAGAAGTAGGAGTTTCTTTCGGACTTTTGAACCCTCACATCTTAACCCGGGACAGGGTAGTTGTCAGTTAGCTTGATCGAGCGTTCAAGTCTTATAGAGGAGTGTTGTCCTTCGAGGACCAATCACATCATATTCCTCTCCAGAGGTCATACCTCATCAACCACAATGGTTAAACCTCACCAATCAGGAGTGAGACAGTTATAATCCTTTCGGAGCAATCAAGACAACCAGTGTCACACGACTTGTTCCAAGAAATAGAAAAATAATAAAAAGGCCCGCTAAGTAAAAAAGAAAAGCTAGAAAGCAAATACTTAGGCAAAAATCAGGGCATCCCGCTGGACTTCAAAAGAAAAACCGAAAAGAACTCAAAAGGAGTCAGTCCAGGCAAAAATTAGGGAATCAAAAGAATGAAAAAGAAAGGATATAAAAAGAAAAATCCTCAAACAAGGACAAAGTCGTGTAGACACAGACGCCAAAAACGAAAAAGGAGTAACTGTCACTCCGAAACCCTTGTGAATTCTTTAACCAGTTGTTCCCAATGTTCAACGTACCTCTCGAAGAGGCGAGCGCTCGACCCAAGTTAACTGAACTGTAGGATCGGAGATCATCACGTAGAAGGGGTGGGTACAAATCATAATTTGAGCCAAATATCCTTTGTTTCACTAACCGTGAACCCGACCATGATACAACCCTTAAAAGACCTAATTGAGGCAGGGTTTATTCTGAAAGCGCATTACGATAATGTTGAGTAACCTGACTCCTGCATGATTTGCTAATCATATCCTTATTGCATTTTTCACTGATTACATCAGCACTACGTTTGAACTCTTTGGTTCATTCGTCACTCACTGGCATGACACGTAAATGAGTGACAGTACAACATTTTTTCGAAATTTGCATAAACACTGCATTAAAATTACCATTCGTGAATAAACAATTTCAATTGCAGGTCGGTAGCTGACATGAAGGGACTTCAACAGGGAATAGTCAATCAGGACTGAATCGTCAGAGGTCTGGATCAGAATGGTATGCTGCGAGGCCCTGTGAATTTGGGGCAATGACGTCCAGCGAGTTTAGAATCAGTTTGTCTGAGGACAAGTCCCGAAGCATCAGTTGATTATGGGGCAGTTTATGCAAGAAGCGGTTGGTCGGAAGTGAATCTTCTCGAGACCCAATCAGGGGCAGTTACCCAGAATTCTTGCGATTTAAGGGCAGATCCCTCCAGTGTTCGATTAGAGCATGTTGAGTCGCTCATCGCTCGTTCAGGGGCAAACTACTTCAGAGGTATTGAAGCCGACCATGCTGAGAGTTGATTAGTTGAGGATGAATCCTCCCGTTGTGCAGATGCTGGGGCAAGCCCTCTGAAGATTGTCTTGTTGCCAGTTGTCTTCGGCTCAGAACGAATTATTCCCAGAAGTCGGATTGGGGCAAGTTGAATTGCGCTGGGGCAAGTTGTTCAAATGAGTTTGTTCCCCTAGCAAGAATTGAGCATCGGGGAATCGTGTCATTACCCTGCCAAAACCTGAGCCTTCTGAGGAAGCCTTATTGTCATTGGACTGTTATCCTATAGCCTAACCAGTTACTTGGTTCCATGATTGGTAGCTTGTGTTCCCTGTGTTGACGCTGTTGAACCAGGATTGTTTCTCAGCAGAGACGTACAGTTTGAGATTGTTTCCCCTGTGCAGTTTGAGACTGCAGCAAACTGAGATGGCGTTTATCCCTTATCAGATTAGGGTCAAGATTACCCTCAGCAGACCAGAATTGATATCCCCGAAGCAGGGCGAGTCCTCCTTCTCCAGCAGAGTTCAGTAGTCTCTCCTCCGCAGAATATGAACGCAGAATAGTGAGCATTGATATGTCTCCCCAGGCAGAGATGATTCTTTTCCCCAAGCAGACGCATCCTGAAGGAACGTCACCTCATCAGCTGAGTCAAGCACCGAAGCTCGTATCCCCCCAACACCGGGTCACAAGTGCAAATTTCATAGAAATGTTCGGGTACCGAAGCTCGTGTATTCCCCAGTAAAGCCGCCGCAGCAGGATTCTTCCCCAGCACCGGGTCACAAGTGCAGGATTCGCAGGAAGCTGTTCGTATACCGAAGTATGCAGTAAATGATGGTGCCGGACTGAGGTCTCCAGCGGAACTGAGATTCCCCACCAGAGTCATGCTCTCTCCTGAAGTTGGATGATCCCCTCTTCCCCAGTAGAGTGCTGGAACAACTGATGTTGTATTCCTCTGCAGAGTTGTACTCTTCCCCGAAGTCAGATGCTTCTTTCTTCCCTAGCGAAATTGAAATTCCTCACCAGGGTCGTACTCTCCAGTGAAGTAGAATGATTTCTCTCCCCGGCTGAGTCCGCAAAAAAGCAGAATCCTTGGAAGCAGTTGAGACCTTGAGTGGATGTTCCCTAGCAGAGCGTGGGGCAGCTGATGCTATATTTCCCCAGAGTCGCACCCTCTCCAGCGAAGCAGGATGACTTCTCCCTCCTCAGCCGAGTTTGCAGATGTCCAAGAGAGCCGAGTCCTTGGAAGTTGATCAGACTATGGTCGGTTTAGTCCCCAGTGGAGTGAGCAGCTGAAGTTGTTTCCCCACAGAGCGGTTATCCCCAGAAGAGTAGCCATGACGGCCGCGCAGTTCATTCTCGCGAGTGATATCAGCCGGTCCAGGTTCTCGTAGAGCTTCGCCCCCTTGCGGCAGCCAACTGAAGTTGCTTTCCCGCAGCAGTCCGCGGAAGATCAATTCCCCAGACAGAGTCCGATTGATATTGGCGTGTCCACGTTCTCCTCAGCAGGATGATTCCTCTATCTGAGTAGTGCTTTCTCCTCGACAGGAGAATTTCCCCCCTCGGCATTTATTTTGCTGACGGGATCGCATCATTGTGCATGACTGCATAGCATTTAACACTGCATAGCATTTAACGTTGCATAGCATTGTGCATGATTGCATGGCATTTAGCATAAACGCATATCATTCCCACCGTGTGGGGCATGGCGCGGAAGCATATGCATCATAAACATGATCTAGGTCACTATTATTCTTGCCTTACAGGTGTTCCACCCAGAGACCAGTTGCTCAGGATGATTCCTGATATTCTCTCCAACAAGGTCGCTTTCTTAAGATGATTCTTAAGACCCCGGTGTAATCCTCACGGTCGCTCGCTCAAGATGACTTTTGAGATCCCCAGCGAATTCTTCAGTTCGAGATGATTCTTGAATTCCTCAGCAGGGCCGTTTGCTTAAGATGATTCTTAAGACCTCAGCGCAGGTTCCCGAGTTGTTTGCTTAGGGTGATACTTGAGCTCCCCAATAGCGTCCCCAGCAAGAGTTGCCCAGGAAGATTCCTGGAATACCCCGCAGAATAAAGTCTCCGGAAAGGTTATCAGTTCAGGATGATTCTTGAAGGTGCCCGACGGATTTGTTTGTTCAAGATGAGTCTTGAAGTCCTTAGCAGCGTGATATGTCTGCTCCAATGGTGATGTCTAATCTGAAGATGGACTTCGTAAATGCCTGAAGGCGATATCAGAAGGTTCCTGTGAGCTCAGATGTCCTTGTTGATGAATCAACGTGTGGCTGAAGATAAGGTTCCAAAGTTTGTAGATATAACAAGATGATCAGTGTTGGTCTGAAGACCAAGTCAGTTGTCCTGAGGAGATGATTGATTGTGATCAAGTGGATAGTTTTTCTTCTGACTGAGGTCGAAGATGTTTCTCCAGCTGAAGCGGAGTTTTGCCTGAAGGCAAAGTGTTTGAATCCCCGTAGAGTCATGAATGGCTCAGGATACCATTTCTCTGACTGAAGTCACAGATTTCCCGAGCTGAAGCGAAGGTGCCTAAGGGCAAGGTTATCCCCAAGGTCATGAATGACCTAGGATTCATTTTTCGGACTGAAGGCCGAAATATATCCCTGACTGAAGTCACGGATGCTCTATAGCAAAGGTGGAGTTGCCTGAAGGCAGATCCATGTATCCTTGAAGGCCAAGGACCATTTCTTTAGACTGAAGTCAAAGATGCCTCCTGCAGAGTTGCCGACGGGCAAAGTTTACATCCTTGAAGGCCAAGGATGTTTTTTCTAGCTGAAGCTGGAATAGCCGACGGGCAGGGTTTCATCTTTCTTCAGAAGAACTTGAAGATTCTCCAGCAGATCTGGAGTGGCCAGGGGCCAGGGTTCCATCTATCTTTAGAAATACTTGAAGATTTTTTCTAGCTGAAGCTGGAAATGGCCAGGGGCCAGGGTTTCATATATCTTTAATGTTGAAGTTCTACGGTGGGCAGTGTGCAGTAGTATTCCGATGTTCGTTATGGTTCTGAGGGTGAACCCCAGATCAGAGTGTGCTCGGTTAAGTCTCTCATTCCCAGCGGAGTAGTTTCAAGTACGCAAGTGTACCTTTTTGTTCCATTTACCAGGGGTGAACCCCAGGTCAGATGTTGAATGTGTCCGGTGGCGAGGTTGGATGTTTGTTCGACGGCGAGGTTGAACGTTTGGATTTGACGGCAAGGTCAGATCATCATTTGTCCGGCGGCGAGGTTGGATGTTTGTTCGACGGCGAGGTTGAACGTTTGGATTTGACGGCGAGGTCAGATCATCAGTTGTCCGGCGGCGAGGTTGGATGTTTGTTCGACGACGAGGTTGAACGTTTGGATTTGACGGCGAGGTCAGATCATCATTTGTCCGGCGGCGAGGTTGGATGTTTGTTCGACGGCGAGGTTGAACGTTTGGATTTGACGGCGAGGTCAGATCATCAGTTGTCCGGCGGCGAGGTTGGATGTTTGTTCGACGGCGAGGTTGAACGTTTGGATGTGACGGCGAGGTCAGATCATCAGTTGTCCGGCGGCGAGGTTGGATGTTTGTTCGACGGCGAGGTTGAACGTTTGGATGTGACGGCGAGGTCAGATCATCAGTTGTCCGGCGGCGAGGTTGGATGTTTGTTCGACGGCGAGGTTGAACGTTTGGATGTGACGGCGAGGTCAGATCATCAGTTGTCCGGCGGCGAGGTTGGATGTTTGTTCGACGACGAGGTTGAACGTTTGGATGTGACGGCGAGGCCAGATCATCATTTGTCCGGCGGCGAGGTTGGATGTTTGTTCGACGGCGAGGTTGAACGTTTGGATTTGACGGCAAGGTCAGATCATCAGTTGTCCGGCGGCGAGGTTGGATGTTTGTTCGACGGCGAGGTTGAACGTTTGGATTTGACGGCGAGGTCAGATCATCAGTTGTCCGGCGGCGAGGTTGGATGTTTGTTCGACGGCGAGGTTGAACGTTTGGATTTGACGGCGAGGTCAGATCATGTTTTATCCGGCGGCGAGGTTGGATGTTGTTCGACGGCGAGGTTGAACGTTTGGATTTGACGACAAGATCAGATTATATTTTCTCCAGCGGTGAGGTTGGATGTTTGTTCGACGGCAAGGTTGAATGTTTGACGGCGAGGTCAGACTCTTTAAATCCCCAGCAGAGATGATGTTTCCGACGGCGATGTCGAGTGTCTCTAAGAGGATGTTTGTTTCTGACGGCGATGTCAGATTCAGTTTTCCAGCGGCGATGTTGGGCATGTCAAGTTGATCCAGTCTTCTGACGGCGATGTTAGGTGATGCAGATCCTTTAGTTCTCCAGCGGCGATGCGGGGTATTTTGACAGAATTATATCTCTAGCGGCGATGTTGGATATTTTGGTGATTCAGGTTTAGGTCTCCGGCGGCGATGTTGGATGCTTGTTTCCCCGAGTTATGGTTGTTCTTGACGGCGATGTCAGGTGATTTGGTGTTCCAGCGGCGATGCGGGGTATTTTGACAGAATTATATCTCCAGCGGCGATGTTGGATATTTTGGTGATTCAGGTTTAGGTCTCCGGCGGCGATGTTGGATGCTTGTTTCCCCGAGTTATGGTTGTTCTTGACGGTGATGTCAGGTGATTTGGTGTTCCAGCGGCGATGTTGGGCGTTCCTCAGAATCTTGTTTGACGATAATGTTAGGTGGTTTAGTCTTCCGGCAGCGATGTTGGGTGTTGTGGTTGTCTGAAGGCAATATCAGAAGAAGTTGATGTGGATGACTGACGGTGATGTCAGATCAGTATGTCTCCAGATGGTTGCCGTGCAGCTATTATTCCAGTGTTCGACGAGTTGAGCAGTTGGCAAATTTTCGGGTTTACCGGTATTCAACCGTCTCGTACCTTGATTGGTTGAGAGCCGTTCGCTTCTCACCCAGTCAGGTTCAAGCCGTTTGAATAGGGGCAGCTGTTGCACCCCAAAATTTGACCAACAATTATTTATTCATCAAGTGTTTGCAGGTTGATACCTTCATCAGAAAGTTCAAAAGATCTTCAGATGAATTGGTTGAAACCAGGGATGTGTGACTCATAGCTTGAGAGTTGTGGGAGCTCCTCAGATGATTCTGAGACTTTGAGAATGAACTTGATGCTTTGAGAAAGTGTATGAGATGTCTTGAAAGCCATCATGAAGCCCATAGAGGTCATTATGCAAGAATTCAGAAGATTCAACCATGAATGGTAGAATTAGGGTTTTGACTGGGTCAACCCTAGATCAGCTGAAGATTTGGAGAAGGTTGAGACCTAATCCAAGGGCCATGAGATCATGGAATGATGCATAGAGATGTTATAAAGATGATTCCTAGACCAACTCATCATGATTGAGGATTTTGAGAAGTTTCAAGTCAGGGTTTCCAAGGATTGTCAGTGAACAAACCCTAATTTGATCCCTATCTTCCAGGCAGTTTTAGCTCTAGATGTGATTGATATCTCATCTTCCCCACAACATGAATGTTGTAGAGCTTGTTCTTAGCTTTAATTTGAGTGGTGGAAGTCCTTGATAGGAGTTGCAGAGCTCAAGTTATGGTTTTGACAAATTACAGGTCAGCTGAGGTGTGTGAATCTGGGTCCTTGAAAGTCACCCAACTTGCAGACAACTTTTGCCCTAGTAGGATGATTCCTATGATCTCTTGGTCAACACGAATGTTGAAAGGCATCTTCTTAAGTTTAATTTGAGTGGTAGAAGTCCTTGATAGGATTTGTAGAACTCAACTTATGGTTTGAAAAAGACAGGGGTATTTTGGTCATTTGTCAGTTATAGGTCATTTTAAGCAAAGGCCATATCTCCTATTTCCAAGCCTCAAATGGAAAAACTCAAAACATGAAAGTTATTCAAAATGGCATTTTAAGCCTATAAAAGTGGTCATGAGTTATTGAAAAGGCCTAGAGCATGGATTTTTAAAAGTGGTTCAAATGGCTTGTAAATGGCTTATAAGTTGAAAAAGTTGAAATGGAATTTTGGTTTGAGAGATCTACAAATCCAAAATGGGTCATCCAATATGTCATTTTGACTCCAAACATCATTTTAAAAACAATGGTTTAGCCACATTTTTGAGTTTAGGCTTAAAAATTGGAGTTGCTTTGTAAATTTGTTACTTGCACTTTAAGGCATCAAAAGGAAAAAGGAGAAAATGCTACATAAGGGTTTGTAAGACCTTATTTTCATGTCATAATATCATATGGGGAGAATTTAAGTAAGATTGCATGGTTTATCATGAGATTGCATGAGATTCACTCAAGATGACAAATTCAAATTCTCATTGCGTGATACATTCTAGAAACTTCTTGGAAGGTTCTCAAAGCTTCCACACCTTTCCATTGGCACCTATATATCCCCTAGAGAGGATCCATACCCTGGTTGGTGATTCTTAGAGCTTGCATACTACACTTTGATTCCTTCACTCCAAAAGTGCATTTTCATTCCAAACTCCATTGAAACTTCATCCATCATCACAATTCTGGTTATCATCATCATCTACCATCATCATAGAGCATTTGGCAAGAAAGATTGAGGAGAATTTGTGGCTGGTTCATGTATTCCAAGTGATCACTCCAAGTTGCATGAAGGATTGGCTAGGTTGATTCAAGAGGAGTAAGCAAGAACTACTGCAAACAGAAGCATATAGATCCATTGAAGATCATCCAAAGAAAGCACCAAGGCTTGAATTGAACGAGAAACACCATAGCCATCACCACTTGCAAGGTATGTGTTTTCTTTTGAGTCTCATTATTTATGCATAGTTAAGTTATGTGGTTAGGAGAAATGTGATAGAGACCAATATAGGATGAATCATGATGAGTTTGAAAGCATTATATGGAAGTTGACAACATGGCCATTTCTGTTTTAGGATCAATAACTCGTGCCTTAGTGTACTATAACCTTAGTTTTGTAGTTTAGAATAATCACCATGAAGTGTAGATCATTCTAGGTTAGTTTCAGCCAAGATCATGATCATGCATACCAGGTGCAAACTATGATGGACAGAACTTCCATCGTGTGTATTTCTTGAGTGGTTAGGTTTTAGAGGAATCCGTGACCACAGTCTTGTAGAGGGCAAGGAGAGGAATGAGTTTGGTTTTTGTATCGAGGGAAATGGTTGCGAGATGAGAGAGCTATGGAGGATGGAAGATCTGCGCATGAAGTTGGCTTCGTGAAACCCTAGTTGATCCAAGGTAGAAGACAAAATCGCACCCGTTGATCCGTTTTGAAATGTTGACCAATTCACTTCATCCAGCGGTCCAGATTGAACAACAAATTGGAGGGAAAGTTTGGGCGTTGAAACGCACCGTATTGCTAAATGAGGCGCGTGTGGGCCTGTCTCAGAATGCTATCCACACCACCCCATATCTGGCCCACTTGAAATTGAACTAGCGCGTTTCGCTTTTCACACCCCCTCCCCTTTATTTCAATTCTTTTATTTTTTTAATTCCATTTATATTTTCTTGCATTTATAAAATTCCTAAAAAATCCAAAAATGAGTATTTTTTAATTCTTCTTTTTCCTATATGTTAATAAATCTGTCTAGAAAAATATAGATAAATAAAATCTCCATTTTATTTTCTTTTCATATTTTTAGTGTATTTTTCATTTTAATAGCTTTTTAATGTGTTTAGTTTGGTATCCAATTTTGTAGAATTTCTTTTAGGACTTTCCCTTAGGTTTTTTAATTCATTCTTTTTTGTGTAATTAGATATTGAATCATAGTTCCCCATAGGATTTAATTCTTGATTTTTAGATTAAAATTTGATTAGTTCAATTAGGTTAGCATTAGGGTATCCTAATTAGGGTTTATGTTGTGCATAGGTGAGGAAATTCATTTTCTTTAGATAGTTTTGTCTTGATTTTTGAGTAGGGGCATATGTGGATGTTATGGGTAGATGTTGTAGACCCTTATGATTAATTGATAGATTTTTCCCCATTGGTTTAGTATTTTTAGGTATTTTCTGAAGTTGACTGATGATTTTGTCTGTGCTGTGGTTAGCTGTTTATCTCTGGGGTTTATTTTGGGGAATTTGTTGTGGGGCTTAGTTTGTTTTGAAGATCTTGTTGGAGAGCATGATGAAGAGAAGATTGTAGATCAAGAATTAGAGACCTAGAGCTTGGCTTGTTCCCTGTCTGTGAGGTTTGAGATCCTGAAGTTTGAAGGAAGTTCTTGGTACTTTCCTGAGGAAGGCACTATGAATGACTTTCATTCTTTCTTCTCACCTCTTTCTTAAGTATCCAATGATGTTGGAGCCAACTTGTGAGTTTAATTTCTCCTGAGGAGGAATGTAAACTGATCACCTGTTGTTGAGCCACATGGGATACAACTCCTAAGTGGAAGCCTCCTAGTACTTTCCTGAGGAAGGTCCTATGGATCTATTCACTTAGTTCCATTAGTTTATCTAGGATTTCTCAAGTATCCAATGATGTTGGAGCCAACTTGTGAGTTTAGTTTCTCCTGAGGAGGAATGTAAACTGATCACATATTGTTGAGCCACATGGGATACAACTCCTAAGTGGAAGCCTCCTAGTACTTTCCTGAGGAAGGTCCTATGAGTCTGTTCATTTAGTTCCACTAGTTCAGATAGGATTTCCTAAGTATCCAGTGATGTTGGAGCCTGCTTGTGAGTTTAATTTCTCCTGAGGAGGAATGTAAACTGATCACAGTGGTTGAGCCACATAGGATATGACTCCTGAGTATACACCTCCTAGTGCTTTCCTGAGGAAGACACTATGAGTCTGCTTACTTAGCTCCCTTTCTTTGGTAAGCTTGCTTTGAAGCTTGAAAGACTGGGATTGATTTCTTTTGGTTAGGTTTTGCTTTAGGGCTTTGCTTAGATTTGATTCAGATTCTGTGTTAGGGTTAGGATTAGAGAGTAGATGATTCTTTCTCAAGCATGTGTTTTGTTTGCCTGATGGCACTTCATTTCCTTTACTGTTTGCTGCTTGATAGCATGTTGTTTATTTTCAGTATGATTACTGTTATTTCATGACTGGCTTGAGGTCGAGACGAGCTTGTGGAGGCTGAAGCCCCACACACATTTCCTCCCTCACTTGCATTGCATGCATTTTACTGTTAAAGCTGATGCTTTTGTCTGTTTTGGTGTATCATTGACATGATCCCTTAGGACTCTCATTTCCTTTGATAAGGATTTGATGATAGACTTTTAGGTTGAAACCTATGCATGACAACATCTAGGAGTTCCCTGTTCAAACCTCAACCATAGGATGAATCCATGGCATGACAACAGTAGGACTTGATAGTCTCCCTCCTAGTTTGGCCTGTTCTCTTCTCATCTCGAAGCAGTTTAGAATACAGTAATCATGAATGATTTCTTTCGTACGTTACGAGCCTTAAGCCATCTGAGGATGGATGTTTAGTATGGTACCCTTTGGGTGACATGCGACGCATTCACTCTCAGGTCATAGTCTCTAGTGCGGTTGAAATCGCAAACATAATAAAAAGCACTTCTTTCAGGAAATAACCCGTAGTTAGCCGAACTACGTTTGCTCTGATCTTTCATACCAGATGAAAGTACGTAGGCATAGGACGCGACGTCCTAGCGAGCAACCTTCCCCATAATCCTTCGTAGGCCGAACTACGTTGACTCTGATTTCTCATTCTCTGATGAGAATACGTAGGCATAAAGTGCGACGCTTTGCCGAGTCATTTTTCTTTTCTTTTTCAGCCAGCCCTGATAGGTAGATAGATTATAACCAACCCGTCCAAGTAAACAAACAAGCGAGGATCCCGTCGAGTACGACGGACGTGAGGGGTGCTAATACCTTCCCCTTGCGTAACCGACTCCCGAACCCAGACAATGGTTGCGACGACCTTGTCTTACCCTTATTCGTCAGGTTTTTCCGATCGTTTCCTTTCCCGCTCTGAGGGATAAATAATGAAAGGTGGCGACTCTTCTGTTATGCCGGCACCTTATTTTCGCGCAAGCGACAGCTGGCGACTCTGCTGGGGACCGAACCCAGAATCTCTGGTTCTCCGGTTCCCTATGAGAGTTAATCCTATCGTTTGTGTGTTTGCTTGTTGGGTCGCGTTTATTTATCGCATTTTTACTTCTCGCACTTTATTTCCCGCATTTTATTTCCAGTTTGATATGATTATCTGTGCTGCTGTGGGAGAGGGATGTTACTATGAGTGAGAAGCCGGACCTGGGCTTGAGTACACACCTAGATATAGTTGCGGAGAAGTAGTAGACAAACCTGTCTGCTGAGCAGGCACAGTTCCCTACGAAAATCTGCGCTCAGACGAGATTCTTGCAGAGGTGCTCCTTTTCGGTCCTGAGGATCTGAGGGGAGTCCAGACGTGAGGATTGTCGACTCTGGGGACCGATCATTTGGAAGTCAGCTAAGTGAGGCCTCTTCATGACTTGATGATGCCACTCCTTCTGGGAATCGTATCGTCACTCATGAAAGTCTGTAACGCTGACGACCGCATAGGATGCCGTACCTTTGTCCGTGGATTAGGTCCATACCTGTGAGTGGGGTTGGGATATTGCAGGAAACTTATACCTTCAGACTACCTGGTTTTCTTGACAGTGAATCAGTTATGTTGATATCAGGGTTCTCGATGGCAGATTTGACTGTTCTTGACAGAGCGAGGGTTTGATCAGAGGATTTTATCATCGAGTGTATGTCTGTTCCTGATAGAGCAGGTTTCGGTCAGAGTATTGTCTTCAGAAGTTTGTCCTAGATGGAGCAGATTTTTTAGTGGGGTCTGAAGATCTCATCAGCAGTTGTTGTTTGTTCTTGATAGGGCAGATTTTGAGTGGGGTCTGAAGATCTCATCAGCAGCTGTGTGGTTGTTCTTGATAGGGCAGATTTTTGATCTGGGGTCTGAAGACTTCATCAGCAGACGTTTTCTGATCATGCATTCGGGGTCCTTATTATCAGGCACTTACTCTTGACAGAGCAGAATTTTGATCTCGATCCTATCAGATGGTTATTTTCAGCAGATCAGATCAGTGGTTTTACACCGGGGTTTCCTTCTCATCAGTGACTGTTGATACCAAATCCCCACAGTAGCCACCTGGATATATTATTGCATGACTGCATTTTGCATTAGCTTGCATATTCATGTTTGCATTCCATTAGCATGTGTCTGTGCTGCAGGCACGTTTCGTACCCTGATCCTGGTGTCCTAAGCAATATGAGATATTTTCTTCCATGAATGGATCCAGTCTTATCACTGCATTGACACTATGTTGGCCCGTTGACACCAGAATTAGGGGCGATCTGCTAAACGTACAGACACCCATGGCATTAGCATAATTCATCTTGCATGGCAGAAGCCGGGACTTGTCTTCTAACCCTCGTGTTTGCAGGTTTGACTCAGAATCAAGCAGCTCAGATTGATGGAGCAGGTACAAGCTGAACTGGGGAAGATCTAAAGCCAGCTAGGGCAGGTCATGAATGACATACAGGCAGTGCGTCTGGACCAGCAAGTACTCAGAGAGGAGAATCAGCAGCTGCAGAATCAGTTGAGCTTTCTCATGGGAGTGGTGAGGAGTATGCTAACAAAGGAGAGTGATCAAGCACCCAAGGTGGATCCCAAAGTGCTTCCTCCGTTACCGGCAGTGCCACCTGTACTGAAGCCAAATGGACCTTATAAATCCTCTACACAGCATGAAGCTCGAGACCTGTCTCGTCAGCAGCCGCGTCGGGCATCTCAGAATAACCCTGAAGGTTATAATCAAAAGAAGAAGCTACTTGATAGGGCTGTGGACCCAATACCTGTGAGTTATGCCCAATTGTTGCCACTGTGGGTTCAGAACCATGTTCTCAAGCTTCGGACCTCGGATCCACCAGATGACGTGTCACCAGACGTTGATCTCAGCATACATTGTGATTTCCACTCAGGAGCACCAGGGCACCATGTTGAAACATGTAAGGCTCTCAAGAATAAGATTCAAGACCTTATTGACTCAAGGGCGATTAGGCTTGTGCCGGGCGGCATAAGAGCATCGGGAAAGTTCATCCCGTACCCTGCAGAAGAGTTTCTACCTGGATCAAGTTCAAGGACGCAAGCGCCTAAACAAGAGACCGTTGCCATTCAGAAACGACGACTTATTACTCCTGGGCGGAAAGAATACCAGCACCAGGATCACAAGAGACCTCGCAACCACTTAGAACAAAGGAATGCTTCTTTCCATCCAGTGCCTGTGCCGTATAGCCAGATTCTTCCACTGTTGATTCAGAATTCCTTGGTGGAACCGAAAGCTCTCAAGCCCGCGCCAGAGCCTTACCCTCCAGGGTACGATCCTCATGCTCAGTATGGCTACCATGGTGGATCTCCGGGGCATTCAACTGAAGATTGCAAGGCTTTCCAGGCGAAAGTGCAGCAATTGATCGACCAAGGGTGTATTTCCTTTCCAGGTGGAGTTTTGGTTGTACGTGACAACTTCTCAGTTGTCTGAGCTCGCAGATTCAGAGGGTTATTTCCAGAAGCCAGTAATCCAGACAGGCAGACGTCCTCAACATTGGCAGTCCTCGGACTTTTTACCATTTTGCATTTGTAGTTTCTTTTCTGTTAGTTACTACTTGCTGTTAAACATTGTATGTTTCGAATGGTGATGTTAATAAAGTGACTATGCATTTTTTCTGAACTAATTATGTCGTTGTCACTCATTTACTGCATTACACGGACACTTGCATTTTATTTACTCCGATTTCTTACTATAATTAGCAATGAGCGGAGGGAGGATGATGAAACTGAATACTCATAGCCAATGATCGTATCGCTTTCAGATAAAACTTTGCCGATGACGTACAAGGCATTGTTTCAAATCCCCTAAACACCGGAGAGATAAGGAAGAGAATCCCTTGTTAACCACTTCGAGCCGAGAAGTAGGAGTTTCTTTCGGACTTTTGAACCCTCACATCTTAACCCGGGACAGGGTAGTTGTCAGTTAGCTTGATCGAGCGTTCAAGTCTTATAGAGGAGTGTTGTCCTTCGAGGACCAATCACATCATATTCCTCTCCAGAGGTCATACCTCATCAACCACAATGGTTAAACCTCACCAATCAGGAGTGAGACAGTTATAATCCTTTCGGAGCAATCAAGACAACCAGTGTCACACGACTTGTTCCAAGAAAAAGAAAAATAATAAGAAGGCCCGCTAAGTAAAAAAGAAAAGCTAGAAAGCAAATACTTAGGCAAAAATCAGGGCATCCCGCTGGACTTCAAAAGAAAAACCGAAAAGAACTCAAAAGGAGTCAGTCCAGGAAAAAATTAGGGAATCAAAAGAATGAAAAAGAAAGGATATAAAAAGAAAAATCCTCAAACAAGGACAAAGTCGTGTAGACACAGACGCCGAAAACGAAAAAGGAGTAACTGTCACTCCGAAACCCTTGTGAATTCTTTAACCAGTTGTTCCCAATGTTCAACGTACCTCTCGAAGAGGCGAGCGCTCGACCCAAGTTAACTGAACTGTAGGATCGGAGATCATCACGTAGAAGGGGTGGGTACAAATCATAATTTGAGCCAAATATCCTTTGTTTCACTAACCGTGAACCCGACCATGATACAACCCTTAAAAGACCTAATTGAGGCAGGGTTTATTCTGAAAGCGCATTACGATAAGGTTGAGTAACCTGACTCCTGCATGATTTGCTAATCATATCCTTATTGCATTTTTCACTGATTACATCAGCACTACGTTTGAACTCTTTGGTTCATTCGTCACTCACTGGCATGACACGTAAATGAGTGACAGTACAACATTTTTTCGAAATTTGCATAAACACTGCATTAAAATTACCATTCGTGAATAAACAATTTCAATTGCAGGTCGGTAGCTGACATGAAGGGACTTCAACAGGGAATAGTCAATCAGGACTGAATCGTCAGAGGTCTGGATCAGAATGGTATGCTGCGAGGCCCTGTGAATTTGGGGCAATGACGTCCAGCGAGTTTAGAATCAGTTTGTCTGAGGACAAGTCCCGAAGCATCAGTTGATTATGGGGCAGTTTATGCAAGAAGCGGTTGGTCGGAAGTGAATCTTCTCGAGACCCAATCAGGGGCAGTTACCCAGAATTCTTGCGATTTAAGGGCAGATCCCTCCAGTGTTCGATCAGAGCATGTTGAGTCGCTCATCGCTCGTTCAGGGGAAAACTACTTCAGAGGTATTGAAGCCGACCATGCTGAGAGTTGATTAGTTGAGGATGAATCCTCCCGTTGTGCAGATGCTGGGGCAAGCCCTCTGAAGATTGTCTTGTTGCCAGTTGTCTTCGGCTTAGAACGAATTATTCCCAGAAGTCGGATTGGGGCAAGTTGAATTGCGCTGGGGCAAGTTGTTCAAATGAGTTTGTTCCCCTAGCAAGAATTGAGCATCGGGGAATCGTGTCATTACCCTGCCAAAACCTGAGCCTTCTGAGGAAGCCTTATTGTCATTGGACTGTTATCCTACAGCCTAACCAGTTACTTGGTTCCATGATTGGTAGCTTGTGTTCCCTGTGTTGACGCTGTTGAACCAGGATTGTTTCTCAGCAGAGACGTACAGTTTGAGATTGTTTCCCCTGTGCAGTTTGAGACTGCAGCAAACTGAGATGGCGTTTATCCCTTATCAGATTAGGGTCAAGATTACCCTCAGCAGACCAGAATTGATATCCCCGAAGCAGGGCGAGTCCTCCTTCTCCAGCAGAGTTCAGTAGTCTCTCCTCCGCAGAATATGAACACAGAATAGTGAGCATTGATATGTCTCCCCAGGCAGAGATGATTCTTTTCCCCAAGCAGACGCATCCTGAAGGAACGTCACCTCATCAGCTGAGTCAAGCACCGAAGCTCGTATCCCCCCAACACCGGGTCACAAGTGCAAATTTCATAGAAATGTTCGGGTACCGAAGCTCGTGTTTTCCCCAGTAAAGCCGCCGCAGCAGGATTCTTCCCCAGCACCGGGTCACAAGTGCAGGATTCGCAGGAAGCTGTTCGTATACCGAAGTATGCAGTAAATGATGGTGCCGGACTGAGGTCTCCAGCGGAACTGAGATTCCCCACCAGAGTCATGCTCTCTCCTGAAGTTGGATGATCCCCTCTTCCCCAGTAGAGTGCTGGAACAGCTGATGTTGTATTCCTCTGCAGAGTTGTACTCTTCCCCGAAGTCAGATGCTTCTTTCTTCCCTAGCGAAATTGAAATTCCTCACCAGGGTCGTACTCTCCAGTGAAGTAGAATGATTTCTCTCCCCGGCTGAGTCCGCAAAAAAGCAGAATCCTTGGAAGCAGTTGAGACCTTGAGTGGATGTTCCCTAGCAGAGCGTGGGGCAGCTGATGCTATATTTCCCCAGAGTCGCACCCTCTCCGGCGAAGCAGGATGACTTCTCCCTCCTCAGCCGAGTTTGCAGATGTCCAAGAGAGCCGAGTCCTTGGAAGTTGATCAGACTATGGTCGGTTTAGTCCCCAGTGGAGTGAGCAGCTGAAGTTGTTTCCCCACAGAGCGGTTATCCCCAGAAGAGTAGCCATGACGGCCGCGCAGTTCATTCTCGCGAGTGATATCAGCCGGTCCAGGTTCTCGTAGAGCTTCGCCCCCTTGCGGCAGCCAACTGAAGTTGCTTTCCCCGCAGCAGTCCGCGGAAGATCAATTCCCCAGACAGAGTCCGATTGATATTGGCGTGTCCACGTTCTCCTCAGCAGGATGATTCCTCTATCTGAGTAGTGCTTTCTCCTCGACAGGAGAATTTCCCCCCTCGGCATTTATTTTGCTGACGGGATCGCATCATTGTGCATGACTGCATAGCATTTAACACTGCATAGCATTTAACGTTGCATAGCATGGTGCATGATTGCATGGCATTTAGCATAAACGCATATCATTCCCACCGTGTGGGGCATGGCGCGGAAGCATATGCATCATAAACATGATCTAGGTCACTATTATTCTTGCCTTACAGGTGTTCCACCCAGAGACCAGTTGCTCAGGATGATTCCTGATATTCTCTCCAACAAGGTCGCTTTCTTAAGATGATTCTTAAGACCCCGGTGTAATCCTCACAGTCGCTCGCTCAAGATGACTTTTGAGATCCCCAGCGAATTCTTCAGTTCGAGATGATTCTTGAATTCCTCAGCAGGGCCGTTTGCTTAAGATGATTCTTAAGACCTCAGCGCAGGTTCCCGAGTTGTTTGCTTAGGGTGATACTTGAGCTCCCCAATAGCGTCCCCAGCAAGAGTTGCCCAGGAAGATTCCTGGAATACCCCGCAGAATAAAGTCTCCGGAAAGGTTATCAGTTCAGGATGATTCTTGAAGGTGCCCGACGGATTTGTTTGTTCAAGATGAGTCTTGAAGTCCTTAGCAGCGTGATATGTCTGCTCCAATGGTGATGTCTAATCTGAAGATGGACTTCGTAAATGCCTGAAGGCGATATCAGAAGGTTCCTGTGAGCTCAGATGTCCTTGTTGATGAATCAACGTGTGGCTGAAGATAAGGTTCCAAAGTTTGTAGATATAACAAGATGATCAGTGTTGGTCTGAAGACCAAGTCAGTTGTCCTGAGGAGATGATTGATTGTGATCAAGTGGATAGTTTTTCTTCTGACTGAGGTCGAAGATGTTTCTCCAGCTGAAGCGGAGTTTTGCCTGAAGGCAAAGTGTTTGAATCCCCGTAGAGTCATGAATGGCTCAGGATACCATTTCTCTGACTGAAGTCACAGATTTCCCGAGCTGAAGCGAAGGTGCCTAAGGGCAAGGTTATCCCCAAGGTCATGAATGACCTAGGATTCATTTTTCGGACTGAAGGCCGAAATATATCCCTGACTGAAGTCACGGATGCTCTATAGCAGAGGTGGAGTTGCCTGAAGGCAGATCCATGTATCCTTGAAGGCCAAGGACCATTTCTTTAGACTGAAGTCAAAGATGCCTCCTGCAGAGTTGCCGACGGGCAAAGTTTACATCCTTGAAGGCCAAGGATGTTTTTTCTAGCTGAAGCTGGAATAGCCGACGGGCAGGGTTTCATCTTTCTTCAGAAGAACTTGAAGATTCTCCAGCGGATCTGGAGTGGCCAGGGGCCAGGGTTCCATCTATCTTTAGAAATACTTGAAGATTTTTTCTAGCTGAAGCTGGAAATGGCCAGGGGCCAGGGTTTCATATATCTTTAATGTTGAAGTTCTACGGTGGGCAGTGTGCAGTAGTATTCCGATGTTCGTTATGGTTCTGAGGGTGAACCCCAGATCAGAGTGTGCTCGGTTAAGTCTCTCATTCCCAGCGGAGTAGTTTCAAGTACGCAAGTGTACCTTTTTGTTCCATTTACCAGGGGTGAACCCCAGGTCAGATGTTGAATGTGTCCGGCGGCGAGGTTGGATGTTTGTTCGACGGCGAGGTTGAACGTTTGGATTTGACGGCGAGGTCAGATCATCATTTGTCCGGCGGCGAGGTTGGATGTTTGTTCGACGACGAGGTTGAACGTTTGGATTTGACGGCGAGGTCAGATCATCAGTTGTCCGGCGGCGAGGTTGGATGTTTGTTCGACGGCGAGGTTGAACGTTTGGATTTGACGGCGAGGTCAGATCATCATTTGTCCGGCGGCGAGGTTGGATGTTTGTTCGACGGCGAGGTTGAACGTTTGGATTTGACGGCGAGGTCAGATCATCAATTGTCCGGCGGCGAGGTTGGATGTTTGTTCGACGGCGAGGTTGAACGTTTGGATTTGACGGCGAGGTCAGATCATCAGTTGTCCGGCGGCGAGGTTGGATGTTTGTTCGACGGCGAGGTTGAACGTTTGGATGTGACGGCGAGGTCAGATCATCAGTTGTCCGGCGGCGAGGTTGGATGTTTGTTCGACGGCGAGGTTGAACGTTTGGATGTGACGGCGAGGTCAGATCATCAGTTGTCCGGCGGCGAGGTTGGATGTTTGTTCGACGGCGAGGTTGAACGTTTGGATGTGACGGTGAGGCCAGATCATCATTTGTCCGGCGGCGAGGTTGGATGTTTGTTCGACGGCGAGGTTGAACGTTTGGATTTGACAGCGAGGTCAGATCATCAGTTGTCCGGCGGCGAGGTTGGATGTTTGTTCGACGGCGAGGTTGAACGTTTGGATTTGACGGCAAGGTCAGATCATCAGTTGTCCGGCGGCGAGGTTGGATGTTTGTTCGACGGCGAGGTTGAACGTTTGGATTTGACGGCGAGGTCAGATCATGTTTTATCCGGCGACGAGATTGGATGTTGTTCGACGGCGAGGTTGAACGTTTGGATTTGACGACAAGATCAGATTATATTTTCTCCAGCGGCGAGGTTGGATGTTTGTTCGGCGGCGAGGTTGAATGTTTGACGGCGAGGTCAGACTCTTTAAATCCCCAGCAGAGATGATGTTTCCGACGGCGATGTCGAGTGTCTCTAAGAGGATGTTTGTTTCTGACGGCGATGTCAGATTCAGTTTTCCAGCGGCGATGTTGGGCATGTCAAGTTGATCCAGTCTTCTGACGGCGATGTTAGGTGATGCAGATCCTTTAGTTCTCCAGCGGCGATGCGGGGTATTTTGACAGAATTATATCTCCAGCGGCGATGTTGGATATTTTGGTGATTCAGGTTTAGGTCTCCGACGGCGATGTTGGATGCTTGTTTCCCCGAGTTATGGTTGTTCTTGACGGCGATGTCAGGTGATTTGGTGTTCCAGCGGCGATGCGGGGTATTTTGACAGAATTATATCTCCAGCGGCGATGTTGGATATTTTGGTGATTCAGGTTTAGGTCTCCGGCGGCGATGTTGGATGCTTGTTTCCCCGAGTTATGGTTGTTCTTGACGGCGATGTCAGGTGATTTGGTGTTCCAGCGGCGATGTTGGGCGTTCCTCAGAATCTTGTTTGACGATAATGTCAGGTGGTTTAGTCTTCCGGCAGCGATGTTGGGTGTTGTGGTTGTCTGAAGGCAATATCAGAAGAAGTTGATGTGGATGACTGACGGCGATGTCAGATCAGTATGTCTCCAGATGGTTGCCGTGCAGCTATTATTCCAGTGTTCGACGAGTTGAGCAGTTGGCAAATTTTCGGGTTTACCGGTATTCAACCGTCTCGTACCTTGATTGGTTGAGAGTCGTTCGCTTCTCACCCAGTCAGGTTCAAGCCGTTTGAATAGGGGCAGCTGTTGCACCCCAAAATTTGACCAACAATTATTTATTCATCAAGTGTTTGCAGGTTGATACCTTCATCAGAAAGTTCAAAAGATCTTCAGAGGAATTGGTTGAAACCAGGGATGTGTGACTCATAGCTTGAGAGTTGTGGGAGCTCCTCAGATGATTCTGAGACTTTGAGAATGAACTTAATGCTTTGATAAAGTGTATGAGATGTCTTGAAAGCCATCATGAAGCCCAGAGAGGTCATTATGCAAGAATTCAGAAGATTCAACCATGAATGGTAGAATTAGGGTTTTGACTGGGTCAACCCTAGATCAGCTGAAGATTTGGAGAAGGTTGAGACCTAATCCAAGGGCCATGAGATCATGGAATGATGCATAGAGATGTTATAAAGATGATTCCTAGACCAACTCATCATGATTGAGGAGTTTGAGAAGTTTCAAGTCAGGGTTTCCAAGGATTGTCAGTGAACAAACCCTAATTTGATCCCTATCTTCCAGGCAGTTTTAGCTCTAGATGTGATTGATATCTCATCTTCCCCACAACATAAATGTTGTAGAGCTTGTTCTTAGATTTAATTTGAGTGGTGGAAGTCCTTGATAGGAGTTGCAGAGCTCAAGTTATGGTTTTGACAAATTACAGGTCAGCTGAGGTGTGTGAATCTGGGTCCTTGAAAGTCACCCAACTTGCAGACAACTTTTGCCCTAGTAGGATGATTCCTATGATCTCTTGGTCAACACGAATGTTGAAAGGCATCTTCTTAAGTTTAATTTGAGTGGTAGAAGTCCTTGATAGGATTTGTAGAACTCAACTTATGGTTTGAAAAAGACAGGGGTATTTTGGTCATTTGTCAGTTATAGGTCATTTTAAGCAAAGGCCATATCTCCTATTTCCAAGCCTCAAATGGAAAAACTAAAAACATGAAAGTTATTCAAAATGGCATTTTAAGCCTATAAAAGTGGTCATGAGTTATTGAAAAGGCCTAGAGCATGGATTTTTAAAAGTGGTTCAAATGGCTTGTAAATGGCTTATAAGTTGAAAAAGTTGAAATGGAATTTTGGTTTGAGAGATCTACAAATCCAAAATGGGTCATCCAATATGTCATTTTGACTCCAAACATCATTTTAAAAACAATGGTTTAGCCACATTTTTGAGTTTAGGCTTAAAAATTGGAGTTGCTTTGTAAATTTGTTACTTGCACTTTAAGGCATCAAAAGGAAAAAGGAGAAAATGCTACATAAGGGTTTGTAAGACCTTATTTTCATGTCATAATATCATATGGGGAGAATTTAAGTAAGATTGCATGGTTTATCATGAGATTGCATGAGATTCACTCAAGATGACAAATTCAAATTCTCATTGCGTGATACATTCTAGAAACTTCTTGGAAGGTTCTCAAAGCTTCCACACCTTTCCATTGGCACCTATATATCCCCTAGAGAGGATCCATACCCTGGTTGGTGATTCTTAGAGCTTGCATACTACACTTTGATTCCTTCACTCCAAAAGTGCATTTTCATTCCAAACTCCATTGAAACTTCATCCATCATCACAATTCTGGTTATCATCATCATCTACCATCATCATAGAGCATTTGGCAAGAAAGATTGAGGAGAATTCGTGGCTGGTTCATGTATTCCAAGTGATCACTCCAAGTTGCATGAAGGATTGGCTAGGTTGATTCAAGAGGAGTAAGCAAGAACTACTGCAAACAGAAGCATATAGATCCATTGAAGATCATCCAAAGAAAGCACCAAGGCTTGAATTGAAGGAGAAACACCATAGCCATCACCACTTGCAAGGTATGCGTTTTCTTTTGAGTCTCATTATTTATGCATAGTTAAGTTATGTGGTTAGGAGAAATGTGATAGAGACCAATATAGGATGAATCATGATGAGTTTGAAAGCATTATATGGAAGTTGACAACATGGCCATTTCTGTTTTAGGATCAAGAACTCGTGCCTTAGTGTACTATAACCTTAGTTTTGTAGTTTAGAATAATCACCATGAAGTGTAGATCATTCTAGGTTAGTTTCAGCCAAGATCATGATCATGCATACCAGGTGCAAACTATGATGGACAGAACTTCCATCGTGTGTATTTCTTGAGTGGTTAGGTTTTAGAGGAATCCGTGACCACAGTCTTGTAGAGGGCAAGGAGAGGAATGAGTTTGGTTTTTGTATCGAGGGAAATGGTTGCGAGATGAGAGAGCTATGGAGGATGGAAGATCTGCGCATGAAGTTGGCTTCGTGAAACCCTAGTTGATCCAAGGTAGAAGACAAAATCGCACCCGTTGATCCGTTTTGAAATGTTGACCAATTCACTTCATCCAGCGGTCCAGATTGAACAACAAATTGGAGGGAAAGTTTGGGCGTTGAAACGCACCGTATTGCTAAATGAGGCGCGTGTGGGCCTGTCTCAGAATGCTATCCACACCACCCCATATCTGGCCCACTTGAAATTGAACTAGCGCGTTTCGCTTTTCACACCCCCTCCCCTTTATTTCAATTCTTTTATTTTTTTAATTCCATTTATATTTTCTTGCATTTATAAAATTCCTAAAAAATCCAAAAATGAGTATTTTTTAATTCTTCTTTTTCCTATATGTTAATAAATCTGTCAAGAAAAATATAAATAAATAAAATCTCCATTTTCTTTTCTTTTCATATTTTTAGTGTATTTTTCATTTTAATAGCTTTTTAATGTGTTTAGTTTGGTATCCAATTTTGTAGAATTTCTTTTAGGACTTTCCCTTAGGTTTTCTAATTCATTCTTTTTTGTGTAATTAGATATTGAATCATAGTTCCCCATAGGATTTAATTCTTGATTTTTAGATTAAAATTTGATTAGTTCAATTAGGTTAGCATTAGGGTATCCTAATTAGGGTTTAGGTTGTGCATAGGTGAGGAAATTCATTTTCTTTAGATAGTTTTGTCTTGATTTTTGAGTAGGGGCATATGTGGATGTTATGGGTAGATGTTGTATACCCTTATGATTAATTGATAGATTTTTCCCCATTGGTTTAGTATTTTTAGGTATTTTCTGAAGTTGACTGATGATTTTGTCTGTGCTGTGGTTAGCTGTTTATCTCTGGGGTTTATTTTGGGGAATTTGTTGTGGGGCTTAGTTTGTTTTGAAGATCTTGTTGGAGAGCATGATGAAGAGAAGATTGTAGATCAAGAATTAGAGACCCAGAGCTTGGCTTGTTCCCTGTCTGTGAGGTTTGAGATCCTGAAGTTTGAAGGAAGTTCTTGGTACTTTCCTGAGGAAGGCACTATGAATGACTTTCATTCTTTCTTCTCACCTCTTTCTTAAGTATCCAATGATGTTGGAGCCAACTTGTGAGTTTAATTTCTCCTGAGGAGGAATGTAAACTGATCACCTGTTGTTGAGCCACATGGGATACAACTCCTAAGTGGAAGCCTCCTAGTACTTTCCTGAGGAAGGTCCTATGGATCTATTCACTTAGTTCCATTAGTTTATCTAGGATTTCTCAAGTATCCAATGATGTTGGAGCCAACTTGTGAGTTTAGTTTCTCCTGAGGAGGAATGTAAACTGATCACATATTGTTGAGCCACATGGGATACAACTCCTAAGTGGAAGCCTCCTAGTAGTTTCCTGAGGAAGGTCCTATGAGTCTGTTCATTTAGTTCCACTAGTTCAGATAGGATTTCCTAAGTATCCAGTGATGTTGGAGCCTGCTTGTGAGTTTAATTTCTCCTGAGGAGGAATGTAAACTGATCACAGTGGTTGAGCCACATAGGATATGACTCCTGAGTATACACCTCCTAGTGCTTTCCTGAGGAAGACACTATGAGTCTGCTTACTTAGCTCCCTTTCTTTGGTAAGCTTGCTTTGAAGCTTGAAAGACTGGGATTGATTTCTTTTGGTTAGGTTTTGCTTTAGGGCTTTGCTTAGATTTGATTCAGATTCTGTGTTAGGGTTAGGATTAGAGAGTAGATGATTCTTTCTCAAGCATGTGTTTTGTTTGCCTGATGGCACTTCATTTCCTTTACTGTTTGCTGCTTGATAGCATGTTGTTTATTTTCAGTATGATTACTGTTATTTCATGACTGGCTTGAGGTCGAGACGAGCTTGTGGAGGCTGAAGCCCCACACACATTTCCTCCCTCACTTGCATTGCATGCATTTTACTGTTAAAGCTGATGCTTTTGTCTGTTTTGGTGTATCATTGACATGATCCCTTAGGACTCTCATTTCCTTTGATAAGGATTTGATGATAGACTTTTAGGTTGAAACCTATGCATGACAACATCTAGGAGTTCCCTGTTCAAACCTCAACCATAGGATGAATCCATGGCATGACAACAGTAGGACTTGATAGTCTCCCTCCTAGTTGGGCCTGTTCTCTTCTCATCTCGAAGCAGTTTAGAATACAGTAATCATGAATGATTTCTTTCGTACGTTACGAGCCTTAAGCCATCTGAGGATGGATGTTTAGTATGGTACCCTTTGGGTGACATGCGACGCATTCACTCTCAGGTCATAGTCTCTAGTGCGGTTGAAATCGCAAACATAATAAAAAGCACTTCTTTCAGGAAATAACCCGTAGTTAGCCGAACTACGTTTGCTCTGATCTTTCATACCAGATGAAAGTACGTAGGCATAGGACGCGACGTCCTAGCGAGCAACCTTCCCCATAATCCTTCGTAGGCCGAACTACGTTGACTCTGATTTCTCATTCTCTGATGAGAATACGTAGGCATAAAGTGCGACGCTTTGCCGAGTCATTTTTCTTTTCTTTTTCAGCCAGCCCTGATAGGTAGATAGATTATAACCAACCCGTCCAAGTAAACAAACAAGCGAGGATCCCGTCGAGTACGACAGACGTGAGGGGTGCTAATACCTTCCCCTTGCGTAACCGACTCCCGAACCCAGACAATGGTTGCGACGACCTTGTCTTACCCTTATTCGTCAGGTTTTTCCGATCGTTTCCTTTCCCGCTCTGAGGGATAAATAATGAAAGGTGGCGACTCTTCTGTTATGCCGGCACCTTATTTTCGCGCAAGCGACACCGAGTATGCAGCTAAGTTCGAGGAGCTAGCTCAGTATTGTCCTCATTACAATACTGAGGAAGCTATGACTTCAAAGTGTTTGAAATTTGAGAATGGGCTGAGGCCAGAGATCAAGATGGGAATTGCATGTCAGAAGATCAGGAGCTATCCTGAGTTGGTGAGTAGGAGCCGTATCTATGATAATGATAACCGTGCGAGGATCGCACACTACAAGGCGGCAAGTGATCGTAAGGGTAAACAAAGGTTCGGTGGTACTCCTTACAGTGTTCCGACTGGTAAGGGGAAGTTCAAGGGTGCTGTTGATAGGAAGCCCGGAGAGAGTAAGGCATTGGCTAGTACGAAATGTTTCCGGTGCGGTGGCATGGGTCATCGTGCCAATGATTGTCCTCCTGATGCGAAAAAGTGCTTCAAGTGTGGGAAGTCGGGCCACATGATGGCGGATTGTAAGACTAATATGCCTACTTGTTATAACTGTGGCGAGAAGGGCCATATTAGTACTCATTGTGAGAAGCCAAGGAGGCCTCAGGCGCCTCGGGTGACGGGTAAAGTATTTGCGGTTGTGGGAACTCAAGCAGAAGATGGAAAACGTTCGATCAAAGGTACTTGCTTTATCAATAACACTCCTTTGACTGCCATGATTGATACGGGTGCAACCCACTCGTTTATCTCTGTAGATTGTGTAAAGAGGTTAGGTTTGGAGCCGACTACTCTTGAGCGGCGGATGACTATTGAGACCCCCTCGATTGGTTCAGTGACTACTTCACTTGTGTGTCTGAAGTGTCCACTGACGATCTTTGACCGAGACTCCGGTGTGGATTTGATTTGTTTGCCACTTGGTGGTTTGGATGTGATACTTGGTACGAACTGGTTGGAATTCAACCGGGTATACATCGACTGTTTCCGGAAAGTGTTATTGTTTTTGACTTCAGAGGAGGAAGCATTGGTGGATTCCTTGTCTGGTAAGAAATTGAGGACCTTGTTAGAAGATGAAGCGCAGGTGTTTGCTTTATATGCATCACTGTCTGTCGACAACAAGGCATTGTTGGATGAGTTAGCGGTTGTGAATGAGTTTCCGGAGGTGTTCATGGATGATATTACAGAGTTACCTCCAAAGAGAGAGGTTGAGTTTAGCATTGATCTTATTCTTGGTACGAGGCCTATTTTTATGGCGCCGTACAGGATGTCGGCAGTGGAGCTAGCCGAGTTGAAGACTCGGATTGGAGAGTTGTTAGATAGAAAGTTTATCAGACCAAGTGTGTCGCTGTGGGGAGCTCCAGTATTGTTAGTGAAGAAGAAGGACGGTAGCATGCGTTTGTGCATTGATTACCGGCAGTTGAACAATGTGACCATCAAGATCAAATATCCTCTTCTAAGGATCGATGATTTGATGAATCAGTTAGTGGGAGTTCGTGTGTTCAGTAAGATTGACTTGAGGTCGGGTTATCATTAGATAAGAGTGAGAGAAGATGATATTCAGAAGACGGTGTTTAGGACTCGATATGGACATTACGAGTATGCAGTAATGCCTTTCGGAGTGTCTAATGTGCCGAGTGTATTTATGGAATATATGAACCGTATCTTTCATTCTTATTTGGATCAGTTTATTGTCGTGTTCATTGATGATATTCTGATTTATTCTATGTCTGGGGAAGAGCATGCGGAACATTTGAGGATCTCTTTGCAAGTGTTGAAGGATAACAAGTTGTTTGCCAAGTTATCGAAGTGTGAGTTCTGGTTGAAGACGGTGAGTTTTTTGGGGCATGTTATTTTGGGTGATGGTGTTTCTGTGGATCCATCTAAGGTGAGTGCGGTGTTACAATGGGAACCGCCGAAGACGGTAACGGAGGTTAGAAGCTTTTTGGGCTTAGCAGGGTATTACTGAAGATTCATTAAAGGCTTTTCTAGATTGGCTTTGCCGTTGACTCAGTTGACAAGGAAAGATCAAGTGTTTGTGTGGGATGCTGCTTGTGAAGAGAGTTTTGAAGAACTAAAGAAGAGATTGACTTCGGCGCCAGTTTTAGTACTACCGAATCCGATTGAGCCTTTTGTGGTATATTGTGATGCGTCCAAAATGGGATTGGGCGGATTTTTTATGCAGAATGGGAGAGTGGTAGCTTATGCTTCGCCGCAATTGAGGGTGCATGAGCGGAACTATCCTACTCATGACCTTGAATTAGCTGCGGTGGTTTTTGTGTTAAAGATCTGGAGACATTATTTATATGGTTCGAGGTTTGAGGTATTCAGTGATCACAAGAGTTTGAAATATTTGTTTGATCAGAAGGAGCTGAATATGCGGTAGAGGAGATGGTTGGAATTCTTGAAAGACTATGATTTTAGTTTGATTTATCACCCAGGGAAAGCGAATGTGGTTGTGGATGCGTTGAGCAGGAAGACAATTCATATGTCGGCATTGATGGTAAAAGAGATGGAGCTTATTGAGCAGTTTCGGGATTTGAGTATGGTTTGTGAGTTTACATCGGACGGTGTGATGTTGGGTAAATTACAAGTGAAGAATTATTTCTTGGACATGATTAGAGAACATCAGAAATTAGATGTGAGACTTGTAGATTTGATGCGAGAGGCCGGAAGTGATTCCGGTAATGATTTTAGGTTGGATAGCTCAGGTGTGTTGAGATTTCGGGGCAGGATTTGCGGGCCGGATAATGATGAGTTGAAGAAGTCGATTTTGGACGAAGGACATCGTAGTAGCCTGAGTGTTCATCCAGGAGCTACGAAGATGTATCAGGACTTGAAAAAGTTGTTTTGGTGGTCGGGCATGAAAAAGGATATTGCTCGTTATGTTTATGCTTGTTTGGTTTGTCAGAAAGCGAAAGTGGAACATCAGAGACCTTCGGGGATGATGCAACCGTTGGAAATTCCGGTTTGGAAGTGGGATTGTATTGCTATGGACTTTGTTACAGGTTTGCCGAATACGGCGAGAGGTTTTGACGCCATTTGGGTGATTGTAGATCGGCTTACAAAGTCTGCGCACTTTGTACCGATCAGTATTAGCTTTCCGTTGGAGAAACTGGCAGAGATTTACATTCGGGTGATTGTGAAGCTGCACGGTGTACCGTTGAGCATTGTGTCGGATAGAGATCCGAGGTTCACTTCTGTGTTTTGGAAGAGTTTGCAAGAGGCTTTGGGTACTGAGTTGAAGCTGAGTTCAGCTTACCATCCGCAGACAGATGGTCAATCGGAGCGGATAATTCAGACTTTGGAGGATTTGTTGTGAGCATGTGTGTTAGAGAAAGGTGGTACGTGGGATACTCATTTGCCTTTGATTAAGTTCACGTACAACAACAGTTATCATTCCAGTATCGGGATGACACCATTCAAGGCTCTTTATGGCAGGAGGTGCATGACTCCTTTGTGTTGGTATGAGTCGGGTGAGAGTGTGGTTTTGGGACCAGAGTTGGTGCAGCAGACTACCGAGACAGTGCAGATGATCCGTGAGAAGATGAAAGTATCTCAGGATCGCCAGAAGAGTTATTATGATAGCCGCAGGAAAGAGTTGGAGTTTAGTGAGGGTGACCATGTATTCTTGAGGGTTAACCCAGTAACGGGTGTTGGACGTGCTTTGAAGTCCAAGAAGTTGGATTCGAAGTTTATCGTACCGTATCAGATCTTGCAGAGGGTCGGTGCTATGGCCTATAGGGTGGCGCTGCCGCCGGAGCTTTCGAACTTGCACGACGTGTTTCACGTGTCGCAACTTCGGAAGTATGTGCACGATCCGTCTCATGTGATTCAGAGGGATGAAGTCCAAGTTAGAGAGAATCTAACTGTGGAGACATTGCTGTTGAGGATCGAGGATCGCAAGATGAAGCGACTCAGAGGTAAAGAGATACCGTTGGTGAGATTGGCTTGGGGAGGTGCTGCAGGTGGCAGTGTGACCTGGGAATTGGAGAGCAGGATGCGAGAAGCGTACCCGGAACTGTTTCCATCAGGTATTTTCGAGGACGAAAATAATTAAAGTGGGGGAGAGTTGTAACGCCCATTTTAATTAATTTCATTTCCGGTATTAATTTATTCGCGGATGTGTCTTGAGGAAGTGTTAGAAGATTATGAACTCATAGTATCAATATGTGGTAAATAAAATGAGATAATTAATGGTAATGTGAAAATTATTATTAATTATTATCATTGTTATTTCCAATATTAATATATGAGGAAACATAATTAATTGGACTTTTTGGAATAAAAAGTATTATGAAGAATTAATATAATTTTGGAAAATATATTTATTTGGATTAAAAATGAGTTATTTGGATTTAATAAAAAGAATATTGGGACTAAGGGTATTGTGGGTATTTTTGGAGAATAGAAAGAGAAGTGGAGGAAGAACTCGTGAGAACACGAGAGAGGAAGGAGAACAAGCGATCAAGGGTGCAAGCTGAAGCATCAAGAACAACAACAAGTTAGCTGATTTTCTTGAGGACTGAAGTTCAAATTCATCATCCAAGCTTCGTTTGAGGTAAGGGGGGGGGGATTTTACGGTACTTTGGCTTTTGCATGAAATTCGGTAGATTTTGGGGAAAATCCCTAACCCCATGGAATTGTTGTTGTTTGATGTTGTTTGTATGATATTATTGTTGTGAATGTTAAGTTATATGATGTTTGATTCGTGCATGTGCTGAGATGTTGATTTGTGAGAGTTTTGGAACATTTCGGTAAAACTTCGGAGTTGAACCCGGAAGTTGGTTCGGAGAGTAGAGTGGATGATATTCGGAAAAGAATCGGGAATAGACCCGTAGTGTAGGGGTAGTATGTTGTAGGATATCGGGTGATGATTTAATCGGGCAGAATCGGAAGTGAGGGACGATTTTGATGTGCAGAATGTGCTGAATTCTGCAGGATTCGCCAACCTTCGCTGGGCAAATGGAGGCGAGACCTCGCCAGGCTTCGCCAGGCGAATGTTCGCTGCGGGCCTTCGCCAGGCGAGTGTGCCAGCGAGCCCGACAGCAGAGCTGTGTTTTGCTGCTGTTTTTGTGTGGTTCCTTCGCGGACTTCGACCCTTGCTGGTCGTATGCGATGGGAGGCTTGCTGGGAAGTTAATGCGAGCGTGTGTATGAGGTTGTGGGGTTGTTTGGCCGGCGTTTATCGCCCGTGGCATAATTGGGGGAATTCGCGTTATGTGTGAACCGATGCGGATATGCATATACGTGTAGTGTGTGCCGAGTGTGAGAGGTGAAGATCAGTATGACCGTTGCGCCTTGGGTGCGTTGTATCGGTGTATTGTGGAAAATGGATCCGTGGGGATCGATACGCTTATCGTGTGTTACATTTGCATGCTATTATGTGAAGTATTGGGGTCACTAAGACCGACATGCCTTGTGTGCATTGTATATGGTGAATTGTATAGTGAGCGGATCCGTGGGATCGGTACGCCGTGGGCATAGTGTAAGTGTGTGGCGAGGAATGGATCAATATGATTCATGTGCACTTAGTGTGCTAGTTGTTTAATGTGTGTGGTTATGGTGGTGTGCTCCTGTAGAGGAGGGTGATGGCCCAGTGACCATCGACATCGTTGGTGTGCTCCTGTAGAGGAGGGTGACGGCCTAGTGACCATCGATATCGTTGTTGTGCTCCCAGTGGGGAGGGTGATGGCCATGTGTCCATCGATATTTGTTGCACCCCAAAATTTGCTTAACCTTTTCTTGCCTGATTTATGTTTCATTGCATTTCATCTGCATAGTTACATCATTCACATATTTCAACCATTTGCATATTATAGCATATTAAGTCATCCAACAAGGGTACAAGTGTCATTTATGTCAAAAGAAGCCTATCTAGAGGTGTTCTCTGAGCCTGAGAGACCATCCAAGTCATCAGAGAAGGGTTGAAGTCATGAGAAGTTTGAGTGCCCACAGGTGGATTTCTCTCTTAACTTGAGGTGTATTGAATATCATCAACAAGGAATGTGAACCTGAGGTGTGTATGGATCTCATGGAATGCCTAGAGGGCCCTATTGAAGCTGAGACAAGTCATTGATTCAAGTACAAGAGCCATAGTTGAGGTGCAGTCAATTAGGGTTTCATCTGGGTTAATCCTAGGTCAATTGAGCAATTGGAGAGTATCAAAGCCTACCTTGAGGTCATGGGATTAATGAGTTGATATGTTGATACATGTGTGGTGTTGTGCCAAGATTAAGCAAAGAAAGATCAAGAATGTGGGAAGTTGCTAAATTAGGGTTTCAATGTAAAATCCCCTATTTAGTGCCTAACTTCAAAGCCACATAAGTAAAAATACAAGTTTCAAATGGATCTTTGGACAACATGAAACTTGTATATATTCTCAATACCTTTAATTTGAGTACTAGAAGTCTTAAATAAGATTTGTAGAACTCAAGTTATGGTCTTTGCAAATTACAAGTCACCAGAGGACACTGAAATTTATCTGTGAAAGTCACTTAACTTCCAAGCAACGTTTGCCCCTCAAGGATTTTTCAAATGGATTCTTGGCCAACATAAGAGTTGTAGGTCTTGATATTACCTTTAATTATAGTACTAGAAGTCCTCAAGAGGATTTATAGAACTCAAGTTATGATCTTGGCAATCCAGGGGTATTTTGGGCATTGGTGATTATAGGTCATTTTCAAGAATGTGCCAAAATCTCCATCTTCCACTCCTCAAATGGAAAATTGTTCAACATGAAATGTGCTTAGAATTATGTTTTCAGGTCAGATGTGAATTCATGGTTGGATGAATGAGCTTGTATCACAAAGTTGCTAAAAATGGCTTAAAAAAAGGAAGAATTTAAAGGCTAAAAATGGAATTTCATGATTTATGGCCATAACAAGTCCATGTGATAAACCATTTTGATCAGAAAATGTGTTTTGAGAATGATGGCAATATCATATTTTGCAAATGAGGCCATTTTCAAGTACTTTCCTTTGGTTGCTTAAGATTGAAGAAACATAACCATCCAATGCCCTAAGATCAAATGCAAGGGAATTACCATTCCAATTCAGTTCTAAATACCATGAGGGGAGAAATTCAAAGGAGAGGGTGAGCTAAAACAGAGCAAGGCATGGTTTGGGCATGTGAGATTTTCAAAGGAGATAAGAAATTGAATTTCTCATTTGAGTTGTTCCAGATCTTTCTCGATCTTTCCAACATGTTCTATATCTACATTGTAAATGATTCAGTTGGTTTTTTGGCGAAGAATTGCTGAGAATCGTGATCAAGCAACTTGAATTTTCTTCATTGCATCAAGATTTGGTTTCAAGGATTGGAGTGATTTCAAGCCAAACTAATGCATACAGAAGCTTCAAAGTGATTGTGTGAAGGAATCTGGAAAGAATTGAAGCCTAATTTGAAGCCAAGACCACTCTGTTCATCCACTTTTTACAGGTTTGCAACTTTCAACTTATAGCATAATTTAGGTGGATTTGATTAGCATTTGGTGCATAGATAGGTTGTAGATGATGCCTAGATGGATTCTGGTAGGAAAATTTGAAGTTTAGTGACAAAGTTAGGTGCATCACCATTTCTGTTGAGGATCAGTTCTCTTAGTTCTTGAAGATTTAGGCATGGTTAAGTGGTTAGGATTGAAGCCTGAGGCACGTAGATGAGATTAGAGCAATTAATTTCAAGAATCGTGTCATTTGAGGTTGGACACCATGGATGAACTTTGGATCGTATTTCAATTTAGAAGAAGAATCAATAAATTCTGATCGTATATTTGAACTCAGGGTGAGAATTTGAGTAGGACTGAGTATCAATTGATGTTGTTTGGCGTGATTTTGATAGCCTACAACCGGGGAAGACGGTGGCGCAAACTCAGGCCACCGTCCCATGTTCTTTCCCTCTCTCATTTGAATTTTGGGGAAGATGAATCTTACACCGTCCATGGGTGGTATGATCTATTTTAGCATTTTATTTGTATTTTGCAATTGGTGTGATGTTTGTGGGTTTCTCCCTTGGATGCTTGGTTTATTCAATTTGTTTGGGGCTATTTTGGGTGGGCTTTTGGCTTGGACTCTGCTTGGATGAAGTGGAAGACCAATTTAAGTTGCTTTGGATAGCTTGAAGGAGCTTGGAGTTGAAGATTTCTCATCTGTTGGAATGCTTGTCAGGAGCTTAGGAAAATTAGGGTTTTAGGAAGAGCTTTTTAGACTTAGTTCATTTCTTGCCTCAAACATGGAATGCTTTGTTTGCTTCCATCCTATCCTATGATTCAAAGTCCTCTTAAGGAAGCCCCGTCTCTCCCTTGGAGGGATGAGTGGCATGCCTTAAAGAGTAGAACTTTTGAGGATACCCTTCTTTGCAGATTATGGTTTCTAGTGATTTCCTTTGGTTTTCACTAGTTTCCATTCATTATAACTTGATCTCAATAACCAATCTTTCTTGGTGGAGCTTGCTAGATCTTGGAGATGAAGATCTAAAATGTTGAAGATGCCTTTCATAAGGTTTTCTTAAAGATGGAGTTATGTTACTGTCAACTTTGCTGTCAGAGCTGCTGTTTGCTGTAGGAGTTTGGTGTTGCTGCTTGGGATGCCTCCTCTGGTTTGGGGTTTTGTTTTCTGTATTGTTTGTTGGCTTGTGTAGCTTTCCCCCTAGGTTTGAGGTGAATGTTGATTCACTTTGCCTGTTGTTTTCCCAGGTTCGAGGTTGAGCAGGACTCCCTTGCCTCGCTTGTATTGCTGCATTGCATGCATTTTACTGTATCTGCTTACTTTCTTTTCTATTTATCCCCTAGGATCTCTGATTTCCTCTGTGCAGGAGGGAATTATGACAGACATTAGGATTCTTATCCATGCATGACAACATTAGGTTAGTTTTTATTCCCTTTTCAACCCTAGGCTTTTAGAGCTCCTTTCTCTTCTCATCTTAAACAACTCAAAAATACAGTTATAAGGTTAATCGATGTTGTACGTTATGAGCCTTAAGCTATTTGAGAAAGGGTTGCTGGAGAGTTTCTTTCCAGTAGTCTAGCTGCTTAGTGTGGTACCCCTTGGGTGACACACGACGTAGTCACTCTCAAATCATAGTCTCTAGTGCGTAAGAGATTGCAAACAAACTAAAAAACACTTCTTTCGTAAAAGATTCAAAACAAACATCAAAGTGTCATTTTTGTCCGCTTGGACTCTTAATCAAGAAAAACCCTTTTTGAAGGTAATAAAAAACAGTCAGACAAGCTTGTGTCTTCCGTAGCCCGAACTACGTTTGCTCTGATCTTTCATGCTGTATGAAAGTACGTAGGCATAAGATGTCGTATCCTAGCGAGCAACCTTCCCCCCTTAACCCGTAGTTAGGCGAACTACGTTGACTCTGATTTCTCGTTCCAGACGGGGATACGTAGGCATAAAGTGCGATACTTTGCCGAGTCATTTTCTTTTCCTTTCAACCCCGACCTTTAGAGTAGATAGAATAACAATTCGTACTAGAAAACAAGCGTGGATCCCGTCGAGTACGGCGGACGTGAGGGGTGCTAATACCTTCCCCTTGCGTAATCGACTCCCGAATCCAGGAATTTGGTTGCGATGGCCATTCCTTTCCCGTTTTGCGTTAGGTTTACTCTGAGCGTTTCCTTTCCCTCCGTTGGGATAAATAACGCACGGTGGCGACTCTTCTGTCATAGTCGGCGCCGATTTTCGCAGTAGCGACAGCTGGCGACTCTGCTGGGGACTCCAACGGTTCCCTACGCGAGTCAGTCCTAGCGCTTGTTTTCCCGTCGTGGGTTTTGTATGGATTTACATTTCTATCTTTACTTTCTGCATTTTATTGTCAGCTTTATATTGTTATTGCTGTTGGGGGGAGGGGGTGATCTGTTGAGAGATAAGTCGGACCTGGGCTTGAGTGCACCTAGAATTAGTTGTGGAAAGTAGTGGGCGCGTGCATGCCTTGCATGTACTAGTGTCCTACAAAATCCATGCTCGGACGAGGTTCTTCTGGTTGACTTCTTTTTCAACCCTTTGGGTTGAGGGGTTGTTGGTTAGTTGGATTGTCGACTCTGGGGACCGATCAATTGGAAGTTGGCTAAGTGAGGCCTCTTTAGGATATGATGATGCCACACCTTCTAGGTATCGTATCATCAGTCTTGAAATTCTGTGACGCCGACGACCGCATAGGATGCCGTACCTTGTGTCAGTTGATAGGACACCTACCTGTGAGAGGGATTGGGACATGCAGGAAACTTGACCTCCAGACTACCCGATTTTCTTAATATGGATCAGTATGTGTGGTTACTTGGGGTTCTTCATCAGGACACTGTTATAGGTCTGTTGAGACCAGGTTGGAGCTTTGTTATAGGTCTGTTGAGATCAAAGTGGAGCATTATTATGGGTCTGTTGAGACCAGGGTTGAGCAGTATTGTGGGTCTGTTGAGACAGATATTGTGGATGGATCTCTTCAGCAATATATCACTTGATCCCTGTTGCATGTTTGCATATTGCATTATTGCATACTCATTTTGCATATCATTAACGTGTGTCTGTGCTGCAGGTGCATTTCATACCCTCTGATTCTAGTTGCCCGGATTTCTGTCTGCTGCTATTATGGATACTTTGAAGAAGACTGTGGCATACAAGTTGCCTACTCCAGATGTTACTTCTTTGCTTGGGTTGATGTCTTTAGCTGATGATGATGTGAAGAGGAGCTTCAAGAAGAGTTATGGGAAACTGCTTAGGTTGGTTTGCAAACCATCCACGTATGAGCTGAACGGATTGTACGCGCTTATGCAGTTTTATGATCCCCCCCTGAGGTGTTTTACTTTCCCTGACTTCATTCTGGCTCCGACCATGGAAGAATATGCTGAGGTATTTGAGTTAACCATTCAGAACAGGGTACCCTTCATTCATATGGGTGCTGAGCCCAAGCTAGAGGATTTGGCTGTTGCTTTGCATTTAGACTCCTCGGAGTTGCTGTTGGCCTCGTGGAATGGAGTTTCTGGTTTTTCTCTCAAGTTCTTGGTTGGGAAAGCACAAGAGTATGCCAAGAGTGGCTGTTGGATTGTGTTTAATGCTATCCTTGCTTTGTGTATCTATGGAATTGTATTGTTCCCTAATATGCCTGACTTTGTTGATTTGGATGCATTCCATATATTTGCTTCAGGCAATCCTGTGCCTACACTGATTGGAGACTTCTATCACTCTCTGCATTATAAGAACGAGAATAGGAGGGGCAAGAACGTCTCTTGTTGTGTGCCTTTGTTGTATATGTGGTTTGATAGTCACCTGCCCAAGAAGGGTATCTTTGCTGAGTCTGCAGCTACGGTGGATTGGTCTGAGCATCTGATGGGACTTTCTTCAGAAGATGTTGTCTGGTTTGATAGAGATTTACTGGGATTCGAGATTATCTACAGCTGCGCCGAATATCCTAACGTTCCTCTGATTGGGAGGAGAGGGTGCATTAACTACAATCCATCATTGTTAATCAGGCAATTCGGTTATGCTTTGAAAAGCCCGCCAAAAGAGGAGGAGGTGCAGGAATCTTTGTACTTCACAGGTGATCTGAGTGGAGAATTATTGTCCAAGCTTCAGCATGCTTGGAATAATATCAACAAAAGGGGTAAGCCGTTGTTGGGTAAGAATGATTGTCAAGCCTATGCTCCGTACAAAGTCTGGATCCAAGATAGGGCAAAGCAAGCGCTAATGCCGTTTCCTGCAGTATTACCTCCTGCTCCCCTCGTGATTGAAGGGCCAACTACTGTGCCTATTGAGAGATATGAGCAGGTTGTGAAGGAGAAAGAAGAGCTAATGAAAGCCAACGAGAAGTTGGAAGAAGAGCTAGTGCAACTCAGGAGCGAAAGAAATGAAATCGTACACTCCTTCAAGTAGCAAACAGAGTTGGTGAACCAACTAGGTGCAGAACTGACTGAATAACGAAAGAAGCATGAACGTTTGGGGATAGATTTCAAGAGCTCTCACGACATGCTGGAGTCCAAGAAGAAAGCACTTGATGTAGCCTACCGGGAGATCTCCACATTCAACAAAACCTGGAATGCCACGCTAACCGGCAATAAGGAAAGAGAAGACAAACTGAAGCTGCAGATCTCTGAGCTGGAAGGTCAGTTGAAAGCTAGCCAGAAAAAGTTTGAAGAAGAGGTTATGCGGAGATATGACGTCCAGAATGCCTTGAACAAAGTCATCAAGCGTAAGAAAGAGTCTGCATCCCAGAAGAGGAAGCTAGAGGAGTGCTTTGGAGAAGGTGCTTGAAAGGAATCCATTGGGGATCTCCAGCGTGTTATCAGGCAAAGAGACTCGCTCGTCGAAGGGTTGCTTTCTCGGTCAGACCATCCCAAGACTAAGAGATTGTTAGAGGAGTATCAGGCATATGGTCGCACTTGATTACATTATGTATTGTTGTATATGCTTTATTTGCATTGTGCTGGCCATCACCAGGATTGTTGGTTGAGGTCATGCCTTTTTGTTGTGCACTCAGTGATATTGTATTTCTGCCTTGTTGGGCCCTTTTCAGCAATATATGAGGAACTTTATCCCCGCGAATGGATCCAAGCTTCTTATCACTATCACTGTCACTACACTGGCACTTTGGCACTAGAATTAGGGGTTGATCTCCCTAACGCACAGACACATATTGCATCTGCATATTCATTTTGCATTGCCAGTTACTTGTTGAATTTGTATTTTATTTCCTGCATCTCGCAGGTTTTTCAGGATTGACGAACAAAGAGTCCACCGCTATTCAACCCGAAACAACTGCAAGAAGATAATGGATCAAGTTCAAGTTGAGATGCAGGAAATCCGTGAGAAGTTGACTCTGTCCATGCAAGCTATGGAGAGCATGGCCAAGGGCCAGGAGAATCTCCAGACCTTGGTGCAGCCGCTGCTGACGCGGGCAAACGAAAATGGCAATACTGACCACATTTCTGTTGAAACTCCTCGCCGGGAGGATGAGATACCGGCAGTTGTTACTCCACCTGTTGTGACTATCAACGGAAACACTGGTACTGGTGCGGGTGCTGGCGCTGGTAATAGCAACACTGGAAATGGTGGTGATGGGCATGTTGTTAACAACAAAGGCAACACTGTAGATGCCGATCAAGGATTCGTTGACAATGTTGGCTTTAGAAACAATGGGTATGGCAATGTCAATCAGGACGGGAACTTCGGGTTCAACAATCAAGGCTTCGATAATGATGGTTACGGCAACAATCAGGGGTATGGCTACAGTAATGGTGGATTCGGTAATGTGAATGTGAACGGCGCTGTAGCATTTCCTTTCAACAACGGTTTCGGACCTACTGGGGTCAATCTAGGGTTCGGCAACCGAGGACAGGGTCATGTGTTTAATCAGCAGGGATTGCGCCGTAATATGGGTTATGATGGGTACGACAATGACTGGAATGTGGATTAACAGCATAACGCTTTTTCAGGAAGAGGTATGGGACCTGAAGGCCCTATTGACCCTGTTCAGAGGATCAGAATGCTAGAAGAGCAGATGAAAGGTGTGGTTGATCAGAACTCCGCTGGGTTAGATATGACTACTATGGGGTTGGTACCAGGGCTGAGGGTGCCATTGAAATTCAAGGCTCCCACATTCGACAAATACAAAGGGGACACTTGCCCAAAGGTCCATGTACGTTCTTATTATAGAAGGATGTCTGCGTATTCAAATGATGAAAGGGTGCTCATGCATTTCTTTCAAGACAGCTTGTCGGGACCATCATTGGAATGGTACATGGGACTGGAGCCCACTCAGATTAGAAGCTGGAAGCAGTTGGCTGATGCTTTCGTTATGCATTACAAATATAATAGCGATTTGGCACTAAACAGGGTTCAGTTGCAGAGTTTGTCGCAGAAAAATGGTGAAAGCTTCAAAGAGTATGCGCAGCGGTGGCGCGATATGGCAGCTCGAGTGCACCCTCCTTTGGTTGAAAGGGAAATGAATGACATGTTTGTGGGGACATTCACCGGAAAGTACTATGACAAGTTACTCAATGTTTCGATGGGCAGTTTCTCCGATGATCCTTATGGGGGAAAGGATCGAAAATGGAATTAAAATTGGAAAGATTCAGGCAGGCGAATCTACTCCAGCTGGCGGTGCGAGAAAAGCGTTCGGGGGAAGACGACAGGGTGATACAAGCGCTGTATTTGGTGGCAGAGGCCGGGGCAGAGGCAGAAATCAGTACATTCAACCTCAACAGATAGCCAGTGTTACTATTCCAATTCCTCAACAACCACAACAACAACAGCAACAACAACCGCAGCAGCAGCAAAGGCAGAATCAGGGACAGGGAAGGTTTCAGAATGTAAGGCCGAAGAGGGTATTTGATAAGCCTCCGTCGACATATGCAGAGCTTCTTCAGACGCTGCTGGGGTTGAGTTTGGTCGAGAAAAGAATAATGGAACCTCCTACAGGACCGGTACTTCCTAGGGGGTATGATGCTAATAAGCAGTGCGAATTCCATTCTGGGGTGCCCGGGCACGATATAGAATCTTGTCATGCTTTCAAGCATAAAGTTCAAGACTTGTTGGACAGTAAAGCCATAAACTTTGGCCAAGTGGGGCCCAATATTGTACAATAGCATATGCCTAATCATGGGGCAAATGCCATCATAACAGAAGAAAATTTGAACTTGGTGTCGGATGTTAATAAGTTGAAGACACCATTGAGTGAAGTGAAAAGCAGGCTGCTCAGAGGGGGAGTATTTCCCGGTTGTGATGAATATTGTTTAGAGTGTTGGACCCAGCTTGAGGGTTGTACTGATTTGAAGCAGGGCATTCAGGCCATGATCGACGACGGGACCTTGCAATTTGATCAAACTGCGATGGAGAAGCCTGTGGAGGCATTATGTGATAAGCAGAATGATATTGCAACGGTGACGATCCCGAGGAAGACTATAACGATAACGGCGCCCGTCCAGCGACCAACTATTACGATTACCAAAGCAGGGCCTGTTCCCTTTGAGAGTACGAAAGTTGTCCCGTGGACGTACGGTTTAGAAGCGTATTGCAACGGTGAAAAGATTGTGGTGAATAGCCAGCCTGCTGGTGCTGTTGATAATGTCGTTGGAACGGGGGGCATGACCCGTAGAGGAAGGATATTTACCTCACCTGAAATAGAAGCAGAGAGGTTGGCCAAAGGTAAAGCCAAAGTAAGTGAAAGTGGGCCTTCTCAGTCGAAAGAAAAGGATACGTCGCCCAAGGACGTAGAGGAGTTCATGAGACTGATTCGTAAGAGCGACTACAAAATTGTTGAACACCTACAGCAGACGCCGTCGAAGATTTCTATCTTGTCGTTGTTGTTATGCTTCAAGGCCCACCGAAACGCCTTGCTAAAAATACTGGATACATCATTCGTGCCCCAAGAAGTTTCTGTAAATCAGTTAGAGGGGGTAATGGCACATGTCAATGCTGGACATAGCCTGGGTTTCACAGATTTTGACCTAACACCTAAGGGTCGATAGCACAACATGGCTTTGCATATATCGGTGGAATGCCGAGGCACCGTAATGTCGCGAGTATTGGTGGATACTGGGTCGTCGTTGAACATATTGCCAAAGAGAGCCATGATGAAATTGGACATACAGGGAGTTATTTGCACGCCCAGCGATTTGGTTGTGAGGGCGTTTGACGGGACGAAAAGATCAGTGTTCGGGTCAATAACATTACCGCTTCAGGTGGGGCCAGAGATTTTTGATACTGAATTCTACATCATGGATATCCATCCAGCTTATAGCTTCCTTCTTGGGTGCCCATGGATCCATGCTGCAGGGGCCGTAACGTCCACATTGCATCAGAAGTTGAAGTACATGGTGGGTGACAGTGTTGTTACCGTTTGCGGGGAGGAGGATATTTTGGTCAGTCACCTGTCATCATTCAGATATGTGGAGGTCGACGGAGAAATACACGAGACACCTTGTCAAGCCTTCGAAGGGTTGTGGATTAAAGACAAAGCTCAGGGTTCCAGCAAAATGCCCGAGGTGGCAATGTCATCTTACGAAGAGGCTCAGGCTTTAGTGCAGACTGGTAAGACTAAAGGTTGGAGGCAGGTATTGGAGATTCCCGTGAAGAATGACAAGTTTGGGCTAGGGTATCGACCGACGTCGTCAGCGTCATCTTCAGGAGCGCCCAGGTTCAAGGGACCAGTCACGATTACGCCAAGCGGGGTGTGCTTTGAGACTATCAACTCTATTTCCGAAGCCGAAGACGGGGATAGCGATTGTGATATGGACGCGTGGATCAAGCCAAGCGTGCCAGGACAAAGTCTCTGCAACTGGTCCATCCGGGAAACTGTCCCAGTGACTTTTAAACAGTAATGATTTGTTTTATCAATTGTTGAATAATCCTATGTCCTACCCGGGGCATAGGGATGTTACATTAGGGCTACTTGATTATGTGTATTGCACTGTCTTAATCATGAAATAAAGGCGTTTTTCATATTCAAATATTGTGATCCCTGTTTTCCTTGTTTTACTTTAACAATAAATGGCAACGTGGTTATTTGCTTTGTTTACGTGTTGAAGCGTTTAACCATTTCCTTTGTAGGACTAATATTTCAGATGACATCTCATACGAACCGCCTATGACTCGTTTCGACTTCGAGCACCCGGTATTCCAAGCAGAGGAAGAGATTGTTGAGGATAGCGACTTGCCAGAGGAGCTGACTCGTTTGTTGAAACAAGAAGAGAGAATCATTCTGCCTCATCAGGAGGAAATTGAGATTATCAACCTGGGGTCGGAAGAAGTTGTGAGAAATATCTGTATAGGGGCTGCGCTGCAGAGCGACGTCAAGCAAAGGCTGATTGAGATACTGCGAGAGTATGGTGATATATTTGCTTGGTCGTACGAGGATATGCCTGGGTTAGATACGGACATGGTTGTGTACCGTCTGCCGTTGCGAGAGGAATGTCCGCCTGTTAAGCAGAAACTCAAAGAACCAGACCAGACATGGCTGTGAAAATCAAGGAGGAAGTTCAAAAACAGTGGGATGCTGGTTTCCTAGCTGTTACAACTTATCCGTCATGGGTCGCTAATATAGTACCAGTGCCGAAGAAAGACGGTAAAGTGCGAATGTATGTAGACTACCGTGATTTGAATAGGGCGAGCCCGAAAGACGACTTTCCACTTCCTCACATTGATGTGTTGGTTGATAACACTGCTCAGTTCTCCGTATTCTCCTTCATTGACGACTTCTCAGGCTATAATCAGATCAAAATGGCACCGGAAGACATGGAGAAGACTACCTTCATTACTCCCTGGGGAACATTTTGCTACAAAGTGATGCCCTTCGGACTGAAGAATGTTGGGGCAACATATCAACATGCTATGACGACTCTCTTTCATGACATGATGCACAAAGAGATCGAGGTTTATGTTGATGATATGATTGCCAAATCCCAGACGGAGGAGGAGCATTTGGTTAATCTGCTAAAACTATTTAAAAGGCTTAGGAAGTTCAGGTTGAGGCTGAACCCTAACAAGTGCACCTTTGGGGTGAGATCGGGTAAACTGCTGGGGTTTATCGTGAGCGAAAAGGGAATAGAGGTTGATCCTGCGAAGATAAAAGCAATAAAAGAAATGCTGACGCCTAAAACAGAAAAAGAAGTGCGTGGGTTTTTAGGGAGGTTGAACTATATCGCCCGGTTCATATCTCACCTAACTGCGACATGCGAGCCGTTATTCAAATTGTTGAAAAAGAATCAGGCTGTGACCTGGAATGAAAATTGTCAAAAGGCGTTCGACAAGATCAAAGAATACTTGCAGGAACCTCCTGTTTTGATACCCCCAGTGGCCGAGAGACCTTTGATTATGTATTTGACGGTTCTTGAGGAAAGTATGGGTTGTGTTCTCGGTCAACACGACGAGACTGGACGTAAAGAGCATGCGATTTACTATTTGAGTAAGAAGTTTACCGACTGTGAGTCCAGATACTCAATGCTCGAGAAGACGTGTTGCGCGCTAGCCTGGGCCGCCAAACATTTGAGGCAATACATGCTGAATCATACAACCATGCTAATTTCAAAGATGGATCCAATCAAATACGTGTTTGAGAAGCAAGCACTCTCCGGAAGAATTGCCCGATGGCAGATGGTGTTAACCGAATACGATATCCAATATGTCTCGCAAAAGGCTATTAAAGGTAGCGTTCTGTCAGAGTACCTTGCGGAGCAGCCTGTTGAGGACTGCCAATCGATGAGGTTTGATTTTCCTGACGAGGATATCATGCACGTGAAAATGAAAGATTGTGAAGAACCGTTGCCGGACGAAGGACCAGAGTTGGGTTCCAAATGGTAGTTGATATTTGACGGAGCTGTAAATTCCTATGGTAGTGGAATAGGTGCAATTATCACCACTCCTCAGGGGGCGCACATCCCCTTTACTGCCCGATTGACTTTTCCCGTTACCAATAATGAGGCTGAATATGAGGCTTGCATCATGGGTCTGGAAGAAGCTATTGACTTACGAATCAAACATCTGGATGTATACGGAGACTCAGCTCTAGTGGTGAATCAGATTAAAGGAGAATGGGAGACACGTCAGCCCAATTTGATACCTTATATGAATTATGCAAGGAGATTGTTGCCTTTCTTTGACAAGGTGGAATTGCATCACGTGCCACGAGCAGAAAATCAAATGGCTGACGCCCTGACGACATTGTCTTCAATGTATAAAGTTAACTTCTGGAACGAGGCTCCCCGGATTGTTATCTCTCGGCTCGATAGGCCTGCATTCATATTTGCCATTGATGAGGCTCCCGATGGTAAACCCTGGTACTTTGACATCCAGAATTTCCTGAAGAACAAGGAGTATCCGGCTGGTGCTTCCAGTCGAGATCAGAAGACTCTCAGGAGATTGGCTGGCAATTTCTATTTGAACCCGGACGATGTCCTATACAAAAGAAACCACGACTTGGTGTTGCTACGTTGTGTAGATGAGAAAGAGGCGAAGTTGCTCATGGCAAAGATACATGAGGGTACATTTGGTACACATGCTGGTGGGCATGCTATGACGAGAAAACTGCTGCGGGCAGGTTATTATTGGCTAACTATGGAAACAGACTGTTTCAAGTTTGCAAAGAGGTGTCATAAATGCCAGATTTATGCGGACAAAATCCATGTGCCTCAAAGTCCTCTGAATGTGATGTCATCACCGTGGCCTTTCTCGATGTGGGGAATTGATATGATTGGCAAGATTGAGCCTACAACATCCAACGGACACCGGTTCATTTTGGTGGCAATCGATTATTTCACCAAATGGGTGGAAGCAGCATCATATGCTAATGTCACCAAACAAGTGGTTGCCAGATTTATCAAACGAGATATTATCTGCAGATATGGAATCCCTGAGCGGATTATCAGCGACAATGGTTCGAATTTGAATAACAAAATGATGAAAGAGCTGTGTATGAATTTTAAGATTGAGCATCACAACTCTTCTCCTTACCGACCCAAGATGAATGGCGTTGTCGAAGCGGCCAATAAGAACATAAAGAAGATTGTTCAAAAGATGGTTGTGACGTATAAGGACTGGCACAAGATGCTACCTTTCGCTTTGCACGGTTATCGTACGACAGTACGCACATCAACCGGGGCAACCCCTTTTTCATTGGTATACGGGATGGAGGCAGTGTTACCGTTGGAGGTCGAGATTCCTTCCCTGAGGGTTTTACGTGATGTCCAACCCGACGAGGCAGAATGGGTTAAAGATATACTGAATCAGCTCAGTTTAATGGATGATAAGAGACTGGCTTCTTTAGCATACGGTCGGTTATATCAGAGCCGGATGAAGAAAGCTTACGACAAGAAGGTATGCCCTCAAAGCTTTCAGACGGGCGATCTTGTTTTGAAAAAGATTCTCCCACCACAAACAGATCACAGGGGCAAGTGGACTCCTAACTACGAAGGTCCCTACATTGTCAGAAAGGTCTTCTCTGGAGGAGCCTTGTTACTATCCACCATGAATGGTGAAGACTTTACGTCTCCTGTGAATTCAGACGCAGTTAAAAAATACTTTGCTTGAAAGTGACCCGCTGGACAGTAAAAAGAGAGTCCAGGCAAAAATGGGGCATCCCGGCGAACCATAAAAAATGAATAAAAGGTTCGGGCAAAAATTAGGGATAAAATTGAAAAGATGTACACCCGCGAAGTCGAAAACCTAAAAAGGGCGACTTCGGCAAAAAAGGGTATCCCGGTGAATTGAAAACCCGCAAAGGGCGGTTCACGCAAAAGTTAGGGATTGAAAAAGCAAATGACTGCGGTCCGGATTTGATACAGCATTGCTTAATGGTTTGGGAGTACCTGGGGGCCGTCTATCCAAAAAAAATCTCTTCCGAAGATCGAGTACTGGGAAAGCGCAGAGTCAGGCGAGTCATGGGAGGATCAGCTCATGGTGTTTGTCTGTACCACGTCGCCAACATGTATACAAATATTGTTTTGTATTTTATTTATGCTTCTTGTGCATATATGTATGTGTGTTTGTGTGTAACTTCCTCTTTTCAGGAGTTGCATCCAGTGTACAAAACTTTGCCTATTCAGAGCCCCATTATCAATAAAACATGTTATTCAGTACTCGATGCTTGTTCTTTACTGTTTTGTTTGTGAAAGACGCCGATGTTTTTGATAAACCTGCACTTACATAATCTTGCTGGCCATTGCCAATAATTGCTAAAGCTTTGAATTGACTGAAGTAATGTCACGAACGCTAACCCGGGTAGATTCTGTTGTATAGGTCTGTTTTGTCTCGTTTGTGTTTTGCAGGGTTCTTACCTTTGGAGCAAACAGTCAGGGATTGTATTCCCCAGCCAAAATCTCTTGGCGTAAGACTTGACTCCAGTCGATGGCATTCCCCAGCTAGTCGCAGCTTATTCCCAGAGAGTTGGAATGACGTTATCCCTTACCGAATGAGGGATTATTTTCCCCAGAAGAGTGTCCTCAGGGAAGTTGTCCACAGGATATCCCAAGCAAGTCAAAATCAATGTTCCCTGCAGAGGTTGCGCTCCTTAGTGAATCAAAGGTGTGCACGTTCAATCTCCGGCATGGGAGATTCCCGCAATAGTTAACCAAGTTGTTGGTTCGAAAGAATTATACCCGAAGGAGGTTTTTCTTGCTCCCCTACAGGTCGTCATGCCATTGACAGGATGCTGATCCTCAGCAGAGTCCGAGGCTCCGAGTTTGTAAACTGTGCCCAGACAGTGTGCTTTTCCTAGAAGTGTCGCTTTTTCCCCAGCTAAGATTGTTCACCAGCAGGGTGGCTTGTTCTTTCCTCTCAGTGGAAATTGATGTTTAATCGCTCCTCGGCAGATTTGGTTGTGTTTCTGGCGTTTATTTCACCGGAATACTTTGTGATACTTGTTCTCCAGCAGAGTTGGCTTTATCCTCAGCATTCATGTTGTTGAGACATCATTATCAAAGTGGCCCCGACAGCTTGAGCCTGCATTTGCATTTGCATATATTGTCATATTCGCATTTACCCAAATGCGTAGCATTTCCATCTTATATGGAGCATTACGCCATTTTCAAACATGTGCATTCTGAAGCATAAGTCAGGTTGGTTACCTCTTTGTTTTCAGATGTTCTTCCCTGCAGGTAATCGGAATTCTTGTGCAGGATCGTTTTCAGATATTCAGATTTGTGGCATGAGATATATGATGATAACGTTCGTCCTGCCATGTGTTCCCTTATCAGAGGTGCTTGATTAATTTCTCTTCTTCCCCAGCGGAGTGTTCTTTACACGGCTTCATAATTGGAATTTGGAGTTGTTGTCAAAAAATCCCCAGCGGAGTGTTCCCTCGGGTTGCTGTCACGTCAGCATTTTAAGAGAAAGATTTCAAAGATTAGACATTTGAAGTCATTACTCGTCGTCAAGGTGAATGTCTGGCAGTTGACATCAGAATTTCCCCGGCAGAGTTCTCCCCAGTTTGTTGTTATGGCTTCATAATTAGACTTTGAAGTTTGTTATGTCAGCATTTTACGGCTTCATAATTAGACTTTGAAGTTGTTACCATCATGACATGGCTTCATAATTTGACTTTGAGGTTATTGTCAGTTCTGAAAGGCTTCATAATTTTGAGGTTGCTTTCAGCAGTCAACGGCTTCATGAATAGACTTTGAAGTGGTTGTAAAAGAGAGATTTCAGCGATTAGACGGTTGAAGTCATTACTTGTTGTCAAGGCTTCGCAATTTGACTTTGGAGTTGTTGTCAGCATTTTAAAGAGAGATTTCAGCGATTAGGCGGTTGAAGTCATTTCTTGTTGTTACGGCTTCGTAATTCGACTTTGAAGTTCGTCAGCGTGGGATGCTCCATAATTAGACGTTGGAGACGTTATCACTGTTACAATGGCTTCATAATTAGACTTTGAAGTTGTTGTTAGAATTTCCTCGGAAGGAGTCTAGAGGGCTTCATGATTTGACTTTGAAGTTCAATGGAGTTTCCTGGAATTGCTGTTACGTCAGCATTGCACGGCTTCATAACTAGACTTTGAAGTTCGTTACATCAGCGCTATAAGGCTTCATGATTTGACTTTGAAGTTGTTGTTGGCATTTTTAAAGGGAAATTTCAGCGATTAGACGGCTGAAATCGTTACTTGGTGTCACTGCTTCATAATTAGACTTTGAAGTTGTTAGCAGCAGTGGATGGCTTCATAATTAGACCTTGGAGTTATTATCAGTTTATACGGCTTCATAATTCGACCTTGGAGTTATTGTCAGTGTTAAACAGCTTTATAACTAGACTTTGGAGTTATTGTTAGGAGTTCCCTAGCGGGTTTTCCTCGCGTAGCTGTTATGTCAGCATTGCAGACTTCATAGTTTGACTTTGGAGATCGGCCTAGTTTCTTCGGGTGGCTGTTATGTCAGCGTTACACGGCTTCAGAATTAGACTTTGGAGTCGTCGTTAGCGATTCCCCACAGAGTTGTTTGTTGAAGTTTCTCTTATCTGGCCATCGGAGTATTTTCTTCAAGTTTACTGTTTCATCAGCGTCACAGGGTTTCATAATCAAAATTTCAGGAGTTGTTACCTGTTGTCGAAATAGGTGCCCGGAAGTTAATTTCAGAGCATTCCCGGTGGGTTTGGCTACTTCAAAGATAAGGCGGAGTTATTGTCCAGTATGATTGACTGAATTGAATTCCTATTGGGTGGAAGAATTCGATCCCCAGTGAAGCCGCCGTAATTTCTTCGTGTTGACGAAATATTATTATCCCCAGTAGAGTCCTCCTCAAAGTCGTTTGTGGGTTGGGACCAACGGAGTTAGCTACTGCAGAGATAAGCGGAGAAACTGTGTTTAGACATATGATTTTCCCGTATGGATAGGCGGATGAAGTTTCCTGTGTATAGACAGAAGATTTGCCCGTATGGATAGGCGGATGAAGTTTCCTGTGATTAGACAGATGGTTTTCCCGTGTGGATAGGCGGATGAAGTTTCCTGTGTTTAGACAGATGGTGTTCCCGTGTGGATAGGCGAATGGAGTTTCCTGTGATTGGACAAAAATATTTCCCAGTGAAGTCGACAAATTTATTGCCTATGATTGATAGGGCCTCCTCGTGTCGGCGAGATGCAGACAACTCATCCCCAGCGGAGTAGCCGGGATTTCTCCGTGTTGACGGAATGTGGAGTCCTGACGTGGACAAATTTTATTTCTTCGGGTTGACGAAATGTGAGTCCTGACGTGGACAGATTGGTGTTTATTCGTGATTTGACGAAATTTGGGTCCAGATGTGGACAAGGTTATTCCTGTGACGACGGAATCTCTATTCGTGTTGATGAATTTGTTTCTCTTCTTGTGTTGACAAGGTTAGTCCAGTTGTAGACGGAGGTGTTCAGTACCTGTGGCGTTACACAGGTGGTTGATGTTGAAATCAGAGTTATTATCAGACGTTGGATCAGTTGTTGCCGTAACGACCAGATTCAATTAGCGGATGTCGTTCCCCAAGCGGTTGTGCAGTTTATTACTGCGGTTAGCAAATTTCCGGGTTTCTTAGTATTCAACCGTCTCGTACCTCGATTGTTTGAAGGACGTTCTCTCTTCACCCAGTCGGGTCCAAGCCGTTTGAATAGGGGCAGCTGTTGCACCCTAAAATTTGCTTAACCTTTTCTTGCCTGATTTATGTTTCATTGCATTTCATCTGCATAGTTACATCATTCACATATTTCAACCATTTGCATATCATAGCATATCAAGTCATCCAACAAGGGATCAAGTGCCATTTATGTCAAAACAATCCTATCTAGAGGTGTTCTCTGAGCCTGAGAGATCATCCAAGTCATCAGAGAAGGGTTAAAGTCATGAGAAGTTTGAGTGCCCACAGGTGGATTTCTCTCCTAACTTGAGGTGTATTAAAGATCATCAACATGGAATGTGAACTTAAGGTGTGTATGGATATCATGGAATTCCTAGAGGGCCCTATTGAAGCTGAGACAAGTCATTGATTCAAGTACAAGAGCCACAATTGAGGTGCAGTCAATTAGGGTTTCATCTGGGTTAATCCTAAGTCAATTGAGCAATTAGAGAGCATCAAAGCCTACCTTGAGGTCATGGGATTCATGAGTTGATATGTTGATACATTTGTGGTGTTGTGCCAAGATTAAGCAAAGAAAGATCAAGAATGTGGGAAGTTGCTAAATTAGGGTTTCAGTGTAAAATCCCATGTTTAGTGCCTAACTTCAAAGCCACATAAGTCAAAATACAAGTTTCAAATGGATCTTTGGCCAACATGAAACTTGTATATATTCTCAATACCTTTAATTTTAGTACTATAAGTCTTAAAGAAGATTTGTAGAACTCAAGTTATGGTCTTTGCAAATTACAAGTCACCAGAGGACACTGAAATTTATCTGTGAAAGTCACTTTACATCCAAGCAACTTTTTCCCCTCAAGGACTTTTCAAATGGATTCTTGGCCAACATACGAGTTGTAGGTATTGATCTTACCTTTAATTAGAGTACTAGAAGTCCTCAAGAGGATTTATAGAACTCAAGTTATGATCTTGGCAATCCAGGGGTATTTTGGGCATTGGTGATTATAGGTCATTTTCAAGAATGTGCCAAAATCTCCATCTTCCACTCCTCAAATGGAAAATTGTTCAACATGAAATGTGCTTAGAATGATGTTTTTAGGTCAGATGTGAAGTCATGGTGGGATGAATGAGCTTGTATCACAAAGTTGCTAAAAATGGCTTAAAAAAAGGAAGAATTTAAAGGCTAAAAATGGAATTTCATGATTTATGGCCAAAACAAGTCCATGTGATATACCATTTTGATCAAAAAATGTGTTTTGAGAATGATGGCAATATCACATTTTGCAAATGAGGCCATTTTCAAGTACTTTCCTTTGGTTGCTTAAGATTGAAGAAACATAACCATCCAATGCCCTAAGATCAAATGCAAGGGAATTACCATTCCAATTCAGTTCTAAATACCATGAGGAGAGAAATTCAAAGGAGAGGGTGAGCTAAAACAGAGCAAAGCATGGTTTTGGCATGTGAGATTTTCAAAGGAGATGAGAAATTGAATTTCTCATTTGAGTTGTTCCAGATCTTTCTAGATCTTTCCAACATGTTCTATATATACATTGTAAATGATTCAGTTGGTTTTTTGGCGAAGAATTGCAGAGAATCGTGATAAAGCAACTTGAATTTTCTTCATTGCATCAAGATTCGGTTTCAAGGATTGGAGTGATTTCAAGCCAAACTAATGCATACAGAAGCTTCAAAGTGATTGTGTGAAGGAATCTGGAAAGAATTGAAGCCTAATTTGAAGCCAAGACCACTATATTCATCCACTTTTTATAGGTTTGCAACTTTCAACCTATAGCATAATTTAGGTGGATTCAATTAGCATTTGGTGCATAGATAGGTTGTAGATGATGCCTAGATGGATTCTGGTAGGAAAATTTGAAGTTTAGTGACAAAGTTAGGTGCATCACCATTTATGTTGAGGATCAGTTCTCTTAGTTCTTGAAGATTTAGGCATGGTTAACTGGTTAGGATTGAAGCCTGAGGCACGTAGATGAGATTAGAGCAATTAATTTCAAGAATCGTGCCATTTGAGGTTGGACACCATGGATGAACTTTGGATCGAATTTCAATTTAGAAGAAGAATCAATAAATTCTGATCGTATATTTGAACTCAGGGTGAGAATTTGAGTAGGACTGAGTATCAATTGATGTTGTTTGGCATGATTTTGAGAGCCTGCAACCGGGGACGACCGTGGCGCAAACTCAGGCCACCGTCCCATGTTCTTTCCCTCTCTCATTTGAATTTTGGGGAAGATGAATCTTACACCGTCCATGGGTGGTTTGACCTTGACTAGGGACTTGATCTAAGGGCCAGGATTGCATTTTCGTTTGTGAAGGAAATCTGAGGAAATGAAACTCCCCGTTTCATTAAACCAAATTACCTGGGCTTTAGCAATTCAGTTGATATCCACACCCCTCCCTTAAGCCCAATGGAAATTAGCACTGAATGGAGTTGCTATTTGACACGGCGTTTTGTCCATTTTCTTTTATATTTTCTAACGATATTTTAGTTGGTTTGGGCTTAATAGCGCGCTTCATATTTACACCCCACTCTGAGGCCAACTCTGGTTTATAACATGATAATTTTGCTATTCAACACGCCACTTTTACCATTTTTCATTGTTTTATTTTAAATTTCATATTTCCATATAGGTTAGTTTTAAATTCATAATAAATAGAAAAATAACTCTTTTTAGATGAGGTTTTTTTCCCTGGTTTCCTTAGAAGTTGTAGAATTTAATAGGACAAAAAAATATTAAACTCATGCATTTTATATTTTTAATTGCATTTTTATAGTTTTATTGTCTCTATTTTGAACATGTTTGATGTTTCTTCTTTCTGAATTTAGTATGAGAGATTGGTGGGGTATTTTGAGATTATTCTTGTTAGGTTGTTTAGATTAGGGAAGCATGTACCCTTAGAATTTTTTTCATATTATTGTGAATAAATTTAGGACAGTTTGGGTGGTGAACATAAGGAGTGTTAGATTTAGGGTTTCAAAACAACTAGTTGTAGTTTAGAGCATAGTTTGGGGACTTAAGGTTTGATTTAAGTCCTGGGATTTATATGGGGTATTGGGTATAGGCTTAGGTTATGTTAGAAATTTAATTAGGATTTTATGATCTATTTTAGCATTTTATTTGTATTTTGCAATTGGTGTGATGTTTGTGGGTTTCTCCCTTGGATGCTTGGTTTATTCAATTTGTTTGGGGCTATTTTGGGTGGGCTTTTGGCTTGGACTCTGCTTGGATGAAGTGGAATACCAATTGAAGTTGCTTTGGATAGCTTGAAGGAGCTTGGAGTTGAAGATTTCTCATCTGTTGGAATGCTTGTCAGGAGCTTAGGAAAATTAAGGTTTTAGGAAGAGCTTTTTAGACTTAGTTCATTTCTTGCCTCAAACATGGAATTCTTTGTTTGCTTCCATCCTATCCTATGATTCAAAGTCCTCTTAAGTAAGCCCCATCTCTCCCTTGGAGGGATGAGTGGCATGCCTTAAAGAGTAGAACTTTTGAGGATACCCTTCTTTGCAGATGATGGTTTCTAGTGATTTCCTTTGGTTTTCACTAGTTTCCATTCATTATAACTTGATCTCAATAACCAATCTTTCTTGGTGGAGCTCGCTAGAGCTTGGAGATGAATATCTAATATGTTGAATATGCCTTTCATAAGGTTTGCTTGAAGATGGAGTTATGTTACTGTCAACTTTGTTGTCAGAGCTGCTGTTTGTTGTAGGAGCTTGGTGCTGCTGCTTGGGCTGCCTCCTCTGCTTTGGGGTTTTGTTTTCTGTATTGTTTGTTGGCTTGTGTAGCTTGCCCCCTAGGTTTGAGGTGAATGTTGATTCACTTTGCCTGTTGTTTTCCCAGGTTCGAGGTTGAGCAGGACTCCCTTGCCTCGCTTGTATTGCTGCATTGCATGCATTTTACTGTATCTGCTTGCTTTCTTTTCTGTTTATCCCCTAGGATATCTGATTTCCTCTGTGCAGGAGGGACTTATGACAGACATTAGGATTCTTATCCATGCATGACAACATTAGGTTATTTTTTATTCCCTTTTCAAACCCTAGGCTTTTAGAGCTCCTTTCTCTTCTCATCTTAAACAACTCAAAAATACAATAATAAGGTTAATCGATGTCGTACGTTACGAGCCTTAAGCTATTTGAGAAAGGGTTGTTGGAGAGTTTCTTTCCAGTAGTCTGGCTGCTTAGTGTGGTACACTTTGGGTGACACACGACGTAGTCACTCTCAAATCATAGTCTCTAGTGCGTCAGAGATTGCAAACAAACTAAAAAACACTTCTTTCGTAAAAGATTCAAAACAAACATCAAAGTGTCATTTTTGTCCGCTTGGACTCTTAATCAAGAAAAACCCTTTTTGAAGGTAATAAAAAACAGTCAGACAAGCTTGTGTCTTTCGTAGCCCGAACTACGTTTGCTCTGATCTTTCATGCTGTATGAAAGTACGTAGGCGTAGGATGTCGTATCCTAGCGAGCAACCTTCCCCCTTAACCCGTAGTTAGGCGAACTATGTTGACTCTGATTTCTAGTTCCAGACGGGGATACGTAGGCATAAAGTGCGATACTTTGCCGAGTCATTTTATTTTCCTTTTAACCCCGACCTTTAGAGTGGATAGAATAACAATTCGTACTAGAAAACAAGCGTGGATCCCATCGAGTACAGCGGACGTGAGGGGTGCTAATACCTTCCCCTTGCGTAATCGACTCCCGAATCCAGGAATTTGGTTGCGATGGCCATTCCTTTCCCGTTTTGCGTTAGATTTACTCTGAGCGTTTCATTTCCCTCCGTTGGGATAAATAATGCACGGTGGCGACTCTTCTGTCATAGCCGGCGCCGATTTTCGCAGTAGCGACAATATTGATGAGGTGCTCCCGGTGTGGAGGGTGATGGCCAATTGTCCATCGGAGAGGTGCTCCCGTTGTGGAGGGTGATGGGCAGTTGTCCATCGGAGATATGCTCCCGTAGAGGAGGGTGATGGCCAAGTGTCCATCGGCATTACTATAGTGCTCCCATTGTGGTGGGTTGATGGCCAGTTGCTCATCGATGTGGTGTGCTCCCTGTGTGGAGGGTTAATGGCCAGTTGCCCATCGTTATATTTTGTGCTCCCGCGTGGAGGGTTGATGGCTCGGTGCCCATCGTGGTAGTGAGTCGGTGTCGTATATTGTGAGTGGTGTGAGCGCGTTTGTTACGCGATTGTGAATTGTGGATGAGGGTGGGACCGTGAGTCCGGATGATGTGTGTATGAAAAAATATTATTATTATTGATTTCTGCTTTTATTTCATGCACTTATATGCTATTATTATTTGATCGTAATTCTCACCCCTTTGTCGTTGTTGTTGTGGTCTGTGCTTCTCCAGAAGTGTAGACAACTCAGGTGCTAGCTAGATGGATTTGTGGTGTCTCGTAGGACTGCTCTGATACGTAACACCGGGGCGTTTTGGGAATTTTTCTATTATTATTGATATGTGTGCCCCAGTGGCGTGTCTGACTTTTGTATATGCGTGATGATGTTTTGATGATGTCATGTATTTTGGGCAGATGGTTGTCGTATGTATGTACACATATTAGGATGATGGATATGGTTGATGTATATTTATGATGTTTTGAGATTTATGACAGACTATGTTTATTCTCTTCTCCGCTGAAATTTTATGAGAAGTTCAGTTAATTTAATTGGAAAATTTTATTTATGGAATTTGAAGTGAAATTGTGACATCCCGTTGGGAGGAAACTCTGATATGTGTTTTACTTGTTTGTTTTATTTTATTTTGGGGGCGGGGTGTTACATGTTGCGTCCCACTCTTGCATAAGTGGCTAAGGACCCAAATGCCTTAAGAAGGTCTTTTTGCTTCCAAGAAACTCTAATGGCCTCAGAGATTCTCTTCGCTCACCACTAGTTCCGTCACATGGTATAAGAGGGAATAGGGAACCAAGGACATTATATTTTCTTGCATAGAATTTCCCAATGTGCCTCTCTTGGGAGCACGAGGTTGCATCAATTGCAATCCAGTGTTACTCAAGAGATAATTTTGACACACCATGGATGGTCATCCTAGAGACGAAGATCTTGTACCGTTCTTTATCAATGAGGTCGATCCAAAGAATCTAGCCGTACAGAAAGTAAGAAGAGCATGGACAAAAATTGTCAGAAGCAATCCAGATAATAGGAGGAAGAATATCATCTCTCGAGAACCTTATGTTTAGTGGGGGAAAGAAAGAGTATGAGAATTCAAGCTTCCTTTTGTCTTTGATGTTTTAGCTTTCCCACAGAATCCTGAGCCTGGACCGATCTTGCCCGAAGACATGGAGAAGCATAAAGCTAAAATCCAAGAGCTTGAAGATGAGATCACTCAACTCTGAATTCGACTCAACGAGACCAAGCAGAAAAGTGAAGCTTGGGAAGACAAAAGCAATGAGTTGAAATAAAAGTTTGAGGATAACAAGAAAAGGGCTAGGGAAGAAAAAGGAAAGAAATAATGGGTTGGTGGCACACTTAAAGGTGTTAATTCAGAGTTGGATTGTCGAAATGATGAATTGGACCAAGTTTGGCGAAGAGTTAGGCACCTAAAGAATGATGTAAGGTTAGCCACTCAAATGAAGAAAGATGAAAGAGAAAGCTTCGAAGCTCAGATTCGCAAGTTGAAAGATACTATCAAAGGTTGCAAAGGTCAGCTAGCTCGCGAGTTGTTGGAAAAAGAGAGGGCACAACAAGAGCTCTTACAGGCAAAGTACCAATTGAATTGGGCTGTTAAAAATATCAAGAGGGTGAAAGATGGAATCTATGATGAGTTTTACCTAGAGCTACATAATAGTTGCCAGTATTAGAAAGAAAGTTGCCGCAAAGCAGAAGCTGTTGTACTCCAGAGGGATGGTATCATCAGCAATCTCCAAGTCCTTTATGCTGAATGGAAGAACAAATATGTAAACATGGCTGGATTATCCAACTTTGTGCTTCAGAAAATCCCTTTAAAATTGAAGATTGTCGATCAAGTCATGAATCCAGAAAACACTTTCGTTCCTGTGTTCGACTTTGTGAAGTTTTATAAGAGAATAGTGGAAGAGTTGGTGTTGATTTATAGGTGGTTTGCAGAGCTTAAGGCGTCACTTTTAGCATCGATTTGTAATTTGTTTAAGAAGTTTATCTTTCCTACTTTGCTTGTATTTGAATTCGGTTTAAAAATCTTAATGAAATGAATGTTTTTGTTCTACTTTATCTCTTCTGATTAGTTGCAATGGAAAATGTTTATATTCTTAGTGATAACTAACAAGGTTACTAATAGCTTTGCACATAACATAATTCCATACACATGCATGCATGGTTCTGCATTCCATGAAGCATAAACCAACTTACAACCACTTGGCCCTCTGCAGTAGACAACCTGACTTACTAATATTCCTACTACACTCGCAACAATCAAAGGCTGATTATGGAGCAGTTACAAGCAGATTTGGTGGAAATACGAGCTAAGATGAAGGCCCAGATAGGATAGTTTATGGTAGACCTACTGACTTTATTCCACGGTCAGAAACTGCTAAGGGAGGAAGTTCATCCATTAAAAACTCAGTTGAGCCTGGTCTTAGAAATCTTGAGGACACTGTTAAGGAAAGAAGGCGATCATATGTCCGCTGTTGCAACAGAATGTGTTATTCCTCCCTTTCCTTTGGGATCTCTCCCAGATCATGAGCTACCTCGTGGATCTTTTTTGCAATCTAGGGTTCCAAAACCTACCGGTCATCAGGCACTTCCTGTTCTCCCAGAGAATCCTAAGAGAAGAAAATTTGAGCAAAGGCGAAATAAGCCTGAGAAGAAGTTTGATCTGATCGCAATGTCATAAGCGTAGTTGCTCCAATACGTGCTCAAGCTTTAGCTCGTTAAGCTCTGTACTTTGGGACCTCTTCCCACAAGGATTCCTTCGGGTTATAATGACAATGCTAGGTGTGATTTCCACTCTGGAGCACCTGTTCACGTCATCAAAGATTGTACGAGGTTCAAGTATAAGGTCCAAGAACTCGTTGATTCAAAGGTAATCGATTTCACACCAGGTGTCACGAATGTACAAGGTGATTCCACTTCATCTGCTGCAAAAAGGATGGACACTCTTCTCCTTTCTCCAGGATCCACCTCAGGACAGGGGCATATTCCACGGTCGTGGGTTCTAGAATTTCCATGCCAGCAACCTTTTCTTGTTCCTCAGCCAATTTTGAAGAGGAAAATGCATGGACAGGTTGGGCGCCCAAATTAGCATCAACAATAGAACTGCTCTCATAAGAGACAACAAAGACAAAGAAATCCAGAGAGATATTTTTCTCTTCTACCAATGTTGTACAGTCAGGTATTTCCAGATTTGATCAAAGGTGGATTGATAGTGTCAAAGGAGTTGAGCTCAGTGCCTTTTCCATACCCACTAGGATTTGATGCCAACGCCCGATATGACTACCATGCTGGAGCACATGGGTATTCAACTGAAGATTGTAAGGCGCACAAGCACAAGGTACAAGATTTGATTGACAACAAGGTCATCACGTTCACTACAGATGGTCTGCATATTAATTGAACCCTCCCAAATGAGCACTCAGACTACAAAGACATCTTCAGAAGTAATAAGTCCAGAAGGAGTCAAGCATCCTCAACAATGGTGATTATTAGCTTTTTTACTACATTTTCATATGTAGCTTTTATTGTATGTTAAAACATTGTTTGCATGTAGAACTCGTTTGTTTTTGAATGGTATCTTAATGTTATGAGTATGATTTTTTTTTTAAATAATCAATTTGTGTTCACTCATAAAGATGTTTTATGTACTACAATACCAACTTCATGCTTAAACTCTTAGAGGGAGGATGATGAAGCTAAACACGAAAATCTCTGATTGTATGCTTTGAATAAATCCTGTTGATGATGTACATGCATTGTTTCAAATTCCTAAACACCAGAGAGATAAGGAGTTAGTCCCTAGTTAACCACCTTGAGCCTAGAAGTAGGAGTTTCCTTTGAATTTCCAAACCCTCACATTTAACTTGGGGCATGGGTAGTGTTCAATTAATCTAACTACACATTTGAATTTCAAGATGAAACATCCTGTTATGATGGTCGTTCTTTAAATGACCAATGACTTGATAGTCACAAGCCTTTAAAAAAAATCAAAAAAAAATTTGATGGACTCGAAAAACAAAAGTAGTCCATGCAAAAAGTTAGGGATTAAAAATAAAAACTGGGGTAAAATAGGTCCTCAAATCCTCAGAGCAAAAGAGATCCAATGATCACCATGTCCAATATCAGAGGATCATTGACATCCATGACAAAAAACCAAATAAGGTGACTTTCGTTCCAAGTAAATCTTGAATCCTCATCTTCAATCTTACACCGTCGAACTCTAGATGTGTGTGTCAAATTAATTAAACGTAGGATTGGAGACCATCAGGAATAAGGGGAAGGTACAAACCAAAATTTGAGCTTTATATATTCTTTGTTTCATATAACCGTGAACCAGGTCACGTTACAACCCTTAAAAGTCCGAATTGAAGCAGAGTTATTTCAAAAGCATACTACAATGAGATAGTGTTCTTGACTCCCATGTGTTGTGCTAGAAGATCTTTGTTGGTATTGCATGTGCATGATATCCTTCATTTAAAAAAATCAATGTCGCATCCTAGCTAGTGGTTCATTCATAGGGTATTTGCGACATTTTTTTAGTAAAAATTCCAAGATTAACATGTGTGTTGCATTAGAATATTCATTCTCAGAATAAACATTTTTTGCTTGAATACATGTGTTTGACGCCAAGGAAGCTTGCGTAATGAGAATCAGTCGAGAAGCTTAAATCCTGCCAAGATGAAGTTCTTGGAAAATCACGTTGATAATATCTCTTCAGTGTTCAGCCAGACTAGGGAAATAACGTCGAGATTCAAGGAATCTCTCCAAGACCAGTCAGACCAAGGCATTCCCTCGAAGATCAGTCTGTCAAAGGAAAAGTCACTTTGCGTATTTTAATTTGCTCATTGCTACTGCTGAGATTCACTTTCGTCTCGTTTCGATATTGAGTTGGTCTACCGTTTCGACTGTGTCATTAGTTGTTAACTTGCTGATATTGGTCTTGTGAATATGGTTTGTGTTGTAGCCTTAGTTCGATTTGCAGAGTGTTGATGAGTAGACAATCGCGCTTGTTTTTATGTCATTGTTGCTTATGCATATGTGGTTAACGGTCAATTTGATAGTCTTTGACAATATTTTGATAGGTGGCTTAAGACTAGTTTGCTGTTCCTTTTCGGAAATGTTAGCTTGCGGTTTCGGTAATTTGCATATATTACAATGTTTATGTTTTTTTAGTTTGCTCGTGGCAGTTGGCCTTTACCTGTTTCGATATTCAATGTATTAAGTTTCCGTTCACCGCTTCATAACCCCTTTGTGACGGCTGATTGATTGTTTTAGTGGATGTTTAATTTACTTAATTTTTATGGTTACTAGCTAAGATTAAAATATTAAATTTCATTATGATTCTTTTTGTAGTTATTGTTCAAATTAAGATTAAGTTACATTCTGAATTTTATGTACCTGGATTTTGATTCAATAAGGTTGCACTTCATTTTGAGTTATATCAATTTTTGTGATGACTAACATGAGTTATTATGCAGTGCTGATGATACTAATATGGAATTTTCTATGCATGATAATAATATGGAATTTTCTATGCATTACTAACAGTGTCTTGGTTCATGCATATTTAATTTGATTTCTACTGATCTTTAATTTGTTTAGCATATTAAAGTTGGTAATAGCAATGTTGAATTGATACTAATGTTGAACCCGAATTGTTTGAGCCATATGTCTAGAGAAACAGGTATGTTGTTTAAGTCTTACACACCCCATGTACATTAAAATTGTAAATAGCTTTTCTTTTAATTTTTAATTTTTTTAAAAATATATTTTGGGTTGTCCTAATTTAATTTCACTAAGTTGGGCTCTTAGAACCAAGGGATTCGACAGCTCGATACTGTTAAGTCACAAAAGAGTAGTTCTTAGACATTAATTGGAAACTTTCGTTGTGCTACAACAAGCGCTCATTCGGGTAAGTTCGGTTTATCCGTTCCATTTTAATTCCATCCCCATTTGAATGAAATTTATCCCAATTTCCAAAATGTAATAACTTTTATCACTCTTGCCTTATTTATACTTTAATACTTTCAAACCACTTTTAAAATAAATTCTCGATTTATCGAGCCATTTTAACCCTTGTAAGTCGAGTGCTTTCAAATCCTCGCCATCAACCTTTTGGTCACAGACACAACATTTTAATTGGTCACTTAATCTTGGGCTTCCTTACAGTGATACATATTTGATCAATTATTTCTAATTGGTCACTTAGAATACTAGCCCACTTTGCTAGTGTACACGTTAAAACTCACAATTTCAAACCTTGATTCACATCAAAAGTTTTCTTCAAATCAAATTGAAAACACTTAATAATTATTTAAACACAATTTCAATAAAAGATGAAAAAGAGAGAGTTCCAAGTCTTTGGTTCTCTCTCCCAATTGTTTGGGTCCGAGAAGTCTTTCTTAAGCTCGAACTATTGTCTTCTAAAAATGATAAACCTATCAAACCTATTTTCTTAAATACGTAGATGAAAAAGAGAGAGCTCCAAGTCTTTGGTTCACTCTTCCGATTACTTGGGTCCGAGAAGTCTTTCTTAAGCTTCGAGTAATCGTCATCCGATTAATACACTCTAACCACATCAAACATCTTTCATAATATTAGATGAGAAAAGGAGAGAGTTCCAAGTCTTTGGTTCACTTTTCCGAGAAATCTTTCTTAAGCTTCGAGTAATCCTCATCCGTTAAAATACTTTAACCACATCCCACTATTCAAAGCCTTCTAAACATAACCATTCTTTGGGATGAAAAAGAGAGAGCTCCAAGTCTTTGGTTCACTCTCCCGATTACTTGGGTCCGAGAAGTCTTTCTTAAGCTTCGAGTAATCGTCATCCAATCCACTTACTTGAACCGTACCCATTTCCTTCCTTTCTAGATGAAAAAGAGAGAGCTCCAAGTCTTTGGTTCACTCTCCCGATTACTTAGGGACCGAGGAGTCTTTCTCGAGCTTCGAGTAATCTTCATTCGATTAACCCACTCGAACCACATCTTATCCTTTTGCAATTGAGGTTGAAAAAGAGAGAGCTCCAAGTCTTTGGTTCACTCTCCCAATTACTTGGGCCCGATAAGCCTTTCTTAAGCTTCAGGTAATCGTCACCTCTAGCTAAACATCCGATACATCTAACAAACTCTCTTCCTCGCCCTCGTGCGACCAAAACCTTATAACCTATTCCAATCTATCCTCTTTTCCAATACCAAAATACTTAACACATCAAACTCTCTATTCCTCGCCCTCGTGCGATCCACAACCCTTTTTCAAAGAACATTGTTTAGTCCATTCTTCCGCGCATAACAAACTCGTGCTTCAGCCTCCCCTAGCAAGCAGACAAGCCAATGTTTAGCAGTTAGAATGTGACCTAAACTCTCGTTTAACTCATACCCACCTTTTACCAAGAACATTGTTTAGTCCCTTCTTCCGCGCATAACAAACTCGTGCTTCAGCCTCCTCTAGCGAGCAGACAAGCCAACTTTTAGCAGTTAGAATGCGACTTAAACTCTCGTTTATTCCAAACACAAACCTTTTAGCAAACCGTAGGCCGAACTACGGCTGCTCTGACTCTTCATTCTCTTCTGAATGTAAGATACGTGGGCACAAGATTGCGATGATCTTGGCAAGCACATTCCCCATAATCCCCTCTTTTCTCCGTAGTCCCACGAACTACGAATGCTCTGATTTTCCACTTTTTACAAGTGAAGATACGTAGGCACAAGGGCCCCAATCCTTGGCGAGCACCCTATCTTAAGACCATCCATTTCCCCTTTAGCAAGCAATTCCTTTAGAAGATAAACAAGCGTATCCACTTTCTCTCACGAATCGAATCAAGAGGTTCCCGTTGAGTACAACGGACATGAGGGGTGCTAATACCTTCCCCTCATGTAACCGACTCCCGAACCTAGAATATTGGTTGCGATGACCATGTTCTTATCTCTTCAAAGGTTTTATCGATATTTTCCTATTCCATCCTTGGAATGAATAAAGTTCGGTGGCGACTCTGTTTCGAACAGTATTTTCTGCGTCCATCGCGAGGATCGTATTTTTTGAGGTACGACAGATGGCGACTCTGCCGGGGATATGCATAGCCCTATACTAGAGAGAGTCACACCTAACTTGACTCGATTCGCAAGAGTTAAATCTGTTTGTGTCTTTATCTTCTCTTATTTAATTGCTTGTTTGCTTTTTATATATATCTTATTGTTGTTTCTTGTGATACTGTTGGGGTTCTCTGATTGTTGGAACTTTGTGAGATGGATCTACACCCGAGTCCGAGGAAAACCATAGGATTAGAATGGTGGTTGTGTAGTGGAATCCCTCGAGGAGTCTTTCTCGTTGGGAGGAAGCGAAATCCCCACTTAGAGTTGATTCCCTTAAAGATGTTATTGTTGTGGTGAGTCTTTGCCATGGCAGTAGTATTTTGAGGTTGAGTCTATAACTCTAAGGACCTTTTACCCCTTTTCCATGGTGGTTGGTAGCGTTAACTTATGAGGGTCACTCCTTGTTGGGTTGATGCGAGCACCCCAATCAGATGAGATCCCTTGAACGTATCGTTATTCTGACAATGATATTTTCAACCTCGATCTATGACTCTGAGGTCCCTTTAAGAAACCTTGGACTCGATGGTTGTGTATTAGAGACTCGCGAGGAGTCTTTCTCGTGGGACGACACGAAAACCTCACCTAGAAGAGATCCTTCGAGGGTATTATTATCAGATGAATCTTTGTCATGGTAATAATATCTTCGAAAAGATCCATGACTCTAGGCACCTACCCGTTTAGAGCCTACCTATGGGGTTCCTTTAATTAGAGATATCTATTATTTACCCGTTATTCTATCTGACCTGAGAATGTGATTGAACCTATGATCCTGTTTGTGCCTGCATTGCATTTGCATTGCATATCAATTTCTCAGCCAGAAACTTATCCATCCTTTGTCCATAATCCGCAGTTGATTTCCTGACACCCGTATCGGACTTGAAGCAACTTTGATAAGAATCATGAGCTCAGAAGAACAGAACCAGTTTGCGTCAAGAGCAGATGTTAACTTGATAAAGAACCAGTTGGACCAACTTGTTGAAACTATGTTAGTCTTGACAAGGAAAAAGGACAAATCTCAACGGCCTATAGTCACTGAGAACTTCATACCTCAGCCTGTGCGGATTCTTGTTGAAGACCAGGTTATACAAGAGCGTCACACTATTCAGGATGAACATACCTCGCCTCTTGATGCTGTTGAGTACCATAGCTTCGCATTCACTGCGCCGAATTCCCAAATGGCAAGCCTGGTGGGGAATAATGAACGACCTCAGGATGTTGAGTTCGCTGAAAGATGTCGTGTGTTGGAAGAGAAAATTGAAGCCATGATGGGGTGTGATACTTCTGATCTAAATGCCTTAGACCTGTGTTTGGTACCCGGACTTGCAATACCTCTAAAGTTCAAGATGCCAAATTTTGAGAAATACAAAGGAGATAGCTGTCCAAAGCAACATTTGGTGATGTTTTGCAGAAAAATGACCTCTTATGCTCACAACGATAAACTTATGATTCATTGTTTCCAAGACAGTTTGAGTGGGGCATCGCTAAGTTGGTACATGCAGCTAGAGAGTAACCACATCAAGTCGTGGTCGGACTCAGCCAACGCCTTTGTGAAACAATACCAATACAATCTTGATGTGGCTCCCAATCGCATACAGTTGCAAGGTTTATCTCAAGAGGAAAACGAGTCCTTCAGAGGGTATGCTCAAAGATGGAGAGAGGTAGCTGCTCTCGTTCAACCACCGCTCTTAGATAGAGAATTGATTGACATGTTTATAGATTCGTTGCAAAACCCATACTTGGAAAAGATGATGGGAATTGGGACATCCAACTTCTCTGACTTGGTTTCAGTAGGGGAACGCATCGAGACTCATCTCAAGAAGGGAAAGTTTCACGACACCTCGAACATTCCAGCCAACGAGAGTGAATCAATTGTTAGCTCCCAAGAGGAAGAACAAGATGAAGTCAATACAATCTGGGACACTCCACAAGTTTCATCCTCGGTACCTTATCCTCCGTACCCAAGCATATCAACTGTCAAAATCCAACAATCCTATGGGTATACCTGTGGGACTCCGGTCTCTCCACATGGTCAACATTCTCTTGTCAATAAAGGTCTCCTTTATCAACAACGAATCACAAAGCAGCATGCTCCGCAACGCCGATGTTATTATAACCAAAGACCAAAAAGACACTTTGATATGTTACCAATGCCATACAATCACGTGCTACCATGTTTGATTAGTAGTGGACTGATAGTGCCAAAGGCCTTGGATCCTGTGATTCCACCATACCCACCAGGCTTTGACACCAATGCGCAATGCGGCTACCATGATGGCGCCATGGGGCATTCGATCAAAGATTGCAAACAGTTTAAGAATAAGGTTCAAGATCTAATTGATTCCGAGCTAATCTCGTTCACACCTCAAGGGCTTCATATCAACATCAAACCTTCATCTGGTCAAGTGAGCTCATCAGTCCATGACATGGAAGAAGCTGCAGAGAGTAGATTTGAAGAAGGTTACCATACTGGTCTCGATGAACAAGAAAGCTAGCCCAGAAGCTGATTACGAAAGAAAAGCCCAGTTACTCAATGCTGGCAGTTTTCATATCATTTTTGCGCATTTGTAGTTTTCTTTTCTGTTAAAGTGCTATTTGCTTTTAGACATTGTTATTTAATTAATGGTGTTGTTAATGTGATAATTATGCATGTTTTGAACAAGTTCATTCATATTCACTCACACTTTTTCGCAAAAAAAAATCACAAAAATTCACTTCAATTCCTTTATCACACTGCTGTTTAGCAAAGATTTTAGGGAGGATAACGAAAACATGATACCCATAATTGCTGATAGTTTGCTTTGAGATGAAATCTCGCCAATGATGTACAGGCATTGTTTTAACCCTCATACACTGGAGAAATAAGGAGTTAGTCCCTAGTTAACCACTTCGAGCCTAGAAGTAGGAGTTTCCTGCGGATTTCTAAACCCTTACACTTAACCTGGGGCATGGGTAGTGTTCAGTTAACCTGATTACACACTCAAATCACGAGACAAAATCCAAGAGATGACGGTTGTTCATCAATGACCAATGACTTGGCAGTCACAAATCCTCCAACAAAAAAAAGAAAGAAAAAATAGAGCCTGCTAAGTCAAACACCTTAAAAGGAGACTTAGGCAAAAATCAAGGCAATCCCGATGGACTCGAAGAGCAGATCAGTCTATGCAAAAGTTAGGGATCAGAATAAAAATCAAAAGAGACCCTTAAATCCTCAACAAAAACAAAATAAGATCAGTGGCCACCATATCAAGAATCAAAAGGGTCACTGACATCCATCAAAAAAACAAAATAAGGGTGACTGCCATTTCCAGCATACCTTAAATCATCAAGCTTACACCGTCAAATAGGTGCAAAATTAACTGAACGTAGGACTGAAGATCATTAAGAAGAAGGGGTGGGTACAAATCAAACTTTGAGCCTTATATTCTTTGTTTCTATAACCGTGAACTAGACCACGATACAACCCTCAAAAGACCTAACTGAGGCGGAGTTATTCTAAAAGCATACTACAGCAAGGTTGCGTAAACTGACTCCTACATATTTGCTAATCTTCTGTATTGGTGTCATATTCTTGCTATATCTTTAGCACCAACTAAATCAACACTGTGTTTGGACCAATGGTCCACTCGTCACACACTTTCATATTATTCTAATAAATAAATGCTTTTTCAAAACTTGCATGAATGTCGCATTAAAATTACCATTTTTGAATGAACAAATTTAACTGCAAATCAGTACTTGACATAATAGAAAATTCCAATGGTAATCAAAGAGGAACTTGATCATGAATCTGGGGCAAGTCCTTCCGAGGTTCAAACAGGGGCAGACCATTGCAAAGCCTAGACACTAGGGCAAATCATCTCAGACCATGTCATGGTGTGATCACATTCCAGAAGAAAATCTTCAAATACCCTGCAGACTGGGGCAGACTAGATTGAACAGGGGCAATTCCCTTCTTGCATCCAAGTTGGTCAGGCAGACCGTGCCAGACGCTAGTAACTATTGAGTTCACAACAAGCGCCAAATGTAACATCCTAATTTTTCCATACACTAAATAATATATCTAGTTAGATTTGAGATTTTAACAATGCTAGTTATTAAAAATTAAATGTTGAAACTAACACTTATAATAATTAATTTATTAATTAATTACTTTTTATATTTATTACTTTTATTCTTCAATTTGAATATCATCGTTTCATTTTATAAACTAAACTTTGAAATTTAAATTGGTACTTAAAACCCTTAACTTTAAGTTAATTAATTATTCATATTATTATTATCATTATTGTTGTTCTTGTTTTGTTATTATTAATTGATTTTATTTTATTTGAATATTATCATTTTACTCTATAAACCAATTAATAAATAAAATAATCTTAAGACAATAAAAATATCAAATAACTATCCTTTTTACTATTTTTATTATTATTAATATTATTAACATTTTACTTTTTATAAAAGAAATATATATCTCATTTTCTATTAATATCCTACATAATATTATGTCATGAAATCAAGCTCCCATACCTTTGTCATAAATTATTTTCACAAAGTCATACTAGAACACCTAAAGCACTATTGATGAAAGATTAGTAAATATTTGATAGAGACATATTTACTAGCAAGAGTTGAAAAGTTGGAAGGTATGGGCAAAAGATGATAAATTATGTTATTTTAATATTTTACAACTAGTATAAATAGGGGTCTCTTCCACCCCATTTTCATTCATTCATTCACAAATCATCTTTCTTACTTCTTTACTTCTTTCCTTCTCTAATTTCTTCATATAGCAATATTAGTTTTAGTTATCGAAGTTCCCACGATATCGGTTCGTAACCTTTAGAGTATTTTGTGGTAAAAGTTCTTCTAAAGTTTCAAGGGAGTTTTATACGTCAAAGTTCTGCCCAAATCATTTTCATAAGTAATCGGTAAGCCGTTATAATGTCCATTTTATTTTAATTATATTATTTTAATTATGTTATTTATATAAAGGTTATTTTAAATTTTCTATGCAAATTCCGTTCAGACGTCGATATATTGAACTTATAAAGTCCAAAATAAATTTTACCATTTTAAGTCGTTATAATGCCCAAATTTTATTATAATTTAAATGTTATTAGAAATATACTCTTGACAATTTTCTAAAACAAACAAATTCAAAAGGAGGTATAATATAATTTATATTTGAATTTAATAATTATTTTGGAGGTTATTATGATATATTTAAATAAATAAATATTTCAAGTTATAACGGGATTATGTTCAATTAACCATAAATTATATTCTAATTATTTCATAAATTTCGTACAATCCAACGGTTATCGTAAATTAGGTTCTTGGCAAAGATCGAAGACAACACTTGTGGACTTTCAACAACACTCAACAAAAGGTGGGGGCAAGATTTCGTATACGATTGGGACGGTTAGCGTAAAATAACTTAATATATATGTGTGTAGTGGTGACCTAAGCCCTACTAGCGATAAATAATTAAGGAGAGCCTATTCTCAAATAATGATTTTCACAAATCACTAGGCGAGGTTACGCCGGCCTTAATTAATTATCATAGGAATAATCTTTGACAATTTGGTATTGTATTGTGCTTGCATTATTCGGTTAATTTTATAATTGTTTATTTTATTTATACTTGAATGATTGTGATTGATAGATTAAGGAAATAATCGGTTAATGAGAGAAAAACATTGCTAGATATTAAGTAATTGATCCCCATTAACATAAGGAAAGTTGGATACAATGAGTAGTTATATTTGGTTGGGTTCTGGCTAAGGAAAGACTTGGTCGACTATGCCGTTTACAGTCCACCTCTCTTACCTGGGAAGTTAACCATACAATTACCCATTATACAAACTGAACTTATTATGTAAGGACAAAGATCAAATATGGCAAGACATTGGATGGATTTGGTACTCAACCTAAGTATCTAGATAATAAGTATAACTTGAAAAGTTGATACGATAATTCCCCATTATTAACTTAATACTTATGGCTAAGAGTTGCCACAAGATGAGTGAGTGATCATATAGACTTGCATTAAGGAATGTGTAAGTCCACCGCCGTGCGGTATGGGACGCACGAGGTTGATCAGTCGCCTGCAATCCCGACGGGGATTATTATCTATGCATGCTAGGCAAGACAAGGTTCTTGGCCTGAATTCTCAGGGACGATCGACTTATAACACCTAGGCTCCATGTGAAGTTAGGTGGCGTAGCTCTTGGTAATTGGGAGTACGTTGGTGGCATGTGGTCTAGTGATATCTGATCTTGGTAAATGGGATAGATATCATTGACAGCGTTTAGTGGCCTGAGTCAGCATATAGTTCAGGGATGCATTAGAATAAATAAAGTATATGTAATTGTGGGTATAAGATACGCTTGTTTGTATAAATATGGTTTCCATATATATTATTATTTTACACATTCATTCCCACTTTTAAACTTGTACATGAATCTTAGCCCTGTGTCATTTTTGTTTTGCATTTTGGATTATTTTATGACGATCAGACGATGAGCTCGAATCTTGCGTACTTCCCGACAACTCAGAAGGAAAGGATATGAAGTGACGTGGAGATGTGTTACTATAACATCTAGATTGGGAGCTGTTAGTGTTTTGTCAAACGCTAATCACATCCCTACTACTACAGTCAGTATAAGTGTCAGTCTTGTTGGACTTAGGAGGTCCCTTTTGGTATGCTTTCTTTTTGGTTTCCTTTCTGTACTTTTATTTTATGTTTTATCTATGTGGCAAGGCCGCTAGTCTTAACGGTGTCAAACTCTGTAAAATATATTTGAAGCATATGTATGTGAAACAGTATGTTTTTAAATAATTAAGTATTGTCCTTTAAAAATTTCAAATTTTTCTGTATTTTTATAAGGTTTCATTAGAATTCCACTAATGGGACATAGGCTGTCTCATTTAATGGTATCAGAGCTGGTCGATTCAGCTCGGACCGTAAGTGTCTAGAATTATACTGACTGTATCAAGTTGGATTCCAAACTGGATGATAACTTTTCTTCTGTGCATTGAGTCTTCATCTTGAGAGCCTTCTAGTATAATGGTCTAGGAAACTTATTTAGCACACTTTATTTTTCCTCCCCAACGGTCACAAACCCAACGGTAACGTAACGGACACTTCACAAAATTCACTTTATAAATACTTCACACCCATCCATTATTTTCATATCAATTCCTAAATATTTATCTATACCTTTCAAATGGCTAAATCCTTTCTTTTATTCATCACTCTTCTTGTCATTATTTTGTTTGTTATTGGTATCATCAAGCATGAAGAATTAGGTAAAGATTTCGTAGCAATAATGATAATTATAGTTTTACCACTATTAGTCTTAGCTTGGTTTACAAGTAGAGGTTTTTGAATGAGACATGGTCACGATTTTTGTAATCGTTGTTATTAAATAAATTGATACATTTTTGTTTATACATTAAATGTTGATTATGTTTTCCTGAATTCTAGTTATATTTAAGATATTAATTCAACATTTTAGACACAATTATCCCTTGCCTGTGGGAGACTTGATAAAAATCCTTATCGATGAATCATTCATTGGGATATAAATATACATAATTGTTATGTTCTTTATGTCTTGTGAATGATTGAACCTAATAACTATTCCTTTTCAGGAAGTTATGGTTCAGAACGTCAGAGGTGCGAGGCGTGGTAGGAGTGCTGCTAGAGGCACTACTAGAGGTATACGTAGGAATGCGAGTGATGAAGTTACTCCTGAAGGAGCACCTACCATTCCCATTGGACGAGAAGATCATTCCCAAACTGGAACGAACTCTCAAGCTGACACTCGAGATGTTCGTGAACTTGCTGCAGCTGTGTTAGTTCAAACACAACAAAATGCTCAAATCCTGCAAATCACTCGAGATCATCAACTCTTTCAGCAACAACAAAGGGAAATGGTGCATGAGGATACAGGATTGAACTCGTTTCTGAAAGGAAAACCACCACAGTTTGGTGGTGACTTTAATCCGGAGGGTGCTGAGAAATGGTTGCAAGAAATGGAGAAGATATTTTCTTTCACTCACTGTAGAGAGAATAGAAGGGTTGGTTATGCAACATTCATGCTGACAGGCGATGCTGAAGCTTGGTGGAGAGGAAAGTATAGATTATTGGAAGAGGAAGGAAGAGAAATCAATTGGACCTTGTTCAAAGAAGAATTTTTGGGGAAGTATTTTCCAAAGTTATGTAGGAAAGAGAAGGAGAGAGAATTTCAGAATCTACGTCAAGGTGTGATGACGGTGGGAGAATATACTAGGAAGTTTGAATCCTTGCTAAAGTATTCTGAGTTTTACCGCTTGCATCCAAGGGAAGAATGGATGTGTGAAAAGTATCAAGATGGATTGAAATATGATATCCAGAGGGCAGTTTTACCTCTGCATATTATGCGCTTTGGTGAGCTAGTAGAAAGGTGTCTGGAGTTGGAAGGGATTGACAATAGGAAGAATCAATATGGATCAGGAGGATCAACCCAAAACAACAATCACAAGGGCCACTTTAACCGAGGCCACGGAGGAAGAATCCAACGAGGGGGTAGGCCATATCAAAGGCCTACACCTTATCATAACCAGGATTCTAGAAGGTTAATGTTCAAGTGTTACAGCTGTGGAGGGGCACATCTTAACAAAGATTGTCCAAATAGAAATATTGGAACTTGTTTTCGCTGTGGTCAGAAAGGCCACTTTCTCAAAGATTGTCCCCAAGGACAAAGTCAACCAACAGGCCAGAGGAGCGGCCTAATAAACAATAACAACATAGGGAGAGCAAGAAATGGAGGCCCAAGTGTTGGTCAGAGACCTCAGAATCAAAATAAGCCAACCACAGGAAGAGTATTTACAATTAGAGGAGCTGAGATCTCAAAGTCAGCTGGGTTAATTCAAGGTATGTGTTTAATTGGAGATAAGTTGGTATCAGTTTTATTCGATTCAGGAGCTACACATTCTTTTATATCTACCTCTTGTGCTGAATTTTTGGGATTCGAAATTGTTGATCACGATTATAAGTTGACTATCACAACTCCCTCGGGAGAAAGAATGGTAACTTATTCAGTCTGTGTAGACTGTCCAATAATCTTAGAAAATAGAAGATTCTTAGTAGATCTTGTGGTACTCCCGCTACAAGACCTAGATGTCATCTTAGGAATGGATTGGTTATCAGCCAACGATGTCAACTTGAGATGCAAGGAGAAAATTTTTACATTTGGAGAAGATAGTGGAGAAATCAGCAAAGCTGAAACCCTCACTCAAAGTTTTATGATGCTATTCTCCATGTCAGTAGGAGAAACCCCTAGTGTGGAAAATTTTCCCGTAGTCTGTGAATTCCCGGAAGTCTTTCCAGAAGAAGTTCCAGGTTTACCACCGGTTAGGGAAGTGGAATTTTCTATAGACTTGGTTCCAGGAACTGGACCAATTTCTATATCTCCTTATCGAATGTCACCCTCAGAGCTTGCGGAGTTAAAGAAACAATTAGACGAGATGTTAGAGAAAGAATTTATTAGACCAAGTGTATCGCCATGGGGAGCTCCAATCTTGTTTGTGAAGAAGAAGGATGGTTCTTCTAGACTTTGTGTGGATTACAGACAACTCAATAAAGCCACTGTGAAAAACAAGTATCCTTTGCCTAGAATCGACGACTTGATGGATCAGTTAAAAGGAGCATCAGTATTCTCAAAGATTGACTTGAAGTCTGGATATCATCAGATCAGGGTGAAGGAAGATGATATTCCAAAAACAGCTTTTAGATCCCGTTATGGACACTATGAGTACTTAGTTATGCCATTTGGTTTGACTAATGCTCCAGCAGTATTCATGGATTACATGAATAGGATCTTTAGGTCATACTTAGATCAATTTGTTGTAGTTTTCATTGATGACATTCTGATTTATTCCAAGAATGAGGTAGAGCACAGAGAACATTTGAGAATTGTGCTACAGATATTAAAGGACCTTCAATTGTACGCGAAATTCTCGAAATGTGAATTTTGGTTGAAGGAGGTACAATTTCTTGGTCATGTAATTAGTAAAGAAGGTATTGCAGTAGACCCAAGTAAAGTCGAAGCAATAACAAAGTGGGAGAGTCCAAAGAATGTTGGCGAGATTCGAAGTTTTCTTGGACTAGCTGGATATTATCGGAGGTTCATTGAAGGATTTTCAAAGATCGCTTTGCCCATGACTCAGTTAACGAGGAAAGGTAAAAACTTTGAATGGACTAAAGAGTGTGAAGAAAGTTTTCAGAAGCTAAAGGAAAGATTGACTTCATCACCAATACTCATCTTACCAGACCCATTAGGAAATTTTGATGTGTATTGTGATGCGTCATATCAAGGTCTTGGGTGTGTGTTGATGCAAGAAAGGAAAGTGATAGCTTATGCATCAAGACAATTGAAGGTGCATGAGAGGAACTACCCAACTCACGACCTAGAGTTAGCGGCAATTGTGTTTGCCTTAAAGATTTGGAGGCATTATCTTTATGGATCAAAGTTCACTGTGTTAAGTGATCACAAAAGCCTGAAGCATTTATTTGATCAGAAAGATTTAAACATGAGACAAAGGCGCTGGATGGAATTCTTGAAGGACTATGATTTTGAGTTGCAATATCATCCCGGAAAGGCCAATGTTGTAGCAGACGCTTTGAGTCGAAAGAAACTTCATGTATCTGCAATGATGTTGAAGGAAGAAGAGTTGATTGACAAATTCGTGGATTTAAACTTAGGAGTACATCACAATGAAGGAAGTATATTCATAGGCGCTATTGTCGTGTCTAATGAATTTCTGAAATGGATCAAAGATGAACAACAACTTGATGACCGTCTAGTGAGCATAAAGGAAAATATAAGAAATGGTCAAAATGGAGAGTTTAACATAAGGAGTGATGGAATCCTAAGGTTTAAAGAAAGGTTGTGTGTACCTCAAAATCAGGATATTCAAAAGTTGATTTTGGAAGAGGGCCACAAAAGTAAGTTGAGTTTTCATCCAGGAGCCACAAAGATGTATCAAGACTTGAAGAAAATGTTTTGGTGGGTTGGAATGAAGAGACATATAGCAGAATATGTTCAAAGTTGCTTGGTATGTCAGAAGGCAAAGATTGAACATCAGAAGCCAGCCGGATTGCTACAACCTTTAGATATTCCAGAGTGGAAGTGGGACGGAATAGCCATGGATTTTGTAACCGCTTTGCCTAAGACTCAGAAACAACATGATGCAATTTGGGTGATCATTGATAGGTTGACAAAGAGTGCACATTTCATTCCCATCAACCAGACGTTTAAATTAGAGAGACTAGCTCAGGTATATGTAAAGGAGATTGTTAGATTGCATGGAATACCTTCAAGTATAGTCAATGATAGAGATCCCAGATTCACATCAAATTTTTGGCATCAGTTGCATTTAGAGTTAGGAACAAAACTGAGGTTAAGTTCAGCTTATCATCCCCAAACGGATGGCCAGTCTGAGAGGACGATTCAATCGTTAGAGGATTTGTTGAGAGCTTGTGCTCTTGAACACAAAGGAAGTTGGGACGAGTTCTTACCATTGATTGAGTTTACTTACAACAATAGTTTTCACTCAAGTATCGGCATGGCTCCATATGAAGCATTATACGGAAGAAAGTGTCGTACACCTTTATGTTGGTATGAGGTTGGAGAAAATAAAATATTGGGTTCAGAATTCGTGCAACAAACGACAGATCAGGTTAAACTTATTAGAGAAAAAATGAAGGCAGCACAGGACCGTCAAAAGAGTTATAATGATAAGAGGAGAAGACCTTTGGAGTTCGAGGCAGGAGATCACGTGTTCATTAGGGTAACTCCTAGGGCGGGAATTGCACGAGCAATCAAAACTAGGAAGTTAACACCAAGGTTTATCGGGCCTTTTCAAATTCTACGGCGGATTGGACCTGTAGCGTATCACATTGCTTTGCCGCCAAACTTGTCTAATCTTCATGATGTATTTCATGTATCACAACTGAGGAAGTATTATCCGGACCCTTCACATGTCATTGAGCCTGAAACTGTGGAACTTAGAGATAATTTGGAATATGAGGCTATACCTGTCAAGATCTTAGATCATCGTATTAAAGAACTTCGTGGAAAGCAAATACCATTGGTTAGAGTCGTGTGGGATGATGTAACTGGTGATTCTACTTGGGAAAGAGAAGAAGACATGCGTCAGAAGTATCCACATATGTTTTAGGTACGCTAAATTTCGAGGACGAAATTTCTTTTAAGGGGGGTGGTAATGTAACATCCTAATTTTTCCATACACTAAATAATATATCTAGTTAGATTTGAGATTTTAACAATGCTAGTTATTAAAAATTAAATGTTGAAACTAACACTTATAATAATTAATTTATTAATTAATTACTTTTTATATTTATTACTTTTATTCTTCAATTTGAATATCATCGTTTCATTTTATAAACTAAACTTTGAAATTTAAATTGGTACTTAAAACCCTTAACTTTAAGTTAATTAATTATTCATATTATTATTATCATTATTGTTGTTCTTGTTTTGTTATTATTAATTGATTTTATTTTATTTGAATATTATCATTTTACTCTATAAACCAATTAATAAATAAAATAATCTTAAGACAATAAAAATATCAAATAACTATCCTTTTTACTATTTTTATTATTATTAATATTATTAACATTTTACTTTTTATAAAAGAAATATATATCTCATTTTCTATTAATATCCTACATAATATTATGTCATGAAATCAAGCTCCCATACCTTTGTCATAAATTATTTTCACAAAGTCATACTAGAACACCTAAAGCACTATTGATGAAAGATTAGTAAATATTTGATAGAGACATATTTACTAGCAAGAGTTGAAAAGTTGGAAGGTATGGGCAAAAGATGATAAATTATGTTATTTTAATATTTTACAACTAGTATAAATAGGGGTCTCTTCCACCCCATTTTCATTCATTCATTCACAAATCATCTTTCTTACTTCTTTACTTCTTTCCTTCTCTAATTTCTTCATATAGCAATATTAGTTTTAGTTATCGAAGTTCCCACGATATCGGTTCGTAACCTTTAGAGTATTTTGTGGTAAAAGTTCTTCTAAAGTTTCAAGGGAGTTTTATACGTCAAAGTTCTGCCCAAATCATTTTCATAAGTAATCGGTAAGCCGTTATAATGTCCATTTTATTTTAATTATATTATTTTAATTATGTTATTTATATAAAGGTTATTTTAAATTTTCTATGCAAATTCCGTTCAGACGTCGATATATTGAACTTATAAAGTCCAAAATAAATTTTACCATTTTAAGTCGTTATAATGCCCAAATTTTATTATAATTTAAATGTTATTAGAAATATACTCTTGACAATTTTCTAAAACAAACAAATTCAAAAGGAGGTATAATATAATTTATATTTGAATTTAATAATTATTTTGGAGGTTATTATGATATATTTAAATAAATAAATATTTCAAGTTATAACGGGATTATGTTCAATTAACCATAAATTATATTCTAATTATTTCATAAATTTCGTACAATCCAACGGTTATCGTAAATTAGGTTCTTGGCAAAGATCGAAGACAACACTTGTGGACTTTCAACAACACTCAACAAAAGGTGGGGGCAAGATTTCGTATACGATTGGGACGGTTAGCGTAAAATAACTTAATATATATGTGTGTAGTGGTGACCTAAGCCCTACTAGCGATAAATAATTAAGGAGAGCCTATTCTCAAATAATGATTTTCACAAATCACTAGGCGAGGTTACGCCGGCCTTAATTAATTATCATAGGAATAATCTTTGACAATTTGGTATTGTATTGTGCTTGCATTATTCGGTTAATTTTATAATTGTTTATTTTATTTATACTTGAATGATTGTGATTGATAGATTAAGGAAATAATCGGTTAATGAGAGAAAAACATTGCTAGATATTAAGTAATTGATCCCCATTAACATAAGGAAAGTTGGATACAATGAGTAGTTATATTTGGTTGGGTTCTGGCTAAGGAAAGACTTGGTCGACTATGCCGTTTACAGTCCACCTCTCTTACCTGGGAAGTTAACCATACAATTACCCATTATACAAACTGAACTTATTATGTAAGGACAAAGATCAAATATGGCAAGACATTGGATGGATTTGGTACTCAACCTAAGTATCTAGATAATAAGTATAACTTGAAAAGTTGATACGATAATTCCCCATTATTAACTTAATACTTATGGCTAAGAGTTGCCACAAGATGAGTGAGTGATCATATAGACTTGCATTAAGGAATGTGTAAGTCCACCGCCGTGCGGTATGGGACGCACGAGGTTGATCAGTCGCCTGCAATCCCGACGGGGATTATTATCTATGCATGCTAGGCAAGACAAGGTTCTTGGCCTGAATTCTCAGGGACGATCGACTTATAACACCTAGGCTCCATGTGAAGTTAGGTGGCGTAGCTCTTGGTAATTGGGAGTACGTTGGTGGCATGTGGTCTAGTGATATCTGATCTTGGTAAATGGGATAGATATCATTGACAGCGTTTAGTGGCCTGAGTCAGCATATAGTTCAGGGATGCATTAGAATAAATAAAGTATATGTAATTGTGGGTATAAGATACGCTTGTTTGTATAAATATGGTTTCCATATATATTATTATTTTACACATTCATTCCCACTTTTAAACTTGTACATGAATCTTAGCCCTGTGTCATTTTTGTTTTGCATTTTGGATTATTTTATGACGATCAGACGATGAGCTCGAATCTTGCGTACTTCCCGACAACTCAGAAGGAAAGGATATGAAGTGACGTGGAGATGTGTTACTATAACATCTAGATTGGGAGCTGTTAGTGTTTTGTCAAACGCTAATCACATCCCTACTACTACAGTCAGTATAAGTGTCAGTCTTGTTGGACTTAGGAGGTCCCTTTTGGTATGCTTTCTTTTTGGTTTCCTTTCTGTACTTTTATTTTATGTTTTATCTATGTGGCAAGGCCGCTAGTCTTAACGGTGTCAAACTCTGTAAAATATATTTGAAGCATATGTATGTGAAACAGTATGTTTTTAAATAATTAAGTATTGTCCTTTAAAAATTTCAAATTTTTCTGTATTTTTATAAGGTTTCATTAGAATTCCACTAATGGGACATAGGCTGTCTCACCAAAAGCCTTGGGGCAGAGCAAGAGCACGATCAACATGCATTGATTAAGTCGCTACGCTCACGCAATCCATATGCATTGGTTAAGTCGCTACACTCACACGATTAACACGCATTGGTTAAGTCGCTACGCTCGCGCAGTCAACATGCTTTGGATAAGTCGCTACGCTCAACATTTGTAAGCCGCCATGGCACATTGGCTAGAAGTTAAGGTTCTCCCAGGAACAAGCAACCAACTTCTGCAAGGATCTAACTCGGGGCACCGAGAACATCCACATTTGTCTTCTGAGCATAACATTATTAGATACTGAGTGTCGAGAAGTTAAATACTTTCACCAAATAAAGTCCACTTTTGTTGGCATCCCATAAAACCTATAAGTCCAATCTTTTATTGGCAACCATTAAAAGTCCAACCCCGCTTGGCATCTCCCGAAAGTCCAATTCGCTTGGCATCTCTTAAATTCCAATTTGTATTGGCAACCATCAAAAGTCCAACCCCGTTCGGCATCTCTTAAAGTCCAATTTGTATTGGCAACCATCAAAAGTCCATCCCCGCTTGGCATCTCTTAAAGTCCAATTTGTATTGGTAACCATTAAAAGTCCAACCCCGCTTGGCATTTCCCAAAGTCCAACCCTGCTTGGCACCTCTCCTAAAGTCTTATTCATATTAGCAACTACCAAATAAAGTCCACCCTTGTTGGCACCTTCATAAAACCAATCACCTGCTTGCATTTTGCATATGCATCATATAATTAACATGTATCATACGCATACATAAGCATGATCATTTCCCTTTCTCAATCCCTACATTGATACCTTGCAATAACTTTTGACCCCAGAGTCAACCTTGCCTTTATTTTCTCGACCCCCGAGTCGATATTGTTTTGTTTTTCTCGACCCCCGAGTCGATATTGTTTTGTTTTTCTCGACCCCCGAGTCGATATTATTTTGTTTTTCTCGACCCCCGAGTCGATATTGTCTTGTTTTTCTCGACCCCCGAGTCGATATTGTCTTGTTTTTTTTAACCCCCGAGTTGATATGTCTTTATTTTCTCGACCCCCGAGTCGATATTTACCGTTTTTTCAACCCCCGAGTTTATATGTCTTTATTTCCTCGATCCCCGAGTCGATATTGCCTTTATTTTCCTCGGTCCCCAAGTCGATATTTTCTTTTCTTATTCAACCCTCGAATTAACTTATTGTTTTGATTTATCTTTGACGCCCGAGTCGATAGTATATTTGTTTTCTCAACTCCTGGGTTGATAAGCCAGTATACCCCGTAAATCCTTTCACCTTGTTGCATCTAGTCCTAAACCAAAAATAAAGCCTTACCAAAATTCAGTTACCCGATTGCATTCTCATGCGCACTGCATTTCAATCATTTGCATTCTCATATGCATCTTATTTCCCTACAGCTGCATCATTTGCATATTTGTGCATCATAGTGCATAACATTGTTGTCTCCAACAACATAGCATAACAGCACAGCAGGATCCAGGATCGATTCACAAGCATCTTGGTCAGTCTTCCATCAAAGTCGGCAGTATGGCTCTGAAAAGAGTCAATACTCTCGCGTGGTTGTGGAATTTTTATTCCCCAGCAAGTCATTCATCAACCATGCAGTTGATAATGATCTCCAGCAGCTGTTACTCTGATCTCTCCCCAAGCAGAGTTTTATTTTTAAGGGTTTCTTGTGAGCTTTTGCTGATATCTTTGCATTTACTTGCTTGTCGGACAAATTTTGGGGTCTTCTTATATCTAATTGACTTCCACCCTAAAATGAACGCCATACAACTGTTCATTCTCTCAGGTTTAAGGCAATTAAATAGGGGCATCTGTCATACACCAAATTTGTCCTACCTTTTTCAAAATTTTCATTTGCCCGACTTAATTTTCAATTTGCATCGCTTGTACAACATAACGTGCATTTTACCGCGAATAATTCACAAAAATGATTAGCCTGAACAAATTTCTTGGATATACAGACAAACTGGTTAAATTTTTTCTCAAATAAACAAAAAAGCAGTGGTTAAAATATTTTCGAATTTAAGCTTGCAGAAGTCAATGATTTTAATATATTATTCACATAGTTTAACCTGACACGCTCGTCTTATTTTTCGACAACTATTCAGTCACATTTTGACCAGCTGAGCCGTTTTACTAGTTCTGATTGATTTCAAAATCTAACAAAACGCTGTATTTTTCCGAGTAATTTATTCCGCGCTGATAATTTTGGTGCAGTCTTTTTATTTTTCATGAATTTTGTTTCCCGACTTTTTATTCATTTTTAATTCTTTTTTGATTTTATTTTTTTTATTTAGTCAATTAGAATTTTAATTTAATTTAAGTTTAATTTATCTTTTATTTTATTTTAAGAATATAATTCAAAAATATTTGTTCCTTTTTCTATTCTAAGCCCTTTTAGTTTACTTTGTAGTCAAAAATATTTGTGTTTAATTGATTAAAATTCTGAACTTCAATTCATTTTTATTTATTTAAATATTTGTTCTTTTTAATTTATTTTACTCATTGTTATTTTCAAAATCATTCTTGTTGATTAAGTTTCTAGTAGGGCATTTTGGGAATTTGGATAAAAAGTAACAAAACCTAATTGGCACACTATATAAGTGTTGCATTGTTGTGAAAAAGAAAGGAAGGGGAATCACCACGCGGCGCACTAGATCTGAGGAGGAGAATTCAAAACCTCATTTGTTTTTCTCATGTAATACTCCCTCTTGAATCTGACGACTGCACTCCACTACTCACCGCCATGATAACACCGTATAAAACCCAGCTTCCATCAAAGCACACCACCGGATTCAACATCCTTGCCCTTTAACTCACTCATCCTCTTCATTTTTTTTTCTTTTTCCTAGACCGTAACTCCACTGTATCTTCACTAACTCATAAACAATCCACAACCTTCCCATCTTTTTGTTCTACTTCGAACACATATCACCCTACTGCTACCATCATAACAACAAACAAGTAATACTTTCGTCGCCGGCAAACACAGCTCAGTCGTATACATCTACAACAGGATCTTCCTTTCTGCTACACCTAAAGGAGTTTTCATTGTAAGATTTTCTTGTGAGTTCAATTCAATGGAGTAACAGCTTCAACACTTTCGATCGCCACCACATCCAACGTTCACCTCTGTTCACCACAGTACGAGTAGTGGAACCACACAAATGAAGATTCCAGTTTCATCTCATTTTCTTTGAGTCTTCCATGCTTGTTTTGCTAATGTGTTGTAGAATAATTGCTTTTGTGATTCATGCTATTTTTTTTTGTTTATGGCTTTTATGTTTTTGGATATGTTTCGTCGTCCCTGCATGTAAGTATTCTATATGGAAAGAGTGAATAATGCCCTTCATAATCATGGAACATGTTGTCATATGTTAGGATTTGAAAATATTGTTAAAGCTTTGATATGTCTCCATTGAAATATTAATTACTCACTAAAGCCTTACTGACTTTAATTTTCCTTTTTTTTTCTTCTTTAATTTTTTGTGTGTGTATTTGCTTATATCTTTTTATCGTATATGATTTTTTTTAGTCTGAGCATTCACGTTATCCTTTATGTTGAATGTGTTTCTTTACACTGCCATGAAGAGAACATGATGGGTCCCATGCAAAAAATTGAAATGTTTTTGCTGTATGTTTTAACTTTCATTTGATTTTTTTAATTGATTTTTATTTTACATTTTATAAATATGTGTTTTAGTAAAAATTTTAGTGTAAGATATTAGGATATCCAGTTTTTTGTTGTTGGATTTATGTCTGTACTATTAGTTTAAGTTTCATATATGTTAATTTATTTTCAGTATATATAGGTAACGTTATGTTTTGAGTTATATATATTTAATAGCTTCAAATTATATATATATATATATATATATATATATATATATATATATATATATATATATATATATATATATATATATATATATATATATATATATATATATATATATATATATATATATATATATATATATATATATATATATATATATATATATATATATATATATATATTCTTTCTAGTTTACAGTTTTATATATATAATTTATTTTTGTTTTATTATATATATTTTCTAGTTTATAGTTATATATATACTTTATTTTTATTTTTAATCTATTTTATATATAATATATATACTTTTTAGTTATAACAATATGTTTGGTTTGTTGTTGATTTATTTTATTGCGCTGCGATTTCGGAGTTAAAATTCAAGTTAACTTTCGAGAACCGTTTAGATGTATATATTCGATTGCTCGGCTTATAGAGTAATTCATAACTGAATCCACTCTAAGTTATCTTAGAGCTAAACTCAGTTGCTTTCGATTTCAGTTGGTTTTGAGTCTTGTGACTTGCTTTTAGGCTTTCTTACAACGATCACTTATTTATTTATGTTTGTTGATTGGACTCAATTTAATTATTTCATTATCTCCTATCCCCATTCAACATATGTATCCCAACTTTCCCAAAGTGTAATAATTTTTATCGCTTTTATCTTGATTGTTTTAATACTTTAAATCATTTTTAAAATTAAATTCTCGATTTATCGAGTCATTTTCCACCCTTGTAAGTCGAGTGCTTTTAAAGCCTCGCCATCAACCTTTTGGTCACAGACATAACATTTTAAAGCTTAATCCTGGGCTTCCTTACAGTGATAGCTATTTGATCAATTATTTCTAGTTGATCACTTAGAAGACTAGCCCACTTTGCTAGTGCACACGTTAAAAACTCAATTTCAAACCTTGATTCAACTCAAGCATTTTCTTCTAATCAAATTAAAATAATTAATAAATACTTAAATACAATTTCAATAAAAGATGAAAAAGAGAGAGCTCCAAGTCTTTGGTTCACTCTCCCAATTGTTTGGGTCCGAGAAGTCTTTCTTAAGCTCAAAAAATTGTCTTCTAAAAACGATAAACAAATTCATATCTATTTTTCTAAACACTTAGATGAAAAAGAGAGAGCTCCAAGTCTTTGGTTCACTCTCCCGATTACTTGGGTCTAAGAAGTCTTTCTTAAGCTTTTAAGTAATCGTCATCTGATTAATACACTCTAATCATACTAAACATCTTTCATAATATTAGATGAGAAAAGGAGAGTTCCAAGTCTTTGGTTCACTCTTCTGATTATTTGAGGTCCGAGAAGTCTTTCTTAAGCTTCGAGTAATCCTCGTCTGTTAAAATACTTTAATCACATCCTATCTTTCAAATGCCATTCAGACAATTCCTTTTGCAATGAAAAAGAGAGTGTTCCAAGTCTTTGGTTCGCTTTCCCGATTACTTGAGGTCCGAGAAGTCTTTCTTAAGCTTCAAGTAATCATCATTCGTTCAACTTATTCAAACCATACTCAATTCTATCCTCTCGCATTTAAGGTTGAAAAAGAGAGAGCTCCAAGTCTTTGGTTCACTCTCCCGATTACTTGGGTCCGAGAAGTCTTTCTTAAGCTTCAAGTAATCGTCACCTCTAACTAAATATATGATACATCCAACTCTCTTCCTCGCCCCCGTGCGACCATAACCCTAAAACCTATTCAAATCTACCCTCTTTTCAAAACTAAAATACTTAACCAATCAAACTCTACTCGCCCTTGTGCGATCCACAACTCATACACCTTCTACCAAGAACATTGTTTAGTCCTTTCTTCTGCGCATAACAAACTAGTGCTTCAGCCTCCCCTAGCGAGCAGACAAGCCAACGTTTAGCAGTTAGAATGCGACCTAAACTCTCGTTCATTCCAAACACAAACCTTTAGCAAACCGTAGGCCGAACTACGGCTGCTCTGATTTCTCACATCTATTGAGAATACGTAGGCATAGGATTGCGATGATCCTAACAAGCACAATTCCCCACAATTCCCAAACCTTTACCCGTAGTCCCATGAACTACGAACGCTCTGATTTTCCACTTCTTACAAGTGAAGATACGTAGGAACAAGGGCCCCAATCCTTGGTGAGCATCCTATCTTAAGACCATCCATTTCCCCTTTAGCAAGCAATTCCTTTAGAAGATAAACAAGCGTATCCACTTTCTCTCACGAATCGAATCAAGAGGTTCCCGTTGAGTACAACGGACATGAGGGGTGCTAATACCTTCCCCTCATGTAACCGATTCCCGAACCTAGAATATTGGTTGCGATGACCATGTTCTTATCTCTTCAAAGGTTTTATCGATTTTTTCCTATTCCATCCTTGGAATGAATAAAGTTCGGTGGCGACTCTGTTTCGAACAGTATTTTCCGCGTCCATCGCGAGGATCGTATTTTTCGAGGTACGACAGCCACCTGTGATATACTACAACATGGTCTCTTTTCTGATGCTGTAATATGGCAATTTCATTATCCCTGGGTTTGTTTTCTTTGTTTTTTATTTCAATTTCATTTCATTTTTTTATTATTGTGTTTATAATGCTACCTGTAATTATGAAAAACGTTTTTACTCTAATTTAGAATAAATCTGGTTTTTGTAACTGCAATTTTTTATTAAAAAAAAAACTAATGCTAGTTTTAAGTAATCACAGACGTTGTTTTAAAAAAAATAATAAAAGTTAACGTTCTTTCTTTTAAAACCAATTCCTAATTTCCCTTTTTTTAATATTTATAACCGAATATATTTTTCATCTAATCTTTTCATAAACCTTTTTATCTAACATTTCATTAAGTCAATAAAAAATCTTTTTTTATTTAAGATCAATAATGTTTTTCAATTAATATTTAATGCTTCGTTTAAATTTTTTTTTTTTTTAAAGTTCTAAAAAAACAATTTCTAACTTCTTTTTTTTTTTAAATTAATGTTTTAACAAAATCACTTTGGAAGACTTCAAACTTAGTCTAAAATTAACCTTCAAATTAATTTAGAGCTTATTTTAGGACTTGATCTTTTCTTAATTTAGGGGTTTGGATTTTTATTTCTAGATAAACATTTTCTGTAATTATTAAGTTTCTTAATCAAATTTTTCTAATAAAATCCAAAATTTTGTAAATATTAATTTGTGTAAATCCTTCGGTTAACTTTAGTGTTCTTAAAAATATGGCTAACATTTTGATTACAGTTGTGAATTAAATTTGTCTGTTTATTGCTTGTTTAACCTTGCATAACGCTTATGGTGTTTTTCACTGTTTCTCATTTGTACAATTATTAAACTCCTTATTTTTTTCGCATTCGGTTTGTAATTATGCGAGTACATCATCGCTTTATTTCCGTATATTTTTTTTTGTTGTAATTATGCAAGGCCATCGTCGCAGTTATGGATTCCTGTTTTGTTATTCTTGGTTTGTAATTTATGCGAGGCCATCGTCGTAGTTTATTTATTCTTGCATTTTTGGGATTTTGTAATTTACGCGAGTGATCATTGCGATGCTTTTCTTTACAGCTTTCATTATTTTTTGTACTCTAATTCTGCCATATAATAGTTCACCTATTGCACTATTCACTGTTACACCTCCGAAGGATTAGGTCTAGCAGTTTGACCGCCAAGTCAATAACCCTAACCTTTGACCGTTTCAAAACCCTAATCGCATTAGGTTTCCCGTCGTGGAATACTTACCATTTTACCCTTTTATACAATTCAATCTTTACAACATAGAGAATTTCGAGTCGCCGTGCTCGTATTTTTAGGCGTCCCGCTGTGGACAAGTTTACCATTTACCCTAGCTTTAGGATAAGGAGTCACCGCACTCTGTTTTAGGGTTTCCCGCCGTGGAACATTTAGTTTACCCTAGTTTCAAATTCAACTGTTCAACGTAGAAAAAGGAGTCGCCGAACTCCACGTAAGCGCTTCCTTAAGAAACGCTTATTCCCCTTTGAAACCTTGACCATAGTCAAGAAGTTTCTAACCTCCCTCTCGAAGGGGAACTACGATTACTCTGATTCCATCCCCTACCCAGGATACGTAGGTACAAGATGCGAATCTTGACGAGTAAACTTAGGACTAACCCTTAGGTCTTTATGTCACTCTCAACCCTTAGCACATATACCCTAAAGCAAATAATAAAGTAAAAATAGTAAATTTAAACAAAAGGTTCTTGTAGAGTACTACAGAAGTTTAGGATGTTAATACCTTCCCTAAGCTTAACCAACCCCTTACCTAGATCTCCCCCCACATTGTCTTTACGATGCAAAATTAGGTTTTCCCTCTTTTGACCTTTTCCTTCGGATAAATCAAAGAGCGGTTGTTGTAACACCCATTTTAATTATTTAGTCTTTCTGGTGTTATTTTATTTCGGCGTGTCTTTTGTGGAGATTATTTAAGAAACCATAGAATTTAATATTAATATGATATAATTGATAATGATAATAATTTAATAATTAATAGTAATATTATTATTATTATTATTATTATTATTTGTATTATTATTAAGGTTAAATGAATAAATAAGGAATAACAGATTTAAGAGGGGTATTAGTGAGTTTTTGGAAGGAAGGAAAGAGAGAACGCAATAAAGAAGAACACGGTCTAGTGGAGAGAAGGTTCAGAAGGAAGAACAAGAGAAAGAGGAAGAAGGCCAAGGTTGTTGGATTCTTGGGGGTTCTTCACCAATTGAAGCAACTAATCGAGGTAAGGGGGAGAAACTGATTGAGGTTGGTAATTGCATGAATTGGGTAGAGGGGATTCCATAACCCCATAGGGATTTGATGATTATGGTTAGTGTGTTGGTGTGTTTCTGATCATTGTTGTTATGGTGAACTTCTTGCATGTGGCTGTATAAGAATTGTTTGGATGGTTTGGGTGATTTTGTGTAGTTTACCGTTTTGGGTCGAAAATGATTTAATCGGTAGAATTGATGTTTTATCGGGTAAAACCTATAATAAGTCGTGTAGTTCAATCGTAGAATGTTAGGCTAAGACTACAGGGACTGGTTTGGTGAGAATCGGATAATTTTTGAGCTTTTGATGAATTCCTGAATAGTGAGGGTTTTGTGAAATCGCAGACGTTCGTCAACACCTTCGTTGAGCGAGCTAGTAGCGAGAATTCGCTAGGGACTCACTAGGCGAGTGAGGTAGCGAAAACTTCCAGTAGCTACATTCTGCCTTCGCTAAGCGAGCAGCTAGCGAGCGTTCACTAGGGCTTCGCTAAGCGAATGAGCCAGCGAGCATGACAACAAATTATGATTTCGTACGGTGAGGGTGGTTTTGTCGTTTTGTAGTATACCTTGAGTTGTGACCAGTATAGATATGGTGATTAGTGATGAAGAGTGTATACTTGGCATTAAAAGGTGAAATTAGGTAGTGATTGAAGTTAATTAAAATAACTAATTGATTGGTGTGTATAAATATATGATGTATGGTGAGGTGATCAGGGGATCGTGTGACTTTAATTGAAATAACTAATTGATCGGTGTGTATATGTATGTATGATGTATGGTGAAGTGATAAGGAGGATCGTGTGCACTTAGTGTGCTTGAGTTTGTGTGTTGTGCATATCATGGTGTTTTGGTGGGTTGAATCGTTGCTCAGGAGGAGTGTATGCGATTCACCCGTACTCCTTTATGGAGAATGGTGGGGTTGAATCGTTGCTCAGGAGGAGTGTATGTGATTCACCCGTACTCATTTGTGGAGAATGGTGGGGTTGAATCGTTGCTCAAGAGGAGTGTATGTGATTCACTCGTACTCCTTTGTGGAGAATGGTGGGATGGATCGTTGCTCAGTAGGAGTGTATACGATCCATCCGTACTCCTTTGTGGAGAATGGTGGGGTTGAATCGTTGCTCAGGAGGAGTGTATGCGATTCAACCGTACTCCTTTGTGGAGAATGGTGGGGTTGAATCGTTGCTCAGGAGGAGTGTATGCGATTCACCCGTACTCCTTTGTGGAGAATGGTGGGATGGATCGCTGCTCAATAGGAGTGTATGTGATCCATCCGTACTCCTTTGTGGAGAATGGTGGGGTTGAATCGTTGCTCAAGAGGAGTGTATGCGATTCACCCGTACTCCTTTGTGGAGAATGGTGGGATGGATCGTTTCTCAGGAGGAGTGTATGCGATCCATCCGTACTCCTTTGTGGAGGATGGTGGATGAATCATTGCTCAGGAGGAGTGTATGTGATTCATCTGTACCATATGCATAGTGTTGAGTCGCATAATTGCATTATCATATGTTGTGTTTGATGTTGGACAGTAGGTCGTGGTTGATGCATGTTGGGTGATATTTTACATACTTGCTATCTTTATTTCATGTACCTTATTACTGATAATTGTGATCATGTTTTCTCACCCCTTTGTTGTTGTGGTGGTCTGTGCTTCTTCGGAAGTACAGATAAATCCAGGTACATAGCTAGCTTGGATAGTGGTGTGCGAGTCGAGTCTTAGGATGCTCTGATACGTAGCATGGGATTTGGGAGTTTATTTGTTTTATGATAAATTTGTTTATTCCTGTGACATATCATGTTTGATGAACTTGTTAATGAATACTTTTGTGTATTTTGGCGGATGGCCGTGAGTGATGGATAATGATAATTTTCCGCTGCTTTAATTTGAAAATCATATAATGAAGAGTTATGTTGAACTGTTTGAATGTGATATCCCACTGTTGAAGGGAAACTCTAATATTTATTTGATTTAATTGTATTTTATTTTAATTTGGGAAAGTGGGGTGTTACAATTGGTATCAGAGCAGGTTGGCCCGTCCGACCAGTGTAGTAGTTGAGTCTGTCCTTAGGATAGAGGTTGTGTACCTTTTAACCTGGTGTTTGTTATGGTGGAGGAGTATGGCAGGAAGGAATGATGCTGCTTTGGCTGCCGTTATGCAAGCAATGGCGCAGGTGGTTGCTAATCAGAACCAAGCGGCGGGTGTGCAATTTGGGGATTTGACACAGTTTCGGAGTAACAAGCCGCCGATGTTTGAAGGAGGAATTTTGGATCCTGAAGCTGTGCAGAAGTGGCTGAAGGCGATTGAGAAAATTTTCAGGACAATGGGTTGTAGTGATAAGCAAGAGGTGAGGTTTGGTACTCACATGCTAGAAGGTGAAGCTGAGGCTTGGTGGGACAACAGTCGCCAGAGACTGGAGACTGCAGGAGTGGGATAGAAATAAGTGGGGGAGAAGTTTGTGCTTCTCCAAGATGCTTGAAACGTGGAGTGATGGCTCAGTGTGTTGTTAGACGCTGTTATAGTTTGACGGGATCATGTTGGAGGAAATAAGTGTGTCTTGCGAGCTTAAATGGTGTGTACAGTGAATTTTTTGGAGTTAAGACAAATGCTTAACAGTTGTCTTGGCGAGTCGGCGCAGGACAGTGTTAAGATGTTTAATTTTGAGGGGAAGTTTGAGTGTTGATGAAAGTAGAGAAGTTGGCGGGTTGCCGATTAAGTGTGGTTGTCTGAAAGTTATCCTGTCAAGACAGTGATATACAGTCAGGACGTGAAGTGGAGTTGTGATCGACTTAGTTATGAAAACTAGCCCGATATTGAGAGCTCTGTATCGTATGTCTGTTTGGGAAGTCAAGGAATTAATTTGAGTAAGTAGTTTTGAGACTCGTGTCTGGTGGATGTGTTACGGTAACAGATTGTGAGGTCGAGTATGTAAAGGGTGGATAGTGACTCCTGGTGAATATTAAAGAAAGTAAGAATGTGGAATACGATATTGATATAATTAGACCTTTAAACATTTCAAGAGTTGAAGGTGTGTTGAATGGCCTTTCAAGTGTGAAAATGTTGTTATCATATTTTTGACGTAACGGGAGAATCGTAACTCGGAATGACGCACGGTTCGAAGCGTTGGAAGTTTTTACAATGCTATAGGTGTTGGAGAAGTAGCGGCATGGGATTAAGATATTTATTGATGGAATGTGTTTGGATGTTGTGGTGAATGCGGAAGGTGCGGTTCGTGTTTTCGCCATAGCTCGCAAATTTGAGTGTCCGTTGGCATGGGACTTTCCGTACTTAATTGAGCGAGTCAATGGTTGTGTTAACGGATGATATTCTGATATATTCGAAGAGTATAGAGGATTATGTTGAGCATCAGGAACTTGAGTTATCCGTATGGAGAAGAAGTAGTGATATGCCTCGGTGAAGAAAGTTCAAGGAGTCTGGGAGAGCTGTAACCAGTTTGTGTGTTGGTTTTGCCGAACATGACAGGACTATTTGTTGTGTTTTGGGATGCTTTATTGAGATGACTGGGAGATATATTAAGTGCAACATCAGCGAATGTTAGTTATGCTTTAAGGCAACTTAAAGTACGTAAGAGGAATTATCTGACAGGTGGTTTAGAGTTGGTTGTTGTCGTGTGATTGTGCCGGAGTTTGGAGGCCTTAATTGTGTAGTTGATATATGAGATGATTGGTGATCTTAAGAGCTTAAGGTACTTGTTTGATTTGAAAGACTTGGATGTGAGACAGAGGAAATAATTGGGACTTCTGGAGGATTATGGTTTTGGGTTGAATTTCCATTTGGGCGAGACAACGTGGTAGCCGATGTATCAATTTGGAGAATTTTTGGGTATATACCGATGATGAGGGTAAAGGAGTTAGCACTGATTAAGGAAATTCGAGATATGAGTTTGGTCTGTGAAGAGACTTCTTATGGAGTTAAGCTTTGTATGTTGAGACTGACTATGGGTAATCTTGATGAGAGTCGAGGAGTTGGAATTCTAATTGGAGCTAGCAGATTGATTGAATTTAATGAATTGAGTCGAAGAGCTGATTTTCGGATTGATGGAAATGGTGCCATGAGATGTCGTGACAGAGTTTGGGCTCCAGTATTGTGAGTTGGATAAGAGTACCCTGGAAGAAGGACATTAAGGTGAATTGAGTACCCATCCAGGTGCTATGAAGATGTGACCGAATGTGGGAGATTGTTTTGGTGGCCATAGGTGGAGAGAGGGAGAGTTGAGGTTGTGTATGCTGATTAGACTTGTGGGAAGTCAAAGTTGGAACAGCGGGAACTGTTGGGCCTGATGCAACTGTTGAATACTTCTGAGTGGAATAGAATAGTGTTCTCATGGATTTGGTGTCGGGTTTTCTGAAGAATTTAAAGGAATATGATTTGATTTGAGTAGTTAAGAATGGATTCAAAAGATTAACTCATTTATTACCAATGAAGATGAATCATTCTATACTGGAGGTAGCTAAGATGTAGAGTGAGGAAGTTGTGGAGTAGTGTGAGATATCGTCGAATATTGTGTCAGATGGGAATCTGAGTTTTCGATGAAATGTTGGGAGAGTGGCAGACACTTTGAGTGCCATACTAAAGTTGAACTCTGTTTAGCATCTGTGGACGGGTGGACAGATAGAGAGAACTATCCCGTATGTAGAGGATTTGGTGAGAGCTTGTGTGTTGGATCATGATGGATCTGAAGGCAGTTAATTATCGTTAATTGAGTTACCTACAATAGCCGCTATCATTCTAGTATCGGAATGACGTCGTATGAGGCTTTGTATGGTAGGAGGTGTAGGACTCCTTTGTGCTGATGTGTGTCCGGCGAGAGTGTTATACTCGGACCGGAAATTATGCAGGAGGCGACTAAAAATATCAAAAGGATCCAATAAAAGACGTGTGTTGAGAGTTATGATGGTAACTCGGGTTGGTCGAGCTTTGAAGTCTCGGAAGCACACATTATGTTTTGTTTATCTGTATCTGAGTGGCGTAGCGGAAGCATGGGGAAAATAGCATGTTAGACTATTTTACCGCTATCGTTTGTGAAAACTGCAGGGTGTGTTCATGTGTCTAAACTGAGAAGGTACTTTGATTCAATTGGATGGTGTGCAAGTGAGAGATAATTTGATTGTTGAGGCACTTCTAGTGCAAATTGTTGAACGAGGAATAACTTTGAGGAAAGGAGATATCCTTGGTGAAAGTGGCTTGGGGATGGTGCTGCAGGAGGCAGTGTGACCTGGGAATTGGAAAGCAGGATGCGGGAAGCGTATCCGGAATTATTTCCATCAGGTAATTTTCGAGGACGAAAATAATTAAAGTGGGGGAGAGTTGTAACACCCATTTTAATTATTTAGTCTTTCTGGTGTTATTTTATTTCGGCGTGTCTTTTGTGGAGATTGTTTAAGAAACCATAGACTTTAATATTAATATGATATAATTGATAATGATAATAATTTAATAATTAATAGTAATATTATTATTATTATTATTATTTGTATTATTATTAAGGTTTAATGAATAAATAAGGAATAACGGATTTAAGAGGGGTATTAGTGAGTTTTTGGAAGGAAGGAAAGAGAGAACATGATAAAGAAGAACACGGTCTAGTGGAGAGAAGGTTGAGAAGGAAGAACAAGAGAAAGAGGAAGAAGGCCAAGGTTGTTGGATTCTTGGGGGTTCTTCACCATTCGAAGCAACTAATCGAGGTAAGGGGGAGAAACTGATTGGGGTTGGTAATTGCATGAATTGGGTAGAGGGGATTCCTTAACCCCATAGGGATTTAATGATTATGGTTAGTGTGTTGGTCTGTTTCTGATCATTGCTGTTATGGTGAACTTCTTGCATGTGGTTGTATAAGAATTGTTTGGATGGTTTGGGTGATTTTGTGTTGTTTACCATTTTGGGTCGAAACTGATTTAATCGGTGGAATTGATGTTTTATCGGGTAAAACCTGGAATAAGTCGTGTATTTTAGTCGTAGAATGTTAGGCTAAGACTACAGGGACTGGTTTGGTGAGAATCAGATAATTTTCGAGCTTTTGATGAATTTCTGAACAATGAGGGTTTTATGAAATCGCAGACGTTCACCAACACCTTCGCTGAGCGAGCTAGTAGCGACCATTCGCTAGGGACTCGCTAGGCGAGTGAGGTTGCGAACACTTCCAGTAGCTACTGTCTGCCTTCGGTAGGGAGTTCGCTAAGCGAGCAGCTAGCGAGCGTTCGCTAGGGCTTCGCTAAGCGAATGAGCCAGCGAGCATGACAGAAAATTATGATTTTGTACGGTGAGGGTGGTTCTGTCGTTTTATAGTATACCTTGAGTTGTGACCAGTATAGATATGGTGATTAGTGATAAAGAGTGTATACTTGGCATTAAAAGGTGAAATTAGGTAGTGATTGAAGTTAATTAAAATAACTAATTGATTGGTGTGTATATATATATATATATATAAAAGATGTATGGTGGGGTGATCAGGGGATCGTGTGACTTTAATTGAAATAACTAATTGATTGGTGTGTATATGTATGTATGATGTATGGTGATGTGATAAGGAGGATCGTGTGTGTTGCACCCTAAAATTTGACCAACCGGTTCTCCTATCTGACTCGTGGTTTAAATTCATATTCGCATATCAGATGCATGACATGTGTGCAGCGACAGAGGATATCAGGGTTACAACTTGGGTTTCATTTATCAGATATGTCAGATCCAGTCCAGGTAATCAGGGATATACCTTTCGGAAAATTGCGCGCTCCTCGGTGTTTGCAGCTCACATGGTGGTTTTGGGGATATTCTGATGCCCGGGGGTTTACTGTTTGATTCGATCTGGTCTCGCGATCTTTTATGGTGGTCATTTGCATTTGTCTGCATTCTTTTAGGGTTTAATAGCTTTCTGTAGATTTTAAATAGGCTTTAGGGATTTTTTAGGATTTAAATAGATTTTTTAACATTTTTTAAATAGTTTAAATCTTTTTCTAGAGCTTTATAGGATTTTTAATAGATTTAATAGTTTTTTTAATCATTTTTTAGAATTTTATAGAATTTTAATAGAATTTTTTAGAAATTTAATAGAAATTTAATAGTTTTTAAATAGAAATAAATAGAGTTCATTAGATTAAATCTTTTAATAGATTTTTTGGGTTTAATGTAGGATTTAATAGTTTTAAATAAATGGTATAGATTTTTAATAGGATTTTAATGGTTTTTTTAATGGAGATTAGTAGAGTTTTATTAATTTTAGATTAATATAGGTTTAATCAGATTTTTAATCATTTTTAGATTTAATCAGGTTAATTAGGATTTTAATCATCTTTAGATCTAATTAGGATTAAGATAGTTTAATTTTTGGATTAGTCAGGTTAATTAGTTAATTAGGTTTTGATTGGTTTTAATTAGACTTAATCAGTTTTAATCCATTTCCATATTCAGTTTTTTGGAGTTTTGTGATCAGTTTCGTTGGGCCCAGGAAGCAGATTTTTTTTGAAGCCCAAGTCCTTGCAGGTCCAGTTTTTTGGTCGTTTTTGTCCAGGGAAGAGTGACACTTGTCACTATAAGAATGGCGCCACGTTTTGCACTCAAGGGGCACCACCTCATTCTGATCCCTCTCTCTCCCTTGCTGCCACACGTCACACCACCTCTCTCTTAGGCCACGTGTGCCACATGCACAGTCTCCCTCTGCCAGCACCCTCACCACGTGGCCTCACCGCAGCTCTCGCCGGGACCCCTACCGCCGGGCATGCAAATCCGGTGAACTCTCACCGCCGGCAAGCCCAACCAACTCCGGCCACCACCTAAATCCCCCAGCAAACCCAGAATCATCCAACCTCCTTCGTTCTTCTCCAATATCCCTCCGTCCACCTTCACCAACGGTCACCGGAAACTTCATCCGTGACCGGAAAATTCAAGGAATTGCCCAGATTTCTTCAGAACATCATCAATCTCCATCGATCTTCAAAGTCCAACCTTCATCGTTCATCTGGAATTTCCAGAAACCTCTAGCAACCAACAAACACCGTCCGTCAACAACTTTCGAAGAAGATCATCGTCGTCCGTCATCCCTCTTCAAGATCTTCAAGGATCTTTTGAAGATTTTCCTCAGAAGATTCCCAGAACTTCAACTTATCATCAACACGCGCTTCAACGATCTTCATCTTTTTTCAATTTTTCCAGAAAGATCTCCCACTCTCTTCTCCAGATCGTTCGAGCAAGCAACTTCTAGGGAACCTCCAGATCCTCGTCTCTCTCGCGGCGATTTCCTTTGAAGCTTCAAGAACTCCACGAACTGGTTCTTGATTCGTCTCCAGGTACGCATCTTTTAAAGCTTGACGCTAGTTATTCTGCCTGATAGAATAAACGTTGATTATGTTATTTCGCTGGAATTTAGATTTCATAGGGTTTGCTTGTTTGTTTTTTGGAGAATGATCTGAGAGGGTCTGGTTGAAGACTCGTGAGAGTAGGATAGGGATTTGCAGAGAGAGCGGTGGAGTTGCGAACGGCTAGGGTTTAGTTTGGGTGAACAGTGATCTGAGTTTGGGGAAGAAAAGAGGGTTTTGTGAGATAATCAGTTGGGTTAGGGTTGGATTGGGTCTAGGCCCAAACTCGTATTTGCTGAAGCTCACCCCCCGGTTTACTCATTCCCCCCCCCCCCTGAGTGTGAAAGCTGAGTGATAATTCTGGATTGGGCTTAAGCCTTATTTGCTATACGCACCCTCCATTAGCAGCCCAACTAAATTTGCACTTAGGGTAGTTGCTTAATGCACCCCATGCGTTCCTTTTTTTATTTTTATTTTTCAGTTGGATTCTGATGATGATGGGCCTGCGCCTCCTGCTTTTCGCACCCCCTGCCTTTGGGCCCATTGGATAAATAACTAGATAATTGCTGTTAACGCACCCCCCCTTGTTTTATTTTCTTATTTCCTTTTTCATTTTTCTTTGTTCATGCATATTAGAAAATAATTCATTAAAAATAGTAGGATAATCCATTTAATTCCATTCTTTTTTCCATAGTTTCACAATTCAATTTAGGATTTTATAATGCAAAAACATTAGTTCAATCATGCATTTTCGTTTTAATTACATTTTTTACATGTTTATTGATTTTGAAGTATATTTTGTGGATATGTCTGCCTTGCTGATTTTAGTTCTTTCATCTGGTAATGGATTTTGCTCTGGTTTTTTAGTATGTTGCACTAGACTAATGCTTGTTCCCCATAGGATTTTAGTGGATTTTTTTAGAGGTTGATTGATATTGTTTTAGGGTTAGAGAATAGAGACCTCATAACTTGCTGGTTAACCCTTGACCCTTCATATGTTAGGGATTGTTAGTAGCCTTAGAAGTTGACTTAGGCTTTGAGATTTGATCTTGGGATCATAGAGCCATGTAGGTTTCCCCTAGATTTTTGATAGATTTTTGTAGGGTGTTCTGTTATTTTTGTTTGAGCCTGAGAATAGGAGAAGTCTTGATAGGCTTCTGACTTTGAAGTTCAACTGTGGTTGAACTATAGAGATAGTTTCTTGTGGTTTGAGGGCCTGTGGTTTCTTCTTGAAGATGGAGGCTGGATGAAGTCCTGTTGGAGCTTGCAAGGGTGCATGGATTGAGGTCTTAGTCTAGGAGCTTGCTCTCTGTTTGTGAGGTTTGAGATCCTGAAGTTTGAGGGAAATTTATGGTACTTTCCTGAGGAAGGCACTGTAGATGACTCTCATTCTTTCTTCTCACCTCTTTCTCAAGTATCCAATGATGTTGGAGCCTTCATGTGAGTTTAGTTTCTCCTGAGGAGGAATGTAAACCATTCACAGTTGTTGAGCCACATGGGATACGATTCCTAAGTGGAAGCCTCCTAGTACTTTCCCGAGGAAGGCACTATGGGTCTGTTCACTTAGTTCCCTTAGTTCATCTAGGATTTCTTAAGTATCCAATGATGTTGGAGCCTTCATGTGAGTTTAATTTCTCCTGAGGAGGAATGTAAACTGATCACAGTTGTTGAGCCACATGGGATACGATTCCTAAGTGGAAGCCTCCTAGTACTTTCCCGAGGAAGGCACTATGGGTCTGTTCACTTAGTTCCCTTAGTTCATCTAGGATTTCTTAAGTATCCAATGATGTTGGAGCCTTCATGTGAGTTTAATTTCTCCTGAGGAGGAATGTAAACTGATCACAGTTGTTGAGCCACATGGGATATGATTCCTAAGTGGAAGCCTCCTAGTACTTTCCTGAGGAAGGCACTATGGGTCTGTTCACTTAGTTCCCCTAGTCCTTATAGGCTTTCTTAAGTATCCAATGATGTTGGAGCCTTCATGTGAGTTTAGTTTCTCCTGAGGAGGAATGTAAACCGTTCACAGTTGTTGAGCCGCATAGGATATGACTCCTGAGTGGTAACCTCCTGGTACTTTCCCGAGGAAGGCACTATGAGTTTGTCTGCTTAGCTCCCTTTCTTTGGTAAGCTTGTTCTGAAGCTTGAAGACTGGGATTGATTCCTCTTGTGTAGGGTTTTGCTTAGAGTTTTGATTAGAGATTTGATTAGGGTTTTGCTTAGGGTTTTGCATAGGGCTTTGCTCAGGGGTTTTGTTTCAGGTTTGTTTAGGGGTCCTGCTCAGGGTTTTTGTTTAAGTTTTAGATTGGGGCTTGTCAGGCTGGTTTGCCTTCTCTTTGTATTGTTTGACTTGTGTGGTGTTGTGCTGCATTAGACATAGGGGTTCATCTAGATATTTCTGAGGTAGGTGCATCTTAGAAGTAGGCTTTGTGTGCATGAGAAGTTGAGGTGGTCCTCCTTCTGCTTGTTTGTTATTGAGTGGCTTTGCTTGCTGGTATTTGGTAGAGCTGAGCTCCCTTACCTTTGGGGTTTGCGGCCTTTGCGCCTTGTTTGTTTGATTGTTGCATTCATGCATATTTCTAGTATTTCTTTACTTTGCAGTTGATTCCTGTTTGCTGTTTAGTCCTGTTGCCATGATCCCTTAGGAGCTCTAACTTCTCCGTTGCGGAGTCGTTATGATAGACATTAGGATGGTCAACCAGGCATGATAACATTAGGTAGATTCCCTTTTTAGCCATAGTTTTTAGGGTGCCTTTTCCCTTTCTCAATAGGAGCTCTTGAGTAGCTTGTGTCGTAGTTAGCCGAACTACAGCTGCTCTGATTCCTCGTACCAGACGAGGATATGTAGGCATAGGATGCGATATCCTAGCGAGCACACTAACAACTAACCTTTTGTTCTCTCGCGGCTGTGCGATCGAGACTTTCCCGCTGACGATTAATTGTTACCCTTTTCTCTTGCCCGAGTGCATTTGAGACCAGATCGTAGTTTTAGGATCCCGTATCTTTAGAACCAGTTTGTTTTCTCACTGCTGTGTGAGAACCCCCAGTTTAGCCGTAGTTAGTCGAACTACGTTTGCTCTGATCTTCCATGCCGTGTGGAAGTACGTAGGCACAGGACGCGATGTCCTGGCGAGCAACCTTTCCCCCGTTTAGACGTAGGTAGTCGAACTACGTTGACTCTGACTTTCCCATTGCACGAGGGAGTACGTAGGCCCAGAACACCGTATGTTCTGTCGAGTCCTGTCCTTTTCTTTTCTTTTCAGACTGACCATTAGCGTAGATAGATAAACACACCCTTTTCCTTATAAACACCAAGCGTGGATCCCGTCGAGTACGACGGACGTGAGAGGTGCTAATACCTTCCCCTTGCGTAACCGACTCCCGAACCCAGGTTTTGGTTGCGATGACCATACCTTTTCCCGTCTTTGCGAGGTTTACTTCGAGCGTTTCCTTTCCCTCCTTTGGGATAAATAACGCACGGTGGCGACTCTCCTGTCATGCCGGCGCCGATTTTCGCAGTAGCGACAGCTGGCGAATCTGTTGGGGATAATAGCATCTAGGGACTTTTCCCATCCCTTATGCTGGGACCGTTTCCCATCCCCTGCGCGAGTCAATCCTAGCGCTTGGGTGTTTATTTGTTGGGTGTTGTGCATATGTGTTTTATCTTTTCCGCACTTTACTTTCCTGCACCTTTACCTTTCCGCATTTACTTTCAGTATTATATTATTATGTTTATTGCTGTGGGAGAGGGAGATTACTATGAGTGAAAATTCGGACCTGGGCTTGAGTATGCACCTAGATATAGTTGTGGAGAGTAGTAGACGAACCTGTCTGCTGAGCAGGCACAGTTCCCTACGAAATCTGCGCTCAGACGAGGTTCTCGCAGAGGTGCTCCTTTCCGGTCCTGAGGATCTGAGGGGAGTCCAGACGTGAGGATTGTCGACTCTGGGGACCGATCATTTGGAAGTCAGCTAAGTGAGGCCTCTTCATGACTTGATGATGCCACTCCTTCTGGGAATCGTATCGTCACTCATGAAAGTCTGTGACGCTGATGACCGCATAGGATGTCGTACCTTTGTCCGTGGATTAGGTCCATCATACCTGTGAGGGGGATTGGGTTATTGCAGGAAAACTGGCCTTCAGAAACCATGATTCAGTACCTTTATCAGACGGTGTTCTTGATTCATCTCCAGGTGTTGTTTAGATCAGATGGGTTTCTTATTTGGGGTTGATACTATTATCAGATAGTTTTCTCGTCAGATACAGAGGTTCAGATGAATTTCTTACTGGGGGATTGGTATTTTGAGTATCAGATGATAATCAGTATCAGGAAGTTCTGGTGACTGTGGTGGTTTTCTGTTCTTGATATCACAGAGATGTTCCTCTCCAGGCTACAGCATAGCCCCTGTGTTCACAGATTGCATTATTTATCATATTGCATCATTGCATTACCATTTGCATCCAACTAACGTGTGCGTATTGCAGGTACATATTTTCCCTCCCAGTTCTGGTGTTTGTTTCCTAGCAAGACATGGAAACCATGAAGAGAGTGTTACCCTACAAGTTCCCGTCTCCAGATATCAGTCTGTTGTCAGAGCTGATTACTATTGCTAAGAAAAGGGTGATGGGAGACTTCAGGAAGACGTATGGGAGGATCTTGAATTATGTTTACCAGCCCTTGGCCTATGAGATCAGCGGCATTTACACCCTGTTACAGTTTTATGATGCGGAGCTCAGGTGTTTCGTATTTCCTGACTTTGTCTTGGCTCCTACCCTGGAGGAGTATTCTGCACTCTTGGATATACCGATTCGCGAGCAGATGCCTTTCTATCGTACGGACGCTAAGCCTAATCTGGCTGAGCTTTCTGCCATCCTGTACTTAAGAGAGTCTGAGCTGACAGGGAAGATGATCAGAAGAGGAGATGTGTGGGGATTTCCGTTGGATGTCTTGGTGGAGAAGGCTCGGGAGTATGCCAAGGAAGGTGGCTGGGTTGTTTTTGACGCCATCCTTGCTGTGTGTGTTTATGGCATCGTATTGTTCCCAAACATTCCTGATTTTGTTGATGCAGATGTTTTCTATATTTTGGCTGCAAAGAACCCAGTTCCTACCTTGCTGGGAGATATCCACCATTCCACTCACTACCAAAATGAAAAGCGGCGAGGAAGGAATGTTTCTTGCTGTGTACCTCTACTGTGCAGATGGTTCACTAGTCATATTCCGAAGTCAGGGCCTTTCGCCACTTCTATGGATTCTTTAGGATGGCCTGAGCACTTGATGGGGTTGACTTCTGAGGATGTGGTGTGGGTTAACGAGGAGGTGTTCAGAGTTGAGGTCATATACAAATGCGAAGGATTCCCGAATGTTCCTTTGATAGGAAGGAAAGGGTGTGTCAATTACAACCCTTCCTTATTAATCAGGCAATTTGGGTATGCACCTCAGGGAGCGCCGAAGCCCAAGGAGATACAGGAATCTCTGTATCTCACTGGGGAAATAGGGAAAGAGATGTTGACCAAGCTTGAGAAGGCATGGAAGAACCTGCATAAGAGAGGGAAGCCTTCAGGTAGCAGAGGGGGTACTCGAGTTCTTGGCCCGTATGTGGAATGGATTCGTGAACGAGCTAAAAAATTCCTTATGCCTTATCCTGCAGTTCAGCCATTGTATCCTTCTCCGGTGGAGGAGCCCACCACTATAGACATACAGGTATACAAGCAGCTGATGGCGGAGAAAGAAGAGCTAGCAAAGGCTAAAGAGGCTTTAGAGAAAGAGAATGCCCAGCTTCGTCATGAAAAGAATGAAACAGGATATTTTTCCAAGCAACAGGCCGAAACTTTGAAACATCTGAAGACTACTTTGTTGGAGTTGATTGAAACCAAGAAGCGTCTGGAGTTAGATGTAGACTCAGTTAGCAGTGTATTGGCTACTAAGAAGCAAGAGCTGGAAAGGGCCTACACGAAGCTAGCTAAGTTCAGAGAGCACTGGGATCTCACTATGGCCAAACGCAAAGAACGGGACGAAGAGCTAAAGACACAGGTTGCTCAGTTGGGAGAACAGGTCAAAGCAAAGACTGAAGAGCTTGAAGAAGAAGCATGTCGTCGATACGAGGCCGAACGCAAACTGATTGATGCCATGAAGAATCTGGAGGATTGTCAGCGCAGAGCAGACGTCAAGAGGCCCAAACCTGGGGATGGCGCCCAGGATAAGGCTTGGGAAGACTTTGTCAGAGATATCCAGGGAACGGTCAGGAAAAGGGATCAGTTGATAGAAGGCTTAATTTATCGACCGGATCACCCAGAGACGAAGAAGCTGGTTGAGGATTTCCGCGACCGTACCCGCACTTGATTTCTCTCTTGTATTCTGTTGTGTTGAGATCACCACCGGGCATGTTGGTCGGGATCCTCCTTTATCATCTCAGTTGTATGGAACATAGTTGTGTAACGCCCTGACGAGACTGTTATTCCAATAAATATATGAGGGTTTTTCTAAATATTGTCTTTATGGTTTATCTTGTCTTGCTACCACTGACACTGGAATTGGAGGGGAAATACCCCCAATGCACACATGCACGTTAGCATTTTTTTTGCATTCTGTCTGCATAAATCATATTGCATAGCATTTCTCTAGCTGGCTAGAGCACTTATCCGGCCATTGTTTTTCACCAGAGGGTGATTCTCGGAGATTGTTCGAGGCAAGAGTGGAGTGTTGAAGAAGACCAAGGGGCTGAAGCAGATTTGGGCAGAATCAAGCAGTGTAGTCAGTTATAGGTAATTGGTAGTTGTGTCTAAAGGCAATTTCCAGGCTCCTAACACCTTGACAGGGTTTACTATGACGTCCCACCCTCAGTATGATTCTATGGAAGACTTCCCGCAAGCGAACAACCTTACGGCAGACCAAGTTGTACAGCCTACGGATGAGAACCGAGATCGACATGAGCAGTTTGTTGCCCGAAATGAACGTCCTCCTCCTGTTAACAATCAAGGTGCTATTTTCCCTGAGAGGAATCCACGCCGAGGTATCCCGGTAGCCAGGACTGTAGATCCAAGAGCTCTTGAGACGGATAGAAAACTCCGAGCGTTGGAAGAAGGAATGAAAGCCTTGAAAGTGAAAGATGCTGTTAACCTGGATGCTGTAGACATGTGTTTGGTTCCTGACCTGGTGTTGCCGTATAAGTTCAAAGTGCCGGAATTTGAGAAGTACATGGGAGTTAGCTGTCCGAAGCTGCATTTGATGATGTTCTGTCGAAGAATGACTGCGTTTGTGCGAAATGACAAATTGATGATCCATTGCTTTCAGTATAGTCTGACTGGGGCATCTTTGAGGCGGTATGTGCAGTTAGAGAGTAATCAGATTCGATCATGGGAGGATTTAGCCAGAGCTTTCATGAAGCAGTACGATTACAACCTGGATTTGGCTCCTAGTCTCGTACATCTTCAAGAATTATCCCAGGCGGAGAATGAATCATTCAGAGGGTATTTGCAAAGATGGAAAGAATTGGCTGCTAGTGTTCAACCGCCGCTTCAGGAAAGAGAAATGGTTGACATCTTCTTGGGTACTCTGAAAGGCCACTATTATGACAAGTTGTTCGGTTGCACAAGCTTTGTGGGCCTAATGAGAATGGGGGAGCTTGTTGAGAGAGGACTCAAGAGTGGAAAGCTTCGAGATGCTCCTTATTTCCCAGTTGATAAAGATGAGTCAGTTGCCAGTTCTCAAGAAGAGTGGGAAGAAGAAAATGACGTCGTCTCAGAATCTCTAGCATCTCAGGATCGGTTTTCAGACACTTCAAGTCAACGGTCATCCTGTCGGCGATCGCGTCAGCACGCCCAACGAAGACCAAGGAAACCTGAAAGGCAGTTTACTCAGCTACCGGTGCCGTACAGTCAGTTGTTGCCAGATCTGGTCAGAAGTGGATTGATAGTGCCAAAAGAGACTAAGCCGGTGATTCCACCGTATCCTCCAGGTTTTGATGCCAGCGCCCGCTGTGAGTACCATGTTGGGGCACAGGGGTGTTGCACCCCAAAATTTGACCAACCGGGTCCCGTATCTGGCTCGATGTTTCGACGCATGACCGCATTCGCATCTGCATATCGCATACAGTGCATTTTTCATTTATTTCGGTTTTATCGGGATCACAGCTCTCGTCTCGCGTCTCAGGTGTTTTTAATCAGTTCAGATAGGTAGAATCGTATTTTTGGGATATTTCGGTGCCCGTTTATTTTTACCGGCTATTTTGTTGCGCTCTCGCGGTGTTCTGTGTCGTTCGGTGCTTATTTTGTTCCTCTGGGAATTATTGTGATTTTTCTGGATTTTATTGGCTTTTTTTTAGGATTTTTAATAGTTTTAATTCTTTTTAAATAGACTTTTAATCATTTTAGGATAATATAGAATTTTATAGAAATAAATAGCATTTTTCATTTTAGAATATTAATGGTTTTTTAAAAATAGGTTTAAATCATTTTTTAGAATTTTAATAGAATTTAAATAGTTTTAATAGCTTTTAAAATCACTTTTAGATTAGTAGTAAATTTTTCTTTTAGCATAGAATAATAGAATTTAAATATATAGAGTAATATAGTTTTTAGAATTTTTAATGAAATAAATCAATAGCATTTTCTTTTTAGAATATAGGGTTTAATAGAAATTAAATGATTTGTTTTTTAATTTTAGATATAGATAATATAGTTTTTATAGGATTTTAAATAGCATTTTAATAAAATAGATTTCTTTTCTCTTAATATAGAATATAGATTTTTCATTTTTAATAAAGGGATAGATTTTTCTTTAATAGATATTATAGACTTAATTAGGTTTTTTAAAATATTAGATGTCAATTAATGATTAATAGATGTAGTTTTTTCTTTTATATAGATTTAATTAGATTAGATATTAATAGTTTAGAGTGTTTAGAGGTTAATTGGAGTTTGATTTAATTAGGATTTATTAGATTAATTTTTAGTCTTAATCCATGGTAATTAGCCCATTTCAATTCAGTTTTTGTGGTTTTTGATTAGTCCATTTCGTGGGCCCAGATTTTCGTTTTTGGAGGCCCAGTTTGTGGCCATTTATTTTCTGTCCATAAGTCCAGAAATAATCCAGCTTTTTCCAGCAATTGCCAGAAAGTTCTAGAACGTTCCAGAGTTCTCAGCTTTTAAATGCCAGCACACGTGTACGCGCAAGAGAGGCCCCACGTTACTCATTATTCACACGCCACCTCACCTCAGTTCTCTCTCTCCGTGCCACGCCCACGCCACGTGGAGAGCATGTAGCCCTTGCCTCCACCCACACACCCACGCGTCCACCATGCGTTAACCTCCTCCACTACCTCCCCCACGTGTCATCACTACCAGCGCCTCGCCTGAAGTAGTCACCGGCCGGTATGCATGGCCGGCGGCCACCGCACCACTTCGCCGGAAAAATCCAACAAACCCAGATCTCCGGTCAACATTCATCCTCTTCATCTCTTCTCCTCCCTTCTTCCTCCTCTCATCCAACCTCCGATCCAACTTCCGGCCACCACCAATCTCACCAGAAAAATTCAGAAACCTCCATCTCCACCTCCTTCGTCCATCTTCTCCGTTCAACAAACATCAATCATCAACCTAGATCCATCCTTTTCAGAAGAACGACATCAACCTCCAACAACCTTCATCAACACTCCGAGTTCGCCAGAAATTTAACTCATCAAGCGATCTTCATCCTGCAATATCCAGAAACGTCATCCATCAAGAACCACTTCCCAGAAACTGTTTCATCATCATCATCACGTTCAAGAACATCTCCAGGAAGAATGCTCATCAACGAAGAACGCTCAAGAACACCTTCGAGTGTTCACTCCAGATCTCCAGAAATTCAACTCATCAAGAATTTGCAACGATCTCAACAATCACCATCACGAATTCGGTCTAGATCCCAAATCAACCTTCAAGAGCGTTCTTCCGAATCTCCAGACGAATGTTCTTATAGCAATTTCAAGACTTAGATTCACTGATCGCCAGCTTCGTTGTTCTTCGTTAAGCAACAACGATCACCATGCCACTTCATCACGCCTTCAGGATCTTCAACGAACTAGTTTCTTGCAGAGAATTGCTTCAAATCTTCAAGCATGTCAAGGATCGATGATTCCAGATGGCAGTTGGTTTTTCTTGTTTACTATTTTGTTTTGGCAGATTGTGAAATGAATGTTGGGTTGAGAGATGAACAAGGACGGAGAAAGTTCAGAGACGGGAGGTTGACGGCGGCGCGGTGAGGGAGAAGGGAGAAAGGTCTGCTAGGGTTTCAGAGTAAGAGGGGATGAGGAGATGGACCAGGTTGGGCTTTGGGGGCTACGAGGCCCAGTGCCTTTTTTTTCCATCCCTCCGTTTTTGGCTGAAAGAAGTGGGCTTGAGCCCAATGTTCTAAATTCACCCTGGGTCACTAACCTTACCCCCCCCCCCCTCCGGGTTCTACAGCAAACACCTGGGCTGGGCCCAACACATTTGTTCTTTTATTATTTGTTTTGCTTGTATAACTCCCCAGCTGGGCTGGGTACCCCCCTCCCCTCTTTTTTATCTTTTTTTTTCTTTATGTTGATATTGTTTAGTTTTTTTATTATTGAAAAACAATAAAGGAAAAGATTATAAGAAAAAGAAAATGGAGAGAAAAATATATTGAAAAAAATAGAAAAATAAAGAGAAAAATATATTGAAAAAAATAGAAAAATAAAGAGAAAAGTATATTGAGAAAAAGGAAAGAAAATATAGTGAAGGAAAAATAAAAGAAAAAGTATGTTGAGAAAAAGAAAAGAAAAATATTGAAAGAGAAAATGGAAGAGAAATATTGAAAAAATATTAGTATGGATAATATTTTTTAGAGTAGGTTTTTTCACAGAGATTATTTTACGATTTTAGAGATAGTTTAGAAGCCCATTTGTTAGGGGGCTATTTTTCATTCGATTTTTCAAGATAGGATAGGATAGTATTTCCTAGGAGATTATTTTTTTTTAGTATGCAAGCATTGTAACCATTTTTCAGAATGATTAATAAAACGAGATTTGAGCTGTGGTCCCGAAGTAGCCGAACTACAGCTGCTCTGATTTCTCGTACCAGACGAGAATATGTAGGCATAGGATGCGATATCCTAGCGAGCACACTAACGACTAATTCTTCTGTTCTCTCGCTGCTGTGCGATCGAGACTTTCCCGCTGACGATTAATCGACCCTTTTTTCTCTCTTGCCCGAGTGCATTTGAGACCAAGCCATAGTTTTGCCCATAGGTTCCTGACCCTGTGAAACCAGTTGTTTTTCTCACTGCTGTGTGAGAATGTTTTGTTTAGCCGTAGTTAGTCTGAACTACGTAAAGCTCTGATCTTCCATGCAGTATGGAAGTACGTAGGCACAAGACGCGAGGTCTTGGCGAGCCAATTTTCCCTGTAGTCCCGAACTACGTTGACTCTGACTTTCTCTCTTGAGAATACGTAGGCATAGAGTGCGACGCTCTATCGAGTCAATTCCCTTCTGTTTAGATTTAGCAGCCGTAGATAGATTGTTTTGCATCCTTTAGACAACCCAAGCAAGCGTGGATCCCGTCGAGTACGACGGACGTGAGGGGTGCTAATGCCTTCCCCTTGCGTAACCGACTCCCGAACCCAGGTTTTGGTTGCGATGACCATACCTTTCCCCGTTTTTTGCGAGGTTTACTTCGAGCGTTTCCTTTCCCTCTGTTGGGATAAATAACGCACGGTGGCGACTCTTCTGTCAGCCGGCGCCGATTTTCGCAGTAGCGACAGCTGGCGACTCTGCTGGGGAGCCAACGTCCCCTGGCTGCTAAGGACTGCGATAGTTCTTATGCATGTGGGATCCAACGTCCCCTAAGATAGAGTCAATCCTAGCGCTCGTTTGCTTGTCTATTTGGGGTTTATTTATTGATATTATCTGTTGCTGTTGGGGTGTTACGGGTGTTCTATGATTGAGTGAGAAGCCGGACCTGGGCTTGAGTGCACCTTAGACTTAGAGTAGAAATTAGTGGGCGCCCGCATGCTTTGCTTGCCTTGGTGTCCCGTGAAATCTACACTCAGACGAGGTTCTTCTGGTTGGCCTCTTGACCCACCCTTTGGGTGGCTTGGGTTGCTGGTTAGTTGGATTGTCGACTCTGGGAACCGATCATTTGGAAGTTAGCTAAGTGAGGCCTCTTCAGGACTTGATGATGCCACTCCTTCTGGGAATCGTATCGTCAGTCTTGAAAGTCTGTGATGCTGACGACCGCATAGGATGCCGTACCTTGTCAGATATAGGTCCATACCTGTGAGTGGGGGGGTTTTTTGTGCAGGAAACTTGACTTTCAACCTACCCGTTATTCTGGTCTTCTTTTCAGAGAACGTCTCCGTCAGCAGTGCAATAGTATTCAGAGATTTGTGTGGGGGGTTGTGGTCCCGTTGTTTGATGCATCTTGCATATCATATGCATATCAGTGTTGCATTGCATATCATCCTCCAGTTAGCCAGAGTTCTGATCCAGCCTTTGTTTCCTGAACGTGATTACCCGGAGTTTGGATTGAGCAGTTGTTGATTGTCAGAAGACCGACCTAGGGGTTGAGTAGCTTTGAGCAGAATCAAGCATTGAAGTCAGCTAAAGACTATTGGTAGCTATGTCTGAAGGCAATTTCCAGTCTCCTAATACCTTGACGGGGTTCACTATGGCGTCCAACCCTCTGTACGATTCCGTGGAAGACTTCCCGCAAGTGAACAACGTTACTGCAGACCAAGTTGTGCAGCCTTCTGTTGAGAACCGAGATCGACATGAACAGTTTGTTACCCTGAATAAGCGTCCTCCTCCTGTTAATAATCAAGGTGTTGCTTTCCCCGTGATGAATTACCGAAGAGATATTCCAATGGCTGGGATGGTAGATCCAAGAGCTCTCGACCAGGCTAGAAGACTCCGAGCATTGGAAGAAGGATTGAAAGCTTTGAAAGCCAAAGATGCTGTTAACCTGGATGTTGTAGGCATGTGTTTGGTTCCTGACCTGGTGTTGCCTTATAAGTTCAAAGTGCCGAAATTTGAGAAGTACACGGGAGATAGCTGTCCGAAGCTGCATTTGATGATGTTCTGTCGAAGAATGACTGTGTTTGCGCGAGATGATAAATTGATGATCCATTGCTTTCAAGATAGTCTGACTGGGGCATCTTTGAGGTGGTATATGCAGTTAGAGAGAAATCAGATCCAGTCATGGATGGATTTAGCCAGAGCTTTTCTGAAGCAGTACGATTATAACCTAGACATTGCTCCCTATCGCATGCATTTGCAAGAATTGTCTCAAGAGGACAATGAACCTATCAGGAAATATGCTCAGAGATGGAGAGAATTTGCTGCTAGAGTGCGTCCACCGCTGTTAGATCAAGAGCTGGCAAGCATGTTTGTAGATTCCCTACAATATCCGTACTTCAAAATATTGCTCGGAATTCCGGCAAGTTTCTCTGACGTGGTAGCATTAAGAGAACGCCTTGAGTATTCCATGAGAATTGGGAAAATTCAGATTACTTCATATGATCAAGCTGATGAAACCGAATACCCTTGTGACTATCAGAGTGAAGAAGAAGTTGTGATCAACTCAGTCATGCCAAAGGTTGAATATCCTCGAAGCGAATCAGTGAATTTTGTTGGTTCATCATCTTATCAGAGATCAGTACCTCCTGTGGCTTGTTATACTGAACAGACAGTCGTGCCTGGGGCACCATATCAGGAATCTTATGTCGCTTCCATTGCAAAGCAGGGAACTCGTGGCCGAGGTTACCAGAATCAGCGTCAGAATCAGAACCGACCTCGTAGCAACTTGGAACGAAGGAAAGCTCCTTTTCACCCAGTGCCTATGCCGTATAGCCAGTTGCTACCATCTTTGATTCAGAAGTCTTTGGTGGAACCTAAAGCTCTTAAGCCAGTGCCAGAACCTTACCCTCCTGGGTATAATCCCCACGTTCAGTGTGGTTATCATGGTGGCTCACCGGGGCATTCGACGGAAGATTGTAAAGCATTTCAGGCGAAGGTACAACAGTTGATTGATCAGGATCGCATTTCCTTTAGAGAAGGGTTTCTGTTTGTTCATCCCAACCGCTCAACTGTCTAAGCTCATAGATTCGGAAAGTATTCTCCAGCAAAAGCCAGTGGTTCAGACAGGCAGGCGCCTCAGCATTGGCAGTTCTCAAGCTTTTATATCATTTGCATCTGTAGTTTCTTTTCTGTTAGTTACTGCCTGCTTTTAAACATTGTATGTTTCGAATGGTGATATTAATAAAGTGACTATGCATTTTTCTGAATTAATCATGTCGCTGTCGCTCATTTACTGCATTGCACTGACACTTGCATTTTATTCACTCTATTTTATCACTGTGACTAGCAAAGATTGGAGGGAGGATGACGAAATAAACTCATAACCGATGATCGTATGCTTTCAGATAAGACCGTACCGATGACGTACAAGGCATTGTTTCAAATTCCCCAAACACTGGAGATATAAGGAGTTAGTCCCTTGTTAACCACTTCGAGCCAGGAAGTAGAAGTTTTTTCGGACTTTTAAACCCTCACATCTTAACCCGGGGCAGGGTAGTTGTCAGTTAGCTTGACCGAGCATTCAAGTCTTGCAGAGGAGTGTTGTCTTTCGAGGACCAATAGCAGTTTACACCTTTCAAGAGGTCAAACCTCACCAATCAGGAGCGAGACAGTTACAATCCTTTCAGAGCAATCAGGACAACCAGTGTCACACGACTTTGTTCCAAAAGAAATAAAGAAAGAAAGCCCGCTAAGTAAAAAGAAAGAAAAAGCTAGAAAGCTAATACTTAGGCAAAAATCAGGGCATCCCGCTGGACTTCAAAAGAAAGAGAAAAAACGAAAGAACTCTAAAGGAGTCAGTCCAGGCAAAAATTAGGGAATCAAAAGAACGAAAAAGAGGGGATATCAAAAGAAATTTTCCCCAGCAAATCACAAAGTCGTGTACACAGACACCGAAAGCGAAGAAGGAGTAACTATCACTCTAGAAGAAAAGCTTTATGAGTTCCTTAACTGTAGGTCTTACCATTCAACATACTTCTCGGAGAGGCGAGTGCTCGTGCCAGGTTAACTGAACCTTTGGATCGGAGGTCATCACGTAGAAGGGGTGGGTACAAATCAAAATTTGAGCCAAATATCCTTTGTTTCACGAACCGTGAACCCGACCACGATACAACCCTTAAAAGACCTAATTGAGGTAGGGTTATTCTGAAGCGCATTACGATAAGGTTGAGTAACCTGACTCCTTCTTGACTTGCTAGTCACATCCTTGTTGTATTTTTCACTGACCACGTAAGCACTACGTTTGAACTTCGGTTCACTCGTCACTCATAATCATAGCATGTAAATGAGTGACAGCTCAAATTTTTTCAAAATCTGCATAACCATTGCATTAAGATTACCATTCGTAGACAGACAATTTTAATTGCAGGTTAGTAGTTGGCATGAAAGAAATTCCAGCAGGGAATAATCAAGCAGGACTGAGTAATTCAGCAGTCTGAGCCAGAATGGTGTATGTTGTGAAGCCTTGCGAATCAGGGGCATTATCTTCTAGTAAGTTCAGTATCAGTCAGTCTGAGGACAAGGCCCGAAGCTTCGGTTGATCAGGGGCAATTTATTTGAGAAGCAGTTGATCAGAATGAGTTTTCTCGAGAGCCAATCAGGGGCAATTAGGCAGAGCGTTGAGATTTGAAAGCAGATACTTCAGGTGGATAATCAGATCAGGTTAAGTCGCTAGAACGCTCATTCAGGGGCAAGTCACTGCAGAGAATTTTAAAATCAACTGGGTTGTTAGGTGTTTAATTGGAGATTGAATCCTTTTGTTGTACAGATACCGGGGCAAATATTCTCGAAGTCGTCCCGTAGCAAGCTGTTCAGAGCAAGTATTCCCAAGAGTTAGATTGGGGCAAGTTGAATTGTATTGGAGCAAGTTGTTTAAGCCAGTCTTTTTATCCCAAGCTGAGTGTACTGGGGCAAGTTGTGTAAGCCAGTCTGTTTATCCCCAGCCAGAGTTGAGTATCGGGGAATCATGGCATTACCCTCATCAAAACATCAGCATTCCGAAAAGGCCGTGTTGTCGTTGGATCATTATCCCGCAGTTTAAACCTGTTACGTGTCAGTAACCAGTCGTTTCCAAAGTCCAGTTCTCGCTTGGCAAACCGGTAACCAGTTCTCATCTGGCCTACCCTTCCGTAAGCATCAGTTCCCGTCTGGTGCAGTTTATTGTAAGCATCAGTTCCCGTCTGGTGCAGTTTATTGCAACCAGTTCTTGCCTGGTCACTGTTTCTTTAGTCGTTGTATCAGTTCTCGTCTGGTACATGTCATTGGTAACCAGTTCTCGCCTGATCATCGTATGTTTCTTCAAGTGTTATACCAGTTCTCGTCTGGTGTACGTCAGCTTTCAGCCAGTTCTCGCCTGGTTGTCTATACCTCAGTCTGTTATTCCAGTCAGCCCCGTCTGACGGTCAAAAACACAAAATCAATTCTCGTCCGATAATCTATTTTCCTATCAGTTCTCGTCTGGTAGTCTGCCTTTGGATGCTAGTTCTCGTCTAGTATTTTCCTCATCGTCCATTGTGTACATAGTCCATGTTTATCCTAAACCAGAAAAAAAACAAAAAAAACCTAAAGGTATCTGACACAGTAATCCCCAATGACTCGCATGTTGTCATGTTTCCCGATACGAAGCTCGACGGATACCAGTGCCCCGAGTAATGTTTGAATTCCTCGTGGATGTTGTTAGATCCGAATTGCTACTCTTCAGCAGATGAAAGTTGCTTATTATCCCCGGAAAAGTCGAGATTGTTATCCCGTATCAGAGTAGGATCAGGAGTATCCTCAGCAAATTAAAATTGATATCCTTGATAGTAAGGGCATTTCCAGCAGTGTGCTGCGCGCAATCAATCCCAGCTCGGGTCAATCCCCGCAGAGTACAATCAGTTGCCAATGGTTTGAAGAAAGCATCCCCGAGCAGAGTCGTCTTTCTTTCCCCAGTGAAGTAGCCAAGTAGGGTTGCCGTTCCATTTCTCCAGTATGACAGCTATCCCCGGCGGATTCGATTTCCCTTTTCCAGCATTTATTTTGCTGAGGTGATTCTGTGGCTTCAGTTCATCCCCAGTAGAGTTGACGTTATCTTAGGCATTTATTTTGCCAAGTGGTTTTCAGACCTGGTGTTCTCTGGCAGCTCGAGCCTGCATTAGCATTGGCATATATCGGTAGATTTGCATTCATACAAGCATATCCATGCCGTCTGGGCATCGCATTTTCAAACAGAACGCATAGCTTCTACATGTCATATAGGACATTGCGTCATTCTCAGGCATACGCATGTCGAAACATGGACCAGGATGGTTACCTATTGGATTTCGAATTTGTTCACCTGCAGAGTGGTGTGGTTAAGCTTCTCGTCTCCCCCAGCGGAGTGATTCTTCATATTTGGTTGTTACGTCAGCATCGAAAAAACAACAACAAGGAGAAATTGACACATATCAAACTTCTGAAGCTGCCGCCTTCGTCAGAATAGGTGCCAGGCAGTTCAATTCAGAATTCCCCAGGAGAGTTTCCTCAGGTTCGCCGTGAACCAGGAGTCAACAGAAAGATCCCATAACAGATGGGAAGGTGTTTGCTTTGCGAAGCATTATTTCAATACTTGTGGCGTCACACAGGTGTTGAAAAGGAGAAGAAAATTTATCAGAAAATTGATCAGTTGTTGCCGTGACAACCAAACTTCAGTTCATTGGAGGCTATTCCTCAAGCAGTTTTGCAGTATATTCCCGCGGTTGGCAAATTTCAGGGTTCCATTTGTATTCAACCGTCATCTACCTTTGAATGTTTGAAGGCTGAGCGCTCTTCAACCATTCAGGTCCAAGCCGCTTGAATAGAGGCAGCTGTTGCACCCCAAAATTTGACCAACCGGGTCCCGTATCTGGCTCGATGTTTCGACGCATGACCGCATTCGCATCTGCATATCGCATACAGTGCATTTTTCATTTATTTCGGTTTTATCGGGATCACAGCTCTCGTCTCGCGTCTCAGGTGTTTTTAATCAGTTCAGATAGGTAGAATCGTATTTTTGGGATATTTCGGTGCCCGTTTATTTTTACCGGCTATTTTGTTGCGCTCTCGCGGTGTTCTGTGTCGTTCGGTGCTTATTTTGTTCCTCTGGGAATTATTGTGATTTTTCTGGATTTTATTGGCTTTTTTTTAGGATTTTTAATAGTTTTAATTCTTTTTAAATAGATTTTTAATCATTTTAGGATAATATAGAATTTTATAGAAATAAATAGCATTTTTCATTTTAGAATATTAATGGTTTTTTAAAAATAGGTTTAAATCATTTTTTAGAATTTTAATAGAATTTAAATAGTTTTAATAGCTTTTAAAATCATTTTTAGATTAGTAGTAAATTTTTCTTTTAGCATAGAATAATAGAATTTAAATATATAGAGTAATATAGTTTTTAGAATTTTTAATGAAATAAATCAATAGCATTTTCTTTTTAGAATATAGGGTTTAATAGAAATTAAATGATTTGTTTTTTAATTTTAGATATAGATAATATAGTTTTTATAGGATTTTAAATAGCATTTTAATAAAATAGATTTCTTTTCTCTTAATATAGAATATAGATTTTTCATTTTTAATAAAGGGATAGATTTTTCTTTAATAGATATTATAGACTTAATTAGGTTTTTTAGAATATTAGATGTCAATTAATGATTAATAGATGTAGTTTTTTCTTTTATATAGATTTAATTAGATTAGATATTAATAGTTTAGAGTGTTTAGAGGTTAATTGGAGTTTGATTTAATTAGGATTTATTAGATTAATTTTTAGTCTTAATCCATGGTAATTAGCCCATTTCAATTCAGTTTTTGTGGTTTTTGATTAGTCCATTTCGTGGGCCCAGATTTTCGTTTTTGGAGGCCCAGTTTGTGGCCATTTTTTTTTTGTCCACAAGTCCAGAAATAATCCAGCTTTTTCCAGCAATTGCCAGAAAGTTCTAGAACGTTCCAGAGTTCTCAGCTTTTAAATGCCAGCACACGTGTACGCGCAAGAGAGGCCCCACGTTACTCATTATTCACACGCCACCTCACCTCAGTTCTCTCTCTCCGTGCCACGCCCACGCCACGTGGAGAGCATGTAGCCCTTGCCTCCACCCACACACCCACGCGTCCACCATGCGTTAACCTCCTCCACTACCTCCCCCACGTGTCATCACTACCAGCGCCTCGCCTGAAGTAGTCACCGGCCGGTATGCATGGCCGGCGGCCACCGCACCACTTCGCCGGAAAAATCCAACAAACCCAGATCTCCGGTCAACATTCATCCTCTTCATCTCTTCTCCTCCCTTATTCCTCCTCTCATCCAACCTCCGATCCAACTTCCGGCCACCACCAATCTCACCAGAAAAATTCAGAAACCTCCATCTCCACCTCCTTCGTCCATCTTCTTCGTTCAACAAACATCAATCATCAACCTAGATCCATCCTTTTCAGAAGAACGACATCAACCTCCAACAACCTTCATCAACACTCCGAGTTCGCACGAAATTTAACTCATCAAACGATCTTCATCCTGCAATATCCAGAAACGTCATCCATCAAGAACCACTTCCCAGAAACTGTTTCATCATCATCATCACGTTCAAGAACATCTCCAGGAAGAATGCTCATCAACGAAGAACGCTCAAGAACACCTTCGAGTGTTCACTCCAGATCTCCAGAAATTTAACTCATCAAGAATTTGCAACGATCTCAATAATCACCATCACGAATTCGGTCTAGATCCCAAATCAACCTTCAAGAGCGTTCTTCCGAATCTCCAGACGAATGTTCTTATAGCAATTTCAAGACTTAGATTCACTGATCGCCGGCTTCGTTGTTCTTCGTTAAGCAACAACGATCACCATGCCACTTCATCACGCCTTCAGGATCTTCAACGAACTAGTTTCTTGCAGAGAATTGCTTCAAATCTTCAAGCATGTCAAGGATCGATGATTCCAGATGGCAGTTGGTTTTTCTTGTTTACTATTTTGTTTTGGCAGATTGTGAAATGAATGTTGGGTTGAGAGATGAACAAGGACGGAGAAAGTTCAGAGACGGGAGGTTGACGGCGGCGCGGTGAGGGAGAAGGGAGAAAGGTCTGCTAGGGTTTCAGAGTAAGAGGGGATGAGGAGATGGACCAGGTTGGGCTTTGGGGGCTACGAGGCCCAGTGCCTTTTTTTTCCATCCCTCCGTTTTTGGCTGAAAGAAGTGGGCCTGAGCCCAATGTTCTAAATTCACCCTGGGTCACTAACCTTACCCCCCCCCCTCCGGGTTCTACAGCAAACACCTGGGCTGGGCCCAACACATTTGTTCTTTTATTATTTGTTTTGCTTGTATAACTCCCCAGCTGGGCTGGGTACCCCCCTCCCCTCTTTTTTATCTTTTTTTTTCTTTATGTTGATATTGTTTAGTTTTTTTATTATTGAAAAACAATAAAGGAAAAGATTATAAGAAAAAGAAAATGGAGAGAAAAATATATTGAAAAAAATAGAAAAATAAAGAGAAAAATATATTGAAAAAAATAGAAAAATAAAGAGAAAAGTATATTGAGAAAAAGGAAAGAAAATATAGTGAAGGAAAAATAAAAGAAAAAGTATGTTGAGAAAAAGAAAAGAAAAATATTGAAAGAGAAAATGGAAGAGAAATATTGAAAAAATATTAGTATGGATAATATTTTTTAGAGTAGGTTTTTTCACAGAGATTATTTTACGATTTTAGAGATAGTTTAGAAGCCCATTTGTTAGGGGGCTATTTTTCATTCGATTTTTCAAGATAGGATAGGATAGTATTTCCTAGGAGATTATTTTTTTTTAGTATGCAAGCATTGTAACCATTTTTCAGAATGATTAATAAAACGAGATTTGAGCTGTGGTCCCGAAGTAGCCGAACTACAGCTGCTCTGATTTCTCGTACCAGATGAGAATATGTAGGCATAGGATGCGATATCCTAGCGAGCACACTAACGACTAATTCTTCTGTTCTCTCGCTGCTGTGCGATCGAGACTTTCCCGATGACGATTAATCGACCCTTTTTTCTCTCTTGCCCGAGTGCATTTGAGACCAAGCCATAGTTTTGCCCATAGGTTCCTGACCCTGTGAAACCAGTTGTTTTTCTCACTGCTGTGTGAGAATGTTTTGTTTAGCCGTAGTTAGTCTGAACTACGTAAAGCTCTGATCTTCCATGCAGTATGGAAGTACGTAGGCACAAGACGCGAGGTCTTGGCGAGCCAATTTTCCCTGTAGTCCCGAACTACGTTGACTCTGACTTTCTCTCTTGAGAATACGTAGGCATAGAGTGCGACGCTCTATCGAGTCAATTCCCTTCTGTTTAGATTTAGCAGCCGTAGATAGATTGTTTTGCATCCTTTAGACAACCCAAGCAAGCGTGGATCCCGTCGAGTACGACGGATGTGAGGGGTGCTAATACCTTCCCCTTGCGTAACCGACTCCCGAACCCAGGTTTTGGTTGCGATGACCATACCTTTCCCCATTTTTTGCGAGGTTTACTTCGAGCGTTTCCTTTCCCTCCGTTGGGATAAATAACGCACGGTGGCGACTCTTCTGTCAGCCGGCGCCGATTTTCACAGTAGCGACAAGGGGCATTCAACAAATGATTGTAAGGTGCTTAGAAGTTAGGTTCAGGATCTGTTAGACTCTAACCGGATTTTGATCACGCCCCAGGGTTTTGTTCAGATTAACGATTCTCCGTCATCCAGTTATGTGGGTTCATCAGTTAATGTCATGGAAGACTCCACGGGAAGTGTGTGCTCTGAAGATTGTCAATCGGAGAGTTCAGTTGAGTATGGGAGAAATTTCTAGAGGTTTCTGCGCCGGGTGTCGCATATGTTTTCTCTGCCTAACCCGTTTAGCTTTTGTGCATTAGTATTTGCTGACCACCACCAGTATTGTTGGCTGGGGTCATTGTATTCGTACTCATTTGTGCTTACGTGCTGCTTTTGTTGGTTGTACATGTGTGGGAGATGTTCGTCTGTGTGCTTATAGCTTGAGTTTCTCCTCGTTTTGTCATGAATATGTGTTTGCTTTCTGCTTTGCATTATCACTTAACAGGTACATCAGAACCGTGGGTCTTATTTCCTCATCGTCCAGTTTGTTGCAGGAATTCCTTCAGAGATATGGAACAGAATCAGGTTGAATTGATTGAAGTCCGAAGCCAGCTGGGGCAGATGATGAGAGACATGCAAGAGATGCGTCTGGAGCAGAAGATTCTCAAAGAGGAAAATAGTCAGCTGAAGACCCAAATGAGCTTGGTCATGGAAGTAGTCAAGAATGTGCTTAGGAAAGAGAATGATTAGCTATTTGAAGCCGCAGTGAAAAAGCTCGTGCCACCTGTGGAACCTGAGCAACAGCAACAAAAGATGCACCCGGCTCAACGGAGGATTCAGGAGGAGAAGCCAAAGAGGATATTTGAGGCGCCACCTTCAACGTATGCTGAGCTCTTTCAGACTTTATTGAGGTTCAAGATGGTTGAAAAGAGAACGTTGGACCCACCCACAGGAGCGCTTCCTCACGGGTACGATACCAGTAAGCAATGTGAATTTCATTCTGGGGCACTCGGACACGACATCGAGGGTTGTCATGCTTTTAAGCACAATGTTCAAGACCTGATTGACTCGCACGATATTGAATTCACGCCGAGCGGTGTAGCTGTACGTATTGCTCCTATCCCAGTTGATGTTAAGATGACGGATGTTTCTAAAGCTGCAATAGGTCAGAAACGTGTCCTAGATTCCATGGTGTCAGAATCTCCATGCCCGCAACTGTTGCCTATTCCTGGGGCAGATCTGAGAAAGAAAATGGATAAGCGTAAGGAGTGCCTTAATCAGTGCGGTGAAAGTCAAGAAACCGATGTTGTATTTGCTACGAAGGTTGTTCAACAGTCAACCCGATACCAGCAACAACAGCAACGATCTCAATAGTGGAAGAGGCAGCAGCATCCCAATCAACGAAAAGCTCAAAATCAGAGGCTGTTGAGGGTATTTAGTGTGCCTCCGATGCCATATGCCAAACTTCTTCAGGTGTTGCTACGATTGCAGTTGGTTGAGAAGAGGAAGTTAGCCCCGCTGATAGGTACACCTCCAGCAGGTGATGATATCAAGGAGCGCTGTGATTTCCATTCAGGAGCACCGGGGCACAACATTGAAGATTGCCTGGCTTTCAAGCATAAAGTACAGGACTTACTTGATAGTGCAGCAATCAGCTTCGGGCAGGAAGGTCCCAAAATCATCTGAATGAAGGAGAAGGGGCTCTATAATTTGGTGGGGTCGCTGAAAGCAGATCAGGACAGCTTCGGGCTGCCTCTAATAACTGATTATGAAGATAGCTGGTTCAGCAGCAGGACAGATGCGAAAGCCCGGCTCTAGGAAGCTGGCATTTTTCTTTGTTTTATCTTGCCATTTCTTTACGTTTGTAGTTTCTTTCCTGTTTTAAATTGCAATCTTGTTTGTAAAACTTGTTGTTTTCATTCAATTGATGATAATGAAATAAATATGCATGTTTTGATTAAATCCATTCGCGTTCACTAATTGTTTTTACAAATGTCTAACGCCTGGTTAGGAGGAATCTGGGGGAGGATGACGAAAATGAACGACATGCAACTTCCGATATTGTATGCTTTTGAGATAAAACCTGTTGATGGTGTACAGGCATTGTTCCAAATCCCTAAACACCGGAGATATAAGGAAGATAATCCCTTGTCACCCCTTTGAGCCTTGTAGTAGGAGTTTCTTTCTGAAAATGAAAAACCCTCAATCTTTAACCTGGGGCAGGGTAGGTGTTAGCTAATTTGACCGAGCGTCCAAATTGCAAAAGGAGTGTCCGGTCGAGGATCAATCACACCCCTAGAGGTCGTGCCTAAAAAACCACAATGGTTAAATCAAGAGTGAGACAGTCACATTATTCTCCAATGAGTCAAGCAACCAGTGTCACACGACTTGTTCGAAAAAAGAGAAAGCGGAAAAAAGGAATCAAAAGCCCGCTAGGTCAAAACTTCAAAACAAATGACTTAGGCAAAAAGGAGGGTATCCCGCTGGATTTAAAAAAAAAATCAAAAGAAACTCAAAAGGAGTCAAGTCCAGGCAAAAGTTAGGGATATGAAAAGAAAAAAGGATGACAAAAGAAAAATCCTCAAATGAGATACGAGTCGTGTGACCTCAAATGTCAAAGACGAAAGGTGAGTGGCTGTCACTCCCAACAATCATAATTTCTCGAACTATCATTCCTATCTTTCAACCTCTGAGAGGTGAGCGCTAAGGTCGAATTAGCTGAACATAGGATGGGAGGACATCAAGGAGAGCGGGTGGGTTAAAATAAACTTTGAGCCTTTATCCTTTCCTTCAAAACCGTGAACCTGGCCACGTTACAACCTTCAAAAGTCCTAATTGAAGCAGGTCGTGTCGAAAGCATACTTCGGTAAAGGTCGCATCGATTCTGACTCCTAAAAGGGTTCTTCATACCATGTTGGTACCGATGTTGATATTCTTGATAAATGTTTTGTGCATTTTTATGCCGTAAACTGTTTTTGCCTATTCCCAGTGAACAGATTGGATGTCAAAGTTGTCATATGTGTTGCATTAATATGTCTTTTACGCAGAACAACTTGTTTTACTCGCGAGTAAGCGCTTGACAGCAGGAGAGTTTTCTACAATGGAAAAGTATGGTCAGGATAGAATGCAGAGCGCCCGAATGTTCCGAGAGCAGGGGCAAGCTATCATCCAGTGATCCCCAGTCAGGTCAGCTTTTCGAAGTCAGTTATCCTGGGGCAATCAGGTTGAGATTCGGTGAATACGTCGTAGTCAGGAGGTACTGCTCTGGATCAGCTAATTAGGGGCAAGGTCATTGCAGTCAGGGGCAGACCATCTTAAGAGCGCAGAAGTTATTCGAGGAGCATTCGATGTGAAGTATCTCTCTGAGGTTCAGAACGCTGGGGCATTTCATCTCAGACTATCAGGGTACAGATTTTCAGACTTCCTTTCGAGGACTATCCCCACAGAGGTCCCGCAGGCTGGGGCATATCAGAAACGAAGGGATTGTTCTTCTCCGTATCATCGGGGTTTACTCAGAGCTATTCGAGCAGATTCAGTCAATCTTAAAAGGGTGAGATGAATGTCGGGGAGTCATGTTACGGTCTTCCGATTCTTCACCCAAATCCATGTTGGCGATCACTGTGAGGCCCATCCGTGTTGGCACATCAGTTTCCAAGTCCGAGCTTCGTCAGTACGCAGGAAGACTCCGTCTATTTTCTCCAGCAAAGTCCAATTTTTCATTGGCATGGGTAAGCTATCCCTAGAGGAGTCCAATCATACTTGGCACATCTGCTATTCCCTGGCAGAGTTATGTTCCCCAGCAGGGTGTTACTTCAACGAGGTGTTTGGTTAAGTTCCCAATTTCCCCAGCGGAGTTGATTTTACTCTTCTGGCATTTATTTTGCTGGAATGATTCTATGATATTCGGGTTATCCTCAGCGGAGTTGGCTTCGTCTTTAGCATTTATTTTGCTGAAGTGGTTTTCTGTACTCGACTTTCCCCAGCAGCTCGAGCCTGCATTAGCATGTTGCATGTCATCATATTTGCATCATACTTGCATTTCATTTTCAAAATGCCTAGCATTTCCATCCTGAATGGAGCATTACGCCATAGAAAGATTCAAGCATATGCATATGCATACGAAGCATAAGCCAGGGTTTCTATCAGCCTCATATGGCAGGCGTGAACTACTCTGTGATCAGTTCAGGGGCATTTATCCAGCAGCAGTGTTCAGACAGTTTAGCAGTGTCTTCGAATCTCAGATCATACAACAGTTATGCTTTGATCAATCAGTCATCTGGTATCGGCAGACTTTTCTTCCTATCAATACATTTTTGACGAGGTGTCCCTCCAATAAGTGGATTTCTCCGTCTATCATTAGACGTCTTGAGTTTGAATATGGCGTTCTTCCCGTCTATCAGTAGACGAGGTGAAGTGTCAGTTGATTTTTTAAGTGGGGTTTCAAGATGGGGTTTCTCTAATTGGTGTTCCTTCCGTCTAGCAGTAGACGATGTGAAGTTTCGGGCGATTTTTTTTCAGTAGGGTTTCAAGATGGGGTTTCTCTAAGTGGTGTTCTTTCCGTCTATCAGTAGACGATGTGAAGGTCCAGGATTTTTCCGTGGGTTTCTTATCGTCAGTTCATACAGATGGTGTGTTTCCCCAGCGGGTCTTCTTCGGCTATCTTTAGATGTTGAGGGGTTTCAAAGCGATCTTTCGGATAGTGGTTTGCTTTCTGTGTATTGGATGAGATGGCATTGCAAGAGGGGTTTTTCCTGATTGTCGATTCTTATTGACGTCATGGCTCTTTGAAGGTGGTTTTTCTTCCCGTCAGTCCTCTGATGATGTGGCCCCTTTAAGGACATTATTCTTTCCATCAAATCTCGTAGACGAAAGGATTCTGAAATTTGATGGATGGTATCGAGTATGAATTCAGGGTGTCTTTCCGTCTATCCTTAGACGATGTGAGTATTGAATTTTGGGTTCTTTCCGTCTACCCTTAGACGATGTGAGTATGAATTCAGGGTGTCTTTCCGTCTATCCTTAGACGATGTGAGTATTGAGGTTTCCTTCCTTCGATTTGGGTGTCTTCCCGTCTATCCTTAGACGATGTGAGTAGTGGATTTTGGGTGTCTTCCCGTCTATCCTTAGACGATGTGAGTATTGAATTTTGGGTTCTTTCCGTCTACCCTTAGACGATGTGAGTATGAATTCAGGGTGTCTTTCCGTCTATCCTTAGACGATGTGAGTATTGAGGTTTCCTTCCTTCGATTTGGGTGTCTTCCCGTCTATCCTTAGACGATGTGAGTATGGATTTTGGGGTGTCTTCCCGTCTATCATTAGACGATGTGAGTATCGAAGTTTTCCTTGAAGCAGGGTGTCTTTCCGTCTATCCTTAGGCGATATGAGTATTGATTTTTTCCTTCGGGATTGTGGGTGTCTTTCCGTCTATCCTTAGACGATGTGAGTATTGGTCTGTTTCTTCAGATTGAGGGTGTCTTTTTGTCTATCTTTAGACGATGTGAGTATATTTCTCTTCCTGTCAATCAGTAGACGATGTGAGAGGATCAGGTGTTTTGTTGCAACCCTTGGGTTTGTTATGTGGGGTATCACAGGTAATCGGCATTCAAATCAAGAGTTCTTTATCAGATGATTGGTCAGCTTGTTGCCGTAATGACCGGACTCGGTTCTGGATTCTAACCCCAAGCAGTTTTACAGTGTATTCTCGCGGTTGGCAAATTTTTGGGTTTTATTGGTATTCAACCGTCTCGTACCTCTGAATGTTTGAAAGCAGAGCGCTCTTCAACCCTTCAGGTCCAAGTCGCTTGAATAGGGGCAGCTGTTGCACCCTAAAATTTGACCAACCGGTTCTCCTATCTGACTCGTGGTTTAAATTCATATTCGCATATCAGATGCATGACATGTGTGCACCGACAGAGGATATCAGGGTTACAGCTTGGGTTTCATTTATCAGATATGTCAGATCCAGTCCAGGTAATCAGGGATATACCTTTCGGGAAATTGCGCGCTCCTCGGTGTTTGCAGCTCACATGGTGGTTTTTGGGATATTCTGATGCCCGTGGGTTTACTGTTTGATTCGATCTGGTCTCGCGATCTTTTATGGTGGTCATTTGCATTTGTCTGCATTCTTTTAGGGTTTAATAGCTTTCTGTAGATTTTAAATAGGCTTTAGGGATTTTTTAGGATTTAAATAGATTTTTTAACATTTTTTAAATAGTTTAAATCTTTTTCTAGAGCTTTATAGGATTTTTAATAGATTTAATAGTTTTTTTAATCATTTTTTAGAATTTTATAGAATTTTAATAGAATTTTTTAGAAATTTAATAGAAATTTAATAGTTTTTAAATAGAAATAAATAGAGTTCATTAGATTAAATCTTTTAATAGATTTTTTGGGTTTAATGTAGGATTTAATAGTTTTAAATAAATGGTATAGATTTTTAATAGGATTTTAATGGTTTTTTTAATGGAGATTAGTAGAGTTTTATTAATTTTAGTTTAATATAGGTTTAATCAGATTTTTAATCATTTTTAGATTTAATCAGGTTAATTAGGATTTTAATCATCTTTAGATCTAATTAGGATTAAGATAGTTTAATTTTTGGATTAGTCAGGTTAATTAGTTAATTAGGTTTTGATTGGTTTTAATTAGACTTAATCAGTTTTAATCCATTTCCATATTCATTTTTTTGGAGTTTTGTGATCAGTTTCGTTGGGCCCAGGAAGCAGATTTTTTTTGAAGCCCAAGTCCTTGCAGGTCCAGTTTTTTGGTCGTTTTTGTCCAGGGAAGAGTGACACTTGTCACTATAAGAATGGCGCCACGTTTTGCACTCAAGGGGCACCACCTCATTCTGATCCCTCTCTCTCCCTTGCTGCCACACGTCACACCACCTCTCTCTTAGGCCACGTGTGCCACATGCACAGTCTCCCTCTGCCAGCACCCTCACCACGTGGCCTCACCGCAGCTCTCGCCGGGACCCCTACCGCCGGGCATGCAAATCCGGTGAACTCTCACCGCCGGCAAGCCCAACCAACTCCGGCCACCACCTAAATCCCCCAGCAAACCCAGAATCATCCAACCTCCTTCATTCTTCTCCAATATCCCTCCGTCCACCTTCACCAACGGTCACCGGAAACTTCATCCGTGACCGGAAAATTCAAGGAATTGCCCAGATTTCTTCAGAACATCATCAATCTCCATCGATCTTCAAAGTCCAACCTTCATCGTTCATCTGGAATTTCCAGAAACCTCTAGCAACCAACAAACACCGTCCGTCAACAACTTTCGAAGAAGATCATCGTCGTCCGTCATCCCTCTTCAAGATCTTCAAGGATCTTTTGAAGATTTTCCTCAGAAGATTCCCAGAACTTCAACTTATCATCAACACGCGCTTCAACGATCTTCATCTTTTTTCAATTTTTCGAGAAAGATCTCCCACTCTCTTCTCCAGATCGTTCGAGCAAGCAACTTCTAGGGAACCTCCAGATCCTCGTCTCTCTCGCGGCGATTTCCTTTAAAGCTTCAAGAACTCCACGAACTGGTTCTTGATTCGTCTCCAGGTACGCATCTTTTAAAGCTTGACGCTAGTTATTCTGCCTGATAGAATAAACGTTGATTATGTTATTTCGCTGGAATTTAGATTTCATAGGGTTTGCTTGTTTGTTTTTTGGAGAATGATCTGAGAGGGTCTGGTTGAAGACTCGTGAGAGTAGGATAGGGAGTTGCAGAGAGAGCGGTGGAGTTGCGAACGGCTAGGGTTTAGTTTGGGTGAACAGTGATCTGAGTTTGGGGAAGAAAAGAGGGTTTTGTGAGATAATCAGTTGGGTTAGGGTTGGATTGGGTCTAGGCCCAAACTCGTATTTGCTGAAGCTCACCCCCCGGTTTACTCATTCCCCCCCCCCCTGAGTGTGAAAGCTGAGTGATAATTCTGGATTGGGCTTAAGCCCTATTTGCTATACGCACCCTCCATTAGCAGCCCAACTGAATTTGCACTTAGGGTAGTTGCTTAATGTACCCCATGCGTTCCTTTTTTTATTTTTATTTTTCAGTTGGATTCTGATGATAATGGGCCTGCGCCTCCTGCTTTTCGCATCCCCTGCCTTTGGGCCCATTGGATAAATAACTAGATAATTGTTGTTAACGCACCCCCCTTGTTTTATTTTCTTATTTCATTTTTCATTTTTCTTTGTTCATGCATATTAGAAAATAATTCATTAAAAATAGTAGGATAATCCATTTAATTCCATTCTTTTTCCCATAGTTTCACAATTCAATTTAGGATTTTATAATGCAAAAACATTAGTTCAATCATGCATTTTCGTTTTAATTGCATTTTTTACATGTTTATTGATTTTGAAGTATATTTTGTGGATATGTCTGCCTTGCTGATTTTAGTTCTTTCATCTGGTAATGGATTTTGCTCTGGTTTTTTAGTATGTTGCACTAGACTAATGCATGTTCCCCATAGGATTTTAGTGGATTTTTTTAGAGGTTGATTGATATTGTTTTAGGGTTAGAGAATAGAGACCTCATAACTTGCTGGTTAACCCTTGACCCTTCATATGTTAGGGATTGTTAGTAGCCTTAGAAGTTGACTTAGGCTTTGAGATTTGATCTTGGGATCATAGAGCCATGTAGGTTTCCCCTAGATTTTTGATAGATTTTTGTAGGGTGTTCTGTTATTTTTGTTTGAGCCTGAGAATAGGAGAAGTCTTGATAGGCTTCTGACTTTGAAGTTCAATTGTGGTTGAACTTTAGAGATAGTTTCTTGTGGTTTGAGGGCCTGTGGTTTCTTCTTGAAGATGGAGGCTGGATGAAGTCCTGTTGGAGCTTGCAAGGATGCATGGATTGAGGTCTTAGTCTAGGAGCTTGCTCTCTGTTTGTGAGGTTTGAGATCCTGAAGTTTGAGGGAAATTTATGGTACTTTCCTGAGGAAGGCACTGTAGATGACTCTCATTCTTTCTTCTCACCTCTTTCTCAAGTATCCAATGATGTTGGAGCCTTCATGTGAGTTTAGTTTCTCCTGAGGAGGAATGTAAACCATTCACAGTTGTTGAGCCACATGGGATACGATTCCTAAGTGGAAGCCTCCTAGTACTTTCCCGAGGAAGGCACTATGGGTCTGTTCACTTAGTTCCCTTAGTTCATCTAGGATTTCTTAAGTATCCAATGATGTTGGAGCCTTCATGTGAGTTTAATTTCTCCTGAGGAGGAATGTAAACTGATCACAGTTGTTGAGCCACATGGGATACGATTCCTAAGTGGAAGCCTCCTAGTACTTTCCCGAGGAAGGCACTATGGGTCTGTTCACTTAGTTCCCTTAGTTCATCTAGGATTTCTTAAGTATCCAATGATGTTGGAGCCTTCATGTGAGTTTAATTTCTCCTGAGGAGGAATGTAAACTGATCACAGTTGTTGAGCCACATGGGATATGATTCCTAAGTGGAAGCCTCTTAGTACTTTCCTGAGGAAGGCACTATGGGTCTGTTCACTTAGTTCCCCTAGTCCTTATAGGCTTTCTTAAGTATCAAATGATGTTGGAGCCTTCATGTTAGTTTAGTTTCTCCTGAGGAGGAATGTAAACCGTTCACAGTTGTTGAGCCGCATAGGATATGACTCCTGAGTGGTAACCTCTTGGTACTTTCCCGAGGAAGGCAGTATGAGTTTGTCTGCTTAGCTCCCTTTCTTTGGTAAGCTTGTTCTGAAGCTTGAAGACTGGGATTGATTCCTCTTGTGTAGGGTTTTGCTTAGATTTTTGATTAGAGATTTGATTAGGGTTTTGCTTAGGGTTTTGCATAGGGCTTTGCTCAGGGGTTTTGTTTCAGGTTTGTTTAGGGGTCCTGCTCAGGGTTTTTGTTTAAGTTTTAGATTGGGGCTTGTCAGGCTGGTTTGCCTTCTCTTTGTATTGTTTGACTTGTGTGGTGTTGTGCTGCATTAGACATAGGGGTTCATCTAGATATTTCTGAGGTAGGTGCATCTTAGAAGTAGGCTTTGTGTGCATGAGAAGTTGAGGTGGTCCTCCTTCTGCTTGTTTGTTATTGAGTGGCTTTGCTTGCTGGTATTTGGTAGAACTGAGCTCCCTTACCTTTGGGGTTTGCGGCCTTTGCGCCTTGTTTGTTTGATTGTTGCATTCATGCATATTTCCAGTATTTCTTTACTTTGCAGTTGATTCCTGTTTGTTGTTTAGTCCTGTTGCCATGATCCCTTAGGAGCTCTAACTTCTCCGCTGCGGAGTCGTTATGATAGACATTAGGATGCTCAACCAGGCATGATAACATTAGGTAGATTCCCTTTTTAGCCATAGTTTTTAGGGTGCCTTTTCCCTTTCTCAATAGGAGCTCTTGAGTAGCTTGTGTCGTAGTTAGCCGAACTACAGCTGCTCTGATTCCTCGTACCAGACGAGGATATGTAGGCATAGGATGCGATATCCTAGCGAGCACACTAACAACTAACCTTTTGTTCTCTCGCGGCTGTGCGATCGAGACTTTCCCGCTGACGATTAATTGTTACCCTTTTCTCTTGCCCGAGTGCATTTGAGACCAGATCGTAGTTTTAGGATCCCGTATCTTTAGAACCAGTTTGTTTTCTCACTGCTGTGTGAGAACCCCCAGTTTAGCCATAGTTAGTCGAACTACGTTTGCTCTGATCTTCCATGCCGTGTGGAAGTACGTAGGCACAGGACGCGATGTCCTGGCGAGCAACCTTTCCCCCGTTTAGACGTAGGTAGTCGAACTACGTTGACTCTGACTTTCCCATTGCACGAGGGAGTACGTAGGCCCAGAACACCGTATGTTCTGTCGAGTCCTGTCCTTTTCTTTTCTTTTCAGACTGACCATTAGCGTAGATAGATAAACACACCCTTTTCCTTATAAACACCAAGCGTGGATCCCGTCGAGTACGACGGACGTGAGAGGTGCTAATACCTTCCCCTTGCGTAACCGACTCCCGAACCCAGGTTTTGGTTGCGATGACCATACCTTTTCCCGTCTTTGCGAGGTTTACTTCGAGCGTTTCCTTTCCCTCCTTTGGGATAAATAACACACGGTGGCGACTCTCCTGTCATGCCGGCGCCGATTTTCGCAGTAGCGACAGCTGGCGACTCTGCTGGGGATAATAGCATCTAGGGACTTTTCCCATCCCTTATGCTGGGACTGTTTCCCATCCCCTACGCGAGTCAATCCTAGCGCTTGGGTGTTTATTTGTTGGGTGTTGTGCATATGTGTTTTATCTTTTCCGCACTTTACTTTCCTGCACCTTTACCTTTCCGCATTTACTTTCAGTATTATATTATTATGTTTATTGCTGTGGGAGAGGGAGATTACTATGAGTGAAAAGCCAGACCTGGGCTTGAGTATGCACCTAGATATAGTTGTGGAGAGTAGTAGACGAACCTGTCTGCTGAGCAGGCACAGTTCCCTACGAAATCTGCGCTCAGACGAGGTTCTCGCAGAGGTGCTCCTTTCCGGTCCTGAGGATCTGAGGGGAGTCCAGACGTGAGGATTGTCGACTCTGGGGACCGATCATTTGGAAGTCAGCTAAGTGAGGCCTCTTCATGACTTGATGATGCCACTCCTTCTGGGAATCGTATCGTCACTCATGAAAGTCTGTGACGCTGATGACCGCATAGGATGCCGTACCTTTGTCCGTGGATTAGGTCCATCATACCTGTGAGGGGGATTGGGTTATTGCTGGAAAACTGGCCTTCAGAAACCATGATTCAGTACCTTTATTAGACGGTGTTCTTGATTCATCTCCAGGTGTTGTTTAGATCAGATGGGTTTCTTATCTGGGGTTGATACTATTATCAGATAGTTTTCTCGTCAGATACAGAGGTTCAGATGAATTTCTTACTGGGGGATTGGTATTTTGAGTATCAGATGATAATCAGTATCAGGAAGTTCTGGTGACTGTGGTGGTTTTCTGTTCTTGATATCACAGAGATGTTCCTCTCCAGGCTACAGCATAGCCCCTGTGTTCACAGATTGCATTATTTATCATATTGCATCATTGCATTACCATTTGCATCCAACTAACGTGTGTGTATTGCAGGTACATATTTTCCCTCCCAGTTCTGGTGTTTGTTTCCTATCAAGACATGGAAACCATGAAGAGAGTGTTACCCAACAAGTTCCCGTCTCCAGATATCAGTCTGTTGTCAGAGCTGATTACTATTGCTAAGAAAAGGGTGATGGGAGACTTCAGGAAGACGTATGGGAGGATCTTGAATTATGTTTACCAGCCCTCGGCCTATGAGATCAGCGGCATTTACACCCTGTTACAGTTTTATGATGCGGAGCTCAGGTGTTTCGTATTTCCTGACTTTGTCTTGGCTCCTACCCTGGAGGAGTATTCTGCACTCTTGGATATACCGATTCGCGAGCAGATGCCTTTCTATCGTACGGACGCTAAGCCTAATCTGGCTGAGCTTTCTGCCATCCTGTACTTAAGAGAGTCTGAGCTGACAGGGAAGATGATCAGAAGAGGAGATGTGTGGGGATTTCCGTTGGATGTCTTGGTGGAGAAGGCTCGGGAGTATGCCAAGGAAGGTGGCTGGGTTGTTTTTGACGCCATCCTTGCTGTGTGTGTTTATGGCATCGTATTGTTCCCAAACATTCCTGATTTTGTTGATGCAAATGTTTTCTATATTTTGGCTGCAAAGAACCCAGTTCCTACCTTGCTGGGAGATATCCACCATTCCACTCACTACCAAAATGAAAAGCGGCGAGGAAGGAATGTTTCTTGCTGTGTACCTCTACTGTGCAGATGGTTCACTAGTCATATGCCGAAGTCAGGGCCTTTCGCCACTTCTATGGATTCTTTAGGATGGCCTGAGCACTTGATGGGGTTGACTTCTGAGGATGTGGTGTGGGTTAACGAGGAGGTGTTCGGAGTTGAGGTCATATACAAATGCGAAGGATTCCCGAATGTTCCTTTGATAGGAAGGAAAGGGTGTGTCAATTACAACCCTTCCTTATTAATCAGGCAATTTGGGTATGCACCTCAGGGAGCGCCGAAGCCCGAGGAGATACAGGAATCTCTGTATCTCACTGGGGAAATAGGGAAAGAGATGTTGACCAAGCTTGAGAAGGCATGGAAGAACCTGCATAAGAGAGGGAAGCCTTCAGGTAGCAGAGGGGGTACTCGAGTTCTTGGCCCGTATGTGGAATGGATTCGTGAACGAGCTACAAAATTCCTTATGCCTTATCCTGCAGTTCAGCCATTGTATCCTTCTCCGGTGGAGGAGCCCACCACTATAGACATACAGGTATACAAGCAGCTGATGGCGGAGAAAGAAAAGCTAGCAAAGGCTAAAGAGGCTTTAGAGAAAGAGAATTCCCAGCTTCGTCATGAAAAGAATGAAACATAATATTTTTCCAAGCAACAGGCCGAAACTTTGAAACATCTGAAGACTACTTTGTTGGAGTTGACTGAAACCAAGAAGCGTCTGGAGTTAGATGTAGACTCAGTTAGCAGTGTATTGGCTACTAAGAAGCAAGAGCTGGAAAGGGCCTACACGAAGCTAGCTAAGTTCAGAGAGCACTAGGATCTCACTATGGCCAAACGCAAAGAACGGGACGAAGAGCTAAAGACACAGGTTGCTCAGTTGGGAGAACAGGTCAAAGCAAAGACTGAAGAGCTTGAAGAAGAAGCATGCCGTCGATACGAGGCCGAACACAAACTGATTGATGCCATGAAGAATCTGGAGGATTGTCAGCGCAGAGCAGACGTCAAGAGGCCCAAACCTGGGGATGGCGCCCAGGATAAGGCTTGGGAAGACTTTGTCAGAGATATCCAGGGAACGGTCAGGAAAAGGGATCAGTTGATAGAAGGCTTAATTTATCGACCGGATCACCCAGAGACGAAGAAGCTGGTTGAGGATTTTCGCGACCGTACCCGCACTTGATTTCTCTCTTGTATTCTGTTGTGTTGAGATCACCACCAGGCATGTTGGTCGGGATCCTCCTTTATCATCTCAGTTGTATGGAACATAGTTGTGTAACGCCCTGACGAGACTGTTATTCCAATAAATATATGAGGGTTTTTCTAAATATTGTCTTTATGGTTTATCTTGTCTTGCTACCACTGACACTGGAATTGGAGGGGAAATACCCCCAATGCACACATGCACGTTAGCATTTTTTTTGCATTCTGTCTGCATAAATCATATTGCATAGCATTTCTCTAGCTGGCTAGAGCAATTATCCGGCCATTGTTTTTCACCAGAGGGTGATTCTCGGAGATTGTTCGAGGCAAGAGTGGAGTGTTGAAGACGACCAAGGGGCTGAAGCAGATTTGGGCAGAATCAAGCAGTGTAGTCAGTTATAGGTAATTGGTAGCTGTGTCTGAAGGCAATTTCCAGGCTCCTAACACCTTGACAGGGTTTACTATGACGTCCCACCCTCAGTATGATTCTATGGAAGACTTCCCGCAAGCGAACAACCTTACGGCAGACCAAGTTGTACAGCCTACGGATGAGAACCGAGATCGACATGAGCAGTTTGTTTCCCGAAATGAACGTCCTCCTCCTGTTAACAATCAAGGTGCTATTTTCCCTGAGAGGAATCCACGCCGAGGTATCCCGGTAGCCAGGACTGTAGATCCAAGAGCTCTTGAGACGGATAGAAAACTCCGAGCGTTGGAAGAAGGAATGAAAGCCTTGAAAGTGAAAGATGCTGTTAATCTGGATGCTGTAGACATGTGTTTGGTTCCTGACCTGGTGTTGCCGTATAAGTTCAAAGTGCCGGAATTTGAGAAGTACATGGGAGTTAGCTGTCCGAAGCTGCATTTGATGATGTTCTGTCGAAGAATGACTGCGTTTGTGCGAAATGACAAATTGATGATCCATTGCTTTCAGTATAGTCTGACTGGGGCATCTTTGAGGCGGTATGTGCAGTTAGAGAGTAATCAGATTCGATCATGGGAGGATTTAGCCAGAGCTTTCATGAAGCAGTACGATTACAACCTGGATTTGGCTCCTAGTCTCGTACATCTTCAAGAATTATCCCAGGCGGAGAATGAATCATTCAGAGGGTATTTGCAAAGATGGAAAGAATTGGCTGCTAGTGTTCAACCGCCGCTTCAGGAAAGAGAAATGGTTGACATCTTCTTGGGTACTCTGAAAGGCCACTATTATGACAAGTTGTTCGGTTGCACAAGCTTTGTGGGCCTAATGAGAATGGGGGAGCTTGTTGAGAGAGGACTCAAGAGTGGAAAGCTTCGAGATACTCCTTATTTCCCAGTTGATAAAGATGAGTCAGTTGCCAGTTCTCAAGAAGAGTGGGAAGAAGAAAATGACGTCGTCTCAGAATCTCTAGCATCTCAGGATCGTTTTTCAGACACTTCAAGTCAACGGTCATCCTGTCGGCGATCGCGTCAGCACGCCCAACGAAGACCAAGGAAACCTGAAAGGCAGTTTACTCAGCTACCGGTGCCGTACAGTCAGTTGTTGCCAGATCTGGTCAGAAGTGGATTGATAGTGCCAAAAGAGACTAAGCCGGTGATTCCACTGTATCCTCCAGGTTTTGATGCTAGCGCCCGCTGTGAGTACCATGTTGGGGCACAGGGGCATAAACAAATGATTGTAAGGTGCTTAGAAGTTAGGTTCAGGATCTGTTAGACTCTAACCGGATTTTGATCACGCCCCAGGGTTTTGTTCAGATTAACGATTCTCCGTCATCCAGTTATGTGGGTTCATCAGTTAATGTCATGGAAGACTCCACGGGAAGTGTGTGCTCTGAAGATTGTCAATCGGAGAGTTCAGTTGAGTATGGGAGAAATTTCTAGAGGTTTCTGCGCCGGGTGTCGCATATGTTTTCTCTGCCTAACCCGTTTAGCTTTTGTGCATTAGTATTTGCTGACCACCACCAGTATTGTTGGCTGGGGTCATTGTATTCGTACTCATTTGTGCTTACGTGCTGCTTTTGTTGGTTGTACATGTGTGGGAGATGTTCGTCTGTGTGCTTATAGCTTGAGTTTCTCCTCGTTTTGTCATGAATATGTGTTTGCTTTCTGCTTTGCATTATCACTTAACAGGTACATCAGAACCGTGGGTCTTATTTCCTCATCGTCCAGTTTGTTGCAGGAATTCCTTCAGAGATATGGAACAGAATCAGGTTGAATTGATTGAAGTCCGAAGCCAGCTGGGGCAGATGATGAGAGACATGCAAGAGATGCGTCTGGAGCAGAAGATTCTCAAAGAGGAAAATAGTCAGCTGAAGACCCAAATGAGCTTGGTCATGGAAGTAGTCAAGAATGTGCTTAGGAAAGAGAATGATCAGCTATTTGAAGCCGCAGTGAAAAAGCTCGTGCCACCTGTGGAACCTGAGCAACAGCAACAAAAGATGCACCTGGCTCAACGGAGGATTCAGGAGGAGAAGCCAAAGAGGATATTTGAGGCGCCACCTTCAACGTATGCTGAGCTCTTTCAGACTTTATTGAGGTTCAAGATGGTTGAAAAGAGAACGTTGGACCCACCCACATGAGCGCTTCCTCACGGGTACGATACCAGTAAGCAATGTGAATTTCATTCTGGGGCACTCGGACACGACATCGAGGGTTGTCATGCTTTCAAGCACAATGTTCAAGACCTGATTGACTCGCACGATATTGAATTCACGCCGAGCGGTGTAGCTGTACGTATTGCTCCTATCCCAGTTGATGTTAAGATGACGGATGTTTCTAAAGCTGCAATAGGTCAGAAACGTGTCCTAGATTCCATGGTGTCAGAATCTCCATGCCCGCAACTGTTGCCTATTCCTGGGGCAGATCTGAGAAAGAAAATGGCTAAGCGTAAGGAGTGCCTTAATCAGTGCGGTGAAAGTCAAGAAACCGATGTTGTATTTGCTACGAAGGTTGTTCAACAGTCAACCTGATACCAGCAACAACAACAACGATCTCAACAGTGGAAGAGGCAGCAGCATCCCAATCAGCGAAAAGCTCAAAATCAGAGGCCGTTGAGGGTATTTAGTGTGCCTCCTATGCCATATGCCAAACTTCTTCAGGTGTTGCTACGATTGCAGTTGGTTGAGAAGAGGAAGTTAGCCCCGCTGATAGGTACACCTCCAGCAGGTGATGATATCAAGGAGCGCTGTGATTTCCATTCAGGAGCACCGGGGCACAACATTGAAGATTGCCTGGCTTTCAAGCATAAAGTACAGGACTTACTTGATAGTGCAGCAATCAGCTTCGGGCAGGAAGGTCCCAAAATCATCTGAATGAAGGAGAAGGGGCTCTATAATTTGGTGGGGTCGCTGAAAGCAGATCAGGACAGCTTCGGGCTGCCTCTAATAACTGATTGTGAAGATAGCTGGTTCAGCAGCAGGACAGATGCGAAAGCCCGGCTCTAGGAAGCTGGCATTTTTCTTTGTTTTATCTTGCCATTTCTTTACGTTTGTAGTTTCTTTCCTGTTTTAAATTGCAATCTTGTTTGTAAAACTTGTTGTTTTCATTCAATTGATGATAATGAAATAAATATGCATGTTTTGATTAAATCCATTCGCGTTCACTAATTGTTTTTACAAATGTCTAACGCCTGGTTAGGAGGAATCTGGGGGAGGATGACGAAAATGAACGACATGCAACTTCCGATATTGTATGCTTTTGAGATAAAACCTGTTGATGATGTACAGGCATTGTTCCAAATCCCTAAACACCGGAGATATAAGGAAGATAATCCCTTGTCACCCCTTTGAGCCTTGTAGTAGGAGTTTCTTTCTGAAAATGAAAAACCCTCAATCTTTAACCTGGGGCAGGGTAGGTGTTAGCTAATTTGACCGAGCGTCCAAATTGCAAAAGGAGTGTCCGGTCGAGGATCAATCACACCCCTAGAGGTCGTGCCTAAAAAACCACAATGGTTAAATCAAGAGTGAGACAGTCACATTATTCTCCAATGAGTCAAGCAACCAGTGTCACACGACTTGTTCGAAAAAAGAGAAAGCGGAAAAAAGGAATCAAAAGCCCGCTAGGTCAAAACTTCAAAACAAATGACTTAGGCAAAAAGGAGGGTATCCCGCTGGATTTAAAAAAAAAAATCAAAAGAAACTCAAAAGGAGTCAAGTCCAGGCAAAAGTTAGGGATATGAAAAGAAAAAAGGATGACAAAAGAAAAATCCTCAAATGAGATACGAGTCGTGTGACCTCAAATGTCAAAGACGAAAGGTGAGTGGCTGTCACTCCCAACAATCATAATTTCTCGAACTATCATTCCTATCTTTCAACCTCTGAGAGGTGAGCGCTAAGGTCGAATTAGCTGAACGTAGGATGGGAGGACATCAAGGAGAGCGGGTGGGTTAAAATAAACTTTGAGCCTTTATCCTTTCCTTCAAAACCGTGAACCTGGCCACGTTACAACCTTCAAAAGTCCTAATTGAAGCAGGTCGTGTCGAAAGCATACTTCGGTAAAGGTCGCGTCGATTCTGACTCCTAAAAGGGTTCTTCATACCATGTTGGTACCGATGTTGATATTCTTGATAAATGTTTTGTGCATTTTTATGCCGTAAACTGTTTTTGCCTATTCCCAGTGAACAGATTGGATGTCAAAGTTGTCATATGTGTTGCATTAATATGTCTTTTACGCAGAACAACTTGTTTTACTCGCGAGTAAGCGCTTGACAGCAGGAGAGTTTTCTACAATGGAAAAGTATGGTCAGGATAGAATGCAGAGCGCCCGAATGTTCCGAGAGCAGGGGCAAGCTATCATCCAGTGATCCCCAGTCAGGTCAGCTTTTCGAAGTCAGTTATCCTGGGGCAATCAGGTTGAGATTCGGTGAATACGTCGTAGTCAGGAGGTACTGCTCTGGATCAGCTAATCAGGGGCAAGGTCATTGCAGTCAGGGGAAGACCATCTTAAGAGCGCAGAAGTTATTCGAGGAGCATTCGATGTGAAGTATCTCTCCGAGGTTCAGAACGCTGGGGCATTTCATCTCAGACTATCAGGGTACAGATTTTCAGACTTCCTTTCGAGGACTATCCCCACAGAGGTCCCGCAGGCTGGGGCATATCAGAAACGAAGGGATTGTTCTTCTCCGTATCATCGGGGTTTACTCAGAGCTATTCGAGCAGATTCAGTCAATCTTAAAAGGGTGAGATGAATGTCGGGAAGTCATGTTACGGTCTTCCGATTCTTCACCCAAATCCATGTTGGCGATCACTGTGAGGCCCATCCGTGTTGGCACATCAGTTTCCAAGTCCGAGCTTCGTCAGTACGCAGGAAGACTCCGTCTATTTTCTCCAGCAAAGTCCAATTTTTCATTGGCATGGGTAAGCTATCCCTAGAGGAGTCCAATCATACTTGGCACATCTGCTATTCCCTGGCAGAGTTATGTTCCCCAGCAGGGTGTTACTTCAACGAGGTGTTTGGTTAAGTTCCCAATTTCCCCAGCGGAGTTGATTTTACTCTTCTGGCATTTATTTTGCTGGAATGATTCTATGATATTCGGGTTATCCTCAGCGGAGTTGGCTTCGTCTTCAGCATTTATTTTGCTGAAGTGGTTTTCTGTACCCGACTTTCCCCAGCAGCTCGAGCCTGCATTAGCATGTTGCATGTCATCATATTTGCATCATACTTGCATTTCATTTTCAAAATGCGTAGCATTTCCATCCTGAATGGAGCATTACGCCATAGAAAGATTCAAGCATATGTATATGCATACGAAGCATAAGCCAGGGTTTCTATCAGCCTCATATGGCAGGCGTGAACTACTCTGTGATCAGTTTAGGGGCATTTATCCAGCAGCAGTGTTCAGACAGTTTAGCAGTGTATTCGAATCTCAGATCATACAACAGTTATGCTTTGATCAATCAGTCATCTGGTATCGGCAGACTTTTCTTCCCGTCAATACATTTTTGACGAGGTGTCCCTCCAATAAGTGGATTTCTCCGTCTATCATTAGACGTCTTGAGTTTGAATATGGCGTTCTTCCCGTCTATCAGTAGACGAGGTGAAGTGTCAGTTGATTTTTTAAGTGGGGTTTCAAGATGGGGTTTCTCTAATTGGTGTTCCTTCCGTCTAGCAGTAGACGATGTGAAGTTTCGGGCGATTTTTTTTCAGTAGGGTTTCAAGATGGGGTTTCTCTAAGTGGTGTTCTTTCCGTCTATCAGTAGACGATGTGAAGGTCCAGGATTTTTCCGCGGGTTTCTTATCGTCAGTTCATACAGATGGTGTGTTTCCCCAGCGGGTCTTCTTCGGCTATCTTTAGATGTTGAGGGGTTTCAAAGCGATCTTTCGGATAGTGGTTTGCTTTCTGTGTATTGGATGAGATGGCATTGCAAGAGGGGTTTTTCCTGATTGTCGATTCTTATTGACGTCATGGCTCTTTGAAGGTGGTTTTTCTTCCCGTCAGTCCTCTGATGATGTGGCCCCTTTAAGGACATTATTCTTTCCATCAAATCTCGTAGACGAAAGGATTCTGAAATTTGATGGATGGTATCGAGTATGAATTCAGGGTGTCTTTCCATCTATCCTTAGACGATGTGAGTATTGAATTTTGGGTTCTTTCCGTCTACCCTTAGACGATGTGAGTATGAATTCAGGGTGTCTTTCCGTCTATCCTTAGACGATGTGAGTATTGAGGTTTCCTTCCTTCGATTTGGGTGTCTTCCCGTCTATCCTTAGACGATGTGAGTAGTGGATTTTGGGTGTCTTCCCGTCTATCCTTAGACGATGTGAGTATTGAATTTTGGGTTCTTTCCGTCTACCCTTAGACGATGTGAGTATGAATTTAGGGTGTCTTTCCGTCTATCCTTAGACGATGTGAGTATTGATTTTTCCTTGGATTTTGGGTGTCTTTCCGTCTATCCTTAGACGATGTGAGTATTGATTTTTTCCTTCGGGATGGGTGTCTTTCCGTCTATCCTTAGACGATGTGAGTATTGATTTTTCCTTCGGGATTGTGGGTGTCTTTCCGTCTATCCTTAGACGATGTGAGTATCGAAGTTTTCCTTGAAGCAGGGTGTCTTCCCGTCTATCCTTAGACGATGTGAGTATTGAATTTTGGGTTCTTTCCGTCTACCCTTAGACGATGTGAGTATGAATTCAGGGTGTCTTTCCGTCTATCCTTAGACGATGTGAGTATTGATTTTTCCTTCGGGATTGTGGGTGTCTTTCTGTCTACCCTTAGACGATGTGAGTATGAATTCAGGGTGTCTTTCCGTCTATCCTTAGACGATGTGAGTGTTGAGGTTTCCTTCCTTCGATTTGGGTGTCTTCCCGTCTATCCTTAGACGATGTGAGTAGTGGATTTTGGGTGTCTTCCCGTCTATCCTTAGACGATGTGAGTATTGAATTTTGGGTTCTTTCCGTCTACCCTTAGACGATGTGAGTATGAATTCAGGGTGTCTTTCCGTCTATCTTTAGACGATGTGAGTATTGAGGTTTCCTTCCTTCGATTTGGGTGTCTTCCCGTCTATCCTTAGACGATGTGAGTATGGATTTTGGGGTGTCTTCCCGTCTATCATTAGACGATGTGAGTATCAAAGTTTTCCTTGAAGCAGGGTGTCTTTCCGTCTATCCTTAGGCGATATGAGTATTGATTTTTTCCTTCGGGATTGTGGGTGTCTTTCCGTCTATCCTTAGACGATGTGAGTATTAGTCTATTTCTTCAGATTGAGGGTGTCTTTCTGTCTATCTTTAGACGATGTGAGTATATTTCTCTTCCTGTCAATCAGTAGACGATGTGAGAGGATCAGGTGTTTTGTTGCAACCCTTGGGTTTGTTATGTGGGGTATCACAGGTAATCGGCATTCAAATCAGGAGTTCTTTATCAGATGATTGGTCAGCTTGTTGCCGTAATGACCGGACTCGGTTCTGGATTCTAACCCCAAGCAGTTTTACAGTGTATTCTCGCGGTTGGCAAATTTTTGGGTTTTATTGGTATTCAACCGTCTCGTACCTCTGAATGTTTGAAAGCAGAGCGCTCTTCAACCCTTCAGGTCCAAGTCGCTTGAATAGGGGCAGCTGTTGCACCCTAAAATTTGACCAACCGGTTCTCCTATCTGACTCGTGGTTTAAATTCATATTCGCATATCAGATGCATGACATGTGTGCACCGACAGAGGATATCAGGGTTACAGCTTGGGTTTCATTTATCAGATATGTCTGATCCAGTCCAGGTAATCAGGGATATACCTTTCGGGAAATTGCGCGCTCCTCGGTGTTTGCAGCTCACATGGTGGTTTTTGGGATATTCTGATGCCCGGGGGTTACTATTTGATTCGATCTGGTCTCGCGATCTTTTATGGTGGTCATTTGCATTTGTCTGCATTCTTTTAGGGTTTAATAGCTTTCTGTAGATTTTAAATAGGCTTTAGGGATTTTTTAGGATTTAAATAGATTTTTTAACATTTTTTAAATAGTTTAAATCTTTTTCTAGAGCTTTATAGGATTTTTAATAGATTTAATAGTTTTTTTAATCATTTTTTAGAATTTTATAGAATTTTAATAGAATTTTTTAGAAATTTAATAGAAATTTAATAGTTTTTAAATAGAAATAAATAGAGTTCATTAGATTAAATCTTTTAATAGATTTTTTGGGTTTAATGTAGGATTTAATAGTTTTAAATAAATGGTATAGATTTTTAATAGGATTTTAATGGTTTTTTTAATGGAGATTAGTAGAGTTTTATTAATTTTAGTTTAATATAGGTTTAATCAGATTTTTAATCATTTTTAGATTTAATCAGGTTAATTAGGATTTTAATCATCTTTAGATCTAATTAGGATTAAGATAGTTTAATTTTTGGATTAGTCAGGTTAATTAGTTAATTAGGTTTTGATTGGTTTTAATTAGACTTAATCAGTTTTAATCCATTTCCATATTCATTTTTTTGGAGTTTTGTGATCAGTTTCGTTGGGCCCAGGAAGCAGATTTTTTTTGAAGCCCAAGTCCTTGCAGGTCCAGTTTTTTGGTCGTTTTTGTCCAGGGAAGAGTGACACTTGTCACTATAAGAATGGCGCCACGTTTTGCACTCAAGGGGCACCACCTCATTCTGATCCCTCTCTCTCCCTTGCTGCCACACGTCACACCACCTCTCTCTCAGGCCACGTGTGCCACATGCACAGTCTCCCTCTGCCAGCACCCTCACCACGTGGCCTCACCGCAGCTCTCGCCGGGACCCCTACCGCCGGGCATGCAAATCCGGTGAACTCTCACCGCCGGCAAGCCCAACCAACTCCGGCCACCACCTAAATCCCCCAGCAAACCCAGAATCATCCAATCTCCTTCATTCTTCTCCAATATCCCTCCGTCCACCTTCACCAACGGTCACCGGAAACTTCATCCGTGACCGGAAAATTCAAGGAATTGCCCAGATTTCTTCAGAACATCATCAATCTCCATCGATCTTCAAAGTCCAACCTTCATCGTTCATCTGGAATTTCCAGAAACCTCTAGCAACCAACAAACACCGTCCGTCAACAACTTTCGAAGAAGATCATCGTCGTCCGTCATCCCTCTTCAAGATCTTCAAGGATCTTTTGAAGATTTTCCTCAGAAGATTCCCAGAACTTCAACTTATCATCAACACGCGCTTCAACGATCTTCATCTTTTTTCAATTTTTCCAGAAAGATCTCCCACTCTCTTCTCCAGATCGTTCGAGCAAGCAACTTCTAGGGAACCTCCAGATCCTCGTCTCTCTCGCGGCGATTTCCTTTGAAGCTTCAAGAACTCCACGAACTGGTTCTTAATTCGTCTCCAGGTACGCATCTTTTAAAGCTTGACGCTAGTTATTCTGCCTGATAGAATAAACGTTGATTATGTTATTTCGCTGGAATTTAGATTTCATAGGGTTTGCTTGTTTGTTTTCTGGACAATGATCTGAGAGGGTCTGGTTGAAGACTCGTGAGAGTAGGATAGGGAGTTGCAGAGAGAGCGGTGGAGTTGCGAACGGCTAGGGTTTAGTTTGGGTGAACAGTGATCTGAGTTTGGGGAAGAAAAGAGGGTTTTGTGAGATAATCAGTTGGGTTAGGGTTGGATTGGGTCTAGGCCCAAACTCGTATTTGCTGAAGCTCACCCCCCGGTTTACTCATTCCCCCCCCCCCTGAGTGTGAAAGCTGAGTGATAATTCTGGATTGGGCTTAAGCCCTATTTGCTATACGCACCCTCCATTAGCAGCCCAACTGAATTTGCACTTAGGGTAGTTGGATTCTGATGATAATGGGCCTGCGCCTCCTGCTTTTCGCATCCCCTGCCTTTGGGCCCATTGGATAAATAACTAGATAATTGCTGTTAACGCACCCCCCTTGTTTTATTTTCTTATTTCCTTTTTCATTTTTCTTTGTTCATGCATATTAGAAAATAATTCATTAAAAATAGTAGGATAATCCATTTAATTCCATTCTTTTTCCCATAGTTTCACAATTCAATTTAGGATTTTATAATGCAAAAACATTAGTTCAATCATGCATTTTCGTTTTAATTGCATTTTTTACATGTTTATTGATTTTGAAGTATATTTTGTGGATATGTCTGCCTTGCTGATTTTTGTGGATATGTCTGCCTTGAAGTATCCAATGATGTTGGAGCCTTCATGTGAGTTTAGTTTCTCCTGAGGAGGAATGTAAACCATTCACAGTTGTTGAGCCACATGGGATACGATTCCTAAGTGGAAGCCTCCTAGTACTTTCCCGAGGAAGGCACTATGGGTCTGTTCACTTAGTTCCCTTAGTTCATCTAGGATTTCTTAAGTATCCAATGATGTTGGAGCCTTCATGTGAGTTTAATTTCTCCTGAGGAGGAATGTAAACTGATCACAGTTGTTGAGCCACATGGGATACGATTCCTAAGTGGAAGCCTCCTAGTACTTTCCCGAGGAAGGCACTATGGGTCTGTTCACTTAGTTCCCTTAGTTCATCTAGGATTTCTTAAGTATCCAATGATGTTGGAGCCTTCATGTGAGTTTAATTTCTCCTGAGGAGGAATGTAAACTGATCACAGTTGTTGAGCCACATGGGATATGATTCCTAAGTGGAAGCCTCCTAGTACTTTCCTGAGGAAGGCACTATGGGTCTGTTCACTTAGTTCCCCTAGTCCTTATAGGCTTACTTAAGTATCCAATGATGTTGGAGCCTTCATGTGAGTTTAGTTTCTCCTGAGGAGGAATGTAAATCGTTCACAGTTGTTGAGCCGCATAGGATATGACTCCTGAGTGGTAACCTCCTGGTACTTTCCCGAGGAAGGCACTATGAGTTTGTCTGCTTAGCTCCCTTTCTTTGGTAAGCTTGTTCTGAAGCTTGAAGACTGGGATTGATTCCTCTTGTGTAGGGTTTTGCTTAGAGTTTTGATTAGAGATTTTATTAGGGTTTTGCATAGGGTTTTGCTCAGGGGTTTTGTTTCAGGTTTGTTTAGGGGTCCTGCTCAGGGTTTTTGTTTAAGTTTTAGATTGGGGCTTGTCAGGATGGTTTGCCTTCTCTTTGTATTGTTTGACTTATGTGGTGTTGTGCTGCATTAGACATAGGGGTTCATCTAGATATTTCTGAGGTAGGTGCATCTTAGAAGTAGGCTTTGTGTGCATGAGAAGTTGAGGTGGTCCTCCTTCTGCTTGTTTGTTATTGAGTGGCTTTGCTTGCTGGTATTTGGTAGAGCTGAGCTCCCTTACCTTTGGGGTTTGCGGCCTTTGCGCCTTGTTTGTTTGATTGTTGCATTCATGCATATTTCCAGTATTTCTTTACTTTGCAGTTGATTCCTGTTTGCTGTTTAGTCTTGTTGCCATGATCCCTTAGGAGCTCTAACTTCTCCGCTGCGGAGTCGTTATGATAGACATTAGGATGGTCAACCAGGCATGATAACATTAGGTAGATTCCCTTTTTAGCCATAGTTTTTAGGGTGCCTTTTCCCTTTCTCAATAGGAGCTCTTGAGTAGCTTGTGTCGTAGTTAGCCGAACTACAGCTGCTCTGATTCCTCGTACCAGACGAGGATATGTAGGCATAGGATGCGATATCCTAGCGAGCACACTAACAACTAACCTTTTGTTCTCTCGCGGCTGTGCGATCGAGACTTTCCCGCTGACGATTAATTGTTACCCTTTTCTCTTGCCCGAGTGCATTTGAGACCAGATCGTAGTTTTAGGATCCTGTATCTTTAGAACCAGTTTGTTTTCTCACTGCTGTGTGAGAACCCCCAGTTTAGCCGTAGTTAGTCGAACTACGTTTGCTCTGATCTTCCATGCCGTGTGGAAGTACGTAGGCACAGGACGCGATGTCCTGGCGAGCAACCTTTCCCCCGTTTAGACGTAGGTAGTCGAACTACGTTGACTCTGACTTTCCCATTGCACGAGGGAGTACGTAGGCCCAGAACACCGTATGTTCTGTCGAGTCCTGTCCTTTTCTTTTCTTTTCAGACTGACCATTAGCGTAGATAGATAAACACACCCTTTTCCTTATAAACACCAAGCGTGGATCCTGTCGAGTACGACGGACGTGAGGGGTGCTAATACCTTCCCCTTGCGTAACCGACTCCCGAACCCAGGTTTTGGTTGCGATGACCATACCTTTTCCTGTCTTTGTGAGGTTTACTTCGAGCATTTCCTTTCCTTCCTTTGGGATAAATAACGCACGGTGGCGACTCTCCTGTCATGCCGGCGCCGATTTTCACAGTAGCGACAGTGTGCACTTAGTGTGCTTGAGTTTGTGTGTTGTGCATATCATGGTTTTTTGGTGGGTTGAATCGTTGCTTAGGAGGAGTGTATGCGATTCACCCGTACTCCTTTATGGAGAATGGTGGGGTTGAATCGTTGCTTAGGAGGAGTGTATGCGATTCACCCGTACTCCTTTCTGGAGAATGGTGGGGTTGAATCATTGCTCAGGAGGAGTGTATGCGATTCACCTGTATTCCTTTGTGGAGAATGGTGGGATGGATCGTTGCTTAGGAGGAGTGTATACGATCCATCCGTACTCCTTTGTGGAGAATGGTGGGGTTGAATCATTGCTCAGGAGGAGTGTATGCGATTCACTCGTACTCCTTTGTGGAGAATGGTGGGGTTGAATCTTTGCTCAGGAGGAGTGTATGCGATTCACCCGTACTCCTTTGTGGAGAATGGTGGGATGGATCGCTGCTTAGGAGGAGTGTATGCGATCCATCTGTACTCCTTTGTGGAGAATGGTGGGGTTGAATCGTTGCTCAGAAGGAGTGTATGTGATTCACCCGTACTCCTTTGTGGAGAATGGTGGGATGGATCGTTGCTCAGGAGGAGTGGATGCGATCCATCCGTACTCCTTTGTGAAAGATGGTGGATGAATCGTTGCTCAGGGGGAGTGTATGTGATTCATCCGTACCGTATGCATAGTGTTGAGTCGCATAATTGCATTATCATATATTGTGTTTGATGTTGGACAGTAGGTCGTGGTTGATGCATGTTGGGTGATATTTTACATAATTGTTATCTTTATTTCATGTACCTTATTACTGATAATTGTGATCATGTTTTCTCACCCCTTTGTTGTTGTTGTGGTCTGTACTTCTTCGGAAGTACAGATAAATCCAGGTACATAGCTAGCTTGGATAGTGGTGTGCGAGTCGAGTCTTAGGATGCTATGATACGTAGCACGGGATTTGGGAGTTTATTTGTTTTATGATAAATTTGATTATTCCTGTGACGTATCATGTTTGATGAACTTGTTAATGAATACTTTTGTGTATTTTGGCGGATGGCCGTGAGCGATGGATAATGATAATTTTCTGCTGCTTTAATTTGAAAATCATATAATGAAGAGTTATGTTGAACTGTTTGAATGTGATATCCCACTGTTGAAGGGAAACTCTGATATTTATTTTATTTAATTGTATTTTATTTTAATTTGGGAAAGTGGGGTTTTACAGTTGTGAACTAAAGATGCGATTCAAATTAATTAATAATTTGATATCATATTCTAACCGGAACAGGAAGTCAGAGCAATCATAGTTCGGGACTACGAGTGAAAAAAAGGAAAGGGTGAAAAAGAAAAATAGTGCTTGCCAAGGATTGAGACCTTGTGCCTACGTATTCTCAAAAGGATCTTGAGAAATTAGAGCTTCCGTAGTTCGTGGAACTACGAGTTGTTAGGATTTTAAGAACTAAGAACAACAACAAAGACAGGTAAATCATACAGACATGCAAGGAATGTGCACAATGACAATGAAGTTAACATACAATTCTTTTCCCTTGGATTAGGTCAACAAGGAATAGAAAGCAGTAGAAACATGAAAAAACATCATGTAAATGACATCAAATAAAGACACAAACATAGTACATGGAAGAACATCATGTATAATCTAACAGACAAGATATCACAGAATACACATGGAAACACATCATGGTAATCAGACAGTGAAAAGTCAATAGAAATACAGGAAAAAGTAAATCGGTTTTATATAAACGGTTTTAAGATCCAAATTAAACTATATATGTGGTTTGATTTGGTTTGGTTTATAATCCATACACTCTATGTTAATGTTATGGAGTGAAGATGAAAAAGTCTTATGTGTGTTGGGTGTTGAGAAGTATTACCATGTGGCTTTCTTTTTACTGTGAGGGAGAGGTGTAAGCATGGGGAACTAAGTATATGAAAGTTTTTTCTTTTAATTATTATGCTATTTTAATTTTAATAATTAAAAAAAAGAGGGAGATTAGTACCTATTATGCTGAGAGAGATAGAAAATTAATAGTGCAGCGCCATGCTATTGTTCTATGCTATTTTACATTAAAAAGGTAATAAAGACAGAGACACGTTGAAACTTAATCACTTAGTGTTACCTTAAATAATTAAAAAAAAACAAAAATTAATATTACAAAACAAACTCAATAAAATAATAAAAAGTTAAATAAAAAAATTTGATTAATTAAAAGAAGTTATTAATAAAAAATAGAAATAAAAACGGTAGGAAATGAATAATTGGACCGGTATCGAAGTGTTAAAAAATAAAACTAATACACCAAAATGATCAGAAAAAAATATATGGTTCGGAAAAATACAGTGTTTGGTCAAATTTTGAAATAAATTTTACCCGGTTAAATGTCTTAAACTGTCAAAAAATACGACCGAAAAATAGTCGTAAACTTAAAATGAGCATGTCAGATTAAACTACGCAAAACGTAGATTAATATGACTGATGTTTGTAGACTCGATTATAAAATTTTATGTCCACTGATTTTACGCACAGTTGACTTTAAGTTTGACTGATTTGGCTGTAAATTCAACAAGTTTATTCTGGCTGATAAATTGTGTATTATGCAAGATGCAAGACATGATAAACTATACAAATGATGCAAAAAGATGTGGGATCTTAGAGTCAAAAATTAGAGTATGACAGTAATCATCATTGCATTGCATCTACCAAATCGCGTAGCATTTCCATTTGATATGGAGCATTACGCCATAGAAAAATTCAAACATATGCATACGAAGCATAAGTCAGATTTGGTCCCCTATACTAAATCTCAAATCGGTTCTCAATCATAACAACAATATATCCCCACAGAGAATACCAAGCCCATTCCCTAGAAAATATTTCAACCAATCTCCAAGGCCATAGATCCGTTGATCTTACCCTTTGTCTACCCTTTGTTTCCCCAATGGAGTCATCTCTCTCTTTATAGTTTCTTAAGGTTGTAAATCCATTGATTTTATTAAGATTCGTTGATCTTGTCGCACTTTTTCAGGATGTAGATCTGTCAATTCCACCCTTTGTTATATTTTCCTAGGTAGTAGATTCGTTGATCTTACTTCCTATTCCCTAGCTTTCGAGTCGTAAATCCATTGATTTTACTTCTTTTCATCTCTTAGGTTGTAGATCCGTTGATACTATTTCTTATTCATTGGTCTGTAGATCTTTTTCGAGTCATAAATCTGTTATATTGTTGCTCTTTATTTTAGGGTTGTAAGTTCGTTGATCCTACTTCTTATTCATAGGTATGTTGATCTTTCACGAGTCACAAATCTGTTGATATTGTTTCTCTTCATTTTAGGGATGTAGATCCGTTGATCCTACTTCTTATTCATATGTTCGTTGACCTTTCTTGAGTCACAAATTTGTTAATATTGTTTCTCTTTGTTCTAAGGTTGTAGATTCATTGATCCTACTTCTTATTCATAGGTCCGTTGATATTTCTTGAGTCACAAATCCGTTGATATTGTTGCTCTTCAGTTTAGAGTTGTAGATCCATTGATCCTACTTCTTATTCATATGTTCGTTGATCTTTCTTGAGTCATAATCCATTGATATTGTTTCTCTTCGTTTTAGGGTTGTAGATCCATTGATCCTACTTCTTATTCATAGGTCTGTTGATCTTTCTTGAGTCACAAATCTGTTGATATTATTTCTCTTTGTTCTAGGATTGTAGATTCGTTGATCCTACTTCTTATTCATAGGTCTGTTGATCTTTCTCGAGTCACAAATCCGTTGATATTATTTCTCTTTGTTTTAGGGTTGTAGATCCGTTGATCCTACTTCTTATTCATAGGTCTATTGATCTTTCTTGAGTCACAAATCCGTTGATATTGTTTCTCTTTTTTCTAGGGTTGTAGATCCGTTGATCCTACCTCTTATTCATAGGTCCATTAATCTTTCTTGAGTCACAAATCTGTTGATATTGTTTCTCTTCATTTTAGGGTTGTAGATCTGTTGATCCTAATTCTTATTTATAGGTCTGTTGATCTTTCTTGAGTCACAAATCCGTTGATATTGTTTCTCTTTATCATAGAGTTGTAGATCCGTTGATCCTACTTCTTATTCATAGGTCCCATGATCTTTCTTGAGTCACAAATTGTTGATATTATTTTTCTTCGTTTTAGGGTTGTAGACCTGTTGACCATACTTTCTGTTCATAGACCCATCGATCTTAACTCTCTTTACCCTCCTTTGAGCCACAGATCCGATGATATCGACTTTCTTCTATCCTAACTTCATAACATTGATACGATTATCCCATTTATCATTGTTTAATTTTACCCATCCATCTTTCACCATAGAGTGCAAATTTTATGGTTCTTTTTGTATTCAATCCCCTTCTACCTTGAATGTTTAAAAGCAGTTGATTTTCACACATTCAGGTTTAAGTCGATTGAATAGGGGCAGCTGTTGCACCCCAAAATTTGCCCTCATATTCCTGACCCTAACTGGCTTACGCTTCTCATTCATATGCATCTTCATTAGGTCATGACATTTATAATCTTGCATTTCATTAGGATTCAGAAGACATAAGATCAAGGTATTCTATACAAGTTAAGGTTTCTCTATTCCTATGAAGCTCTCTTCCTCATTCAGAGATGATTCAATTTGCTTTTTCATTAGTCATGTTTGAAAACTATGGTTTGGATTCTTGGTCAGGGTGAGCTCATTGTTCCTCAAGCTGCAAGTTTCTTTTTTTTTTTATCAAAAACTCATTAAGAACATTTGGATTATGATTTTGCCTGGTGTAAATTATGAAATTGGAATTCATCGGACTTAGGGTTTATGTGAACTTATACCCTTCAATGTCACTTACATCAAGGTCTTCAATGTCACCAAGTGTACAGGTCTCTATCAACGGTTTAACGGAGGAGGATTTAAATTAGGGTTTTCAAGCCAATGCTTCATCAATGTGCATTCAAGGCAAGAGGTTTAAGGCTTTTCATCCTGGTGTTTGAAGCTTGATAAGTGCCAAGTTGATTTGGACTTGAGAATGGAGATTTAGTTTGGATATTTTTAAGGAGAGGTGAGTCAAAGTTTTCGATTTGATCAAAGTTGGTTAAGAGATGCATTTGAATGGACTTCTTGGTGAACAAATTACTTGAAGTTCAAGGCATGATCATTTGGTTCCTATTCGATTTTTGAGTTATATTTCAAAACAATTCTAGATGTTTTTAGGCCATATCCCAAGTTACTTTCAAGAAGTGTCTCAAGTTGATCAAGCTCATTTTTATGAGACATGTTTAGAATGATCATTTAGTCTTGATTTGCTTCAACTTTGTTTCCAACCATAACTAGAATCGTTTTCAAATGATGAATATTTTGTTTAAAGTTAAACTTTGGTCTTAGGACATGAAATTATGACTAATTAAAAGTTCAACATTGTTTCTTCAAGATTTCTTCATTCAACACTACTTCAAGTTCCATTTTCAAATGGCATTCAAGTTTGTAAGACATAATTTAAGATTGCAAGTTCAAATATTCAAGCCTATTCCATTTCAAGTTCAATTGTTCAAATGAGATCCATCATTCCAAATTCAAGATTCATAATTTCAAATCTAAAATTCAATTCTAGATTACAATTCTATAACAAGCTACATAGAGATGATACAAGACTTGAGATTACAATTTGTTTTCTTGATTACAAAAGATCCTAAACTTTTTCCTATTCCAAGCTAATTCATCTTCATGTTCTTCTTCCACTCCAATCCAAACTTTGATTTCCTACAAAATACAAATTCAAAGTTCTCACCTTCACATTCAAAGCCCATCAAAATTCATTTTCATCTATATTCAATTCAATCCAACTCATTCCAAATCCAATTCATCATTATTCAAGTTACTTCATCAAAGTTCAATTTATGTCACATTGCAATTCCAAGTTCCATATTTCAAGTCACCAAAATTAAAGACATACCAAAAAGACATTGTCACATTTATAGAAAACTCATGTTGATTCAAACAAATTCATGTCATACCAAAGTACAAATGAAAAATTCATTATTGTCAAATTTTCCAAAGCAATTCAAAATGATCCAAATTCTATCAAAAGTGGGACCGCAAGGATAATCCACACACAAGCTGACAATAGTTCAGAAAGTGCAGCATTAGCAGAAAGTACAGACAGAGAGATTTCATGTTTTGGATAAGATCAAATTCTGAACCTAAGAAAGCAATTTCTGGCATACCAAAACTAAAGATTCTGCAACCAACTATACAAGTCATAAACCCTAATCTTCCACTATGTAAACAACATAAAACCAGAGAGAAGACAAGAAGAAAATCCTTAGCAAGCTTAGGCATCCATAAACTTGAACACAAAAAAAAAAAGCGTGAGAGCCATAACAACTACAAGTAGAGCCTCCACTGTATCATTCCCAGCCACCCTTTCAAATCAGCTACAACAAAAACACTGCAGGATTTTCTTTCACAGTCCAAACACCATACTTTCAAATTCAAAATTTTGCAAAAAATTAAACAAGAACCAAATACCAAAAATAGCAAGCATCTAAAATGAAAAGCTGAGCAGAAAAACTCGTGAGTGGGAAAGGAGAGCACCTGAGGTTCGTGGCAAATCTATTCTTGCGTAGGTATCACATTTTTTTTCCTTTTTTCTTCTTCTTCACGTTCATACTGTGAAACTATCACCATTTCTGCCTCATTGATTTTTGAAAGCAAAACCGCGTTAACCATCAGATGTGATTCCTTATACCATGTTGTTTTCTTCATGAACACGAGAGAGCGGACCGAGTGAAAATGAAAACGGATTCGAGAGGGAGGAGAGAATCCCGTTTTTTTTGAATTTTTGTAGTTGATGTTTCCATGAGCGTTATCTGTTGGTGAAAGAGTGGAGAGATGCGTTTGAGTATGTTTGAGAGGGTAAAGAAATCGTGAGAGAGTGAGCAAGAGGGATCAGTTGAAAGTTTTGAGCGTTTTTCCTCTTCTTTTTTCACGATGTGTTTTGCTTTTCCTTTGATCGTGTTTTCCAGCAACCGTGTGTTTTATCCATAGATTTTTCCCTTTCTCTTTTAATTAAGTGTGGAACAAACCGGGTCAGAACCGACCTGATTGACCTTTGACCCGCGCCCATTCTGCTTGGGCTAAAGCTTTCTGGGCCTTCCATTTTGATATGCATTGATCCTTGTTCTTATTTCTTAATAATATTATCATAATAATCAGTTTTATTCTTTTTTATATAATACTAACATTTTCTTTCATTTAAATACATTAAAACATATTTATTGAGAATTTTCCTTAAGAATGGTAATAAAATAAACTTATAATTTTATTTTGCTTAATCCCTTTTATTATCTTGTTATTAAAATTAAAAAAAAATGACAAAATAGTTTATTTCTATAATTTAATTAGGTTTTGGTTTATTTCAAAAAAAATATTTATTATTTTAGTATTTATGCTTGATTTTTTTTTTAGTATGTCCAATACTTGTTTAGCGTGTCTCTCATTGTTTCTTATTTATCGTTTGCATGAGTGGTTATGTATCGTAGATTTTATTTCTTTTTAGTAATGTTTAGGTATTGGTATTAAAAAATGAAAAAAAAAATAATAAAAGATGAAAAGAAAAAATATAGATAATCTTTTGTGGGAGATTTGTGAGGATCTATAGTGCTTTGTGTGACCTAAGCTTGACTAGAATCATCATTCGAGACTTGTGATCTTAAATCACAAAGTGTTTATCTTTACACTACCCTAAAACCATTGGACTTGTATTGTTGTTATTTATTGTTTAGCTTAGGACTCTTGATTTTCTCGCATTGATCATCCCTTGTATTTTTTTTCTTGTATCCCTCCTCCATTTGATGTACTTTATTATCTTGCTTGTCTTTATTTTTGGTTTCCGCTAGTTAGCCATCTTAGGAATTAGGATCAATCAAACCCTAAAAGCATTCTTGATCTGCATATCAAGCCATACCCCAACTTGTAAGTCGTTTGCCTTGTGCATCACTATCAACCTTGTTCTTATCACTTCAAACTTTTTCTTAACAAATACTAAATCCCTTGATCCAATGTCAAGTGGAATTTTTCTCAATAAAATTCAAAACACAATAAAATACGATTAGGATTGTGCGCCACGAGGAAGAAGAGAATGTAATCAATATAGTCATGACAGATGTCGCGTATTCTCATGGTGCACCTGCAAGAGTTTATGGTCCTCCATCTTCTCAGCAATTACCATTTCAAGTATCAAACTATCCTTATAGGCAACCAGAAACGCCTAGAGCACCATACCAATAACCTGTGAAAGCTCCTCATTCAAATCATCAAACCCAAAGCCGAGGACATCAGAATCAACATCAGAACCAACATAAGCCTTGCAATCACTTGGAAAGAAGGAATGCTCATGTTGATCCATTCCCATGTCATACAATCAACTTTTGCAGCCTCTGATTCAAAGCTCGTTGGTAGTTCCCAAGTCTCTTTAGCCTATTCCAAAGCCATACCCACCTGGGTACGATCCATATGTGAAATGTGGATATCATGGTAGATCAATAAGAAACTCAACTGAAGACTGCAAATCTTTCCAAGACAAGGTGCAACAGTTGATCGACAAGAAATACATAGCCTTTCCAGAAGGAAGCCTGGTGGTGAATAACCTCTCGCCTTGATAATTACAAAGACCTCAAGGGGCATCTTTTGAAGATAGTGGATCGAATAGAAAGTCATCCTCAAAGTTGGCAGTCATGGGGAATTTTTATCATTTGCATTTGTATTTTCTTTGTCTGTTAAATGCTACTTGTTTTTAAAATTATTGTCTTTAATGGTAATATTAATGAAGTGATCATGCATTTTCTGAATCAATCCATTTGTATTCACTCTTGCTATTTTTCCTTCATTCATGCAAAAAAAATGTCAACTTTTCTCCCATTCACTTTTCTTTATCAAGCTGTTATTTTAGCAAAGGTTGGAAGGAGGATGATAAAAACCAGATACTCATAATTGTTGTCGGTATGATTTCACTTAAAACTTTGTCGATGATGTAAGACATTGTTTTTAAATCCCCAAAAACTAAAGATATAAGGAGTTAGTCCCTAGTCAACCCCTTTGAGTCTAGAAGTTAGTGTTTCCTTCGAATATAAAAACCCTTAATCTTAACTAGGGGCAGAGTAGTTTGTTTAGTTAATTTGACTTTACATTCAAATTGTATGAGAAAAACATCCTATATGAGGAGATCAACCATATGTATCCTTTGTACACACCACAAAGTGTCGAAGAAGTTGAGAAGAGCCAAAAAGCTTATAGTGGTTATTCCTCAATAACCAATAAAATAGAAGTCATAACCTTTTAACAAAAAAAAATCCCGCTAATTTGAATACCACAAAAAACAAGGGTAAAAATTAGGCAAAAAACTAGGCAAAAATTAGGGCATCTTGGTGGACGAAAAGCTTCAAAAAAGTGGTCCATGAAAACTTAGGGATAAAAGCCAAAAAGAGGTCATCAAAATATTCGGAGAAAAAACAAAATAAGGTGATTGTCATTTCAAAAAAATCTCATCTTGAATCCTCTTTCTTACCATCACACCTTAAAACCTTCATAGGAATTAAATGCTTGGGTCAATTAACTGAACGTAAGACCGAAGTTCATCAAGAAGAAGGGGTGGACTAAAATTGAATTTTGAGCCTTATATCCTTTTGTTTCAAGAAAACCATGAACTAGATCACGTTACAACCCTTAAAATACCTAATTGAGGCAAGGTTTCTTCTAAAAACATACTACAACAAGGTTGCGTTAACCTGACTCCAAACAATCTTTGTTAATTATTTGCGTTGATCAAGCCACCTTTCATATTATGAATGGCTAGATCAGTTTTATGTTCTAATCCTTGAGTCGTTCATCTTGTTGATATCAATAAATTTTGATTTCAAATTTTGCATAAGCACTGTATTAATTATCATTTTTTAATGAACTATTTTATTTGCAAGTCATCATTTAGCATCAAAGGATTCCAACCAATGCACAATCAGTTGAGGAGCTTGATCATGTGAAAGAAGTCCAGTCAGGGGAAATCACTTTGTGTATCGGTCAATCCAAGCTAATCACCCCAAGAGTTAGTTAATCAAGAAACAAATTGCTTCAAGACTTAGATTAGGGCGAGCCACCACAAAGAGTTTAGTGAGTCCAACTCTCCGAGGGCCTGTCAATTAAAAGTCTCCCTGTCCAAGAATTGGTCAGTCAAGGGGCAGAGCACTGCAAAATTAAAACACTTGGGGAAAGCTACCTCAAAGTCAGAGCAAGTTGCTGTTAGAACACAGATTGGTTCTTAATAATATCTCTATGTTTTGATGATAACTATTATGAAATTTTGTATTTAAGAATTATATACTCTAAAATTTGCTTGAGAGTTTTTACTGCAGATAGTAAAGGAATTAACACTCCAGAAGCAAATCAGAATTGAACACAAGAAATTAGCTAGACTATGTAGCGCCAGATGCATACATTAGAAGATTCTGATTGCTGCCAACAGAAGATCCTGAGCGTAGCCTCCAGAAGATTCTGAAGCAGAAGCTCCAGAAGGATCTGAAGCAGAAGCTCCAGAAGAATCTGAAGCAAGTCAGAAGCATCTGAACCAAAGAAGAATTTTGTATTAAGAGTTTTTCAAAGCATAGTTTCTACAGAAGATTCTGAAAGTACTAAAGCTGCCAGTACTGAAGTTCTGTCTCAAATATGCTCTGATCTTAAACACGCTAAAAGCACACCTGCTGCAGAAAACTCTGATTCAGCAAGACTCTGATCATCATCAGAAGACTCTGATCGTTAACAGAAGACTCTGATCTAATTAGACTCTGATGAATTTGCTGAAAACTGAAGAAGAAATATTCAAAGAATATATCCGTTGGAGTGAACCAAACGTCTCTTTCCTTATTTATGCTAGACACAAGAACACAAACAAAAAGGATTTTTCTATGCTTTCTTCTTCTAGGAAAGGTCACTTGATGTGAAGACAAAAAGGCTCAGACCTTTTGGACACTCTTCTTAACGTGAAGCTCACCTTGGATCAGCTGCCTATAAAAGCAAGACTTCACCAATTTCTTCAGTTGACGTTTTATTGAAAAAGAAATCAATGTTCAAGCTCTCATGCTTTCATATTCATTCTAAGAATTTATTTCTTTGTTCTTAATAGTTAAGTGAAAAATCAAAGTTGTGATAAAGCTTTATAGAAGCAATCTTAAACACTTGTATTGATTTTACATTTGATTGTAATCTTTAAGAAGATCCAGTTAGGATCAGTAGTTCTTGAGTAGACTTTGAACAGTTGTTCTAAGTGCTTACTATTGTAATCAGTTGATTAAATAGTGGATTAAGTCCTTGATTGAGAAAGGCAAATCACTCTAGGAAGGGTGGATTGGAGTAGTTGAGTTCAACGAACCAGGATAAAAATACCTGAGTTTTTATTTCTAAGTTTTAATCTTCATACTTATTCAACCCCCCTTCTAAGTATTGTCTCACCTTCAGTTGCTTCCCAACTCCTTTTAAGGAAACTTTCTTCAAAGACCCAACAGAATGAGGTAAGATTAAGCCACAAAGGGGAAAGTCCTCTTCACACTTTCAAGATGCTCAAGTAAACTCAGCAATACGTCAACAACAGTTTAGTTCAAGGCGAGTATCGAGGAATCATGCTAATTACCCCATTTATTCTTTTTGACAAAAGGAACTTTGCTACAAAAGAACCTTTTTCATTAATTACCCACCATAGGGACAACTTTTGGAATCTTCAAGTCATTGCATAAATCATTCTCACACATTAATCATGTCGCTTCACTATAGGGTTAAGGCATGCATATCATCTCATTCATCGAGCATATGCCCATAGCATGAAATAGAAAACATCAAAAACCAGTTCTCATTTGTTAAATCATTTGAAAGTCATTTCCTATATGATAGTAAGTTTCTAACTCCAATTCCCATCTAGTAGTCTCCTTTAAAACCAGTTCCCATCTGGTAGCCTATTTTTAACTCAAGTTCTTGTCTGGTAGTCAGTTTCTTTTCAAAACTAGTTTTCGTCTGGTAGCCCATTTTAAAGTCAGTTCTTGATAAATCAAAAGATACTAGTTCTCTTCTGGTAGACTATCTCAAAGTCGGTTCCTGTCTGACAAAATACCAATTCATGTCTGGTAATTTATCCCTCAAGTCCAGTTCTCATCTACAAGTGCATTCTCTCAAGAGCAATTGTTGTTGGCTTTCTTTAAAAGACCAATCATAACTAATACTCAGTTTGCAAATCTAATCATAATTGGCACTTGAAGTTTGATTGTTGCCAGCATCATTTAAAGTCCAGTTGTTGTTGGCACTCTGTTTTTAAAGTCTAGTTGTTGCTGGCACTCTATTTTTAAAGTCCGGTTGTTGCTGGCACTTTGTTTTTAAAGTCCAGTTGTTGTCGGCACTCTGTTTTTAAACTCCAGTTGTTGCTGGCACTCTATTTTTAAACTTCAGTTGTTGTTGGCACTTTGTTTTTAAAGTCCAGTTGTTGCTAGCATTCTGCTTTTAAATTCCAGTTGTTGCTGACACTTTGTTTTTAAAGTCCAGTTGTTGCTGGCACTCTGTTTTTAAAGTGCAGTTATTGCTGGCACTCTATTTTTAAAGTCCAGTTGTTGATGGTACTCTGTTTTTAAAGTCCAATTGTTGATGGCACTCTATTTCTAAAGTCCAGTTTTTGCTGGCACTGTGTTTTTAAAGTCCAGTTGTTGCTGGCACTCTATTTTTAAAGTCTAGTTGTTGTCGACACTCTGCTTTTAAAGTCCAGTTGTTGTTGGAACTCTGATTTTAAAGTCTGGATGTTGTTGGCACTCTGTTTTTAAAGTCTAGTTGTTGCTGGAACTCTTTTTTTAAAGTTCGGTTGTTGTTTGCACTCTGTTTTTAAAGTCTAGTTGTTGTTGTAACTTTGTTTTTAAAGTCCAGTTTTTGCTTGCACTCTGTTTTTAAAGTCCAATTGTTGCTGGTAATATGTTTTTAAAGTCTAGTTGTTGTTGGCACTCTGTTTTTAAAGTCCAAATATTGTTGGAACTCTATTTCTAAAGTCCAGTTGTTACCGACACTTTGTTATTAAAGTCCAATTGTTGTTGGCACTCTATTTTTAAAGTTCAGTTGTTGTTGGCACTTCGTTCTTAAAGTCTAATTGTTGTTGGAATTCTAAGTCTAATTGTTGTTAGAACATACAGAGAGTTTGATTACCCTATGTTTTTCCTGATGGTTCCTATAAGGTCATGAGTGACTCTTCATTTTAAGGAATTTCTAGAAGCTTCGATGTTATTCTTGTTGGAAAAATTCAATGATGTTTGTTTTAATTGATTTTTTCGTAAAGAGTCGTCGTAGTTTTTTTTTTGTGTGGATGATCTTCTAATAAGAAGACTCCAATGTCCTGTTTGTATGGATGATCTTCTAATAAGAAGACTCCAATGTCTTTTTTTTTGTGTGGATGGTCTTTTATAAGAAGACTCTAATGATTGTCTGTATGGATGATCTTCTAGTAAGAAGACTACAAAACTATCAAGTATATTCTAAAGTATCAGATCAAGTTTGAACCAATTGATAAAGCATACTTTGAGTCTTCCCCAGTGTCTTTTCCCCAACAATTTTTCATCCCCAATGAGTATTCACCATTTTTCTTTGACACTTCCTATGGAATACCGCTATCATATGCTACCATCATTCCCCACATGTTTGTCTAACATCCAGCATAAAAAAAAATATGGTTCGTTTTATTTCACATCACATCCCCAACAAAACAAAAAAGAGAGAGTCCCCCCCATAAATTCATAATAATGCATACCATATCATGTCAGCTGCATTCGGGCACAAAATTCAGGTCTTTTAGTATTTAACTATCTCCTACCATGATCATATGAAGATTAACCCTCTTCATATTCTCTGGTTGAAGATACTTAAATAGGGGCAACTATCATACCCCAACTTTGACCCTAAATCGTCGAGTCAATACAATTATCATGGCATATGCGTCATCTACATAGCATGACATGCATTTCATCTTGCATAATGCCTAATTTGTTAGTCAGAACAATTTTTCGGATTTACAGACAGATCGGTCAAACTGAACCTCAACTGTGCTTAAAATTAGTGGACGAAAAATTTTTAAATCGAGCTTGCAGACGCCATTTATAGTAATCTACGATTCGCGTAGTTTAACCTGACGTACTCGTTTTAATTTTTTTAATAGTTTTTCGGTCACAGTTTGATCAGTCTGAGCCTTTTAACCCGTCTAAATTTATTTCAAAAATTGACCAAATGCTGTATTTTTTCAATAGGTTTATTTCGCACTGATCGCTTTGGTGCACTCAGTTTAATTTTCTGTCAAAATTTAAAATAATTTTATAGAATTATTGGTGTTTGTCATTTTTATTTTATTTTAATTCTTTTTGAAGTGTTTGATTTTATTTTAAGTGTTAATTATTTTAGTCAATTTTGTCACTAAAAAACAATTCAAGAGGACATTATTGGCATCAAATACAAGTTTTGATGTATTGGTGAGAGACAATAAAGCAAGTGGCACAAACTAGTGTTTGTCCTTGTTTCGTGAAGTTGCATTTTTTCCTTGTTAATAAAGAGAAAGGAATATTTTCTATATAAAAAAAGGAAGAGGTGAGCCATTTGAAAATAAAAACTCAGTAGGTATTCTCCCACACAAAAAAATCATTAGGGCGGATCGGGCCCAAAATCCCAAACCGGTCAATCCATCGGGTGAAATATTATAATCTGTTTTTGACCTAGTTGAAATTTTGGATTTTCGGGTTCGGTTGTATTTGGGCTCAGATTGTTGAGTCGGTTATTTTCGGATTTTACAAATTTGGGTCCAATGAAAATTAATACATTTTTTTATTTTGACCAAGGATGACCCAATTTTAAAAATAGCCAAAACACAATTTGGAAATTTTACCCCATACCCCTACAATTATACCCATACCCCTACACTAAAATTTTTTGGACCAAAATACCCTCGTATAAATAATTATAATTCTTTTCGTTTATTTACCGGAAGACTTTAAGTATGTCTTTCGATTTATATTTTTTTTCGTTTGTTCACCGGAAGTCTTTTTGCAAGTCTTCCGGTTTATATTTTTTTTCCTTTGTTCACCGGAAGTCTTTTTGCAAGTCTTCTGGTTCTTATTTTTTTTCGTTTGTTCACCGGAAGACTTTTTGCAAGTCTTCCGGTTCATTTTTTTTTATAAAAATTTTAATTTTTTTTAATATTCAACTAGACAAAAAATAATACTAATCAAATAGTTCCGAACTTCTTTAGATTTCTCCTTCTAATTCATTGGAGTGTTGATGCTCTTGCAATTCTACATGTGTAATTGTTTCAATATTTTTCATGCCTACTTATTTTTACAATATTGTGATCTTACTTAACTTCCATTTTATTCCTAGATAAAGAATCAAGCATAGGTCTGCATAGAAGAATTCATATTTTTGCCTATGGTTAAAGTTTTGTTCATTTAACATGATATTTTTGGAGATGAAGATGTTTTCGACTTTCACTAACAAATAATACATTCTATTCTATGATAAAGTTTCTACTGCAATTGTAGGAGAGACTGTTGTGCAATCTTTAAATTTTGATCTATAAAAGGAGTTTTTGAAGCTTGTTCAAAAAGCTTTGAGAGATATCGAGGTTGAGGAGAGGAGTGATTTTGTGATTAAAGAGAAGGTAAAGCAGCTGAAAGTTTTTCTCAAAAATTAAACTTTTTATGTTTTTGGGAGGAAGAATTTGGAGGTGGAGGAGAGCCTGTTTGTTTTTTAAAATAAATAACATATTAAAATATATGTTTAGTTGAATATTAAAAAAATTAAAAAAAAAACATGAACCGGAAGACTTGCAAAAAGTCTTCCGGTGAACAAACGAAAAAAATATGAACCGGAAGACTTGCAAAAAGACTTCCGGTGAACCGGAAGACTTGCAAAAAGACTTCCGGTGAACAAACAAAAAAAATATAAATCGGAAGACTTGCAAAAAGACTTCCAGCGAACAAACGAAAAAAAATATGAACCAGAAGACTTGCAAAATGACTTCCAGTGAACAAACCAAAAAAAATATAAACCGGAAGACTTGCAAAAAGACTTTCGGTGAACAAACGAAAAAAAATATGAACCGGAAGACATACTTAAAGTCTTCCGGTAAACAAACGAAAAAAATTATAATTACTTATACGAGGGTATTTTGGTCCAAAAAATTTTAGTGTAGGGGTATGGGGTAAAATTTCCATACAATTTTAAGTCATTTTTTTGTTTATTAAAGAAATGAGCCATACATTGAGCTTCAAAAACTTTACAATTTAAATCGTTAGAATACATTCAAAATTAATATTAGAACCTATATTTTCCTTAAAACTAAAACAAATCCATTAACATTAATACAATCAAATTGTTTAACTAAAATTTAAACTAATCCTTATAAGGACCATATAAAATCTAAGTTTAAATTAATACTTCCAACGTAAATTACATGTAGTAGCATTAACAGAGCCAAATACATCTAATAACATTAATCAACACAACCAAAACACCATTGTGAAACCAGTAAATAACATTGAAAAACCTTGAAGAACCTCTCATTGAAGAGCTTTCTACAATCATCATTTTCTGTGAATGCAAATACATATATTCAAAATATCATTTGTCACTTGATTTACTTAGAATTGAATTTAAATTATGTAACATGTCTCAAGGATCCCACAAAAAATAAGTATTAGATTTATTATCAGTATTAGATTTATAAAAATAAGTAATGTATTAGAAATTATTACTTGGAATTGATTTACTTTGTCAAAATATCAGTATGCTTAAAATTAAAATCAGTAGCTATTATCAGTAAAAATAAGCACCAAGGTTAATAACTTCTTGAATATTGTTTTTCAAGGTAAAATGAAACCAAGATGGTGATAACATAAGGAAATTGGCCTTTGTAATAGTCATATTCATACACAATAAATCAAGAGATCTTGAACTTGACAGTTTGTTAACAACATCGAATTGAATCCGAAATTCAAGTTAGAAAGTAAGTTTTTTCTTACCTTTACAATAATGATAGCAATTACTCAAATGACAATGACAAAAAGCAATGCCATCATACACTTGTCAGTAGAAACCAATTGCAAAAATGTCATCAAATTTATCAACGAATGATTCTTAAAGTTAGGAACTATACTGAACAAAATGTGTGGATTCTGTAGAAATTGACTTGCCTACTGGTTTCCTTGACCAACTTAGATGCTTTCTTAATAGAGAAATGGATTGTATCCAGCTCATTCACAACTCTGCTCATTTGTTCCGTCTAAAAAAAAGAAGAGATCACAACCTTTAGTTCTCACAACATGTTCAAAATAAAAAATTTGGATTACTTCTAAGGGACTGTTTATGCCTAAGGATTCACACCTGTTTATGCATAAAATGTAAAATCCAGCATATCCAGAACTTTTATATATGCAACCATTCATGTGAGTGGAAAGTAAAAACTAAACAGCTAGGGATTAGGAAAAGGACATTTAGCTGCAGAATGAGTCATAGGATTGTCATCTCTCTTCCTTTTCTTCTTCATATTTTCACCATTGTTGCAATAAGTGAACTGAAACAAAATTATCAACTTAGTCATAATAATCCTTACGTTATGTAAAAGATTACAAGCAAGATCTTTAAAGCATCATATATAAGTAACAAAATATGTATATCATGTATAGCTAAACGTAGAATGATGGAGAACATTATTTAAGCATCATGTATAAAAAAAATTGCTTATACACATAGCTTTGACAGTAAAGTATCATGTATAAGTAACAAAATATTTATATCATGTATAGCTAAATTAATATCACATATAGTTTTGACAATAAAGCACCATCAAATATTTATGTCACATATAGCTTTCACAGTACACCATGTAATATTGAATTTAGAATGATAGAGAAAATTAGTAAAGCATCATATATAGCTAAATGTGATAGCATAATTTAACAATAGCACTACTGTGATAGCATAAGTTATACATAATACTTTAACTTGCCATTTTATAAATAATTAAACTTACAGGTATTTTGCATATGTCTAATTCCTCCATCTCCTTGCATTTCTCCAACTCCTTGCATTTCTCTAACTCCTTACATTTAAAACAAAATACAATATATTAAAACAAATCAGAGCATGTATTCAAACTCCAACACTTGATACATTAACTTCAGTAACTATACAAAAAACAACCATACCTTTTCAACTCTCTTAAGAGAATTATCAGCAGCACTGTGATGAGAAAAGCAAGAGGGATTAGTATTATTAAAATATTAGGGTTACAAAACAAATGAAGCATATTGAGAAGAATACAACTTGACATTGTTTTTTTATTTTTTATTAACCTACCAAAATGATACAGAAGTAAATAAGAGGGATTTATGTTAACCTAAAACGGTTTAAAATAGAAAAAAATACTTTTTAAATTAACTGAATATTTTGGAAGCAATGGTAATAACAAGAATTAGTGTTAGAAGCCACGATTTAAAACAGAAAAAAACTCAAAAATTGAAGTTGTGTTAGAAGCAATGATTTAAGAACATATCAACGCAAATCAAAGCATAAATTGAAGTTGAACTCAGAAAAAACTCATAAAAAGAACAAATCAAACCAAATAAGAAAAAATCAAAACACATACCTATTTGAAGGAAATGGCTTGAGCGACGACAGAGGCTAATCGTTCGGGGATTAGTGATGAAGACACGATGAGGTAGTGGTTTGTTTAGGGTTTGATTTCAATTTGGGGGTGACGACAACGGAGACATTGTGTTATTTTGTTTTTTAGGGTTTGGGTAATGAAACGAAACTGAAGAAGAAACAAATGAAAAATTGAAAACTAACTGAAGAAGTAAAGAAATTAAACGAGCTATGTAATTTTGGATATAATTAAATCAATGGGCTTGAAAATGAGTTATACTATTTGGATAAAACGGGTACTAACAGTAAAAATTAATTTAAATCGGTCGGGTTCGGGGACTAGTGGGCTCAATTTCTTGAATCGAACCCGACCACACTTATCCATCCTTATCCACTTAAACCACCCGCCTAATCTGTAAACCCGATCACACCTGATTCAATGCATAAAAGTTCCTCCGGTTCAGCCGAGTAACCTCGGGTGGTTACTCTTTGTCCACCCCTACAAATCATCTTCATACCTTTCTCTCTCGTGATAACATAAACTAAGACCAACATAACCTAACACAAAAAAAGTTGTGCCTCTCCCTATCATGATCCTCTCTCTCATGCATGCTATTTCATTATCATCTTTTTATACTACTAGAGAAAAATAACACAAAAAGAAAAAAGAGACCTTACTATTTATACCTTCTCCCTCATAATACATAACCCTCACTCGTTGCATAACTTTGGTCTCATTTTTTTGATGGAAGGAAAAGAACAATAATAAATAGGAAATACGTCATCTCTCCTTGACAACATCATTTCACAAATGCACACTCTCTTTTCACTATTACAACCAACACTTCATGCAAGTTTTTTTTTCTCTCTTTCTTTTCCATCTCAAAATAGCCCCATAAAACACCGTTTCATAAACACACTCATCTTCTTTCTACACCATGAAGTGAAACCAACCACCAAACTTCCATCACCTCTCAATAATTCTTAGAGCTCCACCGAACTTTCACTCTTTCTACTCACAACAACTTGCTCCCATCTCTTTATTTTTTAGAAAAACTCCATATAGTTATCATTCTCATACTCTCTTTCTAAAATCAAACCCACCACTAACAACAATCCTCTCATATTTCGTTACACAAACATTTCAAACAACCATTCCATACACTTCACATACATGACCAAATGAAACATGAAAACGTCCCAACGTGACACAACCACGACGACATACTTCCTCGTCGGCCAGTAACAATCGGAAACCACACAAACCGTATTTCCATCAATGTTCTACTGCTCATAAAACTCCCTTTCTTCCTCACCAAACATGTGCTTACCTCTTTCCACCGTGCTCCATCCATACCACCATAAACCACTGTCGCACTTTGCAACAACACTTTTTTTCGATCGATAATCCAAGTTTGTTTGGTTGAGTTTTTTTAATATATGTCTTGCTTTTGTTTTCATACTATAATTGATTTTTGAATTTTTTTTTAGTTGTTGTGTTTTATTCATAGAATGGTGTTGGTGTTGATATTTTGTTTGACGGAAAATAACTTGAGATAGGAGAGTATTGTGTTTCCTCTATTTGGCATGAGAGAGAGAGAGAGAGAGAGAGAGAGAGAGAGAGATCTTGTTTTGTTGCTACTTTCAGTTTGTAATGAGAGTCAAATAAGGTGCATTAGAAAAAACAAGTAAGAGACATTGTTCCACTGTATTTTCTTTTGTCTTGTTTCATTTTTTTAAATCCATTCCATGTGTCATGATTTAGTTGGTGTTTCTTTTGATCAAAACTCTTTCTTTTTATGTTACAGGCAACCTCCCCATTGCAACAATATATATATATATATATATATATATATATATATATATATATATATATATATATATATATATATATATATATATATATATATATATATATATATATATATATATATATATATATATATATATATATATATATATATATATATATATATATATATATATATATATATATATATATATATATATATATATATATATATATATATATATATATATATATATATATATATATATATATATATATATATATATATATATATATATATATATATATATATATATATATATATATATATATATATATATATATATATATATATATATATATATTTATTTATTTATTTATTTTATTTTTCTATTTTATTTATTTGTTTATTGAATTTTAGTTTAATTAAGGATTTATTTTTAATTATTGGTTTAGGCCCAATCAATAGATACACCATTGGCCAATCATTTGTACTTCCCATATTATCCCTTCCTTTTTTTATTTTATTATTTACATACTTTTTTATTTGTTAATTTAGTCATCAAATTAGTAGTTAATTAATTGATTATTTGTTAATTGATTAGTTGACTATAGTTAAATTAGCTATTTGTTTTTAAATTAGTTTATTTGATTGATTGATTTCAATATGTGTAGTCATTTAATTAGATAATATTTATATCCAAAATCATACTCGCACATGTAAATAATCATGCTCAACATCTTACTAACATTTCAATTTCACACTAACTTCAAACACTTCTATTCAATTTCAAAATAATTTCAAACCATTTTTCATTAATCACTTTTAATTACATCAAGCTAATTTTTCCAATCAAAACTTCAAAACATCTAAAAATACTAAAATACTTTTAAATAATAAAGATGAAAAAGGAGTGGGGTGTAGTCAAAGATCTTCCGAGAGTAAGGACACGAGATGTAGTTCTTGCTTGTCCGAACTCTCTCATCAACCCTAAAACACATCAAACCCATTCAAACCTTTTGCCTTTTGACACAACCAAAATCCTTTTCAAAAAACGAAAGTTATGTTGTCTTAAGATGATGCAAAGGAATGCTTTATCCATAACCGTTGAGTTAAGATAATTTGCGTGAATGTGATTTGTAAATCTATTCAATATGGTATAAACGCCGGCTCCTCACCTGTTTTGGATAAAACAATGTTTTACGTTGATTAAAACAAAATAGCTTTAGCTAAAATCGACCAATAAATAAACTTTTTTATCCAAAACTATGTGTGTCTTGATTTCTCTTTTGTGATACGTAGGAGTAGGATTGCGAAATCTTGTCAGACCCTTTAGTAATAAAAACCTCTTTTGGTCTCTTTCCTCTTCCCCTAGTAACAAAAACATTTTAGTTCCTTTTATATTTTCTTCACTTTAATAAGTTGAGAAGCCTAATTTCTAAGCAAACATTAATGCACGCAACTAACCTAACAGTTTTTGTTGAGTACGACGGACGTGAGGGATGCTAATATCTTCTCCTTGCGTAACCGATTCCCAAACCCTGATATTGGTTGTGATGACCATACCCTTATATTTCTTTTTACGGGTTTTATTTGATATTTTCCTTTTCCCTCTATGGGAATAACTAAATATCGGTGGCAACTCTGTTAAGTACATCTCGCGAGCGCGCGGTTGCGCTTCGTGGGTCGTTCTCATTTTTCGAGGTACGACACTAGAGGAAAAACTTGAAGCTATAGGGGGGTGATGCTTTTGATCTGGATGCTTTAGACATGTGTTTAATGTCTGGCCTAGTTATAGCCCCAAAATTTAAAGTACCGGACTTTCATAGGCACAAAGGGGATAGCTTCCCAAAGCACCATTCAGTGATGTTCTACCGAAAAATGATTGTCTATGCTCTCGATGATAAGCTAATGATTCATTGTTTTCAAGACAGTTTAAGTGGGGCATCATTGAGTTGGTACATGAAATTAAAAAGAAGTTGTATTCAATCATGGTCGGACCTAACTAATTCTTTTCTGAAGTAATACCAATACAATTCAGATGTGGCTCCCAGTCGCTTCCAGTTGAAAGATCTGTCTCAAGAGAGCAATGAGTCCTTTGAAGGATACATCTAAAGATGGAGAGAGTTTGTTGCTCGCGTTCAACCGCCACTCTTAGAGAAAGAGTTAGTTGACATGTTTATAGATATCCTATAAAGCCCATACTTTGAAAGGATGGTAGGTAGTGCATCAACAGGCTTCTCTGATTTGGTGAAAGTTTGAGAACACATCGAGAGCGACCTCAAAATCAGAAGACTCAAAGAAGTCTCAAGTATTTAAGCTATTGAGAGTGAATCCTTTATTGATTCCCAAGAGGAGGAGAAGGATGAAACTGATTCAACCTTGGAAACTTCCCAAGTTTCACAAACTCTGTCTCCGGTACCCTATTATCAACATCCATATGCAGCAATTGTTCAATGCTAACAACTATTACCTCCTGGTCCTCAGTACCCGCAACCATGGCAAGGTCCGCAAAATCAGTCAGCCTATGTTCCATGTCAACATCAATGTCATAATCTTTAGGCTCAAAATCCACACAATCAACATCGGTGTCTGAATCAACATAGACCTCCAAACCGACAAGAAAGAGAGACTCGCCAGATTGACCCAATCCCAATGACATACAACCAGTTGTTCAGTTGGTTAAAAGCTCGTCGATAGCTCCTAGGAAAACCAAATCTATGAAGTCTTTCTCCTTGGTAAAACTCTGATGTCCAATGTGAATTTCATGATAGAGTAGTGGATCATTCAATCGAAGAGTGTAAGGTCTTCTAAGAAGAAGCGCAAGACCGGATCGAAAAAGGGCAGCTAACTTTTGATGGTCCTAATATGGTGAATAATCCCTTGCCCTAATAAGCTCGAAGACTTCAGGAGGTAGTTCCCAGAGCCAGTAAGTCAAGCACAAAATATATTCTTCAATACTGGAAATCGTTTTGATGTTTCAGCTTTTCGTTTGTATTTTCTTTGCATGTTAAATGCTGTTTGCTTTTAAACATTGTTATTTTCTTTAAATGATAATATTAATGAAGTGATCATGAATTTTCTAAACCAATCGATTCACTCATTATTGAAAAATAAAAAAACAAAAATATTTCTCCCATTCATTTTCTTTATCATTGTTGCTTTAGTAAAGATTGGAAGGAGGATGATGAAAAACGAAATACCCATAAATTGTTGTTGGTATGCTTTCAATTAAAACTTTGCCGATAATGTAAGGTATTGTTTCAAATCCCCAAACATCAGAGAGATAAGGAGTTAATCCCCAGTCAACCACTTTGAGCCTAGAAGTTCGTGTTTCTTTCGGATTAAAAAAAACTTTAATCTTAACTAGGGGCAGGGTAGTTGTGTTCAGATAGTTTGACTGTGCATTCAACCTTCAAGAGAATTCATCCTTATGTACACCTTCAAAGAGGTCAACCACTTATTATCCTTTGCACATACCACAAAGTGTCAAAGAAGTCGTGAAAATCCAAGAGAAATTATATTGGTTGATCCTCAATAACCAATAACATGGAACTCACAATCTTTCAAAAATAAAAAAATAGAAAAAAGAGCTTGCTTAGTCAAACACACAAAAGACGACTTAGGCAAAAATTAAGGCATCCCGATGGACCGAAAGCTTCAAATAAGTGGTTCAGTAAAATTAGGGATAAAAATCAATCAAAAGAGGTCATCAAAATTCTCAACAAAAACAACAAAAATAAAATAAAGTTACTGACATTTCAAGAAAAATTCATCTTGAATCCTCGTCTTCACCATCACACCTTTAAACCCTCTTGGAAGTTGAGTGTGTGCGTTAAATTAAATGAACGTAGGACTGGAGATCATTAAGAAGAAGGGATGGGTTAAAATTAATTTTTAAGCCTTGTATCCTTTGTTTCAAAGACCTTGAACCAGGACATGTTACAACCCTTAAAAGACCTAATTAAGGTAAGATTTATTTTGAAAGCATACTAGAGCAAGGTTGTGTTAACCTGAATCCACAAAGATCTTTGCTAATCATTTGTTTTGATCGCATCATCTTTCATCCTGTGAGTGGCTAGATCCACTTTGTGTTCTAATCACTGACCTTTTCACTGTATATAACTATCACTTCAATAAAGATTGATCTCAAAATCTTCCTTTGCACTGCATTAAAATTACCATTTTAGAATGAACAATTTTATTTGCATGTTAGCGCTTAACAACAAAGGAATCCCTATAATGTGCAGTTAATTGAGAAACCTGATCATGTGAAAGAGGTTCAGTCAAGGGCAAATCATTTTGAGTATCAGCCAATCCAAGCCAATCACCCTAAGAGTCGATTGGTCAAAGAAAAAATATATACAAGAATCAGACAGGGGCAATCCACTTAAAGGGCTCAGTGAATCTAACCTTCCAAAGGTCGGTCAATTAGAAGAATCCTAGTCCAAGAATTGGTCAGTTAGGGGCATACTAATGCAAAGTTCAGAACATTGGGGAAAGCCACCTCGAGGTTAGGAAAATCTACTTCCAAACTCTTTCCAAGGTACCTTTTGAAAAATCTAACATACTAGGGAAAGATGAGCCACAGGGGGGGGCATGTTTTCTCCAAACAATCAAGTTGCTCAAGTGGAAATTTTACAATGCATCAACAACTGTTGAGTTTGAAATGAGTGTCGAGAAATCATTTGAAAATTACCTTCCACCAAAATTCCTTTTCCCTCGACAAGAAACCATGTTACAAAGTATTTCATTCATCCATTACCCACCATACCAACACTTGGAAACCTCAAAGTCATTGCATAAATCATTTTCATGTAGTAATCGTATCACTTTGCTCTAGCTTCATGTCAAGCATATCATCACAATCATCTGGCATATTCCCATAGAATTAAGCCTTGAAAATCAAACATCACCAATAAAAGACCAGCCTTGCATGACACTTCTTATAGTCTAATTCTTATTGGCACGCATATATGCATTGACCAGTCATTATATTTCACGCGTCATTACATGTGTGGTATACCCAAAAGTATGGGGAATTGCACGGAGTAACCATAACATTACATGCATAAATCAAATGAAAATCAAAGTATATTCAATCATAAGCATAACATGAATGTGTCTCATTCACATATGAAGACAATCATTGCTACTACAATCAACTACTATATGCTTGTCAGCATAATCTCGGCAGAAGATTCCTTGGCTAATCTCGATAGAAGATTCCCAGTTAGACCTCGACAGAAGGTGCTTCCCCACAGAATCTTGACACTAGATTCCCTGGCTTAATCTCGACAATAGATTTCCCAGTACACCTTGACAGCAAGTATATCTCTCTCAAAGTGAATCTCGACAGTAGATTCCCTAGTAGACCTCAACAGAAGGTGCTTCCCCATAGAATCTCGACAGTAGATTCCTGTCATACCCTAATTTTTAACCCTAAGATCCCACCTCATTTTCATCTTCACAATGCATCAAGATCACAAGCTTGGTTCTTCCATAGCCCTTCATCCTTGGGTTTGGCTTTGCAGAGATCACCAAGCACTTTTCTTTGTATCTTTTCACTTGTGTTCATCTGCTTTATGTTTCACTAACTACTAATCAAAATACCCAAAAATATGTCTTGTGTACCTTTTTTTTTCTCTTTGCAATGTAGGGTTTTGCATCAAGAACACCAAGCATGAGTCATCAACTAGGGTTTTGCTCCCTAAAGTCAAGTATGGTCAACCATTGGTTCCCAAAGGCTATTTCATCAAGTCATGACTTCTAATATCAAAGTGTTTGATTTCAAGCACCATTCAACCTCATTTTTATCAAAGATATCTCAATGTTTAGTAGCTTGTTTCTCAAGAAAAGTCAAAGGTTCATGTGTTTATTTCCATGCCTTCATCAATAAGTTACCTCAAGATTTGGTCAATTTAATCACAGGACATTGAAAGGCACCTTATTTTGAGTTCATATGATGATCCATGTGCTTTTAAATGCAAGAAAAGTCCAAGATCAGAAGTTGATGCAAGGAAGTTTGACCTAAAAGTCAACATTTTCAAGTCAAAGTTCCAAAGAGCACAACTCCTTCAATTCTCAATATTTTTGAATGCTTATTTTTAAATATCTCAACATCCTATTTAACTTCTCTTTACATGACAAGAGTCAATTATGCTTATGGGGTTATCAAAAGTTTGGAGACATTATAGGTCATTTGTAGACTTAGTGAAATTTGACCTATATTCAAGTGACTTTTTCTCAACTTAAAAGAATTAAAACTTCTTCAATTTTTAACATATGGAGCTCAATCTTTTTGAACAATAATATTTATGATAATCTCTACAAGATTGCTTCAAGGGTCAAAGTCAAATTGTGCTTGGAAGGCCATGGAATTCGTTGATACATTATAGGTCATTTTAAGCCATTTTGACTTAGAAATTTTCAAGTTTGGTTTGCTAGATTTTTATGCCAACTTTAACATGCCATACATTTTTTCTCAAGCATCCAAATGAACCATTTCTTGGTACATTTTGATCTTTTCCATGATGTTGATCAATTGCAAAAAGAATTGGATGAAAAAGCCTATTGTACAAGTGCCCCATTGATGCAAACATGGTGACTTGGAACTGAAGTTTTGCACAATGATCATATTTTTTCTTCAACTAACCTTCAATTACAAGTCAAATTAGCACGTGATATGTATCTAAACATGATTAACCAAGTTTCCTGAAGTTAAATGAGTGGTAAAACACATGGATTGCCTGAGTTTTGAGCTGATTTAAGTCACACTTTTATCATGACCTAGGGTGCACAGGATTACACTGAATTTCCAACCAATTCACTCATCTTAGCATTCCATCATCTTCAGCTATAAATAGAGGTTCATTTTACCTTCATTCCCAAGATTTTCAAAGCCAGAAAACCCTTGCTCCACCTTTAACTTTTCTGCAAAAAAGTGACCTATCATGTTTTGATTTCTAGTCACTCTCACATCCATTTCTTGATTCCATAGGCTTCATCGTGTTCCTCTTAAGCTTCTGAAAAAAATTCCAAGCTCTAAGAGTCCCTGAATTGCTCCAACCAAATCCAATTTTAAAGCTTCTCAAATCGTTTTTGAACAAGGTAGTTTGAAGCTCCATTTTCACTCAAATAAGTTACCACAATGTAGTCTTTTGCTTGCTGAATGTTTCCCCTAACCTAGCTGGTGTTGATTCTTCTTGTGCATCATTTAATTTTTGTTTTGTGTTTTTGTGTTCTTCTGATTTTCCTCAAAATTATCTCTACTCCCTGATTTTCCTCAAAATTATCTCTACTCCTTTTCAATAAATGAAAATGGAGAGTGAGGTTGAGTTCGCCTTGATGAGACGGTTGCAATGATGGTAGTTTCATGTCTGAATATTACCGTTTAGCCTTCTCTAGTGGGTTGCTCACCGAAGAGGATGGACGATAACCTGAGGTGTCTTCCACGTTGGCAGAGTGAAATGTTTTTATTGGATAAATTCAAATGCGATATGGTGTTATTTCTGATCTAATTTCCAGGGTGCATCCTCAGCTAAGACGCGTTGAATCGGCCACGTCAATTAATGAGGCCAGACCCAATGCATGTTGTTTTTTGGCTTTTATTTTGTTTTCTATTTTTATTTTTAAATTTCTTTTTCTTTAAAAATTCATAGTAATTTTATTTTTAATCCAAAAAATACCAAAAAAATTTCTAAAAAATTTCTTTTATTTTTCTTTTTATGATGATATATTTTTCATATTTTATTTTTGTCCTTTGATATTTTTCATGTTTTTTTTCTCTTTTTTCAATCATTTTAATCTATAATAT